>JAVANC010000004.1:1467500-2927500 GCA_033319125.1 Parnassius glacialis | reverse complement strand
ACACACACACACACACACACACACACACACACACACACACACACACACACACACACACACACACACACACACACACACACACACACACACACACACACACACACACACACACACACACACACACACCACACACACACACACACACACACACACACACACACACACACACACACACACACACACACACACACACACACACACACACACACACACACACACACACACACACACACACACACACACACACACACACACACACACACACACACACACACACACACACACACACACACACACACACACACACACACACACACACACACACACACACACACACACACACACACACACACACACACACCACACACACACACACACACACACACACACACACACACACACACACACACACACACACACACACACACACACACACACACACACACACACACACACACACACACACACACACACACACACACACACACACACACACACACACACACACACACACACACACACACACACACACCACACACACACACACACACACACACACACACACACACACACACACACACACACACACACACACACACACACACACACACACACACACACACACACACACACACACACACACACACACACACACACACACACCACACACACACACACACACACACACACACACACACACACACACACACACACACACACACACACACACACACACACACACACACACACCACACACACACACACACACACACACACACACACACACACACACACACACACACACCACACACACACACACACACACACACACACACACACACACACACACACACACACACACACACACACACACACACACACACACACACACACACACACACACACACACACACACACACACACACACACACACACACACACACACACACACACACACACACACACACACACACACACCACACACACACACACACACACACACACACACACACACACACACACACACACACACACACACACACACACACACACACACACACACACACCACACACACACACACACACACACACACACACACACACACACACACACACACACACACCACACACACACACACACACACACACACACACACACACACACACACACACACACACACACACACACACACACACACACACACACACACACACACACACACACACACACACACACACACACACACACACACACACACACACACACACACACACACACACACACACACACACACACACACACACACCACACACACACACACACACACACACACCACACACACACACACACACACACAACACACACACACACACACACACACACACACACACACACACACACACACACACACACACACACACACACACACACACACACACACACACACACACACACACACACACACACACACACACACACACACACACACACACACACACACCACACACACACACACACACACACACACACACACACACACACACACACACACACACACACACACACACACACACACACACACACACACACACACACACACACACACACACCACACACACACACACACACACACACACACACACACACACACACACCACACACACACACACACACACACACACACACACACACACACACACACACACACACACACACACACACACACACACACACACACACACACACACACACACACACACACACACACACACACACACACACACACACACACACACACACACACACACACACACACACACACACACACACACACACACACACACACACACACACACACACACACACACACACACACACACACACACACACACACACACACACACACACACACACACACACACACACACACACACACACACACACACACACACACACACACACACACACACACACACACACACACACACACACACACACACACACACACACACACACACACACACACACACACACACACACACACACACACACACACACACACACACACACACACACACACACACACACACACACACACACACACACACACACACACACACACACACACACACACACACACACACACACACACACACACACACACACACACACACACACACACACACACACACACACACACACACACACACACACACACACACACACACACACACACACACACACACACACACACACACACACACACACACACACACACACACACACACACACACACACACACACACACACACACACACACACACACACACACACACACACACACACACACACACACACACACACACACACACACACACACACACACACACACACACACACACACACACACACACACACACACACACACACACACCACACACACACACACACACACACACACACACACACACACACACACACACACACACACACACACACACACACACACACACACACACACACACACACACACACACACACACACACACACACACACACACACACACACACACACACACACACACACACACACACACACACACACACACACACACACACACACACACACACACACACACACACACACACACACACACACACACACACACACACACACACACACACACACACACACACACACACACACACACACACACACACACACACACACACACACACACACACACACACACACACACACACACACACACACACACACACACACACACACACACACACACACACACACACACACACACACACACACACACACACACACACACACACACACACACACACACACACACACACACACACACACACACACACACACACACACACACACACACACACACACACACACACACACACACACACACACACACACACACACACACACACACACACACACACACACACACACACACACACACACACACACACACACACACACACACACACACACACACACACACACACACACACACACACACACACACACACACACACACACACACACACACACACACACACACACACACACACACACACACACACACACACACACACACACACACACACACACACACACACACACACACACACACACACACACACACACACACACACACACACACACACACACACACACACACACACACACACACACACACACACACACACACACACACACACACACACACACACACACACACACACACACACACACACACACACACACACACACACACACACACACACACACACACACACACACACACACACACACACACACACACACACACACACACACACACACACACACACACACACACACACACACACACACACACACACACACACACACACACACACACACACACACACACACACACACACACACACACACACACACACACACACACACACACACACACACACACACACACACACACACACACACACACACACACACACACACACACACACACACACACACACACACACACACACACACACACACACACACACACACACACACACACACACACACACACACACACACACACACACACACACACACACACACACACACACACACACACACACACACACACACACACACACACACACACACACACACACACACACACACACACACACACACACACACACACACACACACACACACACACACACACACACACACACACACACACACACACACACACACACACACACACACACACACACACACACACACACACACACACACACACACACACACACACACACACACACACACACACACACACACACACACACACACACACACACACACACACACACACACACACACACACACACACACACACACACACACACACACACACACACACACACACACACACACACACACACACACACACACACACACACACACACACACACACACACACACACACACACACACACACACACACACACACACACACACACACACACACACACACACACACACACACACACACACACACACACACACACACACACACACACACACACACACACACACACACACACACACACACACACACACACACACACACACACACACACACACACACACACACACACACACACACACACACACACACACACACACACACACACACACACACACACACACACACACACACACACACACACACACACACACACACACACACACACACACACACACACACACACACACACACACACACACACACACACACACACACACACACACACACACACACACACACACACACACACACACACACACACACACACACACACACACACACACACACACACACACACACACACACACACACACACACACACACACACACACACACACACACACACACACACACACACACACACACACACACACACACACACACACACACACACACACACACACACACACACACACACACACACACCTAATAATAATACATGTACGAGTGCATAATAAAAGTATTGTAATTACAACCATAGGGCGGAGACCTGGCGTCCTGAAATACAGGCGAAAAGCCTAGCTTAAGCACCAATCTCCCACAGTATATTATTGAGGCTATACTATAATATTATGTACATTAATTCTGTATTGTGGTGAGAAAATAAAATAAATTATTATTATTATTATTTGGGGTATCTATAAAGTTTTCTCATCTGGTTAGGCAATATAAATATATAATTGTAAATAAACATGGTAAACGTACATAAATATCAATAAAATAAAATAAATACATAAAAATACATATATATATATATATATATATATATAAAAACCCAACCAGATGGAAGCCCTCGGCAGAGGAGACCAGACGGCCGAGGGTTAGGGGGAAAGGGAAAGAAACCGGCGGACGATGCGGGCGGTATCGAGGAGCACCGCCTTCTGCATTTGAGCTTGGAGCGGTCCGTCACGGAGTCCCAGTCGCCTCAGATGACCCGAGAGGCTGACTGGAATTAACCCATTCGCAGATACGACTACAGGTATAATTTCGGCCGGCAATCCACCCCACATGTCCGTCACCTCGTGAACCAGGTCCAGATATCTAGTCAGCTTATCTGTTTCGGCTTTCACGAGGTTCTCGTCATAAGGAATGGTAATGTCGACCAAAAATATCCTTGACTGTGCCCGGTCCATCAGCACAATATCAGGCTTATTCGCAAGAATAGTCCTGTCTGTGATGATGGCCCGGTCCCAGTAGAGTCTGGCGCGGTCATTTTCGAGCACGGCTTCCGGCAAGTACTTATAATACGGCAGTTTCCGATCCACGAGACCGTATTTCAGAGCGAGCTCCTGGTGTAGAATCCTGGCTACTAAGTTGTGCCTGTGCAAATACTCAGAGTTAGAAAGCGCCGAACAACCGGAGATGACATGCCTAAGTGATTCACTTGGATGGCGACAAGCTCGACAGACGTCAACGGTGCCATCCTTTAGGATGTATCTCCGATAATTGTTGGTCTTAATAACCTGATCTTGTATCGCACAGACAAAACCCTCGGTTTCCCCAAAGAGGTCACCGAAACGTAGCCAGTGGAGGGAGGCGACTGTGTCCACGAAAGGCTCATGTAGAGCCTTGTAGAACCTCCCGTGGAGCTCCTTCTCCTTCCATACGGTCTCCCGGTCGGAAATGCTCTGTACTGCCGGGTCTTGCCATTGCTCGTTGGCTAAGGATAGAGGGGTAAGTCCTTTATCACAAGAAATAACGTCCCTATAGTATGGATCATCCGCTCTCGTCAGAAAGTAATTACGGAGGCTGCACACTTCGCGATTATGCATGGTAAGCGCGCTTAAAAAGCCGCGCCCACCATGCTTCCGCGGCAAGTACAGCCTCATTACTGACGATCTCGGATGATGCATCCTGTGGGACGTCATTATAGTGCGGACTTTTCTGTCCAGAGCGTTCAGTTCGGTCTGAGTCCACCTGAGCATGCCAAAGGTATACATGAGAACAGGCATGATCCACCAGGTTATTATTATTTAGGGGTATCTATATAGTTTTCTCATCTGGTTGGGCTGTATAAATATATAATTGTAAATGAAAATGATAAACATACATAAATATCAACAAAATAAAATAAATACATAAAAATACATAAATAAATAAAAACCCAACCAGATGGAAGCCCTCGGCAGGGGAGACCAAACGGCCGAGGGTTAGGGGGAAAGGGAAAGAAACCGGCGGACGATGCGGGCGGTATCGAGGAGCACCGCCTTCTGCATTTGAGCTTGGAGCGGTCCGTCACGGAGTCCCAGTCGCCTCAGATGACCCGAGAGGCTGACTGGGATTAACCCGTTCGCAGAGACGACCACAGGTATAATTTCGGCCGGCAATCCACCCCACATGTCGGTCACCTCGTGAGCCAGGTCCAGATATTTAGTCAGTTTATCTGTTTCGGCTTTCACGAGGTTCTCGTCATAAGGAATGGTAATGTCGACCAAAAATATCCTTGACTGTGCCCGGTCCATCAGCACAATATCAGGCTTATTCGCAAGAATAGTCCTGTCCGTGATGATGGCCCGGTCCCAGTAGAGCCTGGCGCGGTCATTTTCGAGCACGGCTTCCGGCAAGTACTTATAATACGGCAGTTTCCGATCCACGAGACCGTATTTCAGAGCGAGCTCCTGGTGTAGAATCCTGGCTACTAAGTTGTGCCTGTGCAAATACTCAGAGTTAGAAAGCGCCGAACAACCGGAGATGACATGCCTAAGTGACTCACCGGGATGGCGACAAGCTCGACAGACGTCAACGGTGCCATCCTTTAGGATGTATCTCCGATAATTGTTGGTCTTAATAACCTGATCCTGTATCGCACAGACAAAACCCTCGGTTTCCCCAAAGAGGTCACCGAAACGTAGCCAGTGGAGGGAGGAGACTGTGTCTACGAAAGGCTCATGTAGAGCCTTGTAGAACCTCCCGGTGAGCTCTTTCTCCTTCCATACGGTCTCCCGGTCGGAAATGCTCTGTACTGCCGGGTCTTGCCATTGCTCGTTGGCTAAGGATAGAGGGGTAAGTCCTTTATCACAACAAATAACGTCCCTATAGTATGGATCATCCGCTCTCGTCAGAAAGTAATTACGGAGGCTGCACACTTCGCGATTATGCATGGTAAGCGCGCTTAAAAAGCCGCGTCCACCATGCTTCCGCGGCAAGTACAGCCTCATTACTGACGATCTCGGATGATGCACCCTGTGGGACGTCATTATAGTGCGTACTTTTCTGTCCAGAGCGTTCAGTTCGGTCTGAGTCCACCTGAGTATGCCAAAGGTATACATGAGAACAGGCATGACCCAACCGTTATATGCGTGCGTCTTATTCACACCGGACAAAAGGCTGTTAAGCACTTTGGTCAAGCGTGCATAAAACACATCGCAAACTGATTGTTTCATACCCGCCTCATCTACACCGATGTTCTGTGACATACCCAGGTATCGGTATGTTTCAGCCTCGGAAAGGGTTCTTATGTTGATGGGCATAGATAAGTCTATGCCCTCAGAGTTAGCAACCCTTCCCCTTTCCACATGGAGGACCGCACACTTATCCGTCCCCAGCTCCATTCTAATAGAATTGCTAAAATCACAAGTGATGTTTAGCAATTCCATAAGATGAGAGCGACTGGAGGCGAATAACTTGAGATCATCCATATAGAAAAGGTGGGTCACTTTTGTACCTCCTCTCCGAAGCTGAAATCCCCTTCCGGAGCCCCCCAGTAAGGTACTGAGAGGGTTCAGAGAGAGGCAGAACCAGACTGGACTCAAACAATCGCCCTGGAAGATACCCCTTCTTATCCTTATGTGGTTCTCCGCAGCCGTCATCCGCTCGCCTAGATGACAAAGGATCGTACTCCATTATTATTATTATTATTATTTATTAAGTTGATTTTATATTCTCGGCTAGCCGGGAAGAGCTGATAACACGGGCCTAAGCCAAGTGAGTATCAGTTGGATTAAATTTGGTCACGTGTAGAAAATTGCACAGAAAATGGTGGCGTATTTGTGTTTTGATCTGGGTTTTCTGGTTCACATTGCAGAAACTTTCTAACAAGTCTACATGTGTTTAGTATCGCGGCCTTCTGCAGCAGATGATAGGTATTTGTAGGTAAGTTGAGGGAATTCAGGGACTGGTGAAGCTGTTTCGGTATTACTCCTGTTGTAGACAATACTATTGGTACTATTGTAACTTTTTGCAGATGCCAGAGTCGGGCTACTTCATCTTTTAATTCAGTGTATTTGCTCAGTTTTTCTGCTATTGTTGTCTGCAAGTTATGGGTATTTGGTATAGCAATATCTATTAAATATCCAGTTTTGTTGATCTTGTTAATAAGTGTAATATCTGGTCTATTGAAATGGATTGTCCGATCGGTAAGAATGGCGCGGTCAAAATATAGTTTTGTTGAGGGGTTCTCTAATACAATTTCTGGATTGTATTTGTAGTAAGGTGTAACGGAATCTATAAGTTTGTACTGGTGTGCTAATTTTTGGTGTATAATGTTGGCTACTTGATCGTGTCTATGTTTGTAGTCTGTTTGGGTTATTGACTTGCACGCGCCTGTTATATGTTGAATCGTTTCTGGAGAGCTATGGCATTTCCTACATGTGTCATTATTTAAATTCTTTATGATAAATTTTCTGTAATTTTTGGTTTCAACTACCTGATCCTGTATAGCAAGCATGAACCCTTCAGTCTCCGGGAAGAGTTCGCCTCGATTTAACCATGCGTTCGACGCCTCTTTGTCGACATTTATCTGGCATAAGTCTTGTCGATGTCTTCCATGTAGAGATTTCTGCGTCCATTCTAAAAGCTTGGTTTTGTCCTCAATTACTTTCTCATTTTTCTGTTCAGTTGTATCTTTTAAATTTAGGGGTGTTAAGTTTTGGTCGTTCTGTGATATAATTTTATGAAGAATAGAGGTTTCAGTTTTTGAGAAAAAGAATTGTCTAAGTGCTTTTATCTGTCTGTTATGAAGGTTTAGGATATCAATTAGTCCTCTACCTCCTTCTTTCCGCGGCAGTGTTAACCTCTGCAGACATGACCGTGGGTGGTGTTTGCGGAGTTTGGTCATTGTGGTATTAATTTTTCGTTGAAGGTTTTTGAGATCGGTTTTGGTCCAATTGATTATCCCAAAAGAATATGTGAGAGCCGGTATAGCAAAGGTGTTGATTGCTTTGATAGTATTTCGAGAATATAGTTGCGTTTTCAGAATTGTGTTTAGTCTATGTTGAAATTGTAGTGTTAATTTTTGTTTAGTTTCTTTATAGTGTATCTGTCGTGATTGTGTGTAGCCAAGGTATTTATAACTATCTTGTTCCTCTAATGGTTCTATCTGTTCTCCTGTTCCTAAAGTGTATTGGTGTTGGTAATTCTGTCCTGCTCTAATTGAATTTATTTTACATTTATCTATGCCGAATTCCATTTTTATATCTTTTGAGAATTGTTCTGTCAAGTTTGCTAGTTCACAGAGTTGAGTCTCACTTTTGGCGTATAGTTTGATATCATCCATGTACAACAGATGATTTAATTCTATTGTTTGAATTTCATTTTGCCCTTCGGTATTTGTATTTTTTAACGGGATTCCTAAAGTAGTTGTGTTTAATATATTAGATAGGGGATTTAGAGCAAGACAGAACCACAGTGGGCTTAAAGCATCTCCCTGAAAGATCCCTCTCTGAATTTTTATTGGGATGGTTTCTATTATTTTACTAGGCGAAGTTAGTCTTAATACAGTGGTCCAAGTTGTCATCATGACCTTGAGGAATGTTACTATAGTTGGATGTATTTTGTATATCTCTAAAACTTTTACAAGCCATGAATGGGGAACAGAGTCGTATGCTTTTTTGTAGTCAATATACATGCTAAACAGATCGGTTTTGGTTTTTTGTACTTTTTGAAGGATAACTGAGTCTATGATTAATTGTTCCTTGCAGCCTTGGCTGAATTTGCGACATCCTTTCTGTTGTTCGGCTAAGATATTATTAGTGTCGATGTGTTGATATATTAGCTCCGATATACAAGACGTGATAATTTTGTATAAGGTCTGCAAGCATGTTATTGGTCGGTATTTTGCTGGATTTGAGAGATCATTACGATCTTTAGGTATCATAAAAGTTGTACCTGAAGTTACGTAGGACGGTATTGTTTTAGGATCATGTATGAAAGTATTTATGTAATTATAGAGGAAACTATGGGTAGATGTAAATTTTTTGTACCAATAACTATGAATGTTGTCTGAACCGGGTGCTTTCCAGTTATGTAAACGAGAAAGTACTTTATAGAAAATTACTGGGGATATGTGATCAAATGTCATTGCTTGAATATTTGTGTTGCTGTTTGTCAGTTCTGTTTGTATCCACTCTGCTTGGGCGTTATGTTCGATTGGTTGTTCCCAAATTCCTGTCCAGAAGTTTTGTAACGTCTCTGAGTCAGGGTAATTATGATCATCATCATGATGGTTGTTATCCCGAACGTTAGATGTCGCCTGTCTAATATTACGGTAGAAGAGTTTTTCATTGTGGGTGAATTGAGTGTTTTGTAGTTTTCTTTGGGCACAAGCTTTGTATCGTTGTAGTCGGCCTGCTACGACTGACAGTTTTTGTTTAAGCGTGTCTAATGTGTGAGCTGCTTGTTTATTTGGTTCTTCATGAGCAGTGTGGATTCTATATTGTTCTAGTATATTGTTAACGTGTTTAATTATTTTCCTACTTCTATTGCCATTGATGAATTGTGTCATTTGTGCTATCTTTGAACGTAAATCATTTAATTTTCGTTCTAATCGTGTCTCCCAGTTAGGTTTATATTCTTTTTTTGCCCTTTGGGTGACTTCTCTTGGTTGAAGGGTTATCTTTGCTCCGTTAACTTTTGCCGCAGTCCATGCTGCACAATATATAGTAGTTTGTAAGGTATAGAAGTCGGTTTCTTTGTTTACGTTTTCTGGTAATATTATTTTGTTTAGGTAAGTAACTATACGCGCTAGTTTTTTAGAAGGTTTTTGTTTAGGAATAAAACATCTTTTTGTAGGGCTAGTTTCTTTATAATATTGGAATGCTTGTTGGAACGTCTCATCTATTAGTGGATCCCTATCTGGGTTTGCTTGTGGGTTAGGTAGTATTTCTTCTGCAATGTTGATTTCAGTATAATTTGAAGTAAGTGAAGGTTCTTGTGTTGAGCTGATGTCAATGCTGTTTATAAATTGAGTTTCAGAATTACTGTTGTGGCTTGGGTTTACTAGCGTCGTTTCGCTTGTAAAGTTGGTATAGTTACAACTATGTAGTCGTAATTCTTCAGATATTTCAAGTTTTAATGAATTTAACCTGTCACTAGTGATGTAATTATTGTTTACAATTGCTCTCCTTTGATCAGCTATTCGTTGTTCGTTAAGATGATCAAGTGAAGGAAATCTGTTGATAAAATCTTCATACATGCGTCTTCTATATACTGTTTCGTTTCTGCCTAAATCGGTAACTCTATAATAAGAACGCATTATAGCTTCATTTAGTTCACTAGTCCATCTCATTCGGGTCTGCGTTCTATTTTTAGTACTATGTGTTTCTGGGGTTCTAGGTTGCATTTGGATAGATTGTGTGGGTGTTAGTATTTGTTGTACATGGTCGATAGAGTTATATGACTGTTGGGTTGAATGATTAAACTGTAGACGATCTAACTCTTCTTTTACGTCGTTTCGTATCTCTTCTATAGTTTTCTGTGGAAGTAGTTTATTGTTTATTATGGCTCTACGTTGGTCTCCTATTCTCTGTCGACTAACCTGCATGTTCGGGTATTTTTCTATAAATTTTATGTGGAGTGGTTCAAGATAAGTTTTTCTGTCTGTATCTAGTGCAGTCAATTGAAGGTAAGTGCGCAGTATGAACTTATTCATTTCAGGTGTCCATCGTCTGCGCGTACGTGGGGCGCTTGTGGTGGGTGCAAGCTCAGAATCAAGATTGACTTCCTGCACAACACTATCAAGCGTGCTGGTGGTGGACAAGCTAACTGATTTTCTTGTCACGTAAGAGGGGCGAGTCGAAGGGATGGATGAAAATAATGAAATAGTATCATCGCCTGTGGAATCGGCTGTGGCTTCTACGTAGTGAACCCGCCTGCTCAACTCACTACGACCAGCTGTAGCAGTTTTTTCGGTGGGAGCCCGCTTGCTCAACTCCTCACCGCCGATGGTTCGCATTCTGTGGCACCCAGCATCGGCTCCAGATGCGCCCCGGCGCTCCCCGGGCAGCGACCGTAAATTATATACTCTCTTATTACTCATCTCCATAAAGGGTTACATTATTTTTCATTATTACATTATTATTATTATTATTATTTTATTTACCAGAAAAAAATGATTTCGTCTATGTGTCGGGGTATTTGTATAGAAAATGTTCTCACGAACACCACAAATGTGAGAAAATAAATTTTTATGGTTAAGTGATCTGGACAATCTATAAATATAGGAAAAGATAATTTTTGCAGCCATTACAAGGATTTTAATAAAGATAGTGTTCAATCGGATTTTTAATAATACTTCCTGGATCGCGTTTGTTGAATTGCTTGAGCAAACATTTCGCGAATATTTTGACGTCGAAAGAAACATTGTAAATATTTGTAGTGAAATATTAAAACGTCTCAGACAATTGGTCTGAGTAAAAGGTGTGCAAGATTTTATATTTGTTATGAAATGCGAGTGCTTTCAAAGAGATTATTTAAAAAATACTTTACATTAAATCTGGGGGCACGGCAGTTCCCCCGCCAAGTCGAGCAAAAAAGCGGCACGGCCGTACTGTTAGGAGGACCGCTCTGAGGGTGTTTTTAAAAAAAAACTTTTAGCGCTTTTAAGTAACTAGGGTTGGACATAATATCTCCCCCCTTTTAGACGGAGCTCATCCTTCTTTTAAATAAGGGATGAGCAGAGTCCTACAAACAATACAATGAAAATTCAAAATAATTTGAATTGAATGAATATTATCCGATCTTTGCCCGTTATAAATATGGCAGTGGTTGTTAAACTTTCATTGGTCGTGTATATTTTTTCGGAGATTACTCAAGTGACTATGGGACTCAGTCTCGTTAGCAAGTCTGTATATTTAAAAGTAATAAAACAATACGAAGTACACATTAAAATACATTTTTATAAGATAAGGGTGACAAAGGGCACACAGTCTACCTGATGTTAAGTGGTTGCTGCGGCCCATAGACATCTACATCTATCCTCTATTACAAATCTAAATGTAATTTATAATAATTATTTAAAAAATAATTTATAATAATAAATTACATATTTATCTTATGAGATAAACTTTAGAACTAATTCAGTTTCACGGGAAACTTTCAACCCACGTTCCTTTTGCCTGGTCTAGTCAACTTTACTTTACTTTTTCCGACTTCATGCCCTTATTCTGATTCTAATTAACTCTATAAATAAGCTCACGCCTGCTTATTGATACACATACAAATATGCACACAAAATAATCTATCAATTAACAACTTATCTAACTACCTGCTATGTCATATGCTGCTTTGCTAAAATATTTACATCTTCCTCAACTCTTGTATTATCCCAGGGCATTTCGCCAGTCCTTACTGTTAATTTTTTTCCCATAAAAAAATCAAATGCATCCATCTTTCCCTTATATTGAGTAATTCCATCCTATGTCATAACAAAGTTTGAGAAACATAAAATTACAATTTCTTTATATCAGGGATAAGATCGGATGCCAACAAACAAAAAAAGAGAAAATCGTTAGGAACATTTATGTTTCTAGTAATTTATAGATCATATTGAAATATGAATATGTTTTTGAGCGTTAAAGATAGAACAAATCTCTTTTATAAACTTTGTTCTCTAAGCACTAGAAGTGGTTTTAAATTTAAGTCCGGTCTTACCCCTTAATTGCCAATTTTTCATTATGCATATAAAAAGTATGTCTAGTTTTCGCACACTTTTAAAGCAGAAACCGTTGAGTTTACACAAGCAAAAGATTCTCAGAGCTAAACTTCGTTTAACGATTAACGGTTTGCTCCATGTTCCAGAAATCTGACGTATATGGATGACGAAAAATTAAAGTTTTTGGCAGACTCTTCCAACTTTTCGAAAATCCGTCCGGTATTACCCCAACGCACCGTATGTTAATTATAATTAAATTCGTTATCATTATACATAGGCTTATAGGATTTAGTATAAGAGAAAAATTGTGCCTTTGAATATTTTCTATTTCGGTAGGCACTTTTCCGAAATCGGCGTTAGTTTAAATTTTAACGTTACAAATATCGGCACTAGAGGTAGATAGTTGTGCGTCACATAAATGCATATTATTTCTATTGGGTGTGTGCGCACTGGGATTCGGTGAGGTAGTCGTCGGGCGAGTGTCTGGTTGTATATTACGACGAATACTATTGTTCTATTGTCACTTGCGACATTCCTTTATCATAATATGTCCCAAACTTTTACAATAGCTTTTTTTTTAATATGATAAGGGTGACAAACGAGCACACAGTCCACCTGATGGTAAGTGGTTGCTGCGGCCCATTGACATCTACATCTATCCTCTATTACAAATCAAAATGTAGATGCGTTGTCACCCGTGAGGACTAAGATGGAATGCCTCATTTCCAGTAAAAAGGGCCTCCGGCCACCTGCACTCACCAAGCGAAACGCAGAGGTAAACTTCTACTTCACGCTGGTTTTCTGTGAGGTCGTGGTACCACCCCGGTTCGAGCCGGCCCATTCGTGCGACAGCAAAAGCTGCCGCGTGGCTCTACCACTGTTAATTTTTTTTTGTTACATATATTTTAATAAAGTTTTTATTTGAGATGTTATGAGAATTAGGATGGTTATTATTTTGCGGATTAACATAATAAGCTCGGTGAGATTTTTTTCCCTTATTATTATAGCAGCTGGAAGAATCATGACCGAATTTTTGACATGTAGAACATTGTTTATATGATTTGGTAGAAATATTGCTCAGAATAAATAATTTTTCTTCTTCTATGGCATGCGTATTCGCCTCGCTTAAATTTTTCGGGTTTTGGCATCTAACAATATATCCGTAATTAGAATTTAAACCTAATATAAAAGTGTTGAAGGCTAAATCCTACATAGCGGCAATTCTTCCTACTAACTCGGATTTATTATTTATATTCATGAGGCATTCCATCTTAGTCCTCACGGGTGACAACGCATCTGCATTTGATTCGCAAACGAGGATAGATGTAGATGTCTATGGGCCGCAGCAACCACTTACCATCATGTGGACTGTGTGCTCGTTTGTCACCCTTATACTATAAAAAAAAACAATAGTGTATATCTGATTGTAATCGCGTTAAACAAGGTTCAATTCTAAGGGAGTATTGCATTACGGTTTCAGAATTTCCCTGTCTACAGTTTTGAAGTTCTGTTAAAAGGTGTGTGGAGTGGAGTGTTTATTTTCACCAAAGGTACGTGGTAGAGCTATGTTGTAGCACAAATGGGTCGGCTCGACCCGGGGAAAGACCACGCTCTCACAGAATACCAGCGTAAAATAGCAGCTTAACGCTGCTGTGTTTCGTATGGTGAGTGTAGAGAACCGGAGACCCATTTTACTGGAAAAGAGGCATTCCATCTTAGTCCTCATGGGTAACGACGCATCTGCATTTTGATTCTTTATTGAGTATAAATGTAGATGTGTATGGGTCACAGCAACCACTTACCATCAGGTGGACTGTGTGCTCGTTTGTCATCCTATTCTGTAAAAAAAAGGTAATAATTAGAAATATTTTTAATTCATCCCAACTGTTAAAAGTTTTTAATGAGCACGCGATTTGTGCTTGTCCCTCTACTACTAACTAGGATATTATTTAACGATTCAGAACTGATTGAGGTTCTGAATTCGCGAGTATTATGGCGTTGTCACAATTTGTTAGGAATGCTGGAAGTGATTCTCTATCGCTTTGTAAGGTTTAATAAATTTTGTAAGGACGGATAAGGGAATTTTGTCAGACATTTCTACTTCTTCTGGCTTTTCTTTTAAAGTTTTAGTCTTATGCATGTGGAATTAAAAAAATATAGTTTAGGGAGTTAGGAAATACAAAATTGGTAAAATGCGGATATTGTACACAATAAATGACAAAAATGTAAAGAAATAGAACAAAAATAATATAAAATTATCGCTAAATTATTAAAGTAAACTTTTTGAGTCGTTTGACAGCGGCGTCCACGTGGTTGTGCGGTGGGAGTGCAGCAGCTCAAGGCAGGCTCACACCCGTTGGATGGAGACTGGCAACCTTGATGAACTTCGGGTTGATGATGATGCCTCAAGCTCGTGGGGCTGAGACCTTGTTGGTGTTTCGGATGATGCAGGCTCACACTCGTGGAGTGGAGACTTACTGTCGATCTTGCTTCAGGGTTCTCCAGGATTTAGATGTCACGCTACCGATATACGAGTAGACCTTGTGACATCCCACTTCTGACACCAAATTTGTTAGGAGGGCCGCTCTGAAGGTGTTATAAAAAAACTTTTATACCTAATCCCGGAAGTTCTTTTGGTTTGTTTCCCCAATATTAAAATAATACAAAAAATGTACTAAAGCCGCGAACAGCGAGTGTGATATGCACTTATATGGATTGGAGCTGCACTAACTCGATTACTTCAAAAACTACGCTTTTATACTAAATAAAATAATCGAGTCAGCGCTTTTATCTAACTAGGTTTGGACATAACAGTAACATCCTTTTCTCGATGCAGTTCAGGCCATTTTCGTACCCCTATAACTTCATTGTGGATAAAACTAGACGCTTAAATTCTAAATTCTAGGTAGGCATTATATAAACTCGGTATAATTCAAATTTCATTCAATTTGAACCAGTAGTTTAAGAATTATAACTAGTCAAAGTTTCTTAATTTTCTCACTCACTCACTGACCCATCATCAAAACTCTAAGGCACTTCTAGCAGACATAGAAACTTCAAATTTGGAAAACAATTATTGTATAGTATATAAATTAAGAAAAAACTAAAATATTTTGCAATTTCGGTCCAGTTTTCGAGATAAACCAACTGAATAAATAACTTTGTAATCCCATATAAATATATAGGATTACAAAGTTATATTTGCAGTGAATGAATTAGTGTACCTATATCGGGTTACAGAACTTTATTAACTCATAGAAGAACATAGTTCACTTATAATGAGCTTATAAACTATTTCACAAAAAATAAAGTATAATTTTTAAACATGTACAGCACATCGCACTTTTTCAGTAGTGAACGCGTTAAAAAATGTTATCGTAAATGTACTGCTTCAATTTAGATTTAAAAAGGCCAAATGAGTCGCACTCTTTTATTTCATTAGGTAATTTGTTGTATATTTGTGCTCCCTCAAACATTATGTTCCTTTTACCGTGGCTAAATCTTGGTGTCAGCAAACAAATCTTATTTGTGTTTCTTAAATGATGTTTGTAAGTACGTTTTGTGAAAGATATTTCGGAGTGAATCTTGTTTGTTAAAATTTTTCGTATTAGAATGCAAGTTGTGTATGTGTAAGTTTGCTTTAAGTACATACCTATTTAATATGTATTATGTATAATATAAAAGAATAATAGGTGTAGTTAGGTACCTAGTTATAACTATCTACAAAAAGAAATGAGATGCCATCAAAAACATAACTTGTAAAAGAAACCAAGTCTCGCAACTCAGTTCTTCTACCGTAAAAAGTTGTGAGATCCATATAATACCAAGTCAGTTAATTTATTCAGTCCCTACTTAAGGGTCCTTCTGTCTTAAGTTATTACGTAATTAGCTAACCTTACAAAATCTTATAGTGACCATATCAATATTAAATTTTTTTAAGAACTGAGTTTCTTCTACCGTAAAAAGTTGTGAGATCCATGTAACACCAAGTCGCTTAATTTACTCAGTCCCTACTGACTTGGTCATCGCACTAAACAATCAAATAATATGTATTACTTGATAGATACATTGTGTTTTCATGCGATGGCCAAGTCAATCTATTTATTTAAAACATAAAAGATTTTTAATACTGATATGGTCACTATAAGATGTTGTTAGGTTTGCTAATTACGTAATAACTTAAGATAGAAGGACCGTTAAGAAGGGACTGAATAAATTAACCGACTTGGTAGTACATGGACCTCACAACTTTTTACGGTAGAAGAACTGAGTTGTGAGACTTGTTTTTTTTTTACAACTTATGTCTTTGATGGCATTTAGAATTTACTACTTGATTAAAAGCCACAACTAGTTGTTGAAGAACAATAATTATAAAATTAAAACATTTAGAATACGTAGTTTATAAAAAAACATTGTCTTAAGTATCTATTAAAATGCTGATAAACGTTTTGTTTATTTAATTTTATCCTCCTGTGCCAACCCTACTGAACCCTACCAAAATAGGTAAAACTTTTGACAGCTCCTTAGTCGCTTTGCCTCTGTACATTTTCTTTACTCATGTGCCTTAAGTCACTTGTCAAAGCCGGAAATTGAACCTTAATTGAAATTTAATTAACAGTGGTAGAGCCACGCGGCAGCGTTTGCTGTCGCACGGATGGGCCGGCACGAACCGGGGTGGTACCACGACCTCACAGAATACCAGCGTGAAGTAGAGGTTTACCTCTGCGTTTCGCTTGGTAAGTGCAGGTGGCCGGAGGCCCTTTTTATTGGAAATGAGGCATTCCATCTTTGTCCTCACGGGTGGCGGCGCACCTACATTTTGATTTGTAATAGAGGATAGATGTAGACGTCTACGGGCCGCAGCAACCACTTACCATTAGGTGGACTGTGTGCTCGTTTGTCACCCTTATTCTATAAAAAAAAAACTGAACCAAACGTCAATTTCATGATACGTAATCAAACGAAATTCAAATTCAAATACATTTATTTGCCAGAATATATAATATTTCCCTGAATATTTCGGAATGTTAAGTCAGTCAAAACCCTGTTGCCACATGCACCAGTGCAGCTTTTTACTTTTAATGGGGTTATTATGTTTTTTTTTCATTCATATTTTCGGAGATGTTGCATTAATTTTAGTTTACATTCTACCGTAATTATTGAGGGTAGCGAAGTTAAATCGAGCTCGTCATCGTCATCATTACATCCTAACAAAAGTCCACTGGTGAACATAGGCCTCCCCATAGATTTAGCAATCTATAGGATGGATATTTTCCGGAGCTGCCACACCGTGTAGTGGCGGTGTAAGAATATATCATGCCGTGGGTGTCGTAAGAGGCGACAGAGGGAAACAAATAAGGAGATGGGCAGCACCGTCTCTCGAATAACGACCAAAAATAAAAATAAAACTTCAGTTGTCAACCTGCTTGCCAAACGTGGCAACTTGGCAGCTATCTATTACCAAGCTAGCAATTCTATTACCAAGTTTAAATGTTTTGTTAAGTTGAAACTGTATTAAAAGGGTTAATATATTATAAATGAATACATGGTTGATAATAACCCCTGCGAATGAGGTGGTCGCTTCCAAGCTGTTTCTAAAATAAATTTTGTATCTACCAATCATTAATGTAAAATATGCTTTTTTTTTAAATCCCGCTGGGTTTCTTGCTGGTTCTGCCCAGGACAGAGGTTTTATTCGAACCAATGGTAAAGTAAAAATGACTTTCAATAAGAATTACACATGTGATCTATATTGAATAAAAAATTATTCTATTCTATCCCCCTATGAGGCAATCTATGGGGGAGGCCTGTGTTCGGCTGTGGACTTTAATAGGCTGTAACGGTAACGATTGCCGTAGTTGCCAGGCGGGTAAGCAACCGCAGTGTTTTATTAAGAAAAGGCTGCTGATTTTCTCCTGTATCAGTTTTCCTCTGTCGCCTCTTACGAATAAACGAACGAACGAGACGAAATATCGTAGTAGATTTCTTTCGCCGCCACTATAAAGAGTATATATTTCTACTACTGTTCATGAATGTAGTTCCTCTCTTCCTCTCACGTTAACGGTGAATATAATGTCACTTATGACATTTTGAAGTCTACTCGTATGTAAAAAAAAAGTGACAGCATCTATTTTATGGTATTTCAATGGGTTCAATTATATGAATCAAATATCGCAAATAACATTATGCAGCATTATTTTGTCAAAACTAAATTAACTCTGATTATGTATACATGCCCGATGTAAATAATGATGGGTGTTCAACCTATACCACCACCTAGCCATGCTACACGTGTGATATTTATGCAATACTGAAAAAGTTTCTTGAGTGTTCCTGTAGCATATTATATTTATACCTAATTTCAATTATCTACGTTCAATAATCTCTGAGCATTCAATAAGAAAATGCTGTGATACACAGACATAGAGACACAAACATCTAGATGACCCTACAAGTCATAATATTTTACTAATTTTGGCACGGAACAGTTAAATGATGTTCTATAATTGAAGCCCGTGTGGGCGGAGCCGTGTGTAAAAAGCTAGTAAATATATAGCATTGAATTGAATAGGTAATATGAAAGGCAGAAATTAATATTGGATATTTAAAACTAGCCTATAAACTTTTTTGTATGATTCTTTAAAGGATATTACTCTAGTAGAAAACGATTTGATCTATTAGATCTGTAAGGACTTTTTTCAAGTGCGGTTACTCTCGTTTGTGCATCCTTGCTGGGAGTTCCAGTCGATAGATATTGGCACCGACGCAACCAATCCACTTCCTCACTAGTACCAACCAGTGTGTCTTTTTCTAAAATCTGTTCAGCATACGTACTTCTGAGATGTCGGTGGTTATGACCAAGGTTCGAGCCACTTTCCATGGAAGGTCATTGTCTACCCTTTCCACGAGTACACAACGATGAGCTTGCCCAAGATTACAAGGAAGACTAACTGGCACAATCGTGTCCGATCTCGGTGGAAGAACAATCTTCTTAAAGCTGTAAGCTAACCCACACCGTCCTGTGGCTGTTTTAAGAGGTGAAAAATGGAAACAAACCAGCCGCGTTATTTCAATCTTGCGAACCTTCCTGGCAAGTGTAGCAACTATGACGTATGTCTCCCCTATGAGGCAATCTATGACAGAGGCCATGTTTAGCAATGGATTTTTATTAGCTTTAATAAATTAATGAATGAAAAGACACCAATGTTATGGAAATAGAATTTTGATCATTGTATAAAGCGAAACACACTAAACTGACCACGTAAGATACAAGTCTACTACGATGTCTGTAACGATAAGTCATTTTTCGCAGCACTTGTGAATTATTAGGATTGAAACGATGTAACGAGCGTTTTGGTAAACTCTGATATAAACTTCGCAATGTCATCAGCATATTATGAACAGTTTAATGAACCAAGTACAAATCAGAATAGGTTGTATAGTCTAAGACCTTTGCCTGCCTTGATTGTCGAATAGTAGTAACATCAAAAACCATGTCTATGATAAAGGGATGGGGAAAAAAGCGCATAATCGTTTGAATATGTGACGGCGCTATTTAATTATAACACGTTTGAATAATAGCTTAAACCACGTAAACACGCACGTTTTTATTTTAATTTATTGTGAATTGGTTACAAGGCCCTCAGAAAAAAAGCAATATTTAATGTAACAAATGATAATTCATCTGTGAATCAATTTAATTATAACATGATACCATTTTATGATTACTACACAAAATTATACCATGATATCTATATCCAACATAAGCATTAAATTAAACAAAAACAGGAGTACCAATCTGCCGGCGGTCTAATCCCAATGAAAAATCCATTTAAAATTTGACAGTCTATAATTTTTTTTACAAATTTCCTTATAAACCATAAACTAATTTTGGTGCAATATGGTGGTTTAATTATAAAATAGGCATCTAAAATAGTAAAACTAAAGTTAGAAGACAGATAGGCAAACTATATTTTTAAACTACTTATTTCCTTTATGAACATTACTTGTTATAATCTTAAATCGGGAAAACCTACCAATTTCCTTGTCATTTAGTCTAGTCGTGTTCACAATGTCTCACTGAAAGATGCCTAATGTATCGTGTACTCATTAATTTGCAATTCTTTATTGAAACGTAATGAAATTGAACCATTTTTGGAAATATTGGTCACTAGTGAGAAAAGTGGATCAAGTACGACAAGAACATGTGAATAAAATCATGGTCAAAGGGTAGTCAAGCTCCACAGACTGTAGCGAAACCCGTATTAACACGCAATAAGGTGATGCAGTGTGTATAGTGGGATTGGAAGGGCATCGTTTATTATGAGCATTTAACGCCGGGAAAACCATCGATTTGTATCTCTACTACCAATAACTAATGAGACTCAAGAAAGAAATTAAGAAAAACGGCCGTAATAGATCAACAGAAAAACAGTGGTTTTTCATCATGATAACGCAAGACCACACACATCTTTGGTCACTTAGAAAAAATTGAGAGAGCTTGGTTGGGAAGTGTTAATGTATCCATCATATATTCCTGACCTTGCACCCTCATATTTTCACCTGTTTCGGGCTTTTCAGAATTCTTCAGGTATTGTTACCTACGCTACGCGGCCCCGCATGCGAGGCTAATTCCGTGAGGTTGTCACGTGCCCACTCGAGCTGACGCGCGCCTTACGTTAACATAGAAATTAATTTTCTCTAATAAGTATTTACGCACTTGATATTTATTTACGAGTTTTTATTCAAGTATAGCCTCTCAAAAAGCCAAAAGGTACTGCATAGCATACGGGTGCTAAAATAACAATAGGAATGTCGACTTTTCATTCTTTACTGTTCCTATGCATACTGAAAGGTAGTATATTATTAAATATAGGTAGATCCAGATAATTAGGTACTTAGTTACTGACGCCATAGTTACAGATTTATTATTTGATTAGTGACCCGACCACAACTTCGCAGTTTTTGATTTTTTTCATGTATATTGCCAACGACTTTTAATAATTGTTCAGTGTAAGCAGACCTCCCAGTACTAGTGACTGCCTACTAATGCAAGATCAGCATATACTGGTTATATGTTTAATACTTGGTCGATGAAAGATAGAGATTGAAAGTAGCAGCACTTTTCATCGCCACTCTTTCATTAATAATGAAGTCGTGTGTCACATGTTTGTAAATAAAAAATGTTTGCCAAAAATGTGAAACAGAGTAGTAACGGCTCCGTGGCGCAGTGGCTTAGTAATGAGTTGCAGCGCTAAGGGCCGCGTGTTCGAATACCGGACGGAACAAGTATTTGTATGGCCTACAAACAATTGTTCTTGGTGAGGTACAGAAGGAAATCCTAGTGTGGAGGTAACGATTTTTAAAAAGAGAGGAAGAGAGACAACTAATGAAATAAAAAATGTTGTACCACCGACTTCAATACTAATACACATTATGAAGGATAACTCCAAAACTGCTGGTCAGATCTTGATCAAATTTATATGGGATGTATAAATTTTAAGCACTAGCTTTCAAATAAAAATGGAATTCATCAAAATCCATTCCAGAACTAAGAAACTAGAAAAAAGTTCTGAAGTAACACATAAAAAAAGCAGTCGAATTGAGTACCTCCTCCTTTTTGAAGTCGGTTACAAATGGTAAGTAGGTAAATTATCTGAGTTGCAAAGACATTCACGTTATTATAATCTTAATTATACTCGATGTTGCATATTAACCTTCCTCACATTGAACAATAAAGTTTTTATCATTTTCAAATTGATGGCTCATAGGCACAGTGGCTTAGCAATGAGTTGCAATGCTGGGGCCGCGGATTCGAATCGAACCCGCGGCCACAGCATTGTACGAAAACTTTGAATGATTGCATGAAAAACATTGAAATTGCACGGAACAAATATTTGTATGACCTACAAATAATTGTTACGGGTCTAGATGTTTGTCCTTATGCAATTTATGTTTGTTAACTGCCTTCAGGATACGGGAGAAAATTCTAGTGTAGGGGGTTACGTTTTCTTTAACAAAATAAAAGGGAATAAAAAAAATACTAATACATTGTATAACACCTCGGTGTATTCTACTATATAGTAACTAATATCAAAGGATTCAATTTGTTTTCTCACAACACCTAACCCTACAGTTGAAGCGGCCTTAACAAAGGCGCGTAACAGGCTAAGTGATACGTACACTCGCACGCGGACGTAAGGTGCATTTTGATTTAATACGCGCGCCACATAATTGTTTCTTCGACGAAATAAGCGGTAGGCTAATTTCACGAAGGTCACTTCCGAGGCGTGCAAAATACTATGAACATTAGCGACATTGTAAGTAAGTTTAAACTCGCAAGTTTGCTATCACAGAGTGATCCTTCTGTTCTTTTTACTATTATTTACTCTGTGGCGTTACTACGGAACAACGACATATTTTAATTTTTAATGATTTAAAGAACGAATTAATTGATCAGACACTTTACAAATTAAAAAGTATCCGTATTATAATAATGCGTTACATGGTTACAGTCGAGCTAGCGCAAGAATAAAAAACAGAAAATTTTATTTTATATTAATATTAATATAAAATCAAATTGCTATAGCGCAAATAGCAGACTGTAGTAAATAAATAGCAGACTGCTTGTGCTATAATTTTCTATCTGTTTTAATCTGTTGTGTAATGTCAAGGTTTGAAGCATCAGTCAGCAGGGTTCCCAACTTAGGGATTTTCCCTTAAATTTAGGGATAAATAAGTGGGATGGGATTTTTAGGGTCTTTATATTTTTAGGGGTATTTATAGGGATTTTTATATCTTTTCCTTTTCCTTTTTTAAGTTTACGATGATTGCGGCACAGCTGGCTGTAAACTTTTCTAAAATGTACAAACTTCGGGCTGTATGCTTAGCATTTATTATCACAGTTTCAATTTCTTGTTATATTGAAATACTACCAAGAGTGACGATTATATCATTCACATTGCAATGAAATTGCGCATCATTTGTTATATTTACTTTGTGCCTTTTCTTTTTTGTCAAAAATCGATTTGTTAATTTAATTTAATTAATTAAATAAAATAATTAAAAATTTAAATTAATAAAATTATATTATTATTATTATTTAGTAATTAATTGCAATGTATGTTTATTTAATATCCAATTGTTTGATTTTAATATGTCGCAACAATTAGAAGAAAACGAAATAATATTTCAAATTTGAAATAATTTATATATTAGGTCCAAAATTCCTGGACTGAAAACGCTTCAACCAACTTTGTGTTTGTGTTTTCGCGGCTTGAGTCGCATAGTTCGCTGTTGTAATAAAACTTCAGAATCACAATTTTGACAGACAAAAAACAGTTGAAAAATGGCGGGAAAGTGTTTTTTAGTTTATATTTTTCTTTTTCTTAATGACCTATATGTATTTATATTAAAACCAGTCAGATACAAACAGCACATCCAAACAGATTTTATCTTCAATTTTATACAATCAAAATATGAAAAAACTTTTCCTCGACCTATTATAATTTATTTTCAAAGGGTTCTTCATTACAAAGTATTTTTCTTATTTTTAGGGGATATCCAGTAAATAAGATGTTTTTAGGGGTTAGGGGGTTATTGACTTAATTTTTTTGGGGGAAAATATTTTTGAGTTGTAAACACTTTCAGTCTAGGGATGATTGATGTTGTAGAAATATCGATGATGACATCGATGTTGACATCGACAGCTCAACATCGACGTTCGATGTTTATCCTGCTCAAAACATCGATGTTGGCCATTATCGATGTTTTTTTTGCACATGTATTTAATAGGTTAGAATTGGATGAATAAAAAAATTGTCATGTTGTTTATGGTTCATAATTAATGAAATAAAAGAAATTAATAAACAATGTAGTATAACACAGTAATTAAAAAAATGGAAGAAGATCACAAATATTTAATTCACTTGTTATAATGTCGAATATTTTCGCAGATTGATTGAAGAAATAGTAGTTTTGGCAAAGCAGTACCTTTCAATCTGTTTCTTTGTTAATAAAGAGTTGAGCCAGCTATTGAAAATAATTTAAAAATAAAATTTTGTACAACTGACTTAGGGATAACTCAAAAACTATTGGTCAGACTTATATGGGTCTAATTTATATGGGACAACATGTGAAGCACCAAATTTTGAATAAAAAAAAAATCGGTTGTCTGTAAAGTCGGTTTACTGACGACAGTTGAACGTGACAACGTCGTAAGAAATATTTAATATCAAAAGAATCATTACCTTTATCAAAGCAATTATCGTTGCTATAAACAATTGACACCACATTCACTTTTCACTGCACGTCATGCTTGACGAAAACATGTAAATGTATTATTGTATAGCAGCTGTCCATGCGGACATGCCGAACGTGGAGGCCGATTGTGCCTCTTTGTCGCTCGTTCCACGCTCTCGCTTGCACTTTGAATGGAACGCCTCAGAGCGAGGTAACGCCGCATGTGTCATGTTTTTTCGTGCGTGCAGCCAGCTTCATCGATTTATAAGACGTTGTCACGTCAAAAAGAATCACCGAAATCGGTTCACCCAGAAAAGAGTTATGAGGTAACACACATTAAAAAAGAACATACAGTGGAATTGAGTACCTCCTCCTTTTTGAAGTCGGTGGATAACCGCTCAGATGGCGCTGATGTAGCGATTGTGGTCAAATATCTCACCGCAAGTTTTCTTTTTAATTTTAGATAGGTAGAACCGATAACATTGTTCTAACCGTGCATTGGATCGTGTTTAAAATGAACCATCGGATTTTTTTTTAAAACAACTGATAAAGAAACAGATAACCAACGACGACACCAATAACAAACGAAATCAGTGACAACTGTGACATTACAGATTGATACTTGACAGTTAAATTTGATACCCCATAATGATATATTTTTAGGTTATCGATGCGTTCAAGCATTCTCAATTATTCAAAATTTTAAATATTTTAGAGGAGATGCAAGATTTAGTTGATATTGATTTCGCGGATTCGCAAGTACCCAATAATCGATTATGGGTTTAATGACATCGATGTCTCGATGTTTGACATGTGGCAACATCGATGTTAAAACATCGATGTTTTCATTCTTGATATCGATGATCATCGACCATCCCTATTTCAGTCACAGTCAGTTCAGTCAATAACTTGTAGAATTTTGATCTAGAATTTTATTGTTCGTTTAATTTTACCTTTCAACTATGTATATGCAGTGTAAGAGTAAAAATGATGAAAATAATTCAGGTTTTCGTTCTTTCTCAAATTAGACCTAGTCAATTCTGGGCAGTCATTAAAATGATTGTTTATAAAAGTAATTAACGCTGTGATGGTGCTAATATTATGGTTAATTGCTTTAATTATTTCTCAGTTTAATATAGAAGTTCGACTTTATCATGATGTTATGTAAACGAAAATCATAAGCATAATTTTAAGACTGTTTAGCTTGGAGCCGCATACAAGATGCGGTTCCACAGGAGATGCGGTGACAGGGTAACTCTCTTACGAGATAACCTCACGGCAGTGCGAAACTTTGTAGAATTCAACCATGGGTTAATATTGAGTGCAGAACCGCTGAAGGATGATATAATGTTCGAAGTATGCATAGATAGGAAGGTAAATAAAATTGGTTATTATACAAATTGACAATTTTAGTTTTGTACCTTTGTGATATTTTATGTATGTATGTTATATACCATACAAAAACATAAATTGTAGTTTAGATATAACTATCCTTTTTTGCCGTTACACTTATTTTTATAATTGTATTGGATCTTCACAGTCTGCCCATGGTATGGTGTATGCAACTATAAATAGTATTGGAATATATAAACTATTATAGTCTTTGCATTATAGCATGGTGCAGGTGACAGCTTACAGTTTAGCATGCAATCTAGAGATGGAACCATGTTGAATTGATTTAAAAAAAGCAATGTAACGATTCACAAAGCAAAACAAAAATTATCGATATAGGTCTTACAGTCAAAACTCATAACTGGTCAAAACCAACTGCGAATAATCAGGCAAAAGTAGTTTTGACTAAGGATGTTGGTCAGTACCACTTGTAACTGATTTTCACAGTCATATAAGTAGTTTTGATTAAGGGCGTTGGTCAAAACCATTTTTAACTGCAAATATATTGGGTCATAGTGATTTTGACTAAGTTAACCGTTAAAAGTGGTTTTGAATAAGAATGTTAGTAAAAACTACTTTAGACTTATACTTTTTGAATTTCTGAAATAAAAAAATTCAATCATTATAATGGATGCAACTTTGGGTGGTCCAAGGGCCACCCAAGCCGCACCTTAATCTACTGTCGCTGATACTGCAAGTTTTCTCTGATAGTCTGAACTGTAAATGAGGCAAACGAGAAGCTGCACGGTGCAAACCATCGGCCTTTCCAAGCATCATCACGGCGTAACGGGTCTCGGTGTGAGCTAACCCTTAGTGTTGCCAGTTCCAGTGGGTCAAATATTGGGACAGAAGTCTAGTAATTTAAAAAAAACAGGGTTTTTGTAGCTATTTGAGCCGCCATGAGTTATACTAATGACTTTTTGACACAATGTGCTATGTTCTTTACAATTATTTTTTGGTTTGTTTTATCATCCAAACATCGGAAAATCTGCATCTTCATCTTATGTGTTTTTCTTTCTTGGCAAATCAGAACTTGTTGGACGATTTATTAACTTGCTTATCCACTTCACCGTCCAGCCTGTGCGAGTAATTCTCGCCTGACCTGTCCATGCATTAAATGTCACTATTTTTTACGACCGCGCGAGACTGTCTTTACAAAAACGATTAGTACTGAAAAACTACTATAGCTATTCAAATAAAAAATATTCTCAAAAGACACAAAGAATTCAAGATTTAATTTTGTTAAAAGAAAATTAGTCAAATTAAAAATAAAGGCTGAAAATAAAGTTTAACAATGGGAATATCAAAGAAAAAATTGTATTTATTTTTTATTTCGAGTTTTACAAGAAAAGTATAATATTTACCAGAGACAATTATTTTATATTATAATATATACCCTTTAAAACGACACCAATATCAATAATATCTTATATACTCAATATACATGAGCATATAATGTTTACCCAATATAAATTTGAATAATTAAGTAAATAAATAAATATAAATAAGTTTTAATAATTTCTAGACACATCTCAATAGATATTTCGTTTATAAATGGCTATCAACGTATTAATAGTGAAGCATTATTTTATATTTAGCATTCATTTAACACAAAAACTTGATTAGAATACATTTTAAACAACATATAATCAATTAACAATGATCGTGTATAGTGATTAAAATTTTGAGCTAAATTATTATATGTAAACGTTTTGGAATTGTCGTAATGATACATATGCCCTAAAGAAAATATCTTCACAATTAGTTTGATGTATAATAACATTAGAAGTAACGTATAAAGACAGAAAAGTTATCACATTTTTGATTGAATTTCTCACACTTTAACATTCCACAAACAAAAATGGTGAAATTTAATTTTAACTTTTTTTTCCAAATATTTTGTTACTATTATACAGATAAAATTCACTTTCACAGATGAAAAATTTCATATAGCATCATCTATAATTTTTTACTGTATTAATAACAGCTATCTTGTCTTTAGATTTTTTTTATAGGAGAAGGGGGAAAACGAGTATATGGGTCACCTAATGGTATGTGATTGCCTCCGCCCATGAACAACTACAGCATCAAGGGAACTGCAGACATGTTGCCGGCCTTTTAAAAAGTAGTAAGTTCTTTTCCTGAAAGGTATCTAAGTCGTATCGGTCCGGAAAAATCTCTGGTGGTAGTCGATTCAAAATAAAGGTCAGAATCTACAATATTTTTGTTTAATGACACTAGGAGCTGATCCTTCAGGCTTTTTGGGCGTTTTGGGTATGCCGTTTAACATTGCGCATAACATGGCGGATATCTTAGGTCAAATTAGGCCAATATTTTCTTGTGTTGCTGTTGTATTTTTGATGTTGTAAAGTGATTTCAGTATTTGTGAAAGACTATATATCCTAGTACATCTTCTTCGGAAACCAAAGACCAAGGCTCTAAGTATATAAAAATTTGTTAAACCCTTTTGTCCTAGAGTATGTCTCGAGAATTGCAGAGATTCGCCACTCCATCTGTATCTGTTTGCATCATACATACTTGTTGGTACTTCCAACACTTAGAAAGTTACCACAGGTTGATACTGCACCCTGGGTAGGATTCTAGCTACGCTTTCTATTTATTTATTTATTTGTTTGTTTATTGTAGTATATGAATCGTAAGATACTATAGACTTAAATCAGTATATATGAATATGATGGTATTGCACTGCACATACTGAAATAGAATTATCTTATTTATTTTTTGCGACTGTATTCGCTTGACAGTTTTTACGTCCGATTAAGAGACATATTTTCTAGGAATTAAAAAAATACCGCTAGTAAGCATAGTAAGTATTACGTACTATGCTTACAAGCGGTATTTTGTTTTCGCCAGTTAAACTGCACACCCAAGTGAAATTAATTAAACCTTTATAATTTTATTGGTAAAAAGAAACTACATTAGGTGAGACTTTTGAAGTTAATGTTAATCCTTTTACGTGGTAGAGCCATGCTGCAGCTACATTGTGGTTGCAGCACGAATGGGTCGGCTCAACCGGGGAAGGACCACGCTCTCACAGAATACCAGTGTAAAATAGCAGCTTAATGCTGTCGTGTTCCGTATGGTGAGTGTAGAGAACTGAGACCCTTTTTACTGGAAATGAGGCATTCCATCTCAGTCCTCGGGGGTGACAACACATCTGCATTTAGATTATTAATTGAGGATAAATGTAGATGTGTATGGGCCACTGCATCCACTTAAGGGGCGTATTACAAAAAAACGCGAAATTACAAGGTTTCCTCGTTGAAATTTTATGTTTATCGTTCATTGCTTGAAATAACAATTACTTGGTAAAAATAGTTCGTTTTCTCTCCTCAAATAAGCTCGGAATGGATTTTAGATAACTTATTTATTTAATCAGTAATAATCATTCTCCCGATGCATGTTTAGGCAAAAACTCTCGAAGACATGATTTGGGAGCTCTAATTTGTAGATTCTATTGAATATCGACCATCAAAAAAAAAAAATATTTTTATCTCCCAAATATCCTACACTTTAATAATAATGGAATACATTTTCGTTATATGCTTTTCACGCTAGGAAAAAAAAATCGACATAATTCAAAAAACGACAAAAAAAGCTTCGATACAAGCCCCTATATTTCCGAAGTTTTACATAATTTAGAAGTAAAATTTATACCAAAATAATCACCAACATTTGCTTACACTATGCTATTATTTTTACTTTTTAAATCGTTACTATTATATTTTAATTAATTAAATAAAAGTACTATATATTTCACTGTGCCGGCCATCTGCGATCATTAACGCGCGAGCGCTTGCCGAGGGCGGTCCTGCGTCAGTTTATTTCGGGCGCTGCATCGTTTCGATACTACCGTAGTGTGCGTCGATTGCTATCGTAGTGTGCGTCAATTACCTGCATACTAGAATATCGTCAACTACGACCGCAATTTTTGATCGATCGGTTTAAAACTATTTTATATAGTTATAATTTAGATTACGTCTCTTCAAAAATGTGGTCTATTCATTGACTTAGATCATTGTTATTTGAGGGCTTCACCTAATTGTTTATACAGCAACGGTCTTATTGAAGTTAAATGTCCTATTTCAGCTTTCGGAATAGATTTTGATACGGCCTTTCGACAAAAAAAAAAGTTAAAGGTTATAAATTCAGTGATTCAAGTGTAACATTAAATCAAAATAATGACTGGTTTTACCAAATCTAAGTCCAGCTTCATTTAGCAAATAAAAATGTCAATACTTGCCATAATATGTATTGGCCCAGATTAATGCAGTAAAAGTACTAAAAATTTACAAATACGACCAATTTTAGATTTTCAATATGTTACCCAAGTTACAAGCTTTTTATGAAAAGTGTGTACTGCCTGAAATTATCGAATCGAGAAAAGTTCGGTCAATGCCGTCGCAGCAAATATTTTTCTTATAAAAAATATAGTAATTGACTGTAAGTACCGATTAAAAAAATATTAGTTACATTTGGTTGTTATATTTATTAAAACAGGTTGCAACCGATTATTTATTTATACCACTATTCTACCGGTAGTAGACATAATCGATTATTAACATTCGATTACAGCGTAACAATTAAAATATTTATGTGTACTTATTTTGACACTAAATTTCATAAATAATGAATGATATATCAAAATGGTATATAATAATAAATTATATAATTATATAATAATAAATTAATAACACCAAAAAATATTCCATCCACTGAAGTCCATCTAAGAAAACTTTGTATTATGGAAGATCAAGATCGTTTAGTCGCCATACTCACAGTATTATAGTGCGAGCGAGTGAATAGATATGAAAGAAAGTATCGGTCGCGTAACTTGCCGCCCGCTCGCTGCGTAAAATACCTAAATTTGCGAAACGCCGAAATGTAAGAGGGCTCTTACCATCAGGTGGACTGTATGCTCGTTTGTGACCCTTATTCTGTAAAAAAATCCAATAGTCCTAACAGCATAGAGAAAATTAATAAAAACAAATTCAGTGTTGTATTCTCATAGTCAAACATTTTGTCGTATCTTGCAATCGCATAAAAGTTATGTTCTATGACATGTCAATATGTCATCTTCACCATGCTACAACACAAAGACTACACTTAGGTCTTTACATATTAAAAATTTCTGATATAGATATTAGATATAAATTTCTGTGTATATTATGAAAGCATTGATAGTTGCAAAATACTTACTATCTTGGATAATTTGTATGAATATTACTTATTTTAATGTAATAACTGGAATTTCAGGAACTAAGTAACTACCTAGTTTCTTTACTGATAGTTCGGTTTTGCTGTGATTCCACCAAGCATCTTTGGAATATTTTTTTTTTATATGAGAGGGGGCAAACGAGCATGCGGCTCACCTGATAATAAGTGACTACCGCCGCCCATGAACAACTGCAACACCAGGGGAATCGCAGATGCGTTGCCGGCCTTTTAAAAAGGAGTAGGCTCTTTGCTTGAAGGTCCCTATGTCCTATCAGTCCGGAAAAATCGCTGATGTTAATCGATTCCAAAAGGAAGTCGTGCGAGGAAGAAAACATCTTCTAAATCGCACAGTGGTGGACCGCCAATCATCCAGGTGGTGTGGATGGTATCGGGAGTTCTGCCCCGATATGTGTTTGTGAAATTTGGCGGCTGGGATTAATCCGAACAATTCCTTAGAGCACTCCCCGTGGTAAATGCGAAAGAAAATGCAAAGGGATGCAACATCTCTTCGCAGTGCCAATGAATCGAGCCGATCGGAAAGGACTCGGTCGTCGACGATTCGAGTCGCTCTGCGCTGGATACGATCAAGTGGAAGGAGCTGGCACTGGGGAGCCCCTGCCCAGAAATGGGAACAGTATTCCATATGAGACCGAACCTGCGCCTTGTAAAGTTGCAGGCGGTGTGCCGGCATGAAATACTGTCCCGCTCTGCTGAGCACGCCAAGCTTTTTAGAGGCCAATTTGGCCTTCTCTTCCAAGTGACCACGAAACTGCACGCCACTCGATATGTCGACTCCGAGGATTCCGATACTGGCTGAGGCAACCAGGGGAGTGCCTTGAAACTGAGGAGATACGACAAAGGGGTTCTTTTTAGCGGTAAACGCGCAAACTTGTGTCTTCTGAGGATTAAACTGGACTAGATTTAGTCGCCCCCAGTTCGAGAGCAAAGACTCGACTTCAGACACAAGTTTGTACCGGTACACGGCGACGTTTTCCCGAGAAATATTGGCACGGCCGGTGTTTAGAGCATCACCAGTTCTGTCATCCGCATAGCAATGAATGTTACCAGTTAGCAACATATCATTAATGTGCAGAAGAAACAGCGTTGGTGATAGCACACAACCTTGTGGAACACCAGCGTTAATAGGCTTGTAGTCGGAGCATGCACCGTCTATAACAACCTTGATGCTCTGATCAGCAAGGAAGCTGGTAATCCAATTGCACAATTTCTCGGGAAGCTCATAGGAAGGGAGCTTCGAAAGAAGCACTTTGTGCCAAACCCGATCGAAGGCCTTCGCAATGTCCAAACTAACGGCCAATGCCTCCCCCTTGGACTCTACTGCCTCCACCCATCTATGACTCAGGTAGATCAGAAGATCACCAGCTGATCGACCCCGAAAAAAACCGTATTGGCGGTCATTAATCAGCTGGTGATCCTCAAGGTACCGCATGAGCTGGCAGTTAATAATGGATGCAATTATTTCGGAGAACAAGGAGGTGATGGCGATAGGCCTGTAGTTGGACGGGTCTGAGCGGCCTTTTTTAGTGATCGGGTGGACAAAAGCTGTCTTCCATGATTTCGGGTCTGCACCTAGGGAGTAAGAGTACCGGAAAAGACGCCTTAGGACCGGTGTCAACTCCGGAGCACACGTCCTCAGCACAATTGGGGGGAATCCGTCAGGCCCACTCGACTTCTGGATGTCCTGTGAATTGTTAATAAATTAAAATTTTTCGAATGTTAAAAGTTTGGTAATAATGTTCACTTAAATATAGTTACAGTTTATAGTTCTAGTTATGTAATTATATATTTAATTATTATAATTATTGAAGCTTCACTTAAATTGTAGTTTAGTTGTTAAAATATGTTATGTTTGTTGAGTCCACGCGATGTGCACTACCCGTTGTACCCGTGCCTTGAAACTTACAAGCATGGCAAATTGCTACATACATATATTGTACAGAATTGTACAATAATTATAGAATAGAATAGAATTTTTTTTTTATTCAATATTGATTATTACATAATACTTATTGAAAGTCATTTTTTATTTACCACTGGTTTGGAAAATACCTCTATAAATATATATATTTATATCTCTAATCTCTCTTTTATATCTCTAAATATATTATATTTAAGTTCATTAATACCCAAAATATAAATGGTTGCTCAGGCCTTAAGGGTTCAGCATAAACTTCATTATATGAGCAATATAGATTTGAACCCCACCAGTATCCATGAAATTTTTAATTGTAAATTTAACCAATAAATTTTTAAAATAAAAAATCACACTCAAAGAATACCAGAGTAAAATAGTAGCTAAATGTGGCTGTATTTTATATAGTGTGTATAGAGAGCCGGATACCATTTTTACTGGATACAAGGCATCTCAACTTAGTCCTCGGGGTAAAACATACAGCTATATTTTGATTCTTAATTGAGGATAGATGTAGATGTAGTGGTATATGGGCTAAAGTACTCATTTACCATCAGGCGGACTGGGTGCCTGTTTTTTACCCTTATTCTTTAAAAAATATATATTTTCTGTTATTAAAACAGTTAATAGATTTTTGTGCTTGATAACTATGTAAGTTTAGTATTCATGTTATTTAAAAAAATTGGCAAATGCAATCTACATCTGTTATTGTGGACGTCACCTGCTAGTAAAGAACTACTCATTTACATGATTCTTAACAACTTCCTTGCCAACAAATAGCACAATAGATAACAATTGAAATGTTTATACTTGTGGAACAGTAAAACAGTTAATTATCACATCAAAAGACTTTCTGACTTCAATGAGCAGGTTGCACCACATATTCCGTTCTCATAAAATCAAAATCGCTTTAAATGCTGAATGTTGAATTTTTTTTATATAGAATAAGGGTGACAGACGAGCACACTATCCACCTGATGGTAAATGGTTGCTGCGGCCTATAGACATCTACATCTATCCTCGATGACAAATCAAAATGCAGATGTGTTGTCACCTGTGAGGACTAAGATGGGATGCCTTGTTTCCAGTAAAAAAGGTCTCCGATTCTCTATACTCACCATACACGAAAAACAGCAGTGTTAAGCTGCTATTTTACGCTGGTATTCTGTGAGAGCGTAGTCCTTCTCCGGTTGAGCTGACCCATTCTTGCTACAACCATAATATATATACAACGTGTCCCAAAATTCAACGATAAGCCAACACCGGAGGATAGACCTGCCCCGGACTAATCGGGGAAAAAAAGAAAAAAAATATTTCCCAATTATATTTTAAGTTATATAAAAAAATGAAATTCTTCAGAAATTGAGACCGTTTATGATATTTTTCACTACCATGACCACAATTTTTTTAATATTTTTTTCTTTTTTTTTATAGGCAACCTGAATAGTACTGCTATCTACCACAATTCTTAAAAACTTCAGAATAACTCTTGTTTTATCACGAAAATTAATGAAACTTATTTTATTTCCTAAATTTTTTGAAGACTTTTACTTTTAACCAAATTTAACTTATCGTAGTGTAAAAAAAGTATGAACACTAGTATGGCAAGTTTTTTTAAAAATTGACGCAACTAACCAACATTCCAAAATGGTATAATACTCTAGGAAAACAAGTTATAAAAAAATATGGGCCTATTATTTCTAAACAGGGGCCAAATTCCTTAAATTGTAATTGTCAGTAATCACTTTTACTACATGCCCAAAATCGGTTCCTGTTACAATTTCTAGGAATTCGAATGGCGCATTAATACCTTAGATGTTAGAGAGAGATAGATAGATAGAGATATTTACGTTAAAAAGAGACAACAACAGGGCAGGTAGAGAAGCTGTTATTATTCTCAGCAAGTCGGTTCAGTACGCTCTGCTCCTTTGTTTACTGCGCACCGTTCCCAATTCAACTTACGTGGCCCTCGTACATACTATCGACTTGGCTTTTTGGACTGGAATCGACCTGCAAACTTAACTGACCTGGCACTATTTGGACTGGAAGTGATCTGCAAACTGAACTGACCTGGCATTATCTTGGACTACGATTGTGTGTTTTGTGATTTAGAGTTCTGGCGCATTTTGGACTGTTTGGCGTTTAACATGCCGCAACCGTACACACCACAGGAATACGATAATATGCATTTAATCTATGGAGAATGCCGATGTAATGCTAACGCTGCTAGCAGACTGTATCGAGAAAGATACCCAAATTCTCAAAAATATCCTGATTATCGAGTGTTTATTAATGTGCATCAAGCGTTTTCGGAGGGTCGTATGCCATCCAATAGGAGAAGCGCTGGAAGACCTAGATTGGATCGTGATGAAGAAGTTCTCAATGAGATAGAAAATGACTCGACTACTTCGGTACGTGCCATAGAAGAAGCTACAGGAATCCCGAAAAGTTCTGCACATCGAATATTAAAACATCACAAGCTTCACCCATATCACTACAGGCGTGTGCAGACGTTATTACCGCGGGACTATCCGCTACGGGTCATATTTTGCCGTGTAATGCTGCAAAGGCACAGTGAAGATCCCCACTTCCTAGACAAAATTTTATGGTCGGATGAAACAACGTGCAAGAAAGATGGGTATTTAAATCTTCACAACCTACATAGTTGGAGTAATGAAAATCCACACTTGATGAGACAAGACAAATCCCAATATCAATTCAAGGTTAACCTATGGACCGGCATATTAAATGGAAAAGTAATTGGGCCCTTTGAGTTACAAGGAAACTTAGATGACAATAGTTATTTAAACTTTTTACAAAATGACTTGCAAGAATTGTTAAACGACGTGCCCTTAAGTGATCTTCAAAACATGTGGTTCCAAAATGATGGTTGCCCAGCACATTATGCCCGTCCTGTGCGAGAATATTTAAATCAAGAGTATCCAGGGCGTTGGATCGGGCGACTTAGTCCTATCTTATGGCCACCCCGTTCACCCGATTTGATCCCCTGGACTTCTTCTATTGGGGTTGTCTTAAAAACAGGGTCTACTCAAAACCCATTGTGACATTGGACGAGCTTCGTCGAAATATCACTCAGGCTGCTGATTACATTAATAGCAGAAGATATGCAAGACAAATAAAATGATCATTTTTAAGGCGATGTCGTGCATGTATTAATGCTGGTGGCAAACAGTTCGAACATTTGCTATAATGTTAATCACTTAATAAATTACACGTGAAACTGTTTGTACCATTTGTTTTGAAATATTAAACATTTTTCAAGAACTAATACTTTAATTACACCCGACCGTCATTTGGCCCCTGTTAAGAAATAATAGGCCCATATTTTTTTATAACTTGTTTTCCTAGAGTATTATACCATTTTTGAATGTTGGTTAGTTGCGTCAATTTTTAAAAAAACTTGCCATACTAGTGTTCATACTTTTTTTTACACCACGATAAGATAAATTTGGTTAAAAGTAAAAGTCTTCAAAAAATTTAGGGAATAAAATAAGTTTCATTAACTTTCGTGATAAAACAAGAGTTATTCTGGAGTTTTTAAGAATTGTGGTCGTTAGCAGTACTATTCAGGTTGCCTATAAAAAAAAAGAAAAATATATTTAAAAAATTGTGGTCATGGTAGTGAAAAATATCATAAACGGTCTCAATACTAAATATCGGGAATTTGTCAATAAAACAAAAAATACAAATTATTCATCTAAATTTATTTTATCGCCTTCAAAGTAGGCCCCATCGCTTGCAATACAACGTCTCCAACGCTTCACCCAGTCTTCCATACATTTTTCATAGGCTATTTGCGGTATGGCCTTTAGCTCATTCAGCGAATTTTTTGTTATGGCTTCTATCGACTCAAAACGTTTTCCTCGAAGTGGTAATTTTAACTTGGGAAATAAAAAAAAGTCAGACGGAGCCATATCAGGGGAATACGGTGTTTGGTCGAGAACTTTTGTTGAATTTTTCGCTAAAAACTATTTCACTATAATGGCTGTGTGTGATGGTGCATTATCATGGTGCAGCATCCATGAGTTGTGTTGCCACAAATCTGGACGTTTTCGGCGGATACTCTCACGCAAACGCTTCATGACGCCTAAATAATATTCTTTATTCACTGTTTCTCCCTTTGGAAGGAATTCAGAGTGAACCACACCACGGTAGTCAAAAAAAACTGTCAGCATCACCTTGATTTTGGAGCGACTTGCCGCGGTTTTTTGGGTTTCGGCTCGTTTTCGAGACGTCATTCTGAAGACTGTTGGTTTGTTTGCATGTCGTACTCATAAACCCATGTCTCGTCGCCAGTTATTATACGTTTCATAAAGGTCGGATCCGTAGAAGCTCGGGAAACCATGTCTTCAGCGACATGCTTTCGCTGCGCTCTTTGAACAAAATTGAGCTCTTTTGGAACTAGTCGAGCGGCGACGCGTTTCATGCCTAAAATGTCAATGAGAATGTTGTGGACGGACTTAAAAGATATGTTCACCTCACTAGCCAACTCTCTCAGACTCATACGTCGATTTTCGAGCACTAGCTTCTTGATTTTGTCGATGTTTTCTTTGGTCGTAGCGGTTGAAGGTCTACCAGAACGAGGCAAGTCTACTACTACTTCTCGGCCTTCTTTAAAAGCCTTATACCATTCATAAGCCCTTGTTTTCGATATACACGATTCGCCGTAGGTATTTCGCAACATTTTTAGTGATTCACCACATGAAATATCATTTGAAACACAAAATTTAAGGCACACTCTTTGTTCAACAATATTTTCCATTGTAAAAATCGCCGAGAACTCAAAACTATGACCAACAAAAAGTGTAGTTTAAAACAAATTAAATGACAGATCCCGTCCCGCTCTAACTTTGCGCGCTAAATCAGTACAGTGCTACCAACATGCAGTAAAAAAATTAGAACGACCTCTTTTACGCGGGTCTTTTTATTGACATAATATTCCCGATACTTTTTACACAGAGTAGTATATATATATATATATATATATATATATATATATATATATATATATATATATATATATATATATATATATATTTTTTTTTATTGCATACTTATATTAGACATTTGTTTATAACCTTTACTAACGTTTTTTCAAACTTAAGTGACCAACAAACTTACAGTTCACCTCATGGTAAGTGGTTACTGCAATGCATGGAGACCAGCATCCAATTATCATCTATTATATATTATATAACCATCCAAAATCGCTAACACCTTTCATTTCAGGTATTATTTATCGTAAAATATATTAAGTTGATTTGCAGTAACTAGCCATTTAATTTTGTTTTAAAAGGATATAAAAATATTTAAAGAATAGGTTTTTACTATTTTATCGATGTTTCACTGTCCCTGAATTATCAAGCTAGACAATCGAAAGAGACAACTGCAACTCAAGCTAATTCTAAATATGAATAATTGATCTCCAGTGTGGAATAACTATTAATCCATCATGGGATGATGATTCAACACAACTTTGGAATCTGTGATTATTTAATAATAATAATAATAAGTTTTTCTATTTCCAAAAGGTAGTACAACCAGATATTTGCTTAACATTTAATAAAGCTAATTTGGTACACATATATCTGAAACATAGCATCTGCATCCAAACTAGTAGATCTGTGTGCATAAGTTATCAGTGGTATATCCCCATGGTTAATCTAAGTAAATATTAGAATGCAAGCAAAAATTAACTAATTAAATATCATCTAAAGAGTTTGTACTTTATGCTAACATAACATAACCTATTAATTTTTTTTGGTCTTAAAACAAATGTTTTTGTCCAATTATATTTGCACAAAAACAATACATAAACACATGGCCGTGGTAGATATAGATTGTATCTTTAACATTAATTGCTCTCGTGTTATTATCCAGGAAGAAAACAAGAACATGTTTGTATAAACTAAACTGACACCCGGATGATCCATTAATGGACAAACAAAATTAATAACTTACCACTCATATTAATTTTGTTTTATGAAAATAAATGTTGCTCTGAAGTGAAGTCATCAACATTACAAACAATCAAAGTCCACTGCCACTTTATATGTGGTAGAGCTATGCTACAGCTATATTAATAGTATAGTTGTAGCATGAATGGGTCGGCTCGACCGGGGAAGGACCACGCTCTCACAGAATACCAGCGTAAAATAGCAGCTTAATGCTGCTGTGTTTCGTATGGTGAGTGTAGAGAACCGGAGACCCTTTTTACTGGAAAAGAGGCATTCCATCTCAGTCATCACGGGTGACAACACATCTACATTTTGAGTTGTATTCGAGGATAGATGTTGATGTGTATAGGTCACAGCAACCACTTACCATCAGGTGGACTGTGTGCTCGTTTGTCATCCTTTTTCTATAAAAAAAAAACTGCAGGTCATAGGCCTCCTTCATAAGCTGCCTTATGGGGGGGATGTGAACTACAGATTTTTTATTTCAGTTTTCAGGACGATGCTATTGCCCACCTTCACCTGGTTGGTTTTCCTCTATCGCCTCTTAGGACACTCACGAGACGATCTGAAGTAGTGGGTATTCTTACACTGCCACTGCATGGCTAAGGAGTAAAGCACTAATCATACATTTTTGAGTAAATGAGCAACCCAAGTTTGATTCTTGCTATTACTAACAAAATTTCTAAATTCGAATTGAAGTGCTGATTTACCACATGCTTTGTGGTGAACAAAATCTATATCTATACAAATAAATAAAATTGAAGTGTCTGTTTGTAATGTCAAAATTACTGTTTTTTACTAAATGCATATGAAAGTAAATACGGTACTTATAAATAAAAATACAATTATAAAATTTTTGTGTCTGTCTGTCTGTTTGTATCGGCTAATCTCCGAAACGGCTGGACCGATTTTGACGGGAATTTCACTGGCAGATATCTGATTTCATAAGGAGTAACTTAGACTATTTTTATTTTAGAAAAAGAATTAGGGTTCCGCGCAGAAACATACAAACCCTAACACTCTAGCGAAGTCGCAGGGAACAGCTAGTTATAAGTATATTTGTCGACGGGGCAATGCGACGGACATTTTCTTATCCGTAAAACCCGCCCAGCAATGTGAGGTGGATTGTGCTCATATGTAGGACGTATATAGACTGAAAAAATTCCTTTTTTTTTCCTGTGCCCAACAGTGTGGAAAACAGGCTGTATAATTTTACTTTTGCTTTAAGGTAAATGTCTGGAATGGAAGTCTTGAGATTGGTGTCACAACTCTAGATCCAGAATATATGGAGCTGCCTGCTACAGCTACTAAACTGAGAAACACTGCATGGGTAATTTTTTTTTATCATTAGCTTACTCCTTAAGTACATATTTTTAAAGCGTCAACTGAGAAAATTCGAGAAATAAATAAATTTTCATTTTACATCCTTTATTACATCTTATCATAAGCCCGCCACAGAACATCGGTCATAGTGGATATGTGCCATAGTTGCCACCTTCAAGGAAAGTCCTTCATCATCATCATCCCTTCTCTAGGCCGCTGCAGAACGTAGCAGGCACGACTCTGAATCTATTCACTCCCTGTAAGCAAATGAATTACTCGATACACAGAAGGAGATTATATGTCTTTTTAATATTTTTTTTCATTTATTTCTTTCACACTTTCTCTAGCCTAACAGCTTTAAATGGATTTAAACATATAGATATAATAAGTCTCTTTTAAGTATACTGATTTTTTAAGTTACTGTTTCCACATTGGGCTTGTTACAGATCATGTCAGGAAGTTCAGTTGTGAAAGATGGGGTGACTTTTGTTAACGCATATGGACCAGAGCTTGATAGTCTTCATGAGGGGGACTGCGTAGGAGTTATGAGGACCAGCAAAGTAAGATCAGTCCTTCAATTATTATTTTTTTCTTCAAAAAGAACTAGTTAAGCTAATAACATTACTAAAACGTTTTTTACGTGGTAGAGTCATGCTGCAGCTATATTACTGGTACAGTTAGGTAGTCAGCTATATTATAGTACAGGGAAGGACCACGCTCTCACAGAATACCAGCGTCAAATAGCAGCTTAAGCATATATCCTCGATTAAGAATCAATCTGCAGATGCGTTGTCGCCCCTGGGGACTAAGATGGAATACCTCGTTTCCAGTAAAAAGGGTCTCCGGTTCTCTACACTCACCGTATGAAACACTGCAGTATTGAGCTGCTATTTTACACGGATGTTTTCGTGAGAGCGTGGTCCTTCCCCGGTCGAGCCGACCCATTCGTGCTACAACCATAATATAGCCATGATGCAGGTAATCGTGGCTCTACGACGTAAATTAATAATTGTCTAATTTTATTTGTTTCTGTTCTTTGAAGTTTGCTTTTATTTTTTATTTAAAGTTATTTTTTAGTTGCAAGATTTTATATTCTTGTATTTCCTTGTTGCCAGGCGGAGCTAATGTTCTTTGTTAATGGGCGTTGCCTGGGTGTTGCGGCACGGGATATGCCACCACGATTGTTCGCAGTCGTAGACTTATATGGGCAATGTGTTCAAGTATCCATTATGCACACCAATGGCATGAGACCTATCATGGAGTGCAGCCTGGATCAGGTATGTATCATCATCATCATCATCGATGCAGCCCTTTACAAGTCCCCTGCTTGACATATACCTCCCCCAAGGAACGCCACAAAGCACTGTCCTGAGCCACCTGCATCCATCGACTTCCTATCTCTTACCAGATCGTCACTTCATCTAGGGAAGGGACTAGTATATTATTATCGTCATACAGTCCATAATCTATGTAATAAATCTCATCATTTAAACATAGAAACCATATTTACCGAATCACAATAAAATTCGCTCCGATTCCTCCAAACCGCGATAGTTAATTTTTACCAACATTAGAAAATAAATAGAATGCATTCTTAGCAGTAAATATTTTCGTAATCAGCCATGAAGAGGGTTAGGATGTTTTCAAGCAGAATTATAAGATACCTTATTAAGTCACCATCTGGTACTCACTATGAAAATTGTTGTGAACCGTGAACCTTCTACAGATTGAAGAGGATCCGAACAATGACGACACGTTGACATCGAGCGAGATGGATTGCGCCGCGTTACCCGAGAACTCGTACCCGAAGGACCATCGAGATGTTTACGTTCCAATGACTTCAGATGGCGCTTGTGCTCTCGGTAAGAATGACCTACTAGCTAGTTGATTGATAATGATGGTGTTTTGGCCAGTACTCCAACAACGACGTACCGTTACATCATATTAAAAGACCTATGTTAAACGTAGGCCTACCTCCATTGATTGCTTGGCGAGCGTGTCGGTAACGGCTGTTTTTTTATTATTTTGAGTTGTTAGATGGAAGATGCTGGCGCCCATAACCTCCATCAGTGTCCTTCTATCGCCTCTTACGACACCCACTGGACGATAGGTGGATTGTATAATTTGACGTCCGCGAGTCGCTTCGCGATCATTTTGAGGAGAATAATAGTTTTTTGAGAACCTTACGTAACGTACGGAAAGATATGAATTTGCCCAAAATTTCCGGATAAAATATATCCTATATCACTCTTGACATTGCTCTCTGTCAGTTCGTCAAGTTTAATTACAATCGGTTATGCTATTCCGTAGATTAGCCCGGACAGACAGATACACATTTGAGAAATAGTTTTTCATATCTTAATGGCATGCTTACGAGGGCGGCACTAAAAATTTCGGGAAGTGACACAACATTACTATTTAAAAATGTATTTATTGCTTTTCGAAGTATTCTCCGCAAAATTTGACACATGTTTCCATACGATGCAACCAATCATTGAAGCAACCATTCCATTCGGAAGTCTCTGTCCACGCAATTTATTCCTTATTTTAGGGAAAGTATAGAAATCATTAGGGCTTAGGTCGGGGCTATAGGGCGGATGGTCTAATAATTCTATGTTTTCTTGCTCTAAAAACTTATTGTTCTGTGTGCGGCGTGAAAACTCGCATTGTCGTGATGGAGGATGATGCGGCGGTTGCAGTTCTCTTTACGGAGTTCAGAAACGACCTGTGGCAAACAAATGCTAGCATACCATTCTGCATTAACCGTTCTTTGTCCCTCAAGAGGAATAGTCGTAACATGACCGGTTTTGGAGACAAACGTGGCCACCATTTTTTTTGCAACACTCCGTGAACGAACAATTTTTGTTGGCTTTAACTCATTTTCGAACACCCAAACTCGTGACTGGTTTTTTGTTTTGGGTTCGTACGCGTATATCCAGGATTCGTCACCTGATACGATGTTGTATACAGTATTTGAGGATCCTGCGTGGAATCTTTCGAGAGTTCTGACGCACCAAGTAACGCGAGCCGCTTTTTGCTCTTCACAGAGCGAATGCGGTATCTATCTGGAAAACAACTTTTTTTACACCTAATTGTTTATGCAAGATTATTTCTATTTGACTCATGCCAATGTCCAAAGTTGCCTGAATTTCGCGGTATGTCACATGTCGATCTTCCTCAATCAGCTTACGCACAGCATTAACGTTTTCTTGGGTGACTGCAGTTTTTGGATGACCTTGACGGGGATCATCACTGACCTTGACACGTCCACGTTGATATTCAGCAAACCAGCGATAAATTGTGGTTTTGGATGGTGCTTCATCACCAAATGCAGAAATCATCCGGTCAACACACTGTTTTTGTGTTAAACCACTTCGAAAGTCATAATAAATCATCGCTCTTGAATTTTCTCGACTCAATTCCATTTTCTCAACGACTAAACAAGTTTTGACAAAACCTTGTGACAAGACCGATAATCTTTTTTTAAATAAATAAATGGTATTCGATTTTTAAAACCAAGGAGTTTTCAATTAAAAAGATTTTAATAAGACAGGAACAGTGGAAATATTCCATTCCCGATACTTTTAGTGCAGCCTATGTATGTCAACCTCTGCTCAATTGCTCAAAATGCTCAAAAAGGCTGTTATTATCATATTACAGACCGACACTTCAATTTTATTTATAATTTATAGCTGGTGCTTCCTAGCACAAGCCAGATTATTTGCTTAAAAGGAAGCTCCAATTACTTAAAATTGTTTTGCAAACGGTTGAATAGGTTGCGGTTAATAGAGATTCCTAAATTTAGATTATTGTGTTGGAGTAAATCCATAAATTTAAGAAAAAAAAAAAACATAAACACTCACACCTGCTGTACAGACGTGTAGGCGGAGACTACGGACTTCCATTTGGCACGTTCCGGACACACCTCTCTCGTCTCCTTCACATCCATATACCTACGCATACATACTCGTCGGTTAAGGGTACTTCTTATCTGGACCATTTTCAAAATATGGCCAATTTGGTCGATAAACTTTCGTCTAGGGCGTCCCTTGCCGACTGCCGTTCACTTCTGCAACATAAATTTGCTTTGTTACTCTTTCCTCGTTCCTTCTTTCTACATTAAAAAATCTAAAAGTATAGCACAACAATCGAATAAGAAAATTGAAATACTTGTTAAGGTGAAAGCGCCAGGGTTACCACCAGCCACCCTGGAGCTTTCACCTTAAAAAAATTTTGTTAAATGAAGCCTACAATAAAATAGGTCAATGTACTGAAAAAAGTGATGTGTGTTACACTGCACTTGCAAGTCCACTACCTACTGATTTATTCTGTTAAAACTGACATTTAAAAAGAATTACAGACATTATTTACTAGCTGTGCTTCGCGACTTTGTCGATGTGGAGTTTATTACTATGGTTATGGTTTTTTTTTCACTCCATTGCTTGTTTGTTCCGGCTAATATTGGCAGATAGCTGATGTTATATGGAGTAACTTAGACTAATTTATTTTGAAAAAAAAATTAGAGTTCCGTGCAAGAAATATTTCAAACCCATGAAATCCACTCGTAATAATTTCGACGCGGGACGGAGTCTTCGGGAACATCTAGCTAGTTGTATATAAAATTGTAACATTAAAAAAGAAATACCCCGAACCAGTGTAGATTTCGACATACACAGTCAAGTCATAAATTCTGTCACATGTTCAATATAAAATAATTGAAACAAGTTTATTCATTATGTAACCATTTATATAACAAAATGAACTTAACAAAACATAGATTCTTATGACACTAAAGTTTATTCAAAATGACCTCCGTGATTTTGAATACAGGCCTTCAATATGCGCGGCCAGTCGTCTATCGCAGCACGAACGAGGTCCATGTCAATATCGGCGGCTGCCTTAATCAAGGATGTCTTGAGTGACTCCAAACTGGGATGAGGCTTTGAGCACGCCTTTTCCTCCAAGTGTTGCCATATCTTGTAATCTAACGGATTCAAATCTGGACTGGAGGAGGGCCAGTCTTCGTACCGGATGAAGTCGATTTCACGCGCCGATAGCCAGTCTTGTGTGCTCTTCGCTCTATGAGCTGGCGCCGAATCTTGTTGGAATACCCAGTGCCTGTTATTGAACATGGTATGAGAAACAGGTTCCACAAGGTTCGTCAGGACTGTATTTTGATACACAACTGCGTTCGTTTTTACACCTTTCTCACAAAAATGTACCTCTGTTAAGCCCCAATAAGAAACTCCCAACCATACCATGAGCGAGGATGGAAAATGACCTCGTTGGACACGCGGAATACGGTTGCTCGCTTCTTCACTACTGTGTGCGTACACCTTATCATTTTGTTTGTTGTAGCTCTCTTCTACGGTAAAAATTTTTTCATCCGAAAAAAGAATTTCCCGATATTTTTTTCCCGCGTACCGCTTCAACAAAGCGCGGCATCTCTTCAGTCTCAGGTCCATTAGACGAGCATTCAAACGATATCCCGTATTTCTTCGATATTTCTTTGAATTCGCGCCTTTACAGCTTTTATCACTGCTGGAGTCCTAACAGACCGAGGGCGACCACTTCTTGACCTGTCATCTTCACTAGAGTCTTCATTGTATCGTTTGATGGTACGATAAACGAATCTTTTGGTTATATTCAAATTTTTCAGTATGTCAAAAATTTGAATTGGCGCGTAACCGCAACGATGCAACGCAATAACTGCAACACGGTCTTCTTTAAGCGTCCACTCCATATTTAAAAATGAATAAAATTCTAAAAAATATACAGTTTTATTTTCATGCACAATTGGAAATTCGAATTCAATAAACTTTTTGTGGCCAGCATTCTAAAAGAAAAGTTTTTACTGTGTGACAATACTTATGACCTGAAAAAAAAAGTTAAAAATTTTTGACTTTGCATTTAGCACACAGTTTAATTAAATATAGCGTAATCAACTTGTTTTTTGGCTTCACTTAGAAACTGCGTGGCAATGAAGAAACGAAAAATTTTCCTGTATACCAAATTCAGCAGTTATTGCAAGAATTTGAAACTTGTAACAAAAGGTCGGGGAAAACGTTTCTTCGTATTTTATATACAAATTGAAGACATTTTTTTCAAAGTTTAATTACATTTAATTATAATATACATCTGACATTTTATTCGATAACTTGTTGCCATCTTGTAGCTAGTGACATAATCCCGTTGCTGTTGAGATCTTGGGATTTAAGATCAAAAAAAGTGCAACATGTAGTTTTGACAGTCCTCTCTTGATGTTAACCTAACACTACCCAAGGAATTCTGACGAGACCGAAACAAGTGTAAATCTGAGGGTGCAAGGTCAGGACTATATGGTGGATGCATTAACACTTCCCAATTAAGCTCTCTCAACTTTTGCTGAGTGGTCAAAGATGTATGTGGTCTGGCGTTATCATGATGAAAGACCATTCTTTTTTTTGTTGATCAATTCCAGCCGTTTTTTCTCAATTTCTTGCCGGCGTCTCATTAATTGTTGGCAGAGATTTGAATCGATGATTTTGCCCGGCGGTAAAAGCTCATAATAAACGATGCCCTTCCAACCCCACCATGCACACAGCATCACCTTACTGCGTGTTAATCCGGGTTTTGCTACAGTCTGTGGAGCTTGACTACCCTTTGACCATGATCTTTTTCGCACTTTATTGTCGTAGGTGATCCACTTTTCATCACCAGTGATCAATCTTTTCAAAAATGGTTCGGTTTCATTACGTTTCAATACAGAATTACAAATGAGTACACGATTCATTAAGTTTCGTTCAGTGAGCTCGTGTGGTACCCAAATATCGAGCTTTTTTGTATAGCCCGACTTTTCCAAATGGGTCAAAACTGTTTTGTAGTCAATCATCAAGTCTTCGGCTATGTCGTAACTACTAATATGCCGATCTTGCTCCACTTTTTCAAAAATGACATCGGCTTTATACGTATGAGGGCGACCCGAGCGAGTTGAATCTTTGACATCAAAATTCCCGAACTGAACCAACTTTGTGCTACTCTTACTGACACTGCATTAGGTACATAAACGTCACAAATTTTATTTCGCGGCTTGAATCGCATTGTTCCTTTTTTTTTGTAATAAAACTTCAGGACGTATCAAGTTCAAAGGCTTCTCTAGTACGTAGTACATATAACTCAATGGATTCACTCATTTTCGCGGACAGAAAAACTATTGAAAAATGGCGGGAAAGTGTTTTTTACTTTTTCTTTTTCTTAATGTCTTATATGTATTTATTGATATTAAAACCAGCCAAATATACAAATTATATACGTGGTAGAGCCATGCTGCAGCTATATTAGTGGTATAGTTGTAGCACGAATGGGTCGGCTCGGCCGGGGAAGGACCACGCTCTCACAGAATACCAGCGTAAAATAGCAGCTTAATGCTGCTGAGTTTCGTATGGTGAGTGTAGAGAACCGGAGACCCTTTTTATTGGAAAAGAGGCATTCCATCTTAGTCCTAACGGGTGACAACGCATCTGCATTTTGATTCGCAAACGAGGATAAATGTAGATGTCTATGGGACACAGCAACCATTTACCATCAGGTGGACTGTGCGCTCGTTTGTCACCCGATCCTATAAAAAAAATACAAACAATTCAAACAAAGAGATTTTTCTTCAATTTGAACCAAATACGAAGAGCCTTTTTCCCTGGCCTATTACTAGCTGGCTAGGCAGACTTTATTCTGACCTTCCCGCGACCCTTTATCCTATAAAAAAATCGTAAATTTGCAACAAAAATATCGAGGATCACTTATCGGTATAAAACTCTCGGTATAAAAATCTCTCAAGTTGGACCAAACTGCACACGTGCAAAATTTCATTTAAATCAGTTTAAAGGAGTTCATTGCGAACAAAGAATATAAAAAGTAATTTTATATATAAAGATGGATGACAAATGAGCACACAGTCCATTAAATCTATCCTCGATTACGAATCAAAATACGAAATGCGTCGTCACCCCTGAGGAATAAGGTAGAATGCCTCGGTTCCAGTAAAAAGGGTCTCCGGTTCTTTGCACTCACCACACAGCAGTGTTAAGCTGCTATTTTACGCTAGTCTTCTGTGAGAGCGTAGTCCTTCCCCGGTCGATCCGACCCATACGTGTTACAACCGTAATATAGCTGTATTGTGGCTCTACTACATATAAAACATGTAAAAGTATATAATAACTAGTTTAACTTTAACATTGTAATAAAAGCAAGGTAGCTACACCAACACATTACGATGAAGTAGTTTCCGTGTTCGAATCCGGTTACTCACGAAGTTAACGCTGTTGTTTCCAGTGGCTCAAGACCGACTGAGGTTTCACCCGAGATGTGGCATATTAGTGAAGCTGTCTAACAACAATAAGTAAGTATTTTGGTACATTGTATTTGTTAAGTAAAAAGTTACAACCTATATACGTCCCACTGCTGGACTCAGGTCACACATTCAGAGAGGGTTTTAGAGGGTTTCCAATCATAAATCTGTGTTCTTGCAAAACTTTAATAGGAGGGTCCTTAGGACATTAAGAGGACATCGGAAGACAAGACATTTGAAGACTAGGATTTCTAACAGATTTGTGAGTATTATTGTTTTATCATCATCATTACAGCCCTTCACAAGTCCACTGCTGAATAAAGACCTAACCCAAGTGTAGTGTTTGCACAAATACACAAACATACATTTATATATAAGTCACAGTCTCGAGCGCACCGCGTCAGTTACACGAGAGCCTCGGGCGAGAGTGGACGTGCTTAAGTTAAGTGCGTGCCGAGCCTGTGTTATACTACACTGATTAGAGAAGATAGCAGACAATACACCAAGGAATACCACAAAGCATAGTCCTGAACCACCTGCCTTTATCCATCGACTTTCTGCATGTCTTACGAGGTCGTTACTCCATCTAGTGTTATATACTTGTGAATAATTGACGAAATCAGTCATCATCCCCTGTTTCCTCCTCCAATACTGAAACAATTTTTTTTCCCAAGAACAACATAAGAAAGTTGTTGGCTTTGTTTGTATATTGTTGTTTGGTTGTTGTTTGTTAAATATTAGGTTTTTACTTCTTAAGATATTTAGTTTATGGAAAAAATTAAACATGTGAACATGGTAGTGGTACACTTTAGATTGTATCTTAATATGAGCCTATTAGTTAAAGCCCGGATGCGTAAAAAAAGTAATTGAAAAGGGTAAAATTTTCTAGTCTATGTCACTTCCATAACTAAGACGAATCCAAGGACACCCTGTTATGTTAAAATATATTAAGCAGACAATACAATTGGCGACGAGGAAAAAGATAAGTACCTATTTAGTATAAAGATATAATCAAAAATAGGTTAGCAATGTGCAATTATTAGCATTGCAATTGTAAATTAATTCCTAGAGTACCCGCGGAAAAAAAAACTGGATTATTAATTATGATTTATTGTTTTAACCCTGTTATGATTATTTTAATAATTTATATAAATTATATTTTCGCATTATATTATCACGCTTATGGTGTGCAAAATTTATTTTCTTTATGTTTTAAAGTTATTTATTATTATAATATTAAAGAATTTATGGATGATAATAACCCCTGGAAGTGAGGTGATCGCTCCCAAGCTATTTCTAATTTGTTGTGTTGTTGATTTGTATAACATACATGATTGTAAGCTGTTGTTTTAAAAGAGGAAGTCCCGCTGGGTTTCTTACTGGTTCTTCCCAGGACAGTTTTTTTCGAACCAGTGGTAATTATACAAAAGAGTGACTTTCAATAAGTATTATTTATAATCTATATTGAATAAAAAGAAGTTTCTGTTTCTGTAGCAATGATAAAATAATGATTTATTTTAACATATGTCTATTAGCACAACTTTTATTTAAAAATATTTTTGATGGAAAAATAGTAGACGTAACTAATCACTCCTCTCGATTCGAACCGAAATACAATGTCGTTAGCTAAATTTTAGTGGCATTTTACATGTAGGTGTGATATTTATCGCCTTTAATGAAAATACTATTTTACCGCTTTCAGGGCATATATGTGTTACAAAAAATCGTGGACACTTCACGACTTCTGTAAATGGCATAGTAGGTAACTAGTAATACTGTAAATGCGCATTATAGGTATTGAATTCACCCAAAGCCTAAATGGCACAGCAATGGAAGTAGTCGGTATAACAAATAAACCGAAAGAGAAGGGCGAGTGTTTTGGAACATATTACTATCATGGAATTGAGTTTGGTTACCAAGATACCAACCATTAAATTGGTGTTGGGTACTAAGATACCATCATTAAATTGAGTTTGGGTATTAAGATACAACCATTAAATTGGAAGTTGGGTATTAAGATACCACCATTAAATTGGAAGTTGGGTATTAAGATACCACCATTAAATTGGAAGTTGCGTATTAAGATACCACCATTAAATTGGAAGTTGGGTATTAAGTTACCACCATTAAATTGAACGTTGGGTACTAAGTTACCACCATTAAATTGGACGTTGGGTACTAAGTTACCACCATTAAATTGGACGTTGGGTACTAAGTTACCACCATTAATTTGGACGTTGGGTACTAAGTTACCACCATTAGTTTGGACGTTGGGTACTAAGTTACTACCATTAAATTGGACTTTGGGTATTAAAATACCAGCATTAAATTGGAAATAAAAATATAAGAAACTGTTTCAGTTTGCCCCTAAAATAATAATAATAATGATACCGTTATCAGTTTTAATGTGATAGCACATCTATGGCTATAAGGTGTGAAAAATGGAAAAGGTCTCTACTAATCTATCTGTACGCAGCTGAAGTTATATCAGCACTCAATAAACGAGCTACGCTATTGCATTTTGGTGGCTCTGGGTTACAAAAAATATTCTACAATTTACCGGGGGCCAATGTCGAATCATCAGAAACCGTTGATGTATTTAAAGTAGCCATAAAAAAACTCGATGAGTATTTTCAACCTAAACGGAGCAAAGTTTATGTTTTTCTATTGCTAAAACAAGAAAAAAGAGAAAAATTTGAGAAGTTATTGATAAGATTGCGTCAACAGGCCGAAAAGTGTGCATTCGAAAAGCAAGATGATCATCTCATAGATCAAATTGCGGAAAAGGGTAATTCGAAATTGCGCAAGAACCTTATATCTTACAAAACGTGGGAAGAGTTAAAAAGCAAAAAAGTATATGCTTTTAATCAAATGTAAAGACCAGACAAGACATTATTAGCATATAGTAGTAACTCTCCTTTGGCAATAGAGGGTTCATTTGAAACTATACTCGAAGTCGATGGACGAAAGGAACATACAACCATTTACGTGATTTCGGGGGGTACTAGAGACCTGTTGGGTAAGAACACAGCAGTCCGTCTAGGTGTCTTAAAACTTGGTATCGGGATAAATCAAGTGAAGAGTACCGACCCCCATTAAAGAGAAGGTTGCAATCAAAATTAAGGAATCACTAAACAGTGATATAATTGAAGAAGTGCAAGGCCCGTCTAAATGGGTTTCACCAATGTTCCAATCATGAAAGAAAATGGTGAATTACGTTTGTGCGTAGATATGAGATGTACGAACGCCGCTATATTGCGAGAAAACCACCCCCTGCCTACTATGGACCATAATTGCAAAAAATTAAGAAAGCTAAATATTTTAACAAATTAGACATAAAAAAATGCCTTCCATCAAGTGGAAATTCACTCTGAATCCAGACACATAACGACTTTTATAACCCTTAAAAGATTATATAGAGATAAAAGAATAATGCTTGGAATTACCTGCGCTTCCGAGATTTTTCAGAAGATCATTGAAAGGATGCTGATAAACTGTGAAGGGGTCGTCAATTTTATTGATGATATCCTGACATTCGGGAACAGTGAAGAAGAACATGACGCATGACTAAAGAAAGTTCTACAGGTACTTAGTAAAAATAACGCCGTGCTGAATAGCAATAAATGTATATATAAAACGCAGGATGTGAATTTTCTGGGACACAGGCTTACACATGAAGGAGTAAACATTTCAACAAGTACGTTGAGAGGATTATGAAATTTAGGGTCCCAAAGACCATAGAAGAACTCCAAAGTTTTTTAGGACTCTTAAACTACATACACAAATGGATACCTAACTTGGCTGCCATGACAGAACTTCTGAAGCACCTGCTAAGACAGAAGATGAGCAAAAGGAAGAGCTTGAAAAAACAATGATCTGCGGAACAAGATAAAGCATTCCAAAAAACTCAAACGGATGCTCACGGAAATACAGATTTTAGGGTATTATGACGTCAGAGATGCAAGACAGGTGATAGCAGATGCTAGCCCTGTCGGACTTGGTGCTGTTCTTGTACAAAATGATACAAATGTCCCTAGAATTATTGCCTATGGTAATCGAACTTTGACAGACTGCGAGCGCAGGTATAGCCAAACGGAAAAAGAGGCACTAGCATTAGTTTGGGGTGTCGAACATTAATATTTTTTTATTTGGAAAGCCTTTTGATTTAGTCGCTGACCAAAAGCCGCTAGAGATAGTGTTCGGGTCTAAATCAAAACCATGTGCGAGGATTGAACGATGGGTACTGAGGCTACAGTCTTATTCATTCAAGGTTGTATACAAGCCAGGAAAACAAATATACTTGATCCTTTGTCACGATTATGTAACTATCCTGATAACCCACCAAAAGGAAAAGACCAGCATGTGTACCAAATAGTGGAAAATTCTAGACCAGTTGCTATACCAATGAGTACAATTGTAGCGTATTCAGAAAAAGACCAAGAGATTTACAAAGTGAAAAAAGGTGTCTATCAGAACGACTGGGACGATTCAATTAAGAGTTACAAATTTTTTGAAAACGAGTTGTTTCCACGATAGCATTCTACTTCGTGGAAATAAAATTGTAATACCACAGCAACTCTTCAAGAGTGTATTAGATGCTGCATAGGAGGGCCATCCAGGTATCGTAGCGATGAAGGGAAGCTTGAGATCAAAGGTATGGTGGCCCCGTATCGATAAAGACGTAGAACAATTAGTAAAGGCCTGTAAAGTTTGTACGTTAGTGTGTTTGCCAAACCCACCTGCACCAATAAAGAGACGAGAGTTGCCTGCAGCTCCGTGGATAGATGTCACAATGGATCTAATGGGACCATTGCCAAGTAATGAGTATCTGTTAGTAGTGGTCGACTACTATAGTCGATACAAAGAAGTAAAAAATAACAAAAACATCACAAGCTTACAGATTATTAAAATGGTAAAAGAAATGTTCAGTAGACTTGGTTATCCTATTTCTATCACCGCAGACAATGGCAAGCAGTTCGTTAGTGAAGAGTTTTGATCTTTCTTCAAAGAATATAACATTAAGTTATTTAGTATTGTACCATATTGGCCTCAAATGACCGGCGAAGTTGAAAGACAAAACAGAGATATTTTGAAACGTCTCCGTATCAGCCAGATCGAGAGGAAGGATTTAAAAGAATGTTTGTGGGAGTATCTTCTAAAGTATAACAGCACCCCTCCTTACAGTTACCGGGAGCTTACCGTCTGAACTGTTTTTGTCAACGAAAAAGTAGGGATAAAATTCCATCAATAGGTGAAATAAATTACAGACAATCATTTAGATTCAGATATCAGGGATAGAGACAAAATACAAAAAAAATCTTGATAAGAAAGAGATGTAGTGTTTGCACAAATACACAAACATACATTTATATATAAGTCACAGTCTCGAGCGCACCGCGTCAGTTACACGAGAGCCTCGGGCGAGAGTGGACGTGCTTAAGTTAAGTGCGTGCCGAGCCTGTGTTATACTACACTGATTAGAGAAGATAGCAGACAATACACCAAGGAATACCACAAAGCATAGTCCTGAACCACCTGCCTTTATCCATCGACTTTCTGCATGTCTTACGAGGTCGTTACTCCATCTAGTGTTATATACTTGTGAATAATTGACGAAATCAGTCATCATCCCCTGTTTCCTCCTCCAATACTGAAACAATTTTTTTTCCCAAGAACAACATAAGAAAGTTGTTGGCTTTGTTTGTATATTGTTGTTTGGTTGTTGTTTGTTAAATATTAGGTTTTTACTTCTTAAGATATTTACTTTATGGAAAAAATTAAACATGTGAACATGGTAGTGGTACACTTTAGATTGTATCTTAATATGAGCCTATTAGTTAAAGCCCGGATGCGTAAAAAAAGTAATTGAAAAGGGTAAAATTTTCTAGTCTATGTCACTTCCATAACTAAGACGAATCCAAGGACACCCTGTTATGTTAAAATATATTAAGACGTTCAGGTTACGGAGCGTGCCAAAGAAATATTCATACTTACACACGTACAATATAAAACATTACTTCTGGGGCAGTCGTTTAAAAATATTTTTCTAGAGTCAAATTACCCAAAAACAAAACAGAGGTACGTTTGTATGTACAAAACGCTACCCGAATATTTTCTTAACGTCATTTTTTATCGCGTGACAGTCAGTCTTGGTGGCACTCATGATAGCAAGTTGATCACTACAGGTCAGCAGAACGCGCGCGTCCTTTGGATGATTACAACAACGGCGTGGTCATGACCCATCGTCCGCTATACGATGATGAACTCTTCGAGATACGAATCGATCGGCTCGTCGACAAATGGAGTGGCAGCATCGAGGTGAGATATTCACAAGTAAACGTTAGTGTATTTTAGAGTTACAAAATCTAAAACAAAAAGCGGTTTTATAACATCTTGTTTTGTGCTGAAATTTACTTACACATTCTTAAATTGATACCGAAATTTTTATATAATTTTTGAGATGATTTCTGTCTACTTTTACATATTCTTATATATTATTTCCTTACGGCAATATATATTCTGTCATTCCATCTAGTGTGGGTTTATTTTTCATTTACGCATCTCACAAAATAGCGTCCTGAGCCACCTGCATCCATCGACTTCCTGGATCTCTTACCTGGTGGGGGCCTCACTAACTTTTCTTTTCAGTTTGAGGCTGCCTGTTTTTCCCCATCGGTTGTTGGTTCTTTGAGCTATATGGCCTTCCAATTCCACCACAGGTTGCTGATCCGTTGGACTATGTCCGTTACTCTTAAAGTGTAGACGAGTATGTTTACCTGGGACAAATAGCTCGAATAGGAAAGTCCAACTTCGACCGAGAGGTTAATCAACGGATCCAATTCGTGTGCGGAACGTTCGGGAAATTACGAAACATCTTCCCGTCAGTTATACCTCAACACTTGAAAACAAGCGTGTACAACCAGTGCTTGTTGTCAGTGTTGAGACAATGTAGACATCTAGTTCTTCACCGGTGTACATATGAGGCATCTTAAGGTAATTTAGAGAGTTAAAAACGTAGTTTGTTAATAAATACAAATATATTTTATAACAAGATACCCTGTAGTATTACTGAGTTGGCTTTACATATAAATTCAATGCACACGTAAAAAACAACTATACAAATAAATAAAATTGAAGTGTCAGTTTGTAATGTTAAAATAACAGCTTTTCACTAAATGCATGTGAAAGTATATATGTGTGTAATTATTAGTGATGCAACGAATACTAATATCAAACATACTATTCGGCGAATACGAATACGAATATTTCGCCATGGTAATAAAAAACTAATTTATTTGATGATTTTCTTTAGTTCTGATAATTAAAATTTACAATAGGCAAATTTTTATTTAAAAAGCATAAAATTTGTAGATTATCTGGTTTTAGGCGATTTCTTTTTTCAGTTTGGATGTTCCCAGCCGTTGAAAAAAATCTTTCCGAGGCGACTGTACATAGTTTCAGTGAAAAATCATTTTGGGCGTCCCTCGTCGCAGAAGCTAAGGGCCACATCACACGTATTTTTTACGCGCCGACGACGCGCGTTATCCAAGTCCGCCAGTAATTAGTTTTTAAATATTCGTGATCAGTATTCGCCGAATACGAATATTCGTATTCGTATTCGTTGCATCGCTAGTAATTATGTCTCAATAAATTTTTAAATCTTATAAAAAATTATAAAATGTTATTAATTGTATGCGTGCTTTAAGTAAAACATAGCGTACAATAATCGGTACATAGTTTTAGCATGAGCGTGACTTAAACGTGGTTTTAACTCATTGAGTACTATAAAACCTTTAGAAAAATAGCATGGTAGCGATGACCTCATTTCCAGGGGTTATTATCAATTAAAATTGGTCTGATAAGATCATGATTATGATCATATACTACAGAAATACGACTATTGTACGACTAGTTTATTAGCTTATGTTGTATACTAAAAGCTGTGGGTGGTACTTGTACCACAATTAGCTGTATTAATCAAAATTTTTAATAACACTTCCCATTTCCAGGTGGGGGTAACTAGTCACAACCCGGCCGCGATCCGGTTCCCCTCGACGATGACCAACATGGACTCGGGCACGGTCATGATGTCCGGTTGCAAAGTGCTCCTCAACGGGCACGGCACGTGTATGGAGTATGGGAACTTTAACCTCGACGAGCTGAGGGTGCGTAGATGATTTGTTGTTCAATAAAAATCTGAAAACACGTTTCCAGCTCTGTCGTGAGATATCGTATCATCCCGCGGACGCAGTTAGTGGCGAGACAGGAAAACTGAAACTTGTAATGGGCAGTAGCATGTTCCTTAAAACGCCTCAAAACATCAATATATATGTACTACGTACTAGATTGCGCATTCCGAACATACACTGTGTTCAACTGAACTGTACTGCAATCCGTACAGTGTGTCAGTTAGTGTGGTTTCAATGTACTAGTTAGTCTGTGGTGGCGCAACTGCGTATGCGCCACTCTAATATCTCCCGCGCATGCACGTAGACATAGAGTAGTGCACATTTTTTGTTTAGAATGCCTTCTCTAGTACGTAGTACATATAACTCAATGCCTCAAAATAATGAGTAATCTGAAGCAAATATGGAAAATATCCCTCTCTCCTATGAGACAATCTATAGGGAGGCCTATGCTCAGTACTGAACTTTTGATATGCTGTAATAATATTAACTATAGAATAGAATAGAATATTTTTTTATTCAATATTGATTATTACATAATACTTATTGAAAGTCATTTTTTATTTACCACTGGTTCGGAAAATACCTCAGTCCTGGGAAGAACCAGCAAGAAACCCAGCGGGACTTTTTTTTTAAACATAATTTCACTTAACAATAATTTTGTTTATACAATTTTTAAATGATATTTTCATAGAACCAGCATGGTGGCGATCACCCTATTTCCAGGGGTTATTTTCATTCATGTATTCCTTGATATTATAATAACCCTTTTTGTACAGTTTCTCTTTAATAAAACTTTTAAACTTGCTTATTGTCAAACTTTGAATATGTAAAAGCGTATACATTGCCCCATAAATAAATTACTGATTCTGTGGAGTCTAGTAACTGGCATTACAAGCTTACGTTTGTTCCTAGTATTTAAAGTATGCACATCCTTATTCTTATTAAAGCTATTTATGTTTTTATGCACATACATTACATTCTCATAAATATATTGCGATGCCAAAGTTAATAAGTTTATTTCTTTAAATTTTTCTCTGAGGGATTCTTTACAATTTAGGTTATAAATCGCCAGTACGGCTCTCTTTTGCAAAACAAATATAGCTTCAATATCAGTCGCATTACCCCATAACAAAATTCCATAAGACATTACGTTATGAAAGTAACTAAAATACACTAATCTAGCTGTCTCAACATCTGTGAGACTTCTAATCTTTCTTACAGCATATGCTGCAGAACTAAGTCTGCTTGCTAATTTAGATATATGGGGGCCCCATTGAAGTTTCATGTCAATAGTAATACCGAGAAAAACAGTGGTATCCACAAGACTCAACTCCTCCCCATTTAACAGCACATTGGTGTTCGAATGTTTTACATTAGGTATTGTAAACTTAATACATTTTGTCTTATTGCCGTTTAAGAGCATATTGTTGGCGTTAAACCAATGTACCAATTTCGATAGAGCATTATTTACATCGTCATAATTAATTAACTGTCGTTTGAGTTTGAAAATTAAAGAGGTATCGTCAGCAAATAATACATTAACGTGATTTATATATTTATGTATTTACGGAACATGAATTTATCAGAGACAGTTTGAAAGCTGCCCCAGTTTAGACGTTCGGTAACATGCAAATGATTTTTTTTTAGTAATCAGCGTTGTCAAAGCGATAAATCCACGTTCACACAAATATGACAATGGGAATGCTATCAAAAATCGTTGAACGATCGACCACAATCCAGGGTACAGCTGCGGGATTGACTTTTGTAGCCAAAATTCTTGGTAGCCCTCTTTGAATTTGATTTATATTTCTTCGTTCGTTGTCAGTTCTATAAGTTCTTCTTCCAGTTGGGGGTGATACTCCTATGTTGACTTTTGAAAAAGGATCTAACACTCAGTCTGGTATTTCCAATTTCTAAATGTCCTGGAATCTTTCGATGAAATCACTGTGGAGATTTTTGTTCACATGTTGGCAGTAGACAAGCAAATCGTCATTGTCAAGTGAGAAACACTGCTTTATATTAATCGAGATAAAACAATTAAAATTTAATTTAAAATTCGGGGAAAAGACTTTAGGCGATAACCATATATTCGATAATATCAAAGACATGTTATTTAATTAGATTCTTCATTGGCTACATTTTTATTTAGATCTTTTATTTCCCAATAACAAGCAAATACGTCTCAAATAAAGTAACTTTTTGTCCACCAAATGTGGTACGCTTACTTCGTGCTGGACAAACATGCATACAGCGAAGAAGGGAGGAATTCCTCGCCTTTACTAAAATTTATTCTATCAATAATTACGACATGATCTGTATCTATCTCATGTCCAGGGGTGGACATTTGAATACTATACTTAAATACGTGGTATATATACGTGGTACAGCCACGCTGCAGTTATATTATGGTTGTAGCACGATTGGGTCGGATCGACCGGGGACGGACCACGCTCTTACAGAATACCAACGTAAAATAACAGCTTAATGCTGCTGTGTTTCGTATGGTGAGTGTAGAAAACTGGAGAGCCTTTTTACTGGAAACGAGGCATTTCATCTTAGTCCTCACGGCTGACATGGCATCAGCATTTTGATTCTTAACTGAGGATAGATGTGAATGTCTATGGGTCACATAAACCACTTACCATCAGGTGGACTATGTGCTCGTTTGTCATCCTTATTCTATTAAAAACCATACTGTGTTTGTTACAGGAGGGCGACACCGTGGGCATGATGAGAAAAAGCAACGGTACACTCCACTATTTCATTAATGGAATAGACCAGGGCGTCGCCACCGACAAGGTGGATCAGCAGGTCTGGGGGGTAGTCGATCTCTACGGGATGACTGTCAAAGTATGTACAACTAATTGGTTATTGGAACGAACGGTATTGACCATACAATAATAGACTGTGACTAATCATATAAATAAAAAAATATTATTCATACTATAATCGTATAAATAAAAAATACTTATTCGTCCGATAATTATTAAAATTAAAATTTTCAATCCTTTCAATGTTATATTTTATATCTTTGCAATGTATATTTTTTTGTTTTTTACAATGCCATGCGGCTCTAAGATGGTCCTCCTCCCAAGGTCAAATCCCAGCCGCATCTTAACCTACTGTCGCTGATATTGTAAGATTGGTGTTATGTTTTATTAAACGCAAATAGCCTATTCAAACGAGTATCAGAGTATAATAAAAATATATATGTACTATATTTTTTAATAAAAGAGTTACATATCGGTATAGTTATTTGTATACGTTTGAATACTGATTCTGATAACACATTTAACGGAAACCACAGGGTTTTGTTACTTATTGTATATAGAGTAAATAATTAAAAATCGATCTTACCATAATTTACATTATGTCCAAAATTGGTAGTCCATAGCAAGTCAAAAATTAATCAAATAGTCTCTCATCACTTAAAGCTTAAGAACCACTGCTTTAACACGTCAAGATGACGACGCCGTCATATATTTGAGTGATGTGGACAATAACTGCACCAGTTTCCTATTCCAGGTGTCGATAGTGGATCCGTACGAGGACATCGACAGCAACATCAATGACTTCACCCCTCTGCCCAGCGTCTCGGTGCTGGCTGGCCTATGTATGTAACTAATACGATAATTTATTACTTTCATTGGAAAACGAATCACTGTGTACAATCACTACGGTCTACTTACTTATTATATTAAATGAGATAGCTTTAACAAGTTTTTTTTTCAATTAAAATATAGCATTTTCGGAATTATGTGGAGTATATATTAGGACAAAGATGCATTTATTTTATATATTAGACTAGTTAGTACCGGAGTTGGTTCTCGAGTGGCAGCCTCGTATCGGTAGGCGAAGTGTAGGGTGACCCCCCATACTACTACTACTACTAGACTAGATAAAGTGACGACCTGGTAAGACGTGCAGGAAGTCCATGGATGCTGGTGGCCCAGAACCGTGCTTTGTGGCATTCCTTGGGGGAGGTCTATGTTCAGCAGTGGACTTGTGAAGGGCTGTAATGATGATGATGATGGTACCGGAGAACCGAAAAAATAATTGTAGAAATATCGTTTTAAATATTAGTTATGTTATTTAATTAGGAATGATAATACATTTATTGAAATTGAATGATACAACTTTCAAATAAATTTGTCGGTAGGATACGCGCGCCACCTACTGTAAGTTAATTGTACTATGCGGCTATGAAATTTGCGTAAATGCAACCAGTACGTTGACAAAGTTTTACCGTAATCTGATGAACGGTATGGCAGCGCATAAAATACGAACAAAGTAATATTATTTTTATATATTAGATTAAATATCTGTTTTATATATTAATGTGCAGTTGAAAGTGAAATACAGCTTGCTTAATACAACTTGAATAAAGATTTAATGGTCGAATTTCGACCACTGAATGACCACTATATAGTTATGAATGTACCCGCGAATACGGGCTCGTTCAAACCTACCCGTTTGAAGTAATGCTTATGAATATAGATTGTGATCTATATTCATCACAATGTCAGTGTGTTAAAAGTGATATTCGCTTGCAGGCCAGCTGGCGCCAACCATAGACGAAGATAGCCTTTTATTTCATACGCTGCGTGCTTCGAATGTTATTATTATTAACGATGGTAAGACTGCTCATAGGCCTAAGTGAGTATTACCTTTTTATATTTTATATATTAGTGTAGAATTTTTGAAGTGAAACTTGTTTATCGACGTAGTGCAGAAATTTAGTACGGTATTAAAATAAAAATAAAACGTCACGTTTTCTTGTAACTTTTCTCCGACGGAGCTGCATGAGTATTCTATTATTTTACCTACTTATGTAGTATATAAAATAAAAGAAGAACGATATGTCGTAGAGAAGTTTCACTTCGTACGTGTGTACAAAATTATACGCACAGTTTTTTTTTATATGAGAGCGGTCTAACGGTCATGCGGCTCACCTGATGGTAAGTGACTACCATCGCCATGAACAACTGCAACACCAGGGGAATCGCAGATGTGTTGCCGGCCTTTGAAGCCTAGGGCACCATGTTGTTTTTTTTTTAAATAGACAGCATATTGCACTCATATTAACAATAAAAGAGACGGAATACTGTGTATATTTCAAGTGATGCAAAAACCGTGCCCAACTTATTATTAAAGATGCCTAATATGTGTATGTGTGCGTTTTTATAATAAGTTGGGCATGGTTTTTGCATCACTTGAAATATACACAGCTTGCCGTCTTTCTTTTATTGTTAATATGTGTGCAATATGCTATGTTTATTTCAAAATAGACTATGTTTTATTTATAAGAAAGAATATCGATCATTATCCAGTTCTTTATGCTTTAGTGTATTACTTACTGTCCGTCCAATTGCAGCGCTTTCGAATACTTCAACAACGGGATAGTGATGACCAACCGAACGTTGAGGACCAACGAACTGTTCCAAGTTAGGCTCGACCTAGTCATACCAAAGTGGGCCGGGAGTATCGAGATCGGAGTCACGCATCATACATCCAACGAGATACAGTTCCCATTCAAGATGAGCAATGCCAAGTAAGTCTTAATCCAAACTCAAAGTGGTTTTATTCAGTTTCACATCCGTGACGTCTAGAAAACTTTGTGAACGCACCAGTAGGTGACGTCATGAGTGGTTTAGCTTTGTAAGCTGTCATTTGTCACTGCACGGCACAGCACGGTAATAATGTTTCTTTTGTCCAATCGTTTATGAAAATAATTGAGTTACTAGTCTCCCGAGTTTTATCCAATCATCAAAACATCACATCGCTACAGCACACCTCAAGTCCTCTGCAACATACAGGCCTCCTCATAGGCTGCCACGAAGTACGGTCCTCAGTCATGTTTATACATCGACGATCGAGGTCCCAAATTATTAAATATGACAGTTACGCAATCTAGAGGGGGACACCTTACACTTCGCTTTCGCGTACGAGGCTGCCACACGAAAACCTTTCTTCCCCATTGGTTAAAATATATAAAATTTGACCTGCTGAAAGTTCAAAAACTTTATTAAACTAAGTTTGTATAAAAAGGGTTATTATAATATTAAAGAATTTATAGATGATAATAACCCTTAGAAATGAGGTGATCGCTACCAAGCTATTTCTAATTTGTTGTGTTGTTAATTTGTGTAACATACATGATTGTAAGCTGTTATTTTAAAAAAGTTCCGCTGGTTTTCCTGCTGGTTCTTCCCTGGACAGAGGTTTTTTTTTCGAACCAGTGGTAATTAAACAAAAGAGTGACCTTCAATGAGTATTATTTATAATCTATATTGAATTTAAAAGTTTCTGTTTCTGTTGTTGGTTCTCCGAGCTAAATGACCGACACATTGCCACTTCACCTTAATGGTCCGCTGGGATATGCAATTAATCTTGTTATACTACGGATACCCTGCCAGTGCGTGTTGCCAGTAATGATTTTAAGAACAGAAACTTTGTTCTTCATTGCTGGCCGTATGAGAAAGCTCGGAAGTCATTAGGGATGCCATGGGAACGGCTATGCTCATAACGTATCTGCAGAAAAACGTCCGTAACTGTGATGATCCTGTTTAGGTTTATTAAAATATTTACTACGTATATGATGTATTTGCAAAATTACTTCCCACCAGAAAGAGGCTACTGAATTAAAGTACAAATCGCGCCACGTAAGTCTAGCGCCGAACGAAACGTGGAGGGGATAGCTGCGCATGGGTACTGTATACACGTATCAGTTACGGGGGAGGGAATGCGACTGGAGAGCCAATCAGCGCGTGCGAACGATACACACGCCCGCCCCGCCATCCGTTTACTACCACATGAAAGCTTATTTTCGACTTATGCGCAATAAGGGTCACCGCTAGACTTACGTGCCGCTACTTATATGTATGCTATTGCAATCTCCAGACACTTGGCTCAAGGTTCAAACAAAGGCAATAGATGTGTTATTATTGCTAAGGAGCTCTATACCATTCAGACTTGCTAGGCGGTAGAATTAAGTAAGGGGATGATACTTACTCAGACTCACCATGGAAGACAGGAAAAAAACCTTTTTATAGAATAAGGGTGACAAACGTGGAATGTACGGTACATTCCACCTGATGGTCTTCATGTTCATCTATTAAAAATCAAAATGCAGATGTGTTGTCATTCCTGAGAACCAAGATGAAATGCCTTGTAACCAGTAAAAAAGTGTCTCCGGTTCTCTACTTTCACCATACGAAACACAGCAGCATTGACCTGCTATTTCACGCTGGTATTCTGCGAGAGCATGGTCCTTTCCCGTTCGAGCCGACCCATTCGTGCTACAACCACAATATAGTTGCAGCATGGCTGTACCACATTGACATCACGTCCTTCCACCTAGTAAATGATGAGCAAAATCATGTAACAGACAAATCTTCATACACTGAAACGCTACTCTATTTTAAGTCTCGTGCTGTCTCTATCACTTCAAAGTCAAAGTGACTGTGACACCACGGGGCTTAACGACATCTTAAAACTGGTTATTTCAAGTATTTGGCCATAATATATTTAATTACAGCGCCATCTATTAATGACTGAATTAACTTCTCGAATATTGCGGACATAAATGTCATCAAATAAATCTATAGGTACCAACGGTTAATTAACTCGTGTTTAATTAATATTTGCACTTTGTCGTTGCAATTGTAGATCGGGCACATGGGCCATGACCGGCGAAGATGTAATACGGGATGGCACTATTATTATCCCGCAGTACGTGAGGAACCTAAACCGGCTAGTGGTAAGAGAACTTTACGCTAAACAAATCATTATATCAGGGATAATAATTTTCAACACTTAGGGCCGTGGTCTATGGATAAATATAAAATATTAAATACTCCGCTCTTTATAGAAAATAAAAATGTCGTTTTCACTCACCCCTTTTTTTATAGTCTCTCTTTCTCTCTCTCTATCTCCTTCTCCCTCCCACACATATCCCTTCCGGCAGGAATATCTTATTTATAAATATTTAATTAGAAATTTTACCAAGTTTTAAGACACCACGAAATGTAGCAAATACTAATTATATGGTATAGTAATTTATTAATGCTGCTGTCAAGTACCTTTTAGTATTTTAACCGACTTCAAAAAAGGAGGAGGTATTCAATTCGACGGTATATTTATGTCTTTTTTAATTGAAAGGTGGTGCTTCTGATATAGTTCCATATAATTTCGATCAAGATCTGACCTGTAGTTTTGGAGTTATTCTTAATAATGCATATTTAATTGACTGCGACTACATTGATGATGTTCTCATTTTGTTTATATTGAAGTCGGTTGTATAATTTTTTTAATTTTATCGCTTGTTTAAAGAGAGAATTGACAAGTAATAATATGTTAGGATGGCAGGTATCATAGTATATTATGAATAAGATTGTATATTGTAAGAAACTATTCCACTTCTGATGTTAGATATTATTTAAATAAAAGAACACTACTCGGTAACAAACCCTGCTTACTATCAGGACTCAATAACATGACAACACCAAAGTATGCAAACCAACAGCAACACTACCCATCTCGATGTAACACAGGGCAGCCTCTGAGCAACACGATCTTCCTTACTTACACTAGAACAATACCCCAACGGGCATAGTAACGACAGTGAGACTCGTAGAATTACCAAATGATATCTCTTAGTCAACTGTGCGATACTTTATAGCTTTATACTGCTAAAACAAGTGTGACATTACCATTCTACCTTCATTTGTTCGTATTGCCTTTTATTTTTGTACCTTCGTTCCTTACAATATATTATAATAAACTTTTGACTGCCTCGTTGGTCTAGTGGTTGTAGTAGTGCGACTGCTGATCCGGGTCCTGGATTCGAATCCCGGGTCGGGCCAAAAAATCAGTTATTGAGTTTTTCCATCAAGAAATTCTCAGTAACTGCCCGGAGTCAGGAAGTTGGCGATGTTTCAACCCCGTGCCTCGGAAAGCACATAAAGCCGTTGGTCCTGCGCCTGATCTCTCTCCGGTCGTGTCGGTTTACCGTCCCACCGGACTATGAGAGTGAGGGAATAGAGAGTGCACCTGTGCTTGCGCATACACTTGCCCACTATAATCCTGTCCTGCGCCGATGGCTAGTCTCCGTTGAGACTGGCCGCCGTGACCGAAATTCAGTATGGAGGACATTATTATAACAAAAGGTAAGTATACTACAGCCCGTAAGTGAGACAGAGACGCAACAGGTGGCGTCCTTTGTCCACATTTTACTCAATATCACTTCTAATGCTAGTACCGTACAGCTTATCAAAAGTTCACTGTTGGTCTCTTCCATAGATTGCCTCTTAGGGGAGATATTTGCCATGTTAGGTAGGCGGGTCGGCAACCACAGTTTTTTTTATATTAGGAAGCTGCTGCTGCCCAACTCCTGGTTTGTTTCCTTCTTTCACAACACCTACGGGGGTATATGGTATTCTTACACCGCCTCTACACGGTCAAACGCTCCTAGTGACCAACACATTTTCATTTGACACGTAAATCAAATGTGGGTACTTCAAAGTTCTTGTTTCTAACTATGGAGTGTAGAGTAAAAGGCGGACCATCTCTATATAAGAAAAGTGTCCCTATAAACGTGTCGAATAAGGTTGGCGCTGCAGTAGCATAGGATCAATTTAAAAAAAAGCGCCAAAAGTAATTAGAATAAGATGGAGAAATAAACAAGAATCGACCAATCCGCTTGGTTTGTACTACGTAAATAGTTGAGATTTTGTATACTGGCATTTTACTAACTATTCTAGTCATGATTTTTTTTAAATATTTGAATTCAGCTGACTTCACTCCGTTCACAACAGCTATCTTCATATCGTAGTTTTTCAGACGACAGCACTATTGTGGTAGGTTTTGGAACCTCTATTTTCAGTAAATAGTAGGACAGTTTTTCTACTTTCGCCCCTTATAAGATGGTTCTCCTTGTACTCCACACTCCATATTTCTAACTAAACCTTTGCTAGAAGTATGTTTGATTTGTGACAGGAGGGCGACACTGTCGGCGTTATGCGGAAGGACATGGGCATCTTGCACTTCTTTGTGAATGGTGTCGACCAAGGGCCCGCAGCTTTCAATATACCCGAACAGGTGTTCGGTATAATTGGTGAGTGATCCGATAGATTAAAAGTCTTATTTTTGTTAAAGTCGTCGCTTTCTATGGATAGCTCCGTACCTGCCTTAGACAGAAAAAAGAAAATGTTTATTTCGCCACATAATGATAACGTCGTGTTTAATATTTAACTGTCGCTCTCTATACCGCCGGTAAAGACTGCAAAAAAAAATACGTCGGTATATGCGTTTTTCGTTCGTTCTATAACTGGACGTTGTTATGCAAAAAGGATCCAACCCGAGTTTATGTCAAAAATGTTGACTTGAAGAATAATGTTTGTGGTCTATACTATTATGTGATGTAACAATTTTAGCAAACGTAACACAAATAAGAAGAAAAATTACAAACAGATTTTTATATTTTTCAGACAAAATTAGAAACCATTCCGATAATTTGAGTTTATGATATTTGAAGTATGGATACTTCTAATATCATAAACTCAAATTAACTTATCGCGGGTTGGAATCCTTTTTACATAACTACGTCCAACTTTAGTCCAATTTATCGTTGGAATCAATGATAATAAAATGCCATAAACTACAAAAAAAGTCAAGTCGATTTCTGAGAGTTTTCTTTATAATTAATATTGTTTTTTTTGTATAAAATATTTACGTGCTATTACGACATGAGCAACCATTTTTAAAATTTACGTTGTAGTGTCTGCCCAAGCTTATATTCGGAATACCTAAATCGATTTTAATAAAACTCCACAAATAAGAGAATAAATAATACCAGAAGTGATCTAGACTAATCTTATCCGAAAAGTTTTGAGATTTTTTTATAATATAAATATTGACAGGATAAAATAAATGTCTTTAATGATTATCTTAAGTCTAAATAACGTCACATTAATAGATCCAACCCAGCCGAAGCCAGAGCGCGTCGCTAATTATAAATGTTATTTTAAAATTATTTTATCTACATAATTAAACCTACAAATTTTTTCTCATAAAGCGAATAATATAACGTTATAACGATATAACGTTAACCGTTATTAGCGTTATTGACTATTGGTATTGTGCACGTTGACGGTACAGGCTCGATGAGCCGCCATTTCTAATCCCATTCTTTATCGTTACGGACTGTATAAATAAAGTTGAAGTATCTATCTGTAATAACGAAATCAGTGGCTTCTAATAAGCGCAGGGGGTTATTTGAACGCTATTCTCCGATTCCTGTATTTAACAAAACGTTTCGTTCTCCGTAACGGTCCGTTATATTACATACCTCGTGCAAGTCAAAACAGTTTAGAGCCGTTTTTACAGTAGTGAATTTCAGTTTTAACAATGGTAAAGCTATGCGGCAGCTTCTCCTACGCCTTTAGTCCTGCGCCAGATCTCTCTCCGGTGGTGTCGGATTACCGTAACATCGGACTGTGAGAATGAGGGAGTAGACATTTGGACACTATAATCCTGACCTGCGCCGATGGCTAGTCTTCGTTGAGACTGACCGCCGTGACCGAAATTTGGTTTGGTCATTATTACTTATTGTAGTACAAAGTGACTATAGAATAGTAATAGTATGCTAAATACTAGGTTAGCGTTTTTTTTTAACTATTTGAAGAGACAATGGTGCTTAAATTATAACTTTGACGGCTCCGTGGCGCAGTGGCTTGGCAATGAGTTGCATGCGCTGGGGGGCGCGGGTGAATCCCGCACGGGACAAGTATTTGTATGGCCTACAAATAATTGTTCCGGGTCTGGATGTTTGTCCTTGTGCAATTTGTGTTTGTAAACTGCCTCCACAATACAAGAGAAAATCCTAGTGTGCGGGTAACGTTTTTTTTAAAAAACAACAACAAACAACTTCGCAACGTCTTTGTTGTAACTTAGTATAGAATCTGTGCCTTTTAGATTTATATGGGCGAGTGGCCCAAGCGACCATAGTGGACACATACGCGCCACCGCCAGTCTACTCACCAGAGTCGCCGCTCTCCACCGAGTCCATCGCCACTTCATTCCCGTAAGTTTATTTTTTACATTAATTTTTCTAACGACTTCAAAAAAGAGTTGGTACTCAATTCGACTGTATGTTTTTTTTATGTGTGTTACTTCATATCTTTTTTCTGGGGTGAACCGATTTTGACCATTCTTTTTTATTTGAAAGCTGGTGCTTCTCATATGTATTTTTATTGTTACATAATTTATATTGAAGTCGATTGTACAGAATTTTAAATATTAAATTATGATAGTTCAGATGCCTTCTTTATCTAGGTAATTTTTGTACTATTCTTGACTATTTCTTATAATATTCGATATATAAGGCCCATCCCTATTTCTTCATTGGGTATCTTAAGAACCGATTTTGAAAAAAAATATATCCCATGGTATGTAATTACAACAAGACGTAAATTACTCAGATTGCAGAAACAGTGTCAAAGGTGAAGTGAAGAATAAAGGGTGGGCTTTGTATTTTAGACCATAATAAGTTAAATAAAAATGGTTAAACTAGTTAAAGTATCCTACGTACGTCCCACAGCTGAGCACGGGCCTATTCTCACTTCTGAGAGGGTTTTAGGGCTACGAAATGTCCGCCGCGCTGTCCCAATGCGTGTAGGCGAACTTCACTTTTATGTTTGAGCTGAACCATTCTTGGTTCAAGCAGTAGTCTTTTCGCGGATTCACAGCCATGTTTTGTTTAGTTTCAATTTGTATTCCCAACCATTAAGCTACTGTCACTTAATCAAAATAAAAGAGTTACTGAGTTCTTATAATTTTTAGTCCAGTGTGTTAGTTTAGGTCGCTCCATATCAACTCGAGACCACAGAGGGAAACGAAATAGGAGATTGGTATCAGCCACGGAGCAAATATAAAGACGAGGTTTTCAATCTACCGATAAATATAATAAAACTATGTTATACTCTTATCGTTCCGTTTCTTATTTTTATGATTGTTCTTTTAATTGACGATAGATGGCGGCCTGTTCACAAAATGATTATAAAAATGATATAATAATGTTTTGGCGATTAAAAATTGTTTAGGACTGAATGCAAAACAAATTTCAGCTCCTTCTTGTGATTATTTTACCAATGCTGAGTTTTACGTACCTTTATATGTTTAGTTCACATAACACAAAGTGTCGCCATCTAGTGTCGAATATATTTAATTAAATTTGAAAGCTGACGCAGAGATTTTTCTAGAACTATTTTAATAAATTAGGTATAAAATTACTTAAAATTAAATGTGACGCAATCCATAGCATCAGAGCGTCTATCTCTGAGTAGTTTTTATACGATAAAACACAAAACTTCATTCTTTTTTTTTAATACTACGAAAATACACTGATTTGCGATTTTCGACACACAAGCGCGCAGGACGAACGCTGACAGTATACTAATTAAAGCCACGCTCACTGTGATGACGTCAGGACCTAGGTAGAATCACAGTGCACAGTTGCTTAGACCGTATGTATACTCTTTGTATTTGCTCTGTGGTATCAGCATTTTCCCTATAACAACATAAAATTTAACAACATAAATCAAAATCATAGAAGACTGCGGTTGCAAGACCGCCTTATAAGCATAGCAACCATTCCCATATAGGCTAATGTATGTATATGGGAGGCCTAAGTTCAGCTCAGTTCAGCAAAGGATTTTTGTCAGACAATTTATGTATGTAAACTGCCTGCATGATACAGGATAAAATCCTCGTGTACCCGACTATGTAAACAAACTGCCCCTCCCTTTTTTGTGTTTGCAGATGCAATATATAAATATTATATAGTCTGTGTCACTCCCACAATTAAGACGTATCTAACAACACTAAAGCCGTAGTAGCTCAGAGGAGCCGTGGTAGATCAGATGGTTAGCGCTCGCTGTAAGCTTCACAGTACTCGAGCAACCTTTTTGACCTTTCCAAGGCCTTCGACTGCGTTCACCATGAGACATTAATCAGGAAGCTACGGTACTATAGTGTCGAGAACACAGCGCTTAAACTTATAATTTCATATTTAAGTAATAGAATGCAAAAAGTTATTATCAATGGTAAAAGTTCTTCCGGCTCACCTGTACTAATGGGTGTCCATCAGGGCTCAATTCTCGGCCCATTCCTATTTCTAGTGTATATTAATGACTTACCTTCTATTGTAGAGGATAATCATGATATAGTATTATTTGCTGATGATACTTCTTTGATTTTTAAACTTAAACGTCAATCATTTAAATGTGACGAAGTGAATAATGCTATATCAAAATTAGTGCATTGGTTTAACGTTAATAATTTATATTTAAACGGATATAAAACTAAATGTATTAAATTTACAATAACGAATGTTAAAAATCTGAGTACCAATGTGTTTTTAAATGGGGAAGAACTGAGCTCTGTTGAATCCACTGTTTTTCTTGGCATCACTCTCGACGCAAAGCTTCAGTGGGGCCCCCATATATCCAAACTAGCAAGCAGACTAAGTTCTGCAGCCTATGCTGTAAAAAATATTAGAGGTCTCACTAGTGTCGAGACAGCTAGATTAGTTTATTTCAGTTATTTCCATAGCATAATGTCTTATGGGATTTTGCTATGGGGAAATGCGGCTGATTCAGAAACTATTTTTGTTTTACAGAAGAGAGCCATTAGAGCTATTTACAACCTAAAACCGAGAGAGTCTCTTAGAGACAAATTTAAAGAAATAAATATATTAACTTTGGCCTCTCAGTATATTTACGAAAATTTAATGTACTCGTATGTTCACAAAAACAAAGGTAATTTTAGTAAAAAAAGTGATGTGCATTCGGTAAACACTAGGAACAAACACAAGCTAGTGATACCAGTTTCTCGACTCCACAGAGTCAGTAATTCATTCTTGGGGCAATGTATACGCTATTACAACAAGGTCCCGGAAAGTGTACAGGCTCTCTCTATTAGCAAGTTTAAATGTTTTGTTAAGTTGAAACTGTATAAAAAGGGTTATTATAGTATAAATGAATACATGGTTGATAATAACCCCTGGGAATGAGGTGATCGCTTCCAAGCTGTTTCTAAAATAAATTTTGTACTTATATAGTTTGTACAACCATTATTGTAAAATTTGCTTTAAAAAAAGTCCCGCTGGGTTTCTTGCTGGTTCTTCCCAGGACAGAGGTTTTTTTAGAACCAGTGGTAAAGTAAAAAATGACTTTCAATAAGAATTACACATGTGATCTATATTGAATAAAAAATTATTCTATTCTATTCTATTCTATTCAACCCGGGTTCGATCCCCGCCGTCACCAATGAAATTGTTAATTGCAATTTTAGGTGCTGATTTACCACGTGCTCGGTGGTGAAGGAAAACATCGTGAGGAATCCTGCATATCCGAGAAATAAGAAAAAAATATTTCGAAGACATGTGAAGGTCGCCAACACGCATTGGGGCAGCGCGGCGTACATATCCTTGCCCTAAAACCCTCTCGGAAATGAGAGGAGGACTGTGCCCAGCTGTGGGACGTAAATAGGCTGCAATTTTACTTTTTTTACTTTAACAGCACTATCTGTTAAAATCCAGTTAGCTGTTTAGGCTACAGACTAACAGACAAACAGATGTAGCATCGGTTTATAACGCGTCCGTGTAGCGTTACGGCGCTGAAGGCCGAGAGTTTAAATCCCGCATGGAACGAGTATTTGTATGGTTCACAAATAATTGTACCGGATGTTTGTCCTTGTGAAATTTATTTATGTCTGTAAACTGCCTTCATAATGCAGGAGAAAATCCTAGTATCTATCATATTTTTTAACATACAGGGAGATGTGCTTCCATCGGGTCCACGGACATAACGCACGTCTATCCCGGTCCCGTCTCACCGCATCCCGGGCTACGGTCTATTCGGAATTTAACGACGCGGTGCTGTTCAGTTCGCGACCACTTCGGGAGTGCGATATGTTCGAGTTGCGTATTGATAGGATGGTCGACTGTTGGATCGGAAGCCTGGAGATGGGTATGTATGGCCGGGGGGGTATCATCGAAATTTCACAGAATAGTTTTAAAAATGGACTATCGGACAGTTGTAGAGCGCTATGTTTTGTCCCTGATGTGTTAGTCGTTATACAAGTTATTGTTACGAGCTTGGGGTTCGAGACAATTAAAAACTGCCGAGTGAATTACCAAAATTGACACTTTAATTACAGAACACTAATTACAACTTATAACTACACTAATAACAAAACAATTGTCCTACAGATCACTTTAAGCAGTTTTTCGCAGTTGTATCGCTTCGAAGTATTCGCTTATATCGCCAATTCAATACTGACTCGGTCGTGGTCTATACCGGCCTTATATAGGGCCTCAGATAGTTTCCAGAACCTTCTATTGTAGCGACATCTAGAATGTTAGAGTACATATCGGTCCCGAAATTTCTAGAAGGATCTTGACTCGCCTAGTTCTGCTACTCGACACTAGAGGGCGCTAGTGGTAACTAGTGTTGCCATGTACAAGACATTCATAGTGACGCGCAACACTGCCCCGTTCTAAGACATGCTCGTCCCGAGCATTATTGGCCCCATAATAACGCTCCAGTTGATCCACATGGACGATTTTAGGAGTACCTCTTTACCACACTTTTTTTTTACTTTACCACAGCAAGCAATTCCCGTCTTGTGACACAATAGTTCCTTTCCGGCTTTGACAATGACTTGCTGAAGTACGCTATCACAACCTCTTGATCACCATTCCGTTAAGACAACACGCCGCCAAGTCCTATATCACTTGCGTCTGTGTCAACTATAAATTTCTTGCCCGCATCAGGGTACCCCAAAATAGGTGTTTTGCGCAGACGGTCCTTGAGCTCCTGGAATGCGATATCGCAACTTTCATCCCAGCAGAAATGTCGCTTCTCCTCGGTTAGCTTGTGCAGAGGTTTGGCTATATCTGCAAATTTTTTTTTTATAGGATATGTGTGACAAACGAGCACACAGTCCACCTGTTGGTAAGTGGTTGCTGCGGCCCATAGACATCTACATCTATCCTCGTTTGCGAATCAAAATGCAGATGCGTTGTCACCCGTGAGGACTAAGATGGAATGCCTCATTTCCAGTAAAAAGGGCCTCCGGCCACCTGCACTCACCAAGCGAAACGCAGAGGTAAACCTCTACTTCACGCTGGTATTCTGTGAGGTTGTGGTACCACCCCGGTTCGAGCCGGCCCATCCGTGCGACAGCAAAAGCTGCCGCGTGGCTCTACCACTGTTATACTGCTATTATCTGCAAAGTTCTTTACAAATCGCCTATAATAGGAGCACAAACCCAAAAATGCTCTAACCTGCGTCTTGTCTTTTGGCACCGGCCAATCCTTGACAGCGGCAATTTGCATGCAGAGAGCATCCGTGCGGATACCTTCTTCCGACACTACATACCCCAAAAAGCTAACTTGCCGTTTGAATAGTGAACATTTCTTCGGACTCAACTTAAGGTTGGCACTCTGGATCTTCATGAGCACGCGTTCCAGGTTTTGAAGGTGTTCCTCAAGTGTACGGTCTACGATGATGATGTCATCCAAGTAGACCAGACAGGCATCGCCAATTAGCCCGGGAAGTACAAGCTCCATCAACCTTTCATACGTTGCTGGAGTATTTCACAATCCAAACGGCATGACTTTAAATTGCCACAGACCCTTTCCTGTGGACAAGGCAGTTTTCTCCTTGTCCTTAGGGTCAATTTGCAGTACCAACCTGCCAGTAACCACTTTTCAGGTCCAGCGTACTAAACTACTTTACGTCTGTAAGCATGTCCAGCGTGTCATCAATTCTTTGCAAGGGATAGCTGTCCTTCTTCGTAACGTCGTTCAGAAGACGGTAGTCAACACAAAACCACATGCTGCCGTCATTCTTCTTTACCAGCACTACAGGTGAACACCATGGACTAGATGAAGGTTCAATAACACCATCCTTCACCATTCCCTCAATCATGGTTTCCACTTCCTTTTCACGTGCTACAGGCAATCTTCTTTGCCGCTGACGGATAGGTAAAGCTTCATTTGACGACAAAACATCGGCGTACTTGAGTAACAACTTCTTCGCCTTGACCATTTCATTCGGAGAGAGAACGCTGCGACAGTCTTCTAAAAGTGTGGTCACTCTCGTTTGTACATCCTTGCTGGGGGACCCAGTCGATAGATATTGGCACCGCCGCAACCAATCCACTTCCTCACTAGTACAAACCAATGTGCCTTTTTCTATAATCTGTTCCTGATCACAAAGGTTCAGCACATGTACTCCTGAGATGTCGGCGGTTCTAACCAAGGTTCGAGCAACTTTCCATGGAAGGTCATTGTCTACTCTTTCCACGAGTACACAACGAAGAGCTTGCCCAGGATTCCGAGGAATACTAAGCGGCACAATCGTTTCCGATCTCGGCGGAATAACAATCTTCTTAAGGCTGCACACATTCCCTGGTAACGCCTCTTCCACGAAAAGTTCCTCTTGTCCACATTTCAAAACACCTTGCTTAACGTCGATCTCACAATAATTCTTCCTCATAAAGTCTAGGCCCAGGATGCAGTCATCCATTATATCAGCCACGATGCCATTATGCAGGTAGATCAGGTTGCCTAGCTTCAACTCCGTCTCCTTCTCTCCACGGACGGGTATGCGCTGACCGGTGGCTGTCACCAAATTAATTCGTTCTCGGTTGTATGCGGAGTCCCCAAGGAACTGACTTATAAGTTGGGAACTGACAACCGTGCGAGAGGCTCCAGTGTCTATGGTTAGTTTACACGGCATTCCGTTGACCTCGCCCTTGATGATTAGGCTGTTCCCATCATAGGTTTGTGAGATCGAAATCCTTGGGGCTCTTTTAACATCAGCCAGCACCCGCCCCGCAGTCCTGGTTTCGTTTCCCTGCTGCAGCTGGGCGGTGCTGTTAGCCGCACTACCCTCTCGAGATCGAACATCTTCCCTTTCTAAAGCTCGCTTAGGGCAGCTGGATCGAAGATGGCCCCTTTCCCCAGTGCATGGGCCAACGCGTCCTTAAGCGTCTCGTGGTGCCCGAGCCTCACAGCAGCTCTGACTTCAAGGTCGCGGATGCCGTCGATGAATGTCTGCACCAGGTTCCCTACAATGAGCGCAGGTGGTTGCACCACCAAATCGTCTCTGGTCCGTCTCCTGTTGGCGTTGACATCGGGTACGGATACCCTCCGTGTCGTCTTTAGGTAAAATCGGCATATTTGATCCCACTTCTGACACCAATTGTTACGAGCTTGGGGTTCGAGACAATTAAAAACTGCCGATTGAATTACCAAAATTGACACTTTAATTACAGAACACTAATTACAACTTATAACTACACTAATAACAAAACAATTGTCCTACAGATCACTTTAATTCGCAGTTGTATCGCTTCGAAGTATTCGCTTATATCGCCAATTCAATACTGACTCGTTCGTGGTCTATACCGGCCTTATAGGGCTTCAGATAGTTTCCAGAACCTTCTACTGTAGCGACATCTAGAATATTCGAGTACATATAGGTCCCGAAATTTCTAGAAGGAGCTTGACTCTCCTAGTTCTGCTACTCGACACTAGAGGGCTCTAGTGGTAACTAGTGTTGCCATGGACAAGACATTAATAGTGACGCTCAACATTATTTAAACTCAGTTTCCCCACGAACATAAACAAAATAAACTAGTTATAAAATGTAGTTAGTAGCGGTTTGTTTGATTAATGTTAGATTTTGTGTAGTAAAAAATCTGCGTCGTACCTCAGGTTATTTTTTTGTTTTTTTGTGACACCTAGAGATACTATTTACGTGGATTATCTACTTAGTAAAGCTGTCGCCAATATCCCTCAAATTTTTCTTTGTGTAACACATTGATATATTGTTAAAACCTGTACGAACGAGATTTGCTCGGTGTTAGAAACAAAATTTTATTGTAATAAAAATTATTTTCATTAAAACTAAAGTCTATGATGATTGGAATGTGATTTATAAATTTACTCGACACTGGCAAAAATACTAAACGTTTGAGCCCATAACTAACAAAGAAACAAAATAATTATAATCGGTTTCTGTCAACATTTTTTCATTATTTTATTTGAACATGGTAGAGCCACGCTGCAGCTATATTGTGGTTAAAGCACGTGTATGTCGGCTCAATCGGGGGAGGACCACGCTCTTTCAAAATACCAGCGTAAAAAACAGCTCAATGTTGTTATGTTTCGTATGATGATTGTAGAGAACCGGAGACCCTTTTTACTGGAAACAAGGCATTCCACCTTAGTCCTCAGGGGTGACAACACATCTGCATTTTGATTCTTAATCGACGATAAATGTATATATCAATGGGTGACGGCATCCACTTACCATCAGGTGAACTGTGTTACTCATTTTGTTACTCAACAATCTCAGGTGTGACAGCTATTCGACCTGAGGATTTGGAAGCCAGCGGAGGCGTTGGTGCTCTAGCTGGTACAGCGACAGACCTCAACTGGGACACCTACATACTGAGCGGAGCGGCGGTTATGAAGGACGGCGAGTGTGTACGTAGCGGATATCCGCTTGATCTTGACACCCTCACTGTGGGAAGCCGTGTCGGTACGTAAAATTGATTAACACACCCAGTTCATGTTTATATTGAGCCTGGAAAAAAGTACTTTATATTTCTTAAATCATTAAGGCTAGGTTAAAATTAAAAACAAAGATATCTTAAAGAAGTTAATTATTATTTTGAGTGCTGCAATTTTTTCTCATACATTATAGGATAAAAAAATTCTCGACAGAAAAGAACACAAAGTTACCCGTGATTTTCGGCTATTTTAGTTCTGTTATAGATAGAGTGTTGATTTTAGGAACAAAAATTTGATGTATACAATCACTAACAACTGATGCTTTATGTCACTAAGGACTTTTTTAATTTGCTACAATTTATGAGATATTCTATAAAAATAATTTTGATGCGTACATAATTTTTATTTCACGAAAGAAAGGTTCGTCCATTTCATTCGGACACGACGTATAATCATGCATGGTTTCAGACGAGTATGAAAATATGTAGGTAGTATGAGTGGTCGAGATATTTTGGTGAGATATCTGGTTTTAATTTTCTTGGCTTTAGTGGAGTTGTTTCAAAATGCTTTAAATATTTAATGAAACTTAAGGATTATTAAATTTAAATTTTATGTTTTATTAGATGTAGCCGTAATAAATATTGATATGTCGCCTCAATAAAGCAACATTAGAAGTTTCCTCATGATGTTTTCCTTGACAATAAACAGCCAATATAATTACAGGAGACATTTCATCTTAGTTCTCGGAGGTGAGACGTATTACAGATACGTCTCACCTGCTTTGTTTGAAATTAGCTGCAGGCGTCTACGGACTGTAGTAACAACTTACCATCGGGATATAACATATATGTAAAATACCCTCATTTTCTTCTAGTATCTATAAAAAAATAAGAGAATACATTTATGCAAAAACAATATTTTAGGAACTAAAGGCCTACCATCTTAATTGTTAAGGCACAGACTAAGAAGAACATACATTCAGTCATCGCGTTTGATCTTGTCGGATAAGCTGACGTAAACAATAAATTGCTAGGGTTGTCAGAACGGGAAGTAATAAAAAAATGAAAAACTGATTTTATTTTATTTCACTTATCTTTAAATAAGGACGATCCACAGTTTTTTTACTGCACATGTAGTGTGAACCATTTTAATTTATTTGCGTGACAGGACAACCCTAGCGGACAGTGCTCAGCCCGCAGCTCGCCCTCACGATTGCCCCGTCTATGACCGACTGTTAGTAGCAATTAGACTGTGGTAAAGGCGTGCAATTAAAAACGCGTATATGGTAGCGGCATCATCTAATTTACTAAACTTTTCGTATATAGTAGGTAGTTATCTTTAAATCTGGTCGTGGATTGTTTGATAATGATACGTGGAGGGCCGTGTTTTTAACACGACTGCATTAAAGTTTGTTCACATTATCTCGTGTAGTGTAGATATATAGACAAATCTGAATCTCACAGCGCTCCTTAAGTGAAATTATTTGATGTGTGGATAGATATTTATATTCCATATTCTATTATTCATATCATTTCATATTTCCAGGTATGATGTGGCACGCGGACCGCAGCCTACATTACTATCTGGACGGCATGGACATGGGGAAGGCGTGGTATGTTCCTCATCTGAACATATACGCCGTCGTAGACCTCTACGGACAATGCACTCAGGTTAATCCTTAACATCATTGTAATAAGATTTAAAATTCCGTGCAGTGGCGCTGTGTGAAAATCCACTACCCCATATTATCCGTGGGTGATAACCACTTAACCGTCCACCCCATTAAATGTCACTATTTTTTTACAACCGCGCGAGACTGTCTCAATAAAAACGATCACTATTGAAAAACTACCATAGCTACATTCAAGTAAAAAATATTCTCAAGACTCAAAGAATTCAAAATTTAATTTTGTTAAAAGAAAATTAGTTAAATTAAAAATAAAGGTTGAAAATAAAGCTTAAAAATGGGAATATCAAAAAAATCGTATGTATTTTTTATTTCGAGTTTTACAAGATAAGTATACTTAAATACTTAGTGGAGAGACAATTATTTTATATTATAATAGTACACGATATTCCCTTTAAAATGACATCAATATCAATAATATCTTATATACTCAATATACATAAGTATATAATGTTTACCCAATATAAATTTGAATAAATAAATAAAAATAGGTTTTAATAATTTCTAGACACATCTCAACAGATATTTCGTTTATAAATTGCTATCAATGTGTTAATAATGAATCATTATTTTATATTTAGCATTCATTTAACACAAAAAATTTTAAACAACATATAATCAATAAACAATGATCGCGTATAGTGATTAAAATTTCGAGCTAAATTATTATATGTAAACGTTTTGAAATTGTCGTAATGATACATATGTCCTAAAGAAAATATCTTCACAATTAGTTTAATGTACAATAACATTAGAAGTAACGTACAAAGACAGAAAACTTATCACATTTTTTATTGAATTTCTCACACTTTAACAGTCCACAAACAAAAATGGCAAATTTAATTTTTATCATTTTTTTTTTCTAAATATTTTGTAACTATTATACATAAATTATACAGATTAAATTGTATAATTTTTTACTGTATTAATAACAACTAGCTTTTGCGCTGTACATGTTTAAACCGAAAGATGTCGTTTGGTGACTATATTCACCATGGACAGGTGAGGCAATAGTTTTTTTGCGGACTGTAGTCACGGTGGACGGTTGTGTTGATGAGAGGCGGCAGAAGGAAACCGAACAAACAGAAGGGTAGCATAAATAAATAAATAAAAAACTGCGGTTGGCAATCTGTGGGGAAGACCTATGTTCAACAGTAGACATTTTATAAGCAGTAATTGTAATGGTAAAGTTCCCATTACTTAGGCTGCCACAAAGCGGGTCAAATCCAAATCGTCATCATCATCACAAGTCCACACAGCTGATCATATGCCTCTACACTAGATGGAGTGACGACCTGGTAAGACATGCAGGAAGTCGATGGATGCAGGTCGCTCAGGACCTTATGCTTTGCGACATTCCTTGCGGGAGGCCTATGTTCAATTCAAATTATACGATATAAATTATTTAAAAAAAAACTTTATTCAAAGAGAGCGTATAGCTATAATAATAATAATAAATGTTTAAATTAAATAATTACAAAAGCCAGCTATGTTTTTACAAACTAATGATAACATATAAATGAAACTAGTTTTTAAGGATTTTATCGCATATAATATTTACATACATACATACATATAATCACGCCTCTTTCCCGTAGGGGTAGGCAGAGACCACTTCTTTCCACTTGCTACGATCCTTACATACTTGTTTCGCTTCGTCCACTTTCATTATTCCCTTCATACATGCTCTACGGTTTAGGGTACTCTTAACCTGGCCTTTTTTCAAGACGAATATTTAAGGATTTTTATTTATTTATTTTTTTGTTAATTATGTATTAATTTTATTTTGTTTGCTTATATTATTCTATATACTGACATTAATGCTTATTGAAATTGACTGGATGTATTATTTTAAAATTGTTATCTTGTTGACATTGATTTATGTATTGTATTACTTTAATTGTGTAGATTGATTTTAATTTAATTTATTGCAGCACAGTTGCCTCAGAGAAAGTTTTAATTATTGATCTCGTCTCTAGACTAATAAATGTGTGTAATTCTGTTACTTATTTATTAATTTTAATTTTATGTTATTTTATTTCATTATTTTATTTATATACTGACATTACTGCCTATTTACATTGACTGGATTTATTATTTTAAAATTGTTATTTTGTATTGACATTGATTTAATTATTGCTAAAATTTAGGAAACTGATTTTAAATTTATTGATTTTACTGGATATGGGTGTAATTTGCCTGAATAAAGATGATTATTATTATTATTATAATATAGGCGTTTATTTTTAACTTTTTAATTCCCAACGTTTCGAGTACTTTACTGCACTCATGGTCACGAGGGGACTGAGTATTTCGGCGTCCTATTGTCATAGTTAACCACGGATACCTTCAGTTTAAAATTATTTTAAACCGAAAACTAAAAAAATTGATTTATTTAAATATGTCCAAAATCATTACTGTTCTTATTATATTAATCATCTTTATTAAAACTTATAAAATTTACAAACGAATTGTTATACTGACCCCTTAAACTCAGATTAATCCTGTATCTTGGGATATCTCTTAGTTCCCATACCGTTGACAGTATACAATTTTAACGCAGATTTTGCACAATATTTACTTTAATGTGTGTGCGTTTGCGTGCGTGCGTGGGTTACAGCGCGCGTGTGTTTGTGTGTCTGTCTGTCACATGCAAAATAATTCCATTCTTCAGCCAATGAAATAAAATGAACAAAAAATTTTAAATGGTACTTTGTTGACTCACAGGTGACAATACTGCAAAACGAAGAGCGAGCGTTCAACTACAACGGTTGCACCAACTCAGATAATTCCTTGTTGAGTAACTCTCGTGCGTTATCTTCTACACCGCCGCCATATTGGTAACGTCTTCTTAACTTAACGCGTACGATGTAACTAATAACTGTTAAGTAATGTGTTTGATGTAATAAAGGATCTTTGTTCTTTGCTTTACCTGACAATAAATGAATTATTATTATTATTGACATATTTTCGTCGATTTAAAAAAAGAGGTTCTTAACTCAGTTGTTTGTTCTTTTTTTGTGTATGTATATTTTTCGATATCTTCGCCAATGAGGGCGTCCACGATTTTTCTACCACCGGGGCGGCGCCACTTTACAGTGAGGTATAATATTTGACAGATTTCATAGCGGGGATGATAATTTCTTACGAAAATGTAATTTTTAAGGTTTCTTTCTGTAAACTTCGTTATATTTTATATTAATTATATTAGAAATGAATAAACCCAACTATAAAATATAACTAAAAGCCGATTTTTTTAAAAAGAGTTATAAAGTGCAAAAAATTAAAAAGCAAACCACTGACGCATTGTGTTCTGTATTAATATAATATTCTAGATAATGATAAACTATTGTCATAAAACTAATTTCTCAATTAACTGACACTGTGTAACAAAAAACTTTACCTCAGTCGCAACTAGCGACACCTGGTGAGTGGAAGATTATTAGCCCTCATTGTGAACAGATTTTATTAATTCTCTTTGCTACCGACTTCAAAAAGGAGCCGGTACTCAATTCGACTGTATGTTTATTTTTTATGTGTGTTACCTCATAACTTTTTACTGGGTGAACCGATTTCGATGATTCTTTTTTTATTTGAAAGCTGGTGCTTCACAAGTGGTCCCATATAAATTTGATCAAGGTCTGACGATCATATGAATCATATGAAATTTTTGAGTTATTCTTAATAATTTATATTGAAGTCGATTGTAATTTTTTTTAATTATTATTTATACAAAATATTCCATCCCAAAGGGTGTAAAGATAGATGAAGTTCTTAAACGTGGTAGAGCCATGCCGCAACTATATTATAGTTATAGCACGAATGGGTCGGCTCGACTAAGGAGAGGCGCTTTTACAAAATAACAGAGTGAAATAGAAGTATATTGTTGTTGTGTTTCGTATAGTGAGTAAAGAGAACCGGAGACCCTTTTTACTGGATTTTGTATCCAGTAAAAAAGGTCCATTCCATCTTAATCCTCTGGGATGACAACGCATCTTCATTTTGATTCGGATGCTATACGTCACAGCATCCACTTACCATCGGGTGAGATTGTAGTTAAGCGCTGACTTTAAATAATATAAAAAAATGTTTGCAGGAGTTTCTCGGAGTACTGCGGAGAAAACATCAGTCTAATGCATGACTACTCTATCGCGCGTCGCCTTACACCGGACCCCATGGCGGCCCTAGTCTTCAGCTCTGCCCACCTCGCTATCAACGAGATGTTTGAGGTGAGTTGACATTTTGTTCTCTTTCTGTTTAAAATTTAAACTAAGTAGTTTCTAGTACAGCAAGTCTGGTGAGACTTCTAGAAATAGAATAGATTTTTTCTTTATTTACAATTCAGGTTCGGAAAATACCTCTGTCCTGGGAAGAACTAGTAAGAGACCTAGCGGGACTATATTTTTTTAAAACATGTAATTTTAAATAATTTTTATATGAAATTTAATGGAGTCAGCATAATAAGTCTTTACAAGGCGCAGATTCGGCCTCACATAGCATACTGTTCCCATCTCTGGGCAGGGGCTCCCCAGTGCCAACTCCTTAAAGCGGCTCGAATCGCCGACGTCAGAGTTCTTTCCGATTGGCTCGATACACTGGCACTGCGTAGAGATGTTGCATCTCTTTGCGTATTTTATCGCATCTACTACGGTACAGCTTTGAGGAATTGTTCGGACTAATTCCAGCCGCTCGATTTCACCACCGCACATCGTGACATAACTCGCGATACCATCCATACCATCTGGATGATTGGCATCAACGCATCTGCATTTCCCCTGGTGTTGCAGTTGTGCATAGGCGACGGTAGTCACTTACCATCAGGTGAACCGAAAGCACGTTTGCCCCCTCTCCTATAAAAAATGGTGGCGTTCACCTTATTCCCAGAGTTTATTTTCATTCATGAATTCCTTGATATTATAACAGCCTTTTTGTACAATTTTTTTTGTAAAACTTTAAATACTTGATGAATAACTAATTACACCAATAGTTGCAATTGTATAAGATCTGTTCATATTATACACCTATATAACTACACTGCAGCTATATTATGATCGTAGCACTAATGGATCTGCTCGACCGAGGTAGGACCACGCTCTGACAGAATACTAGAGTGAAATGGCAGCTCAATGCTGCTGTGTGGTGAGTGTAGAGAACCGCAGTACCTTTTTGCTGAAAACCAGGCATTCCATCTAAGTCCTCTGGAGTGACGACGCATCTGCATTTTGATTGTTAATTGAGAATAGATGTAAATGTACATAGATGTCTGTGGGCCGCAGATATCACTTACCATCAGGTGGACTATGTGCTCGTTTGTCACCCATATTCTATTTAAAAAAAAATAAGCCAGTAAAACATTATGGCGCGCGTTCAAGGTGCAAAACGTCTGATACTTACACCGTCAATCCTCTTTACAATAAAGGTCAAAATCTAACCTGCAATGCAAGTTGACTATTACAGACAGTAAGACAATCCACTACCCCGTATCACCGTATCCCCGTGGGTGTAGTAAGAGGCGACCAAGAAAATTATACAGGATATGGGCAATAGCATGTTTCTGATACCAGCTCAAAATAATGAAAACTGTGTTTACCTACCCTTCTGGCAAGCGTGATAACTATAGCAAAATTCCCCTTATGAGGCAATCTATGGGGGAGTCTTATCTTTATATATAAAAAGTACGTGTCACGTTGTTTGTCCGCGATGGACTCCTAAACTACTGAACTGATTTCAATGAAATTTTTGGTCAATGTGCAGTTTGGTCCAACTTAAAAGATAGGATAGCTTACATCTCAATTTATAGTCGCAATACAATATTATTTTATTGAAAATTATTTGTCTATTATTTGACAGTCACAATTATCTGTTAGCTCCAAACGATTCTGTCAGATGACGATATCTGTTGACTGGATTGAGTTAATATTTAATAGATGGCGCTATGTTAAAAATACAAACGTTTAATATAAGCTACTATTTAGTAGTATAACCACCACGTGTTGCTGTAAGTATTCAAAAGATACAACCGATTTCAAAAAAAAATTTCAGACTGTGTGCAGTTTGATCCAACTTGAGAGATAGGATAGTTTTTATCCCGATAAGTGACCTTCAATTTTTTATTGCTAATTTCAGGAGTTTTTTGGGAAAGCAAATGGTCGTTCGGAAAGGGCAGAACAACGTCTGCCTGGTCAGCTAGTATATATATATATATATATATAAGATATATATATATATATATATCTTTTTTTAGTCTTATATATATATATATACATATATATATATATATATATATATATATATATATATATATATATATATATATATATATTATCATTCTCTAAACCATTTCCCATTATCTGGGGTCGGCGCAGTAAATCTTTTTGTTCCATTCCTCTCTATCAGCCGTCATTTCCATACTTACTCCTTTCATTCTCATATCACTCTTCACACAATCGATCCATCTTTTATTCGGCCTTCCTCTGCCCGTGTGTCCCTCCACATTCATATTCAACACTCGTTTTGTGACATGACTTTCATTCCTCCGCATCACATGCCCAAACCATGCCAATCTGCTTCCTCTCACCTTTTCTACCACTGGCGCTACTTTCAGGCTTCCTCTTATATACTCATTCCTTATCTTATCCATCCTTGTCACACCACACATCCATCGTAACATTCTCATTTCATTCGCATGCAGTCTATTTTCATCCTTCTTCTTGACGGCCCAGCATTCACTTCCATACATGACGACAGGTCGGATGATCGATTTGTAAATTTTCCCCTTCAGCCTTATTGGCATTCGGGGATCGCACGTTGTGGCTGTGACCTGTCGCCATTTCATCCACCCTGCGTTAATCCTATGCTGCACAGCTCTATCTATTCCGCCGTCGCCTTGAATGAGGGAACCGAGGTACTTGACATCTGAGCAGATAGGCAGTATAGCGCCATCCAACGACATGGGTACAGGACTGGAAAGACCGCCGAAATTACAGCACAGATATTCGGTTTTGGATCTGCTGATCTTCAAGCCAACACTTTCCAGCCTCCGTTGCCACCCCGTCAGTCTGCTCTGTACCTCGATGCCTTCTTCCCCGACAAGCACGATGTCATCGGCAAAGAGCATGCACCAGGGTGCCTCATCCTGCAGGTCCGACGTCAAAGCGTCCATAATCAGTAGGAAGAGATAAGAGCTCAATGCCGACCCTTGGTGCAGCCCTACCGCCACACCGATACTGCCCGTAGTTCCCGCGGCAGATCGTACACATGTACGGGATGCTCTGTACATAGCACGGACTAACCTCACATACTTCCCAGGCATACCTTTCATCTTTAACGCCCACCACAAAACCTCACGGGGAACCCGATCGTACGCCTTTTCAAGGTCGACAAAAACCATGTGCAGATCTTTATGCACGCGCTTGTACTTTTCGCACAATTGGCGTAATGCGAAAATGGCATCTGTCGTACCTCGACCTGGCATGAATCCGAACTGGTTTTGTGTTATCTCACACTCTTCTCTCATTCTTCTCTCTATTATTCTTTCCCAGACTTTCATCGTATGTGACATGAGTTTTATTCCCCGGTAACTGCTGCAGTTTTGGACGTCTCCTTTGTTTTTAAAAATGGGGACCAGTATACTACTGCACCATTCCTCAGGTATTTGTTCTTCCTGCAACAATTTACCGAAAAATAAACTCAACCACTTCCATCCATCCGCCCTCAGCAACTTCCACACTTCTACTGGTATTCCATCTGGGCCGACCGCCTTCCCATTCTTCATATTCCTAACAGCCATTTTTACTTCTTCCACACTAATTTCTCTCACTAAGCCCATATTCACTGGTGGGTTTTCAAGCATACCATTCCATTCATTCTCCTCATTCATCAATTTCTCAAAATACTCCTTCCATCGCTTCTTTATACTTGCATCGTCAGTCAAAATCCTTCCAGAATCATCTTTTATACATTTTACATGTGAAACATCTCTTCCATTCCTTTCTCTCGCTCTTGCAATTTGAAAAAGTCGTTTTTGACCTTCGGGGCTTTCAAGGGACCGATATAATTTATCTTGCGCCTCTGCCCTACAAATAGCAACTTCCTTCTTCGCTCTCTTCTTACATTCTTTATACGCCCCTCTCTTACTTTCTTTTATGGATTCATTCTGGTCTTCTACGCTCTGCCATTCTTTAAAGGCATTTTTATTTTCTCTCAAAACTTCTCTAATACTTTCACTCCACCACCACCCATCCTTATCTATCATACGCTTCCCTTTTGTTTCTCCTAACACCTTCCTTGCCACACTTCGGATACAATCAGCCATTTCCTTCCAGCACTCATTCACACTCATTCCTTCCATATCACCCATCTCTATCATCTTGTTTACAACTAGCTCTCTAAATTCACTTGCATACCCCTCCTTATGCAACAAATGCCACTTTATTTTGGGTGGGGGACGATCCTTATGTTTGTTGAGGCGAACAGTTAAGCAGATGTCAGCCAGCAGAATTCGGTGCTGGGATACTAAGTCTTCACCTGGAAGCACTTTGCAGTTTTGATTTGGTTCTTTCGTTTTGACTCTTGATTTGGTTCCGTCTTATCAGAAGATAGTCGATCTGTGTCGCGTGGTGGCCACTTTTATAAGTAACAAGATGCTGATCTCGTTTTTGGAACCACGTGTTTACTACAGCCAGGTCGAAAGCACATGCTGCTTGCAGAAGAACTTCCCCCTCACGGTTCCGCATTCCGTACCCCCATCCACCGTGTACTCTTTCATACCCGTCATTCACTCTCCCTACATGTCCATTAAAATCTCCTCCCATATAAACATCCTCACGCTCAGGTATTCCCATCATCATACAATCAAATTCCTCCCAAAACCTCTCTTTCACACTCTCTTCACAGCCTGTTTGCGGAGCATACGCACTTACAACATTCACTACTTTGTTTTCAATCATTAATTTAACAACTATCATTCTGTCATTTACTCTTTTCACATCTGTCACTCGTTCTTTCATTCCACTATCTAACACAACTCCTACTCCATTTCGCCTCCCATCACTTCCACAATAATAAAACTTGTATCCCTCCCCAATCTCTCTTGCTTTATTGCCCTTCCATTTTGTTTCCTGCAAACAGGCAACATTCACTCTTCGTCGTTTCAAAACATCTGCTAACTCTCTTCCTCTTCCAGTCATCGTACCTATATTCCAGCTTGCAAACCTCACTCTGACATTCTTCTCTCTCCGGGCTCGCCTCTTACGTCGCACCCGCTCCCTAAGGTGCGACAACCCTTGCCCACTTCCCACAGGAGCCGGGTGCTGCCCCTGCGCGTCGCCTGCGGGGTACGCCCTAGCCCTGTCATATATCCCACAACTCGTACTATTCATTTACTGCATGGGATTTGGCAGAAGTTTTACAGTCGGCCGCCTGCCTGACACCAACCCTCTGTGGGTATGCTATTGTTGGTAGAGGAAGCTACCATTTTGGGAAAAGGAAAGAGAAGTTTGGGGGTAGGAGCATAGGTGTAAGGATACTGTTATCTCGGCAGGAAAGGTATGAGAATAACAGTAGCTCGGGGAGCCGGGGTCGCGTACCCGTATTCCATACAGGATCACCGGAAAGGCAGACCAGCATGAAAACCCCCTGACCTTATATATATATATATATATATATATATATATATACATATATATATATATATATATATATAAGCTTGTAATGCCAGTTACTAAACAAATGAAACAAACAAAAAGAATGTAATGTATGTGCATAAAAACATAAATAGCTTTAATAAGAATAAGGATGTGCATACTTTAAATACTAGGAACAAACATAATATTGTAATGCCAGTTACTAGACTCCACAGAATCAGTAATTCATTTATGGGGCAATGTATACGCTTTTACAACAAAATCCCAGAACATATTCAGTTTGTCAATAAACAAGTTTAAAAGTTTTATTAAAGAAAAACTGTACAAAAAGGGTTATTATAATATCAAGGAATACATGAATGAAAATAACCTCTGGGAATAACTTGATCGCCGCCATGCTGGTTCTATGAAAAATCATTTAAAAATTGTATAAACGAAATTATTGTTAAGTGAAATATGTTTCAAAAAAAGTCCCGCTGGGTTTCTTGCTGATTCTTCCCAGGACTGAGGTATTTTCCAAATCAGTGGTAAATAAGAAATGACTTTCAATAAATATTATGTAATGATCAATATTGAATAAAAAATATTCTATTCTATTGTATGATAGAAAAATTATTCTGTTATGATCTATAACGTTGAACTATTATGGACTTTGAATCTTATCCCCTTATACAGATAAAGATCGTGGAGCGCAAGTACGGATACGCGGGCAGCTTCCGAATGGGGGTGACGGATATCAACATACTGAATGCGCACGTGAATCGGAGCCTCCCACCTTCCGTCGCGTTCCTGCCTCACTACACCGCCTATATAGACGGTAACCCGATTAATATTCGCACACTACTAAGGTAGAATATGTAGTTTAATATGTACGGTATAGACTGTGAAATTTACGGTCAGTGTTCACCCCCTGAGTTGCATTGGCTCTCACATAAAAACTCATAATATAATGTTTAATTTCTAAAATAATTACAACTTAACGCAGATATTTGTTATTTAAAATATAAACGTAAAATAAATGCGAAACTGACTTCAAAAAACTCAAAAGAATAAAATAGTGTCTACTTGATATAATAACTTCGGAAATCAGGGCTAATGAACCCTCTACATTACTCGCGAAGTTGATAGAAGTTGGGCGAGGAGAATAGTGTATAGAGGTACTTCGATTCACTTCGTACAACCTCGCTTTGCCTCTGACGACTTCCGATCGCTGTCGGTTTTTCGCGTCCGAGTCCAAGCACTTCACGTGTTTCCCGAAGTGCCCCGAAGTTACACGAAGCATCTTACTACACTACTCGGCGTACGCCAGTTAGCTATATAATTTTTTTATATATAAATATTAAATACGTAGCTTTCTACATATGTATTTATCTATGGTTAACGCATTGACCTCGTACTGTTCACACAATTAGGTATCTATAGCAGCTGTCTCTTAAACGTTATTCATGTTATGGGTGCGGGAGACTCAAGGCGACTGAACTCTTCGCGAAGTAGCACGAGTAGGACAGCGATCGACTTCGACGAGCACTTTGTCAGTTACTTCGTGAATAGTATAGAGGAGGCATAAGACATTGTGTATCTCAGAATTAAAAAAGCTAAATTATTAAATTAACTTTACTCTCTTTACTTTTTTGAAGTCGGTTTGTTGTCTTTTGAGAAACTTCATTTTTTTTCAACTTTTTGCGTGTACTAAGAAATATCACAACCTCAAAGCAACAACTAGGATGTAATAATAGTTACATGAAAAATTTCGCCTTTTAATTGTAGAAAAAAAAATTCAACTTTTATGGGTAATTAATCTTCAGATTTAATGACGATCCCATTGATCTCGACAGCACTATCTGTCGGGTCAAGATTTTATGTTTTCCTTTTTTGGCACTTACCAAACTTAATATTACAACGTCACTGCGCAGCATAGCTATGAACCTTCGTCTCGACAAAACTAATATATCGTGTGAATATAACCTTAAAAGTCTTCCGGAAGTTACACGATCACTAACAGATACATCAACGGCGAGGCAAGAGGCGGCAGAGGTAAACAAATCAGGAGATGGCCAGCAGCGTCTTCCTAATAACGACTGAAAATAAAAAACTGCGGTTAATGTACATGAAGCAAATACAAAGAGGAGGTGTTGTAATTAGGTTTCACTATGTAACAACGCGTGACAATTTGCGGGGTGAAGGAATGTTAAGCCCCGCCCACTTTACACTATCTACATCTACCGATAAACAGTATAACTACTCGAATCGTTCCATATCGATGTTGCAATGTAGTTTAGCTACGTTGACGATAGATGACGGCCTATTCACAAAATGATTATAAACTATAAAAAAATATTTTGGCGATTAAAATTTCTTTATGTCTGAATGCAAAACAAATTTTAGCACCTTCGTATAATTATTTTACCGATAGTAAGCTCTACGTACCTTTATATTTTTAGTTCACATGACACAAGAGTCGCCATCTAATGTCGAATATATTTAAAGCCGACGCAGAGATTTTTCTCGAAATATTTTAACAAATTAGGTGTAAAGTTACTTACAAATGAAATGCGATGCCATCCATAGCATCAAGGTGTCCGATCCGAGTAGTTTTTACACAATAAAACATAACACTTCGTCATTTTCTTCTTAATACTACAGAAATACACCGATTTGCGATTTTCAACACAAGCGCACAGGACGAATGCTGGCAGTATACTAACTAAAGCCACGCCCACTACGATGACGTCAGGACCTACTTAGAATCACAGTGCACAGTTCCTTATGCCGTCTCTTCTTTGTATTTGCTTCATGGTAATGTATCACTAAATACTTAAGTTGCAATGAGCCGGCCACATAGCTCGAATAACCGCCAAACCGATGGGGAAGAAAGGTTTTCGAGTGGCAGTTTCGTCGTTTAAAGATGGCGTCCCCCCACTAGATGGAATGACGACTTGGTAATACATACAGGAAATTGATGGATGCAGGTGGCCCAAGATCGATATTTGTCGCGTTCCTTTGGGGAGGCTGATGTTAAGCAGTGGACTTGTGAAGGGTTGTAATGATGATGATGATCATACAGTGTTTAACGTTATAATTGTACGTAAGTTAAGCGCAGTGTTGGGAGGCGACCCTCCACTAAATAGAGAGACTATCGGATGAAACAAGCAGGAGGTCGATGGTAACCGTACTATGTGACATGCCTTGTAGGATACCTGTGTTCAGCGGTGAACTTGTGCTGGGTTACAACCCACCACGTTAAGTTACTAATACATAGTAGTCTAGTCGTCAGCGTGGTCGTCTATCATGTGGTCAATCCCGGGTGGATTCAAACCCAAGGGCCAAAATGAGTTATAGGGTTTTTCTGTCAAATAAATCTGTAAATACTCAGTAGCAGGTCGGAGTCAATAAGTCGGTGCCCCCCCCCCCCCCCCAACCTGCGTCGGAAAGTACGTTAAACCGTTGGCCTTGTACCTGATCTTTTCGGTCGTGTCGGATAACCGTCCCATCGGACTATGAGATTGAGGGAATAGAGAGTGCACCTTTGTTCACACTTGGCCACTATAATCCTTTTTGGCTAATCTCCGTTGAGACTAGCCGCTGTGATCGAAAACTCGGTTTGGAAAACATTACTATTATCTGGGTTATCTATAAAGTTTTCTCATCTGGTTGGGCTGTTTAAATATATAATTGTAAACGAAAGATATAAATATTCATAAATATCAAAAAAATAAAGTAAATACATAAAAATACTTAAATTAATAAAAACTCAACCAGATGGAAGCCCTCGGCAGGGGGGACCAAACGGCCGAGGGTTAGTCGGAAAAGGAAAGAAACTGGCGGACGTTGCGAACGGTATCGAGGAGCACCGCCTTCTGCATTTGAGCTGGGAGCGGTCCGTAACGGAGTCCCAGTCGACTCACATAACCTGAGAGGATGACCGGGATTAGCCCGTTCGCAAAGACGACTACAGGAATAATTTCGGTCGGCAGACCACCCCACATGTCGGTCACCTCGTGAGCCAGGTCCAGATATTTTGTTCGCTAATCTCTTTCGGCTTTCACGAGGTTCTCGTCTTAGGGAATGGTTATGTCGACCAAAAATATCCTTGACTGTGCCCGGTCCATCAGCACAATATCAGGCTTATTCGCAAGAATAGTCCTGTCTGTGATGATGGCCTGGTCCCAGTAGTCAGGTGCGATCATTTTTGAGCACGGCTTCCGGCAAGTACTTATAATAAGGCAGTTTCCGATCCACGAGACCGTATTTCAGAACAAGCTCCTGATGTAGAATCCTGGCTACTAGATTGTGTCAGTGCATGCACTCAGAGTTATTATTATTATTAATATCATTCCAGTTCAGTACTTTGTTTTATTAAAATATTTACCCGTCTTACAGGTAAGTACATGTACTACTCGAAAGCGGGCTCCCGAGATCACGAATTACGCTCTATGGTGCCGTCCTTCGAGTGGCTGAGACCAGGAGACCGGGTGGGACTGAAGAAGACCACAGACCAGCGGGTCCTGGTCTACTACAATTGCGAGCTTATGGACGTGGCGTTCGAACGGGTGCCGGATGTTAGTTGAATTCTTTTGCATTTATAAATCAACATCTAAACATTTGTTATTGCGATTTTTTTTAGACTTTACCCACAAAGTTTTATTTAACTTTTCATGCATATATCGATTTGGCCACCCAATTTTGTTAAGGGAATCAAAAATTTTATAAAAAATTACGAATTCAACGGTATTCTTTTTTTTTCTACCTTTAAAAATGGCGAAATATTGATGAGTAAAATGGTGTTTTACGGTAAGGGCGACCGCTTAGCTCCGCATCGCGATGTAACGTCACAAATCGATACGTCGGAGCCACCAGTAGGCTTTATTGTTATATTTTTCTTATTCTCTACATATTTATTACTCCATATTTTTCTTGTCATGTTATTTATTTATCAGTAACCTTTATTTTCTGTTTTTTTTTTTTAATTTCTGTGATATCACGCTCCTTGGGAATAAAAGTCCGATATGAGAAGATAAAATCCTGTAGATCAAGTTATACCTTAATGCAAAATTTCATCAAAATCAGTTTAATATTACACACATTGAATGTTTGCGACCATTGCATTTTCAAAACAGAATAGGTACCAACTACCAACGTAATACCGCAATCAGTTTATTCAAAAGTAAGTCAAAGTAAAACTAGGACCATATGTTTACAACCGAACTACGTAACCAACAAAAATTCTTTACGTGTCTCTAGGTACTAAATAACAGTACGAGTTGATTAATACTCACTGCATTAGTAAGTTTAAGTAAGTTTTTTTTTTTCATTTTATGTCGTTGTAAATCATGTGCAACTTCGTGGTTCGATCAGTTAATACCTACCTATGTATAACTGTCTAATTACTAATCAATGGTAAAGCTGTATACTTTTCGTAATATTTTATTAGTAACTTACATTTAAAGCTTTTTTTTCTGAAAAATAACATGCAACCTTAAATATATCCACTTTTGACAGATTATCTGACTGTCTTTTTTCAAAGCCCGCTTCCATTTTCTTTTTTATACAGCACTACACACCGTGACTATACATTTAAATATAATCATATAAAAGCTAAATGTTCAATACTTACTTTAGTTTATACATAAAATCAAATAGTTTATTTGTGAATCAAAATTTACAAAAACGTTTTATTTAAACACAAATAAAGTTCAGTCTGTGATCAGCCTCACGGGCATACAAATGTCAAATATTATTAATAATTCATTGATTACATTAGAAGTCAGTGGCTAATTTTACGGATTAAGTAATTTACAATTTAACTTATTTTTTACTTCCCGATGTTCTGAATGGTTTACAACGTACATTGTAATAGGAATAATAAGGTGTTTATTTCATTCAACCAATAAGTTAAATTAGTTTTATTTCATACCTAACTCATATTTTTTATTATATTTATGTTACAATAGCATAGTATAAACAGAATAGTATATGTAGGCTATATTATTCTACCTGCACTGGCCCTTAGTCAAATAAATTTATCTTCAAATAACATATTACCACCTCAGAGGATTTTTTATAGGATAAGGGTGACAAACGAGCACACAGTCCACCTGATGGTATGTGGATGCTGTGGCCCATAAACATCTACATTTATCCTCGATTAAGTATCAAAATGCATGCGGTGTTTTCATGTATTTGGATCGTGCATCAGTATTTTGATTTTTAACCGAGAATAAATATAGATGTGTATGGATCGTAGCGTCCACTTACCATCAGGTGGACTTTGTGCTTGTTTGTCACCCTTATTCTACAAAAAAAAATCTAACATGTATAATATACGAGCAACGTTTCAGAAAGTGTATGTGGTGATGGAGCTATTCGGAGATATTGTGAAGATTCAGGCGGTGACGAGAGGCACCGTGGGCGCTATGCCGCAAACGAGTAAGTTCTACTTTACGTCGAGTCCAGCTAGTATAGCGCTATGTCTATCGTACAATTGCATACAAAACACAAGGACGAGTATAATGCACTACTCTTACATTTTTCATCTTTTTCCATTCATTCGTTCATTGCAGCCTCTCAAAAGTCCTCTGCTGGAAACAGGCCTCCCACATAGATTGACTCCTACGGGGATATATGCCGTAATTGCCACGCTTGCAAATGTAGATTGGCAACCTCAATTTTATACTTTTTAGTTTTTATTAAGAAGACTCTGCGCAACTTCTGGTTTGTTTCCCTCTGTCGTCTCTTACGATATCCACGGGATGATGTAGGGAAGGTGGATTCTGTGAAAACAAATGCAATACCATCTATAATAACGATATTTTGTTTTCAATTAATATAATCCGTCTGTTCAAGTGCTTGTAGTTAGCACTAAAAATTAAAAATTAAATCCTTGAAACGGACAACGCATCTGTAGACTTCTTCGTTCAGTCATTATCATTATTAGAGCTCTAAGTCGCATCGGTTCGGGAAAAAACCTACCATCGTGCGGAACCTAATGCGTTTTAGGCGAGCCACTTTTAGGTTACTACGTGCTCTTACTAGATTATTTGTTAATACTCGTTTGAACGTTTTTGTTTATTGTTTAGTATATTTAATATATATATATATATATATATATACAGTCAGGTCATAAGTATTGCCACACAGTAAAAACTTTTCTTTTAGAATGCTGGCCACAAAAAAGTTTATTGAATTCGAATTTCGAATTGTTCATGAAAATAAAACTGTATACTTTTTAGAATTTTACTCATTTTTAAATATGGAGTGGACGCTTAAAGAAGACCGTGTTGCAGTTATTGCGTTGCATCGTTGCGGTTACGCGCCAATTCAAATTTTTGACATACTGAAAAATTTGAATATAACCAAAAGATTCGTTTATCGTACCGTCAAACGATACAATGAAGACTTTAGTGTAGATGACAGGTCAAGAAGTGGTCGCCCTCGGTCTGTTAGGACTCCAGCAGTAATAAATGCTGTGAAGGCGCGAATTCAAAGAAATCCCAAACGTAAGCAGAAACTGTTGGCCCTTCAGATGGGGTTAAGCAGAACCACGGTGAAAAGGGTGTTAAATGAAGACTTAGGGCTTCAGGCATATCGAAGAAAAACAGGACATCGTTTGAATGCTCGTCTAATGGACCTGAGACTGAAGAGATGCCGCGCTTTGTTGAAGCGGTACGCGGGAAAAAAATATCGGGAAATTCTTTTTTCGGATGAAAAAAAATTTACCGTAGAAGAGAGCTACAACAAACAAAATGATAAGGTGTACGCACACAGTAGTGAAGAAGCGAGCAACCGTATTCCGCGTGTCCAACGAGGTCATTATCCATCCTCGCTCATGGTATGGTTGGGAGTTTCTTATTGGGGCTTAACAGAGGTACATTTTTGTGAGAAAGGTGTAAAAACGAATGCAGTTGTGTATCAAAATACAGTCCTGACGAACCTTGTGGAACCTGTTTCTCATACCATGTTCAATAACAGGCACTGGGTATTCCAACAAGATTCGGCGCCAGCTCATAGATCGAAGAGCACACAAGATTGGCTGGCGGCGCGTGAAATCGACTTCATCCAGCACGAAGACTGTCCCTCCTCCAGTCCAGATTTGAATTTAACATTTACGTTAGATTACAAGATATGGCAACACTTGGAGGAAAAGGCGTGCTCAAAGCCTCATGCCAATTTGGAGTCACTCAAGACATCCTTGATTAAGGCAGCCGCCGATATTGACATGGACCTCGTTCGTGCTGCGATAGACGACTGGCCGCGCAGATTGAAGGCCTGAACTCAAAATCACGGAGGTCATTTTGAATAAACTTTAGTGTCATAAGAATCTATGTTTTGTTAAGTTCATTTTGGTATATAAATGGTTACATAATGAATAAACTTGTTTCAATTATTTTATATTAAACATGTGAATGAATTTATGACCTGACTAGGTATATATATATCACGATCCTGCCAGACCTCTCTCGCTTCCTCCACATCCATATACCTACGCATACACGCTCGTCGGTTAAAGGTACTCTTGATTTGGCCCATTTTCAATATATCGCCAATTTGGTCGATAAACTTTCGCCTATGGCGACCCTTCCCGACTCTGCCGTTCACCTCTGCAACATAAATTTGCTTTGTCACTCTTTCCTCATTCATTTTTTCTACATGACCAATATATAAATATATAATTATATAAATATATAATATATATATAATATTAAACGTTATTGCAGTCTTTAAAACAAGAACACAAAGGGTGGACTTAATCCCTTGTGGCATTCTCTACCAGTCAACCCATAGAGTGGTGAGAACTTGACATAGGTGTAGCATTATAGAATAAAAGAACACAAAACAAAAATGATAATTAACTAAATAATATATATATATATATATATATATATATATATACGCTGTTATCAGAAAGATGCTGCCGCCCATCTCCTGCCTCAGTTTCCCTCTGTCGCCTCTTACGATACCCGCTGGAAAATATGTTTTAGTGGATATTCTTGCACAGCCACTAGACGCGGCCTTGTTATATGATGATGAATTAACGAGCAATTAATTTTATAACACCGTGTCAATCTTGTCCTCTCAGTATTTACTTAAATTATATCAGATTTCGAGTTTAAAAAAAATAAAAGACATCATATTAAAGTAAGACAATTCTAAATTTAATAAATAAATAAAAAGGCATACGTATTGTATTTTCACCCTTTATTGAAAGCCATAGCAAAACCACGGAATATTGTCCGTGACGTAGGAAGGGAAAAGATGTCCAGCTATATTACTGGTATAGTTGTAGCACGAATGGGTCGGGTCGACCAGGGAAGGACCACGCTCTCACAGAATACCAACGTAAAATAGCAGCTTAACGCTGCTGTGTTTCATATGGAACTGGAGACCATATTTACTGGACACGGGTGACAACGCATTGCATTTTGATTCGTAATCGAGGATAGATTTAGATGTCTATGGGCCACAGCAACCACTTACCATCAGGTGTTCTGTGTGCTCGTTTTTCACCCTTATTCTATAATATATATATATATATAATCTAGTGCGTAGTACATATATATCGATGGCGGCTAACATAGACAGACGTATATGACGTCAGCATAAAATGAAAATGGCGGACATAAACTTCCAAAACTCCTGTGACTTTAAAATAATACTATTCAAATATATCAAATATAAATATATATTATATACATTATACATTGTATATATCTATATATAAATATCAATTGCAGTCTGGTAGCTCGCTAAAATTTTGAAATGGCTCTACTGAATTTGGTCAAATTTTTTGTGTGTATTTGAGCGGGTCCCTGGATGGTTTAAATTCTCAATTGAACCCCGTAGGTGGCGTTGTTGCTGAGATAAAGAAATTACCCTTGCCTGGCCGGTGTGTATAGGTAGTTATGCAATAAATCTTATATTTATTAGATCCCTTCTGTCGGATTTTTTGTTATTGTATATAGGAAAGTGAAATTACCATTTTTTTTGACGCTGGCAAATATACTAAACGTGCGAGTTCATAATCAAATAGAACAATTGTAAAACTTTACGGTTACACGCTAACTTTTTCAGTTTACAACGAGGACTTTATAAAACGCGAAATGGAGGCCATCCAAGAGATCATGCTCTCGAAGTCGTGTAGTGAAGAGGCGCCCGAGGCCAGCATGGAGACCTCCGAGATCGAGCCGGCTGAGATCGCGCCGGTTGAGATCGCCACTGCACCCGAACCTGAGATCCGAAAACACCGCCAGCCACTGCCGTACACTTTCCACTACGTACACGGAGACAACATCAAGCTCTGCAGCTCTAGTAAGTCCCAATCACATCTACCTATGTTATACAATACTTAAGTGACAAACTAACAGTACACCTGATGGTAAGAGACCAATGCAGTCCAGGGACCCTAGCAGCTAACTTTCATTAAAGAAAGTTACAGATGTGTTGCCACCTCCAAAGACTAAGGGTGCTTTTCCACTAGAGATGTGCTATGCTACGTTGCTATGGAATGAAAATGAAATTTAATGAGATGAAATGAAATGAAACCTAACCTAACTTATTGAATCAAATCATTAAATCTGATATTGAAACAAATTAGTAGCTTCTTTTCAGAAATATTTGCATGAATCCCGAACGCTATACGTCCATGAAATACGTCACTTTTTGAGCAACTGGATCAAAAAATATATCCGCTTCAGTGCTACCACTCATTGAATTTAAAAAATCATCTATGTATATACATATTTTTTACAATTTACAATTAGACACCCGGCAGGTGGCGCAATTGTCGAATTCCGGTAATCATCCGTGCGAAGCCGGAACAGAAATTTCCCGCTATTCGCTATTATATTTATAAATGTGCAATGTGTTTTGCAACTTGCAGATACTGTGGCGGTGCGTACATCGGGTTACAAGGATGGCGTCGCCATTGTCAGCCAACCGCTTAGAAGAGGACAGAGCTTCAGGGTATGTATATTCCAGGTCTCGTATCCAAACACATTGATCTTCTTTTTAGCAGACTAATAAAACGAAAATGTTCTCAATACGACGACGTTATTTTTTGTCGTTTATATGATACACCGATATCTTTGTTAATTGTGAACCGGTTTTAATGATTCTTTATTATTAAATAGGTTATACTTTGGGGATGGTTCTATATAAATATGAAGAGTAAATTCCATGCCTTAGAGCGGCAAAACAAGGTATTATATTTAGAGTGTTACTATTTAGAGAGAATATTTAAGCGTGTTTTATTACTTTGTTCAGGCAAATAGATCGAAAAATTAGATTTATAATAAAAAATAAAAGCTGATCTCAAAGCACTAACATAAATAAAATTAAAAAATTTCAAAACCCCCGCAACACAAAGATCTTCAAACGGCTGAACAGATTTTCTTAAAACATAGCTAAGAACACTCGGTTCATCCCTTCAGGAGCTATGGTGCCACATATACACAGATACACACTACAGACATATAACACCCCTCTTTTCGGGGGTTAAAAAATAAACTTATTTCCACATAAAAACTTCAGAAGTCAAGGCTAAGATGTAGGCCGGTATTCAAAGACAATCTCGTATGTAACATAAACACTGTAAACATTGTATTGTATAAATTGTATAAAATAGTATATAGAACAATTGATGTCCGGTTAGTCTCGCAAAGACTCGAAAACGGCTCGACCGATTTTGATGAAATTATTTGTGTATGTTTGAGTGGGTCCCTGGATAATTTAAACACATTTTAATTGGACCCGGTAGGTGGCGCTGTTGTCAAGATCCAGAAATCACACGTGCGAATTTGCGGAAATCGCACGGGTGTTATTTTGCGGAAATAATCCATTATACTAAAGATTATAAAAATGTACTTAAGTACTTATTTTCAGTCCCGTTTAATGATTTTTGTCACAAAAATATACAAATTACAATGACACTTGTAATTTACATTTTATTATAATATGTACAGATGTTAAAAATTAATCAACTAAGATTTGTGTAATAAAATAAATTTATGTGTCTGGGTTTTAATCCCAGAGAATTTCACCTGATAATGCCCCGTTTAGAGGCGAAACTCCTGTTGTATTATCGACAGTGGTGAGTAATTGCTAGTGTAGTGATGGTGGGTATAGTGCACGCAATTGAGGGAGGGCGAGAGATGCTCTTCAAACTACGTAAGACACGTCATTTAATATTACTACGCGGACCTTGGCTAGTTAATTTTTAACATATTTAAAACATTTTACCCGACTGGCCTAGAAGGCAGGTAATGTTTTTGTGTATGTATTATGTCTATTTTTTGGTACGCTCTATAGCCGAAACGTCTTGATTGTCTTTAACATACGGGATGTAGTTAGATTCCTCTTCGTTGTGGAAGTGACATAGGGTATCAAAAAATACTCTTTTCGGTATACTTTTCGTGCAGTCGAGTTTTTAATTACTTTATGTAATTAAAAACTCGACTGCACGATAAGTAGACTATAAAACTATACTATTATAATTGTTAAATGAAATTCTTTATCATCGATTTTTTCTATAGGCACTAGAAATTTTGGTGTGATGGATATGTAATTCTAGACAGCACTTCTGTCTGCAATAAATTATAAGAAAGTTAAAATATGTATAAAATTCTCAGATTATTCTTTAATACATCTATAGCAAGCTAAAGCGAATGTTTTTAACATTGCGAATGGTCACTTATTATTAGCCGTATATATATATATGCCTTAATTACAATGTTATATAGTACATTAACAGGTATATTATCTCAGATAAGGGAAGCTTACAATACCAGATATTTGCTCTGCGTACCAAAACCAAACTTACAAATCAGCCATGCAAGGCAGCATGGGATTTGTAGGACTTGAAACCAAAACGATGGATTCTATTAGTCGTTTTAACCGACGCAAAAATCTAACCTTATTTTAATGTCGATAAAGTTGACTTTACGTCCGATTACAATCTGTGTGTGTTTTAAGCGAGAGTGAAAAGCCTTACTTACGCTAAGATAGTGCGATTTACTTTCTAGAGCTTCATTATCACTTACCACTAGGGATGGTAGTCAAGCACTCGCTTATAATATAAGTAAAAAAATTATTAAACGATGGCCATGGCCAAATACTCAAACGCTACAAAATTTTAAGAGGTCGTTAAGTTGCGTGGTGTCCCTCTCACTTTGATTTAATGTGATAGAGACAGCACGAGACTTAACGGCATTTTAAAATTAAGCAGCGTTTGAGTATTTCGGGAAAAATCCAGTAAATGCTGAGCGATACTGTTGAAAGCTCTGATTACTTAATATTAAAGCTATTTTAAATGTGGCGTATGTTAATATTTGATTTAATTAATCATCATTAACAGCTGGATAGCAACATACTGCTGGACATACTTTGCAACTTAAATATGACTGATGTACACATTTTTGTAGGCAGTATAGCGAATGCGGTACCAGAGGTTTGAGACATCTGATGTTGCTCCGCGGTTTGCGTAATTCGCATATGGATAAATACCGAACCATGTACTGGCCATGTATACCGTCGTAAGAGGCGACAGATAGAAACATATCAGGATATTGGCAGCAGCGTCTTCCTAATAACGACTAAAAATAAAAAGCTGCGGTTACCAACCCGTTTGTCAAACTTAGCAACTATAACAAATATCCCCCTATGAGGCAATCTATGGGGGAGGCCTATGTTCGGCAGTGGACTTTAATAGGCTGTAACAGTAACGGTAAATAAACGGCTCATAGTTCGGCCGTGGTATCGCAGCGATCCCCGCTGACACCAATAAAACTGTTAATCGCAATATTAAGTAATGATTTATCGCTTGCTCGGCAGTGAATGAAAACATAGTGAAGTAACCTGCATGTCTGAGGAATACTTGAAGTTAGCTTATATATACTGTTACAGCGTGGTAGACTAATCGTTCCAAATACCCTCATAAATGAGGATACTTATGCCTTGTGCTGTGGGACGTATATGCACTGAAAATTTAGTCTTACTCTTATAAATACCAAATAATTATAACGTCATTTACTAGATTTGTAATAGATTATATATGGTGATAAACGAGCACACAGTCCACCTGATGGTAAGTGGATGCTGTGGCTCTTGAACACCTATATCTGTCCACGATTAAGAATCAAAATCCAGATGCGTAGTCATCCCTGAGGACTAAGATAGATTGCCACGTTATCCATCGTGGAGTAGAATGTCATCGTTACCAGTTAAAAGAATTTCCGGTTCTCTACACTTATCATACAAAAAATACAGCAGCATGGAGCTGCTATTTTTGGGTGGTATCTTGTGAAAGTGTAGTCCTACCCCGATCGAGGCGAGTATAAGGCTCGCCACATACATTTGTAATTCCGTTTCGGAATTCAGATTCGCACGCACGACCGAAGCGAGTAGATGTGTTTATGTATGTTTTTACATGTAATCCTATATGTGTGTCTCTATTTGTAACCTTTCATCTTATTTTGTTTAATAATTCCCCGAAAGAGTTTATAAACATCCATAGTTTTAAAAAATATCTTTGGATAATTGCGATCTTAGGATGTCAAGGGAATACACCCAGTAACAATGATACAATAACAATATGATCGCAATTAGAGAATCGTCGTCATTATTCGCTCGCAGAACGTCTAGACTCAATGGCTAGCGTCTCTCAACTGAGCCTTGTTATTCCGAAGGGCATGTGAAACGTATGTGTGTGATGTATTTACGGAATCCCGAATTGGAATTCCGAATGTATGCGGCCGGACTAAGTTACAAAATCTTTCGGTTTTTACCCCGCCTGTTAAAAATGTGAGACAACTCTTTTCCAAATGCCAACCCTTCTCTACTATCTTTACAACCAAACCCCTGTGCAATGAATGAGTGAGAGTATATTCAAAAACAACGAACATTCTAAAAGATTGTAACAGGAATTACATTCCTAATGTAATAGGTTCTGTGTTCACTAACTTATGAGCTTGTTGTCGCTTTTGTCGCTTTGCGAATACAGCATGCACGTTACCTTTTTAAATAATTTATATTTGTGATTGATTTATATTTAGTGTAACTTCATTTCATTTCAATTCATTTCACTCAGCGATAATTCATTTGTATAGGATTTTTTACTATGGTTTATGGTTTAGGTGTTATACTTCAAAAATAGGTTTAATAAGTATAATATTATATTGAGTATTCGAATATCGATTTTTGCAAAGTAATCGATAATATGATAATAATTTATGATGTTTATATTTTATTTTTTGGGATAAAATATTTCAGTAAATCAATACAGTGTAATGATTTCTTATATTTATGAGAATAATACACATTAAATTTAACTAACTACGGATTTTATGGCGTTTAATTTTAACTTTTTAATTCCTGACTATTCGACTGCAAACCATTAAAAGACTTCAAGATATTGTAAGCTCGTTCTATGTGGATCGGACCAAAAATGTATATTGAAAAGCTAAAGGTTATTGGGCTAACTAAAAGGTCGGGGTAAAAGTTTCTTCGTATTTTATGTATAAATTCAAGACATTTTTTTCGAAGTTTAATTACATTTAATTATAATATATATGTGCCATTTTGTTCCATAACTTGTTGCCATCTTGTAGGTAGTGACATAATCTCGTTGCTGTAGAAATCTTGGGATTTTTGATCAAAAAAATGCGACAAGTAGTTTTGACAGTCCTCTCTTGATGTTAACCTAACACTACCCAAGGAATTTTGACGAGACCGAAACAGGTGAAAATCTGAGGGTGCAAGGTCAGGACTATATGGTGGATGCATTAACACTTTCCAACTAAGCTCTCAATATTTGCTGAGTGGCCAGAGATCTGTGTGGTCTGGCGTCATCATGATGAAAGACCACTCTTTTTTCCGTCGATCAATTCCGGCCGTTTTTTCTCAATTTCTTGCTTGAGTCTCCTTAGATATTGGCAGTAGAGATCTAAATTGATGGTTTTGCCCGCCGGTAAAAGTTCATAGTAAACGGTGCCCTTCCAATCCCACCATGCACACAGCTTCACCTTATTACGTGTTAATCTGAGTTTCGCTACAGTCTGTGGAGCTTGAATACCCTTTGACCATGATCTTTTTGACACGTTTTTGTCATAGGTGATCCATTTTTCATCACCAGAGATCAATCTTTTTAAAAATAGTTTGTTTTCATTGCATTTCAATAGAGAATCGCAAATGAGTACACGATTCATTAGGTTTCTTTCAGTGAGCTCGTGTGGTACCCAAATATCGAGCTTTTTTTATAGCCAGACTTTGTCAAATGGGTCAAAACTGTTTTGTGGTCAATCCTCAATTCCTCGGCTATGTCGTAACTACTAATATGCCGATCTTGCTCCACTTTTTCAAAAATGGTATCGACTTTATTCGTATGAATAAAGATGCAGCTCGCTCTGGTCGCCCACCAGAACGAGCTGCATCTTTGACATCAAAATTCCCGAACTGAAAACGCTTGAACCAACTTTGTGCTACTGACACTGTATTAGGTACATCAATGTCACAAAGTTTTTTCGCGGCTTGAAGTCGCATTGTTCCCTTTTCTGTAATAAAAGTTCAGAATGTATCGAATTTCTTCGTTAGATTCACTCATTTTGGCGGATAGAAAAACAATTGAAAAATGGCGGGAAAATGTTTATTACTTTTATTTTTCTTTTCCTAATGTTCTATATGTGTATTAAACCAGCCAGATACAAACAGTACAACCAAAGAGATTTTATTTTTCAATTACTTATATATAAACAAAATACGAAGAAACGTTTTCCCCGATCTGTTATGACATCAGGACGTCGAACACATCATTCTCCCCCGTGATCACGGGTGCTGTAATTAAATACGATAAAATCTGCAAATCCGCTGTGCAGACGTAGTTACTTTTTGTAACCGACACGGCACATATCACAGGAAACCGTAGTCGCTGTGTCCGGTAGCGGCAATCGGCTCAGTCGCCAGTTCCTGGTAACTGGTAACAATTCGTTGCTTCTTTGCCGTCAGTTTCACGATGGATGTCGATGAAGAAACATTACATTTGCTTGTTAAGCAACTGGACACAAAAAGTGTCTGCGCTGTGCAGGGAGTGGCTGATTTCATATTGATTATATGGACATAAAATATTCACTGGAAGCTTGTATACCACACAAGACACAGAAGTGTCTTCGTTTGCGCAGCGCCTTAAACAAGATGGTGTACCGTCGTAAGCTTTTAATTGGGACCCATTTAAGGGCTAATTAAAAGTCGAAGAAAACGTTTCTTCGTATTTTATGTACAAATTCAAGACATTTTTTTAAAAGTTTAATTACATTTAATTTTAATACAACGAACATACCTCCGTGGATACATTATTCGAAATTTTAAAAGATTGATAAAATTTTATATTTATTTGACAATTTTCCATGCTCTGGTTATTAATAAATATAAAAAATAAAACACTAACATTAAGTATAAGTATAGCTTAAATTATATATAAACAAAAAGTATGCAAGTTGCTTACTTCAATAGAAATAAATCTTACGCACACATGTATATATATTATATGTATGTATTTACGTCACACGTACAACTAACATACCTTATGAGCTCCTATTTTAGCATGTAAGTTGGTAAATATTGAAATTGGCAACGTGTTCCATTCTTTGCATAATTTTTATTTAAGAAACACATTCAGTGGTTTAATATATTAATAGGAAGGGTATGTAACATAATCAGTATTAATACCTACTTATTTGAATGTGTTCATTATCCAAAAATGTAATTACGCAACGTAGTGGTAGTGAGTACAAGTGACATTGCAGTTTCGAGTGGACAAAGTGGATGAGTCGTGGGTTGGCAGCGTGGCAATCGGTGCCGTTGCCACGTTGCCGGACGAAGTGCCTGACCGTGGCACCCAGCTGGAGCCACCTGCCTGGATCCTGGCTAGTGACGTCTGCTACGATGACGGCGATTACGTGAGTACACTGTTCTGTAGTTCTTTCTTCTTCTTTATCCTCAGGCTGTAAAAGTTCACAGCTGGACTGGAGTTATAGTTAGGGAAAATTTTTCTTAATGGGGGCTAATACGAGGGCGGCACTGAAAATTTCGGGAATCAAGGAAGTGACACAACATTACTATTTAAAAATGTATTTATTGCTTTTCGAAGTATTCTCCGCGAAATTTGACACATTTTTCCATACGATGGAACCAATCATTGAAGCAACCATTCCATTCGGAAGTTGGGGTCTCCAAAATGGCCGTTTTGTAGGCGTCCACAGCTTCTTCAGGTGATGAAAAACTCTGTCCACGCAATTTATTCTTTATTTTAGGGAAAGTATAGAAATCATTAATTAGGGCTTAGGTCGGGGCTGTACGGCGGATGGTCGAATAATTCTATGTTTTCTTGCTCTAAAAACTCTTTTGTTCTCTGTGCGGTATGAGAACTCGCATTGTCGTGATGGAGGATGATGCGGCGATTGCAGTTCTCTTTACGGAGTTCAGAAACGACCTGTGGCAAACAAATGCTAGCATACCATTCTGTATTAACCGTTCTTTGTCCCTCAAGAGGAATAGTCGTAACATGGCCGGTTTTGGAGACAAACGTGGCCACCATTTTTTTTTTGCAACACTCCGTGAACGAACAATTTTTGTTGGCTTTAACTTATTTTCGAACACCCAAACTCGTGACTGGTTTTTTGTTTCGGGTTCGTACGCGTATATCCAGGATTCGTCACCTGATACGATGTTGTATACAGCATTTGAGGATCCTGCGTGGAATCTTTCGAGAGTTCTGACGCATCAAGTAACGCAAGCCGCTTTTTGCTCCTAACAGAGCAAATGCGGAATCCATCGTGAAAACAACTTTTTTACACCTAATTGTTCATGCAAGATTATTTGTATTTGACTCATGTCAATGTCTAAAGTTGCCTGAATTTCGCGGTATGTCACATGTCGATCTTCCTCAATCAGCTTACGCACAGCATTAACCTTTTGCTTTGGTGACTGCAGTGTTTGGACGACCTTGACGGGGATCATCACTGAGCTTGACACGTCCACGTTGAAATTCAGCAAACCAGCGATAAATTGTGGTTTTGGATGGGGCTTCATCAGCAAATGCAGAAATCATCCGGTCAACACACTGTTTTTGTGTTAAACCACTTCGAAAGTAAAAATAAATCATCGCTCTTGAATTTTCTCGAGTCAATTCCATTTTCTCAACGACTAAACAAGTTTGACAAAACCTTGTGACAAGACCGAGAATCTTTTTTTAAATAAATAAATGGTATTCGATTTTTAAACCCAAGTAGTTTTCAATTAAAAAGATTTTAATATGACAGGAACAGTGGAATTATTTCATTCCCGATACTTTTAGTGCAGCCTATGTATTCATCATTATCATCATCATCATTATTATTGCAGCCCTTTACAAGTTCACTACTGAACATAGACCACCCCCCAAGGAATGCTACAGAGCACGGTCCTGAGCCACCTGCATCCATTGACTTACCGCATGTTTCCAGGTCGTCACTGTATCTAGTGGGGCGTCTTGCAATTCCCCTACCTATCTAAGCTTAATATTCTTACGTTCACAAGATGTCGCTAGTCGGGACTAAGGACAGCACTGGTGATGCCTTATATACCGGCCGTGCCAATATTTCTCGGGAAAACGTCGCTGAGTACCGGGACAAACTTGTGTCTGAAGTCGAGTCTTTGCTTAACAAAGTCTCGGATTCGGGCCGACTAAATCTAGTCCAGTTCAATCCCCAGAAGACACAAATTTGCGCGTTTACCGCTAAAAAGAACCCCTTTGTCGTATCTCCTCAGTTTCAAGGCACTCCCCTTGTAGCCTTAGCCAGTATCGGAATCCTTGGCGTCGACATTTCGAATAATGTGCAGTTTCGTGGTCACTTGGAAGGGAAGGCCAAATTGGCCTCTAAAAAGCTTGGCGTGCTCAGCAGAACGAGACAGTATTTCATGCCGGCACATCGCTTGCAACTTTACAAAGCGCAAGTTCGGCCCCACATGGAATACTGTTCTCATCTCTGGGCCGGGTCACCCCAATGCCAGCTCCTTCCACTTGACCGCATCCAGCGTAGAGCGGTTCGAATCGTCGACGACCGAGTTCTTTCTGATCGGCTCGATACACTGGCACTGCGTAGAGATGTTACATCTCTTTGCGTATTTTATCGCATCTGTAACGGAGAGTGCTCTGTGGAATTGTTCGGACTAATTCCAGCCGCTCAATTTCACCATCGCACATCGCGACAAAACTCGCGTTACCATCCATACCATCTGGATGATTGGTGGTCCACCACTGTGCGATTTAGAAGAAGTTTTCTCCCTTGCACAACTTCCTTGTGGAATCACTTACCACCAGCGAATTTTCCGAACCGAAACGACTTAGGAACCTTCAAGAAAAGAGCTTACACCTTTCTAAAAGGTCGGCAACACATCTGCAATTTCCCTGGTGTTGCGGTTGTTCATGGCCGACGGTAGTCACTTACCATCAGGTGAGCCGCATGCTCGTTTGCCCCATCTTATATAAAAAAATTCAACTCAGATGGTCACACATTGTAATCATCATCGAAAAGATAAAAAAGTATGTATAAACACATAACAATGTCTCAGTGTTGTGTTCTTTAATTTTTTAAACATTCTTAACTTTTTTTATATTCTTCTACTTTCTGCCGACTTCCAAAAAGGAGACGGTACAAAATTCGACTGTATGTTTTTTTATGTGTGTTACCTCATAACTTTGTACTGGGTGAACCGATTTCGATTATTCTTTTTATATGAAAGCTGATAGTTCTCGTGTGGTCCCATATGAATTTGATCAAGGTCAGACTAATAGTTTTTGAGTTACTCTTAAATAACTTATATTGAAGTCGGCTGTACAAAATTTTTAATTTTAAATTATATTTATAGGAATACACGTAGTTTGGTTTATCCATTTCTAATCTAAGTATACGTGGTAGAGCCATTCTGCAGCTATATTAGTAGTATAGTTGTAGCACGAATGGGTCGACTCGACCGGGAAAGGACCACGCTCTCACAGAATACCAGCGTAAAATAGCAGCTTAACGCTGCTGTGTTTCGTATGGTGAGTGCAGAGAACCGGAGATCCTTTTTCGTGGAAACGAGGCGTTCCATCTTAGTCCTCACGGGTAACAACGCATCTGCATTTTGATTTGTAATCGAGGATAAATGTAGATGTCTATGGGCCACAGCAACCATTTACCATCAGGTGGACTGTGTGCTCGTTTGTCATTCTTATCCTATAAAAAAAAGTAACATAAATTATAACTAATATTCTGTAAACAAATATTAATCTTTACAATTTTCCCCGTTATAAAATCTGTCTAATATTTCACCTCGTTACTATGTGACACCGCCCTGGTGGCAAATAAATTCGTGGGTGTCCTTATTGACACGCTCGTCCAGTAAGCGTAAGAATCTATGCTGTAGCCCGTCGCCGCTCTGTAAGCTATTATTTAACGTATAGTGATTTTTTGTCCTCAATTTGCACCTACCAACATCAATAACATCAACATGAAGATTGATAGAGTATTACATACATCAAGCCTGCGCTTTGAAACCAATATTTGAAAGTGTGTTTCTTTATTTAGGCACCAACTAGATATAAGCTTTACAAATTGTAATAAAAACACTTAATCTTAGAACGAAATATGCAAATAAGCTTTATCTTAATTATAGGTACCATGGTTGGGTAAAAATGATAAGAAGTAGACTATAAAATACAAAAAAGCTTAAGAAAAAAGGAAAATTGTGAGTAAGGGGAACTCAACTAGTCTAACTAATATTTGCAGGATAAAATAGCAATGCAGGATAAAATAAATAAATAAACGAGACGACATTTTGGATTAAGGATGACATACGAGCACACAGTCCACCGGATGGTAATTAATATGTCTCAGATATTTACGTCTAACCTTTGTGCACGTGGTAGAGCCATGATGCAGCTATATTATGGTTTAGCACGGATAGGTCGACTCGACTCGGGAAGGACCAGGCTCTCACAGAATACCAGCGTGAGTGTAGGCAACCGGAGAAGCTTTTTATTGAAAATGAGACATTCCATCTTAAACCTCAAGGGTGACAACGCATCTGCATTTGGATTCATCATCGAGGGTAAGCCCACTTACCATCAGGTGGACTGTATGCTCGTTTGTTATTTTGATTTTAATCAAAAATTATTATATAGCATGACTCTACCACGTACAGTGACCAAGTACAACTGGTATTGCAAGACCTGACGAAGTTGCTTCGGACACAAATTTACCTTATTATTTTTTTCCCAGATACGCACCACCACATCGTGGGCACTGGAAGAAGTGTCGGAGCAATCCGTGCTGGCGATCGAATTCCGTGCGAACAGCGAGCTTGCTGTGGAACTTGACGGGCGGTCACTAGGTGTCGCTGGTACAGTGCCACTCGTACTTACGCACGTGTTTCCAGTCATCGATTTATACGGGAAGGTCTGCCAAGTAAGTGCCAATAGTTCAACTCCATTACTCTCAGAAATAATTAAAATAAATGTTTTGTTCTTTACCACAACAGAATTGGAACATAATCATAATCAAAATTACATATTTAACTTGTCCTTTCTTGGCTAGGAATACGTCTGGTACCATCGTTGCCTTTATTAATTTCTGTCGTCATATAATGCGTGCACTGCTATATTCCGTGCCGAAGGGTATCGAGAGTCAGTATAATTATTGAAGATTGTGGCGTTCCATCTTAGTCGTTAGAGGTGACAATGCATTTAGCTTTCTTTGTTTGATGTTGGCTGCAGGCGTCCATTGACTGCACCAGCAGCTTACTATCAGGTGGATTGTTAGTTCGTTTGTCACTTCCGTTTTTATAAAAAAAACTAGCGAAAATAGATTGATACAACTTTCAGGAGTGCATAACATTTTTATTTCGAGTATATTTTAAACCTTATTCCAAAGCATTAAGAGGATACCCGGGATGCAAGAAATCTAAAGAATATTAATTATTATTAAAGACCCAGACCCTGTCAAACAACCGAGCTGAACAACAAAGACGGATAACTGCGTCTCGGACTAAATGTATTTACGAAATAATCATCCCATATTCTCTTGTTTGCTTCTCCAAAACAAGTCCGATTTTAATTTGTTTTTCAAGACTAATATTAGAAAAATTAGGACTGTCTTATCATAATTTTATTTATTTTTGTTAAATTTGTTTGTTGGTCCAATACGGTGGTAAAAATCGGGCAATTTTGTTATTTTAAAGGTGCCATGTTTTAAAATTGAAGGAATATGGCCATGGTAAATATAGATTGTTTTGTTAAAGAAATTTAGTGTCTTTATCCCGGGTGAAAACAGAGGAGTACGTTTGAATGGACTAAACACCGTCTCTTAACTATTGCATAGTGTTTCATTCATTCATTACAGCCCTTCTGAACACTGCTGGGCATTGGCCACCCCCAAGGAATGCCACAAAGAACGGTCCCGAGCCACCTGCATAATGTTTATATTATATAAATTTGCCCCTTTTTTATTCTACGTCAAAGATGACGTGTTTCTGATAATGGCGGTCTAAATGTTATCAACTTCAGCCTCAATAGCTTTCCAATAACATGAATTAACTATTGGGAGACTCTAACGTTTACATAACAGACTATCAAAAATCTACAGCTAAATAAAGTCCTCCCAAGTATTTTGCCTGATAGCTAGGATATTTGCCATAGTTGCCTCGCTTGGCAAATGGGATGGCAGCCGTAATTTTTTTATTACTTTGAGTTGTTCTTAGAAATATGTTGCTGCCCATCTGTTGTTAGAGTTTTACTTTGTGACCTGTTACGATACCCAAGGGATGATAAGGAGTACATAATTGAAGGCGATCCATTTAATTGAACCAATGTCATCTAAAGCCAGAACTTTTGTTGCCAGGTCTCGATCTTGTTGCATCCGTATGTCTTAGGAAGCGGAGCTTCTTTAGACCTGCCGAGCATTGTGGAGAATCGAGATGAAACTCTCGCCGAATCTGACCTAACCGAGGACGATAACCCGCCTCTCGATCCCGATGGTCTTCCCGAGGCGAAACCGAGACGAAAAGTTCGCGCTCACAGCCACGACAACCTGATTGAAGACTTTAGACCGGTTCAATCCCAGCCCGGGCCCAGCAAGCCGAAACCAGTTACGATGCACCAAAGTCTGATCCTGCCCTCCATGTCTTCGTGCCGTGTCCACAAAAGCCACTCCAGTCACAACTTTGGGGAAGCGGAAACACTCATGAATCCAAGACAGCGCCGGCATAGATACGTGGACGATCAATTAATCGATGAGCAGTTCTGCGATACCAATATACAGCATAACGACCGCTACCCTGAGGCCAATGACGTTGACAACCTGGACATCGAAATAATGGATGCCCTTACTCTGGAGACTGGGAACTTACCTGATCTGACGGAAGAACAATCCTCCTCCATAGATGAGTCAACACGCCGTGATGACATCTACTCAGAACCTCTTTCCGCTGAAAACCTCAATTATTTGAACAGGATACTTTGTCTAGACCAAGATGGAGTGGAGGGGCAGAGCCTTGAGTGGGAGTGGGAGGCTTGCGGGGAGACGTGCGAACATTTACACGTGGTGTTGAAGTATTGGAACTACCTGATGCAACCGTACCCGGAACTAAGGAGGGCGGTTTCTTGGGGTCAGGTGAAGTGCTACTGCAGTAACTGTCAGCCTGATGCGCAGCCACCTTTAGCCGGTGAGTATATCTCATTGGACTGATTAAAATATATAATTTTTTAAATTATAAAGTATAAATTCTGACGCGAATTTTGAAAATCGTTTTAGATATTTGAGCTGCAGCGAAATTTTAATTTTTGTGTAATAATGTGCTTTCTTGCGAGAGTGTGCCACAGTGTGCCGAGCGTGTGGTTCTGTCAACTCTAACGACATTTGTTAGAAAGTTCGCTAGTCTTCACCCGGTTAATTGGAATTTTACGTGCTGAGTTAATTGTTAGATGATGGAAAACAATATGGTGTATGTGTAAAAACTAAAATATATCTATGGCTTGTTAAACCTGCCTATACATATACAAGTAGCACACTAGAGGAGCGCGCTGGTCTCTATATATCCTTCTTATAAGTGATAGGAGGCTTGTACTTTTATGTTTTAATTGTCCGATTTACATATGGTCCATTAATGTTTTTCTAAACGGTAGGACTCATTGTTTGCTCAGGAGTTCGTCTGGGAAGGTAGGTAGAAAAAACTAATAGGGGATTCACCTTTTTCTGTCAGTGAATATCGGTTGAAGGTAGATTGGAACACAATAGTACAAGTGCAGAACTGTGATTCGACCTGAAAGGTATAGAGAGCAAATATAATAACAGGCTTTGAAGCATTCTGTCCTAATCCTCAAAGGTGACAACGCATTGGATTAGATTAGAGTAGGCTTCTTTGTTTGAAGTTAAGACAGCAGCTGTACATGGACTGCAGTATCCACTTACTTTCAAGTGGGCCGTAAGTTCGTTTTTCATTTCAGCTTTATAAAAGAAGTTCGCTGATTAAAATCCGGCTCTAGGGACCAAATTATGTACAATTTAGTTGTGATGCGATGCTTTAAAGTAGGATACTTGAAGTTAAATGTATATTTAGAGTAGTTGTTGATTGTCAAAGAGCCAGACCCGATTAATAAAAATATCGAACAACAAAGCTAAAACTTGGTGTATATAACAAATAAAAACTAAACAAATTGTAAAAAGAAGCCCTGTGGTTCCCTTTAAGTGAATTATCAGAATCAGTATTCAAACGTAGAGAAATTACTTCAGAAAACTAGCATGAAATAAATTTAATTTCGTTTATATAAGTTTTTATTTGCAAAGCGTATGTGGTTTTATTACCTCTAACTGAGAGCGCACCGGTAAATCGGGGTCTTTGACAATACTTTTACTTCACGGTCAATGCAGAGGTAGAAAAACCACATACAATTTGCAAATAAAAAAATATTTTTTTATGGTCAGCTTTTCTCAAGTAAAGATTTTTATGGAAGAAGAGGCAAACGAGCATGGGGCTTACCTTATGGTAAGTGAGTACCGTCGCTCATGAACATCTGCATCACCAGGGGAATTGCAGGTACGTTGCCGGTCTTTTAGAAAGGAGTAGGCGCTTTTCTGAAAGGTCCCTAAGTCTTATCTTTCTGGAAATACCCCAGGCTGTGAAAAGTTATTTGTATTAGTTGGAATACTGATTCTGATAACGCTCTTAACGCTTACGTTAGAAAGGCTTTGTTTCCTTGATGGTCCACTGAACAGTTGACCATCAAGTTACGTTACGTTTCAATTGGCCTCAGTAGGAAGCGTGTGAGCAAATATGTACCCAAACGTACTTTATTATATATACAAATAAATAAAATTGAAGTGTCTGTTTGTAATGTCAAAATAACTTCTTTTTACTAAACGCATATGAACGGCACATACAAAAAAAAACAATTTTTAAAATTTTTGTCGGTCTGTCAGTTCCGCTCAAAAAAATAAAACGCATCTAATTCAATTGTAATAAATTTTACGCGGACGATTTCGCGAGGTTAAAGCTAGTAAGAAATATGCATGAATTTCTATGTGCTGTGCCGTGAATTATTATCGCTAGCGTTTTGACAGTGGAAATTGTTTTCTAAATACATTTGTGAAATGATTGACGTTAGTTGTGTCGTTGCGACACGCGTATTTATTGGCATGCCGTTTTGTTCATCACTTTAATCACCATGCAGTGATGGGGGGGGGGGGATTACCAGTGTTACGTTGTTGGTTTGGTTTCATTAACTTGTTTTGTTATGCATTAATGATTTGTTATATTTACATGAATACTTTTTTGTATAAAATAAATGTGACAAGCGAGCACACAGTCCACCTGATAGGAAGTGGATGCTCTGGCCCATAGACATCTACATCTACGAGTAATAATCAAAATGTAGATAATATGTGTTGTCACCCCTGAGGACTAAATTGGAATACCTCGTATTCATTAAAAAGGGTCTCCGGTCCTCTACACTACCCTCATCATACGAGATATTGTGCTGCTATTTTACGCTGTTATTTTGTGAGAACGTGGTCCTTCCCCGGTCGAGCCGACCCATTCGTGCTACAACTATAACAGGTGCAGCATGGCTCTACCGCGTAGCACTTGAAATTGAATAAAAATAATTATACTAAATATTTTCTTAAACATGATAAAATCCGTATATTTTGTTTTCCTTTTCATTAGCCCATAAAAGTCCACTGTTTAACATAGATTGATAGATTCTCCCGTTGTAGGGATTTGCTCTAAACGGCTCCCTTGATGCAATTGCAGTGACAGGCGTGATCATCTTCGACACTGTTCCCCGTGGTCGGTCTAGACATTTTACGTATCGCAATGAGATGTCTGTACTGCTCTCTGTCGGAAGCTATAAAACCTCTTGCATAGTCGATTGTTGTTTGTAACAAGGGAGTGGTGGATTATTTTACGCCGTTACACCTTTGTTCGGTTACTTATAATGAGGGCATCCATGACATTTTCTGCCACCAGTGCGGCGGCCCTCGGAATGAGGTGAAATATTTGACAGCTTTTATGGCGGGGAGAGTTAATTTCTAAGAAAAGTGTACTACCCGTGCGGTCAAAGAATGGGATTAAAAATGGCGTCGCCTCTATTCACCTCTCGCTCACTGTCGCTATCTATACACACACCCGCCGGTAAAGACTGCAAAAAAATACCTTGCGATTTGCGTTTTTCATACGTGCTATTACTTTAGTCCAACTTGTCGTTGACGTCAATGATAACATATTTCCATAAACTACAAAAAACCAGTTAGATTACTCAAATAAGAACGGTCATCTGTGACCCAGACCCGACAGAAACGCGACATGCCTTAGTTTTCTTGTTATTTTTTATACAGTTAAATTATATATTTTTTATATTCGAAATCAATGGCTAACACCAAAATATTGCCTTATGTTTTTGTTCAGGCGATACACAAAAAAGAAATACAAAATGCCTATCTATCTACAAAATTCGTAAATGTATGTACTAAAATGACGATACAATAGCTATGGGATGTATTTAGGTGACCTGGAGAAGCAGCTGGATTATGTAATTTTTAAACTTCTAGTACAACAATCAATTTGGATTCATTAAATTATGACGTGAGGTTAGCACGGTCGAACTGCAGTGAGCATTTGAAAACCACGGGTATGGATATATAGACATCCAGCGGCGGTAGAGGGCAGAAACAATTATACTTTAATAAAGTGCAGAATTCATTCACGACACGTTACATAAAAAATATATTATACTTATATTATGTTTAATGAGAATATAAATGGTATAAACGCAATAACAGAATATTACTGCTCATGCTACCAAGTAAAACGACATTGGGAAGTTGCTCACACCTCATTAGTGTTGTCTATTACTTAGGGTGGGCTAGACATCGAGATCACTTTGACCACCCCGTACTGGGTATGGATTATGTTTTAAGGGACATAGAGATTCAATAAAACTTTATTCCGACATATTGTTTTTTTTTTGTTATAGATCATGGAACACCAATAATAGGTACCTAAATCTCTGATGTGCAAGGTATTATCGAATACAACGATTTTAACGAATCCTAAGTTGATTATTGTACTAGGAGTTCTAAAATTATATAATCCAGCTGTATCTCCAGGTCACTTAGATACATCCCATAACTATTGTGTCGTCATTTAAATACATGCATTTACGAATTTTGTAGATAAATAGGTATTTTGTATTATTTTAGAATAACGCCTGAACAAACACATAAGGCAATATTTTGCTGTTAGCCATTGATTTCGAATATAAAAAACATATAATATAACTATATTATATTATTATTTATATATATTTATATTAGGGGATAAGTCGCTCGCGTCCCCGTAGGCTTCGACCGCCTAACCCTAGGCCCACCCTACACGTGTCCCCCGGGTGGTGCTAAACGAGCGACAAAGCCGAAACGACAGACTCGGCTCCTCGCCGTGTGGTAGCGGCGTAAAATTTACCACCCCTTATGTCGCACCATGAGTCAACAATTCAAAGAAATGGCCCCGAGTTCCCGGCGCCCCTTTAATGGGGCAGGGGTGCGAAGAATCTCCGGGAGGAAAACCGGCGACGAGGTTCGCCACCCGTCACGTCCTGTCTCCTGGAGGGGCGAAAAGTGGATTGCGGAGGCCCGTCTGGCTACGCTGAATGTATGTGGAGCAATGAATGATAAGATGGATGAAATATGCGAAATGATGAATGATAGAGGATTAGATGTATTATGTGTGAATGAGACGAAACGAAAGGGAAGAGATGTCACTGCACATGGCATGTATACCGCTTACTGGTCTGGTGTAGACGAGACCGAGCGGGCATGCCAGGGAGTCGGTGTCATCCTTTCAGAAAGAATGGGTCAATGTGTGAAAGAGTATGAATGTGTAAGCCCAAGGCTGCTGTGGATACGAATGAAAGTGGGCTTAAAGAAGTTGTTTGTGCTTGGGGTGTACGCCCCAGATATGTCTAAGCCCACTTATATCCGAGAGCAGTTTAGGGACATGGTAAGGCTGGTGTTGACGAAGTGCAAGGAAAATGAAAATATTATTATGTTAGGAGATTTTAATGGAAGGGTGGAAGTGAAGTGGTCTGGTTATGAAAGGATATTAGGTGCGTTTGGCGATGAAAGAATAAATGAGAATGGTGAAGACCTCCTCACCATATGTGTGGAAAAGAATCTTTTTGTGGCGAACACTTTCTTTCGCCATAAGAGGATTCACATGTATACATGGGAAAGAGGGGATGATAGAAGCATGATAGATTTCATAATTGTGGATGGAAGAATGAGGAGCGCAGTGATAGATACAAGGGTTTACCGGGGGTCCAACGTAGGGACGGATCATTACTTGGTCTTATGCCGAATTAATGGTCTATTCAAGCGTTGGCGGCATCGGACATCTGTGTCTACCACTGCGTTACAGCGTATAAGAATAGAGAGGTTACAAGATGAAGGTGTGAGAAAGAAGTATAAATGCAGACTAAGGGAAAATATAAGTGTGTTGAATGAATTTTGTATGAATGATTTAGACTTGAAGAATGTATGGAATAATGTTAAGAAAGTTTTGGTGGATACAGCCACCGAAGTATGTGGTGTAAGTAAGAGAACGAATGAAAGGAAAAGTAATACTTTGTGGTGGGATGATGAGGTACGGATGGAAGTTGAAGCAAAGAAGAGGGCATGGCTAGATTTACTAGAACCAAAGCTGGTAATTCTGGCGGTATGAATGATGAGATTGAAAGAAAAAAGGCAGACTTTAGACGTATAAATAAGAGAGTAAAAGAAGTTGTCGAAAGGAAAAAGCAAGAAAGAATAGATAAGAATGATAGAAGAATATCTGATAACTTCCAGGCAAATATTAAAATGTTCTGGAAGTTCGTAGGAACTGCCAGGGGTATTCAAAACAGCCTAGAATGTATGCTATACGAGACGAGAATGGCTGCATGCTGAATGATGAAGTTTCGAATTTAATGAGATGGAAGGAATACTTTGAAAGCGTGTTTAAGAGTGAAGAGTCGTCTGAAGTAAGTGAAATAGAAATTCCGGAAGAAGTGGAGAGAGGTAGAGAAATAAGTGTAGATGAAATAGTGAAAGCAATGAAAGGCATGAAAGCAGGTAAGGCAGCCGGATATGATAGAGTATCACTCGAAATGCTAAGGGCTGGAGAGAGTGTCGTTGCAGGCCTGCTGTACACCTTGTTTAATTTATGTTGGGAACTGAAGCGGCTACCGGAAGACTGGTGCAAAGCCGTTATAGTCCCAATATATAAGGGAAAGGGGTCGCAACAGGACTGTAAAAACTACCGTGGTATCAGCTTGCTTAGCATTGTGGGTAAACTGTATGCTAAGGTGTTAATTGAAAGAGTTATGGAAGAAACTAATGGAAAAATTTGGGATGTGCAAGCTGGATTTAGAAAGGGGATGGGGTGTACGGATCAAGTCTTTTCCATGCACATGATTGCGGAGAAATTTTTGGCCAAAAACCAGAAAGTTTTTTGTGCGTTCGTGGACTTGGAAAAGGCTTATGACAGAGTGGACAGGAACGTGTTATGGCAAACACTGACCTCATTTGGGTTGAGCGCTGGTCTGATACAGGCATTGAAGTCTCTATATAGGGACTCAAGTGCTTGTGTCAGGATCAACAGGGCCTACTCGGACTGGTTTGGTATCCATAAAGGTGTCAGACAGGGCTGTGTGGCTTCCCCGTGGCTGTTCAACCTATTTATGGACAGTTGTTTGGAAAATTTGAAAATAGAAGAATGCGGATTAAGAATGGGTGAGTTAACTGTCAAATGCCTTTTGTACGCCGATGATCAAGTCATACTTGCGTCGTCGGCAGCCGAGTTGCAAATGATGGTTACATTAATGAACAGGACATTAAAAGAAAAGGGAATGAAAGTGAACGCAAGTAAGACGAAAGTTATGGTTTTTGAAAGAGAAGAAAGTAAAACGATATGTGAAATAAGAATAGAAGGGGAGTTGGTAGAGCAAGTAGATGAGTTTGTGTATTTGGGATGTGTGTTTAGCAGGGATGGTAGATATGATAAGGATATAGAACGACGAGTGAATGCAGGAAATAGAGTGAATGGGGCTCTACACTCTATTGTGAAAAGTCAGAATGTGTCCAAAAAGGCACGTATGGCAATTCACAATGCTGTGTTAGTGCCTACTTTAATGTATGATAGTGAAAGTTGGGTGTGGCAGAAGAAGCACGAGAGTAGAATAAATGCTGTAGAAATGCGATCATTAAAGAGTATATTAGGGATGAATCTGAATGACAGAGTGAGAAATTGTTTAATAAGAGAAGAGTGTGGTTTGCAAGATGATGTTGTGACCAGGATTAAGAAAGGAAAGCTTCGGTGGTTTGGTCATGTAGAAAGAATGAATGAGGAAAGAGTGACAAAGCAAATTTATGTTGCAGAGGTGAACGGCAGAGTCGGGAAGGGTCGCCATAGGCGAAAGTTTATTGACCAAATTACTAATATGTTGAAAATGGGCCAAATCAAGAGTACCTTTAACCGACGAGCGTGTATGCGTAGGTATATGGATGTGGAGGAATCGAGAGAGATCTGTTAGGATCGTGCCAAATGGAAGTCCATAGTCTCTGCCTACCCCTCTGGGTGACAGGCGTGAGTGTTTATGTATGTATATGTATAATATAACTATATAAAAAATAACAAAAAAACTAAGATACGAGTATATCTCGTTTCTGTCGGGTCTGGGTTTTTTTTCTATGGAACGTGACCGTTCTTCTTTATGAGCTAGTCGCGTTCTGAGAGTTTTCTACATAATTATTGTTGAATTTGTTTGTATATATTTTTGTACAGAATATTTACATGACATTGAGAAAATTTTAAAATGGTTACTCATAACCATTTTAAAATTTTCGTTTGTCTGTCTGTTTGTCTGAGCTAATCTTCGGAATGGCTTATCCGATTGTAATAAAACTTCACTAACAAATAGGATGTGTGAGAATATCAGGAGTGATTTAGACTAGACTATTAAAGATTTTATTAAATAATAATAATAATACTAAATATTGATAAGATTAAATAAATGGTCTTTAATGATTATTATAAGTCTAAATAACGCCACATTAAATGATCTTACCCAGGCGAAGCCGCTAGTAATAAGTGTTATTTTAAAATAAATATACCTACTTGCGTATACAATTATTTTTAAATATTTTCGCATTAATAGAAATTTTTCAAATAACCGAATAATATAACGTTATAACGATCTAACGTTAAAAGCGGATTTTCGCTATTGTTACTGTGCATGTAGAGTATATCTACAGACTCGATTAATCGCCATTTCTAATCCCATTCTTTATCTGTACGGACTATAGAGATATTTATTATATCAGAAATGAATAAATCTAACTGAAGTAGAAATGTAAAGACATTATAAAATCGTGTTAACAATTAAAGAACACAGCACTGAGGCATTGTTTAGTTTTCATACTTACATTAAAAATCGAAAAATTTATAATTAAATCGCAATTTTTCCATGATTTAACACTGAGATCTTTTGCGTAAAAAATAAGTTTATCTTAGACCCAACTAGCAATATTTGATGAGTGTAAGATTATTAAATATACAGGACTTATCTATCAAAAAGTTTTTCATACTTAATTATATAAACCATTATATTGTAAATTAGTGTTTTAAAAAACAGTATCGCTGGGGCTGTTGCTATTTCTGCCCAGGACAGAGGGTTTTTACCAAACTAGTGGTAAAGCTAGATGACTTTCAATGAGTGTAACGTACCTGCAATTCCCATGGTGTTGCAGTTGTTCATAGCCAGACTTACTATGTCGCTTACTGTGTCGCAGTGGTCGCTTCCTAGCTGATTCTAAACTAAATTTTGTACCAACCATTAATGTAAAATATGCTTTTAAAAAAAAAGTCCCGCTGGGTTTCTTGCTAGTTCTTCCCGGGACAGAGGTTTTTTCGAACCAGTGGTAAAGTAAGAAATTACTTTCAATAAGAATAACACGTGATCTATATTGAATAAAAAATGATTCTATTCTATTCTATTCTACTATCAGGAGAGGCGCTCGTTTGCCCCTTTCTTACATAAAAAAAGTATTGTTGTAGCCTATCTATACAAATTAATACAATGAGGGCTAATAATCTTCCACTCACCAGATGTCGCTTATTGTGACTGAAGTAAAGTTTTTCGTTACATACTACATAGTGTCAGTTATAATTAAGAAATTAGTTTTAAATAATAGTTTATCATTATCTAGAGTATTATATTAATATACAACTAAATGCATCAGTGGTTTGATTTTTAATTTTTTGCACTTTATAACTATTTTTTTAATTTATCTACTTTAAGTTATATTTATAGCTTAGTTCATTCATTTCTAATGTAATTAATAAAAAATATAACTAACAATACGGAAAGAAACCTTAAATATTACATTTTCCTAAGAAATTATCGTCCCCGCTATGAAATCTGTCAAATATTTTACCTCACTGTAAAGTGGCGCCGCCCTGGTGGCAGAGAAAGTTGTGGATGCCCTCATTGAAGTGTCTGTTTGTAATGTTAAAATAACAGCTTTTACATAGCATACCAAAATAAATGCATAAAAAGTATATACGGTACTTATAACAAAAAAGATGTTTAATTTTTTTGTCTATTCCGGTTAATTTATGAAATGGTTAAACCGATTTTGACCGGACTTTCACTGGCAGATAGCTGCTGTTATAAGGAATAACTTGGGCTACTTTTATTTTAAAAAAATAATTAGGGTTCTGCCCAAAAAATTAAAACATATGAAAGCCAAAAGTAATTCCACGCGGATAATGTAGCGGGAAACAGCTGGTATTGAATCAAAATGATTGTATTGTGTTTTGTGGTAGAGTGTGTGCGCATCGAGAGCGTATCGAAGGTGTGGGCGCGTGTACTAGGTGTTATTTTATATACACACTATATTACACGTGGTAGAGCGAGTAGCTACAGCTCTATTATAGTTGCAACATTGTCACCTTTATTCTATAAAAATAAATTTAATAAAATATAATTGTGGTAGGGTGGGTGCGCATCGAGCGTATCGACGGCGTGCGTGTGTCGACGTGTGCGTACTGGGCGTTGTCACGCTCCACACTGGGGGTGGCACGCGCGCCCACAGATCGCCCGCCCCGCCGCCCCCGTGCACTCGCACCCGCACCCCCGCTCGCGCCGGCGATCTACGACCTGTGAGTACATACACACACAAACACACACACACACACACACACTATTATAGCATTAGAAAAAGAAACTTGCAGAAGCAGGAGTGCAAAACATTTTAAATTCAAAGTTAAGTTCAAATAACTTAAATGAAAAATTGTTTTAAAAATTGTTTTAACATAACTTTGAAAAATGTATTATTGTTATAACATATGACTACTCCTCAATTACCCTAGGTTAATAAAATTTAAATTTTTCTTAATTATGTTTAAATTAGTGTTATGGTTTGTAAGAATAACTTAAATTATAAAAAAATTAAAATCCCTTGAAAAAAACCCTACCGCAACTAACAAAACGGCTGATGACCTTGAAAGGACTGGACCGATTTTGATAAAGCATGTCTAAAAACCACCGCTAGAAAACCTGGTTTTAAATTTAAAAAAACCGCACCCAAAACTGTTTACCCATTTAAGAGCAACGGTGTCACAGACAGTCATTCAGGCTCTCTCTATTACCAAGTTTAAATGTTTTGTTAAGTTGAAACTGTATAAAAAGGGTTATTATAGTATAAATTAATACATGGTTGATAATAACCCCTGGGAATCAGGTGGTCGCTTCCAAGCTGTTTCTAAAATAAATTTTGTACCAACCATTAATGTAAAATATGCTTTAAAAAATGTCCCGCTGGGTTTCTTGCTGGTTCTTCCCAGGACAGAGGTTTGTTTTTCGAACCAGTAGTAAAGTAAAAAATGACTTTCAATAAGAATTACACATGTAATGTATATTAAATAAAAATTATTCTATTCTATTCTATTCATACACACACCTGGCGGTAAAACTTGCAACACCCCTCTTTTTGCGTCGGGGTTTAAAAAGTATTAAATACCTAAAATAACGAAATAACAGTTATTTTAATATGTTACAAGTTTTCAACAAAACAAATTGGATAACACCACTTTACATTTAGTCACCACTATCGTCACATGATAATTGAATGATTAATAGATATAATAGTCATATTTCTAACCAATATTTTACTTAAAATAACTACTTATAGCACAAACGCGTTGGTGAAACTTCACCATCTTCAAAATATTATTTCACGATCATCGCCAAATGATGATGAAGTAGTACGTTTATAACACATATAATAAATCTTTCTACCATATCATCAATTATACTATCAACTAAGCAAAACCTTTCCTCTTCTATAATTAATTACATAGGCAAAGCAAAATTTCCATATTTGTGGCGTAATCTTTTCAAGACTGCATATTCGCGACGTAGATGTCGATATCGGAGCGGCGTTTAGTCTATACAGATGAATCACTCTGTATTTACCAAGGATATTTTCAATGCAGCAAATATTATTTTACAAGGTAATATTTAGCTAAACATCTATTTTTCATTTTACTTTATAGCATTTTAGCTATTCCTTAAATATGTATGTATTTCATCTGACGTCAGTCTGAGCGAGATCAGAATGGCTCTCCTACACCTCCCTTCTAAGCCGAGTCTACGTGCTGTTCTCGAGAGTCATTACGAATCGTTTAGCACGCAGACTCGACGACTTCCAGCCTCCCGAACAAGCCGGTTTCCGAAAAGGCTTTAGTACAATAGACCACATACATACACTTCGGCAAATTGTACAGAACACCGGAGAGTAAAATCTGCCACTTAGTCATGCGTATGTGCACTATGAGAAAGCCTTTGATTCCGTTGAAATTTGAGCGGTGCTGCAGTCCCTTCAGCGGTGCCAAGTGGACTGTCGTTATATCGAAGTGCTGAAGTGTTTGTACAGTAGAGCTACGATGGCTATACCCGAGTACAGAACCAGAATACGAAATCCATTCAATTGCAGAGAGGTGTAAGACAGGGTGACCCCCCGAAACTCTTCACCGCTGCATTGGAAGACGTTTTCAAGCTACTGGACTGGAAAGGATATGGTATTAACGTCAATAGCGAGTACATCACTCAACTTCGATTTGTCGACGATATAGTCCTTATGGACGACGTAAGCACTATGCTCAATGACCTCAATAGTGTCTCCAAGGGACAGGTCTTAAGATGAACATGGACAAAACAAAGATTATGTGTACTATTCATGTCACACCTATGCCGGTAGTTGTTGGGAGCACTAAGCCCGAAATTGTTGACGAGTATGTTTACCTGGAACAGATAGTCCGACTAGGTAAATCCAACTTTGACCGAGAGGTCAATCGACGGATTAAACTCGGCTGGGCAGCGTTCGGGAAATTACGATATATCTTCGCTCGTCAGGTATACCTCAAAACCTGAAAACGAGGTTGTACAACTAGTGCGTGTTGCCAGTGATGACTTATAGACCTGAGACATGGTGTTTCACTGCTGGCTGTATGAGGACGCTCAGGGTCGCTCAGTGAGCTATGGAGAGGACTATGCTCGGGGTTTCGTTGCGTGACAAACTTGGAAATGAGAATACCCGCAGTAGATCTAGAATGATCGACATAGCCCAACGGATTAGTAAGCTGAGTGGCCTTATAGCTCAAAGAACCGACAACCGGTGGGGAAGAAAGGTTCTCAATTGGCAGACTCGTACCGGTAGGCGTAGTTTAGGGCGACCCCCGCTAGATGGAGTGATGACCTGGTAAGACATGCAGGAAGTCGATGGATGGAGGTGGCTCAGGACCGTACTTTGTGGCATTGCTTGGGGGAGGCCTATGTTCAGAAGTGGACTTGTGAAGGGCTGTAATGATGATGATAGATATGTGTCATTTCTTTCACGTATACGGCCCGCGTACATACATAATCAAGAAAAACCAATTTTGTTTCATTCCTTCTCTACATTTATAGTATTTTCAGGATTTCGGCTTATATAATTATTTCTTATTTAACTGTACCATTACTTTCATTTCGTTTTATTGGTACATAAACTTTTTTAACGTAACGTGTCAAGAAAAAAATTGTACCTAGGGTTGTGCGCACAACCTGGACGTAGATTACGTTTACCTAATATATTAACATTTACCACTGACACTTTCCTATTTCATTTTTTCATCTATTAATCATTTTTACGTGGTAGAGTCATGCTGCAGCTATTTTAGTAGTATAGTTGTAGCTCGAATGGGTCGGCTCGACCGGGGAAGAACGACGCTCTCACAGAATGCCAGCGTAAAATAGCAGCTTAACGCTGCTGTGTTTCGTATGGTGAGTGTAGTGAACCAGAGACCCTTTTTACTGGAAATGAGGCATTCCATCTTAGTCCTCACGGGTGACAACGCATCTACATTTTGATTTGTAATTGAGGATAGTTGTAGATGTCTATGAGCCGCAGCAACCATTTACTATCAGGTGGACTGTGTGCTCGTTTATCACCCTTATCCTATAAAATAAAAAATATATTTTTTAAAAGGTAACCTTCTAAAACAACCACTGTTATTATTAAGTGGCTAAGCTTGCGAAGACACTTTTTTATTTCACGATGTCTGTCCGTCTGTCCCACGATTATCTCGAGAACGGTTTCGAATTTTCAAATTCTGTTTTCAGCAATCGATTACTGATCACCCAGGCATCTGAACCTCCTATTTTTAAACTGATTGCTCAACGGCAACCGTTAGAAACCGCTACAAAGCAGATTGCTTCGCCACTTTGCTATGCTGTTAGCTTGCTAGGTTTATTTTATTACTACTAGGTACTACTACAGCCCATCACAAGTCCACTGCTGAACATAGGTCTCCCCCATAGATCGCCGCAAAATATCCTATGACACCTGCATCCATCCACTACATGCTAAAATTACTAACACTAAACGAAAATATGTTTATTTCATTCTAGGTGGTTTGACGAGGAGGGCAAACCACACCACACCGCTTTGGCGATAGAGATCGATGTCGAGTAAGTACATGCACTTTTAACTTGATGCGTTTTATTCAAAATTAGACTTTAATAAGACTTAACAAGGCTTTTAATGGAATAAGGGTGACGAATGATCACACGGTTCACCTGATGGTAAGTGGGTGCTGTAGCCCATAGACATTTACTCGTACATTTATTTTATCCTTGATTAAGGATAATTATGCAGATGTGTTGTCCCTCCCTGAGGACTAAGAATGCCAAGTATCAGTTAAAAGGGTACCCAGTGGTCGACACTCATACTAAACACATCACAGCAGCGTTAAGCGTATATTGGGGGCGGTCCCCTCCGTGACCATGGGTGCTGTAAAGTACTCGAAACGTCGGGAATATAAAATAAGTTAATATGCGCAAGATCATCCGTATTAGCTAGTTCCATTTAAACGAATATAAAATTCTCATACGACGGGAAGCAGCCATAATCAGTATGTTTTTTGTATATTATTCTTATGCCCTTATTTAAAAAAAAACATGTGTGCTGTTCACACGCGGTAGAAGTGAACCTTTCAGAAAAACACTTTATAGTATATTCTATCTCATTCTCTCGCGAGCTAAATCCTGTAGATGTTTACGTTTGTCTCTTTTTAATGTCGCTTTTTCGTTTCATCTAGTTTTAAAACACAACCGTTCTAAAGAAGTTTTCACTTTTAAAAAGAACTAACCTGTTTTGTTTCCAGGGGTTCTACACCAGAAAACGACCGTATGTTAGCATTCCTCATTTACCTGAAGCCTCACGTGACATTCGTGGAGGATAGTCCCTCTAGCCTTGATGAGTGAAGGGGTCCGCATCATGGGAGGATCTCGCCGGTGCCCGGCACAGGGTCGAATACAGCGTTAGTATATCCAGGGACGGAACCGTGTCCCGTCTACTAGACAAGTCTGATGTGATGCCCCGGTAGCTTGGTACCAGCTGATTTCTCAACATGCGTTTCGATTGTTTGTGATACGTAGCATAACTTTCACGGGCCGTTTCTGTACGGTCAGACAATAAGGTCGCAGGTACATTCTGAAAGTACCTAACTATTGTTTCGATAACCGGATGAATTATTTTATTTTATTTATCCAATTTATATGTTAATATGACTCAAAGAAAGTGTAGACGGTTGTTCTCGTTTAAAATTAGAACTTCAAAAGTTCTAAGTATAATTAATGTAACAATAACTTCTATTTAATTTGTCAAAAGTACGAAGTAGTGTCTGGGATGGATATTGAGCCTCCTGAAATCCTAGAATATTAATGTAAATTACTAAAACTGTAAGTATAATTAATTTTAATTAGAAAACAAAACAAAATTAACCGGATAAATATTATTTGTCCGGTTAGCCGGATAATTTGATTCAACCTTGAATTCCTTTACAAAACAATTGAAGTAGGTTATGGTTTATATATGTATCGGTGTACCAGAAATGAATACACCGTTATTGGCTTCATTAACTGTGTATTAATGTGCATGTACTTATTAAGGTGCGTATACATATACTCTTATATGAAATTGTGTGCACACTCTACTGCACAAAGTTTTGTATAAAAACCGTTTTTGCTTTATTAATTCTAAATACAGTCTACGTAATAACGATCCGCCTTAATCTAGGAAGTCAGCTGGTATCCTACATCTGTTAGGAATCATATCACCACGTGGGAACTGTTCATTTCGAACATTCTTACCAAAAATCAGATCAGCCAAAACACGTTTTCAGGGAAATGAAATTACAGGCTAAGTAAGGTTATCAATTTCTATACAAATAATAAGTGTCTGTTTGTAACGTCAAAATAACAGCTTTTTCCTGAATGCATATGAAAGTTTATTCGGTAATTATAGCAAAAAAGCAATTTTTAAAATTTTTGTCTGTCTGTTTGTTCCGGCTCAGAAACGGCTGGACCTATTTTTATGGGACTTTAACTGGCCGATAGCTGATGTTATTTATTAAGGAGAAACTTAAACTACTTTTATTTTAGAAGAAAATAGAACTAGGGTTCTGCCCAAAAAAAGAAACACATGAAATTGTGACGAAAATCTGATTCAAATAGGGAGGTATGGGAATAAATTACTAAAAATGAGCGTGCGAAGTCGCGGGCACAGCTAGTCGTTCAATATATTCAATCAGATATATATTTATATAGTTTAATAACATACAAAAATTTACGGATATGTATTTAAAGTAGTTTTATCGTACAGATATATAAATCGAAAACTTATTTATCAAAATACGTATCTTTAACATATACGCGTCTATATTGTATAGATTGTATACCGTTTAACTCAATAGTCAAAAAACTTCTCTTGAATAAATTCCAATTAAATCTCCAGTGCTACTTAATTTTACGTAATTTTTCGTTTTTGGGATCATTCGCGGACCTTTCCCTTCAAAAACTAAACATTTTGATTTACTTTACAATATTTTTTTTCTATTCTTCTTTTTACTCTGCTTCCATTCTTATTGCCACATGGCTTTTTTTAGTTTGGAAGTCAAAAATTCTTGAGCTAATTGTAAATACTTCATCTTAATTGTGAAAATATTTCAATATCGAAGTTATCGGACCTACGATATTTTAATTTTATATTTTTAAAGCTGGCAACACTATCTCCAATTCTTATAAAATAGATGTATTCGTCTAATTATGTATCAGTAACATATACACGTTTATGTATAGCATAAAACTAATATAACCTAATATACGTAATTATAAACTCACGCCTGTTACCCAGAGGGAGTAGGCAGATACTATGGACTTCCATTTGGCTCAGTCCAGACAGCTCTCTCGCCTCTTTCACATCCTTATACCAACGCATATATACTGGCTATTTAAGAATATTCTTAACTTGCCACCTCTTTAATATATGGCCAATTTGGTCGATAAACTTCCGTCTTATCCTTGTCGATTCTGCCACTCACTCCAGCAGAATAAATTTGCGTTGTCTCTCTTATAATACCAATATATTGTATATTAATCCACATCGGCTAAGTATTACAGCTTCATATTTATGTATTTAAAAATCAGTAGCCGCTCTTTAACACTATAGACAGTTTAAAGTTCTTTCATACATGTCATTCCAATTCAAAGGATAAATTAGTTATACGATATTTAGTCGACGCGTAGTATTTACGATTATCTAGTATATCGAATATAATGTTATAGGTTTAAAAATAGTTCCCAATATAAAGCACATTTTCTAATAAACAGTTGGGTCGTTAGGGCCTCACTTTGTCAAGATTACATATATACATATAGATATTTCTTGCAAGTCTAGCGAGCGTCCAAGCGCCCTGTGGTTCATTACCTGAGAATGTGTTCCCTTTACATCGCGGCAGTATCAATTGTCTCTTACACTGTACTTGAAATATGGGGTTTTAAAAATGATAAAAAAAACTATAAAAGGACGTAAGTTACAAATAAATTATTACATAAATAATTGTTCCGTACCGTACATATAACCCTATGGTTTATATCAATTCCTACGTATCAATGTCAGTACTTTCGCATTATGATGTACACAAATTTATTGTAAAACGGATAGTTAAGGATCAAATAGCACTATACACTTTAGCACGAGTTTTTTTTTTTGGTAACATAAAAACAGTGTTACTCAAACTTTTTGGACGATTCTAACCATTACTTAATTGCAGTTTTAAAGAACCTATTTTATTATTTGTCTGCAAAGATTCTCATGCTAAAATTAAAAAGGATAGTCGTTATAACAAGAAATGGTATTAATGATATTTAAAGCCCTCCTGACCCGACACTGTTGTGTTTACACTGTTAAGCAGTATGGGTGGATCTGAAGTTCCTTTAGCGGGCTTAGAATGATAGTTTAGTTATGTGTATGTATATTGAGTAATCACCACACCCAGACCCGTCAGAACTGTATGGTTAGTGAAACCGTAGCCATTGAAGGTACTTCAGTGTTAAGATAATCGAAATAACGAATTCAAAGTCTATCAGTATGTTAGAAAACTTCATTGAGCCTGTAAATCGCAGGGATATAACTTCTGTGATAACGCCACTATCCACACCGTGCTATTTGGTCCTTTATTCCGTTTTCTATTCCTGTAAGGTCACAACAGTTTAAAAATTGTCAAGGGTCACTATATTGTAATTGTGTCGAGCTTCTTCTTGTGTAAGGGGTTTACTGGACTACGTTTTATCTATTGCGTATCGTGTGATTTTTAACTGTTTCATTTATAGCTTAATTTTTCACGCACATGTATACCGGTTGTCTATTGTACAGCGAGGGAAAAAACTAAGGTGTTTTTGGTGAACAGAGTAGAATTAGTAGTAGAAGTAGAGTAGATATTTTTCGAATTTATTTTGCATTGAATCTGGATGTTTGTCTTTGTAAAATTTATGTATGTAAACTGGCCCTACGATACCGAAGAAAATCCTAGTGTTGAGGTAACGTTTTTATAATGTAGCACTGACATTTTATGTAATTGCACAATCAATGAACACTACTAGAGGCTGGTTCAAGGTCAAGGGCGCCACCAATTCACTGATTATGGTCACACGTAAAGTTGCTTATAAATTTTCCAAATTTTTATTATATACATACAAACATAGGCTTCTGCTCCGTTCATCTATTATACCCTATATTTATCCCCACGGGAAAAATGTCAGAATGTACAATGGTCCCCTCATTTCGCTTTGCGTGCTTTTGCGTTAAATCCCACTGCAGTAGGTTAAGTTGTACGACGAGAGAATTCTCCACCGTTTCGATAAAATTAAGACTGATTTAGATCATGTGTGCTGATTTTATATTCGCTTAATCCTAAAACAAGCATATACAGTGTGTTTCTTCAGACTAGGATAGTATAGCATTGTCAAAACTCTGCAAAAAGAAGGGAATAGAGTTAGTAGTTTTGTGGAAATAATTACAATTTACGTCACGTACGTACAAGGTACGACTTTGTGCTAGCACAATTTAATTGTATCGGAGGTAAAAGCACAGGTAAAAGAAGTTCTCTATACCAGTCTTATTTATTAAGTGGCGAAGCTTGCGAAGACACTCATTGATTTCAAGATGTCTGTCCGTTTGTCCCACGATTATCTCGAGAACGGTTACGAATTTTCAAATTCTGTTTTCAGCAATCGATTACTGATCACCCAGGCATCTGAACCTCCTATTTTGAAACTGATTGCTCAACGGCAACCGTTAGAAACCGCTACAAAGCTGATTGCTTTGCCACTTTGCTATGCTGTTAGCTTGCTAGGTTTTTAATCACAGTGGTTTTAGTCTAGAGACTAGTCGAGGTAGCCATACAACGTAATTGGGTAGATGACGTCACTATTATTAAAACAGTTTAGTATGTAATTTGAATTGCTACTTTTAGTATTATATAAAAACTTGGTAGATTCTGTATTTTAAGTTAAATTAGATTTTTAGTATTTAAAAATATATAAATGCTATGATAGACTATAAAACTATGACGTCATCATACTACGAGTATATTCTCATACAATTTCTATCGAAAAGTTTGTTTTGACATCTCATAAAAAGGATTTCAATTGACTAGTGTCCAATTCCCAATGTTTCAATAATTCATATTAGGAATTTGAAGCGAAATTTAAATATGGAACACTTTTCTCACACTTGAAACACTTTAAACGGTTTCGCTATAACTTCTAAATTTTCGAACTCCTCCATATTATCTAAATTAAAAGAAATATAATGTATATTATATAAAATAATTATTATAATTTTCAATGTAGAACTCATGACATTCTATTACCCAGGAATGCGATTATGTCACTCTACTCGGAATTGTGGTTGAATTGAAAATAGCTTTCTAATATATAGGTATAGTATGTTGTTTTATATATAATAGGTTTGCAATATATCATAAAGAAATTTAACGCATTTGTAGAATGATCCCCACCGAAAAGCGATTCTAATAAGAGTGACATAATCAAACTACGCATCCAACTCTAGTGTTGGCAGCTTTGCTATAATATATGCTGCAGCTATATATGATTATGGTAAATGCAGTTTTCTCCGAATAGTTTTCTATTTTACATAATCCTTGTAATTTAATATTTTATAATAAAGTTTCACATTTCTTAAAGAATCGCGACTATCGGAGCGCCATTTTGTCTTGCGTTATCTGTATCCCAGCTGAGTGACTTCTTTAAAGTTAAAAAATACAAATAATGGCTTGTGGCTAAATAATCAAACACTACTCAATTTTAAGATGTCGTTAAGTCTCCTGATGTCACAGTCACTTTGACTTAAAGTGATAGAGACAGCACGAGACTTCACGACATCTTAAAATTGAACAGCGTCTGTGTATTTGGGCAATTAGTTTGTTAATGTGTGGTCATTTTCACACAGTGAAATGCTTATTTCAACCTGTGAAACAGACCATTAGCAACTTAAATTAGTATTTCGAACAACAGTTGACAAAGATGGTGAGACTGCTGGTAGGTATGTTCATTGTGTACCCTCAATGATGATACAAAGAGCCATTAGTAGCAACTATGTATTTCGTACTATATTATTATTAATAGCACAAGTCGTGTCTAACTTTAGTACATTGCGAGTATTTAAAACATATATACGATAGAGGCAATAAGTGGCTGAGGCAGCTTTAATATACTTTTTAATCTTAGCTTTAATTATAATTATTTACTAAGTTAATTTAATAAAACTGTAGTGTATGGATGCGTGCTTTTGTTGAGTGTTTAAGTATTATAGGTTTAGTAATTATGGGATAATTTCATCTATAACTATAAAGAAATAAAAGAGGCACGAACATTGAGCGACGGTCAATTTTGATGGGGTTCTTTGGAATCGTTTTTAATTAATCACACTATTGTGTACTTTGAATTATTGTGGTGCCACCAGTCGTTGACGACAATACGAACTACAAACTAATCAGACAGTAGATAAGTCTCATCACCGCCGGCGTTTCTACACATGCTATTTAATAAGGGCTTCCGCAAATTTTTCTGTCACCAAGGCGACATGTCACTTAGTAATGAGATAAAATATTTGACAGTTCTCATGGAGAGGGGGTGGGGAGGTAAAATGTTGATAAAGATGTAAGGGTTAACGTTTCATTCAGAAATACAAGGTATATTTTAATATTAATTAGATTGAAAATTAATAAACCAAACTATGGATACTCTTAAATGAAAAATAATTAAAAAAGAGAGTAAAACTGTGCACGGAATTTAAGAGCACATCACTAGGACATTGTTTTGTGTACATACACTTATTATAGTATTGCATAACAAATAACTTGACCTCATTCCCAACTTTTTTGACAACAATTGTTTGAACGGAAGATTGATCATTTTTTTTTTACTTTTAATGTTTTCGTGTAAATATGCCAGTATCGTTTATTAGATCGATGCATTGTTATATTAATAACTTATTTTAGGTTTCAAAAAGATAACTTCATGAAAAAACCATGCCGGTAGTAATCACCACTGATAATCGATTCCCATTCAGAGTTCAATGATATTTTTATAGATACGTTATATGCCCATAAAACCACTAAAAATAAATGTTACGAACTCTGCCGTCCCAGCGGCAGCAGACACTACTCATGTTATTATTTTACTTAAATTTCACTTCATTCTCTCTTGTTCGTCGTTGTTTTATCGCTCCAGTTCTGGAACGTCTATTGTTGTCCTTTAAGTTTACGAAATCATGGCGTCATGTTTGTTAGCCATGGGCCGGAGTAGTTAATTGACCACTTTCCGACGCTTTAGTTTTGGCGTGCTACTAACGTATCTACTTTCTTTTATATATAAGTATCATTGTTTGAGTTACACAATTTCGCCTCGTGAAGATCAGTGCTCATTGTTCGTGTCGCTTTCTATATAAATGTTTGTACTCCGAAAGTTTACTTTAAATTAAAGTAAACATTAAGCTATAAATGATGATTATTTAGTTTTTGCAAACGTCCTGTATAGTTGATCTCGAATAAGTTAGCGTGTGCATGAAATATACTACAAATAATAATTATAAAGCATATTTCTTAATTCAATTAAGAAAGACTACGGTGTCACACGATATTGTTCTGAATATTTTAATTCTGCGATAAATCTAAGACATTAATGAGGGCTTTCTGCCACCAGGGTGACGCTACTTTGGAATGAGGTGAAATATTTTACATATTTAAATGGCGTGAAAGTAAATACTTAGAAATTATGAAAATTAATGTTTGTGAAATATTAGTTATGTTTTGCATTATTTAGATAAGAAGTGGATAATCAGACTACAGATATTTCTAAAAGTGGAAGGATTAAAAATGAGTTGAAAAGAACTAAAGGGCACACCACCGAGGGCATTGTCTTGTGTATATGAAGTGTGGATACACCTAGGTTTAGCTGGGAACTACTAGTTGCAGCATTGCGTTCGGTTAAACTTAGGTGTACTGTTAAATTTGTAATAATTCGAAAATACGTATCAAGTAATATCAGTGATAGTAGGTTAAGGTGCGGTTCGGCTGCACCTAGTGTTAACCGGCTAACCCTAGGTGTGTCCGCACTTCGGCATTTAGCCGTAACACTACACTAGAAACCGAAGAACATATTGAACGCAACTTTTCACTGTGTAACGAATAACTTCACCTCAGACCCAACTATCTATCTGGTAATGGGAAGATTATCAGCCCTCAGCGTGTCTATGGCACAAGAAGAAGCTCAAATACTTGGTTAACTTAAAGAATTGATATAGTGACTTCTAACTGCTAGATGTAAGGGATGTACATTTATTTAATGGAGCGTGATTATTTACTATAAACATTGTTATACGGAGCGAGTCGCCGTGGATCGAAAATCTCAGAAGTTTGTGCTCTGGAAGCAATGGTATGTGAATGGCTTTGATTAATTTAATTTATATAATTTAACTTTTATTTATTTACATTTGATAATGTATGTATATATATACTCGTATATGTAATTTTTGTACATATTTTAGCTCAAAATTGGGTATTATGAAATATTTTTTGTTTGTTTGGTGCGATAATTTTGTAAATAATTACTAATACTCACATTTAGTTCAACGTATATGAAAAACAAATATTGTATTGCATTAATATAAGATATAGTATATGTAATTTATTCTTCATAATTCATGACATGCTTTCTTCCTAAATAATTTGTATGTTGAATTTCGTGTTCACAAAGATTTTTCAGTCGACATAGTTCTATTACATTATTTAAAAAAAAATAAAAGGACAAAAGCACTGTTTAAACTAAATGTCCACACAACTGTTCAAGAGTCCATCATGTATTATATGAATTAATATAAGTAACCAAGTGCCTCTACTGAGAATACGTATGTACGGCACGAATCTATGTTATTATGTAGTGTATGTTGTAGTGCTAATTGTGTGCGTGCTATTTGTGCTATTTTTAGTCCTTGTAGCATCTTTATGAACACTGCCTTACTACTGATATGCGTACAATTGTACACCATATGATATTGTATTACTTGCGATTGACTCTTCACCTTATCTTTGTCTGTTAGACATAATCATTGAATATAAGAGGAGTTTATTTTAGTGCAGAAGTTATGTCGCAAGTGAAAACAAGTAAACAGCACACGCTGTCCAAGAAGGCAATATATAATTTGTAACATTTTAGCTATCGCATCGAACAAACACGTTGAATTCAGGTTGTGGATAATTTAGACATCGAAGAATATAATACATGTTTACATTGTCCTTTATTTAAGAAATATGTCCTTTAACTGTGCCGTCGCTGACGAATGTAACAAATTGTGTTACGATATACAGTCGTGTGTATTCACATGTATACAGTTTCGTAATTTTGAATTTTATTGCCTTTTTACTAACTCTTTACAGCTCTCATATTTTACAATTATAGTCTTAACATTATCTCTAGTCATTAGGCTTATGAATAGTTGTTAAGTTGCCTTCTTTATCTTTGCATTGCGTTACTTTGCAGGACCAAAACGCTACTGTCACTGCCCCCGACCCGTTAAAATTACAGCCTAAAAGTCCACTGCTGATCATAGGCCACCGCAATGGAATGCCTAATAGAGGGGATATCGGCCATTGTTGCCGCGTTTAGCAAGCGAGTTAGCAACTGCAGTATTTTTTTTTATTTTGAGTCATTAGGACTAGCCGCTGCTGCCCATCTACTGATCTATTTCCTTCTGTCGCTTCTTACGACACCCACGGGATGATATGGGGTAGTGGAACAATTATTGAGAATAGATGCCAAAAATTGCTAGCAATTTCGCTGTTAAAGCCCACCTAAAATTTCGAAGTATTATTGTATTTTATTGTAAATAAATACACGAGTGTACCTCCGTGAACAAATTTAACGTGCAACAGTAATAACTTTGTTTAATTTATAAGTTTATTGCTCTTATATATTTGTTACCTTCTCATGGTTGAACATTTCTTTTAGTTATTAAGTATCCTATTGTATGAATTTTTTTAGAAACTCCGCCAAGAAACTTAGAGATGTATATTTATTAAAATGATTTTCTTTTTCTCTTATACGAGAGTGTAAAAAAGGCTTTCGAGTGTGTATTAGGAAGTGGAAACCTTTTGTTGTATCGACCGGCGCTCGCTCTGCTTAGTCGTATCGCTTCCGGACATTTAACAGCTTTATATACAATAATTATCATGAACCAATGGTTGAAACGAAGGTGCGTGAAATTCTAGTGCCCAAAATATGTATTATTTATTGAATGTGTATGAATTAAATCGATTATTGAAATTAAATAACTGTTTTCTTTTTAATCTGTGATTATAATGTCCTCCAGACCGAATTTCGGTCACGGCGGCCAGCGTCAACGGAAATCTGTGCGGGACAGAATAGAATAGAATATTTTTTATTCAATACTTGCAGGCCATGCAGACGTTGTTCTGCCCTCTCCGACGACCCTATGTTCTATAAAAACTCTTAATGGAAAATATTGAGCGTCACTTATCAGGATAAAAACTATCCTATCTCTCAAGTTGGACCAAACTGCATAGAGTGTGCAAAATTTCATTGAAATCAGTTCAGTAGTTTAGGAGTTCATCGCGGACAAACAACGTGACACGTACTTTTTATACATAAAGATAGATCACATGTGTAATTCTTATTGAAAGTCATTTTTTACTTTATCACTGGTTCGAAAAAAAAACATCTGTTCTGGGAAGAACAAGCAAGAAACCCAGCGGGACTTTTTTTTAAAGCAAATTTTACATTAATGGTTGTACAAACTATATAAGTACAAAATTTATTTTAGAAACAGCTTGGAAGCGACCACCTCATTCCCAGGGGTTATTATCAACCATGTATTCATTTATACTATAATAACCCTTTTTGTACAGTTTCAACTTAACAAAACATTTAAACTTGGTAATAGAGAGAGCCTGTACACTTTCCGGGACCTTGTTGTAATAGCGTATACATTGCCCCAAGAATGAATTACTGACTCTGTGAAGTCGAGAAACTGGTATCACTAGCTTGTGTTTGTTCCTAGTGTTTACAGAATATAAATCACTTTTTTTACTAAAACTACCTTTGTTTTTGTGAACATACATTAAATTTTCTTAAATATACTGAGAGGCCAAGGATAATATATTTATTTCTTTAAATTTATCTGTAAGAGACTCTCGGTTTTAGGTTGTAAATAGCTTTAATGGCCCCCTCTTCTGTAAAACAAAAATAGTTTCTGAATCAACCGCATTTCCCCATGCAAAATCTCATAAGACATTATGCTATGGAAACAACTGAAATAAACTAATCTAGCTGTCTCGACACTAGTGAGACTTCTAATCTTTTTTACAGCATAGGCTGCAGAACTTAGTCTGCTTGCTAGTTTGGATATATGGGGGCCCCACCGAAGCTTTGCGTCGAGAGTGAAGCCAAGAAAAACAGTGGATTCAACAGGGCTCAGTTCTTCCCCATTTAATAACACATTGGTACTCAGATTTTTAACATTCGTTGTTGTAAATTTAATACATTTAGTTTTATTTCAACTACCAACTACTAACCAATGCACTAATTTTTCTTTTTTTTTAATTTTTAAATTATTCACGTTGTCAAATTTAAACGATTGACGTTTAAGTTTTAACAAAACAAGACAAAATTATAGTACCCGAGTGTAAGCGCAAACACAGGTGCACTCTCTATTCATTCTTATAATCCGATGGGACAGTATATATATATATTATATATATATACGACGTATACGTATACGACACAACCGGAGAGATCAGGCGCAAGACCAATCGCTTTACGTGCTTCTCGAGGCACGGGGATGAAAACCCGCTAACTTCCTGACTCCGAGCATCTACTGAGAATTTCTTGACAGACAAACTCAATAACTGGTTCTTATTTCGTGTTTTACTGTCGAGTTTATGGTCAATAAGTTAACGAGGAAGTCATCTATAATTAAGACCTACCTGCTAACATATCTTTTAATTTTGTAGAGGGCTCCTTAGAATATCGAGTACCCCTTTTTTATAGGATAGGGTGACTAACGAGCACACAGTCCACCTGATGGTAAGTAGTTGCTGGGGCCCATAGACATCTATCCTCGTTTGCGAATCTAAATGCAGATGCGTTGTCACCCGTGAGGACTAATATGGAATGCCTCTTTTCCAGTAAAAAGGTTCTCCGGTTCTCTACACTCACCATACGAAACACAGCAGTTTTAAGCTGCTATCTTACGCTGGAATTCTGCGAGATCGTGGCCTTTCCCCGGTCGGGCCATGCTGCAACTATACTACTAATATAGTTGCAGCATGGCTCTACCATGTATAACCCTGACACGCATAACAAAATTAGGAAAAGCTAATTTTCATGTCGATAATATTTTTACAGTTATATGATTATTCACGCCTAGTATTGGCAAATAAAATACAAATTGGAATGATTAAATTTGAAAATGTCGCCTAATTTTACTGTATTGAAGCCAAGCAACCAACGCCATAATAGCTTGATTTTGAAAGAATCACCAATATTATTTTGGAATACATTAAAAGTTTTGGTATGGTAATAAATAAACCAACAATTGATAAAAACAACCTTATATTGGCGTTTTCATGATTTACAACAATATATTTGTATCCAAAAGTGTCCTTAACTATTTCTTATACTAAAATTAAAATATCACTGTTCCGCGCTCGCGAAGAGCTACGGGTACGGTGAAACGGCAATATCGTAGATGCTAAATCACAGTGTCATTTAGAACCTACGATATCGTTTTAATTTGTTACCAACTTTGATTATTACATGAGCACCGAGCACGACACCCTCTGCAATAAGTAATAACCTCGGCGATGAGAATTTCTAAACAACACAAGCAAGATGAATTTGTGACAAAATATTCTAATTCAATAAACTACTTAACATACAGTCCAATTAGAAACATTGAGATATTTCTTAGAAATTCGGTCGCGTTACAATAAATAAATATCTAATACGAACATGTAACAAAAACTAGAAAAATTCTTAACGCCATAACACAAGATAAGTAATAATAAAGTCTATTTATTACAAATATGATAAGAACAATATTTCAATTATATCTAGAAACGAGTTATAAATAGGTATTCATTGAGTTATATGTACTACGTACTAGAGAAGCCATTCCAAACAAAAATTGTGTTCTACTCTATGTCGCGACTACTAATCCCGCGCATGCGCGAAGACTTTAATTTGATATAAAATAAGATATTAATATAAAATAAATATAAGAATTTAATATAAAATATCGCAATTTAATCTAAACAAACGCATTATTTTTCTAAATAAAATGTAATAATAATTATTTTATGGAATTCACAAATCTTCAATTTACGCAATATTTCGTTTGTACGGATTGCAGTACAGTTCGGTTGAACATAGTCAATGTTCGGAATGGCTTCTCTAGTATGTAGTACATATAGCTCAATGTAGGTATTATAGAAAATCAAACAAAAAGGCATTTGTACTTATGCGTACATCTTGATGATATTATTGAACAAGATATGAGAGTTTTGTTAATTACCTACATCATTTTTACTTAATCATAAGTCCATTTAAAAATGCTATCTTGAAATTTAGTTGACTAAAGGCGATCAAATAGGCATATTTATTTACCAGGTTATTCTGTTAGTATAATTGTTTTGATATCAGTCTGAAATTATTGTACCCAAGGAGGCCATGTATAACGGCTGCTGTGTCAAATTGTATTTAATAGAAATGTTTTATAAATATCTAAATTTATCGAGAAATATATTCGAAAAAAATGTATGTTATATCAAATATATTCGATTATTTATTTTAAAAATAACGGTGGAAAATAATAACGTCATGGTTTTGTTAAGTATCGTTATTATTTTATTTGCACTGAAAACTAACGAGTTGTCATAAAGAGAACCCATGTAATAATAATATGAAGATACTGGAGTGTATAGTGGAGTGTATGTAACGATTACTTATCTTCTCAGTAATATCATATACGATTGATAATTAAGATTTTGTTACTGTGGCATAAATGTACGTATAATAACTGATTTTGTCGTACTTATAGATTTTAAAATAATTCTTTCAAAATTAATTGTTACATAAAGTTCACATTTCCGCCACAATTAGTGGCAGCATACTTTTTACGCCTTTGTCTTTAGCAATTAGATAAATTGAAAAATAAATTTTAAAATTGGCGGGAATTTGACCACCGGTGGATCATTATTATTCGTGTTTTAAAATCTAAATAAATACTAGTCTAAGGTGAAATTTGAGACGTAAAAGTGTTGCGATTTATTGAATTATAGATGTGCGTATATGACCTATAAGTTGAAATGACGAATGAAATGTTCCTATGTCGATGTAACCTCAAGTTATTTTGAATTTTTAAGAACTTGAAATAATTATGATTAAACCAGCTGATGTCATCTACTGTCTGCTGGCTTAAATTGTTTAAGTTTTCCAATAACTCAGTAATGTGTTATATCAATATATTGTGGGGAATATTGAAAATTATTATAAATAATTTCCTATTACATGACACTGGCAAATGCAAAACAGCAAAAAGAGCGAATTTAGCGCTAGTTGATTGCAAAAGATCGATATGTCTGTTAGATGTGTACAAAATGTTCCCTAACTTTAAGTATCGATTTAAGTAACATCAAATTTTAGAAATAATAATTCTTTTTACAAAGTTGTTTGAACTGTGTTAAAAATAATGCTCAATGTAGATTTGGTGTATTTTTCACTCACACATTTCATGTTACGCTACCCGATAGGGTGACCAATTGTTTTTTTTAGAATAAAATATTTTCAATCCCATAAAAATAATGGATTAAAAAATGTATGTGATAAGTACACCATGTAATTTATAAACGTTTAACTCTGTAATTATTTATATAAAACAAAAGTTAAAAAAAATTACGATACTGCGGTATACGAAATTGCTTTCACGATAACATAGGAGTAAGGGTTTCTTTTAAAGTAATAGGGCCTATATAGCAGGATTACTGTTCAGTAGGTTCGGTGACCTTACTACCAGACCTTGCATTTTCGGTGGGGGTTCATTGGTGCGCCGGGTGGGCAGCGGAAATCGCGGGCGAACTCCTCCATGTTGGAGAGCGGACCTTGAACACGGAAACGACCCGGTGCGTGGAACCCAGTCGTGATGCGAAGCTTGATGGCCTCATTGCGGTACACCGCGCACCACGTGTTCGCCGCACTCAGCCAGAACAACTGCAGCAATAAGAGTCAACTCATCAACACCTTAACAGTAATTATATAGTTTATTGACATAAAATTAAACAAATAAAAAATATTTCCCAGCTCATGTCACTAGTGCTTATTGCAATTGAAATACTACCGCGGAAGAAGAGATCAGAAGATAGAAGACAGAATAACCAAAAAATAAACAAAGAAAGAAAGAAAATGATGCCAATACGTATTAGTGAACTAAGGCGAATCCTATACAAAATCTAGTACTAGTTTATCGTTACCATTCCAACTTGTCAAAAGTCCATTGCTGAACAAAGGCCTCCCCCATAGATTGCCTTATAGGGAGGATATTTACCTTAGTTGCTACGCATGGCATGCGGGTTGGCTTTCACCGCATTCTATTTTTAAGTCTTTTTTAAAAAAAATTATAGGATAAGGGTGACAAACGAGCACACAGTCCAGCTGATGGTAAGTGGTTACTGTGGCCCATAGACATCTACATCTATCCTCCATTACGAATTAAAATGCAGATGCGTTGTCACCTGTGAGGACTAAGATGGAATGCCTCGTTTCCAGTAAAAAAGGGTCTCCAGATCTCTACAGTCACTATACGAAACACAGCAGCGTTAAGCTGCTATTTTACGCTACTATTCTGTGAGAGCGTGGTCCTTCCCCGGTCGAGCCGACCCATTCGTGCTACAACTATACCAGTAGTATAGCAGCATGGCTCTACCACGTAAGACGTTATTAGAAAGGAACTGCTGCTCATCTCCTGGTTTGTTTCCCTCTGTCGCCTCTTACGACACCCACGGGAAGATATGGGGCAGTGGATATTTTTACACCGCCACTACACTGTAGTACTAATTTGGCCACACGTATTTCAGTTAAAACGCCACGAAGAACTTGACCCTGGTAGAGTCACATTGCAACTATTTTATGGTTGTAGCACGAATGGGTCGGCTCGACCGGGGTAGGTCCAGCGTAAAGTAGCAGGTTATTGCTGCTGTGTTTAGTATGGTGAGTGTAGATACCCTTTTTACAGGATATAAGACATTCTATCTTAGTCCTCAGGGGTGACAACGCATCTACATTTTGATTCCTAATCGAAGATAGATGTAAATGTCTATAGGTCACAGCATCCACCTACCATCATGTGGATTGTGTGCTCGTTTGTGACCCCATATCTTCTCGTGGCTATCGTAAGAGGCGACAAAGGGAAACTGAGAGCGAAGATTGGCAGCAGCATCTTTCTGATAAGAACAAATTACCATAAAAAAAACTGCGGTTGCCAACCCGCTCGCAAAGCGTGGCAACTATGGCAATATTACACCACATTAGAGTTACAAAAAGACGGCCCCCAGTCCCCGGCGGCCCCGTTATTTCTGGCTACGGTGGCGACCATTGTGTCGGTGGGGCAAGGGGTGCTATAAATCTCCGGTGAAGGTTCAGTTGCCACATAAAACGACTCGACCTGGCAACATACAACGACCGCACTGAGGACTGAAGAGAAGACCCTGGAGCTCAAAGAAGAGATAGACAAGTTGCGCGGAGATATTATAGGAGTATATGAGGTCCAAAGAGAGGGAGAGGACACGGTAATCCTCGAATCCGGCAACTTGTTCTATCACCAGGAGGGCGACCATCTGTCCCAAGGAGGTGTCGGATTTATCGCCCACAAGTCTCTCGTTAAAAATGTAGAAAAGATTATGAGTGCGTCGACGAGGGTTGCGTACCTTATACTCAGAATCACCAAACGGTAGTCGTTGAAGATCATACAGGTTTACGCACCAACCTCGGCATATACCGATGTGGAGGTGGAGGAAATGTATAATGTATGATATCTCTAAAGCCATGCAGTCCTCCAAAACCCATTATGCGGTGTTAATGGGAGACTTCAATACAAGATATAACGATGAGCTAAAGGTAGGGAAATATGGAATAGGGCAACGGAACGCAAAGGGCCAGCAGCTGGCCGAATTCATGGAGAAAGAGAGACTCTTTATGATGAACTCTTTGTTCCAGAAGCGGCCCCACAGGAAGTGGACCTGGTCGAGCCCCGACGGTTCGACAAAAAATGAGATTGAATTCATTATGACGACCAGACGACAACTGTTTAGTGATGTCTCCGTGACCGCGAGGGTGAAAACTGGTAGCGATCAGCAATGGTGAGAGGCACACTGAACCTAAACTCTAAGTTGGAGTGATCTCGTCTAATGAAGTCAACGCTTCGTCCCCCTCGTGCTCTAATCTAAAGTCCCAAAACCTTTCAGCTCGAGTTACAAAACCGTTTTCAGTGCAGAGAAGATTAAAATGCAGTGAAAGATATGGTTGATAAGCTAGTGGAAACTGTCCATGCGGTTGGAGCTAAGTTCTGCAAGACCCGCCGCAGAAGAACACAAAAACTCCGATCATACTCTTAATCTCATGGCTGTTAGACGGGAAATAAAGCTGCAGGCTTCAGCAGATTTGACAGAATACAGGCAACTGAACAGACAGATCTTCAAATGCATGCGGCAGGACTTACGCAACTTTAATACTGCTCGTATTGAAGAAGCGATCGAGCGGAACCAGGGCTCCAAAGTCTTTGCTAGAGATCTGTCTCCCAGAAAGAGCCAACTGTCGAAGCTGAAGACCGAGAGTCGAGGCGACGTTTCCGGGACACCTGAGATTTTGTGTGAGATTGAGAGGTTCTATGGGCAGCTGTAAACATTGTACATTGTACGTACACATTACAGAAGTACGATGGCCTTGTTCTTCAAGAAAAGCGATAACGCTCTCTTGAAGAACTACAGACGGATTTCTCTTCTGAGCCGCGTCTACGTGCTGTTTTCGAGAGTCATTACGAATCGTCTCGCACGAAGACTTGACGAATTCCAATCGCCCGAACAATCCGGTTTCCGAAAGAGCTTTAGCACCATAGACCACATACACACCCTTCGGCAAATTTTACAGAAATTTGATGAGTACTTTTTCTTGCGTATGTGGACTATGAGAACGCCTTTGATTCCGTCGAAATTTGATCGGTGCTGCAGGCTATTCAGCGGTGCCAAGTTGACTGTCGGTATATCGAAGTGCTGAAGTGTTTGTACAGTAGGGCTACGATGGCTATCTGAGTACAGAACCAGAGTACGAAACCCATCCAACTGCAGAAAGGTGTAAGACAGGCTGTCGAAACTCATCACCGCTGCATTGGAAGCCTTCTAAGCTACTGGACTGGAAAGGATACGGTATTATTGTCAATGGCGAGTACATAACTCACCTTCGATTAGACGAGGATATAGTTCTGGGCAGAATCACTGGATGACCTAAGCACTATGCTCAAGAGCTTAATAATCTCTCCCAACGGATAGGTCTTAAGATGAACATGGACAAAACAAAAGTCATGTGTAACGACTATTTCACACCTATGCCGAGAGATGTTGGGAGCACTAAGCTCGAATTTGTTGACGAGTACATTTACCTGGGACAAATTGTCCGACTAGGTATGTCCAAATTTCACCGAGAGGTCAATAGACGGATTCAACTCGGCTGGGCAGCGTTCGGGAGATTACGACACATCTTCTCGTAAGGCATACCTCAAAACTAGATTGTACAACCAGTGCGTGTTGCCAGTGATAACCTATCGATCTGAAATGTGGTCCTTCACTGCTGGCCGTATGAGGAAGCTCGAGGTCACTCAGCGAACTATGGAGAGGGCTATGCTCGGCGTTTATCTGCGTGATAGACTTAAAAACGAGGATATCCGCAGTAGAACCAGAGTAATCGACATCATTCATTTTCAGCAGTGGACTTATGATTTTTTTTGTAGGATAGGGTGATAAACGAGCACACAGTCCACCTGATGGTAAGTGGTTGCTGTAACCCATAGACATCCACATCTATCCTGCTATATTATGATGATGATGATGATTGTGACCCTTATTCTATTTTAAAAAGATAAGGTTGCTCACCTGTTTAGGGCTGTAGGCTTCTAGACCTGGCAGGCGTTTTTCAATGCCGTGGCGCTGGGTCCAGGCCTCGTAAGCGTAGTATGCCTCCTTGATACCACCGTTGTCTGCGATATTTTCACCTTGTGTGTTCACGCCGTTCAACTGCACAGGGTACAAAAGACATTTTTTCACTCATTTTTTTTTATCACAGTACTATTAAATAATGTAACTTATCATTAATAAGACCCTGTACATATATTTTTAATTTAATCTTTATTGCACATGAAGTGTTCAATTGACGGACTAATTGCATTTAGGCATTTTTTACTACTGAATCACGAGCTAAACAGAGAAACTTAAGCAGAGGTACCTTCATAACACCTAACACCTAAGTTAGGTACACATATCACTTTAACACATGTCGTTAAAAATGTTGATGGAAAGTGCCATAGAAATCTTATATTCTGTATTTCTATTCTTTATTCTATTCTATTCTATTCTATTGGGTTAAGAATTAGAAACTACTTCCGTCCATTAAAGCCTGTAAATGTCTACAGCTGAACACAGGTCTCCCTCATATTGTTTCATATGGGGAAGTTTTGCCATAGTTGCCACGCTTTGGCAGGCGGGTGGGCAACCATATTTTTTATTATTTTGAGCTGTTGTCAGAAGGATGTTGCTGCCCATCTACTGGTTCCATGCCAGATATTCGATTACGTGGTTTAAGAATAACTACTACCTTGTATCATGTTTGATATCGCGTAAAAATAGGTACGTTCGTGTTCGATTTATTGGTAGTTGTGGTGGTGCGAGAAAAGAGGAGGCAGACCCTAGACATATTTGTACTATCTCTATGTACTTTACATGAAGGCAACCCGGTGTCGATTAGATAAATATAAATATATAAAATATTACAAACGTGTACTTGTAACTACGTTTTAATTAATATTTCCTGTGAAATCCATGATAATGTTAGGGATAATTTGGCAGGAATATACCGACTCAATCAAAATCCCTAAGTTTACATACTACATGAATTTACCAACAACTTTTTGGTTCTAGTATGGAAAAAGGCAACCACCTTATAAAATAAAGACGGTGAGAACAACTACTTTACTTACACTTAAAATGACATTATATGCATAAAAAGTTCAATCATAAAAAATTTGTTCATTCCCTCGATGATAAGTTTAGATAGACTCTGAGAGTAGTACTATCTATTGTTTCACAGAATATACAGGGTTATTTTGAAATAACCGGCCAAATTTGCAGAGAACGATCATAATAAGTAATATAGGCAGATGGTGAAGAAAGCTTAATAAAAAAAATCTCAAACATTCTATCCTTTTTATATTTTAAATTCAAAATCCACGGTAATGAACTACTTTAACTGATTTTACTGCACACGCACACATTAGTAACGGTAGATCGGTAGGCAAAAACGTTGTTGCCCATAAATCACATTCAATTTGGGATAATTTCAAATAAAAGTAGAAGCGTTATTTATTCGTATTTTCGAAAACTGCAATAACCATTAATTATATATTTGAACTTAAATTTAAAATTTGGCTACTGTTTGAAAAATGGCCCCTGTATACATACACGTCGAAAATTAACATTTAACATTTAACATTGTCTAAATATGGCAAATGATTTGAGATATTTTATCTAAATCTGACTAGATATGAAGTTACGGATGGACATAACAGTCGGGTAATGAAAGGGAATATGATCAGTTTCCTTATCTAGTTAAATTTAAGTGAATAGTGCCGATAATGAAACAAATACACACTCACCTTCAAGCCTACTTCCTTGACCGTGTAGTTAGAATACTGATCAATGATGCACTTGGCTTTCTCGAGGTACTTCTGCTTGGTCTCCTCCTGCCACCAGTCGATCAGGTTACCGTTCTTGTCGAATTGGCGACCCTGGAAATTATTTTCTATGGTTAATGTTTATCAACCATAATTCCTCTTTTCACTTCTCACTCCCCTGTTCACTTACAAAGAATACGATTCCTTACTGCTGGTGAGCATTTGGTTGGTAGCCGTGAGGTCCCAGATTTGAATTTTGGTTCGGGTCATCAGTTATTGCGTTAAACTGACAAGAAATTCTTTATAGATGCACGGAGTCAGGAATTTGGCGGTGTTTCACCTCCGGGCTTTGGAAAGCACGTAAAGTCTTGGTTTGCTCGTAAAGTCGGTGTTGAGCTTGTGAAATATATTTTTAATGCCTGGGAGAATTCACAAGATGCCTTAAGTATTTTCTGTGATCATTTCAAGGCTTTCGATTGTGTTCATCATGAGACATTAATCAGGAAACTACAACATTACGGTGTAAAAAATTTAGCGCTTAGACTTATTACTTCATATTTAAGTAACAGAACTCAAAAAGTCGTGATCAATGGTAAAGGTTCCTCCGGATCGGTAGAATCAATGGGCGTTCCTCAGGGCTCGATTCTTGGCCCATTCCTGTTTTTAATCTATATTAATGACTTACCTTATCTTGTAGGGGACAATCACGATATAGTATTATTTGCTGACGATACCTCTTTAATTTTCAAACTCAAACGACAATTAATTAATTATGACGATGTAAATAATGCTCTATCGAAATTGGTACATTGGTTTAACGCCAACAATATGCTCTTAAACGGCAATAAGACAAAGTGTATTAAGTTAACAATACCTAATGTAAAACATTCGAATACCAATGTGCTGTTAAATGGGGAGGAGTTGAGTCTTGTGGATACCACTGTTTTTCTTGGTATTACTATTGATGCGAAACTTCAATGGGGCCCCCATATATCTAAATTAGCAAGCAGACTTAGTTCTGCAGCATATGCTGTAAGAAAGATTAGAAGTCTCACAGATGTTGAGACAGCTAGATTAGTGTATTTTAGTTACTTTCATAGCGTAATGTCTTATGGAATTTTGCTATGGGGTAATGCGGCTGATATTGAAACTATAGTTGTTTTGCAAAAGAGAGCCGTACGGGCGATTTATAACCTAAATTGTAAAGAGTCCTTCAGAGAAAAATTTAAAGAAATAAACATATTAACTTTGGCATCGCAATATATTTATGAGAATGTAATGTATGTTCATAAAAACATAAATAGCTTTAATAAGAATAAGAATGTGCATACTTTAAATACTAGGAACAAACATAAGCTTGTAATGCCAGTTACTAGACTCCACAGAATCAGTAATTCATTTATGGGGCAATTTATACGCTTTTACAACAAAATCCCAGAACATATTCAAAGTTTGTCAATAAACAAGTTAAAAAGTTTTATTAAAAAAAAACTGTACAAAAAGGGTTATTATAATATCAAGGAATACATAAATGAAAATAACCCCTGGGAATAGGGTGATCGCCACCATGCTGGTTCTATGAAAAATAATTTAAAAATTGTATAAACAAAATTATTGTTAAGTGAAATTATGTTTAAAAAAAAAGTCCCGCTGGGTTTCTTGCTGGTTCTTCCCAGGACAGAGGTATTTTCCGAACCAGTGGTAAATAAAAAATGACTTTCAATAAGTATTATGTAATAATCAATATTGAATAAAAAATTATTCTATTCTATTCTATTCTTGCACCTTATTTATTTGCGCTCATGGCTAGTCTCCGTTGATATTAGATACCTTGACCGACATTTGATGTGGAGGACATTATATAATTATTAATTTTATACGTGTTAGAGCCATATTGCAGCAATATTATGATTATCGTACGAATGGGTCAGCTCGACCGGGGAACAACCAACCAAAGAACCAGAAAAAAGTGAGATAGCAGCTTAATGCTACTGTGTTTCGTATGGTGAGTGTAGAGAACCGGAGACCCTTTTTACTGGAAACGAGGCATTCCATCTTAGTGATTCTTAATCGAGGATAAATGTTGATATCTATATGCCACAGCATCCACTTACATACCATTAGGTAGACTGCACTCGTTTGTCACACACATTATATAAAAAAAATCACTTCATTGGTTATGTTGAAGTTACCTGATCATCGAATCCATGCGTGATCTCGTGTCCGATGACGAAGCCGATGGCACCGTAGTTCATGTAAGCGGGCCTCGTAGCTGAGAAGAACGCACCTTGCAGGATACCGGCGGGGAATTCTATTGAAATATGAAAATATATTGTATAGTGGCGGTGTAAGAACATCCGTAGGAGGGGATAGAGGCAAATAAAACAGGCGCGTCTAAAAGCGTAAAATAGATATACCCCAATATATAAGGTTTGGAAGCCATTTTTTATGGTATATCCCATAATCGCCTCTTATACCAAATCAATTATCTTATTTACATAGTACCTTTGTTTACATAGATGGAGTGACGACCTGGTAAGACATGCAGGAAGTCGATGGATGCAGTTAGTTCAGGACCGTAGTTTGTGGCGTTCCTTGGGGATGGGCCTATGTGCAGCAGTGGACTTGTGAAAGGCTGTAATGATGATTTACATAGCATCTGCCGGATATACTCACGGATGCTGTTCTCGATTGAAGAGTAGAAGGCGTTAACGATGGCGGGACGGCCGTGGGTAACCCAGTCGGTCTTGTTGACCGGTTCACGCAGCTTGCTGAACAGGTACTCCGTGCCGAAGAGCGTCAGGTTCAGCACAGACTCCATCAGCTTGTCCGATGACATCTCCAGCTGTGGAGGATGGAAGATGGGTATGAATGAAGAACTAGAAATATGCGTGGTGATTTTAATTATAAAGAAGTTGCCTCATAACGGATAATAAATATTAACAACTACTCTAACTACTTTTTACCATAGTAAAAACTTCATAATAATTATTCAAATTATTTGGAAGTTATCACTGTGGTTAAAAGTCAACCAACGGGGGATTACAGCCCCATTACATCTTTGTATTCAAGATAAGATACATTTCTACGTGGTAGAGCTCCGCTGTGGCAGGAATGGGTCGACTCGACCGGGGAAGGACCACGCTCTTTTAAAGTACCAGCGTGAAATAGCAGCTTGACACTGCTGTGTTTTGTATAGTGAGTGTAGAGAGTTGGAAATACTTTTTACTAAAAATGGAGCATTCAGTTATAGTGCTCAGGGGTGACAATGAGTCTGCATTTCGATTCTTAATTTAGGATAAATGTATATCATAGATATCTACGGACCACACCATCAGGTGGACAATGTGTTCGTTTGTCACCTTTATTCTATTTAAAAAAAAAGATAAAATTGAGTAATTAATACAAAACACCACGAACTCACCCCAGAATAGAATTCGGTGAGTTTATCGTTGTCCAACATTTCATTGGGGTATGCGATGTGGGCAGACATGGAGTCCGCTTTGTCCAAGGCGGCGCGACGCGTGGTTTCGTCCATCCATTCCACCTCGGCTAGGGTTCTACGGAATTGTTGCCGGATGTCGTTCACCATCTCGAGAGCGTTGGCCTTTGAGTTCTCGTTGAAGTACTTCCGGATGTAGAGGGCGCCGACCGCGATTGACAAACTGACAAAGAGGGAGAGAGATACAATTATATAACAAAAATGCAACAAGTAGGTAACTTAGCACAGTTTTAGATTCATATTATTCATCATTCATTATAACACGCACAACTTAAAAAATGTGACTAGTTATGTACATTTTGTACTGGAGAGTAACATTTCTTTTACAAGGACTGTGAGTTGAAGTAATGTGATGTAGCCAACTTATTAAGGTAAGTTTTAACCAAGTTAAAACAAAATAAATAAAAAGATTATATTCAAAAGTAAGCACATTGTTATGACAGCCAGAAAAAAGGGTTTAACTCGTGTATTTTGTCATTAGGTACGACATCGACGTTACAGTATGGTGTCGTTGTGTGTGTGTGTGTGTGTGTGTGTGTGTGTGTTTATTTTTGTGTGAGGAGGGGGGGGAGGGGTTCTTACCTCATGCTGGCGGTGTCCGCGCACTCCTTCCAGCGGCTCTCGCGCTCCGTCTTGCCGGACAGCGCGGTGACGTAGGCGAGCTGGCGACGCCGCAGCGACTCCGTCAGGTACGACACCGACGCGCCCGACACGCGCCACATCACGTAGTTTGCCTGCACCCGCCTCGGAGTTTTCTCCAGAAGCACCTGACACCACACCGTTCCATTACTTACTTATATAACCAATTTTAAACCTTATACACAGTTAGTTACCGTTACCGGTTACTAAAGTCCACTGCTGAATATAGACCTCTTTCAATTAATAGCACAATGTCGACGATGACTCAATTGCGTGTTTTATGGCGTTCCTTTGAAAAGGTCAGTATTACGCAGTGAATTTGTGATAGACTGATCATCACATTCCATCAAAACTTATAATAATTCTAAACATTAATTCATGGATCAACTTCTTACTAGATTCCTCAGTATAGAACCAAGAATTTAAAACAATATATACACTCTAGTCATCAATAAGAGATAAAAATGTAAACAAAAAGTCGAGTTATACCTCTAGATCGGTGATGTACTTGGGTACGTTAACGATGGCGATCTCTTCAAGACCAACTTTCACGTGCGGAGCCAATAGTCTGTTGATGTAAGTCAGCCACGGGATCCTGTCAAAAAAACCGATTATATTAAAATGTCCAATTAAATACTAATCATTTAAGATTCAAAAATAGATTATAAGTTTGCCGTCCACTATCGGGAAGAATACACAAGCAACTAAAATCAAAATGGAAATGGTTTTAGTTTTTTATCAAACTGAAATGACAAACAATCTTACAGTTCAGTTCACTTGATAGTTAGTGATTACTAAAGTCGATGCATGCCTGCAACCAACTTCCAACAAAGAAAACTACAAGTGCCCTCTTACCCCTAAGACATAAGATAGAATGCCTTAAGGCCTGTACTCTCTCTCTCTATACCCTTCAAACTAAAGCGAAACTCAGCATCATAACCTTCCCCAAGGAATACCAAAAAACATGGCCTAAGCTCTTTACATGCATCGACTTCTTGCATATCTTACCAGGTCGTCACTACATCTTGTGAAGACTAAATCCCAACGATAATACTTTACAAACTAAACAACTTACACCCGTATACATCTCTAGCATTGTCTCATGCTGCACTTACTTGGGGAACTTCTGCTGTAACTCGGCTATAGTCATGGGGTTGTACAGACTTGTCGCATTACGGCGTTTCTCCAGTGGCAAGGAAATCTAAAACAATAATATGTCGATATTAAAAAGAAATTCAGTTCCGATTGCGTTAAAATTTTTAGTCGGGTTTAAGATGGAGCTTAGTAATTTCTGTTATACCTGAATCTATAATCAATCTTTGGGAAGGTGACTTATATAGGATATCCTCGCTTTTCATTTAGTCATTATTTTAAAAGTCGAATATCACTGAGGTCATGAACGACGTGAATTATTTGACTGATTTCATGATGGGAAAGTTAATTTGTTAGAAAACTCTAGAGATTAATGTTTCTCTCAAATATTACTTACATTTTATATTAATTAGATTATAGAAGGATTAACCAACCTACGGATATACCTAAAAGTAGATAAATTAAAAAAGAATTTAGTTTGTGTAAAATATTAAAGAGAACAGCACAGGCATTGCTTTTTTTACAAACCGAAAACGTTTATTTAAAACGCTATTTTTCAACGATGATTACACTGTGCGACCATCAGTCCCAACTAGGGACATCTGGTAAACGTAAGTTTATTTTAGACCTCATTGGCAGTCAGCAAGTCGATTATAACATCGAGCTACGTAGATGTCTGTTATCCGGATCCTTGTGTTTGATAAGGGTGACAAACGAGCACATAGTCCACCTGATGGTAAGTGGTTGCTGCGGCGCATAGACATCTATCCTCTATTACAAATCAAAATGTAGATGCGTTGTCACCCGTGAGGACTAAGATGGAATGCCTCATTTCCAGTAAGTAAGCTTCCGGCCACCTGCACTCACCAAGCGAAACGCAGAGGTAAACTCCTACTTCACGCTGGTATTACCCCGGTACCCCGGTTCGAGCTGGCCCATCCGTGCGACAGCAAAAGCTGCCGCGTGGCTCTACCTCTGTTCATTTCCTATACAGTCTATACAAACTCCAGTGCTGAAGCCTCCTACATATTTGCCTCATAGGGCGGATATTTGTCACAGTTGGCACGTTTTTTTTATAGAATCAGGGTGATAAACGAGCACACAGTCCACCTGATGGTAAGTGGTTGCTGTGACCCATAGACATCTACATTTACATTTATTCTCAGTAAAGAAACAAAATGCAGATGCATCGTCACCCGTGAGGACTAAGATGGAATGCCTCTTTTCCAGTAAAATGGGTCTCCGGTTCTCTACACTCACCATACAAAACACAGCAGTTTCAAGCTGCCATTTTACGCTGGGATTCTGGTCGAGCCGACCCATTCAAACTACAACCATACTACTAATGTAGCTGCAGCATTGCTCTACCACGTATTAACAAATAAACAAATAAAAGGAAATGGAATAAAAAAAAAGAATTACGTCCATTATATATGTATGCAAGCACACATTAAAATAAAAATCGTGTGCTATAATGAGGTGGTGGAAGGGACCGTCTCGTCTCAGCCAGCGCATCTTATGTGTAGTCTTATGACGAGAGATTGATACGCTGATTTTCAGCCGGCCACGAACAAGTTCGGACGGTCAACTGTATGCGAGCAAGTATTTTTTTAATCCGTATTCTATACCGCATGTGAGAAATGCCGTTATGACGTTGAATTCCTAGATGGGATTCGCACTGTCTTAGCGTAACAAATCTCCACCCATAGCCATTTCCCAAAAATACCAAAAGCTTACTGCTAGAGAATGTCATTAATGTTTTTTTAAGCTAGGACTGATGGAACAGAGCTGTGTTTAATTTTAATGCTAAGATCTATCAACTTACTCATCCATTATAAAATATATAAATGGTGTATAAAAAAGTCCACTGATTAACAAAGGCCTATTTGACGGCTCTGTGGCGCAGTGGCTTAGCAATGAATTGCAGTGCTAAGGGCCGCGGGTTCGCATCTCGCAAGGAAAAAGTATTTGTATGGCCTACAAATAATTGTCCGGGTCTGGATGTTTGTGCTTGTGAAATTCATGTATGTAAATTGCCTCCGCGATGCAGGAGAAAATTCTAGTGTGGTTACGTTTTTTTTTAAAGTAAAGGAAAGAAAGAAAGGTCTCTCTATATAGTGTTTCAAAGGGGGATTTTTGAAGTCGGTAGAAAATATAACTAATATTTTAAAAAAAAAACGTTAATCTCTACACTTTTCTAACAAATTAGCCTTCCCCACTTGAAATCTATCAAATACTTATTACTAAGTGGCGCCGCTCTTTGGTGGCAGAAAAAGTCGTAGAGACCAATTGACATCACAATCCAATATAATTAGGTCACTTCTGGACCTTCAGGCAATGCTCTTATTGTTGGCTCGCGGACGTTGCCTTCGTTTTACATAAAAGCCAACCTGAGTCGTAAATCCAACTGTCCGCGGGAAAATTAAACAGTGTTTTGTAATGGTCTCTTGGGTGGCGTCGGTTGTTTATGTTGCCATATGTGGAATTAGGTCGGTTATTATGTGGGTGTTATCAGTTATACGTGGCAGAGCGACGCTGCAGATAATAGGTCAGGGAAAAAGTTTCTCCGTATCTTATATACAAATACAAGGCATTTTTTTTTCAGTTTTCACTTTTCATCACCAGTGATCAATCTTTTCAAACATGGTTCGGTTGCATTACGTTTCAATAGAAAATCGCAAATGAGTACACGATTCATTAGGTTTCTTTCAGTGAGCTCGTGTGGTACCCAAATATCGAGCTTTTTTTATAGCCAGGTTTTTTCAAATGATTCAAAATTGTTTTGTGGTATGTCTAACTACTAATAATATGTCGATCTTCCTCCACTTTTTCAAAAATAACATCGACTTTATTAGTAAAAGATGATTTGACAATAACACTCCCGGACTGAAAACGCTTGAACCAACTTTCTACTACTCTTACTGAGACTGCATGAGGTCCATAAACGTCGCAAATTTTTTCTCGACTTGAATCGCATTTGTCCTTTTTTTGTAATAAAACTTCAAAATGTATCGAATTTCTTCGATAGATTAATTTATTTTAGCGGACAGAAAAGTAATTGGAAATTGGCGGGGAAGTATTTTTTTTTGTATTGATATTAAAACCAGCCAGCTACAAACAATATAACTAAAAAAATATCTTCAATTTTATACAAACAAAATATTATGGTTGAAGCACGAATAGGGCAGCTAGACCGGGGAAGGACCTCGATTTCTCAAAATACCTGCGTGAAATAGCTATTCTGGTTTGTACCCTTTGTCACCTCTTACGACACCCGTGGGACGAAATGGGGTAGTGGATATCTTTACACCGCTACTGCACGGTTGGAACAAACTTTTAGCTCACGTGATTTATCATCAGGTGGTGTAAGCCGTGGATACCTGTAACCGACTTCAAAGCAAAGACTACATATACCTTATAAACCCTGAGGACTAAGATGGAATGTCTCACAGACCGAGGCACAGCAGTGCGCACACTACATCTTGGTGGCATAAGCAGGTGAGGGTTTTACCTACTCACACAGACTTAGGACTAGTAACCGTACCTGATACGAGAATACTTACATTGGCAAGTTTCATCTCAAACTGCAGCGACTCCTTCAGCTCAACCTCGGCGCGGCTCCTCTCAGCTCCCAGGAGCACCGCAATGTCTACCATATATTCGTAGTACGCTTGCACCAGTTTGTCGCTGAAACCCCTATTCAGGTACTCCCGACTGAGCCCCAAAGATGCCTGGTCCAGCTGTTGATAATCCGGGTAAATGAAAAATCATTGGCAACACTTGTGGACATAGCAGATGATCGTGTCCCTGACATTGCACACATAGAGTATCAGCGCTAGCTTTATAATATAGCAAAATTCATGTTTTGAGTCTAGAGTACAAGACTATATTATCTTAAAAACAATAATATAATAACATTTAAACCAATAACGCTCAAGGAGTCAATGCACGCGTCAAATTTTAATTTTCCACTAAAAAAGAAAGCGTCACAGAAGAAAGTTCCCTAAATAGTGTTTAGTTTGTTTTTTTTTTAATTTTATGTTATATACCTTATACGAGTATATTGCTATGGTTCAATGTCTATTTATTTCTTTAATAATTTATGTATAGACAATGTATTGTTACAAAGTAAAAATAAAAAAGATATTTTATGTTCTTAACTTTTAAGTCCTTGGTGTCTGAAATAAAGATATTGTATTGCAGTGCATTGTATTAAAGTGCTACGAAATACGAAAACCTCTTTTATTAAACGCAAGACGCCATATTGCAAAAATAATGTCGATATATTAGATAGATAAATTTTGAATATTTTCAAACCACCAGCGTTATCAACATATGGGGGAATTCCCCAAATTGCGGGGAATTTAAAGTTGGTTGGGGATTTTTGGGGATTGATATTATGTGGGGAAAATGCGGGGATTTCGAAAATCGATAGCCCGACCCAAATCAGAACCTTTTTTCAAGAAATCTAAACACTTATCTTTTTAGGTTACTTATGAATATTGAACGACTCCCTTTTCTGGCGACTTCCGAAAAGGAGACGGTACTCAATTCGAGGCGTATGTTTTTTTTATGTGTGTTACTTCATAACTTTTTACTGAGTGGACCGATTTCGATGATTCTTTTTTTATATGAAAGCTGATACTTCTCGTGTGCCATATGAATTTGATCAAAGTCAGAACAATAGTTTTTGAGTTATTTGAGTTATTCTTAATAACTCATTTTGAAGTCGGCTGTACAAAATTTTTAATTTTAAATTATTTAATTATCTTCATTGCATCACATTTAATTTTCGAATTTATTTCGGCAACTTTTTTGTATCATTTAATACTATTCATTTCTTAATTTTTTTAATTTTAAAGTAGAGAACCGCATGCATGTAAATGCAGATACTAAGGTACTTTTTAGATGGCAACAAGGAACTAAAAATACTCCATGGAGTAAAATGCGTGCTACACAAATATGGAGTGTGAAAAAATTTTTTTCATTGAAAAATAAAAAAAAAGTTAGTTAAAAAATAAATCTTATAAAATTAATTGAAAATTGTTTCATTGCTTAAAATAAAATCGAGGGGAATTTGTGGCGAATCTGTTGAAGTGTTGTCCCTAAATTGGGGAATTTAACATGGATTTTCATGGAACTTGACAAATTGGTGTTGGCAACGCTGAAAGCTGGACACCTATTAAACTATTCATTTAACACTCATCCATACCATGCAATCTAATATATATGTATAAATGAATATTTGTTTGTTTGTACCTACATCTTCAATGCATTCATATCAGATTACGATAAAACTTTTGTGGTTATGGTACGAGGATGCCAAAGTTTCTGACAAGTAGACAAAATAAAAAGAAGCACAATAACGCAAGCCGGGCATAGCTGGTACTTTGTAAATAAAGTGAAAATTCGCTTAGCAGCTAGCGTAGCAATCTAGCACGTCCAATAAAAAATTAATTTATATTGCCAAATATTAATCAAAAATGCAGTTGCTAATATCCAAGACAATTATGGCGTGAATATGAATTATGAAATAATAAGAAAGATTCCTTACATCGATGATCCTCTTGGTGGAGTTCTTCACGTCGACACTAATAGAGAAGTCCAGGAAATAGTCAACAGAGTAACCGGCCGCGCGGAAGCGGTAGACCGACTCGTCCCAGGAGAAGGAGCGCTCGTCCCAGGAGTCGCCGTCCAGTACTGGCCAGCCGCCAAGACGACGAAGCATATCCAACAGCGGCTGGACGCCGCGTGCTTCGATTGCGGCTGTAAACATGTTGCAATTAATTCTTGGCCCTATTTTGTGTTTATTTATTTATTAATACAGTATTTTTGCATTGCCTCTTACGAATACCAAAGAAGACAAAGCGCGGACTGCCTTCAAACATTTTTTTTGGTTCACAAACTAACAAGGAACAACAGCGAAAAGATTACGTTTAGGTATTTTAAAGGAAGCCTAAATCATGTTCAACTTATTGTAGAAATACGTACTTACACACACACACGCACATAAATCATTGACGCAAAATCACATTGAGGGCATCCACGACCTTTTCTGCCACCAGGGCGGCGCCACTAGAAAGTGAGGTATAATATTTGACAGATTTCATAGCGGGGAAATTAATTTGTTCGGAAAATGTAAATGTTAATGATTCTTTCTGTTCTATTAGTTACATTTTATATTGATAAGATTAAAAATAACTAAACCAAACCACAGACATTCATAAAAGTAGAAAAAGTTAAAATGTGCAACAAATTAATGAATAAACCACGCATCGTTTTGTGTATTAATACTCTTCAAACTTCTCTCTACAAACTGATAAACTTTTATTCAAAACCAATTTCTCAAATGACATTGTGTAACAAAAAACTTTACGTCAGTGTCAACTAGCGACATCTAGGGAGCAGAAAATTATTAGTCGCCATTGTAACCAATAACTAGGTATTTCTATAGAATAAAAGTGACAAACAAGCATATAGTCCACCTGATGATAAGTGGAATTGATGGCCCATAGACATCAACAAGTTAAAACGGTACTTCTTTGATAAGGGCGACAAACGTGCATACAGTGCACCTGACGGTAAGTGGACGCTGTGGCCCATGGACATCTACATTTTTCCTCGATCAAGAATCTATATGCAGAATCGTTCCGTGAGAGCGTGGTCCCACCCCGGTATTGACGCATTCGTGCTACAACCATAATATAGCACCATGGCTCTAACACTTAACAATAGTGGTAAAATTAAACATTTTCTACAACCGACTTCAATATAAATATAATTTTTTGTTCATTTTGTTGAAAACACTATAGTTGATCGCGAGAAAGATTACTCAATGAGAGCTAAAACAATCTTCCGTTCACCAGATGTCGCTCATTAAGACTGAAGTGAAGTTCTTTGTTACACATTTTCAAATTGAGAAGATGCGTTATAAATAAACATTTATCGGTTTCTAGAGCAATAAACAAATACACGAAACAATGCCTCAGCGGCAAAGAATATATCAGCGATTTGCTCTTTAATTTTTTGCACATTCTTAACGTTTACTTTTTTTAATTTTAGTTTGGCTTGTTTGGTTTGTTATATATTCATCTGCTTATCTCATTAATATAAAATATAACTAATATTACAGTAAAAACATTAAGCCTTACATTTTCCAAACAAATTAACTTCCCTGCAAAGCAATCTGTCAAATATTTCACCTCATTCCTAAGTAGCGTCGCCCTGGTGACAAAAAGTCGTTGACGCTCCCAATAACACAGTAGCGCTCTAGTAGAATACTGAGCAACTGGTTCGATCCTCCGGCGTCACATCACAACGGTGCTTATGCTCTAAATAATGTTAGGCAAATGGCGGAAGTGACGTCACCGCGTTCACTTTCACCCGTAACCGGTGTGCGCAATATACGTGTAATTGTTAAGTACTGACAGTACTAGTAATTGTAACGGGCTAACTACAACATCGGGACGTCAAGCAGCTAGTGCTCCCGTGACCATGGGCACTGTAAAGCACTCGAAACGCCGAGAATAAAAAGTTAAAATTAAACGCGATAACATCTGGAAAATTTGTTTCATTTAATGTGTAGTGTTCGCGTAATTATAAGAAATCATTCGATGTCAATTTCGATGTTAAAACTTCTAATGATAAATTTATGTTTTTTTTTAATATAAGAGGGGGCAAAGGAGCATGCGGCTTACCTGATGGTAAGTGACTACCGCCGCCCATGAATTACTGCAACACCAGGGGAATTGCAGATGATTTACCGGCTTTTTATAAAAGAAAGTTGTGGGAGGAGGAAAACTTCTTGTAAATCACACAGTGGTGGACCGCCAATCATCCAGATGGTGTGGATGGTATTGTGAGTTTTGTTGCATTATGTAATTTAACGGTTAAAGGTGAAATTTAGTGGCTGCGATTAGTTTTTTAATTTATCTTTGTTCAAAACGAGGTTGCTCTGTCTGTAGAAGAAACGGCAAAAGAAACTCTACAGGTATCCTATTTTTTGTTCTTTTTTATGGCCAATTACTATTTTTTTATCAAAAATATCACAGAAACTTAAACATGCATAATGTTCTATAATAAAAAGACACGACAAACATATACAAAATTATTGTTCAACACGTTTGTTTCCAAACCAAAAATATGAGTAGGTATCTGTGGATGGCCTTTTTTATTACCACGTTTTATTTACTATTTAATTTTTTTTCGGGTCGAATTTAGTAATTTATTTTAAAACAACTTCCCGATGAGCTTAGAACAAGACTTGAAATTTTGAACACGACTCAGAATCGTGAAAAAAGGTTTTATATTAAAAAATTATACCATTTAAATAAACAAATGTCTAATATAAATTTGGTAACGCTAACTTAATTACCAAACGGTAGATTCAATTTGTCAATATATAATTTACACATACTTGCAATTGTTGACACTTGGTAAAACCCCAGCTTCATTTTTCGATTTCGATAAACAGTTGTACCTACTAGTTTCTCAATATTCAGAAACTGGTACAAGTGTTTAATCAAATCACAAAAATAAATTTGACAAGTTTGAAAAGTATTTAACGTCATTAGTTTGATATGACCTTATTAATGAACCATCTGATTCATTATTCAGTAGGTAGAGCCTACTCCATTTTAAAAGGCCGGCAACGCATCTGCAATTCCCCTGGTGTTGCAGTTGTTCGTGGGCGGCGATAGTCACTTAACATCAGGTGAGCCGCATGCTCGTTTGCCCCCTCTCCTATAAAAAAGGTAGTGTGCAATGACGCAACCAATAGAGGTAACATTGGCTGTCCTAAAATATAACAAAAGTACTTAATACTACGTTAATAATGACCAACAATTTGTTAATAAATCTTTTTAATATGAGTCGGTTCTCGGAAGTCCTATTATTAATATGCCTCCACGTTTTGAAATGCGACCAGAACTAGGTATATTATAGTAGCACGAATGGAACGGCTCGGCACTAAATATTTAAAGAAACGTATGGCAGCAACAAAATGACCATCAACTCAGTATAATACTGTAGTAACAGAGTTACTGCGGTGTTGATATTCTGTCGGAGCCTCAATTGACCGGTTAAACAAATGAAAATTATACTCACTCCTGTTCATGCAGGCCTGGTACAAAGTCTTGGCAAGGACAAACGGCCGGGGTTCACCAGGGGTGACGGGCTCGTCCAGTAGTGTCCTGATCTGTTCCTGTAGCTGGTCAGTGATAATGGAGAAGGTGTTGACTGAAGTCTTGTCGTCGGGGATACGCGTGTTCTTGACGAAAGAGCCGCACGCGAAATCGTAGAAGTCATCGCAAGGATCAACCTGCTCGTCCATGTTGAGGAGGAGTTTTGAAGCTAAAACAACAGGACAATGATGCATTGAAATTCTGTAGAGATGTTTTATTCTCTCTCTCTCTCTCTCTCTCTCTCTCTCCCTCACACACACACACACACGACATTTAAGTCACACATTAACGCTTTCACTGCTGTTCCGGTCTGAAGTGCCAGTAGGTATAATCACAGGCTGTGAAGCATTCCATTTTAGAATTCAAAGGTGACACGCATCTGACAGTCTTCTTTGTTTGAAGATGGCTGCAGATACCCATGGGCTGCAATAGTCACTTACTAGGCTGTAAATTTGTTTTTCCTTTATATATTGTTATTAAAAAAATATAAATGTTATAAAAAAAGTAACCCTCACCTGTGTGGACGCACCCCGGTGTGTTGCAAACGTCGTCCTCGTTGAATCCTTTGGAGATGACTGCAGGCGGCATGGATGGAGAAATTCTCAGTTCACTAGTCTGTGGCATGTCTAAAATGCAGACACAGTGTGTGAATGAAATGAAACAGACAAACAGAAGCACACGTACATTAACATATATATGTTTTGCAAGACGCCAAGTGAATGAGTAATGAAATTTAAACGTTGTGATATAAGTAATTAAAATTAAAAAAAATCTTTACACAGCCTACTACAATTTCTCAGGTATTATAAAGGTGACGGTGATTTACATTAAATCCTCAACGGCAAACAACATAACCTGACCATTTATACGTGATAGAGCCATGCCGCAGCTATATTATGTTAGTAGCTCGAATGTGTCGACTCGTCTGGAGAAGGATCACGCTCTCACAAAATAAACATACATTTTAAAATCCCCCGAAACAAAAGAGCTGATGATCTTCGAACGGCTGGACCGATTTTAATAATAAGAACCATCGCTAGAAAACCATCTTTTAAACTAAAACCGCACCTAACTCGGTTCACCCAGTTTAAGAACAACGGTGCCACTGACAGACACACACACAGAGAGCAGTGAAACTTATAACACCCCTCTTTTTGCGTGGGGGATTAAAAATAGTCGCTTAATGTACAATGTAGGTAATATTGTATTTTGAGTGTAGAGAGAGATCCGGAGACCTTTATTACTGGAAACAAGGCATTCTGTCTTAGTCCTCAGAATGACAATGAATTTTGATTTCGAATGCGTTTAATAATCGAGTATAGATGTAGATGTATATGGGCCAAGCCATCCACATACCAGGTAGACTGAGTGCTCGGTTTCAACCTAATTCTATAAAAAAAAAACCAGGGACAGTTATTTGAAGGCAATACCGGAGTCCCGGAGACGAACCCGCGGCTTCCTGCTTAGCTTTTTTACGTGATAGAGCCATGCTGCAGCTATATTATGATTTTGGCTCGAATGGGTCGGCTCGACCGGGAGAGAACCAGGCTCTTACAGAATACCAGCATAAAATAGCAGCATACAATACCAAACACATGGGCTGCTGTGTTTCGTATGGTGAGTGTAGAGAACCCGAATCCCTTGTTACAGTAAAGGAGAAATTCCATCTAAATTCTTAGGAGTGGCAACGCATCTGCATTGATTTTTGATTCTTAATCGAGGATAGATGTGGATGTCTATGGTCCACATCATTCAATTACCATCAAGTGGACTGTGTGCTTGTTGGTCACCTTTATCTATAATATTTTTTTAGAAAGAAACGATTTCAAACAGTCGTTTTTAACATATGGTATTCCGTATCTCTAAATTGAAAGAGACGAAATTATATATTGTTTTTTGGTAGTGAAACTTATTTGTAATATAATATCAAGCAATAAGGTCTATAACTCACACTATAAAAAAATTGTTAAATCTCCGTATCTATTTCTATTAAAAAAAGAGGCTTTAGCCCATACTCTGTCTCGTCCCTATACTGTTGAAAGTCCACTGCTATATCGTTGGGGGGTTTGCCATGGTTGCCGCGATTGGCAAGTGGGTTAGCAACCGCAGTCTTTTTATATTTTATTGTTATTAGGAGGACGCTGCTGCCTATCTTCTGGATTATTTCTCTCATCGCCTCTTGCGACACCCACGCGTCGATATGGGATGGTGGACACTCGTATTAATACATAGCCACAAAACAGTAAACGGTTCTTTTTACAGCTTACTGCTATTATTATGTCTGAAAATGTCCTCATTTATTTTTAACAAATTCAAAAACGTTGGCAGTTTCAATTCAATTCAATAACTCAAATTAACTAACTAAAAAAATAAGTTCACATTTTCAAATCAATAACTATAAACTTTTAATGTAAGGGTACGGAACTATCGTCCATTATTTTAAATATATTTAATGACTTGTTTACGTTAAGGCTACTTAAGATCTTCTAGGTTTTTTTATTATACTATAAATTTAGCGTGCTAACAATAGCTGAACAAAGTTATTTTAAACATGTGTGTATTGTGTACAATTTAATCTGCGAATCAGTTAAATATTTTTTTAGCAAATATGCCTAGACGTAATCACTCCATATACATAATATTAAGATTTGTAATCTTATTAGGTTTTGGTGCGTTGAAAGCTCAAACATTTTCCCATTATTTACAACATCCCAATATTACTTACAATATGACAAGGTAGGCACTTATATTAAGTACGTGAGGCAGAATCGAATATACATATTGATGTGTATGGGCCACAGCCCAGCACCACTCACCTACAGATAAACTATGTGCGAGTTTGTAAATTATTTAAATATCAAAACCTGTATAAACTTGTCAGTAAGCAAAAGCAGTCAATCATTAGATTGAAAATGCATGATACTTTTCATTCTGACCTTTTCTTAAAATGAACTTATGTATGAGTCGATGCATTTCGAATAGCTAGCGACAAGATAAAATGTATAGTGGTCAAGAAGCCAGGCAGACATTCGCCCGCAGTACATCGATTGTGTTAAATATTTATCGCTGAAGTCGAAGGAAGCGTCGTTGCGTGACTGCCTGCTGATTACTTGAGGAAAAAATAGAAAATATAATTTTGACACGCCTACTGAATGTTTATTTATTTATTTAAACTTCTACATACCTAGTACATTGGACGAGAAGTTTATACGGAGGAGAAAATATATTTGAAGTGAAAACTGCTTTGGAATCGTGATTTGAAACTCGATGAAACGAAAAAGTGACACTTAAGGTTTTAGCCTCTGAGAAAATGAGATAGAATACCATATATAGTTTCCTATTATCTCGGTCTCTCTTTTGTGTGGTGCTTTGTAGATGATTAATATAACTTTTAACTGTTAGAATAAACAGATAAAAAAATTAAGTAAATAAAATTAACCATATTGAATGAAATTAGATATCATAATCAATCCATTCATAACAATTCACGAGATCATAACTTACCGATTTATATTATTATTTATTTATATTTTATCAATCTAATATATTAATGACAGGCAATCCAGTTTTGTTCGATAAACGGACTTTACCTATACTTAGAATGAATTAGATTATATGATATTATAAAGCAATATTGCTTGCACTTTACTGAAGATTTTCACTTTTACCGCGTGTGAAATACACACATGTTTTTTTTTAGAATAAATTGTTAAAGATTCCTATGACAATTACAAACAATTTGCCACGTTGTTACGGTTACGAATAGCAAATTATTGAAACATAATTTAAAATTAAAAATATTGTACAACCTACTTCAATGTAAATTATTAAGAATAAATTGAAAAATAAAACTATTGGTAAGACCTTAACCAAATTTATATAGGACCACATGAGAAGTACCAGCTTTCAAATAAAAAATAATTATCGAAATTAGTTCACCTAGAAAAAAGTTATGCGATAACACACATAAAAACAGAACATACAGTCGAATTGAGTACCTCCTCCTTTTTGAAGTCGGTAGAAAAGAAAGAATGACAGAAACATAATGAATTCTTATATTTATGAGAATACTATATAAAATGTCTTCCAGAACGAATTTCGGTCACGGCGGCCAGTCTAAAGCAGTCAGTCAAAATCCACCAAAAATGTAGACAACATTTGTTTCCAACTGTTTCCAACTCAACAAAAGTTACCATCATTTGTTTCCGATGTTGCCGACAAATGTTTCCAACAAGCGTCTCCACCGAGGGAACAATGTTTGCAACAAGCGTATTCCTTTGATGTTGCCGACATTGTTTCAAGTTTTGTTGCCAACACTAGGTAATTACAGAAACATTTGTTACCAACACGTGTTGGCAACACAACAGTTGGTAACAAAACTTTTGTGGAGACGCGGCTTAACGGATACTAGCCAGTGCCGCAGGACACGATTATAGTACCTAAGTGCACTTTTTATTTCCTCACTCTCATAGTTCGATGGGACGGTAAACCGGCACGACCGGCAAATAGATTAGGCGTATAAGATCTAATGGTTTTACGTGCCTTCGAAGGCACGAGGGAGATGAGATCAGAATACTCATTGAATAAAAACTAATTTTACGGTTTTTATCGTGTTTGTTATAAACACTTTGCAGCACTTTACTTAATCGAGTAAATTATATAATAATAACTGAAGGTAGCCCTGAGTAACTATGACATTTGGACGATGGCCCTTGACCCCTTGACCATAAGTGCTGTGAAGCACCTGAACCGTCGATAATTAAAAAAGTTTAATTTAAACGCGATAAAATTCCTAAAATTAGAATAAATTAAATTATTAATTCAATGAAAGAAACATCTTTATTTGAACCTACCTACCTAATAAATTGATGAAAACTACTTGACTAAACTAATTGATAAAAACAATTGCACTACATATACCAGTGGTCCCACGTACACAATGAACAGACGCACGGGTAATTACAAATGTTTTCTGATTTTGAGAGTGAATTTGATAATAATATACTTTCATAAACGAATATATGCACGTCACAATAACGAAGAGTTTTCTTTTACGAACCCAATGTTTTCGCATCTTAACTATTTAGTAAAGAAGCAAAGACATTTAGTTTGGAAATACTAGTGTATAGTACATAAATGAACCGGAAAATGATAACAATAGCTTTTTTTTTTCTGCACCTTGTATGTCAAACTTGCGATAGCGGTATTTTGCGGGAGAATTTTACATATTTACGGATTCTTTTAAATAATCATAAAGTTTAACAGTATTATTTCCAAATTTTCTTAATTTGGAGTTTAGGTAGTAATTCTGTAAAAATGTATGATTTGTATTGCAAGCAAAGGCATGAATAATATATAGAAGATCAAATCGGAACTGGGCTCGCTGGGGTAAAAATACAAATAACTGCTTTTAGTTTTACAGATATTCAACACATTTAATATTATAAAAAAAAAAAACATTAAACGCCTTTCTAAATCGATGAGCTGTTCATCTCCCATTTATACAACAAAACTCACCGTGCATGCGTTTTGTCTATTCAATGGCGGATTATTCTAAAGGCAAACTAGGCACGTGCCTAGGGGCGCGGGCGGCTCTTCGTTGAATACGGTCAGATGTAAGGAGCTGATACTGGGATGCCCCGGCCCAGAGATGAGAACAATATTCTGTAAGCGGTGAGTCGACATGAAATATACCGTCTTCAACTGCTGAGCCTTCCCTTTCAAGTAACTGCGGAACTGTACGTCTCTCGAAATGTCGACTCCAAGGATTCCGATGTTGGCTGAGGCAAAGAGGAGACTGCCCTGAAATTGAGGAGATACGACAAAGTAACTCTTTTATGCGGTATCAGACGCTTTTGGGAATTAAACTGAAGCAGATTTAGAAAGACTCCACTTCAGACACAAGTTTGTCCCGGCACCCGACAACGTTTTCTCGAGAAAAGTCTGCTTAGCTATGAATATATGTTACTAGTTTGCAACATATCACTGATATACAGAACTTACAGGGTAGGCGACGGTGACATGCTTGGAGTCGGAGCATGCACCGTCGACTACGGTCTTAATACTCCGATTTGTAAATAACTGGTGACCCAATTGCATAATTTCTCGGGAAGCCCATAAGAGCGAAGCTTTGAAGAAAGCGCTTTGTGCCAAATCCGATAAAAGGCCTCATCTATGTCCAACTTAACCGCCACAGCCTTCAACTTAGTCTAGACTGCCTCCGCCTATCGGTGATTCAGGACGAGTAAATAAGAGTATTACCAGCTGATCGATTTTGACAGAAAGCGTATTGACAGTCACTAATCAGCTGATGCTCTTCAAGGTACACCATGATCTGGCAGTTAATAATGTATTCCATTATTTTGGATAACAAGAAGGTGATGGCAATAGGTCTGTAGTTGGACGGGTCCGATCTGTCTCATTTTTTAGGGATACCGGGTACACTAAGGCTGTCTTTCATAAGCTTGGAACGACGTCTAAAGAGTAAGAGAACTGGAAAAGACGTGTAAGTCCCGGTGCTAATACTGGAGAACACGTCTTCATCACAATTGGGGGATTCCTTCAGGCCCACTCCACTTAAAGATCTCCAGGGAGCAGTGTTTCACGCACTGAGGACTGTGCGAACCGAACATCTGTTTGGAGCACTCACACTGCGGGATGGTAGGCGTAGGCGGTAGATTCCAGTTGTCGTCGAGAGTTGAATTGGACGGAAAAAGAGAACTTAAAAGATCGGCTTTCTCGTTTGCGCCGTCGGTTAGCAAGTCATCCTTCCTGCACGGAGATGGTAATGATGGCTTACAGAAATTCCCTTGGGTAGGCGAGAGACCAGAATGCACGTGCTCTCAAAGAAAGGCGAACTTGTTTCTTGCCAACTCTCAATGGGCTCCGACTTTACCCTAGCGATAACTCTTTTGAAGGACCTGAAAGCAGAGCTGTAGTTCTTTTTGAGTGAGCTAGTTTTTGCAATCCGGGACAGCGATGTGACGATGGGATGCTGTACTGATTATACCCCGTTTGCCTTGTGTAGAATTTTAGGAATAGAAGGGAATTTTAACCACAGTTGTCGTGCTTGGCAAGCGTTTTTTTTATTTTAGTTAATTAAGGAGACGCTGTTGTCCATCTTTTGATTTGTTTCTCTCTGTCACCTTTTACGACACCCAAGGGATTATATGGGTACAATTTTTGTGGATAAAAGTTTAAATATATAAACAAATATAATATTTTATTTGAATGACATAACTAGCTGCCGATTAGCGCGTTTAACGTGTACGTAAAAATATACCTTAGGTATTTAAGTGCGCGTAAGTAAACGTAGCATCAGGGTCGGATGATCAAACAGGAAAATGGTGTATAAAGATGAGGCCAAGTTCAGGACACGCATCGAGGTCATTGGCGACGTAAATGAGCTTTTAGGACTTCTGAACTTTAAAGTAAAAATAAAAAACTTGTGCAATAACAACTCTAGCTGTTGTCGTCGACTGTGTTAAATGATACTTTATAATATGTAAAAAAATATGTTTGTTTGTTCGTAGTTTATGCGCTGCCACTTTGTCATCTTAATGCTTGCATTTGCGTGACGGTTATAGGCGTAGTACTATTAACTTAGAGTAGATGGTGTGCGTAGCGTATCGACAAATTTATTTGAAAGTCATATTACGAGATAACATTCAATTTCAATAAATGTATTTCTATTTAAAAAAAAAAACTTCCAATTTTAAAACAATATTTCCACAAATATTTTAACGCGCCGGTTACCAGGCAGTATGTTTTAATAAAAGATAAACATTATAACCGTTTAATTTAAGAATTTCTTTTTTTTTTGTAAAATACTTTGTTGTTTATAGTAAAGTTGTAGGACATGGGTCTTGTATCATTACTGAGAGGGTTTTAAGAAAAAGAAGTTTTACTGCGGTGCCCCAATGCGCGCTAGGCCACTTTAAATGCCTTTGATTGATTTTATTTGATTTCTCAGATATGCAGCTTTATCTTTTTTATAAGGGTGACAAACGTGCACACTGTCCACCTGATGGATATGGGTGATACAACTATCCTCGGTTAAGGTTAGGGTCAAAATGACTAAGATGGAGTGCGTCGTTTCCAGTAAAAAGGGTTTCCGGTTCTCTACACTCACAATATGAAACATTGCAGTATTGAGCTGATATTTTTTTTCTAGTTTTCTGTGAGAGCGTGGTCCTTCCCCGGTCGAGCTGACTTTTTCGTGCTAGAACCATAATATAGCTGCAGCGGAAAAGCCAGGAGAGATCCAGCTGGTAATAACTAGTATTATCTATATATACAAATAAATAAAATTGAAGTGTCGATTTGTAACGTCAAAATAACAGGTTTTTACTAAATGCATATGAAAGAATATACGGTGCTAATATCAAAAATAAAATGTCTGTTTGTTTGTTCCGGCTTATCTCCGAAAATCCTGGACCGATTTTGACGGGACTTTCACTGGCAGATAGCTGATGTTATAAGTAACAACGTAGGATACTTTTATTTTAGAAAAAGAATTAGGGTTCTGCGCAAAAAAATTTAAAACCACACTCGGGCGAAGTTGCGAGTGACAGCTAGTTTATAAATATATTGATATCAAAAGTGATCTCTTCACATATCCACAGTTTTGAGCTAGTGGCTGCATGAACTTTCCAGGAAGCAAATGGTACATAACTGGTGTGTAACCGGTTATTACGGGGAAACATTCGACAGCCATCACGCAATTACGCTATCGTTGCACCCGTGCAGCGCACTTAGCTGTGTTACGGTTTGCCGAGCCCACTATATTGTGGATTAACCGTGTACTTTTAGGAAAAAAACTCTAGCAAGCCGCCCCGGCTTCGCACGGTTGATCTCTGGATCTCCGCAACAACGCCACCTACCGGTTTCAATTGTGAATCTAAATCATTCTCTAATCAACTTAATCACACACACAAAATTTCATCCTAATCGATCCAGTCTTTTAGGAGGATTTCAGTCACATACACACGGACAGAAGAATTATATAATATATAATATGCATCTATTGTACACATAAATTTTCCTCTTGAATCATTCTGTCCAATGATGAAAATCTCATCAAAATCTGTTACGTAGTTCCAAAGATCTAAGCGTACAGACAATGGGAAGCGACTTTGTTTTATACTATCTAGAGATTTAAAAACACCCTGCCCAATAAATAATTGAAAAACAAAATCAAAATCGGAGAGTATACGCAGATATTATACGTTTAATTCCTCCATTCGCTTTACACCATCAATAAACCAGATGGTCGACGGGTCTTCACCCCTTTGTTGTCGATATTCCACGCATTCAAATCATAAGGGTTGTTTCATCTTTTATAATGCTAAGCTGTCTTTCCGTCAAGCTACTGGGTGTTTTAACTCCATCCTCGCCTGGGGCCTTGCCATTTTTAAGGTGCTGGAGAGCCATTCTAATTTCGCTCAGACGAGACCACCACACTTCTGCTCCACGCCTCCGGAGTAGTACCACCATGGAGGACGGAATTAAAGAGCTTCTGAAGGACTTCAAGTATCGGTTTTCCACCTGTAATTTCATCCTCACCTGGGGTCCTGACGTTTTTAAAGTGCTGGAGAGCCATCCTAACCTCACTCAGACTGACGTCCGGAATATCTTCGGAATAGTGTCAGATAAGACTTGCTCTTGGATCGTTACTCACACTTGCGTGTGGCTCCAACGATGATGTGTACAGCTGCCCATAGAAACTCTCAATCTCACACAAAATCTCAGGTGTCCCGGAAACGTCGCTGCGACACTCGGTCTTCAGCTTCGACAGTTGGCTCTTTCTGGGAGACAGATCTCTAGCAAAGACTTTGGAGCCCTGGTTCCGCTCGATCGCTTGTTCCATACGAGCAGTATTAAAGTTGCGTAAGTCCTGTCGCATGCATTCGAAAATCTATCTGTTCAGTTGCCTGTATGCTGTCAAGTCTGCTGAAGCCTGCAGCTTCATTTCCCGTCTAACAGCCATGAGATTAAGCGTGTGATCGGAGAGTTTTTGTGTTCTTCTGCGGCGGGTCTTGCAGAACTTAGCTCCGACCGCATAGACAGTTTCCACGAGCTTGTCATTCATATCGTCCACTGCATTGCAATCTTCTAGGAACTCCAAATGGTTTTGTAGCTCGAGTTGAAAGGTTTTGGGATTTTGAATTAGAGCACGAGGGGGACGGAGCGTTGACTTCATTAGTCATGACTTCTCCAACGTAACGTTTAGGTTCAGTGTGCCTCTCACCATTCGGTGATCGCTGCGGGTTTTCACCCTCGCGATCACCGGGACACCATTGTCGTCTGGTCGTCATAATGAAGTTATATTTTGTCGAACCGTCGAGGCTCGCCCAGATCCACTTCCTGTGAGGCCGCTTCTGGAAGCAAGAGTTCATCATAAAGAATCTCTCTTTCTCCATGAAGCCGGCTAGCTGCTGGGCTTTGTGTTCGATTGCCCTATTCCAAATTTCCCTACCTTCAGCTAACCATTCTCTATTGTGCCTATTTTAGCGTAGAAGTCTCCTATTAACACCGTATAGAGGGTTTTGAAGGAGTGCATGGCTCTAGATATATCCTCATACACTTACCCCCCCCCCCCCCCCTCCTCATCGGGATGTGCCGAGGTTGGTGCGTAAATCAGTGTGACCTTCAGCAAACACCGCTTGGTGATTCTGAGTATAAGGTACGCAACCCTAGTCGACACACTCAATCTTTACAACGTTGTTAAGGAGAGACTTGTGGACAGACACCTCCTTGGGACAGATGGTTGCCCTCCCGGTGATAGAACAAGTTGCCGGATTCGAGGATTACCATGTCCTCCCCCTCTCTTTGGACCTCAGATAATCCTATAATATTCCAGCACAACATGTGTATCTCTTCTTCCAGCTCCAAGATCTTCTCGTCAATCCTCAGGGAGCGTGCCTTATATGTTGCCAGGTCGAGTCGTCGTAGGTTGCAACCGAACCTCCACCGGAGATTCTAGGCACCCCCTGCCCCGCCGTTACCATGGTTTTTTGGGTTTGCGAAAATACATTATTTTAAATGCTCAATTGCGTGCACTATTCCCGTAACCACTAATCCCAGCACCACTACTAGTGGTGATGGGGATAGTGTACGTAATTAAAGGGAAGGCAGGGGGTGCTCTTCAAAACCAGGTAAGACACTTAATTATATCTTATTAAGCGGATTTTAGCCGATTAATTTTTGAACATCATTAATCTTGCAGTTCATCCCCACTTATCACCAATTGCAGGCTTACAAGCTATATAAATAAAATGATAGACGTGTACAGTTGTGCGCGCATCAAGGAATAACTGCTGGATAGATTTCAATTAGGTTTTCTAACTTTTATTTCTTAGACACTTGGCCCTTATCTAAAAAAAAATTTTTTTTCGTTATCTTCATTTAATATAAAGTTGTTACAGTTTTAAGAAACAACGATTTTGTAAGTATAATATATTTTTGCTTACGATCTTTTTGATGTTTTTCCTTCGCACATACGAAAACCTTGTTAAGATACGAGTATCAAGCAACGCCGACGAAGTTGCCGGTAGATATTATCAGCTAGTAAGAAAATACAGAATTTTAATGTTACGATGTAAAGTATCACGCTCCACTAAGCAAATTAGATATTTCACTCTCGATTTAAGTGCATTAACAGATTTCCTAACTCACCTTGCCTGATTGTAAAGGAACCGAGCATTGTTCACGAATGCTATCGTTGGTCGAGCGTGTAGTTGCGCGACGAAACGTGCCCGTCATTTGGAGCCGGGGTGTCGTTTGGGCAATGAGGACCAATAATCTTTCGCTCACCAGATGTCGCTAGTTGAGGCTGAGGTGAAGTCTTTTGTTACACATTGTCGTATAATTAAAAATTTTGTTTCAAATAAAACTTTATCAGTTTCTTAGAGTATTCTATTAATACACAAAACAATGCCTCAGTGGTTTCCTCTTTGACCATTTACTCATTTTTAACTCTTTTTTTAACATTTCTAAATTTAGAAATGTCTGTTGTTTGATTTATTCATTTCTAACCTAATTGATATATAATATAAATTAATATACAGAGAGAAACATAACCTTTACATTTTCCAAATAACAGGTGAGGCGGACTCGCGCTCGAAGGGTTCCGTGCTATCGTAATACACGTTTCTAGTAGGGGACCCCTTTTAATTTTTAATTTATTTAAATTTTTATTATTTGTTCCTATAGCGGCAACAGAAATACACATTCTGTGAAAATTTCAACTGTCTACCTATTACAGACAGGCTTACGGACGGACAGACGGACAGCGGAGGGTAAATAGGGTACCCTAAAAATTAACATTCTCGTTATGATATCTGTTAAATATTCCACCTCAACGTAAAGTGGCCGCTCCCTGGTGGCAGAAAGTCGTGGATGCCCTTATTGATTTGGCCTGAAGTTTATGCGACATAGATTTTTGTGCAAGCTAGTTTTGATAAAAACCGATTAAGGCCGCCTTGTAGTGCGGTGTGTAGGTATGAAAACGTTACCTCATTCCCTGCAATTGTCGTGGCTAAGTGTACTAAAGCGGGGAGAATTTCACAATAATCAACGTACGTCGTAAGCGCAAGCGCTTAAAATGTTCTTTTGTTTTTAAAATGAGGGTGACAAACTAGCACACAGTTCGCCTGATGGTAAGTGTTTGCTGTGGCCCACATGTGGCACATTTGTCTTTGAATAAGAATGAAAATACAGAAGTGTTGTCACCCGTGAGGACTAAGATTGAATAACTTGCTTCTAGTAAAAAGGGTCTCTGGTTCTCTATAGGTACTCACCGAACAAAAAAGCAGCATTAAGATGCTATTTTAAGCTGGTATCCTGTGAGAGCATGGTCCTACCACGTACAAAGTGATAAATGTTCGATTATGTTTTCTTTTTTATAAGATTAAAATTAAAAATGATTTTATAAAATAGGGTTTATTCAACTTAAAATAATAAGCTAAACTTTTTAAATATTTTTAATTTTTACACGGTTTTTTTTTTATAATGTTTCCTCCACACTAGGATTTTCTCTTTTTGGCAGTTGTTGGAGGCAGTTTACATACATAAATATGACAAGGACAAACATCCAGAATTGGAACAGTTACTTGTAGACGGTAAAAGCACTTTTTCGTGCGAGATTTGAACCCGCGCCGCGGCTCGACGCGAGTTGTTATAATACACTGTAGGATCATCAAATACTTCGCACTGATGAAAACTTTAGACAATGCCAGTAGGCCAAAGAGAAACGGCCATGAAAACTAACTGCTTAATTTATTTTACCGCTGTGCTTGACTAACCTTGCCTGAACGTGACTTGTTAGGATAAAATAGATTTAATTTCAATATCATAATAAACATGTCTTAAAGAAAAAAAATTCGCCGTGTAGTGGCGGTTAAGAATATCCACTACCCCATATCTTCCCGTGGGTGTCGTAAAAGGCGACAAAGGGACACAGGCAGGAGATGGGCAGAAGCATCTTCCTGGTAACGGCAAAATACAATAAAAAACTGCGGTTGCCAACCCGCTCGCCAAGCGTGGCAACTATGGCAATATACCCCCCATAATGAAAGTTACGAAGAGACGGCCCCCAGTCCCCGGCGGCCCCGCTATTCCTGGCTACGGTGGCGACCATGGTAACGGCGGGGCAGGGGGTGCTAAGAATCTCCGGTGGAGGTTCGGTTGCCATCTACAACGACTTGACCTGGCAACATACAACGCACGGACCCTGAGGACTGACGAGAAGATTGTGGAGCTGGAAGAAGAGATAGACAAGTTACGCTGGCATATTATAGGATTATCCGAAGTCCGAAGAGAGGGGGAGGACACGGTAATCCTCGAATCCGGCAACTTGTTCTATCACCGGGAGGGCGACCATCTGTCCCAAGGAGGTGTCGGATTTATCGTCCACAAGTCTCTCGTTAACAACGTTGTAAAGATTGAGAGTGTGTCGAGGAGGGTTGCGTACCTTATACTCAGAATCACCAAACGGTATTCGCTGAAGGTCATACAGGTTTACGCACCAACCTCGGCACACCCCGATGAGGAGGTGGAGGAAATGTATGAGGATATCTCTAGAGCCATGCATTCCTCCAAAATCCAATATACGGTGTTAATGGGAGACTTCAATGCAAAACTAGGCACAAGAGAGAACGGTGAGCTGAAAGTGGGGAAATTTGGAATAGGGCAACGGAACCCAAGGGGCCAGCAGCTGGCCGACTTCATGGAGAAAGAGGGACTCTTTATGATGAACTCTTTCTTCCAGAAGCGGCCCCACAGGAAGTGGACCTGGTCGAGCCCCGACGGTTCGACAAAAAATGAGATTGACTTCATTATGACGACCAAACGACAACTGTTCAGTGATATCTCAGTGATCGCGAGGGTGAAAACCGGCAGCGATCACCGAATGGTTAGAGGCACACTGAACCTAAACGTTAAGTTGGAGAGGTCTCGTCTAATGAAGTCAACGCTCCGTCCCCCTCGTGCTCTAATCCAAAGTCCCGAAACCTTTCAGCTCGAGTTACAAAACCGTTTTCAGTGCCTAGAAGACTGCAATGAAGTGGACGATTTGAATGACAAGCTCGTGGAAACTGTCCATGCGGTCGGAGCTAAGTTCTGCAAGACCCGCCGCAGAAGAACACAAAAACTCTCCGATCACACTCTTAATCTCATGGCTGTTAGACGGGAGATGAAGCTACATTCTTCAACAGATTTGACAGCATACAGGCAACTGAACAGACAGATCTCCAAGTGCATGCGGCGGGACTTACGCAACTTCAATACAGCTCGTATTGAAGAAGCGATCGAGCGGAACCAAGGCTCCAAAGTCTTTGCCAGAGATCTGTCTGCCAGAAAGAGCCAACTGTCAAAGCTGAAGACCGAATGTGGCAGCATCGTTTCCGGGGCACCTGAGATTTTGAGTGAGATTGAGAGGTTCTATGGGCAGCTGTACACGTCATCGTTGGAGCCACACGCAAGTGTGAGTAACGATCCAAGAGCGAGTCTTATCCGACATTATTCCGATGATATCCCGGACGTCAGTCTGAGCGAGATTAGAATGGCTCTCCAGCACCTTAAAAACGGCAAGGCCCCAGGCGAGGATGGAATTACAGCGGAGCTTCTGAAAGCGGGTGGAAAACCGGTACTTGAAGTCCTTCAGAAGCTCTTTAATTCCGTCCTCCATGGTGGCATTACACCGGAGGCGTGGAGCAGAAGTGCGGTGGTCTTGTTCTTCAAGAAAGGCGACAACGCTCTCTTGAAGAACTACAGACCGATTTCCCTTCTGAGCCGCGTCTACGTGCTGTTTTCGAGAGTCATTACGAATCGTCTCGCGCGCAGACTTGATGACTTCCAGCCTCCCGAACAAGCCGGTTTCCGAAAGGGCTTTAGCACCATAGACCACATACATACCCTACGGCAAATTGTACAGAAGTCCGAGGAGTACAATTTGCCACTATGTCTGGCGTATGTGGACTATGAGAAAGCCTTTGATTCCGTCGAAATTTGGGCGGTGCTGCAGTCCCTTCAGCGGTGCCAAGTTGACTCTCGGTATATCGAAGTGTTGAAGTGCTTGTACAGTAGGGCTACGATGGCTATCCGAGTACAGAACCAGAGTACGAAACCTATCCAATTGCAGAGAGGTGTAAGACAGGGTGACGTCATATCCCCGAAACTCTTCACCGCTGCATTGGAAGACGTTTTCAAGCTTCTGGACTGGAAAGGATACGGTATCAACATCAATGGCGAGTACATCACTCACCTTCGATTTGCCGACGATATAGTCCTTATGGCAGAATCGCTGGAGGACCTAAGCACTATGCTCAATGACCTCAATAGTGTTTCCCAACGGATAGGTCTTAAGATGAACATGGACAAAACAAAGATCATGTTTAATGTCCATGTCACACCTATGCCGGTAGTTGTTGGGAACACTAAGCTCGAAGTTGTTGACGAGTATGTTTACCTGGGACAAATAGTCTGACTAGGTAAGTCCAACTTCGACCGAGAGGTCAATCGACGGATTCAACTCGGCTGGGCAGCGTTCGGGAATCTACGACACATCTTCTCGTCAGACATACCTCAAAACCTTAAAACGAAATTGTACAACCAGTGCGTGTTGCCAGTGATGACTTACGGAACTGAGACGTGGTCCTTCACTGCTGGCCGTATGAGGAAGCTCAAGGTCGCTCAGCGAGCTATGGAGAGGGCTATGCTCGGAGTTTCTCTGCGTGATAAACTCAGAAATGAGGATATCTGCAGTAGAACCAGAGTGACCGACATAGCCCAACGGATTAGTAAGCTGAAGTGGCAATGGGCCGGCCATATAGCTCGAAGAACCGACAACCGATGGGGAAGAAAGGTTCTCGAGTGGCAGCCTCGTACCGGCAAGCGAAGTGTAGGACGTCCCCCCACTAGATGGAGTGACGACCTGGTAAGATATGCAGGAAGTCGATGGATGCAGGTGGCTCAGGACCGTGCTTTGTGGCATTCTTTGGGGGAGGCCTATGTTCAGCAGTGGACTTGTGAAGGGCTGTAATGATAATGATGAAAGAAAAAATATATAACGTCGAATATATTAAGCTAAGGGCGCTGAGGGCCGCGGGTCGAATCCCGTACGAAACAAGTATTTGTATGGTCTACAAGTAATTGTTCCGAGTCTGGATGTTTGTTCTTGTATCATTTATGTATGTAAACTGCCTCCACGATACAGGAGAAAATCCAGGTATCATGGTTTTATTCAAAAATAAAAAAATAAATTAAGCAATTTGTCTGTACACAGCTTTAGTGTACCCTTGTCCACGCTCCTCCCTTGTATAAAGGCATTAATATACCGGATATTAATCATTTAAAGTAGAAATGAGATTTTTCCATCAGTAAAGTCTTTGTTTTTATGTAATTTCCCCAAGTTACGGTACACTCCATACTGTATTGTTATTCACGCTTGGATGTCCAGAATGGTAGAGGGGCATCAATTCGTTATTTTGACCTTTTTTTTAAATTGTTATTTCGATAATGACTTCAGTGATACCTGCTCAATTTTAAATTACTACCAGTTATAGCATTTTTTTCTTAGAGCCGTGGTAACTCAGGGTCTAATCGCTTACCGTAAATTACAGAGTATGCGAACTATCCGGATTTGATCCCCGTTAGTAACAATGAAATTGTTAATTGCAATTTTAACCACTGATTTACTACGATTATTTTTTAACTTTTTTTATAGAATGAGGGTGACAAACAAGCACACAGTCCACCTGATGGTTAGTGGATGCTGTGGCCCATACACATCTACATCTATCCTCGAAACGTGCTCGGTGTTGAAAGAAACATCGTGAGGAAGATTGGATGTCTGAGGAATATTTCGAAGACATGTGGAGTACGCAAATATGGGCTGGAGCAGGGCTGTGGACTAATTACTTGATGAACATCTCAGAAATGAGAGACGGCCTGTACATAACAGTGAGACGTATACAGGAGGTCATTTTTTATAAATTATCACTTGAGTGAAAGGAGAGGGGTTTTTCTGGGTGATAAACTTAGAAATGCGGATATCCTCAGTAGAATCGGAGTAACTGACAGCCCAACGGAGCAGTAAGCTGAAGTGGCAATGGGCCGGCCATATAGCGCGAAGAACCGACAACCGATGGGGAAAAAAGGTTCTCGAGTGGCAGCCTCGTACCGGTAGGCGAAGTGTAGGGCCCCTTTAGATGGAGTGACGACTTGGTAAGACATGCAGGAAGACGATGGATGCAGGTGGTTCAGGACCGTGTTTTGTGGCATTCCTTGGGGGAGGCCTATGTTCAGCAGCGGACTTGTGAAGGGCTGTAATGATGATGATGATGAAAGGAGAAGAAAGTAAATGAGTGAGTTGCCGTGTAGTGGAGGTGTGAGAATATCCACTACCTCATATCATTCCGTGTGTGTCGTAAGCAAAGCAAGGGAGAACAAACAAGGAGCGTCTTTCTAATAATAACACGAAAATAAAAAAATGTAGTTGCGAATCCGCCCGCCAAGCGTGGCATGTGTGGCAAATATCCCCCTTATGATGAAATCTATGGGGCAGGCCGGTGTTTGGCAGAAAATCAAATGGCTGGAGGCTACGTAGACAAAGTCACAAAATGAAAAAAAAAAACAAACACGTTAATTAATTTTCGACTTTAAATGTCACGTATGTAGTACTTAATATTGGTAAATTTGTGGTTTCATTCAGTTAAAAAAAATACACAAAACAGAACAATTTTTCACACCATTTAACTCTCGCTTGGCGTTAAAAAGGGAACCTGTTTCTAAGAAAAATAAATATACTTCGATATAAATGATAGCATGATGTGAAAGATACACGAAGTGTTCGTCAGTGTGCACTGGAGTATAGCTTCATCATTTCGCGCTATATTACCCTCCATTAATTAGTATAGGTTGTTTAGTTTTATTGCCACGTTTTTATTAACTCTCTTTTGTGTGTCTGTTCGGTCGAATCCAGTAATCGATTTTAAATTAACTTCCCGATCAGCTAGAGACTTGAAATTTTAAACATAGCGTAGAATCGGACAATGCAAGTAAATAAAAAAGTGTGGTATATTTAAAAAAAACCAGCCAAGTGCGAGTCGGACTCGCGCACCGATGGTTCCGTGCAAATTTGATATGAATTTCAATATAATACCACTACGTGCCCATGAGGAACGGGGTAGTAAGTTTAAAATTATTAAAAATATTTTTATTATATGATGTAACTAAAAATGTATGGTATTCGCAATTTTTCCTTTATCTGTGCTATAACACGTTGCTTCACACCAAGTTTTAAGATTCTGAGTTCACGGGAAGTACGTGTAGGTTGTGTAAGTTGTGTAAGTGTAGGTTTTGATTCCCTTGCGAATGTTGAAAATTTACGGCATAAACGGCTGTATCTTCCGATTCCTTTGGCTTAGAAGTTTTATTTTTTCACAGCTTCAAGGGACAGTAGATCTGAGTATTTAATATGAATTTTAGCTTAATATCTCCACGCGTTCCTGAGAAAAAGGATCTTGACAGACAGACAGACGGACAACAAAGTGATCCTATAAGGTTCCGTTTTTACCTTTTGAGGTACGGAATCCCAAAAATATAGAGGTTAGGATGAATTTATTAGAATGTTTAGATTATTTTTTCTTCACTAGGTGGTAGAGCTCCTTATCTGTCTAGAAGTCCTTTCTATCACCTTCTTACCCGCTGCTATCAAATAGCAGTGCTGTCACTGTTCAGTTCCTGTCTGAAGAAAGAGACAGAATAATTAGCGGCTGTGTTGCATTCCATCTTGGTCCTCAGAGGCGATACATACGTACACATACGGAGTTTAGTTTTAACTATTTTGCATTTTGTCCCCCCACTAGATGGAGTGACAAACTGATAAGATATGTAGGAAGTCTATAGATGCAGGTGGATCAGAACCTTGCTTTGCGGCATTCCTTGGGTAAGGCTTATGATCAGCAGTGGACTTGTGATGGCTGTAATGAAAACATGAAAATTCCTATTCACCCTGGGTGTAAAGTGGGTGACTCGGAAGTGGTCCCTAGACATTATTATAGCACTGCAAGGATGCTGGGGGCGGCTAAGGCTGTCTCCAGGACGTTTTAATAGAGCAACGCGAGAAAGAGGCCCGGGTTACGTCACGAACGAAGATCCCGGACTCCATATACGTTGATGGTGATCACCATGGCGTATAGTCGGTGGGCGTCCGGCATTACCATATACCGCAATAAACGGGGTATCCATGAGAATTTACCCACGATAAAAAGAACAAGAATTTCAAAAGAACAAGGATATCAAATATTCTAACAAATATATTTATGCTTTGATTAAACCACTAATGCATAATTAATGTGTATGACGTGAGATTTAAAACCGTGGCCTCATTCTGTAAGTACAATACAAAGCATGTACCATTCCGAAATTTTCTCTAATTGCGTATTCCGCGGACGGTCGTCGGCCGATTCAAACGGACTAGTCTGTCAAGCAATTGTAATACTGTATCTTTTGAGTGTGTTGAGGATAATACGTTAAAATTAAAATAAATAGTGACATTAGAATAAATTTTAATGCGTTTTTAAAGTTAATGTGAAAAGCGGTCGATACATAGTGGCATTATGCTGCTATTTTAGTAAACTAATAAAACAACGTCGTAAAAAAGCGGTCGAAACATAGTGGCGTTATTTAGCAAAGTAACAAAGTCCACGAACATGCGTTACCGTGTAGCGGTATGGACCGACGGAACAAACGGAACATGGGTTCCGTGGGAATCGTAAGAGGCGTCAGAGCGAAACTGAAACGGGAGATAGGAAGTAGCATCTTCCTGATATCAACTCAAAATAAGAAAAATCTGCGGTTGCCAATCCGTTTGCCAAGGCTAAGGCTATGGCAAAACTAAGGCAAAATCTCCTTATGAGGCTTTAGAGGAGGGCAGCGGAGCAATTTATCAGAAATGGGAGGAGGGGCCTGCCAGCAGTCGGACGTATAAAGGCTGTAACTGAACTAAGTTTGAATTTTCACAGCACTATGGTCTAACATATAGTATGACCAATGGAGTCATAAACCATGTTGGTTAAAGACTAATATAACTTATATTTTCACCTTCTTGCGTGACTTACCGGTAATATTTACGGTGGTCTTCAAAAGGACTGTGGCCAGGAAAGCTGCGAGGAAGGCGATGGCCAAAACCGCGGCCACTCCAACAGCCAGCATCAGCCGCTTCTCCAGCTTCGTCCTCTGCGCCCAGTAGGATGGCCTGCGTTAAAAAAAGACATCTAAATCTGCAGCCTATAAAAGTCCATTGCAAATGGGTCTCTCTCTCGTAAGGAGGATTTCCCATAGTGATTTCTTATATTTACGCGAACATTACACATTTAATTTTAACGGATTTTATCGCGTTTAATTTTACTTTCGATCGGACCAAAAGCTGAAGGTACTCCAGGTTAACTTTGAAATCGGGACGTCAATTACCTCAGTCCCCCGTGACCGTGGGTGCTGTAAAACACCAGAAACGTCGGGAATTAAAAATAAATAAAAATAGTTTTATTCAATGTGTAGAATTCACGTAAATATAAGAATTCATTATTGAGATTACATGTGGGGTGTAATATTTTTTTTATTAAATTTAGGAGACAAACGAGCACACAGTCTACCTAATGGTAAGCGAATGATGTGCCCATAGACATCTACAGCTAGCTATCTACGATTAAGAATCAAAATGCAGATGCGTTGTCACCCCTGAAGACTAAGATGGAATGCCCCGTAAAAGCAGTAAGTCCAGTAAAAGACGTCTCCGGTTCTCTACACACATCATACGAAACACATACTGTGAGAGCTTGGTCCTACTCCGGTCGAGCCGAGCGGAACTGCTACAACCATAATATAAATGCAACATGGCTCGACCACGTGTAAAAATTGGTGTACTATTACATAAACCCTCACAGCTGTCACCCAGAGGGGTAGACAGAGCCGTCACAATCGTAAGTCCTGACCTGACCAGGCGTTGAGAATCCTGACATACCTCTCTCGCTTCTTTCGCATAATAGAAAATAATGGTAAACTGACCAGTTATTTATTTAATAATTCAACAAACGAAACAGCATTAGTAACAATCACTAAAATATTTAGGTATCATTTAAAGAATTAACAACACTATTTTTAATAAAACTACTTATATAGTACATTATGTGAACACAGAGTACCAGCGTGAATCAGCAGCATTATGCTTCAGCATTTCGTATTTAAGGTAATGAGAAATATCCTTATTACTGGCAATGAGGCATTCCATCTAAGTCCTCAAGGGTGATGACGCATCTGCATTTTGATTCTTAATTGTCTATAGGCCATGGCATCCACTTACCACCAGGTAGACTGTGTGCTCACCACCCTGCCCAAAACAATTACTTATTAAAAAATTAACGAATAAAATTGAACCGAAGAAAAACAACACACTGTAAAGAATCTAGTTTATATGTTTGATATCCGCCAATGAATATCATATAATATATTTTTATTCAAAATAGATTGATACAATTTAAAGTCAAATTTATATTTTCCAATGATTCGAATAATACCTCTGTCCTGTGATGAATCAGCGAGACACGCTTTTTTTTAATATGGACGGAAGCAAGGAGATAAATTCGGGAGAGGTTGTTCTTTGCACGGGAAAATTGCTTTTAAATTACCAATTTCACGTGCTAACCGAATTTGCGTGCAGCCTCAATTTTCTCAGGTGACGGAGGGAAGCCGCGGGCCTTGCTCTTATGGGGAACTTCTAAATTTATTTATAACTTTCGCGTCTGCAAAATACGCTCGTATGTTAAAAATATTGGATTGTACAATCATCTTCAGTTGATTGAACGTTTGATTTACGTACAAAACGGATTTTCATAATATTTTCATAAAACCTGATATAATCTCTAACTTTTTTATATTTGGTAGTGTCACACTGCAGCTATATTATGGTTCGACCAAGGAAGGACCACGCTCTCACAGAATATCAGCGTAAAATAGCAGCTTAATGGTGTTGTTTCGTATGGTGAGTATAGAAAACCGAAGACCCTTTTTACTGGAAACGAAGCATTCCATCTTAGTCCTCAGGGGTGTCAACGCATCTGCATTTTGACTCTTAACCGAGGATAGATGTAGATGTCTATGGGCCACAGCATCCACTTGCCATCAGGTGAACTGTGGGCCCCTTTGTCACCCTCATTCTATTAAAAAACTAATGTTATTACTAATCTTGGTATGCTATCCACACAATCTCTCTAAAACAAGAAAATTTAGGGTTGACATTCGACAGAAAATTGAAAAAGTTTGGAAAAGAATTTCATCTATGGAAATTTAATTAGTGAATATAAAAAATTGTTTGTATGTAAAAGAATTATTTAGGTACAATAAGGGATTCCAAAGACTACATTTAAATTTGGATAGGAAGTCGGATATCTTGTCAAAGGTCTGGATCAACGTTTGACGGTTCCGTGGCGCAGTGGCTTATCAATGAGTTACGGCGCTGAGGGTGGTTCGAATTCCACAAGGAATAAGTATTTGTATGGCCTACACGTATTTGTGAATTCCTGGTCTGGATGTTTGTCACTGTTCAATTTATGTATGTAAACTGCATCCACGATACATGAGAAAATCCTAAAAAACGTTGTAGGAATAAATCAAAGTTCATCAGTTAGTTTTCGTGTTGAATTCGCGTAGCCGTGAAATGAATGTTGAGACTTTGCGCTCGACCCAGAGGACCCGTGTTTTGTCGCCCTTACACGGCAATTTCATACGTCTTTTTTATTTTAACGGTGGTAGAGCCATGCAGCAGTTTTTGCCGTTGCACGTATGGGCCGGCTCGAGCCGGGTTAGTACCACGACCTCACAGAATACCGGCGTGAAGTAGAAACTCTGCTTCTGCGTTTCGTCTGGTGAGTGCAGGTGGCCGGAGGCCCAATCCCCCCCCCCCCATCAACATGGTAGCGGAATTACACAATAGACTACCCCAGGAGGGTACCAGTACCCCTGGAGAATCCCTCGCTGAGCATCCACGACCATGTTATTCCAATCCTGAGCGTGGGTGCTCAGGCTGCCCCGCGTATTCTGGGGGGGGCAAAATTCCGCTCAAAAACATAACTGCTCGGGGTAAACAGAGCAACAATACCAAGGCGACCCCTGCCACGCTATCCGTGAATTTCTGCAACATCAGGGGACTTAACTCTAACCTAAACGCCGTCCACTACCATCTCGAGACGGCGAAGCCGGCCTTGCTCTTCCTGACCGAGACGCAGGTTTCCTCTCCGGCTGATATTTCGTATCTCTCCTACCCTGGGTACAAATTGGAGCACTCCTTTGTGCCTCGGGCTGGAGTTTGCGTGTATGTCAGAGAGGACATCTGTTCTCGACGCCTCGGCAGTCTTGAAGGTTCGGACCTGTCCATCCTTTGGCTACGCGTAGACAGCGACGACCATCCGCGCGTCTACGGGTGCCTCTATAGGTCCCATAGCGGTAATGCCGAAACAGACCGACTCATCGACCACGTCCAAATGGCTACAGATTCCTTGCTACAACAGGTCCCATCCGCAGAGATCGTGATCCTTGGCGATTTTAACGCCCACCATGCCGAATGGCTCGGTTCACGTTTCACCGATCATGCGGGGAGATCTGTTTATGACTTTGCCTTGGCATATGGTCTGACACAACTGGTTACTTCGCCTACGCGGATTCCAGATGTGGAGGATCATACACCTTCCCTGTTGGACCTTCTGCTGACCTCTCATCCGGACGGATATCAGGTTTCCGTCGATGCCCCTCTCGGCTCTTCGGACCACTGTTTGATCCGGAGTATGGTGCCACTCACGCTCCCTTCGCGGTTGCGTTCTGCAGGTTGCCGCCGTGTTTGGCATTACAGGTCGGCGGATTGGGACGGAATGCGGTCTTTCTTTGCATCCTACCCATGGGGGCGGGTTTGCTTCTCGCCGGATGATCCCAGCGCTGTTGCTGACTCTGTCACTGATGTGGTGCTACAGGGAATGGAACTATTTATTCCATCATCTGTGGTACCCATCGGAGGCAGATCTCAGCCTTGGTTTGGTCGCTCCTGTAAAACTGCATTACGCAGTAAGCAGGAGTGTTATCAAGCCTGGGCTGCGGCTTCGGCGACTCGGGATGTAAACACCAGCACACTTAAAAAGAAGTATAACTTCGCCTCCAGGTCCTTCAAAAGAGTTATTGCCAAGGCAAAGTCAGAGCACATAGGCAGAATTGGCGAGAAACTAGTTCGCCTTCCTTCGGGAACCCGTGCATTCTGGTCACTCGCCAAGGCTGTCCAAGGGAATTTCTGTAAGCCATCACTACCATCTCTGCACAGGGAGGACGACTCACTGGCCCATGACGCAAAAGACAAAGCCGACCTTTTAGGCTCCCTTTTTGCGTCCAACTCGACTCTTGATGACGGGGGGAAAACACCGCCGACCATCCCGCGGTGTGAGTGCTCTATGCCGGATATGCTGTTCTCACAGCGCTCGGTTCGCAAAGCACTTCTCTCCCTGGACATCCAGAAGTCGAGTGGGCCTGACGGAATCCCCCCAATTGTGCTGAGGACGTGTGCTCCGGAGTTGGCACCGGTCCTAACGCGTCTTTTTCGGTACTCCTACTCCCAAGGCGTAGTCCCGAATTCATGGAAGACAGCTTTTGTCCACCCGATCCCTAAAAAAGGCGACCGCTCAGACCCGTCCAACTATAGGCCTATCGCGATCACCTCCTTGTTCTCCAAAATAATGGAATCCATTATCAACTGCCAGCTCATCCGGTACCTTGAGGATCACCAGCTGATTAGTGACCGCCAATACGGTTTTCGTGGGGGTCGATCAGCTGGTGATCTTCTGGTCTACCTGACCCATAGATGGGGGGAGGCAGTAGAGTCCAAGGGGGAGGCGTTGGCCGTTAGTCTGGACATTGCGAAGGCCTTCGATCGGGTTTGGCACAAAGCGCTTCTCTCGAAGCTCCCTTCCTATGGGCTTCCCGAGAAATTGTGCAATTGGATCACCAGCTTCCTTGCAGATCGGAGCATCAAGGTTGTTGTAGACGGTGCATGTTCTGACTACAAGCCTATTAACGCTGGTGTTCCACAAGGCTGTGTGCTATCACCAACGCTGTTTCTTCTGCATATCAATGATATGTTGCTAACTGGTAACATTCATTGCTATGCGGATGACAGCACTGGTGATGCTCTATACACCGGCCGTGCTAATATTTCTCGGGAAAACGTCTCCGAGTACCGGAACAAACTTGTGTCTGAAGTCGAGTCTTTGCTGGACAAAGTCTCGAACTGGGGGCGACTAAATCTAGTCCAGTTTAATCCTCAGAAGACACAAGTTTGCGCGTTTACCGCTAAAAAGAACCCCTTTGTCGTATCTCCTCAGTTTCAAGGCACTCCCCTGGTTGCCTCAGCCAGTATCGGAATCCTCGGCGTCGACATATCGAGTGACGTGCAGTTTCGTGGTCATTTGGAAGAGAAGGCCAAATTGGCCTCTAAAAAGCTTGGCGTGCTCAGCAGAGCGGGACAGTATTTCATGCCGGCACACCGCCTGCAACTTTACAAGGCGCAGGTTCGGCCTCACATGGAATACTGTTCCCATCTCTGGGCAGGGGCTCCCCAGTGCCAGCTCCTTCCACTTGACCGCATCCAGCGCAGAGCGGCTCGAATCGTCGACGACCGAGTTCTTTCCGATCGGCTCGACTCATTGGCGCTGCGAAGAGATGTTGCATCTCTTTGCATTTTCTTTCGCATCTACCATGGAGAGTGCTCTGAGGAATTGTTCGGATTAATCCCAGCCGCCAAATTTCACGAACGCACATCGCGGCAGAACTCCCGATACCATCCACACCATCTGGATGATTGGCGGTCCACCACTGTGCGATTTAGAAGATGTTTTCTTCCTCGCACGACTTCCTTGTGGAATCGATTACCATCAGCGATTTTTCCGGACCGATACGACTTAGGGACCTTCAAGAAAAGAGCGTACTCCTTTTTAAAAGGCCGGCAACGCATCTGCAATTCCCTCCCTGGTGTTGCAGTTGTTCATGGGCGGCGGTAGTCACTTACCATCAGGTGAGCCGCATGCTCGTTTGCCCCCTCTACTATAAAAAAAAAAATAGGACAGGGTGACAAATGAGCACGCACTCCACCTGATGGTAAGTGATTGCTGCGGCCCATAGACATCTACATCTATCCTCGATTGCGAATCAAAATACAGATGCATTGTCACCCGTGAGGACTAAGATGGAATGCCTCTTTTCCAGTAAAAAGGGTTCCCGGTTCTCGACACTCACCATACGAAACACAGAAGTGTTAAGCTGCTATTTTACGCTGTTATTCTGTGAGAGCATGGTCCTACCCCGGTCGAGCCAACCCATTCATGCTACAATTATACTACTAATTTAGCTGCAGCATGGCTCTACCACGTCTAAATGTAATAAACGAATATTAAACCAACTGTAAGATCATTCCGTTTCATGGTACATAAGCTATATATAGCTCTCCTGTCATCGTCTCTAAATATTCCACAAGGCTCTAAAACCGAGGGAACATTTATAGAGGCAAGAGCCCTTGTAGTGTTATGCTATTTACATATCATTTTACATCTATTATTCCATTCTGTTTTGATTTTCTGCATTCATATTTTGCATCACCTTTATTTCCATAGGATCCTGTAACGTTTTTAGACCATAAGAACACAATAACAAATCATTTTCACTTCGTATTTTCACGCTACCAGCACTTTTTAAATCGCTGTCACGTTTTTCGATCTTTTATTTAGTTCTCCGTAACTCTGCAATTTCGGGTTTCGTGCGCGCTGTTGCGCTACCTTTTTTTCCTATATCAATAATATCTCATTTCTTACTTAAATCTTGCCGTTTTTCAATTATGTGCCTGAAACCAAAAATTGACATGTTTTGACATCGTTGTTTATCTGGTTTTCATGGCAATTTTATTCAAATTCGTTACTGGTCTGATGTTTTTACTTCAATATTTCCACATAAATACTCTTTTCCTCTGGGCCATTTACAAAAATTTGCTTTTAATTTGAATAATTTCCCGTTCTCTCTAAAAAGGTATAAAAGCCGAACAATCGGTCAATACGGGCAGTCTCGCTTCAGCTTCCAAACTTGAAGCATCTCCTAAAGGCCTTATCCTGCAAGCCTCTGTCTTCACCTGAAGTCGTCGCCTGGCCTACTCCAAGCGCGGGGCCGCACTGCTCCGGGATCCTGCAAGCCTCTGTCTTCACCTGAAGTCGTAGTCTAGCCTACTCCAAGCGCGGGGCCGCACTGCTCCGGGATCCTGCAGACCTTTGCCTTCACCTGAAGTCGTCGCCTACGCCTCCACCTACTAGTGCTCGTGCTATCTTTAGCCGCTGTGCGTGCTTGCTCCAGGCGCTGCGAGCGTTTACTCTAGGCGCTGAGAGCGCCTAATCAAGGCGCCGCGTGTGCCTACTCTGGGCGCTGCATGTGCCTACTCCAAGCGCAGCGTGTGCCTACTCCAGGCGCTGCGTGTGCCTAGACCAGGCGCTGCGTGCCACCACCGCCAAGCGCGGTGTGCGACTTTGATCTTCAGGCTCCGCTTCAGTATTCATCTTATCTTTATTTTCTATTTAATTGTAATTCACGTCACCCATCACCATCATCATACTTCATTTTTTTTATATAAAATAGTAAATATCTTTTTAAAATTTTAAATATATTATTTTCTTGTTCTATTTTTGTTATTTCGTTGTTGTTAGGTTAGGTTCTTATTTTTATTGTCGCTTTACGACACCCTTTGAATAACTTGGCTACTAACGCTTTAAAAAAAGTTTATATATTATTTGATATAAGTGAATTATTGATTTACGGATATTCAAAAACTCCCTAATGCTATTGGAAATCCAGCTTAAATCAAGTGCTTGATTTTTTTATATTAGTATTTGTGAGAAAGCAGCAAACAGCTTCTGCATTTTGTTTCTTAATTTAGAAAACATTTTATAGATCATGTAGTCCAACTGAGTATTTTATTTCCAAATTAGAATCGGAAACTAAATGAGAAAAGAAACTCTGAGGATTCTGATATAACGCTCCATTACTACTAAAAAGAGCCTTCGGTTCTCTACAATTGCCATATTATGAAACAACACACAAGTAGGTATTAAGTAAAAGTCTGGCTTTTCTCTGGTCGAGCTGATCGTGTTACGTGAAAAGCAAAATATGTGCTTGTAAATAAATTATAGCAGTCATGAACGGGATTCGTGTCTGCGATATTAAGTTCTAGGACCGCAAAAAATTATCGAATCTTAATATTAATCGAGTTCGTTTTAAAACCGGTAAGGTAAACCGGTAATATCTATAAAACAATTTAAAACAAGTTCTTCTACGGTTGTAAAAATAACCAAAACGTGGAAGTTTTCCTCAAAACGCGAAACGAATGCCTGCGATCGGGGTTCAAGGAACTTGGGCCTCTACTCGAGTTTGGAATAACATGGTTTCCAAAATGATACCAAAAGCGGATTTGCTGATTAACATATGGATCTGTGCCAAGCTGAGCCTTTGTGTGTAAACTGAAGGTAGTTGTAAATTGTAATTTATAACAGTCGACATTGTTACTTTTTGTTTTTGTAATCCAGGGACCGAAATGTTCAGAGTGGATTGCCATAAAGTATAGAGGACAACGAAGCATACGGATCTCATTAACATGCTGAACATCAGATTAATTGCCCTTTAGAAACCAAGATGCTCGTTTAAATTCAATGGTATTTTTTTTGTGTATATTAGATTGTAATTATAATTATACAAGAGTAAAAAAAACACTTTAACTACACGCATTGATCATGAGTTGCGATGATCCTGATAATTATTTTATTTTATCCTGGTGATCCTGATCAGGATACTGGGATAAAGTTCCTTTTCAAGAGCAAATTTTGAAGTCCATTAGCCGTCTACAAAATAGTGAAAATTACATATATAGATAGATACACGCGAAGCTAATAAAATCGTGTTAAAAACAGTTCAAAACAATAATCTTCCATTTACATTATAATCTTCTTTATATATAAAAAGTACGTGTCACGTTGTTTGTCCGCGATGGACTCCCAAACTACTGAACTGATTTCAATGAAATTTTGCACACTGTGTGCATTTTGGTCCAACTTGAGAGATAGGATAGTTTTTATCCCGATAAATGACCCTAAAAAATTTTTATTGCGATTTTAAGGTTCTTTATAAAAAGGGTCGTTGGAAAGGGCAGAACAACGTCTGCCTGGCGAGCTAGTATTATTTATAAAAACGGATCAATATTTAAATAATTATGAGATTTTTAAACATCTAAACATCAACCTATTTAATCACTAAATAATATTAAAATTTAAGATCACTTAAAAATTTATCATGAACTGTGCATTGATTTAAACTCAATGGAACTGTGATGATTCTAGATAAATTTACCCTGATAATTAGAAAACTAGGATAGAGTTATTAAAGTATTGTTTGGCCATCGCTCCCTGATACGAGTGCAAATTTTCAAGTCAATTGGTAGTCTGCAAGTTGGTGAAAATTATATTAAAAGATTCCAATACATAGATAGATAGATATTAATATACACACGAAGGTAATAAAACTCTTGGAATGAGTAACAACCTAAATACGTGACAACCCTAACCTCTGATCTACTTAGTAGTAATAATATATATTCTTTGTACAAACAAAGCTATCAGTATATTTCTCTGCCTTTGCCAGTACTTTATCCAAATTTTACTTCCAATGTCTTTCTACGCATTTTTTTCATTAGCACTTTAACTGAAAAATCTCTGTTATAAGAATATATTATCACGCTCAAATTATCACGCTTGTCCACCAAAAAAGTACACATACTCGTAGAATACGGACTTCCATTTGGCATGTTCCGGAAACAACAAAACAAAACAAAAAAAAAAAAGTCCCGCTGGGTTTCTTGCTGGTTCTTCCCAGGACAGAGGTTTTTTTTTCGAACCAGTGGTAATTATACAAAGGAGTGACTTTCAATAAGCATTATTTATAATCTATATTGAATAAAAAAGTTTCTGTTTCAACTCTCTCGCGTTTGTCACAACATAAGTTGAGAGTACTCTTAATTTGGCTCATCCTAAATATATCACTAATTTGGTCCATAAACTTCCGTTCCTAGCTTCCATTATCCACTCTGCTACTCACTCTATACACTAGTCCTATATCAGTAACAATTTTTACATTTTGCGAGGATATTCATTTGACGTAACTTAGTTTGATAGTACAAATAAGTGAGCTGAAGAGGCAATGTACTGACCATATAGCTCGAAGAACCGACAACGGGGAAGAAAGGTTCTCAAGTGGCAGCCTTGTACCGGTAGGCGAAGTGTGGAGCGACCTCCCACTAGATGGAGTAACGACCTGGTTAGATATGTAGGAAGTCGATGGATGCAGGTGGGTCGGGTCCGTTCTTTGAACATAGGCCGTCACTAAGGAATGCCAATTAGTGGAGGCCTATATTCTGCAGTGGACTTGCGTTTGAATGATGATGATGACACCATACGTAAAATAGTCACACTGGTGATAGTAAGCAGCGTTAAAGATGCTTATGTCTGGTACTCCGATTGATACTGATATCAATCCAACATGTAACATAATTTTTATTGAATAAGGGTGACAAATGAGCACACAAACCACCTGATGATAAGTGTATGCTGTGTCCCATAAACATCTACATTTAACCTCAATTTAGAATCAAAATGTAGACTGGTCGTCACCCTGTGGACTAAGATGGCTCGTTTCTAGTAAATAAGATCTCCGATTCTCTACACTCACGATAAACACAGCAGCATTAAGCTGCTTTACGCTGGTATTATCCAGATCGAGCAGATCCATTCGTGCTACAACCGTAATATATCTTTCGCATTTTGGTCTTGGCATAACCTTTGTTTAATGTTCAATGGCGGTGTAAGAATATCCACTACTCCACATCATCCCGTGGGTGTCGTAAGAGGCGACAGAAGGAAACAAACCAGGAGATGGGTAGCAGCAGCGGTTGCCAACCCTCTTTCCTGGCGCGTATATCAAATATTCCACCTATGAGGCAATCTATGGGGAGGCCTGTTTTCAGTAGAGGACTCGAATAGGCTGAAACGGTCTAATCTTTGTATTTTAGAGGATTTCTTATCATTCAGTTTTGTTTACTTTAATTCCATTGCTCGATTGAAAGTAAATACTCTTTCATTTTGTTATATTTTACTGCTTACGGTTGTTCTTTTCATTTCAAATTCAATCATCAATGAATAATTGATTACGGTTATATTGAAGGCGACTTATGGCTTCTTTTTAGTAAAATATTTTATGTTTTATTTATTTTATTCCAAGTCAATTAGATTTGGATAAATAAATATATAAGGGAAAAATATATTAAAAAGTAGCTGTTACTCGCGACTTCACTCGCGTGTAATTTATTACGATTAGATTTCATGGGTTTTCTTTTGCGCGGTACCCTAATTCTTATTCTAAAATAAAATAGTTTAAGTTACTCCTTATAATATCAGCTATCTGCCAGTAAAAGTTCCGTCAAAATCGGTCCAGCCATTCTAGAGCTGAGCCAGATCAAATACAGACAAAATATTTTAAAATTGCTTTTGTTATAAGTACCGTATATGCATGTCGGAAAAAGTTGTTTTTTGATTTTGATATTACAAAAAGACCATTCAAATTTATTTGCTTGTATAAATGTATAGATGTATTGTTAGATAGCCTAGGCGCAATAGAATTATAGGTAATAATTGAGATTGCTTCAAATTTCATTAAATTGTTGGATGTTAGAAATATAACAAAGACTTATACAGGTTTTAGTGGCTGGAATTTTTTTTTATAGGATAAGGGTGACAAACGAGCACACAGCCCACCTGATGGTAAATGGTTGCTGCGGCTCATAGACATCTACATCTATCCTCTATTACAAATCAAAATGTAGATGCGTTGTCACCCGTGAGGACTAAGATGGAATGCCTCTTTTCCAGTAAAAAGAGTCTCCGGTTCTCTACACTCACCATATGAAACACAGCAGCATTAAGCTGCTATTTTACGCTGGTATTCTGTGAGAGCGTGGTACCACCCCGGTTCGAGCCAGTCCATCCGTGCGACAGCAAAAGCTGCCGTGTGGCTCTACCACTGTTAAAAATGGATGGAATATGAAATATTGAAAATTTAGGTAAGTAAGCACAAACGTCATCAGTTGAACACACAAGCAACACAAAGACAATTTCCTTACAACTGTACGGCGCTGATATTTAAGTCGTTCATTTGCCTGTAAATATTTACGGCGACGGCGTCTACGTTAAAGGGTAATCAACGCAACAAGCAACGCCAATGTTTCTTCAACGACATCTATCGTAAAACTGGAAAAACAAGCAACAAATTGTTACCAGTGACCAGAAGTAGCATCCGGTGACGGTGTCCGATTGCCGCTACCGGACACAGCGACTACGGTTTCCTGTGATGGTGTGCCGTGTCGGTAACCAAAAGTGTGCACTTTTTTTTTGTGCAGCGCCTTAGCATATAAGTCAAATGTGTATATTACGGATATAACATACAAATAGTTATATATATATATATATATATATATATATATATATATATATATATATATAATTTTTTAAACTTATATAACTATAAATTAGTAAAGTACGGTTTTTTGAAACAGGTTACTAAATTAAAAAAGAGATTGAGTACAAAAAATATTTGACGGGAAAAAGACGTAATACCCGAGGTATTTCGGTATATGTTTAAAAAATAAGGGTGACTGGCCCATAGATATAGACTGGTATGACCCAGGTTCATCGTGTCGTGGTCAACGACCTCTGTGACCATGTAGACTGTACCCTGGACTCACGTCAAGGTGAAATAGTGTCGTCCTCAATTACGAATCAAAATGCAGATGCGTTGTCATCCCTGAGAACCAAGACGCAATACCTCGTTTCTAGTAAAAAGGATCTCTGGTTCTCTACACACCATACGAAACACAGCAGCATTAAGCTGTTATTTCACGCTGGCATTCTGTGAGAGCGTGGTCCTACCCCGGTTGAGCCAATCCATCCCTGCTACAACCATAATATAGCTGCAGCGTGGCTCTACCACATAAAAATGTAGCATGTAAAAAGGGTTTGTATGTAAATTACATTTGTTGTCAAGCTAATTTAATGATAGTCATGCGTAAACGTTGAAATTTTGTTATTTTAAATGTGACTAATCGACGCAGTAAACAATCAGGTTCAAATCCGCATAGTCACGTCGTCGCGTATTGCGAGTGCTGAAGCCGTCAACGATAACCCATAACGAGCCATTGTTGTTCACCGCACGTTACAATCTTTATTTCTTCGTTTATTATCTTCGTTATTACTTCAAGTTATTAGTACACGTGATACACTTATATGTAGGTACGTATCTAAAGGTTAGTCTTTAGCAATAAGTGCTGTCCATTATTAGAACCAGTTAACCCCGTGTTTAGACCTCTAACTAAATATAAAACGACAAAAGGCGGTTTGCTAACACCAACTAGATCAGAACCCATTGGAACAGGCGATGACAACAAATGAGGGGAGAAGAGTCGAGGGTCTGGTGGTTCGATACTGGAATAGAGAGGGAGGAATTAAACCTTGAAATTCCTGCGCTTATTCTACGCTCCAGAGAAGATGGCTGGGTGTAAAAAATAATTTACAGATTTTTCTGTCTTTAAATTATAAGGTCTAACGTAGTCTTAACTTATTTATTTATTTAAGACTACTTAATCTAAGCGTTACAATGGACAGAGTTAATGCCTTTGGCTTTCTTTGCCAGCGAACCCTGGGAGAAATTGATAAATAAAAGTTGGTAGATGCTAAAAATCTTCCGATATCCGATATCCGATAGGTATATAAAAACCATATGTTTATGGGGTTATTTTGCAATAACCGGCCAAATTTGCAGAGAAGGTGCAGAATAAGTAATAAAGACAAAAGGTGAAGAAAAATTAATAAAAAAAAATCTCGAACATTCTGTCCTCTTTATATTTTTAATTCAAAATGCGTGGTAATGCATTATTTTAACTGATTTTACAGCGCACGCACACATTAGTAAGGGTCGATCGGTAGCCAAAAACGTTCCCATAAAACACGTTCAATTTGGGATAATTTCAAATAAAAGTAGAAGCCTTATTTACTCGTTATTTTCAATAACTGCAATAACGTTATATTATTATTTATATATTGGACCTTAAATTTAAAATTTGGCTAGTCCGCCTGTAACATTATTGCCATGTAGTGGCCGTGTAAGAATATCCACTAAGCCATATCATTCCGTGGACGTCGCAAGAGGCGACAAAGGGAAACGTATTAGAAGATGGGCGGCAAGGTCTACCTAATAACGACTAAAAATGAAAATTAAACTGTGCTTGCCAAGCGTGGGCGCCTATGGGGAAAACTATGGGAGGCCTATTTTAAGCTGTGCGCTTTTATAGGCTGGATGAATGTACAATAAAGTGTAAAAGAAGTAAAAAAAAAAAACCTTATGATGCCAATAACTAAGACAACAAGTAAATGGCATGCGGTGGTCACCATATCAACGCCTGGTTGTTACGCAACCTATACACCGACTCCGACGGGTTAGTATCGGATGGATTTTTTCCATCGCCACGGACCGGTATGACCCAGGTTCATCGTCCCATGGTCAACGACCTCTGTGATCATGTAGTACCCTGGACTCACGTCAAGGTGAAATAATGTCGTCACTTTCTCTTTTATGGGCAATAAGCTGGTCCTGGCTTTAGATTATATATTGACCCACAACATATTAAAAAAACTTTTGGGATTAATATGAAATATTATTAGAGCTTTAAATACTGAACTTAAAAAAAAATAAGAACCGTTTATTAAACAACTAAAAGGAACAAAGTATTTTTCACATTATACCTTCTGAAGTTGGTGATAAGACACGACAAGTGTATCGAAGAATTGGAACTCTTCGAGTTTAGTAGCTATTATGTGAAAATTTGTATCTTTTTTAAAAATACGTTACGTCCACACTAGGATTTTCACCTGTATCGTGGAAGCAGTTTACAACATTAATTGCACAAGGACAAACATCCAGACCCGGAACAACTATTTGTAGGCCATACAAATACTTGTTTCGTGCGGGATACGAATCCCCGGTCCCACGCCTTTAGTTTTTGTATACGTTTTTTTACTTTTTTTTTTAAATTTATTTATACCGTTTTGAGTGGGATTAGGCAGATCACAAAATCAAGGGAATAACTAGTACGTAGTGTAAAAAGACTCATTAAAAACTTCATTTTCTATTTTTCCACCCTAAGTGATGAAATTATCTTAAAATAAAAACATATTTTTAATAAAAGAAAACTGACTAAAATCGGTTCAAACACAAAGAAGTTATGCTCGATACATAAAACGAAAATATATAACGATGAATTGAATACCTACTTCTTTTTTTACGTCGGTTACAAAAAAACTTAAAACGTATTGATTTCAGATCACTGATCATATTATACGAAATTTCAGATTATTCAGAGGTCTGGAAGTGGGTGAAAACTGAATTATATAATTCCAGTATATGCATAATTACACGCATACACATACATACATACATAACAGACATACACACATACGCACTTACATATATACAAGTCAAGCTAATATGCAATTAATTTAAAGCGTATCAAAAAAGTACTACGTTTGTTAATGGTCTATAGAGAACGACATCATTAATTTTATTCTCATCACTAGTAAACTAGTGAACAGAATACGTAGTTAGTAGTTTGAGGGTCGTGAATTCGAATCGGGGCCAGAGTTTGCATTAGTGCAGGGACAAATTTTCATTTTTTGGGTCATGCAGAAATATTCTATTGTACCGAGTTATAAAAACCAATGAAACTTAGTAATGATTACAATGATTACATGAAGTTCAACGGAGTGACATATACGGAATGAATACCTAGTTGGAAAAAATATATTTTATCACACTTTTTAGGGTTCCGTACACGAAGAGTAACCAACAGGACCCTATAACTAAGTCTACGCTGTCCATCCGTCCGTCCGTCTGTCTGTCAGCGAGCTGTATCTCATGATCCGTAATACAGTTAAAATTTTCACATAATGTGCATTTCTGTTTCCGCTATAACAAAACATAATAAAAATTAATTAAAAAGTAAAGGAGGCTCCCCGACTAGAAACGTTTTTTGTATACATTGTATTTAATCTTCAGTAGGACTCGCGCATGAATGGTACGGAACTTTTCAGTCCGACACGCACTGAGCCGGTTTTTTTACTATGTTTTTAACACATTCTTTTTAACCACGTTTTTATTAACTCGCTTTTGTTTAGTACTTGATTTTAAACTTACTTCCCGGTGAACTAGATACTACAAATTATGAAATTAAACAAGATTTTGACCGGAGTGATTGATACTTCTTGAAATAGTTTATGCTAGCAAAATTATGCGCTATCATGAAACACTCAATTAAATCCTTATGTATGCCGTATAAGGAAGCTGAACGTCGCTCAGTGAGCTATGGAGAGGAGCATGCTCGAGGTTTCTCTGCGTGATAGATTAGAATATGATGATATCCATAGTACAACGGATTAGTAAGTAGAAGTAGCAATGAGCCGCCCATATAGCTCGAGGAACCGACAACCGATGGGGAAGAAAATTTCTCGGGTGGCAGTCTCAAGTCGATGGATGCAGATGGCTTTTTTTATAGGATAAGGGTGACAAACGAGCACACAGTCCACCTGATGGTAAGTGGTTGCTGCGGCCCATAGACATCTACATCTATCCTCTATTACAAATCAAAATGTAGATGCGTTGTCACCCGTGAGGACTAAGATGGAATGCCTCATTTCCAGTAAAAAGGGCCTCCGGCCACCTGCACTCACCAAGCGAAACGCAGAGGTAAACCGCTACTTCACGCTGGTTTTCTGTGAGGTTGTGGTACCACCCCGGTTCGAACCGGTCCATCCGTGCGACAGCAAAAGCTGCCGCGTGGCTCGTGCTTCGTGGCATTCCTTGGGGAAGGCTAATGTTCAGCATTGGGCTTGCGAAGGGTTGGGATGATGATGACGATGTATGCTGAACGCAACGCTCCGCCGCACGCCCCGCCAGATGCGCATCATTCAGACGCTAGACTTATTGCTATGAAAACTAAAAAGACAAAATAATCGTACATTAAACCAATACAACGAACAAAGTAAGAAGTTAAAGTTGAAAGTGAAATGATTTTGTGGCTCACTTCATTGACCTTATAGATGTCACTTTCGTTACGTCGCAACGGACGGACGGACAGACGGTAGCTTGTAATTACAAAGCGTGAGTTTTCATTTCCTTACATTGCAGTTACCGAAGTTTGAACGGAGTAATTACGATTGTTGGGGGACAGCTATGCAAAAGCGAATACCCAATGGATGTATTATTGACTTTGAGGAGTCGAGTAACTGGTAGGTTCTTCTGTTTAAAAAAAATCACCCCTGCACTAACAGTTTCTTCTATAACGTGGAGGCAGTTATCATACATAAATTTCACTATACTAATACGGGATTGAACCCGAGGCCCTTAACGCTGCAACTCATTGCTAAGCCACTATGCAACGGGCCCATCCATTATATGTACTATATTATAGGTTGAATAATGTTTCGTTTCTAGTAAAAAGGGTCTCCGGTTCTTTACACTCACTATATGAAACACAGCAGAAAAAAAACTGCTATTTTACGCTGGTATTCCGTGAGAGCGTGGTCCTTCCCCGGTCGAGCCGACCCATACGTGCTGCAATCATCACATAGCTGCAGCGTGGCTCTACCACATGAAAAATGTAGAAAGTTTTCCTTTTATATATTAATATATAGGTATTTAGTTAATTATCTGGAAATCAAATGTAGGTGTAAATCAATTAACTGTGTAGTTACAAAATTTTATTTTATTTCTATGACTTAATGGCTGACGTATTAAAAATTTTTTCTTGGTTTTCGCTGGAGTTTACACCCTCCAGCGGGAATATATTGTCAATTTCCCGCAGATATTTTACATTGGTCACACAAATTTCATCTAAGAGTAGAGAAACAATTTCCGCTATTTGCTACGTAATTGTCTTCCACTCTATATTACTACTAATTCAATTTTTATTTATTTACTCTTTATTGCACCTTAATAAAAGGATTACAAAGGGCGGACTTAATGCCTTCAGGCATTCTCTCGCAGTCAACCCGGGAAGTGTGGAAATTAAGTGATAGGTGACAAAATAAAACGAACAATAGAGTAAATCCAGGAAAAAACTACTGATAAACTTAAAAATAAACTAATATTATATATATAAATACAATAAACTTATATACTATAAAATATAATACAGACAATATATTATAATAAATAAATACAAATAGATATATAACATAAACCTATAAATAAAATAACAACAAAGGTAACCAAATTGACCATATTAACTATCATTAAAGTGCTTATGTACCAATCTATTAAAGGCTGTCTTATTAGATGTTTTTCTGACGTCATCGAGCAAGGAGTTCCAGAGCAGTGCAGCCTGAATGGTGAAGGATTATCAACAAATTTACCAAAAAATTATGCTGCTTTTTTTTTAAAGTTTACATATTATTTTAGATTTTGTAAGTAATGGTTTGAACAAACGTAGTCGGCTGCGCCTTGGTTATGCTCTAATATGAACGAGTGTTTTCTAAAATTATAAATGTAAAGTGATTAGCGTAGGTTTAAGTATATAAAATGAATTTGTATAGTAAGTGCGTGAAAGTAGGATGAACTATTCTATAAAATTTAAGAATGTTTTATATATTTCACAGCTGGGCACAAGACACCTCTCAATTTAAGCTATTAGTTACAGTCAGTCAGTAGACACCTCTCTGCATATTATGTAAACTTTCTTATTTCTAAGACATAGTTTGTACGTGGTAGCGCCAGGCTGTAGCGTTTATTGGTGCAGGATGAATGGGTCGGCGCGACCCCCTGGTCGACGGAAGGGGAAGGATCACCATTACACAAATAACCAGTACACCACACTGACGGACACGGAGAGTGATTAGAGCATTCCATATTAGTCCTAATGAGTAAGGAAAAAGAAGGGTGACAACGCAAACCAACTTATGGTAAGTGGATGCTGTAGCCTATATATATTTACATCTAACCTCGATTAAGAATCAAAATGCAGATACGTTGTCACCCTTGCAGACTAGAATGCCTCGTTTTTAGTAAAAGGGATTTTCGTTTATCTAAACTTTTGCGAAACACAGCAGAACAATGCTATTATGCGCTGGTATTCTGTGAGAGCGTGGTCCTTCCCCGGTCGAGCCGAGCCTTTCGTGCTACAACCATAATATAGCTGCAGTGCTCTACCACGTATATATAGATCAACAATCAGCCTGCAAGTACATTGTGAACCAAAATTAACTAGGCCCGAGCGGACAAACATCTCCAGTCCTTTGATGTGCGTACTAAAGGGTCGTATATCATTTTCCGTAAGTCCTAGAAATGCCAAGAGCGTAGAAATCGCAGATAAAATATTTTTATAATTTATTATACACTGACGACCTAGCGCTGCACGTGAATAGAAATATAATTCTTCAGATCTTTTTAAATCGTTTTCAAACAGAAGCTAACGTAACGTTTGTCAGTTACTAGACTCCAAAGAGTCAGTAGTTTCTTCATGGGGCCAATGTAAACGCTTTTACAACAAAGTCGCAGAAAATATGCGGGATCATTATATAAAATAGTTTAAAATTACTATTAAGCAAAAATTATGATTTATTATATTCACGCGAACATTACACACGGGGGCCCCCGTCACCATGGGTGCTGTAAAGCACCCGAAATGTTAGGAATTAATAAAAATAAGTTAATTAAACGCAATAGAATTCGTAAAAGTAGTTTTATTCAACAAGCAAAAATTGTTTAATAATACTTAACTACTTACTACTAAGTAACTCATATACCCTATGATTGATAATAACCTTTGGAAATGAGGTGATCGCTCTTACACTGTTTCTAAATGTTTTCATACTTTGTATAAAATATCATATTGTAAATTAAAAATTAGAGAAAAGATTCAAAGGCCAGAGCCAGTTTTTTCCGACCCAGTGGTAAAACTTAAATGGCTTTCAATAAGTGTTCTTGTAATGTATATTGAATTAAAATAATTTTATTCTGTTCTATTCTAGTACATTCTATTTACCGATCTGCTAATTTAGTCTACACAGTTCCTGATCAAGAGCTTGTGTGGAGAGATCTTAATAATTCATTGACTAATTTGAAAGTTAATGCTTTTAAATTAGTGATGTCAGGAGTGATAAAACGTTATGTGCATTTTGATTCTTAATCTAAAATGGTGACTATACTCCTCACCATCCAATTATAGCTTGACACCACCGAGTCACTAATTTATTCTTGGGGCAATGCCCCAAGGTAAGAAAATTTACAAAATTTGACCTCCGCAAAGTTCAAAAACTTTATTCAACAAAGTTTGTATAAAAAGGGTTATTATAATATTAATGAACTTATGGATGATAATAACCCCTGGTAATGAGGTGCCGCTACCAAGCTATTTAAATTTTTTCGTGTTGTTGATTTTATAACATAATTCTGTGATAGTAAACTGTTTTTTTTTTTCAAATAAATGGTCCCGCTGAGTTTCTTGTTGGTTCTTCCCAGGACAAAGGTATTTTCCGAACCAATGGTAATTTTAACATAAGAGTGACTTTCAATAAGTTTTATTTATAATCTATATTGAATAAACAGTTTCTCTTTCTATTGCTATTTCTAGCATACACCATAATGCAAACCGTGTGCTCGTTAGAACTTTAAGTATTGGGTGCTAAATTTAAAATACGTTTATTCGAAACGAAGGCTTCAACTTTCCATTACCAACTTTATCAGTATCGATTCGAGAAGAAACGCACCCGTTACCTCAATAAATTACAAAGTATGTCCTGATATCCTCCACGGTAGGTAACGGTATACCGGGACCGGCTTGTCCCGGTATGGTGCCACCTACCATTGGGTCAACGAACCCGTTCAATACCGCATTATGATGCGTATGCCTAATGACATTCTTTGTTGACGATTAAGAGTGGCCGGCTTTACCGTACGGCTTGGCAGATTATCTATATGCATATATAACGGTGGAATATTTGTATGTGATAGCGTTATCTAAATTTTTTACTGAATAACGGTTTACTTCATTCCAATCATTTTCCAATAATAAATTAAACATATTTGAAATTGTTGTTATGAAATTTAAACATAAGAAAAATAGTACCTAGGTGGATTGAAAAGTACTCGGCCTAACACAGATCCATTCAATTCTAAAAATCAAATCTACCCACATTATTTAGTTCAGTTCAGACTAGTTCATTGTGTGAAGTTCGAAACGTGTGCGATAATTAGTTGTGATTTTATAAATTTATTAACAAAGTAATCGGACATAATTTCCGCGAATGGAGCAAATCGAGCAGCGTGCCGTCATTAAGTACCTCCATAAGAAGGGGCTATCATCAAAAGCCATCCATGATGACATGGTCAGTACATTAGGCGATTGTGCTCTGTCATATTCATCCGTCAAAAAATGGATAGCAGAATTTAAGCGTGGTAGAGTGTGAATGGTATCGGGAGTTCTGCCGAGATGTGCGTTCGTGAAATTTGGCGGCTGGGAGTAATCCGAACAATTCTTCAGAGCACTCCCCGTGGTAGATGCGAAAGAAAATGCAAAGGGATGCAACATCTCTTCGCAGTGCCAATGAATCGCGCCGATCGGAAAGGACTCGGAGAATTTTGACGTTTTAGTTTTTTTTTAATTTGTTTGAGGTTTAGGGAGATTTTTACTTCATGGTAAGATTTATTTTCTGTCAAAGAGTCCGTTTGAGGTACCAGCCTCGTACTTACGTTATTTATGCTATGCTCCGGTAATAAGTGCACTGCTGTGCTCCGGTCTGTACTGTAAAGAGAGCCAGTGTAGTTTTAGGCTGTAAACAACGCTCCTGCAGCCTTCTTTATTTGAAGATGGTTGCAGGTATCCATGGACTGCCACTTACCACTACACACAATAACCACTTACCATCAGGTAGACTTTAACTGCATTTGTCACTTCAATCTTTTAATATTTACTTATAACTCAAAATGGCTTCCGTTATACCACGTTATACTCAAAGTTTCAAATCTCTAACTCATTCGAAATTTTGAAATAATTTTACCTTTTTAAACGTATCGCAAAATTGTTTCTTTTTTTACAAAACGGTCTTTAGTGGTCGGCCGTCAGCACATATTGTAACTTCAGGAACAGTAGGAAATGTGAATGTCTTATGTCAATGGCTCTGTTATATCCGTTTTCGTTTAATTATGATTTCATTAACCAAGGCGTATGCTACGGTATTGAGTTTTTTACGACACCATAATATGCCTTACTACCCTAAGGCCCATTAATGAACTTGGTATATTACCCCTCCCGTCACTATTCATTTATGAAGTCGGCATGTTTGTTTGTTCTTTTATAGGATAGGGTGACAAACGCGCACTCCACCTGATGGTAAGTGGCTGCTGTGGCCCATAGACATCTACATTTATTCTCGTTTGCGAATCAAAATGCAGATGCGTTGTTACCCGTGAGGACTAAGATGGGATGTCTCTTTTCCAGTAAAAAGGGTCTCCGGTTCTCTACACTCACCGTACGAAACACAGCAGTGTTAAGCTGCTATTTGACGCTGGTATTCTGTGAGAGCGTGTTCCTTTCCCGGTCGAGCCGACCCATTCGTACTACAACTATACTACTAATATGGCTGCAGTATGGCTCTACCACGTAAAAGCATGGCTCTACTACGTAAACCTCTACCACTTTTAACTAGGGAAATAAAAAATATCTATTATAAATTATATTCTACATTTTTTGTTCCAAATTCTTATATTGTACATTTGATTTTGAGCTATCTCCAAAATTTTAAATCTATACTCAACCCGAACAAACATACCAAGCGAGTTAATAAAAGAAGACGTGGTAAAATAGGTAATTGTTTATTAAAGCAAACGATTTTAATCCCCGAAACCGAAGTGAGCCATACAAACTTGTCTTCGATGTCATTCCTAGGCTCGTTAAATATAGCCAAAACTGGAAATACCCGTATGTGCGAGAAGATACATAATAAGATACCTAAGGAATTTAAATTAGTAAGCGAAAGATTATACACGAAACATTTGTAAAATCGGTTAAAAACTAAAAGCTTTTATGATATTTTAAGAGTTTTTTTTATCGATTTAATCGATTAAAATTGTCAGTTTAAAATTATAACTTGCATGCTAAGTACGAGCTATTGTTAGCAAAACACGACAGCATTGGATAAATTTTAACATCTTAAATCGTGATTCTTGCAAATAAAGATTTATTTATACGATTTTTTTTATATTTTTTATATGATATGGGTGATAAACGAGCACACAGTCCACCTGATGGTAAGTGGTTGCTGTGGCCCATAGACATCTACATCTATCCTCGTTTGCGAATCAAAATGCAGATGCGTTGCCATCCGTGAGGACTAAGATGGAATGCCTCATTTCCAGTAAAAAGGGCCTCCGGCCACCTGCACTCACCAAGCGAAACGCAGAGGTAAACCTTTACTTCACGCTGGTATTCTGTGAGGTCGTGGTACCACCCCGGTTCGAGCGGCCCATCCGTGCGACAGCAAAAGCTGCCGCCTGGCTCTACCACTGTTAATTTTTTTTAAGATTTGTTTATAACTAGCAATCCGCCCCGGCTACGTCTGGATAGGGTCTAGTCAAATACCATTAATTATATGTTTATTTCTATGTATGTATGTAACGCGGTGTCTTCGAAGATTGAGAACCAAATTTGATGATTCTTTTTCATTAAATAGGTTATTCTTAATGGATGGTCCCATATAAATTTGGAGATAACCACTAAGTGCTCAGGGGATAACTGCTCGTTGTAAATTTCGCAGTATGCGAGCAACCCGAGTTCGATGCCCGCCACCACCAATGAAATTGTTAATTGAAATTTTAAATTTTGATTTTCTACCATCGAAAAAAACCAAGAAAACCATCGCTCTGGTCGCCCTCATACAGATAAAATCGTTGATATTTTTGAAAAAGTTGAGCAAGTTCGGCATATCAGTAGTTACGTTAGCCAAGGTATTGAGGATTAACTACAAAATAGTTTTGACCCATTTGAGAAAGTCTGGCTATGCAAAAAGCTCGATATTTGGGTACCACACGAGCTCACTGAGAGAAACCTGATGAATCGTGTACTCATTTGCGATTCTCTATTGAAACGTAATGAAACCGAACCATTTTAGAAAAGATTTATACGAGGGTGGATTGAAAAGTACTCGGCCTAACCAAGAAAATAAACACATACTAAATCAGTTATATTTTTATTTTTCTACATAATCACCATCAAGTTCAATACACTTTTGCCACCTCCCCTTCCAAGCATTTAGACCGTTGAAAAAAAATGATTCTTCCTTAGAGTCAAAATATGCGTCTACAGCTGCTTTGACCTCGTCGTTTGTCGAAAATCTTTGACCTCCCAAGTGTTTTTTTTAGGTTAGGGAACAGAAAGAAGTCTGATGGTGCCAGATCAGGTGAATACGGCGGATGCGGTAACAGTTCAAAGCCACAGTTGTGAATTTCAGCCATTGACTGTACTGACGTGTGAACACGGGCGTTATCTTGATGAAACAGGACTTTTCTTCTGAGCATTCCTCGACGTTTTTCTTTTATTTCCTCTCGTAAACGACGTAGTAAGGTGCAGTAGTAATCAGAGTTTATAGTCTGACCCCTTTCAAGATAATCAATCATAATCACACCTTTCGAGTCCCAGAATACTGAAGCCATCACCTTATTTGCCGACAAAATCGACTTAGCCTTTTTAGGGGGTGGTGAACCAGGTCTTCTCCACTGTTTTGATTGTTGTTTTGTTTCCGGTGTACAGTAATGAACCCATGTTTCGTCTATAGTAACAAAACGATTCAAAAAATCATCTGCATCGGCTTCAAATAACTCCAAACAGTCGCGTGAAATAGTCAATCGCGTCCTTTTTTTGTTCAACTGAAAGCAGTCTCGGAACCCACCTCGCAGACACCTTGTGGAAACCCAACTCGTTGACAATGATGTTTTGAGTTCGTTCATAAGAGATGCCTATAATCTCGGCTATCTCTCTAATTTTTAATCTGCGGTCTCCCAATATTAAATCAAGTACTTTTTTAATATTTTCGTCAGTAGTTGACGTCGAAGGCCTTCCAGAGCGGGGTTCATCTTTCACACTCTCTCTACCACGCTTAAATTCTGCTATCCATTTTTTGACGGATGAATATGACATAGCACAATCGCCTAATGTACTGACCATGTCATCATGGATGGCTTTTGATAATAGCCCCTTCTTATGGACGTACTTAATGACGGCACGCTGCTCGATTTGCTCCATTCGCGGAAATTATGTCCTATTACTTTGTTAATAAATTTATAAAATCACAACTAATTATCGCACACGTTTCGAACTTCACACAATGAACTAGTCTGAACGGAACTAAATAATGTGGGTAGATTTGATTTTTAGAATTGAATGGATCTGTGTTAGGCCGAGTACTTTTCAATCCACCCTCGTAACTGGTGATGAAAAGTGGATCATCTACGACAAGAACGTACCAAAAAGACCATAGTCAAAGGGTAGTAAAGGTCCACAGAGTGTAGTGAAACCCGGATTAACACGCAGTAAAGTGATGTTGTGTGTATGGTGGGATTAAAAGGGCATCGTTTATTATGCGCTTATACCGCCGGGCAAAACCATCGATTTGCATCTCTACTGCTAACAACTAATAAGACCCCAGCAAGAAATTGAGAAATAACGGCCGGATTTGATTAACAGAAAAGCAGTTTTCTTTCATCATGATAACGCCAGACCACACACATCTTTGGCCACTCAGCAAAAACTGAAAGAGCTTGATTATAAACCTAACGCATCTTAAATATAGTCCTGACCTTGCAGCCTCAGATCTGTTACGGTCTCTTCAGAATTCTTTGGGTAGTGTTAGGTTGACATCAAGAGAGGACTGTCAAAACTATTTGTCGCATTTTTTGATGGCGACAAGTTATCGAACAAAATGGCACATATATATATTATAAGTAAATAAAATTAAACTTTAAAAAAAAATGTCTTGAATTTGTAAATAAAATACGAGAAACTTTTTCCCCGACCTTATATAATGGAATTTTATAATTCGGTTTTCGCCCAACGTCTAAATAATCTGAAATTTCGCAGACATATTGAGAAGCGATAACAAAACAATTGCCTAGTATTGTTTGATGACAATAGATTTGACTATTGCCTAGTACTCTCACCCATTACATTATGACCCACAGTTCGTAATCAATGCGTTTAGTTTATGTTTAATGCGCGCAATATCAACTCAATGCTGCCGTGTTTCGTGTGGTGATTGTAGAAAACCGGAGACCCATTTTGTTGGAAATGAGGCAGTCCATTAAAGTCAACAAGGGTGAATCATTAGAATTTATGCATAGGTATTCTGTGAGCGCGTGGAATTACATTTCGTGTACGGACATCTGTGTGTTTGGTTCACTGACAATGTTCAGTGGATTACTTCATATTTATTTTGTGGTACATCATTCGTGCTATGTGTTCCGAATCTGGATTTTTGTCCGAATGTAAATATGTAAACTCCCTACACGATACAGAAGAAACTGTTAGTATTACATTATAAACACAAAAAATCTGATCTGTTGAGATTTAAAAGTAAGTTCCGAAATTTAGAAGTTGGCAACTCTGATCATTAACCTTAGTGGCCAAGTGGCACAAGAAGTCATGAGCTTTAATTTTAAAAAAAATCGTCAAAAGTTTCTTTTTTCATTTTAAGTCATCCTAAGTTGCTGAACAAATAGTTTGTAATATAAACTGGTTCCATATGCACCAGGTATGTTATTTAACGGATCGTTACGGAGAAGTAAACGTTTCTTGAAAATTGGTATCGGGGAAGTCTGTTCTATCATAACACCTCTAACGGGCTTCTACAGAAATAAATTAGGGCAGTTCACTTGACTTACATTAACAGGCAGGAGTGCTCTTAATTCAACCTTGGAACGCGCTTACGTCCAGTCGTAGCTAGTTACGAAATTAGTGCTATTTTTTATAGAATAACCTGGAGGTATGTGGATGCTGTGGCCCATAGACATCTACATCATCCTCGATTAAGAATCAAAATGTAATGCGTTGTCACCCCTGAGGACTAAGATGAAGTGCCTCGTTTCAAGTAAAAAGCTTCTCCTGTTCTCTATACTCACCACACGAAACACAGCAGTATTAAGCTGGTATCTTTACGGGTATTCTGTGAGAGTGTGGTCCTGCCCCGGTCTAGCCGACCCAATCGTGCTACTTTTCAGTCGCAGAATAGCTCTGTCAAGTACAATACTTTGTTTTAAGAACTCTAAAATAAGACTACAGTGGACCCCCGGTAATCCGACAAACATTTTGCAGGGCAGTGTCGGACTATCGAATTTGTTGCATTATAGAGTACTGCCTAAGACCCCCGTATAGTCCGGAATTTTTATATAAAAGAGCACCTTGTAATCCGACCAATTCCAGATCCAATGATAAGATTCTATATGTTATATATATGTACTCTGAAGTACAAATTATACTTCATTATGTATGTCAAATTTAGTAAATTAAACAACACGAGAGGGAGCTTACATTTTATTATAAAATTAACTTCATTAATGCTATAGAACTTACAAAAAATATGCAATAACTTTACATTAGGAAATAATTGTGTACAAACAAATGTACATACTAAAATAATCAAAAATTATGAATAAAGTTATAACTTGTTCAATCATGCATTTGCGAAGATTTAAAAAAAATATCTAATAATAAATAATAGACCATGTCGGATTACAGGGGGTGGCGGATTAGACAGGGCCCGGATTACCGGGGGTCCACTTTATTAAGAAATTACTAAAGCATTTGATGAACACACACAAAGCTCTCATCGGAACCCAGAACAAAGCCTGGTTCTTGGATTCAAATCAAACTTGAACCTAGGACAAAGCCTGGTTCTTGGATTCAAATCAAACTTGAACCTAGGACACGTGAATCATTCCGGTACTTAGCCGCTAAGCCAAGCGCATGGAATAATCGGTAATAGAATAATCACAAGGACACTACGTTGGGTTTAAATATATTAGATGGTGCAAAATTCCAGATGTTTCTCGGATCACATATGACACGCGTTACCATTTTATCAGACGACAAGTGCTGTCTTCAAATGTACTTATGTTTGCATTTCGATTAGTGTAAACAACTTAATGAATAAAACATTAATGAGTACACTTGTGCGCACAAAGCTTTGCTATTTATCGCATTAATCTAAAACAGAGGCTTTGAGAAACAGAGAGTCGTAATCGCGGAGAAACTAATCAGGGAATCATTCATTTGGATTACATATACGAGCACACAGTCTACCTGATAGTGAGTTGATGCTGTGGAGTAGACATATTCTATCCTCAATTAAGAATCGAATTTAGATGGGTGGCAACATCCTGAAGACTAAGATGGAATGCTTCGTTACCATTGAAATGTTCTGCAATTTATGTACCATACAAAATGGATCAACATTATACTGCTTATTTGTGTGCAGTTTTTCATTCTGCGATTCGTGTTTCTTAGGTAATTTCATATCCGGCTCGAAGGACCAGAAATATAATGCATTACTCTAACACAATAACGCTTGTAATAAATAATATAGATGGTAATAATGTTTTATATTAATGAAAAAATTCTTAGTTAACATTAAACTTATAAAAAACGAGGTGCAAAAAGCGAAGCATATACAAAATAATGCTGCATATTTGTATATTATGTACGATGGCTCATACAGTTACGATATTAAATATTGACGTTTTTGATTTTTTGCGCGAAAACCTTGACGGTAAATCATCACCAGATTTTTTATCAGATATGAGTACCGTCATATTTAATTAAATTCGGATATCCTTGGCAGGAGCAAAATTACAATGCAGTGACCGCAAACCGTGACGCAGACCATTGTTTGAGTTTCTCGTAAGGCTAGTTATTAGGGAGGCTGTTAACTCACTGATATACAGATGCTAACTGGACACAATACCATAAATATGGATCTAAATTTCCTCGTGGAGTGTAAACTTAGGTAGGTGAGGATAAACGAGTAGATTTTCACTTTATCTAATAAACTCTCGCAAATACCAAACTTAACTACAAATAACTCAGTTATAAACGAATATGAAGGATTATCTAAGCAAGCAAAATCCATTCGGAACTAGCGCAATCAATATCACGGATAAGTGATATAATATATCATACATATCATCATTATTACAGCCCTTCACAAGTCCACTACTGAACATAGGCCTCCCCCAAGAAATGCCACAAAGCACAGTCCTGAGCCATTTGCAACCATCGACTTACCGGGAATCGTTAATCTATGCAGTGGGGGGGACGCTCTACACTTCGTCTAACAGTATGAGAATACTCGAGAACCTTTCTTCCCCATCGGTTGTCTGTTCTTCGAGATGCCACTTCAGCTTACTAATCCGTTCATCCCACATTGAGTACCCATTTTGCGAATACTTCCTCTTTGCCATCTCAACCGAGCGGATTGCGTTTAAAATTATCGACACCATAAACAGCATATTAATATCCAACCCTACGCCGCGACAAAAAGGGCAATAAAGTGTTAAGACACACAGAGTTGAAGCTGAAATTACAGATAAGGCGTCGTCGACGGCCGTGCATTTAGCGGAGGCATAAACAGGCAAACTTTATGCAAATCAACCATGTATTTACCGCGCTTCAGATCCGACGGCAAACACCCTGATTGTCAGCGCTCACGTGCCCTCTTTTATTGCTTTATAAATATTAATGCGTTCTTCACGCCTTATATTAGCTTACCCTGTATTAATGTATGTATTTAGGCGTAATATTTTTTTTTATAAACCTGAAGTGAAACAACCCAAAAGACGGCCAACCGCTTGGCAAGTGGCTACTGTATCTCATGGATATTGTCATCTCTCAAAACTAAGATGGCCTGCTCCAGAGTCTTTAATTGCATTGGTCTCCATACTGTTCAGATTGCAACACAGTAGTTCAGGTTCTGCTGTTTAGTGGCAAACATAAAAAAAGGGTTGTACGGCACCAGATGAACTCCTGAGCATCTAAACAAGTCCTAACATATAGTGTGTACAAATGAAATGGAATTTTATAAATAATAATTAACATTGGTAGAGCCACGCGGCAGCTTTTGCTGTCGCACGGATGGGCCGGCTCGAACCGGGGTGGTACCACGACCCCACAGAATACCAGCGTGAAGTAGTGGCTTACCTCTGCGTTTCGCTTGGTGAGTGCAGGTGGCTGGAGGCCCTTTTTACTGGAAATGAGGCATTCCATCTTAGTCCTCACGGATGACAACGCATCTGCATTTTGATTCGCAAACGAGGATAGATGTAGATGTCTATGGACCGCAACGGCCACTTACCATCAGGTGGACTGTGTGCTCGTTTGTGACACTTATCCTATAAAAAAATCCCGTTTTTACCACTTCCAGACATCAGAAATTTCGCAGAAAAACAGCAGACGCATTGAGTACTGAGGACAATGGAATAATTTATGACTACGACCTAGTATTCTCACTAGGATGATTACAGCTCACAATCAGAGCATAATGTTTAAGTTTTTATAATCTAGTGTTTTAAATAAAAAGCCCGGTCACAATGTTCGTTCGCGCTAATCTCCGAAACCACTCAACCGATCTAAAGGAGAAAAAAGGAGACGGTACTCAATTCGACTGTATGTTTTTTATGTGTGTTACCTCATAACTTTTTACTGGGTGAACCGATTTCGATGATTCTATTTATTTTAAAGCTGGTACTTTTCATGTGGTCCCATATAAATTTAATCAAGGTCAGTCCAATAGTTCTTGAGTTATTCTTAATAACTTATATTGAAGTTGATTGTACAAAAAATTTAAATTTTAAATTATGTAAATGTGTATTGCTTGTTCCAACTTGAGAGGTAGGATAGTTTTATCCCGATATGTGACTCTCCCGCCTTCACACGGGTGATTTCTGGATCTCAACATCAGCGCCACCTACCGGGTCCAATCGTGAATCTAAACCGTCTTTAAATCAAATCACGCAAACAATATTTCATCGAAATCGGTCCAACTGTTTAGGAGGTTAGTACATTTTTATCCAGTCACATACGCACGGAAAGAAGAATTTTATATGTAAAGATTCCCTAATGTTATTTGTTAAATTATTTATTTCATTGTGTTAATGTAGAGTGTATGGGCTGCTTTAAATTACACAGTATAAAATCCACACCAGTTCGATCATTGAAATTGCTCCCGGGTCGACTGGGAGAGAAAGTCAGAAGGCATTAAGTCTGCTTCCGCTTCCGTTCGTAATCCTTTTCATTAAGGTGTTTTGCAATGATTGTTTGCACGTTCGTTGCTCGTTCGTTTAAAAAAAATTATAAAAGAGAATAGAACCATTTTTCTTCATTATAGATACTGTATACAATATAGAGACAAGAATACTTATTGAAAGTCATTTAAGCTTTACCACTAATTCGGAGAAAACCACTGTCCTGGGAAGAACCAGCACGAAACCCAGTAGGACTTTTTTTATAAGCATAATTTACAAGGTAATATTTTATAAAATCAGTATGAAAATGTTTAGAAACAGCATCGTAGCGATCACCTCATTCCCTGGGGTTATTATCAATTAAAAGAAGAATATAAAAATATGACTAAATGTGTAACATTTTATATAACCACTTGGTATAATGGACGTAAGCAAAGGTTGAATTAATGAAGGATATATGTATAAAAATGCACCGCCTAAGTTCCGGTTTCCCCAGTCCTCAAAGCAGAAATAAAGCATTATATTATATAATCTCACATTTTTGCGTATGTATGCAAACTGTGGGAAGTTGCGAATGTGAGTATACGTTATAGAACCATGCTGCAATATATTATGGTTGGAGCACGAACGGGTCGGCTCGAAGAATCACGCTCTCACGGAATTGCATTGAAAATAGCAGCTTAATGCTGCTGTGTTCAGTATGATGAATGTTGAGAACCGCAGACCCTTTTCACTGGAAACGCAGCATTTGATTTTAGTCCTCAGGGGTGATAACGCGTCCGTCTGCAGTTTGATTTTTAATTGAGGATAGATGTAAGTGACTACGATCTACAGCATCCACTTAGCATCAGGTGGACTGGGAGCTCGTTTATCATCCTCACTCTATTTAAAAAAAGGCGAAGGTCTTTTATCTCTATCTACATATAAATAAAATCGACTTGTCTGTCTGTAATATCGATATAACTGCTTTTGAGCTGAGGTGACTATTTGCATGTCATTAGCATTTTTGACTGTCTGGCAGTATGACTGCCCGCGTATCTTTGGAATGGCTGAATCGACTGACTCCGTCCGCGGTACTTACCCACATAGCACAAAAAAAATCAAGATACCCAGGGGGGCAACGTAAAGCAGAACCAAAGGTTCTATATCACACTAAAACATCTGGTACTGTAATGGCCAAGTATCCTGTGGCGATTACGGCAAAAATTACATACATACAACAAAGTGTAGAGGTGGTGTGAGAATATCCACTATACAATATCACTCTCATGAATGAAGATGAAGATGGTTGCCTCATAACCCGCGACTATATGGACTCTATTTATACACAGAACATAGTAGTGCACGGACCGGAACACAACTGTTTTTATAAGAAACTACTGCATAGTGAACTCAAAATGGCGCGTATACGCGCGCGTTATTACATGTCAGTATGTATGTGTTATATTTTATTTTTAAAGAATAAAGGTGACCAACGAGCTCACAGTCCACCTGATGATAAGTGGGTGCTGTGGCCCATAAACATCTACATTTATACTAGATTAATAATCAAAATATAGATGTGTTGGTACGCCTGAGGACTAAGTTTTTTTTAATTTATTACCCCGGTCGAGTCGATTAATTCGTGCTACAGCGACAATAAAGCTGGAACGTGGCTCTACGACGTATAGTTATGTATGTAATGTTTTTGCTTCAATTTGGATGATATAATCGGAAGGAAGGAAGTATTCAATTATTCTTGCGGATTCAGTCGTTTGCTTCGGCACTAAACATATTTCCACCTAGACGCGAGTTTGACGTAACTTTTAAGTTAAAAGTTTCATGATGTAATATATCTAAGGCTACACTTTCACTTGTGTGAACAATAATGTAGTGTGATTTTAATCGATATTAAGATATAATTAATTTTGTTGCAAATTAATAATGCTTATTTTTAAAGGTTGCTTGAGAATAGGCTTTATCACTGTTTAGTTTAGATGGTTATGAGATTTGTTTACCTCAACGCTTGCGATGCCTAATGAAGGATGTTGCTTTTATTAACTAGTAATCGTCAATCGTTTGTCAACCAATTAATTATTTTCTTTCCCAGAACAAATAATTTGCTATTTAACTACATTACAAGAGAAATAAACTAAAAATAACACGGACATAGGAAGTAAACAAAATTAATTAATAAAATTTATTAAATCAAAACGATCCCCCTGGAACTAATTAGTTTTATTTATAAATTTTTTCAAGTGATCACCGTAGCTCATAAGTATCTGCAACACTGGGGGAATTGCCGGCCTTTTAGAAAGGGTCGGCTATTTTCTTGAAGGTCGTATCGGTCCGGAAAAAACCGCTGGCGTCAGTAAAGTCAGTCGTGTAAGACAGAAAGTTTCGCGTAAATTGCACTGGACCGTATGGACGGTACTGTCATGTAAAAACCAGGTGATGATTCAACCACTTGACAAGGCAACCAAACATAACCTCTATCTAAGAAGAAAATGAAACTATGCTAAGAGTAACGGCCCCGTAGCGACTGTCCTTGAGCTTCCTTGAAGTTAATGCAAAAACCATCTGACATTATGAACAAGTTATTCAGCTAGAGTTGCTTCTAAAATTAACTAACTGTACGGTAATTGATGCTTTAGTTTTACGAATAAAAAGTCGGTTAAGTGCAATCTATTTTTAAACTGTTCGCGTTCGGTGTCATCTAAATCTCAGCTTAGACGAGTATCGTTTATTTGTATATAACAATTGAACGCTCTAGATTTCTTCCAATTCTAATAACTTTAGCTAAATCTACATTTATATATATATTGTTTAGACTTGTCTGAATGGCGCTTTTAGTTATAAGGACAACGTTGTTTTTTTATTATTTTTTTAATATAATAAGAATGATAAATGAGTGCACAGTATTTGGTGACTGGCTGCAGATGCGTTATCACGTGCTTCGTTTAGAGTGTGAAAGATCTCCGGTTCTTTATGCTGGTATTCTGTTAGCGCGAGGTCCTTCCCCGGTCGAGACGACGATGATGTCTATTTATATATTATAAATAAAATGATAGAGGTTTGCAGTTGTGCGCGTATTACGGAAAAATTATTGGATAGATTTCAATTAGGTTTTCTAAGTTTTATTTCTTAGGCACTTGACCCTTATCCAAAAAAAAGTAATGCGATATCTTAATATAATTTAAAGTTATTAAAGTTTTAAGAAACAACGTTTTTATACGGGGTTTTTCACACGGTCGACTGTACGTCGCTTGCTCTCGCGTTACTAATCCAGATAACTTATATATTTTAGCTATAAACGAAGCAACGAATAACATTGCTTACAAAGATTTTTTTCTTTTTATGTTTTTTTGTTCGCACATACGAAAACTTTGTATATATATATATATATATATATATATATATATATATATATATATATATATAAGCAACGCGAACGAAGATGCGGTTATCGGCTAGTATATAGTAAATTATTTCCGCTTACATTTATAATACTTTTAATGTAAAACTCCTGGTTGGTTGAACTCGAACATAATACGAGGACTGATTCCAATTTGCACGCGCGTAGAGTTGTGACGTAGTGTACATACGGACATACACATATAAAGAATCGTGCTAATGTTACTTTGAGTACATTGCGTAATCACTGCGAGGCACTAAGACGTAATACCAGTAAACGCAAGCTAACAGACTATTACCTAAGAGCTTGAAGTAATTTTTGCGGTAAGTTTCAATAATATGAATATTTTTAAATCGACGAAGTCAATAACTAGGATTCTGGATGCATTATTCGTAGTAGAGCCAAGCTGCAGCTATATTACATATATAGTTGTAGCACAAATGGGTCGGCTCGACCGGGGAAGGATCACGCTCTCGCTGAATACCAGCGTAAAATAGCAGCTTAATGCTGATATAATAAAAAAAAACGGAGATTTTTTACTGGAAACGAGGCATTTCAACTAACGACTCAGGGGTGACAACGCATCTGCATTTTGTTCTGAATCGAGAATAAATGTAGATGTTTCTATGGGCCACAGCATCCACTTACCATCAGATGGACTGTGTGCTCGTTTATCGTCTTTTAATTCTATAAAAAAGTATGAATTTTTAAATGGACGAAGTAAATAACAAATATAAATACTTTTATAAGGATACGGGGGTTCAGTATACGTTTCGCTAAATTTCTCCCCTTAGGCCCGGTGCAGACTGGCGAGACGTCACGGCAAGGGATCCTTCGGTATCCTTACATGTAAGCGCACACTGACAGCAATTATGCATTATGTCGTGTCCTGAAGCACGATGTAGCATTTTTTTCAATTGAATTGACAAACGAATTTACATTTTAAATATTATAAACATCTATACCTATCCTCAAATAAGAATCAAAATGCAGACGCGTTGTCACCCTGAAGGCGAAGGTGGAATGGCTTTGCTATTTGACCTTCGGTGTAACGTTATATATCGCAGGTGCGTTGCTGGTTTTTTTTCTTAAAAGGGCTCTTTTCTTGAAGGTCCGGAACAATCGCTAGTAGTAAACGATTAAATTGATGAGAGACATGCGGTAATTATTAGTAAGGGACTAATATGTTCCTGCTATACGTTCCTATATATACATTTTGCAAACACATATTTTTTAGTAATAAAATTTCAAATCAATCGCTACGATAGAGCCAGAACAAATTTTACAACGCTCTTTAAACAGTCGGCTCAATTGAATAGTTAATGTAGGAAACTGTTTATATATTTGAATTGATGACGCGTGACATGAACATTCTCATTTGAAACATTGCCAGGGTTTTATTATGCTGGTATGGATACACGATGAAAGTGAAAATCTAACGACGTAAATACGACACTTTTACTAATAATAATTAGAGTTTAAAAAAAACTAAAAGAACACGCTAAAGACAAAATTATTTTATTTTACCCAGATGATCCTGAACAGAATACAAGGATAAAGTTATTAAATTATTATATTGTTATCGGTCCTTGATACAAGTGCAAATTATCAAGTTAACCGGCCCTCTACAAGTTTGTGAAAAACATATTAAAATATCCTGTTATGATATGGTATAGATAGATACACGCGAAGCTAATAAAAGAGTGTTTAAAGAGGCGCCATGTTGCAAAATAAAATGTTACGTATCATAATGGTGTTATTACAAAATCTGACTAGCGCCAAGTTTTATTTTTTATTAAATAAAGATTTTATAAAAAGGATTATTATAATACCAAGGGATTTATGGTTGATAATAACCCCTGGGAATGAAGAGATCGCTACCAAGCTATTTCTAATAGTTTTGTGTTGTTAATAAATTGTGTAACTTTAGTTATTGTAAACTGTTATTTATTCAAAATAAACTTCCGTTGGGTTTCTAGCTGGTTTTTCGCAGGATAGAATTATTTTCCGAACTAGTGGGAAATTAAACATAAGAGTGACTTTCAATAAGTATCATTTATAATCAATATTCAATAAAAAAACTTCTATTTTTATTCCTCTTGCCCGTCGTAAGTGTCAAGGAAGAATATATATAGATGATTCATCCAGTTTCTCTACTCCACAGAGTCAGTAATTCATTCAGGGGCAATGTATATGTCGCAGGCAAACCAGCTTAATTAGACTTTCAGTTAACAGCCAGCTTTTTTACTATAGGGTGCCGTTCAACTTGCGACCTGAATGATATTTAGTCGATGCGTCTAATACAACACTACAACTATCTTGCAATATTAAGGACAGTAGGTTAAGGCGCGGCTGGGGTGGCCCTGGGTCACCGTAAAATCATGTAAAAGCGACTCACTTGACGTTGTTCCTCATATTGTAGTTTGTTGTGATAAACTCGGCGTCCCCACTGTAACAAAGGAAAAGATATTTAGAACATTTGAAAATCATCCTATGCCAACAGAATCTTCCTGATAACAAACTCATGATAATAATAAAAAAAAACGGTAGCCAACGCACCAGACAAGCAAGAATTATGGCAAATATCTACGGTGGTGACCTATGTTTAGCAGTGGACACTAGCTGTAGGTAATGAAAGAATAAAAGAAGAGTTACCCAATGAGCATATAGTCCACCTCATAGTCATTGAATGGTCCCACATTACGCACACCTATCTAATTTAGATGCGTTGTCTGTCACCCCTGAGGACTAACGACGGCTCCGTGGCGCAGTGGCTTAGCAATGAGTTGCTGCGCTGGGTGGCGCGGGTTCGAATCCCGCATGGAACAAGTATTTGTATGGCTTACAAATAATTGTTCCGGGTCTGGATGTTTGTCCTTGTGCAATATATGTTTGTAAACTGCCTCCACGATACAGGAGAAAATCCTAGTGTGGGGTTAACGTTTAAAAAAAAAACTAAGATGGGATGCATTTTTACGAATAATAAGTGTTTTTGGTTTTCTTCACCTACTCGGATTATCAGACCAAACAGTACAATATGCTGCCATTGTAAGATGATATTCTGTGCGAGCTTGGTCCTCTTACTTTGGAGCCAACATTCGCGCTGCACACCTAATACAGTAAAACGTGTCCCTAATTAAGCGTCAAGTGGCAGTGTGAGGATATCCACTACCCCATATCATCCCGTGGGTGTCGCAAGGGGTGACAGACAACAGACAAAGAAGACACAGGGAAACAAATTAGGAGATGGGTAGTAGGGAGACTCCTAATAACAACCAAAATTTCAAATCTGCGGTTGCCAACCCGCTTGCCAAGCATGGCAGCAATGGCAAATATCTACCCTATGAAGCAATCTATGGTGGAGGCCTATAAGCAGTGGACTTTAATAGGCTGTACCGGTAAGGGTGGCCCTATTCTTTTTTCCTGTGGTGGATGTCTTAGGTTATTCGTTGGTTCAGATCTCACCAAACTACTTAACTTTGTTAATTAATAAGCAAGTTATCCGCACTAACAGGCTACCAGTCATCTTAATTACTTCTAAGATGGAGCAACTGTAAATTATTTTGTATAAGTTTCATATACAGTGCCGGAACCTGCGGCCTACTTAAACACATCCTGTGCTTGTGTAAAAGGCAAATATTGGGCAGCCTTGGGTATTGTATAGTGCAGACGCATCAGTCCGCTACATCCACGAATTGTCAACTGAGTGATCAATCCGAGGATATGCCACGCTGTGTTGATTACAAATCGATTCTCAATTGTAAAATATTAATAGAGGATATAAGGAAATAAGTCCAAGTATATTTTCGATATTGTATTTTTTTTATAGAATTGGTGTGACAAACGAGCACACAGTCCACCTGATGGTAAGTGGTTGCTGTGGCCCATGGACATCTACATTTATGCTCGATTACGAATCAAAATGCAGATGTCTTGTCACCCGTGAGGACTAAGATGGAATGCCTCGTTTCCAGTAAAAAAGGGTCTCCGGTTCTCTACACTCACCATACGAAACAAATCAGCGTTATGCTGCTAATTTACGCTGGTATTCTGTGAGAGCGTGGTCCTTCCCCGGTCGAGCCGACCCATTCGTGCTACAACTATACCAGTAATATAGCTGCAGCAAGGCTCTACCACGTAAAAAAATATACGATATTGAATCACCTCATATCATCCCGTGAGAATCGTAAACAGCGACAAAGGGTAACAAACCGGCAGATGGCAGCAGAGTCTGCACAATAACAACTAGAAAATAAAACTGCGATTTCCAAGCATGTCAACTATGAGGGTATACCCTTAAGAAGCAATCTATGGGGAGCCCAATGTTCAGCAGTGGGCTTTATGGGCTGTAATGGTAGTTGTGGTGGATATTGAATCATTACTGTCTGCATTTAAAAACGCTGTATTTTGACACCGCGGAAATGGGATAAGTAAACCTGTGGAGGACTACACGGAATAGCAGCGTGAAACCTTGTGTGGTAACTTTGTATGCGGTGAGTGCCTTAGGTAGAGCGTATACTTATGGCATTATAATAATATCTCAGCAGTGGACAGCTTCCCACAATATTGAAAGATATCGGTAACATTAACCTTTAAAAACAATCGAAAACTTAAGTACTGTTTAAATTAAATTCGTTGTAATAGGCAGAAACAGTTCAAGAAATTACATGACAAGAAATTACAAGTAAGCCAATATAACGATCATTGCTGCAATATAGGGGTCATAAAGAAGACAATCGTTTTGGGCCCACTAGAATTTTTAACGTAACTTAATTACGCATAAAATAAGATACCAATTTAATATAGTAAACGGTCTAAAGATTTTATGAAAATCTAACCGGAATCATAAAATCTAAAAACAAAAGAGTTGTTTGGATATTCGTGTCCAGGCTAATGTAATATGAAATAAATACGTGTAACGAAGAACGAACTACTAAAAGGATTTTCCAACGATCTAAAAGCACGTATAAACGCTGAATGTGCCTACAGCTTTGTTTTATACTATTCATTATTGACCAGTGCATTATTTTAACTTATAATACCGATGAAAACTACAAGATAATCGCTTTTAGTTTGTTTTTAGGTTATTGTGATATTCATATTATAGTTATTAATTTCACAGTATTCCCGTTAGATACGGTTAAGTTACGCCACAATTTGTGGTGGGCCCATTCACGATACAAAAAGAAATTGTCTCCTTTTTGAATAATCTACGATTTAAATTTCTCACTAATGAGGAGAATCCATAACATTTCCTGCCACCAGAACACCACTACTTTGAAGTGAGGTGAAATATTGGACAGATTTCATAGCGGTGGCAGTTATTTTGTTAGAAAAGTGGAGATGTTTATTTCTGAAATATTAGATAATATTTTATATTAAGTAGATCAGAAATGGCAAAAACCAAACTGCTGATATTCTTAAAAAGTAAATGAATTCACAAGTTTAAAATGTGTAAAAAATTAAAGAATATAGAACTGAGGCGTTGTTTTTGCATATACATACACAAAAACCGAAAAACTTTTAATTAAATCGCAACTTATCTATTATGATGACACTGTGTGACCATCTGCGTGACAAATAAGTTCACTTTAGTCCCAACTAGCGACGTCTGATGAGTCGTCATAGTCATACTATTACTATTATCCCTTATTATAATAGATTTAGAAAAACTTAGATATGCAATTCTTTTTATTTGAGCTTATGACTAGAATATTTTTAATTGTTTATGCACTTACAGCATAAAAATTCGACTGTATAATTATAATTGAACTGGTTGGTACTCGGCGCATTGTAAGAAGAAATAATTGTGAAAATATCGTTCTTAATTTGAAATGGTTAAATAGTTTATTATAGATAGATACCTACATTCATTGAAGTCGAATGATATACAACTCGGCAAGTTACGCGCGTCACCATTACTACCACAATGTACTATGCTTATAACAATCTAATGAACGGTATGTCAGCGAAAAATATACGAAAAAATAAATATAACTTTTTATATATTAGATTGTGTATTATATATGAATGTTATAATTTGCAGACCATCAAAGTTTACTTAATTGGTTTTGCGATAGTAACGCATCACATCAGCTGCACATTTGTCTTCTAGCTCTATTGAAATGTGTCTAATATCGCGACAGGCAGCCTCTCCGAAGATCGGCGCAATGTGGTAATAAGACGTATCCTACTTTGGACGCATAAGTCGTTTCCGCGATCTCTTAATACTGCTTATTAGATCTCTGTCGCCTCGACACCACGCCAAACGAATCGCGAATGCAGTGGTTACCTCTGCGAATGAAACATCGAAAAATCGATAAATAAGTAGATCGATAAATAGATAAATATCGAAAAATATTTTTATATCGATTAAACATTTTTTTAATACCTACTTATATTCTTACTAATCAATTAGTAAAAAGTCTACTGAAATGGATAGAATATTTACAGCAATCACTACTCTTGTGCTTGCAAACCTTGTGTTTTATGCAGAGTCAACCGGAAACTTCGATAGCGTGATTTATGCTTCGATTGTTGTTCGATCCGCTTACGCTATCAACAGCGACGCCACATATATTCGAAGATGCTAATTCCGAACACGACAGTCTGGTGATGGGAAGAAACGTCATCACTATCTGGTATACCACAGACTTCATTTACCCTAGATTAAGAATCAAAATGCAGATGCCTTCACCCCTGAAGACGTAGATGGAATGCACCGCTTCCAGAAAAAAGGATCTCCTGTTCTCTACACTCACCATACGAAATACAGCAGCATTAAGCCTCTATTTTACGCTGGTACTCTGTGAGAGCTGGTCTTACACCAGTCGGGCTGACCTAGACGTGAGGCGTGACTCCACCAATATCTATCACGTAATACACTTTTATTACTTATTACTAGTTTATTACTTTAGTATTCGTTTATTACATTTAGACGTGGTAGCCATGCTGCAGCTATATTAGTAGTATAGTTGTAGCACGAATGAGTCGGCTCAACCAGGGAAGGATCACGCTCTCACAGAATGCCAGCGTAAAATAGCAGCATAACGCTGATGTGTTTCGTATGCTGAGTGTAGAGAACCAGAGACAGCAGCAATAACCTGCTACTTTACGCTGGTAAAGTAGCAGGTTATTCCAGCTGTTTCGTTTTTTTTATTTTTACTGGAAAAGAGGCATTCCATCTTAGTCCCCACGGCTAACAACGCATCTGCATGTTGATTCGCAAACGAGGATAGATTGTAGATGTCTATGGGCCACAGCAACCACTTACCATCAGGTGGTCTGTGTGCTCGTTTGTTATAAATCTATACAAATAAATAAAATTGAAGTTTCTGTTTGCAATGTCAAAATAACAGCTTTTTACTAATTATATATAAAACTATATACGGTACCTATAACAAAAACACAATTTTTAAAATTTTTGTCTGTCTGTCTGTTTTTTCCGGCTAATCTCCGAAACGGCTGGACCGATTTTGACGGGACTTTCACTGGTAGATAGCTGATGTTATAAGGAGTAACTTAAGTTACTTATATTTTAGAAAAATAATTAGGGTTCCGCGCAACAAAATTAAAACCTTAACTTACACGCGGGCGAAGTCATGAGGAACAGCTAGTAAAATATATATGCCAGCCAGGGTATTGTTGAACAGGCTTTTATTCAATTTTATAAAACTGAATTGCTATCTACAGTCACCCCGATGGTTAGTACTTACTGCAGTCCATATTTAGGCTATTGACGCTTGTCACATATGAGAATATCTCACAGCCTGTAATGAAGGCTAATATTCTTCCACTCACCAGATGTCGCTAGTTGTGACTGAGGTAATATTTTTTGGTACATAATATCAGTTAATTGAGAAATTAATTTTAAATAATAGTATATCATTATCTAGAGTATTATATTAATATACAACACAAGTCAGCAGCAACATAAGTCAGTGGTTTGATTTTTAATTTTTTGCACTTTATAACTCGTTTTTTTTATTTTTTTTTTACTTTTAGTTATATTTATAGTTTGGATTATTCATTTCTAATCTAACTAATATAAAATATAACTAATGATAGGGAAAGGAACCTTAAACTTTACATTTTCCTAAGAAATTATCGTCCCCGCGATGAGGATCTGTCAAATATTTTACCTCACTGTAAAGTGGCGCCGCCCTGGTGGCAGAAAAAGTCGTGGATGCCCTCATTATACTCGTTTTATACACCCTTCAGATTGGAACAGGCCCAGGAACGTGCTCAGTGGCATTCCTTCGAGGCCAATATTCATTGGGGGAAGGAGTCTTCTACGAGTATAATAATATAAATTCCAGCATAAACAGTAATTTGCATGGTTTTACCTCCTCGTGGAAATAGCTCCTCGCGTGCTCATGACCATGGAAAGCTTTTTACAAATTGTTTGTTTATTTCTCTAAGTACGTAATGCAAACAATTAAAATTTTTCATCTATTTGTGATGTCACACATTATAAGCTACAGTAACCATGTTTACCGTGTCAAACATAAGGATAATTTGAATATTTTATTACTCTTTTGTTTAAAAATACCAAGATATTAAATATAGGCCAGGTGCGAGTCAACCTCACGCATGAAGGGCTCAGTAACATCGTAATAAACGTTTTTAGTAGGGGAGCCCCCTTTAATTGTTAATTTATTTTATTTTATTATTTATTGTTATAGCGGTAACAGAAATACACATTTTGTGAAAATTTCAACTGTGTACCTATTACGGATCATGAGCTTGCTGACAGAGAGACGGACGGACAGACAGCGGAGGGTTATTCGTAGGATTTTTCAGGAGTTAGTTATCCTTTGGGTACGGAACCCTAAAAACTGTGTATCATTTAAAATTATACCTCCTATTTATTTAAAAAGTTAACGCAACAAGGGGAACGTTGTCAGTTGTAATCTATATAACTATTGACGTGACAACGTCTTATAATTCGATGAAGCTGGCTGCACGCACGAAAAACATGACTCATGCGGCGTTACCTCGCTCTGAGGCATTCCATTTAAGGCTTGAAGTGCAAGCAAGAGCGCGGAACGAAAGACAAAGAGGCACAATCGGCCTCCGCGTTCGGCAGTGTTCGACATCTGTCTCTTTCCTACTTGAGTGAGCGATGCGTCCGCATGGACAGCTGCTATACAATAATACATTTACATGTTTTCGTCAAGTATGAAGTGCAGTGAAAAGTGAATGTGGTATCAATTGTTTATAGCAACATTTTCTTATGACGTTGTCACGTTCAACTATCGTCAGTAAACCGACTTTACAGACAACCGATTTTTTTATGTTGCCATTTATTTATTTATTAAATATTACTATTTTAAGGATTTTACTTTGATAAAATATGTATATTAAGATGACAGGCTCTGGCGTTACAATTTACAATGCTATATTAGCATTATGTCAACCGACGTGTCCAAAGCAGCTTATGATAAAGCAACCTTTTTAATCTAATAATATTATAAAAAATTGGAATTCATTATTGTTATAAACCCTCGTAATTTTATTTAAGTATTGTAACTTATTATTCGTAAGTTGTTCTCAATTAATAGCTAATATTTACACATACACAAACACACAGTGTAATGCCGTTGTAAGAATATTCATGTCAAAGCTATAAAAGATTTAAAATTACAGAAAAAATAACTCGCATCCGCAGCTGTACTTTGAGAAATGACAGTAACGATAAAAAATATTATACATATTTTTCTTGCTAAACGCACTTCTTTTATTTCTAAATTACACCCGTGCGAAGCCGGGCCAATCGCTATTGATTACTAAACAGACCTTCAGGACTATCCCCTATTTTTTTCCGGGTGGTTACTGTTTCGCAGGCACGCAGGTCGAGGCTAGCAAAGTTGTTCTGTGTGTAATTTAGTCACGTTGTGGTGTGGATATTTATTTACCTTTTAAATTATAAATGTATACATGTTATTATATGTCACGTTATTAATGGCTGAAGTGAACATGTCTTTCCCTTGAATTTTCGGTTACAATCCAGTCTTTTGTATGATTATAAACCATATAATATTACAAATAATACCTACATAATATTTCAGAAACAGAAACAGAAACTTTTTTATTCAATATAGATTATAAATAATACTTATTGAAAGTCACTCTTTTGTATAATTACCACTGGTTCGAAAAAAACCTCTGTCCTGGGAAGAACCAGCAAGAAACCCAGCGGGACTTTTTCTTTAAATAACAGCTTACAATCATGTATGTTACACAAATTAACAACACAACAAATTAGAAATAGCTTGGTAGCGATCACCTCTTTTCCAGGGGTTATTATCATCTATAAATTCTTTAATATTATAATAACCCTTTTTATTCAAACTTAGTTCTTCAATTTTGGTATTTAAACTAAGATTCAAATAAATACTTCTGTGTATATCTAAATTTTTTTACCTACAAGTTTTGAAGGCCAACCAACCTAGAGCTTAATGGTATTAATGCCTATGTATCTTTAAAATAATGTATTTAAACTTTATTAAAGGCTCAGTAACATTCTCATGGAATAAAAAAAATACGAAATAGTCTATGGTTTTTCTTACTCAGGTCTGTGTATATGGTTCTATTATAACAACGTCGTATAGATAGAGATGCCAGATTGTAAAGCCGGAATATTAAAAAAAAACCGGCCAAGTGCGAGTCGGACTCGCGCACCGAGGGTTCCGAACAAATCCGTAGGTATATGAGTTTAAAATTATTAAAAATATTTTTATTATATGATTTAACTAAAAATTTATGCTTTTCGCAATTTTTCCTTTATCTGTGCTATAATACGTTGCTTCGTGCCAAATATTAAGATTCTCAGTTCACGGGAAGTACCCTGTAGGTTTTGACTTTTGATTCCCTTGCGAATATCGAAAATTTGCGGCATAAACGGCTGTATCTTTTGATTGCGTTGGCTTAGAAGTTTGATTTTTTCACAGCCCCAAGGGACAGTAGACTTGAGTATTTGATATAAATTTCAGCTTGATACCTCTACGCGTTCCTGAGAAAAAGGGTCTTGACAGACAGACAGACAGACAGACAGACAGACAGACAACAAAGTGATCCTATAAGGGTTCCGTTTTTTCCTTTTGAGGTACGGAACCCTAAAAACAAATAGGTCGTAGTGTTGGGGTATCTGAACCCAGTGTATTCCAGTGATACATTTCGGAAAGAAGGAGCCAAGGAGAGCTGGCTTCTTTTTGAAGTGAAGAGACACGCTTGTGTTTTGGAGGCGTTGAATTTCCCAAGATTGGCATCGCCCCATTCGGAGACTGTCTGTAGTGTTAGATTCACACGCTCTACCATAGTTGCTATTTCGGACTGAATTTGATCCCGACTGGCCCGAGAACTTGGTTGGTATCTCTCCACAACTATGCTATTGTCTGCATACCCGTAGATACCGGGCATAAGCAGATCATTAATATGCAGCATGAAGAGAGTTGCGGAGAGAACGGAACCCTGAGGAACACCGGCATTAGTCGCTACAATCGACAGCCATCGACGACGACCCGGAGAGACCGTACACTCAAAAAGTCTTTCACACAGGCAATTATGCCAGGGGATAAGCCGTACGCTGAAAGCTTGCCCAATAGGCTAGCGTGCCAAACTCTGTCAAAGGCCTTCGAAACATCGAGGGAAACAGCAAGTGCTTCACCACTGTTCTCGAGGCCTTCGCCCCATATGTGAGTGGCATACGCTAGAAGGTCCCCAGTTGATTGATTTCGGCGAAACCCGTACTGGCGATCACTGAGGAGACCATTTTGCTCTAGGTATGCCATGAGGTGGGTGTTCAATATACGCTTCATAATCTTGCAGAGTATGGAGGTAATTGGGATTTCAATTTTGAGAAAAAACCCACATTCCGGTAGCTTTAAGTGTATGTGGTAACTTTTACCGGAAGTAGTATCGATGTATCTTTCTCAGCTGATCATTAAAAGTCCCTAGCATAGTGGCATCGTGGCGTCTCCTTTAATATTCAATATGCTGTGAATTACAAATAAATGAAGATGCATGCGTTGTGTTGAATGTTTGATAATCTTGATTGAATCAAAATGTATACAAATATATTTTGCTTCATCTTTAAATAATGTCTTTTTTATAGAATTAGGGTGACAAACGAGCACACAGTCCACCTGATGGTAAGTGGTTGCCGTGGCCCTAGATAGACATCTACATCTATCCTCGATGACGAATCAAAATGCAGATGCGTTGTCACCCGTGAGGGCTAAGATGGAATGCCTCGTTTCGAGTAAAACGTTCTCCGGTTCTCTACACTCACCACACGAAACACAGCAGCGTTAAGCTGCTATTTTACGCTGGTATTCTGTGAGAGCGTGGTTCTTTAACAGCTATTTGTCAAACCCCTAAATGATAAGGGTGACCCACACCTAAATATTTTTTTTATTTTTTGACAATTTTTTTTTAGTTTTATTTTATTATGATGTAGCATTGAAAAATACATAAAACTTCAAATTTTCCCCCTTCTACGCTCAACCCCTGTTTTTTTAATCGCGATTTTAAAAACTAAAAAATATTTTCTATAAATATTGTATATGGCAAAACAACGTTTGCCGTGTTAGCTAGTTTTATTTATATTCCTTTTAACATCTAGCTTTATGAAGGACGATTAATGTCTATTATTTTATTGTTGACAAGGGATCCGCCCCGGTTTTGCACGAGTGATTTCTGGGTCTCGACAAAAGCATTGCAGTACTTAAGTAAGTTTTTTTCTCTTTATTTGGATCACCAACAGATGATACACAATACTAACAAAAATATAACTCATCACTGCGACTACATGCTATGTGTTCATCTTCTTACATAACTACAACTTACATAAATAGCGAAGTGATTTTAAAAAAAAAGAAAAAGGAAACAGATAATAATATGCTAATAAATATACAAGTTTCTAGTTTCAGTTTTATTTTTATTATTATAGTTTTCAATATTGTATATAATAATTGATATTTCGATATAAAATTTGTATATTTCAATAATGATTGCTAACATGCATCTCCTCGTAAAGTAAGCATTATTTTATTTTACGAATGGATAGGCAATATTAATATACATGGAAAACCAGATTTGCTATAGCTACAGTTTGTGAATTTAACGCTTACAGTCTATATAATATTAATAATAAATTAAGTTACAAAGTAAGAAATAATATCTCTACATATTCTAAAACATATGTTTAAAATAATTCTAATCGAAAGTTTACAATAAGCGCAAGTGAGCTTAAAGCTTCCATTGCAGCCTATGTCTCCTGCTGAACATAAGCATTCCTCATAGATTGCCTCAATGGGGGGCGATTTGGCCATAGTTGCCACGCTTGGCGGGCGGGTTGGCAATCGCAGTTATTCATAATTTTAAGTGGTTATCGGGAATATGCTGCTGCCCATATCCTGTTAGAGTTTCCCTCTGTCGCCTCTTACGACACCCACGCGATGATATGGGATAGTGGGTATTCTTACACCGCCACTACATACTGACGTTTAAAGCTTAATATTTCATAAATATAGCTTCATTTTAAAGTGGTATATTTACAATTGGATCTGCGTTCAATTGTCAATCTAAACCATCCAGAGACCCACTCAATCTCACAAAATCCGAGTATTTGCGATATTAACGCATGACAATTGATTTATACATGTATATAGATATCTATCTATTTATACATATATATATATATATATATATATATATATATATATATATATATATATATATATATATATATATATATATATATATATATGTATAAATAGATATAGATAGCTGGTCCCAAAAACAAAAACCAAAAGACTAATGTGGGTGGGAACCGTAAACTTCAGCGTTCCTTGGTGGTTGCTTTCACCCGACGAGCTAAACGTGATGAATTTCTTAAACACGCGAAAGCTAGAAAAAATCTAAAGAGTAAAGACATTCTGAATCATGGGCCTGAAAATATGATCTACGTAAATGAGCGTCTTACTGGTGAAAATCGACGGTTATTTCGTACTGCGAGAGCATTCGCCGTCGAACAAGGTTACAGGTTTTGCTGGCTACGAAACGGATCCATATTTATTAGGAAAGGGGATGTCAAGGAAGGGAGCCCCGCAATCCGTATTAAGTCCGAAAGTGATCTCAGCCGCCTGCTCTCTGCCCAAACCAAACCGGATACGGCAACCACTTAATAAACGTTACCTGAGCCTCAGGAGCCTAGTCCTTTATCATTGTAAGCGCAATCACACACACATTCTAACACACCTACACATATTCTTCCCCAATGTACTTTCCTCAAAATTTTTCATGGTTAATTGTACCCCTTCTTCTGTTTATATGGCACTCTCCACTTTAATGCCAAAATACCCCAATCAATTTTACACGATCTTTCCATGGCTTCCCTAGGATTGTTAGATGCCATAGATAATTCATCTGAGATAAAGTGCCATAACATAACCGTCCCAGAGGATTGTAAAGACGTTCTGTCTAGATTTTCATTTAGGATTTTAAGCATGAACATAAGAAGCATGCGTAAAAACTTTGATTCCCTTCTAGTAACCCTAAAAAGATTAGATCTTGATTTTGATGTTATTGTCTTCAGCGAGTGCTGGCTTGATGAGTATGCGACGGTTCCTCTATTGCAAGGCTTTACATCTTTTCACTCTAGGAAGTATATTAATAGGGCAGGAGGAGTCGCTATCTACATAAAAGATAGGTGGACAGCAAAATTTTCCGAGCTGAACGTTGACGAGGGTAATTGTATTCTCGCAGAAGTTGCAAATCATTTCTCAGTAGTTGCCGCTTACAGGTCACCTGGTTACACTAACCCAGAAACATTTATTCGCTCTCTTGACGCTAACTTAAAAACGGTAACTCCCTCTCCTTGTCTTATTTTCGCTGGTGACATAAACATAAATATTATTGGGTCCGCAGGTGACAAAAATTTGCACACGGAGTACTTAGATGTATTAGCAGAGTATGGACTTTCCCCCGCCATAACCAAACCAACTCGGGTCAAAACCTGCATAGATCACATTTTTGTACCCGTAAGATCTAATGCGGAGTCCGTAGTGTATCTCAATGATGTTACTGACCATGATATCACTATGGCAGGCATAATGTTAAAGACACAAAAACCAAAAAGACCAAAACCTATTCGATCAAGAGTTATAGTTGACATAGACTCAATAAGATCAGAGCTGGAGGAAACGAACTGGTCCCCAGTAATGAACTGCAGCTCTCTTGACGAGTCTGTGAGTCATTTCACTAAGACGGTATCAGAGACAATATTGAGATACTCGAAAACTTGTGTAATAAGCCGATCTAGAACCATCTTACACCCTTGGATGACTCCTGGTCTAATCAGATGCTCTAAGCACCGTGACAAGCTTCATATTAAATATCGTAAGGACCCAAACAACCTTACTAAAAAACTTGTATATACGCGTTATAGAAATTTTTACATAGGTCTAATCAGAAAACTAAAATGTGATTACAACAATAAAGAAATAAATAAAAATAAATGTGCTCCAAAAAAACTCTGGGCTACTATTAGCCGCATAACTGGCAAAGACACTATTTCAAGTTCTCCTCTGGCTCTCATCAACTCAAGACCCTCTGTAAAGGAATCTCTTGATGTTTGCAACTCTTACTTTGCCTCTGTAGGTAATAAGCTAGCATACTCTATCATGAGGAAATTAAATGAGACTCAGAAGTCCCTTGCCGAAAAAGTTCACATTCCTGTTCAACCCGTTGGTTCATTTTTCATGGATCCTACAGACGAACAGGAAGTTTTGAGTCTCATCCGGTCTCTCGATTCAGGTAGTGCCCCGGGTATGGACGGCATCACTAACAAACTTTTAAAATCAGTAGCCCACGCAATTGCGGAGCCCTTGGCTGCGATATTTAACTTAAGTATCTCGTCAGGAGTCTTTCCAAGCCAGTGGAAAGTAGCGGCAGTTATCCCCATACACAAGAATGGAGCTAAGGACGATCCCTGTAATTATCGTCCCATATCACTGATGGGTAGTTACTCTAAGCTCCTGGAACGCGTTGTTCATAAGCGGCTGACTAACTACCTTGAAAAGAATAGTATACTCTCGGACCGTCAGTTTGGTTTCCGTCAGGGAAAATCGACTGAGGACGCAGTTAGTCTTATCACAGATATGGTTGTAACTCATCTCGATCAGGGTCGATCCTGTGTCGGTGTTTTTCTCGATCTGGCTAAAGCATTCGACACGGTATCGATCCCCATCCTACTTAAGAAACTAAGTGCTCTTGGTATTCGTGGTCTGGCTTTAAACTGGTTTTCCAGCTATTTGTCGGATAGAAAGCAATGTGTCCGAATAGGCGATCAAACAAGCGATCTTAGATCTGTAGATTTTGGCGTTCCTCAGGGTAGCATTTTGGGGCCGACTCTTTTTATTTCATACATTAACGATATTATGTCAATTGAACTCGAAAATAGTGAAGTTGTATGTTATGCTGACGATACATCCATAATATTTTATGGTAAATCTTGGCACGACGCCTACCTTTCGGCTGTCTCCGGGTTGCATAAATTACAAAAATGGTTAAATTACAACATCTTAACATTGAACACCTCAAAAACGCAGTTAATTTGTTTTCATAAAACTGCAGTGTCTGAACCGCCGCCGTCACTTTTCAATAGCCTTAAAGTACATAATAACAACTGTAGTTTTGGCTCCGTGAGCTCTCCTAATTGTAACTGTGACCAGATAAATAGGGTCGGCTCCCTTAAATATTTGGGCATCATAATAGATGAGAACCTCAACTTCAAATGTCATATATCAGCGACATCAGCAAGGATCCGTAAGCTTATATACACAATGCGACTATTGAGAGATTCTACTGATGGCAGCATTTTAAAGTCAGTCTACCTTGCACTATGTCAGTCCGTACTTAGCTATTGCATACTGGCGTGGGGTGGCATAGCCTCCTCTACGTTGCTAGTGCTGGAAATGGCCCAGAGGGCAGTTTTGAAGATAGCTATGGGTAAACCAAGGCGTTATCATACGTCAGATCTCTTTAGAGAAGCCCAAGTTTTAAGTGTCCGTAGATTGTATATTCTGAGGGTGTTTACATTTATGCACAGGGAAGCTTCGAAACTGCCGACATTTGATACTTTAATAAATAAAAGAGTGTTTAAGATCCCCACAACCTTGGTTAAAACATCTTTCGCTCATCATTTCAGACTGTTCCTATTCCCACGCATCTACAACAAATTAGTCAATTTATACGGCTTAAAGCGATCCCAACATTACGAGGCTAAAACAAAAATGATGAACTATTTATTGACTTGGGACTATGAGGAAACTGAAGAAATATTGATGACCCTTAAATAGGCGTTGAAACGGTAGTGGACAGCAATGACGTTAGCCCTGCCGTCTGATCCCAAGAATTTAATCGTAGGGCTACCTCACCACTCACACTTCACACACTCATACACACACACACACACACACACACACACACACACACACACACACACACACACACACACACACACACACACACACACACACACACACACACACACATACACACACACACGCACACACACACACACACACTCATACACACACTCACACTCATACACACTCACCCTCAATTACACGCGCGCTCCTTTAAATTAGAATATGCTTGTTATTTATGTCTGTAATTTTTCATAATTTTTAAGTCGTATTTTTATTTTTTTATTTTTTTTTATTTTTATATTATTATTTTTTTTTTGCTTTGCTACGCATAATTGTTTTACGTAATTTCGACAAATAGCCACTTTGTTCTATTGTAAAATCTTTTGTTTGACCCCCACGAGACAGGCCATGCCTAGTGTGGGAGTCACAGAACTTTTCTGTATTTTGGCTAAGTGTTTCTGGTAAATAAATAAATTTATTATTATTATTATTATTATTATATATATATATATATCTGCCATTATCTGTTATTTTATTATTATAATCAAAACAAAAAACAAGTGAACTTTGTGAGAATTAAGTTTTTTATTCCTTGTTTTTGCTATGAAATGATTTACAACAACATTAATAAATTACCCAAAGTTGTTTCATCGTGAGAATGTTAAAAATAGAATTATAAAACTCAGGGTCAAACGCCGAAGTCAAATTTCATAGTACACAAGGAACTGGCGTTGGGTCTCCACCACTGTCATGCGAAATAATTTATCACGTTATCAATAGTGGAAAACGCCGTTAATATATCTGTATGTATGAAAAATAATATATTACTATAATGACGGTATTTTATCGCGTATAATTTTAACTTATTCTTAACTCGCAAGAGAACATCAATTTAAAACATGAATGATTGTGATTAATCATAACATCCTATGCTTGGGATCACAAAATTAATAAAATCCAAATTGATCCGACTGCCTCTTTGTTCTAGAGGTCGTAAACGCAATTGCTGATCATGAAGTCCCAGAATCGAATCCCAGGGTAGCCCAAAAATCTGTTATTGAGTTATTTTGTCAATAAATTACCAGTAGCAGCCCAGTGTCAGTATGTTGACAGAGTTCCACACCCGTGTCTCGGAAAGCAAGTAAAGCCGTTGCTCCTGCGCCTGATCTCTCTCCGGTCGTATCGGATTACTGTCCTATCGGACAATGAGAGTAAGGGAACAGAGAGTGCACCTGTGCTTACACATACCCTTGGACACTATAATCCTGTCCTGCACCGATGGCTAACCTTCGTTGAGACTGGCCGCCGTTACCGAAATTCGGTCTGCAGGACTAAAAATCCAAATGTTGAAGCATTTGGAAGGCAATCTCGTTTATGCTAGATGTAAAATATTGAAATCAGCAGCAGGCAGCAATGTCGAAGATGCAAGGTGTTTGGAATGGCGATCGTCAAATTCACCATCCATAAGTCAGGTCTTTCCCATAACAGTAGAGATCCACGTGTAACAGTGAACTTCTATGGGCTAATGAAGAAGAGGGAGAGGAAAATGATGTCTCTTTTTGTCTTTATCAGCCTATATATATAACTATTAGTAGAATATACGGATTATACTTGGTAGAGCAATGCTGCAGCTACTATGGTTGTAGCATAAATGGGTCGGCTCGACCGGGGAAGGATCACGCTCTCGCAGAATACCAACGTTAAATATCAGTTTAATGCAACATCAATCAATCAATCAATCATCAATCAATTCAACACTCACGATACGAAACACGCTGTGATGATATAATCACGGCACGATAAAACACGGCAATGATAAAATCTCCATCATGCTAGTTCTGTTAAAATTCATTTAAAAATTGTACAAAATGATGGTAAAGTGAAACTGAAATTAGTTTTTTTAAAAACCCACTGGGTTTCTTGCTGGTTGTCCTCCCAGGACAGAGGTATTTTTCCAAACCAGTGGCAAATACAAAAATTACAACACGCTGTACCCTTTTTACCTTCAGTTCAGTCCAGTTTTGAATTATATATTGTTTCTTAATCGAGAATAGATGTGTATAGACTAGAAATTCGTTTGTCGCCCTTATTCTATAAAAAAAAATAGTTTCGTACAGATTCATGGCCCGCGATCTCTAGGTACCCCTTGAGAAGTTACTTCAACTCCTCTCCCATTATTCTTCTCTGAAGGCAAGGTGTGCTGGAATACAGGCCCGCTTTTCTACACGGTCGCGATAGCTACCTGCTGCTGTAACTATCTCCCTGACTCCGTTAATCAGAGGTACCCGCACTGAATTAGCTTATCAAGCACTTTTGCATTGTAGATCTTACTGAGGCTGTGTGGTATTTTACCATGGCCATTGGGAGTAACTTCCTTGACGGCTTCGTTGTTCTAGTGGTCGTAAGTACATCTGTTTTAATCGTAAGGTACCGGAGTTCGGTTCCCGGGTCGAACCAAAAAATAATTTATTAAGTATATCCGTCAAGAAATGTTCAGTAACAACCCGGAATTTTAACTATTTACGTCGGAAAATCAAAAAAATGAAGTCATCATTTTCAAAAACTAAAAAGAAGAGTTTTCATTTCATAAAAAAGTCTACGTAAATATTAATGTACACAGTATATTACTAGTGAACAGTAAACAGTGTCCAATACGACTTTATTTCAATCTCAGTACTTCACATTGTCACAAAGGGTGGCCTCATCTCATTTGAAAACTATAGAGCTGGTTTTAATGGTTGTGACTGTAAGCGGAAAACGTCTGGATTAATATAATTGAAAACAGGATATAAAGGTCTCACAAATGCCCCTTAGGGTATAGTCACATGAGAAATGTGATATCATTTATTTTGTATCAGTACACAATTTTATTAAGATGACATAAATGACTTCGTGAATAGAGTACATCATCTACCGTACGTAGGTCACTCAGTAAGTTTTGAGATGCTCGAAATTTAAAAATGGAACGCACCTGTGTTAAATGTTTCTAAAAAGCATTTAAAAATAGAACTCCATAAGCCAATTGCTCAGTATTAAAAAAAAACAAAGTTCTATTAATTTTCCTACAACGCTTCCCGCGCTTTTCATTTAAAACGATGGATCTTAACCGTGAACATTTGCGCGCTATGATATATTATAATTTTAAATTTGGTTTAACCGAACAATTAAGTTTACAACGGTTACAACTAGCATTACAGATAAAAATGAGAGGAGACCTGTAGCAAACAAACGAACATATAAAGGCGGTAAACTCACACTTTATAACTGTTTACTAGGTGGCAGGACTTACTTTTCCGCCTAGGATTCCGTCTGGGTGGTTACCACACTCCTACCATATTTAGCAAGAGCACGCACTGCTGTTTGGCGGCCTGGTAGATATGGAGAGTCAGTATAATTATACGTTGTCAGGCATTCTATCCGAGTCCTTTGAGGTGATAACGCTTCCGTTCTCACTTCGATATCACTTACCATACGATGGACTGTAAACTCGTTCAACACAACAGTTTTATAAAAAATGATAGCAGCTAGTCTTAACTCGCATAATTTACTTAGTGGGACGAAACGTAAATAGCAAAATATAAAATTGTAATCCATTCAGATATCAGTGTAGTGTGAGCGAATCTTAACCAAGTTTCACAGACAAGGCGTAATTATCTAGAGAATCTAGCTATAATACCAGTTAATAATCTCGATTGCGGCGTCCGATGCTGATGCTACGATGAAAACGAACCAGCGGTTTCCTATAATTACGATCTCTTATGATACGCTATCTTTAACGACAAACTACATATTGGTATTTTAGTTTCAAAGCAGGATTTTTTTTTTAAATTATCAGCCAGTATAATCTCTGTTGATGATCAGTAGTGATGAAGCCCTAGATGGTAAATAGCACTGTCTTAGCGTAACAAAAGCCTACTCATTCTTGCCTTGTAGACCACCAAAGATTTTTTTTTATAGAATAAGGGTGACAAACGAGCACACAGTCCACCTGATGATAAGTGTGGTTACTGCGGCCCATAGACATCTACATCTATCCTCTATTACAAACCCCGTGAGGACTAAGATGGAATGCCTCATTTCCAGTAAAAAGGGCCTCCGGCCACCTGCACTCACCGAGCGAAACGCAGAGGTAAACCTCTACTTCACGCTGGTATTCTGTGAGGTCGTGGTACCACCCCGGTTCGAGCCGGCCCATCCGTGCGACAGCAAAATCTGCCGCGTGGCTCTACCACTGTTACAAGATCCCGAGTCCCCAAGATTGTTACCGATTTTCACAAAACTTGCAAATGCTTCTGTGTACACTAATCGTACTAAACCGGTAATCAAGAACAAAAAGTATGTCACAGCTGCGAATAGCGCGGGCGCTGGCTGGGCGGGGAGCTGGTACAGTAAAATATGCCACGCGGTTGTATTTTCGTTGGCGACAGTTACTGTTTTCAGGCAAATACGAAATAAAGTAACATACTTATCCGAGATAAACTTCAAATCACGTTGACAAAGTGCGCACATAAATAATGACAGTGTTTTCTTTGTGTCATTAAACCAAATTGTCGAAAACAATGTTCGCGGTATACAAAACAAAGTACTAGTCTCTTTGCCTGCTCGCAGTCGACTAAAGGAGTTGCGGTGAATTGACCTTAAGTTAGTGCGCAATGTATTAAGCAGGGCTCGGATAACGGTATATTTTTCGAAACGTCTTCGCCTTAAATACCTAAAAACTTATTTGTTTCGTTTATGTTCGAACGGAATCATAATAAAAACGTTTACGAAGAGAACGAAATTTTAAACCGTTCTTCTTCAATAAAACGTTTTTAACAGTGGTAGAGCCAGGCGGCAGCTTTTGCTGTCGCACGGATGGACCAGCTCGAACCGGGGTGGTACCACGACCTCACAGAAAACCAGCGTGAAGTAGAGGTTTACCTCTGCGTTTCGCTTGGTGAGTGCAGGTGGCCGGAGGCCCTTTTTACTGGAAATGAGGCATTCCATCTTAGTCCTCACGGGTGACAACGCATCTACATTTTGAATTTTAATAGAGGATAGATGTAGATGTCTATGGGCCGCAGCAACCACTTACCATCAGGTGGACTGTGTGCTCGTTTGTCACCCATATCCTATAAAAAAAAAACCATTTTAAACCGTTTTTTTCCCATTTTGGCCCTGCAATACGAAACAAAAATACCTTATAGGTTTAAAATTGTCGTGGTACGTGGCATTCATTTAGCTTCCTGCGTAATAAACCGTTTTTTACGTTGTCACATTACGTTCACATTTCGTTTTTGTTCCGAACAAAATGTTATACAAGGAACCGTCCCAAACGTTTTAAAAACGTTATTTTTAATAACGTTTCCGATGCCTGGTATTAAGGCCGTACTTGAATAGTATACACAGAGTTCTTTGGTAAATTAATTAAAATTGTATTCATTTATGTGTATCAGATACGTATAACATTGGAATTAGTTAGATAATAACTTACTTTGATCAAAATAATTATCTTACTGAAATTCATGAATTATAGATGAGGTAAGCACCAAACGTTGCTCTAACGTTAAGGTACGTCGGAGTGAAGGACAAACTAAACTTTGTTGTTGAAAACAACGTTCCCCCATACAACGAAATATATCACGGTCGATGTGTCGACTTAAAATGTAAGTTCGAAATCGCAATAATTTAAAATTAAATATTTTGTACAGCCGACTTCAATATAAGCGACTTTAATATAAGTTATTTAAGAATAACTCAATAACCATTGGTCTGACCTTGATCAAATTCATATGGGACCACACGAGAACTATCAGCTTTCATATAAAAAAAGAATTATCGAGATCAGTTCACCCAGTACAAAGTTATGAGGTAACACACATAAAAAAACATACACTCGAATTGAGTACCGTCTCCTTTTTGGGAGTCGGCAGAAAAGAGATTTTTATGTCGATAACTCAAGGGTTCCTTAACTATGTTGGGAGACCTTGCTTGTTACCAATTACCATGATTACAGATGAACGGGAGTTAACCTTTATGTTTTAAATAAGTGACACAAAAGCCGAACCGTTTTAATGCGTGGATTTAGAAGATTGACTTTTACACCTCTAAGTGACCGTAGAAATCTGGGTAAAGAGTGACATATGGGCAGGGTGACGGACAGACTGGCAGACACACGAACAGACAGAGGGACAATCAAACGGACAAACAGTTGGGCTGACACACAGACAGAAAGACGAACAGAAAACGGACATATAGACGGAAAGTCACACACAGGCAGACACATGGACAGATACAGAGCCAATCAAACGGAGAGACAATTGGGCTGAGACACAGACGGACGGACAGACAGACCGACATATAGATGGACACAGTGACCGTAGAAATCTGGGTAAAGAGTGACATATGGACAGGGTGACGGACACAAAGACAGACACACGAACAGACACATGTACAGACACACGATTAGATAGACGGATGCACAGATGGACACATGGACAGACAGACAAACGGACGGAAAGGAATCTTTGTCCTAAGAAAAAACTAGCAAGAATCTAGTCGGACTTTTCTTTACTGAACTGAGTACTAGTAATCTTACGCACCAGATGTCGCTAGTTGGGACTAAGGTAAACTTATTTGTTACGGCCTGGTGCTGCCCTGATGGCAGAAAATTACGTGGATGCCCTCGTTATACTAACAGTACGTATCATTCTAATATGTTCTTAGAATATTTAATATAAAAATTAGATTGGACCCAAATTTTGAAATACTAAAACTATTACTTTAATACGTGGTAGAGCCATGCTGCAGCTATATAAGTAGTATTGTTGTAGCACGAATGGGTCGGCTCGACCGGGGAAAGGCCACGCTCACACAGAATACCAACTTAAAATAGCAGCTGGTTTGCTTCGTATGGAGAGTTTAGAGAACCGGGGACCTATTTTACTGGAAAAGAGGCATTCCATCTTAGTCCTCACGGGTGACGACGCATCTGCATTTTCATTCCTTATTGTGGATAGATGTAAATGTCTATAGGTCATAGCAACTACTTACCATCAGGTGGACTGTGTGCATGCTCGTTTTTCACTCTTATACTATAAAAATCTAACATCTTACAAAAATTAGCAATGATAAATTTATACCATAAATTACTTACTGAATGCTATCATAAACTACCTAGATATGGAGTGAGTCTAAACTAAACCCACACTGACTTACCCAAAAGCGCCTGGATTGCTAATTAGATGACAGTGTTAGAAATAACTGTCATCTGAATCCTGGGCCATCCATATAATAAGGCCATGGGGCTTGTAGGAAGTTAGAAGGTCTCTTTTTAATCATAGTTTAAACACGTTACTGTTACCGTCGCAGCCTATTAAAGTCCACTGCTGAACACAGGCCTCCCCCATAGATTGTCTAAGGGGCGATATTTGCCAAAGTCGCCACGCTTCGCTAGCGGGTTGGCAACCGCAGATTATTTTTTTATATTTAGTTTTTATTAGGAACTGCCGTCTATTTCCTGATTTGTTTCCCCCTGTCGCGTCTTATAACACCCACGGGATAATATGGGGTAGTGGATATTTTACACCGTCACTACACTAGTTTAAGCCCGAGAAATATTAATAAGGCAGATAAGTAATAAGACGGATAATGACTAAATCTTACATTTTCGTACCATGTCGCGGCTAGGTACAATCTAATTATCTTTATAACTTAGCACGTGTCACTTCAACGTTGATCAGTCGTATTTAAAACCGGTTCTCGATGCTTCGTATTCATGGGCAATTCGATGAGTAAGGATGAAATTGGCAATCGATCGTTTTAAAGATATCGATTTATTTACCCGGCTGCCCCAGAAGCGAGAGGGGATAATGTTTTTTGAATGTATGTATGTATGTACGTTTGACGCTGTTTACGGTGCCCGGTTGGGATTATTTGACATCATACTCTCCTCCATCAGTTGTAGTTTCTTCGAGGTTCTCGAGTACTGCCTCATACCGGTAGACGAAGTTGAAATTAAATGAATGAATGAAAGATTTTAAATAGCTTACGTTTTATGGTCGTACATGCTAAATCTAGCAAAAAGAATATTATATATGACGTACTGCTTAAATTAACTTGATAAAAAATACATAAATAGAATTATGCAAAGACTCTTCTTACCCGACCCCAGAAGAAGTGTAATGTTTTATAAGTACGTATGTATATGTATGTATGTATTCTTTGGCAGGTTCTGTAGCCTAAGCGGCTGAATAAATTTTAATGGATTTTAACATGGAATGTCGTTCGTTTCGTCTTAATTGTGGGGGCGACACAGAGTATAAAATTTGTCTCTTAAGTAAACTTTTATACGCAGTCGGGTGTTTTAAATTACTGTTTCCACCATTAGGCTTGTTTGAACGAATTGCAAATTTAACTTGTGCTTGTTAATACCAATATATAAGTCGAAATGGATACATTTATATACTTTTTTATGGAAGACGAGGCAAATGAGCATACGGCTCACCTAGTAATGTCGGCCAGCATCCATGAATAGCTACAACACCAGGGGAAATGTAGGTGTGTTGGCGGTCTTTTAAAAAGGAGTAGGTTCTATTTTTGAAGGTCCCTGAGTTAAATCGTATCGGTCCGAAAAATCGTTGACGACTGTAAATTTCACATTGTGGTTGTGTCGCAGTGTCCGGTTGTGGAATTTAGCAGCTGGAATTGATCCGAACATAATAATATTTATTAAGAAGCAAAGGGAATTTATTTATTAAACAAAAACACCACACGAGCCACAAGAACATAATAGGCTAATAAACTAAAAAAATTAAATCATAAGATGTAATCAAGGAAATGTCTTTGCGTATTTTATCGCATCTATCACGGGGAGTGCTCTGAGGAATTGTTTATTTTTATTTATTTATTTATTCTTTTTTGCACCAAATATTTGTACAAAAGGCGAGCTTAATGCTATATGGCATTCTCTACCAGCTAATATTTATATAATATAATTGTTCGGACTAACTCCAGCCGCTCAATTTCACCATCGCACATCGCGACAAACTCGCGTTACCATCCATACCATCTGGATGATTGGCGGTCCACCACTGTGCGATCTAGAAGAAGTTTTCTCCCTCGCACGACTTCCTTGTGGAATCAATTACCACCAGTGAATTTTCCGGACCGATACGACTTGGGAACCTTCAAGAAAAGAGCTTACACCTTTCTAAAAGGTCGGCAACGCATCTACAATTCCCCTGGTGTTGCGGTTGTTCATGGGCGGCGGTAGTCAATTACCATCAGGTGAGCCGCATGCCCGTTTGCCCCCTATTCTATAAAAAAAATGTAATCATAAGATTTATGTGCGGGTTTAGTAAAAAAGGACTATACTCAGCATTACTTCGTGGTATTATCCACGAAGCTAATTTTCATTTCATTACTATGAGCTGTGTTTACATTGTCATAAGATTTGCAGTCGCCTGTTCCCTAGTGGAGGTCGGAAAACGACATAATTTCATAAACCAAAAACAGCAGAGTTAGGCTCCACTTCCTTCCTATTGGAACGTGCATTTTTATACTTATAAAAAGTAGCCTATGTTACGGTTATGGTTTCAAGTCTTTAAACTATATCTATCTATGCATAAAATCATTTCGATCCGTTGCATCGTAGGCGCTTGGAAGGAGAAACCAACAAACAAACTTTAGTATTTATTATCTATACAAATAAATAAAATAGAAGTGTCTGTTTGTAATGTCAAATTTACAGTTTTTTACTAAATACATAAGAAAGTATATACGCTGCCAATAACAAAAATACAATTTTTAAAGTTTTTGTCTGTCTGTCTGTCTGTCTGTTTGTTCCGGCTAATCTCCGAAACGGCTGGACCAATTTTGACAGGATTTTCACAGGCATCTGCCTGTGAAAATCCTGTCAAAAAAAAGTAGCCTAAATTACTCCGTGTGTGCTGATGTCACACGGAGTAATTTAGGCTACTTTTATTTTAAATAAAGAATTAGGGTTCCACGCAAAAAAGTTAAAACCCCAAATAACACGCGGGCGAAGTCGCGGGGAACAGCTAGTATTAAAATAAGTATGGAATATAATATAATATTAATTTTAAAAAAAAACTTGTTAATAGACAATGTATATTTTCTGGTATTTTGTTGTAAACGCGCAATCGCATTTTTGTACAGTCGAAGTTTACTGCCCAATTGGGAGTTATTTAAGAACCGATCCACTACAGAAACGGTTTATCTTTACGGTTCAAAACACTCACCCATTCATTTGCCATCAAATCATTTAATGCTAGTAACTACAATGTACGTGTAGGCATTGCATTCACCGACTCACTAAGAGCGATATACAGAGAATGTATTGTAATGTATTTGTTTTTACCAGTGCAATTTGACCGATCATCTACATTTTAAGGATTTTCTATATACGTAGGTATAAAGGAGGCGAGAGAGGTGTGTCAGGATAATGGAAGTCCGTAGTTTCTGCCTACCCCTCTGGGTGACAGGCGTAAGTGTTATATATATATATATATATATATATATATATATATATATATATATATATATATATCTATCTTTATTTATAAAAATTACGTGTCACGTTGTTTGTCCGCGATGAACTCCCTAAACTACTGAACTGATTTCAATGAAATGTTTCACAATGTGTGCAGTTTGGTCCAACTTGAGAGATAGGACAGTTTTTATCCTGATAAGTGAACCTCAATTTTTTAATTGTGAATTAATGATTTTTCTAGGACACATGGTCGTCGGAAAGGGCAGAACAACGTCTGCCTGGTCAACTAGTATATAGCTACATATAGATATAGACGTCGACATCTCTTCGTCTTCGATTAAGAATCCAAATGAATTGGATGCTTAATTCTTGCTTAGTATTCATTACTTTAATTTAAAGTAAGTAAATCGACTCCCTCTATCTGATAATAAACTTTAGCCCTACCGATTTTTCTGAAAAGTGGGTCCAGCCATAGATTAAGTAACGTGCAGTTCATCGTGCAGAGATGAAACGTTACCCTTTAATAACCTGTTAAACATTATATAAGTGTGTACGTGTTAACATAAGTCGCAAGCTCCCGCCAAGTAATAGACAAAAGAACTATAAATGCCAACTATATCACGTAATCAAAATATGTGGCTGCAGTAATGATTGCACACGACAAACATTTGTAAGAAGTCATTGTGTTTGAAGGAAATAATTACGCGTGTTCATCATCGCCTGCACTTCTATGTAACTCGTAGTAACTCACACTCACACTGTCAGTGAAGTCGCAAAGTTCCAACTGGAAACCAGCGCTGTCTATGCAGCATTGGACATCTAGTTGTTTTCACATTTTATTCTTTATTAGTTTTATTATTAATTGATGATATGAATGTACTTCATAATTCTTATTGCGTAAGCAGTTTAAGACTGATGCGTACATGTTTTTCCCTTTGCGTTTGTATATTTATTTGTTTAAATGTGTGCATTATATAAACAGTTCTTTCTTTCTTTCGTCATTACAGTCCATCACAATTCCACAACTGAACAAAGGTTTCCCCCAAGGATTTCTTTTAGATCCGGTTCGGTGGAGCCACGCTGCAACTATATAATAGTTGTAGCACGAATGGATCAGCTCGACCGCGGAAGGACCACGCTGTCACTGAAATCCAGCGTAAAATAGCAGCTTAATGCTGCTGTCTTTCGTATGGTGAGTGTAGAGAACCGGATACCCTTTTTACTGTAAACGAGGCATTCCATCTTAGTACTCGGGGGTTGTTTATTCTTAACTATCTGTTCCCCGCGACTTCGCCCGCGCGTAATTTATTACGATTGGATTTCATGGGTGTAAATTTTTTGCGCGAAACTCTAATTCTTTTTCTAAAATAAAAGTAGCTTAAGTTACTTCTTATAACATCGGCTATCTGCCACTGAAAGTCCGGTCAAAATCGGTCCAGCCGTTCCGGAGATTAGCCGGAACAAACAGACAGACAGACAGAAAGACAGACGGACAAAAATTTTTTAAATCGTGTTTTTTGTTATAAGTACCGTATATACTTTCATATGTATATAGGAAAAAGCTGTTATTTCGACATTACAAACAGACACCTCTATTTTATTTATTTGTATAGATTAGGCTTACTATCTACATCTAGTAGGCGTCTATGGGCAACATTCACTTATCATCAGATGGACTGTGTGTTTGTTTGTCATATTTAAAATTGTCAAATACCATCGTCGTGAGTCATCTGCAGTCATCGACTTCTTACAGCTGTTACCAGGTCGTCACTACATCTATTAAGGTGCTGTCCCCCTGTATAGTTCACATCGTGGAAAGGAACCCCGAACCCCGCCACTGACCTTGCAAATGCATTCGCATGCATAAGACAGCCGGCAACAGCATATTGCCATAGCTATCTCGCAAGTAGGAACACGCGCGTGGCATCTCAATTGAGCTCACGAGATCTCATTATCATAAAGATGTAGCTTGGCTACTTACACCGCTCAATCGGGACGGGAAAGCGGGTTTTCTATATCTATATAGCTAGCTTAGTTTATTATTATAAGCTTTAGTATTACGGTACGATTTCTTTGCTGTATTATCGTAGATCAGTGGTTCTAAACCTTTTCATAGGTAGATCAGTGGTTCTAAACATTTTAGTGATGAGAAAATTTGTCAAATTTTTTGTCTAGCCACGGATCTCCAAAATTTAGACATTCTATGAATTGGATACCATCTAGTGATGGTGTAAGAATATCCACTACCCCATATAGTTCCGTGGTTGTCGTAAGACGCTACAAGAGAAAACAAAACTAGACTTGGGCAGTAGTCTTTCTAATAGTTTACTTCTGTAATATTGAAATAACTTGTTTCTATTATACTTAGGGGGTTATTTGCATGATATACTGACACCAATAACCATTTAACAAATGTTTGTCGGTATTTCTGTCCATCCGGGTTAATATTTGGTATGGCTGAACTCATTGTGTTGAAACTTTACGAATGGATAAAGAGAAATGCTAGGAGGGACTTAGGCTATTTTATCCGTTAAACTTTTAATATTTAATAATCTTTTTAAATAAATAGATCCAACTCGGGCAAAGTCAGGGCGGACCGCTAGTAAAAATATTTCGCTACAATTTATTTCTATCGTTGAATGTTTCTAAGAATCACAATTTCATTATTTTCAAAAGTTAAGTGTATGTTGGTTGCTTCTCTCTCATCTTATCTTCTTCATAAAAATAATTATTAATAATTTAAAATTAAAAATTTTGTACAACAGACTTCAATATAAATTATTAAGAATAACTCAAAAAGTATTGATCAGACCTTGATCAAATTTATATGGTCCCATACGTGAAGTATCAGCTTTCAAATAAAAAAAGGATCATCGAAATCGGTTCACCCAGTAAAAAGTTATGAGGTAACAAACATAAAAAAACATATAGTTGAATTGAGTACCGTGTCCTTTATGAATTCGGTAGAAAATTCGTAGTATTAGATATTAGATACATTGTTGTCCTTCCTCCGTTGTAATTCATAGCTATAGAAATATTAAATATGTCCAGGACGGGTACCCAGGGAGGCGGCCACGGTCACAACTGCTGGCCGTACCGGACGGAAGGACAAACCTAATGCGTCAGGTGGCCCTGACACTTGCTCTCTGCACTCTTAATTCGATAGCCACAGAAATATATACTTGTTTTGTTGTCGCCTGAGTGAGTTCACAATGTACCTAATTTAAAAAGATAAATGTGTATAATATATAGCATATTGAATATGTAACTGTGGTATTAGGATAATCTGTAAAGATAGTTGTAGGCGATGAAATAAATACGAGTAAATAAAGAAATAAGTTTTGTGAAGTGCAATGGTATAAGTTAATTAAAATAACGTTAAAATGAAAACATGCGTAACTTATATATTTTTTAAATTTCGATTAAAGATATCTTAACTTTGCCTTTGACAGAAGTGTGGCCGGTGGAAGGAAAAGGGGAGATCTCCCGACGGACAAGGTTTTCTGCCCGGGGAGCGGCCAACACTCCGAGTGGTAGTTCGGAGCTATTCTATATATACTGATTTTACTTCAGAACGTGGTTTTACGTGGTAGAGCCATGCTGCAGCTATGTTATGGTTGTAGCACGAATGGGTCGGCTCGACCGGGGAAGGACCACGCTCTCACAGAATTCCAGCGTAAAATAGCAGGTTAACGCTGCTGTGTTTCGTATGGTGAGTGTAGAGAACCGTAGACCCTTTTTACTGGAAACGAGGCATTCCATCTTAGTCCTCAGGGGTGGCAAAGCATCTGCGTTTTGATTGTTAGTCGCGGATCGACATAGATGTCAACGGGCTACAGAATCCACTCACATTCAGGTGGACTGCGTGCTCGTTTGTCACCCATAAGATAGAATATCTAAATACTTTCTACTCTTTCTTCTGGTTCATTCGAACTTCGTTACCTTTTTTTCTCATTATTAGTTCACTTTTGCTGCACTACCTCCCGTATGTTTATGGCCTAATCCCATAGCCTGATGGTTGACAGAGAGAATGCCTTAAGGCATTAAGTCAGCCATATGTACGATTTCTTTTGTACATAAAAATTTTAATAAATAAATATCATAGTTCTCAGGGGTGACAACGCATTTAAATTTGTATCATCTAAGCTTATTCTTTTAAAAAACTAGTTTAACTTAGGGAAAAAAGTTTGTCCTAAAATAGTTAAAGAGGAATAGTTTGACCGGAATTTAAGTCAAACTTAATTTTGACTTCATTTTTGGCTGCTTTCGTCGGTCAAAAGCAATTTAGCCCGGAAAACATTTCCTGCTGTAACATTAGTACTGTAGTATTTTTAAAACAGCGCCATCCAACATTGTTATTATACATTAAAAGATTTATTTACGTTTTAACGTTATAATTTATGATCAATAAACGCGGCGAAATTTCGATTATCTAACTACAGAACCAGCATCCTACATTGTTGGTTACAGAAATACAGACGCGATAATCATCGCTCAAGTGTTGCTGACGCCCTGTCAGGAGTGCCTCTGCTAGATCATAAAATTGTCTATACACCTAAAAGCAATCCATTCTATCGTCGTAAAATGGCCGGCTGTAAAAGCCGCGTACGACGTTACGGCTGGCCAATGCATTATTACTCTTTGCGCGTTTTTATCATCGGTACATTATTTATTTAGCGATGCGTTGGATATTTTCGCTATATCGAAATGTACTTGATTCTTTTGCCAGTGAATAATTAAAACACTTATGTTTTCCCGCCGAGTAATTCTGTTGTCCACTCCATATCATATACGAATAGGGTTACCGTTAGAGGTACCAGCCTATTAAAGTCCACTGCTGAACATAGTGTCCTCCCTCCCCATAGATTGCCTCATCGGGGGAATATTTGCCATGGTTGCCAGGATTAGCAAGCGGGTTGGCAAACGCAGTTTTTTTATTTTAGTAGTTTTTAAGAAGACCCGCTATCCATCTCCTGATTTGTTTCCCTCTGTCGTTTCTTACAACACCCACGAGATAATATGGAGTAACGTTTCTTACACCGCCACTATACGAAGTAGGGGTGGTTGACTTGAATATGAATTATATTTTTTTTATATAGGATAGGGTGACAAACGACCACACAGTCCACCTGATGGTAAGTGGTTGCTGTGGCCCATAGACATCTACATCTATCATCGCTTGCGAATCAAAATGTAGATGCGTTGTCACCCGTGAGGACTAAGATGGAATGCCTCTTTTCCAGTAAAATGGGTCTCCGGTTCTCTTACACTCACCATACGAACAGTTTCTCACAACACAGCAGTTTTAAGTTGCTATTTTACGCTGGTATTCTGTGAGAGCGTGGTCCTTCCCCGGGCGAGCCGACTCATTCGTGCTACAACTATACTACTAATATAGCTGCAGCATGGTAAAGTAAAAAGTAAGCAAGTATATGATGTCATAGTAAATGCTATTTAGTAGTCAAAGACTTAATAGTTCCTTACAGTCAAATTAACATCGTACATATTAGTTTAACTTAAAGTAATAAAAATCGAATTTAGCTTAAAGCTGAAAGCAGTATTGTGACATACCGAATAATCATCATCATCATCAACATTACATCACTGACATCAGCCTGATGAAAAGTAGCAAATTCAAATTCTATAATAATCTTAAGTATCTAGAATGTCTCAGAACATTGAAAACATATTTAGCGCATATTTTTAAAATACGAGGCGGCCACTCGAAAATTTAATGTATGTGAAAGTTATTTAAAAACAATTGCAGAATCTTGAATCTATACCTTAATTATATTTGCATTTATCTAAAACATTTTAGATACTTAACATTATTATAGAATTTGAATTTGCTATCAAATATATTTTTTTATATATATTTCATTTATATATAATTTGAATATATTTCAAATTCATTAAATTCTCGAGTGGCCGTCTTGTATCAACAAGCGAGATGTACGTTGGCGCCCCACTAGGAGTGATGCCCTGGTAAGGCATGTAGGAAGAGTTTTGTAGTATTACTTTGGGGAAACACGTACGCTTATGAAAGGCTGTCACAATGTTGTTGATGATGAATTTGTTAAGATTCACTAAATAGCCCACCAGCAATGTGGTCCGTTAAGAAATCTATTTTGTCACTGATAAGTTACAATAGAGCGTTATTAAGGTATCCGTAGTTAAATGTGGTAGAGCCACGCTGCAGATATATTATGGTCGTGGCACGGGTCGGCTCGAACAGACAACTATCACTGTCTCACAGAATACCAGCGTAAAATAGCAGCTCAATGCTGTTGTGTGTTGAGTGTAAAAAAACCGGATAGTCGTTTTACTGGAAACGAGGCATTCTTTCTTAGTCCTCAGGGGTGACAACACATCTGCATTTTTATTTTTAATTGAGGATAGATGCTCATGTCTATGGGCCACAGCACCTACTTACCATCAGGTTGGACTGTGTGCTCGTTTGTAATCCTAATTATATTTTAAAAAATCATTACGTCAGTGAGTTTTATAATAGCGGCTTATAAAGTATTGCAGTCAAACAGTAATCTTAAACAACATTTTGATACTATAATCATGGTCAACACATTTAACGCAGTATTGTAGAAATGTAGCTGACTCCGCTACATCAAGTATAGAGACATTTATACTATAAAAAATGAAAGTTCGTAAGATAAACGAACAATTATTATATTATTACTTTTACGATCATCGTGAAGGTGAGGTGAACGGCAGAATCGGGAAGGGTCGCCCTAGGCGAAAGTTTATCGACCAAATTGGCGATATATTGAAAATGGGCCAAATCAAGAGTACCTTTAACCGACGAGCGTGTATGCGTAGGTATATGGATGTGGGGGAAGCGAGAGAGGTCTGTCAGGATCGTGCCAAATGGAAGTCCATAGTCTCTGCCTACCCCTCTGGGTGACAGGCGTGAGTGTTTATGTATGTATGTATGTACGATCATCGTATGATTAATTTTTATTCGTCCGATATATTCTTAATTTAAAAAATAAATAAGCCTATAAAAATATTTTAATAATTTTAGACTATTGAATAAAATAAAGTAATATATATATATATATATATATATATATATATATATATATATATATATATATATATATATACCTGATACTTACTCGTATGGCTAGGCTATTTGAGTCTAATAAAACATTACAACAATCTTGCAATATCAGTGACTGTGACAGCCGGTTAAGATGCGCTGGGGTCACCTTTGGAGTGGTTTAAGGGTGGCTCATTAAGCCGCTTACATTATAATCTTTAACCATAAATAAATTAAAACATTATATTGAATGAATTGAACTTTTTAATATTATAAATTATCGGACAAATTTTTATTCACACGTTTATCGTATAATAATGTTTTTTTTAGCAACAGCCATTGAAAATTACCATCATACTGTTTTAAAGCGAATTCGTGTTAATATGGTTCCCAAATGTGTTTTATAATGCAAATGTTTAAGTAGTGCTACAAATATAACTATGTACATTTAATTAGTGCTTCTGAAAACGTACCCTTGATTGCTACATTTGTATTGCACCCGTGTATTTAACAACTTAATTAAGATAAAGAATGCTATTCTAACAGTACACCTAAAGTAAGAAGACAGACTAAAACACAAAGTCGCATACTATAACAAATATATAAAAAATAAAATAAACGAGCCTTGGTAATAATTAGGAACAAAAAATCAACATAAAAAATTTTGATAATCACCATTTGTAATTATACTGTCAAAATGGCTTCGATAAAGCAGCGCCCTTTTGACCTTTTTTATTATTTGATTGACTGATGAAGTGTTATCGTATCTCAGAGCCATCTTTGCAATCAAGGCTGTAGTTTTTAAATTATAAAAATGTTCACCGGATTACCATATTACCCTCACGTACGCTATTGTGTTTATCACATCAATTACAGTTTGAATGCAATCCCGTTAGATGTTTGCGTGTTTTAATTAGACTGCTTGTTCCGCATCCATTGATGGAAATAAATTGATCAGTATTCAATGGCATGGCCTGATTAGTGACTTACACTTTACACATGCTGTTTTAACCGACTTCAAAAAAGAAGGAGGTATTAAGTTCTTCTGTTTTTTTTTATGTGTTATCTCAGAACTTGTTTCTAGGTGAACCGATTTTGATGATTCTTTTATTATTTGAAAGCTGGTGCTTTTCATGTAGTCCCATACAAATTTAATTAAGATCTGACCAGTAGTTTTTGAGTTATCCTTAATAATGCGTATTTAATTGACTTCGACTACATTGATGATGTTCTCGTTTTATTTATATTGAAGTCGGTTGTACAACATTTTTAATATTACCACTTGTTGTTTGAATACTTAGCTTGGTAAAAATGGGGCCATTAGTGTGAATTGAAAAAAAAAGAATGAAAATTTATTTATTTCTCACCAAAAAATCACAAATGAATTCTAAATAGATATTATAACAAAAATGTGGATTGTTCGTTCATATAACAGGTAATTAAACCGTTACAGGTCACCAGAACCCCATCTTAGTTACAGTTATTCAGCTTTTAAGGTATAAATTTGATAAATATATAGATTTAAGGTGCTTGAGAGTTAGTGATTGCGCGCTGGCGTGTGTATGTGAGGTATATGTGCGACACTGTGAATATATGAAGAATACAATAGAAAGCTTGTTTCAGAATTTCAAGAGACATCCAAGAGTGCAATTGAGTAAATAGCCATAGTATTTGTAGCCAAGCGATGGTTTATAATGAGTATAGTCTGTTTACTAAGATAGTGTCGGTACACCTGGAGGCGAACTTATTATTTAGCTTTTATTTTATTATTTTTTAATGTGTTTGTTAAATAAATGTTTTCCTATTTTAAGAATAGAATAGTATTCCAATATTGTATGTGGTTATTGTAATAAAATATGAATATAAACTCACTTCGGCATTTCGTATTAAATAGCCAAATTTTCCTGAGAGTGTACGCCGCTCGCCGCAACCTTTGATATGGCGGCGGCACCTTTGACACATGACACAAAGCCTACCGTATCTAAGTGAACAGACTATAAAAACATATAGACAAGCAAAGACATACAAACGCAACTTGCATTCACCTTGTGCTATGTTACAACGTTAGTGTGTGTGTGCTGTGTGTGCACTCCATTCGAGTTGAATTTAGAAGTATATCAGTCTTTGTGCTTATAGGAGGAAGCCTTATGTATTTCGTTTAGCAAGTCTTTAAAATAAGTTTAAGTATGTAATAGAAATATGTACTACCAATCGTAGATCAACACGGACCACCGGCGGACCGGAGGGGAGTAGCCATAAGCTGGCGTTCTCCTTTGTCAAAGTATAAGTCCACGCGGTCCTATGCGTACAATAAAAGTAGTTGCATCACCACTTATCATCAGGTGGGATAGTACTCAAGCACTGGCTTATAACAATTATAGAGTACAAAAATAATTAATGTATATAATTAGCTCTTATCCTACATTCTTACTCATAGCCGCACTGCTCACTAGAGCAACACGTTCTATGTATCCAAAATAATCACCTTTATTTATTTGTACGCAAGGGCCTTAATCATTTATTTTTTGAATTGGTCAAAATATGATGGACTGATCATATCTTATTACTTATTACAGTTACCTATTACAAATATGTTAAGTGGATGTACTTTTCATTAAATTTGGTTTGCTTCGTACATAAATGCTTAATGCTGCTGTGTTCTGTATTATAAGAGTATAGAACCGGAGGCCCATTTTATGGAAACAAGGCATTTCACCTTCCTTCCTACCCTCCTACTACTTCCTACCTTCGTGTGCGGAATAATTAATAAAATACGAGTTTGTTTACCAAAGGAATTTAACATTTAGATCATCATCATCATCACAGCCCTTCGCAAGTCCACTCCTGCACACAGGCCTCCCCCAAGGAATGCCACAAAGCACGGTCCTGAACCACCTGCATCCATCGACTTCCTGCATGTGTTACCAGGTCGTCACTCCATATAGTCGGGGGGACGCCCTACACGTCATCCGCCGGTACGAGGCTGCCACTCCAGAACCTTTTTTCCCCATCGGTTGTCGGTTCTTCGAGCTATATGACCGGTCCATTGCCACTTCAGCTTACTATTACTTTGGGCTATGTCGGTATTAATCGGTGTAAATGGTGTCAGTCAATGTTTTTGGTTCCTGCGATACAAGCCTAGAGCTTAGTGCAGAAACAAGTGTATTGTTTAATTATGTAATGTCTTTTTGGTTAAATAAATATATTTTCTATTTCTATTTTCTGAACAATTTGCCGAGGTTTATGCATGTGGTCTATGGTGCTAAAGCTAAAGCCTTTTCGAAAACCGGTTTGTTCGAGAGGCATTTAGATAATGATGTTATTTTAAACTACTTTATAATGTTTGGATTCAGTAATGATGTGAGTAAATTAACACATTTCCCGCCCCGTTAGTTGTATATGAACTATTATTGTGTCTATTTATTATGACTAAATACTTCTATGTATTACTATACAGTAGACAGGCGATTCAGAACAAAAATTTTGTCACAGCTGTGAATTGCGCTGACGCCGGCTGTACGGTGACCAGCTGGCAGCCGCTGTTTTTAGGCAAATATTAAATAAAGTTACATACTAATCTGAAACAAACTTCAAATCACGTTGACAAAGTACGCACATAAATAATAACAGCGTTTCCATAGTCACATCAAACTAAACCAGTGTTAGATTGTCAAAAAGAACGTTCGCGGTTTACGCAACAAAGAACTAGTCTTCTCGCCCGCTCGCAGTCGACTAAAGAAGTTACGGATAATTGACCGTAGCTTAGTGCGCAATGTATTAGGACCGTAGTGCCCATTAAGGCCCGCCAGATACATACTGAATTCCGTTTCGGGATTCCGTTTCGGAATTCCGAACGGGTCGGCCACACACATACGGAATCCCGCTTTGCCTGCAAAATTTCGAACGGAAAAATACCGTACGTGTGTGGCGGGTCATAGATTTTATATGGACTTGTTGCGTTCGGGAATCCGAATCGGAATATCGAAACGGAATCCCGAAACGGAATTCCGTATGTATGTGGCGGGCTTTAGTAGTATAGATAGAAGCCTTTGATTTTGACACAGCAAAGTGGAGTTACAGCTCATACACATCACAATGCTGGGCTCAGGCTTGCGCTCATTTCTAATTTCGTTGCACCAATGCATGTTAGCTGATTTAAATATTTTTATTCCTCAGACGTTCATGCTTCCTCATGATGTTTCCTTTTAAATTGAAACACGTGTTTTTTTTTTTATATATAGAATAGGGGAAAACGAGCATGCGGCTCACCTGATGGTAAGTGACTACCGCCGCCCATGAACAACCGCAACACCAGGGGAATTGCAGATGCGTTGCCGACCTTTTAGAAAGGTGTAAGCTCTTTTCTTGAAGGTTCCTAAGTCGTATCGATCCGGAAAATTCGCTGGTGGTAATTTATTCCACAAGTTAACAGTGGTAGAGCCACGCGGCAGCTTTTGCTGTCGCACGGATGGGCCGGCTCGAACCGGGGTGGTACCACGACCTCACAGAATACCAGCGTGAAGTAGAGGTTTACCTCTGCGTTTTGCTTGGTGAGTGCAGGTGGCCGGAGGCCCTTTTTACTGGAAATGAGGCATTCCATCTTAGTCCTCACGGGTGACAACGCATCTACATTTTGAATTGTAATAGAGGATAGATGTAGATGTCTATGGGGCGCAGCAACCACTTACCATCAGGTGGACTGTGTGCTCGTTTGTCACCCTTATCCTATAAAAAAAAAAAGGAAGTCGTGCGAGGGAGAAAACTTCTTCTAAATCGCACAGTCGTGGACCGCCAATCATCCAGATGGTATGGATGGTAACGCGAGTTTTGTCGCGATGTGCGATGGTGAAATTGAGCGGCTGGAATTAGTCCGAACAATTCCTCAGAGCACTCCCCGTGATAAATGCGATAAAATACGCAAAGAGATGCAACATCTCTACGCAGTGCCAGTGTATCGAGCCGATCAGAAATAACTCGGTCGTCGACGATTCGAACCGCTCTGCGCTGGATGCGGTCAAGTGGAAGGAGCTGGCACTGGGGTGCCCCGGCCCAGAGATGAGAACAGTATTCCATGTGGGGCCGAACTTGCGCTTTGTAAAGTTGGAAGCGATGTGCCGGCATGAAATACTGTCTCGCTCTGCTGAGCACGCCAAGCTTTTTAGAGGCCAATTTGGCCTTCCCTTCCAAGTGACCACGAAACTACACACTATTCGATATGTCGACGCCAAGGATTCCGATACTGGCTGAGGCAGTAAGGGGAGTGCCTTGAAACTGAGGAGATACGACAAAGGGATTCTTTTTAGCGGTAAACGCGCAAACTTGTGTCTTCTGGGGATTGAACTGGACTAGATTTAGTCGCCCCCAATCCGAGACTTTGTTAAGCAAAGACTCGACTTCAGACACAAGTTTGTCCCGTGGTGAATCAGTGCTTGAAATTGCAACTAACAATTTATTCGGTGTTGTTTGTGAAGTATATAGCCTGAGCCACCAAAGAAGTCCTAATGAAATGGACATCGGCATTTTAGCATCTGTTTTCATTAAATCAAATGTGACGACTCCATTGTTTAGATATATGGCATATATTTTATAGAGGTTCCATTTAATCAAACTGGCCGTTCGGTTGGTGACATAAGAGAAACTGTCACCACATCTCAACCTATGGGTTTCGTAAAAGGTTACATACGTTATAAAATCCAAAGACCGTCGCCGGCAAGCAACGTTGTATCTGCGAGACGCCTGGCACTGCGGTCATCAATGCGTCGGTAAAGCATGACGACAAGGGTAGATTCAACTGAAGGCTTTATGCAACAATCGGTTTCTGACAGGTTGATGAAAGGAAGAAGTAGGACTCCGGATTGGCAACGGCAGGTTATTATTTTGAATTATCAGGAAGATGTTGCCGTCCATCTCTTGTTTTATTTCATCTGTGGCCTCTTACGTCACGTACAGGCTGATATAGGGTAGTGGACCCTCTTATGTCGTCGTTACAAGGCGGGTCGACAACTATATCTTACTAGTGATACACCCCGGCTTCACACGGGCGATTTCTGAACCTCAACAACTGCACCACCTACCGGATCCAATTGTGAATCTAAACCTATCCACACTACCACCCACTACTAATATCTAAATCTAAATAAACCACTAACTCAAGCACGCACAAAAATATCATCAAAATTGGTCCAGCCGTTTTAGAGTTTTCGCGAGAAAAACGCACTGTAATTGGTTTTATGTATCATTCTAAAAAGAAACGATGACTTAATTAAATTTCATTAACTATAATTAAATTACACTAATTATAATTAAATTTCAATAATTATAATTAAATTTCACAAATTATTTGAAAACGTTTGTTTTTAAATACCCTTAAAATACGTCTAGAACGGAAAGCAACTATTATAAACAATACTGCAACAAACCAACTATGAAAAATTCGATTTGAAACAGAGGCAATGAATGCAATCGATGTGGAATCAAAGTTTTGACATGAGAGAGGATGAGTATTGGATGTTAAAATCTAATTATATACGCCTCTGCATAGAACGTTGCGATTTAATAAATTCATAGGAAGAAACTTTTATTTCAGATGATATCCTATTCTATTTCAGAGTGTGAGAGAGAAAGATATATATATATATATAAAGCGAGTAACTAATGAGGGCATCTACGACTTTTTCAGCCACCAGGGCGGCGCCACTTTATAGTGAGGTAAAATACTTGACAGATTTCATAGCGGGGATGATAATTTCTTAGGAAAATGTAATCTTTTTTTATATTTTATAATATAATAATTAGAAATGAATAAACCAAACTATAAAATATAACTAAAAGCCTTTTTTTTAAAAAGAGTTAAATTAAACAGCAAACCACTGACGCATTGTGTTGTGTATTAATATAATATTCTAGATAATGATAAACTATTTTCATAAAACTAATTTCTCAATTAACTGACATTGTGTAACAAAAAACTTTACCTCAGTCGCAACTAGCGACATCTGGTGAGTGGAATATTATTAGCCCTCATTTAATTGCACGTAACATATTGTTGCGTAAAAAGAAACGTAAGGTAGATTTATCAATAATTGTTATTAATAAAATTAAACATGTCTGCAAAAATATCAATTTAAGGATAAGTTAAAAATTGCGAACTAGTTAAATATTGAACACGTTGATTGTTGAATCATGACATTACGAGTTATACATACATACAAGGAAGTCTTGTGAAGTTCATAACATAGCAGATAAGCTCCAATAAATACGCCGTGCTAGTACCTTTTTATTGAATGGGGGTAACAAACGAGCTCACCGTCAACTTGATGATAAGTAGATGCTGTGGTTTATAGACATCTACATTTATTCTCGATTAAGAATCAAAATGCAGATGCGTTGTCACTCCCGAGGACAAAGATGGAATGTCTCGTAACCAGTAAAAAGGGCCCCCGGTTCTCTACACTTACCAAATGAAAAACAACGGCATTAATCTTCTATTTTAAGCTGGTATTCTGTGAGAGCTTGGTCCTACCCTGGTCGAGCCTACACATTCCTGTTACAACCATAATATAGCTGCAGCGTGGCCCTACCACCTTGAAATCTAGTGATTGAATTGAGACTCCATGGATAACTACGAAAAATAGATGCAATATCAATAAAATGGACATGAAAGTTAATAGATTCGCCATTTTATTTGCTTAAGAGAAACAAATAGAAAGTTAACGTTGAGAAGCGAATGAAGACAATCGTTTAGAGGACGAAGAAGAGTATAAGGAATCTGGCATGCTGCATTCCGCTTGGTGAACTAAACCGGTAAAAATATATTTATTATGAAATGTAGAATCGAAAATTTCAGTAACATCTATTAAGACTTAACATTGTTATTGAAAACCAATATCGTAAATCGAATTCTATTTGCCAGCCAGGTGTGAAATTTAAAACTTATTCAGGTTTATATTATGTTCTCATATTTGCTTAAAACTGATTTGTGATCCAAAATGATTATCTTTGCTTATTGCATACCTTAAGCGAAAGCGCAAGGTAATGTTCTACTATCGCCTAAAAATTAAAATTCCAACATTTTATCGAATAAAATCGTATCTAGCAATCATATTATACATATAAATGATATAAAAAGCACATTGTTAGAAAGATAAATGATTGTTGAACTTATTAATAATTATTTTAAATCGATTAATTGCTATTTTTAAATAAAAAAAAGAGTTTTAGTGGCTTATGGTGTGGATATATCATGTCCCTGTGGCTTGTAAACACTATAACTTTTGAAAATATCAATTGTTTAACTCAATCTAATTTTTAATCTCTTCATCTATCATATGGGAAGCCACTGAATGTAAATGGCAGTGTAATTTTGTTTTGTTTAGCTATAATTAATTTTTTTCGGCTCCACAATGGCGAAATTTTCGTCGATTTGCTTGCCTCGTATATAAATTGTTTCTGTAAATGGGGATCTACAGCCACAGAGTAGTTTAGTTCACAGAGTACCTTTGTATTAAGTTTAGTTCGGCTCATAGAGTAGAGTAATATATACCGGAATAGAGAGCCATCTTCGAGGATTTTTTGTCACCCAATACAAATAGTGGCACAGTGTCGCCGTCTGGTATCATATCCGTTGAACTAATCTCAATATTTTGGCTATAGATAGTTATATGTAGTTATGCATATATAGCTATTTATACTATAGGCAGTTATATTTATATTTTAAGGTATTAGGGTTCTATGAAAGATGTATTACAGATTTCAGTAATTTAAACATTTATTTTAAACATTTAAACATTTATTTACAACATTTAAACATTTATTTACAACAACCTAAAATTACATAAATGGCAAAAGCGTTCGCGAAAACGTATAATATTATTTGTAACACCAATGAAGTATTGATTTGACTTTGTTTTATGTACATCCAATAGCACAAGTCCTCGGCATTTTAACAAACAAGATGTAAAATCATCTATTCCGCACAATACAACACCAAACCAAATTAAATATTTGTTGTTAAATATTTCGCACAACACTACATAAATGTACATACAATGTGGTTCCAGCATGAAAAACTAAACGATAAGACGGGATGAGGGCTAATCTCAACACAACCAAACTTATTGTAAATAGCAACAACAACCGAAAATTACATAAATGGCAAAAGCGTTCGTGAAAACAACGACATGCTCACACGCCAGTAGCCATTATGTGATAAAGTAATAAAGTTGCCACTTGCCAAAACGAGAAGCTTATTGCATCTCAGACTGACAAAATAAATATTTTTATTCAATATATTTTTAAAGAGGTTTTTGGATGCCCGTATAATTATTAATATTTTATATTTATGTTACAACTATAGAGAATCCCATTAAACTCTATACCCAATAACTAGAATTGGTGTAATCGCCATCTAGCGCACCTTTTAGAATTTGATGTTCGAAAGTTTATGCGGATATCGTATAAGATGGCACTAGTGTCTTTGCAGATTATTGGATCCCTATCTAAAGTATGAAAGTGTACCCCCCCTGGTTCGGCTTCAGTTGCCGTCGTGAGTGGACATTGTTTCGGTTGTTTGCAGCGGCTCAAAAAGATCGCTGTACAAATACACAATATTCGAATAACCAAATTTCTTAAATACTTGATTATAATAATAATAAGAGATTTTTTTATTACAATATTTAAAAGCACAGAAAAAATAATAGTAGTACGTACTAAAAGTAAGTAGTATAATTTTTTGTCATGGGTGACATTTTCATGCTTTTCGAGGGTGTCGAAACCGATAGGGTTGTCGAAATGTAAATCCAAGATGGCGGCCGCAATAGGTATCAATTTTTTCATCATGGGTGTCATTTTCATGGTTTTCGAGGGTGCTGAAGCCGATAGTGCTGTCGAAATGTAAATCGAAGGTGGAGGCTGCAATAGGTATAAAATTTTTCATCATAGGTGTCATTTTCATGGTTTTCGAGGGTGTTGAAGCTGATAGTGCTGTCGAAATGTTAATCCGAGATGGCGGCTGAATTAGGTACCAATTTATTCATCATGGGTGTCATTTTCATGGTTTTCGAGGGTGTTGAAGCCGATAGTGCTGTCAAAATGTAAATCCAAGATGGCGGCTGCAAAATATATAATTTTTTTCATCTTGGGTGTCATTTTCATGGTTTTCGAGGGTGTTGAAACCGATAGTGCTGTCGAAATGTAAATCCAAGATGGCCGCTGCAATAGGTATCAATTTTTTCATCATGGGTGTCATTTTCATGGTTTTCGAGAGAGTTGAAGCCGATAGGGTTGTCGAAATGTAAATCCAAGGTGGCGGCTGCAATGGGTATCAATTTTTTCATCATGGGTGTCATTTTCATGGGTTTCGAGGGTGTTGAAGCCGATAGTGCTGTCGAAATGTAAATCCAAAATGGCGGCTGAAGTAGGTACCAATTTTTTCATCATGGGTGTCATTTTCATAGTTTTCGAGGGTGTTGAATCCGATAGTGCTGTCGAAATGTAAATCCAAGATGGCGGCTTCAATAGTTATCAAATATTTTTATTATGGGTGTCATTTTCATGGTTTTCGAGGGTGTTGAAGCCGATAGTGCTGTCGAAATGTATTTAAACTACTTTAATAATTCCGTATAATCATGTTATACGTAATTTTTTTAATGCGCTTAAGGTATGCCCAATTGGATTTACCAATTTTTTTTACTTAATCCGTACTAATAGTAAAATTGAAGCGTCTGTCTGTAATATCGAAATAATTGGCTTCTATTAATCTCAGGGGATTATTTGCATGCTATTAGACATAAGCAACAATTTTTATTTGCTTGTGACCAAGGCTACATTTAATCCGAAAAACTGAAAGTTATTTTAAAAACTAAAAATTATTAAAATAAATGGTCTTTGTTCTTTTTTCATTAATAGATCCTATTCCAAGCGAGGTCGCTAGTTATAATTATGTGTATTGTACTTTAGACTAAGACTAGAACGCAAAAGCTAATAAAAACTTAATAGTTTTCCATAGCGTTTTCTGACGTTTTGCGCACAATGTAGTCTATCTTAGATATTTTTTTTTATAGAAGTAAAAGTAACGAACGAGCAATCAGTCTACTTTCCAATATATTCTTAGCGTTTTTCCCCAGTAGAATCGATGCAAGGTCTACCTTGCATCAACTCTATCATTATATCTATAGGTCATGTATATTCTAAATCTATGGGTCATATCAATGGGCTGCAATAACAAAATTACCCGGTATGCTCATTATTTGCAAATTACTAGCAAAATTTAATATTAAAGCATTTTTATAATTTATATCATACAGTAAAAAACGAATCACTTAAAAACGACAATAGTAGGCGAACTTGGATACGACGGCGTCGCTCGTAAATCACTTCTGTACACAATGTTTTGGCGCGTTAGCTATTTACGCAGGTCATTATTCCGTATCTCAATATTCACTTATGTTTATTGACGCGTTGGTGTAGATGCTTGGAGCTTGTACGTTTGAAATTAAAACTATTTGGGATACTACATTAAAACGTTGATAAGTTAATTGAGCTGTTGCTTCAGACGTATGAAACAACCGCATGACGCAGGTCGGTATATAAAAATGTGAAAATTTCAGTGTAGATATATCGGTAGAGTGTAATAGTTTTGTGTGGTCCAGACCATAGTATACCATTAGAGCCTATTAAAGTTCACTGCTGAACATTGGCCTCCTCCTTAGATTGCCTTATAGGGAGAATATTTGCCATAGTTGCCACGCTTGGCAAGCTGGTTGGCAACCGCAGTTTATTTTCATTTTTAGACGTTATTAGAAAGATGATGCTGCCAATCTCCTCATTCGTTTCGTCTGTCACCTCTTTCGACACCCACAGGGTATATGTTAGACAAATTTTGTGTTTGTGAGGTTTGAGGATTGTCTCTAAACAGCGGCATTACTTTGTTATTCAGAGATAACCCCGAATTTAAACTAAATTTCAAACGCACTACGGTAAAACTTAAGGCTATATATTTGATCTGTCGTAGACGATTAGATATTTTTGGTTCACTCCTGAACTAAGGCCTTTTCAAAATATTTTTATTTCATTTCATTCCGGACACTTTAATACAAATTTCAATCATATTTCTCCAGGAATAAAAATTGTGAGTACGGAATCGCTATGATATCGCTAGGTGCCCCGTTGTTTTTCGATAGTATTAAACCTGTTTAAAAAACGAAATTTGATCAGTTTTTAAACCAAGTTGATAAATTGTATATCTTAAATCCTCACATTGCTCTTACTATTTTAAAATATTGTCTCCTTGTACCTAGATTCACTTACTTACTCCGCTCGAGTCCAATCTGGAAATGTTCAGATATTTTAAAAGATATCTAAATTCTAAATTTAACTTTAAATACAACAGCTTGAACTCAGGTACTTTACCTATAAAATTTAGTGTTATTGGTGTGAAAAATCTTTCTAGCGTTGCGTTGCCTGCTTTCCTTTCTTCCGTACATACGTAGTCTCAGAAGCCAGGGCAGACATGGGGAACGCTTTGTCCCGGCGAAAATGTTCCACTAACTAACAAAAACAATGGGATATTCTGTTGGTACAGAGCGCGCAGAAAGATTTCTGGCATAACTTCCATACTGACCAAGATCAGGCACGCCTTCTAGCTGTTTCGACTAAGGAATCTTAGTCACTTGTTATATGCTTTACTATCAAGTAATCTTGGCACATTACTTGATGAGGAAAGCTTGCGCATCGCCGTAGGAATCCGACTGGGAGTGGCGATTTGTCAGCCCCCATCAGTGTCCCTGTGGTAGCAGCGTCGACAAGTTTGGGCTCCACGGACTTTCCTGTAAGAAAAGTGCTGGTAGGTTCTCACGGCACGGTTCTTTGGACGATGTCATCCGAAAGGCTCTTGTCTCTATAAATGTTCCCTCAGTTTTAGAGCCTTGTGGAATATTTAGAGACGATGGCAGGAGACCCGACGGTATGACATTGGTCCCTTGGGAGAGAGGTAAAGCCCTCTTTTTTGGCGGCCTCTCATCTTAAGGGTACCTCGTTTAGAGCCGGGGCGGCATCAGAGGCCGCTGAACTAAGTGGTGCAAATATGAGTCTCTGAGAGATGACTACATATTTGTGCCATTTGCTGTAGAGACAATCGGTTCGTGGGGTCCACGTGCGGTGAAGTTCTTAAAGGAACTCTATTTGCGACTGGTCGTTGCTGATGGTGATAAGAGGGCTGGTTCTTTTCTCGCTCAAAGGATATGTATAGCCAGTCTGCGAGGAAACGCAGCCAGCGTTCTTGGCACGATATCACGGGGAGTAGGAATGTACGATAATTAAGCTATTAGTATTAGTTATTTTTTAATTATAGTTTTTAATATTGTATATAATAAAATATTCAAACAAACAATTACATAATAAGGCTTAAACCAAATAACAATCTGTAATAACATCAGTAATTATGTAACCAGCATCGTTATCCATAAATTAATATTAAATTAATTAAATACTCAGTAAACAGAGCTAAAGTGAAAGAAAAAAATAAAATTGACAGTAGGTACTCATGAAGATGTCAAAAAGACAGAAAAGGGAAAATATAGCTCTAACAATAACTAATCTTGTTAACTATTTTAATGCTATTGAATGTCTAACAACCTTCTTAGAACATTTTTGCAAATTGTAATTGTGATGAAGTGAATAAAAGTTGTATAATTTACATCTTAATGGGGCGCGTTCACCTGCATTGAGTTTGCATAATTTAGGCAAACAATTTATGTTGAAGAAAACTACTTTTTCGGATTCTATCACGTTTAATTAACTTTATTTTTTATTGATTCCCGACTTTTCGGGTACTTTACAGCACCCATGGGTCACGGGGGACTGAGGTGATTGACGTTCCGATGGTCAGAGTTAACCCGGAGTACCTCCAGCTTTTTTAATTATATAGATAGAATCTGTAAAAGTGGTTTTATTCAATGTGTAGTGTTCGCGTAAATATAAGAAATAATTAAACAATTTATGTGTTAATATTCTTGCATTGTTATCCGATTCGCACCTATGTTCAAAATTGGAAGTCCCTAGCTCATTGGAAAGATAATTTAAAATCAATTACTATATTCGACCCGAACAGAAACATATGAACGCGGGTAAGTAAAAAGGTGATATTAAAATAAATAAAATCAAAGTTAAATCAAGTGACTTAATATTGAGATGTCCATTTTTATAATTTTCTTTGTAAGCAGTTCAACGATTGTAGAAAGTCAACTCTGCTTCCCGTAGGAGAAGAAGTTGTTTTCTGTAGTTCACGTTTACTTTTCCTTTTTTTATCTTTTCCTTCCACGGTGGGAATTTCTTTTGGATCGTGGAGACGTGTTACATACATAATTTTTACATTGCTAAACTTCCTGACCAGAAACAATTTTAGGATGCTATAAAAATATATTGCTATTTAACAGGGGACTTGCGAAGGATTGTATTATAGGTAATGATAATGTGGATGATACAAATATTAGCCCAAGGGATCAGTGCGCCGATGTGGCAATGGGCCCGCCACACAACCAGCCTAAAACATCTATCAAGTCGTCATTTCATCATTTTGTATAGACAGTTCCGTAGCTTAGCAATGAGTGGCAGTCTATATCAACAGCAAACAGCAATTAGCACTTAAACAATGTAAATCCTTAAAAATTATTAAAATATCAAGACACCTAATAAAGAAGATAAGCAATAAATCATCTTATTTCAGAGATTAGTTTGTAATTTGTCTTAGGTATAGTAGTCTTGTGGAAAATATGCGAGCTAATGGCACGGCTACACGCTCAATCTTACTGCCGGAATATCTAATTTGCACAACCAAACATGTAGGTTAAGCCGGCAAAAAGGTATACCGTGTAAATGGCATGCACAAATGCTTAATTTGCTCAAACTAAAGGTGCACAACCAAGCATGTACGTTAAGACGGCTTGTGGACGCCACACATGTTCTTTGCGAAAACTTTGTACAAACTGTTTGCGCATGCAAGACGTCTTTCTGTTAGCGTTGTGCAGGTGCAGTGTACAATGTTGCTTGTGCAAATTTGTTGCACAAAATGTTAGCGCATGCAAGTCGCTGCGTATAGCCGGAGCCTAAGGTATGGAATTTTACAGCAAATGTCAATTAATCGACGACTGTGCGATGGGACTAAAGGACTTCTTTAGTTAAAAGGACTGTATTTTAAGGTTAAAACTATTGAAAAAATGTTTTAATAAGAAGTTATATGTTTAATATATTATGCAAACAGTTAAAGCATGCAGAACTCTAGTAGTTGAAGTTGTTATCAATTTATTTAGACATTTTATTGTTTTTTTTTTTTGGAGTTTATGGCCTGGTATCTAGACCTTTAGGCCAAGTCTTGAGTATTTTTATTCGGTTTATTATAATTTCCCCAAGCCTTGTCTTTATATATTACTATCCTTCATAGTTCACTGCTTCACAATATGTTGATGCGTCACATTGTGCAGCCCTTGGGACATTTTGACGGCAACTTGAGCCAGCAGGCAGCTGACAGTTGGCGATGGTATCTAAAGGCGCCTATGCAAACAAACAGCTTATCTTGAGAATCCATCACCATCAGATCACTTGTTTCACCATTTCCACTAATAGTTCACATGCGTAGACAGTTAATACATAAAATCGCACCACTTTTACAGATCATAATCCACTTCAAACTATTATTTAAACTATAATACAGGAGCAGCAAACCGCCGCCGATCAAGTTCCCGCCAAAACTCACATTTTATTGTATATAGATTTGTTAGTTTTTTACGTCACCATAAATATAGTATTCAGTTTAAGTTATATTTTTTTTTATTTAAAACTAGCTGGAAATGTCGTTTTAAATTTGGAACAGTTGTATTGTTTAATTAGCAATGATAATACATTCATTGAAATTGAATGATACATGACTTTCAAATAAATTTGACGGCACGATACGCGCACTATCCACTGTAAGTAATAAGTTCAAAGGTTTACCGCAATCTGAAACGATATGACAGTGCATAAAATACGAACAAACAAACATTAATTTTTATATATTAGATATAAAAATGTAGTAACATTAAATTATAACTTTTTTAACAGCAAAAATAAGATAAGAGCAAAGAGCCCCGAGGTTTTGTCGGTTCTTCTCTATAGAGTTCTGTTCTGAAACACGTGGCAATTTATGTGGTAGAGTTTGACGTGCAAACAGCTTGAAGTATAAATACAGGTTGTGAAGCATTCCATCCTAGATCTCAGAGGTGACAACACATCTGTAGTCTGTCCTTCTTTGTTTTAAGTTGGTTGCAGGTGACAGACATAAACATTTCCTAATTAATACAATGAGGTGTTACTTTGCAGAAATCTATTACATTAAACTTAGTAAAAATTAATTTGCCTATATCTGTTCAATATACTATTAGCTATGAGCATATCAATTTATTGAGCGGATATAGGCAAAGTCATTTTTTATAACTTTAAAAACCCTTTCCCTTTTTACAGCTTCGCCGTAGGCAAAAACGGTTGATGTATGAATAAGCTAATTACAAAAATTCTTGTAACTGTAGTGTAATGAAATTAATTATATCTTTTAAATAATAGCCCTAGTGTGGGATGTTACTTGCGTAGATACTCTGGCGGCCTCTCATCTCAGGGGTACCTCGTTTAGAGCCGGGGCGCTATCAGAGGCAGCTGAACTGAGTAAGTGGCGCAAATATGAGTCTCTGAGAGATGACTACATATTTGTGCCATTTGCTGTAGAGACTATCGGTCCGTGGGGTCCACGTGCGCTGAAGTCCCTAAAGGGACTCAATCCGCGGCTGGTCGTTGCTGCTGGTGATAAGAGGGCTGGGCTAAGTATAGCCATTCAGCGGGGAAACGCAGCCAGCGTTCTTGGCACGATACCGCGGGGAGTAGTAAGAGTAGTTTTTTAATTATTATTATAGTTTTTAATATTGTAGATAAAAATAAGTATTATTTAAATAAAACTAATATTACGTATTTTATCGCGTATAATAACTTATTCATTATATATTAACTAATTTGTATCCCCGACGTTGCAGTCCCAATGTCATAGTTAACCATTCCAGGTGGCACTGGAGATAGCCGTGGTTAACTATGACATTGGGACGTCATACAAATCAGCCCCCCCCCCCCCCACCCCAAGTGACCATGGATGCTATAAAGTACTCGAAACGTCGGGAATATAAAATAAGTTAATATGCGCGATAAAATCCGTAAAACTAATTTTACTTAAATGTGTAGTGTTCGCGTGAATATAAGAAATCATTATATCTTTTAATCTAACAATTTAATTATAACCTCCGACAAACAATATAAAACGATCTTGTAAAATTAAATAAGTACTTGGCTTAATTAATATAATAATTGTTTACTATTTATCCTCCCAGCTGATTACAAAGAATAAAAAAATTTTTAGTGTGAATTTTTAGTGTGCGACTATATTTTTATATAGTTACCTTTTTATTTTATTTTTATTTTATATCTTTATTACCTACTATGGCATCAGACCCTTGTAATCGCGAATATTAGACAAACTAAACTTGCCGTTGGTTTAAATAATATAATTTCTTACATTTGAAAATAAAGATATCTCTTTTCTTACCGATTTATAAGGTAATGAGTGGAATGTTTTTCTTTTTTTTTATAGGATAAGGGTGACAAACGAGCACACAGTCCACCTGATGGTAAGTGGTTGCTGCGGCCCATAGACATCTACATCTATCCTCTGTTACAAATCAAAATGCAGATGCGTTGTCACCCGTGAGGACTAAGATGGAATGCCTCATTTCCAGTAAAAAGGGCCTCCGGCCACCTGCACTCACCAAGCGAAACGCAGAGGTGAACCTCTACTTCACGCTGGTATTCTGTGAGGTCGTGGTACCACCCCGGTTCGAGCCGGACCATCCGTGCGACAGCAAAAGCCGCCACGTGGCTCTACCACTGTTGATGTCATCTAAATAATAAAGTCAAAGTACATCCCACTGCTGGGGCACAGGCCTCCTCTCATTTCTGAGAGGTTTTTAGGGCAAGGAAATGTCCGCCGCGTTGCCCCAATGCGTATTGGCGAACTTTCTCAGACATGCAGGTTTCTCCACGATGTTTACCTTCACCGATGAGTACGTAGTAAATCAGCACTTAAAGTTGCAATTGACAATTTCATTTGCACCGGCCGAAGAGCATGTATGCAAACATATACGCAAGTAAAAGAAGTGAGAGAGTTGTGTCAGGATGGAGCCAAGTGGAAAGAGAGAAGAATACAGGAGAAGATCTTCTCCTGTATTCTGGGGCCAGTTTGCACACATAAATTTCACAAAGACAAGCATCCAAAACAATTCTTTGTAGGCCAAACAAATACTTGTTTCGTGCGGGATTCGAACCCGCGGCCCGTAGCACCGCAGCTCAATGCTAAGCCACTGCGCCACGGAATCTTCAATATGATAAAATGGCGTGTATTTACAATCGCATATAGTTCTACTGCGACGTCTGACGCTTCCCCATTCTCCGTGTCATTAATATTCTACTTCTTCATCAGCCGGTGAATGTCCACGGCTGGATCTGGATATGTTCCGTTGTAGGGAGGGTTTGCATTAATCGTCCCGGGGCAGGCGGATTTGACCACAGTTATACCAGACGTGGGCACCCTTGATGTCGTTGCCAATTGAAGGTCATCGTGCTAGTCTTGGTAAATAGTTATAATGCCCTATATCGGAAGGCATAAGACTTTGCTGTCATCGAATAGAAATGGATTTGCTTTCATTGTCTATATAGACATAATACCTACATAAGTGCAATTTGTCAAACTGAGAGTCTAATAAATTATTATTATTATATGTGACACAGGCTAAGAAGTTTGAGCTCATGTGCTCTAACACCTGTTACAAACTAAGTTTCGGCGTCTCTTCCAGTACATAGTACATATTAATTCAACGCTTATTAACAACTTAATCGGTTGCTACCAGAGCCGTGGTAGATAAGAGCTGGCCCTAAATTTCACAGTACCCAAGCAAAGGGTTCGGTTCCCCGCCGACGTCTATGGAATTGTTGATTGCAGTTTTAAGTACGGATTTACCTTAACCACGTACATGATGCTGAAGGAAAATATCGTGAGAAGACATTTCAAGACGGTGTGGGGGCGGCGCGGTAGGCATTTGCTTTTTTTTTATAGGATAAGGGTGACAAACGAGCACACAATCCACCTGATGGTAAGTGGTTGCTGCGGCCCATAGACATCTACATCTATCCTCTATTACAAATCAAAATGTAGATGCGTTGTCACCCGTGAGGACTAAGATGGAATGCCTCATTTCCAGTAAAAAGGGCCTCCGGCCACCTGCACTCACCAAGCGAAACGCAGAGGTAAACCTCTACTTCACGCTGGTTTTCTGTGAGGTGGTGGTACCACCCCGGTTTGAGCCGGCCCATCCGTGTGACAGCAAAAGCTGCCGCGTGGCTCTACCACTTAAATAACAGTTGCTTGCCCTATAACCCACTTAAAAATGAGAAGAGGCCTGTGCCTAGCAGTGGAATGCAAATAGGCTGTAATTTTTAATCGGCCGTTAAAGATTTATATGGATAATAAACTAAAATGAACATATAAAATAAAATGTAAGGACAGTAGGTGAAGGAGTTGACTGGTAGAAAATGCCATAAGTCAATAAGTCCACACTTAATATCCCTTATTATAAGATCGAATAATAAACATTTCATATAATTAATATAATCAGGATTTGCGGAAGCAACTAGACTAGACACATCATTTTATTTTACTGAGCGAATGTAGGCAAAATAATATTTACCAACTTTAAAGATTAAATATATAAAAAATAAAAAACACTGCGCGTCTTTAATCAGCGAATTTAGCGTTAGTAACAGTAACATTGTAACGTACAGTTAACTACAAAGTTTACCCGAGGAAACCTCGCGTGGAAGGAAAGATAATTTCACCATAATTTCATCTCCGCCGCAGTCGCGCGTGTAATTTATTCCGTGTACATATCAACTAAACACAGCACTGAATAAATTAAATTGTTCAAGCTAGTTATAACTATGTTAATTCGAAATAATTGAATTATTAAATCTACCAGGAGAGAATTATAGCAGAAGAGATTCTACAATTTTAAAAAACCACGCTTCTTTCAATTCCAGATCAACATACTCCTACTTCCTACGTTAATGTGGATTCCGGGTTTGAATCCCAGTCAGCGGTATTTTTTTTATAGAATTACGGTGACCAACGACCACATTATCCACCTGATGGTAAGTGGACGCTATGGCCCTTAGACAAGAAATATCAAAAATGTTGTCACCCCTGAGGACTAAAATGGAATACCACGATTTCAGTAAAAGGGGTCTCCGGTTCTCTGCATTATACGAAACACAGCCATTAAGCTGTTAATATTGGAATAAGCTATTTTACGCTGGTGTTTTGTAAGAGCGTGATCCTTCTAGCCGAACCTGTCCTGCTGCTACAAATATGATATAAAATGAAACCAATCTATTTTTTCTTGTTTTTTTTTTGTTAAATACCTGCCATATCATAAAATATTCTAAAATATTTAAACAGATTCAAAAACAGTATGTACCTATAATAATAAAAACTTGTTTAACGGGCGCTATTAATTCCGTAGAAGTGGATATACATTAAGTATTGTTTTTATACCGACCTTAACTTCTAAAATCTCCAAAATAATTCAATATTATAAATAGTTTGTTTTTGCAAAACATTCCATTAAGCAAAAAAAAAATTATATAATTAATGAAATGTAAAGGAAACTTATAAGTTCTAATCAATGTATATGTTACGAATAATGCTCGATGAACGGGTTAATCTAGGTTTACCCAGTATCGTTAGGTAAAATTCCAATAAAGATGTATTTTATATAACGCATATAGCTGCTGTAGCTGACATTACTTGATATTTGACTTGATATTTCTTTCAAATTTCACACAATTCGTAGATATTTTGATTATTATTCGGACTTTTACCCAAAAGTACCGGGTAAACCTAGGTTTACTAGTTCATCGGACATTAACCGTAACATAATACGTCCAAATCTATTGGTTTGAAGACAAGATTCCAAAAGCATCGCGATTCAAAGATTAAGACATGCTTCACATGCATAAAATTTCCAACTTTTGTATTGTTGTGTTGTATATTTTTTTATTCAGATAGAGAGAGAATTCACATACAACTTTGTTGAAATGTTTAAAGTTGCCTTTTCTCACTTTAATTAATGACAATAGAAAATGACAGGTACAGAGATAATTAATTATTAAATTAAGTGAGCAATGATAAATGATTAAAAATGCCGTTTATTGTTCACATTATACATGATGTGCACAAAAATTTAATAAAACTTTTACTCAACAACGAGAAAAACTAGAACGTAAAAAAGTATTAAATAATACTTTTAGCACGCTTTATGGAGCGAACGTGACCATAGAGATAATCAACAGCTATGACACAGCTGCAGGCCCTACAATATTTACAATATTGTTACAAATGAGATATATTGAAGATGGGTCAAATTTAGAGTACCCTCTACTGACAAGAAGGTTGGTGTATGGATGTAAAGGAGGCGAGGGAGATGTGTCAGGATCGTGCCAAAAGGCAGTATCTGCCTACCCCTCTGAGTGATGGGCGTGAATGTTTATATTGTTGTATTACAACAGCTATGGTATATTGGTGTTATGTCGTGCTCAAGGGCCAAGCGCTCGCTATTAATTTCACAGTACGTGAGCAACCCGGGTTAGATTCCTGCAGGCACCAATGAAATTGTTAGTTGCAATTTTAAGTGCTGATATACCAAAGAAATTAACAAAAATATTTCCATGTTTGCCCTAAATCTTTCTCAGAACTATGTACTTTAATGGACGTGGCGTATAAAGTTCAGAGATATTAGTGTTAATTTAAAAAAAATTGCAAAACTTAACATCTGACACCGATAAACCAACAACAAAGAAGAAATTTACATAAAGGTATTTAAGGCGTTACATCAAACATCGCAGTTTGTAATTGGATACTATACAAATTTGCATATACGAGTAACTGAAGTGACAAGTGACATTACAGTCCAACTGATGGTGTTCATCTAAAACTGATTGCAGTCTATGGCCACCTGGAATCAACTTCACACAAAGAAAGCTGTAGAAGCTTTGTCATCGTTACAGATTATCTATAAGGGCTAAGAATATCTCATAGCCTGTAATAACACTGGATCTCTGTATGCTTTGGACCGAAACAGCAATGCATATACGCAACCTATTTGGCTACATAGTTAAGTAAGAAGAAGATAACCTCGTCATAAGTATTATGTATAAATGTAGTTACACAGCAAAATAAAAATATATAGTTAGTTATATTATAGCAACTAATTTTCAAAGATGTGTGTTCTATTCATAAATAATAATAATAATTATTATTCATTAATTCTATTCATATAGATATAACTTTAGATGAGTTCATTTGTTTGTCGAACAATATGTACTGTTTTCCGCAACGTCGCAGAATTCTTTCTGTCGCGCTCGCGATGTGTGTTCATCTTATTTAAACTCGCAGAGTTTGTCAATATGTTTCCAATTCCATTCACTGCGTGAGGTGCTTATTGAGGCAATTATCGGCTACTTCAGTGTTATAAAACAAGCAAAGCACGCACTGCCCGTGATTATAATAAATCATATTTTACGAAACATTTATAACTTTAATTTTATGACAAAAACTGTAGACAAACTATGTGTATTTGGAATGTTCATAATAGTTTTTTATATCTATTCCCAAGTTATTATTCCTTACATTTTATGTGTATTTTAATTATTGTTATGTGTGTTATTATTGAAACATGGCGATATAAAACTGAAGAACGCCTTGGCATGTCAAAGAAATTCCAAGCGCGCTGTATTGCGATGTTTGACGTAGAATATATTTTTATTTTTATTAATAAATATATGTAATGCATTCGATATAAAACCTGTAATGGAATTAACAGTACTTAAATATTTACTAAACGTTGCAAAAATACTTTTTTAAGCGATGCCAAAAACTTTTTACCACATAGTTCAGAATTTTTCAACAACATTATTACTGGTCATTTTTTATTTTATTTATATAGGTACAATCGTAATAAAAACAAAGTTCACCATGTTCACCAAATAAAGTTTAACAGGAAACATTTTTGGCGCCAAAATGTAATAGCGCGAAAAAGTTTTTATACTCTTTCAAGCACTGGCTGTAAATTTTGCGTTTATAATTTTGATACATGCGGAGCATTTTATAAAATTTTACGCAAATACGTCACATTATATAAAAGTTTTACTTTCACACTTCAACGTCGAACACATAAGAAACGTATAAACTATTAAACACAAGGCAATAAAATTCAATTCTTCAGTGAATGGCGTGTCGAATTTTGGAACATTTACAATAAATATAAAAAATACAATAAAAATAAATCGCAATGCCAGTATTAGGTAGCTCACCTCATCGAGTCGTATTTGGTAGCAAGTTGGTCACTGGTGCGCTCGCGGGTGATTGACTGCTGGGTGGCGTTGGTGACCTCGTCATCCACTGACCGTCCGAACTGTCCACTAGTGGCACTAAATAGTACCGCCGCTATGTCGTCGTGCTGTCGACCGCCGTTCGACTGAGTCTCGCGCCCTCCCCACGTTCACTTTTATAGAGTTCCCCTTCTCGGAGGGCCCGCCGTTTTCCTTCTCCCCGGCAGCCCAGGGCAACCTCTACCTTATTTCCATTGTAAACTGAAAAATTGGACCACTCTATAAAGCATTTGTTTGGAAATTTCTATCGCATTAATGCAATGTCAATATTGTTTTAGTTCGTAAAGAAATTGTGAGGAGGAATAATGCCGATGGACAGTACGGTTTATGTTTTAAATTGAATATTTACAAAGATCATTCCTTAAAATCAATTCAAAATTTTATACCATTAAATACAATACCATTCTGTATTTATCACTTAATACTGGCAATGTATTTCAATATTCCATTAAAAAAAATAATAAATCTTCAAATACAATAATATTCTTATTTTGAGGAAAATATGTATTTAATATTCGGCGATAAAAAAATTATTAAGGTAAAATGTCTGACTTTTGTGTTTACCTTATATGAGGATAAATCAAGGTCGCATTTATTTTAAAACGAAGTATTTGTCTTTTATTACATACTAGCTCAATCACGGCGATTTTCATGAAATCGGGTACAAGGAAAGTTATTTCTTTCGATTTATTGTCTAAAGTAATACAAACTAAAAGAACTGCTTATAATAACTACCCCCTTTAATTTCTTTTTAATCAAAAACTAATTTCTTTGTGAGTTAAAATTAAAGTTACAGACTATATACGCCCACTACTGGGCACAGGCCTCCCCTCATCTCTAAGATGGTTTTAGGGCAAGGAAATGTCCGCCGCGCTGCCCCAATGCATGTTGGCGAAGTTCACACGTCCTCGAAATTTTTTTCTTATTTCTCAGACATGCAGGTTTCCTCACGATGTTTTCCTTCACCGCCGAGCACGTGTTAAATCAGCACTTCAATTAACAATTTCATTGGTGCCGGCGAGGATCGAACCCGGGTTGCTCGCGCACTGTGAAATTTGCAGCGAGCGCTAACCATCTGAGCTACCCCGGTTCCTTGTGTGTATTTTAATTTTTTTTATGATTAATTGGATGTAACCAATACCGCTTGATACTTCCGCTTAATTAATAAAGCGAGAAGCAGCGCGGCTTCATCAGGATTCATATGAATGGTGTAGCTTCGTTAAGATATGCATGATTGAGATGTGTTCACTAAATTTCTGCGACTAGCATCCGAATGTGTGCGTGTAGTTGTAGCGTTCAGTAGCTGTATCGCGCTTCCAAGAGGTCTCTATTTTTATCACAGAAAACATAGCCTATGTCACATATGCATGGTAACTTCCGTTAAGTTTAAAGACTTTATTAAGCAAAGATTTTATAAAAAGAGTTATTATAATATTAAAGAATTTATTAATGATAATAACCCCTGGGAATAAAGTGATCGATATCAAACTATTTGTGATTTGTTTTGTGTTGTTAATTATTGTTTAACTCTAATGATTGAAACATTTTTCAAATTGTTGTTTCTTCCCAGTACAGAGGTGTTTCCCGAACCAGTGGTAATTAAACAAAAGAGTGACTTTCAATAAGTATTATTTATAATCAATATTGAATAAAAGAAGTTTCCAAATCTAGTTATTACTAGCAGTTAAAGAATTTTCAGAATTGGATCAGCAGTTTTTAACAGTGGTAGAGCCACGCGGCAGCTTTTGCTGTCGTACGGATGGGCCGGCTCGAACCGGGGTGGTACCACGACCTCACAGAATACCAGCGTGAAGTAGAGGTTTGCCTCTGCGTTTCGCTTGGTGAGTGCAGGTGGCCGGAGGCTTACTTACTGGAAATGAGGCATTCCATCTTAGTCCTCACGGGTGACAACGCATCTGCATTTTGATTCGCAAACGAGGATAGATGTAGATGTCTATGGACCGCAGCAACCACTTACCATCCAGGTGGACTGTGTGCTCGTTTGTCACCCTTATCCTATGAAAAAAATAAGTTCCAGGGATTAACTTCTTTGAACAAACTTCCCTTTTTCATCTATATAAAACTGCAGTATTAAACGAAATTTCAGTACAGTACAGGTAGGTTGCTACTGCAGTCTACGCACACCCATACGCCAACCTCAAACAAAAAAGACCACACATGCAATGTCACTTGTGGACTAGGATGGTATGCCTCACAAACTGTACCCGTCGAGCCTCAACACTACAGTGCCAGCACTGCTATTTAGTGGCATAAAGAGGTAATATGGTGGTATCGACCCATAATAACTCCTAGGCATAGTAAGTCCTACCACCTAGCATCTATTCTCAACAACAATAAAATTAAAATGATATTTTTTTATAGAATTAGGGTGACAAACTAGCACACAGTCCGCCTGATGGTAAATGGTTGCTGTGGCCCATAGACATCTACATCTATCCTCGATTACGTATCAAAATGCGGATGCGTTGTCACCCGTGAGGACTAAGATGGAATGCCTCGTTTCCAGTAAAAGGGTCTCCGGTTCTCTACACTCACCATACGAAACACAGCAGTGTAAAGCTGCTATTTGACGCTGGTATTCTGTGAGAGCGTGGTCCTTCCCCGGTCGAACCAACCCATTTGTGCTACATTTTATTTCACTACAGGTAATTTATGAGCTGTGGTAGCTCAGATGGTTAGCACTCGCTGTAAGCTTCACAGTACGCGAGCAATCCGGGTTCGATTCCCGACGTCACCAATGAAATTGTTAATTGCAATTTTAAATGCTCAGCGGTAAAAGAAAACAGCGGTAAGAGGAAACCTGCATGTCTGAGAAATAAGAAAAAAATATTTCGAAGACATGTGAAGTTCGCTAACACGCATTGGGGCAGCGCGGCGGACATTTCCTTGCCCTAAAACCCTCTCAGATATGAGAGGAGGCCTGTGCCCAGCAGTGGGACGTAAATAGGCTGCAACTTTACTCTACTTTATTTTTTAATTTATAATAACTGCAGAGGAAGACTACTTTTCATCTTGTCAAAATACACGATCCCATCCACACCATCTGGACGCTTGGCGGTCCACCAAATTACGACTTCCTTGGAGTTTTCTTACTCGCTCGACTTCTTTGTGGAATATTTTTTCCGGATCAACACGGTTTAGGAACCATCAAAAAACGAGCTTATTCCTTTATTACACCTCCACCTGCAATTTGCTGGCAGTTGTTCATGGGCATCTACACTTTCCATCACGGGGTCGCATGAAAATACACATTGCATTTTTTCTAAAAAAAAAACTACAGTCGGCTGATGAAAACGTGCGAGAATCCATTGCCCTCATTGGTTTAGTAAGATGGGTATGGAATGGGTAGAGCCAGAAATGTCATTTTATCTACAATAGATGGCGCCTTAACCAATTAGTATACACAAGAATATGCTACCTCAGCGATGACCGGAAGTGAAAGAAAAGTTCTAAAACAGAAAAAGAACAGAATGCGAAAGGTTAAGGTTGACAAAGTTGAGATTTCATAGAGGATAGATGTAGATGTCTTTGGGCCACAGTATCCACTTACCATCAGGTGGATTGTGTGCTCGCTTGTTACCCTCATTCTATAAACAAAAGATTATGTATAGATCTATCAACAACGGCCTCACATAATATAAGCGTTGATTATAGCTTACCTAAAATAACTATTAACTATAACTATACCTGTATCTTTCTATTCTCAATTGCCACTAAGTGTAAAGAAAGAAAGCAAGCTGTTAATTAAATTGACAATGATCTTTGTGAGTAAGGCCGTATATGTCTTTAAATAATAAAAGACTACGATTCCATTGATTTTAATTGAAGTTTTTTATAAGATTGCCAAATGCTATAAAAATTATAATATGCTTTAATAGTTTAACAGGTATCAAGCGATTCTACGAATACATCCATTACATAACGATTATACTTTAATATTAGCCAATTAAAACCGAAATCACTATTCATTTCTAAACTGAACGTGCTGTTCCCCGCGACTTCGCCCGCGTGGAATTATTACGATTGTATTTCATAAGGTTTATTTTTTTGTGGGGAACCCCAATCTTTTTATATAAAATAAAAGTAGCATAAGTAACTCCTTATAACATCAGCTGTCTGCCAGTGAAAGTCCCGTTCGCTCCAGCTGTTTTGGTGTTTAGCCGAAAAAGCCAGAAAGACAAAATTAAAAAAAATATTTTTCATGTTATAAATACCGTAAATACTTTCATAATATACATTTAGTAAAAGACAGATATTTACAAATAGACAATTTAATTTTTTTATTTCTTTTGATATTAATTGTGACTTAAAAAAACTAATAAATTTATAGAAAAAAAAGTCTATATAAATTATTAGCACGCTCTGACTACTAGACTATTATACCGTAACTTTTTGCTCAATGTATTAAAAAATTATATAAAATAATAAGGAGGTTATTGACAAATATTGTTTTGATAGCCTTGAGCTTAAACTATGGTTTCAGAAGAGTCCTTCTGACTGAAGAAGTCCTTTAGCCGCGGCGCGACATACTTCGTTACAAGACCACCAACATTACTGTTCAGTTGACAGAGTCGCTAGTGAGGAGCTTAATATTGCCACTTAAGAAATTTACCGCGGAAATAGGTGACATAACATAGAACAATGAACATACAACTTACCTATCTTCATAATTGTTTGTTATACATAATTATTATACAAAATTTAACGATTCATCATCATCATCATCTCAACCCTTTGCCGGCTCACTACTGAGCACAAGATGGTTTAGACCATAGTCCGCCATGTTGGCCAAATACGGACTTGAAATAATTTGGGAGATCGCTCAGGCATGCAAGTTTCCTCACGATGTTTTCCTTCGTCATTTAACATTTAAAGTATTATAACTAAGAAATAAAACAAAGGAGACTGACACGCTTTCATACATTCTTGGGCCTACATTGTAAAATGATGAAAGTGGTGTCAATTAAGAGCTTATATATTATCACAAATTCTCTGAAAATTCTGCGGGTTTTGGCAATCTGAGAGCAGAGTTATAAGAGATTTAGTAAAAGTAAGGTTATGCATAAAGTTGGCAATAACCAATACTAAACAGCTGATTTTTGAAGTCCGATTGCTATTTTGGAAGATTCGTCGTCCTAGTATATTACAGCGACTAGTGCTATGCCACAATTCACATAGCGACAGCAGACACATAAGATATGTGTCAATATCGAATCGATAAAATCCAGGCCGTAAAATCCATAATAACGAGCCAAAGTCAAACGAACAAATGAGATTATCGGTGTCTGGTATGATAGCAAGGTTCGTACGAGACAAGTAAGATCAGAAATCCGTAGAAAGAAAGCAGTGGTCGAGGAATATAAATCAATTAAACAACAGGAAATACACTCAAAACGCACATAATAAATCGAGCTGTATAACGAGAATCGATTTTAAGATTTAATTTTATTATGTTGATATTTATATTAATTATTTAACGGTGGTAGAGCCACGCAGCAGTTTTTGCTGTTGCACGTATGGGCCGGCTCGAGCCGGGTTGGTACCACGACCTCACAGAATACCGGCGTGAAGTAGAAGCCCTGCTTCTCCGTTTCGTCAGGTGAGTGCAGGTGGCCGGAGGCCCAAACCCCCCCTCCCCCCCCCCCCCATCACATGGTAGCGGAATTACACATTAGACTACCCCAGGAGGGTACCAGTACCCCTGGAGAATCCCTCGCTGAGCATCCACGACCATGTTATTCCAATCCTGAGCGTGGGTGCTCAGGCTGCTCCGCGTATTCTGGGGGGGGGGGGGGCAAAATTCCGCTCAAAAACATAACTGCTCAGGGCAAACTGAGCAACAATACCAAGGCGACCCCTGCCACGCTATTCGTGAATTTCTGCAACATCAGGGGACTTCACTCTAACCTAAACGCCGTCCACTACCATCTCGAGACGGCGAAGCCGGCCTTGCTCTTCCTGACCGAGACGCAGGTTTCCTCTCCGGCTGATATTTCGTATCTCTCCTGCCCGGGGTACAAATTGGAGCACTCCTTTGTGCCTCGGGCTGGAGTTTGCGTGTATGTCAGAGAGGATATCTGTTCTCGACGCCTCGGCAGTCTTGAAGGTTCGGACCTGTCCATCCTTTGGCTACGCGTAGACAGCGACGACCATCCGCGCGTCTACGGGTGCCTCTATAGGTCCCATAGCGGTAATGCCGAAACAGACCGACTCATCGACCACGTCCAAATGGCTACAGATTCCTTGCTACAACAGGTTCCATCCGCAGAGATCGTGATCCTTGGCGATTTTAACGCCCACCATGCCGAATGGCTCGGTTCACGTTTAGCCGATCATGCGGGGAGATCTGTTTATGACTTTGCCTTGGCATATGGTCTGACACAACTGGTTACTTCGCCTACGCGGATTCCAGATGTGGAGGATCATACACCTTCCCTGTTGGACCTTCTGCTGACCTCTCATCCGGACGGATATCAGGTTTCCATCGATGCCCCTCTCGGCTCTTCGGACCACTGTCTGATCCGGAGTATGGTGCCACTCACGCTCCCTTCGCGGTTGCGTTCTGCAGGTTGCCGCCATGTTTGGCATTACAGGTTGGCGGATTGGGACGGAATGCGGTCTTTCTTTGCATCCTACCCATGGGGGCGGGTTTGCTTCACGCCGGATGATCCCAGCGCTGTTGCTGACTCTGTCACTGATGTAGTGCTACAGGGAATGGAACTATTTATTCCATCATCTGTGGTACCCATCGGAGGCAGATCTCAGCTTTAGTTTGGTCGCTCCCGTAAAACTGCATTACGCAGTAAGCAGGAGTGTTATTAAGCCTGGGCTGCGGCTTCGGCGACTCGGGATGTAAACATCAGCATACTTAAAGAGAAGTATAACTTAGCCTCCAGGTCCTTCAAAAGAGTTATTGCCAAGGCAAAGTCAGAGCACATAGGCAGAATTGGCGAGAAACTAGTTCGCGTTCCTTCGGGAACCCGTGCATTCTGGTCTCTCGCCAAGGCTGTCCAAGGGAATTTCTGTAAGCCATCACTACCATCTCTGCACAGGGAGGACGACTCACTGGCCCATGACGCAAAAGACAAAGCCGACCTTTTAGGCTCCCTTTTTGCGTCCAACTCGACTCTTGATGACGGGGGGAAAACACCGCCGACTATCCCGCGGTGTGAGTGCTCCATGCCGGATGTGCTGTTCTCACAGCGCTCGGTTTGCAAAGCACTTCTCTCCCTGGACATCCAGAAGTCGAGTGGGCCTGACGGAATCCCCCCAATTGTGCTGAGGACGTGTGCTCCGGAGTTGGCACCGGTCCTAACGCGTCTTTTCCGGTACTCCTACTCCCAAGGCGTAGTCCCGAATTCATGGAAGACAGCTTTTGTCCACCCGATCCCTAAAGAAGGCGACCGCTCAGACCCGTCCAACTATATCTATCGCGATCACCTCCTTGTTCTCCAAAATAATGGAATCCATTATCAACTGCCAGCTCATCCGGTACCTTGAGGATCACCAGCTGATTAGTGACCGCCAATACGGTTTTCGTCGGGGTCGATCAGCTGGTGATCTTCTGGTCTACCTGACCCATAGATGGGGGGAGGCAGTAGAGTCCAAAGGGGAGGCGTTGGCCGTTAGTCTGGACATTGCGAAGGCCTTCGATCGGGTTTGGCACAAAGCGCTTCTTTCGAAGCTCCCTTCCTATGGGCTTCCCTAAAAATTGTGCAATTGGATCACCAGCTTCCTTGCAGATCGAAGCATCAAAGTCGTTGTAGACGGTGCATGTTCTGACTACAAGCCTATTAACGCTGGTGTTCCACAAGGCTGTGTGCTATCACCAACGCTGTTTCTTCTGCATATCAATGATATGTTGCTCTGGTAACATTCATTGCTATGCGGATGACAGCACTGGTGATGCTCTATACACCGGCCGTGCTAATATTTCTCGGGAAAACGTCTCCGAGTACCGGAACAAACTTGTGTCTGAAGTCGAGTCTTTGCTGGACAAAGTCTCGAACTGAGGGCGACTAAATCTAGTCCAGTTTAATCCTCAGAAGACACAAGTTTGCGCGTTTACCGCTAAAAGAACCCCTTTGTCGTACCTCCTCAGTTTCAAGGCACTTCCCTGGTTTCCTCAGCCAGTATCTGAATCCTCGGCGTCGACATATCGAGTGACGTGCAATTTCGTGGTCACTTGGAAGAGAAGGCCAAATTGGCCTCTAAAAAGCTTGGCGTGCTCAGCAGAGCGGGACAGTATTTCATGCCGGCACACCGCCTGCAACTTTACAAGGCGCAGTTTCGGCCTCACATGGAATACTATTCCCATCTCTGGGCAGGGTCTCCCCAGTGCCAGCTCCTTCCACTTGACCGCATCCAGCGCAGAGCGGCTCGAATCGTCGACGACCGAGTCCTTTCCGATCGGCTCGACTCATTGGCGCTGCGAAGAGATGTTGCATCTCTTTGCATTTTCTTTCGCATCTACCATGGGGAGTGCTCTGAGGAATTGTTCGGATTAATCCCAGCCGCCAAACTGTGGTATCGTGTGAGATTCAAACGCATCAGCCGCGGTATCAGTAGAAAGCCACCAACGTCAACGTCAATGCAAGAAGCCTACTCTTTTTTAAGAGGTCGGCAACGTACCTGCGATTTCCCTGGTATTGCAGTTGTACATGGGTGGTAGTCACTTACCATCAGGTGAGCCGCATGCTCGTTTGCCCCCTCTCCTATAAAAAAAAATATTTTTTCCACTGCTGACACTATGTTCATCATAATGTATATAATTACTTTGATTGAATTGATCATCAGGTGTAAGTTGTTTTTATGTTGAATTGTTAAAACTAATTCACATTAATCGATTAAAGTAATCGATTTCCTTTTTTTTCTGATATACCGACTTTGGTAACTGTCATGTGAACATTGTGCTCCCGTAATTTAATTGTTTGAAAATAGTAATAGAAACTTAAAAACTTTATATTTGTGATTTAAACTAACGGTTGAAGAAAAATTTTGAAATAAATACAAAACACTCATAACGAATCAGTCATTTCGTATTTGTTTATAATTGAACTACTATTTTGGCAGAAAAAGTAAGATGTAACGGTGGCGTGTTGGCTACGCACTCGAGTTGGTCCATTGAGGTCGCGAGATCGAATCTAACCTGCACAATTTGACTTTTTGTGAATGTTTCAAGTTTAAATTTAAATCCCAAACACTATAAACAAAACAAACGGCAGCGAAGTGTGAATAAATAACTCACTGGTACTCACTGTTACGCGACAAACATTTTATATGGTCGCACCATACTGCACACTATATGCCTTATAAGCCGGTGGTAATAAGTTCAAGTCTCTATCAGTCAAGGGCTTTCTTCTCAAAGTCCTCCATGAATATGTCGGCGACTACGGGAGATACAGGTAAGCCTATCGCCACGCCATTCGCCAGCTTGTAGAACTCTTCCTTCCACAATAGATAGCCAGGTATGAGACAGTATTTGAGTTATACTGTATATTCTGTAGGCATGTTGTTATCTTCTAGCTTCCTAGTTATAATTGAGATGCAGTCTTCAATAGGTAAGCATGTGAATAGTGACTGAATATCAAAACTGACCATAGTGTCATTGTCAGCGAGATGTAGGTATTTTATCTCACTAACAAAATGGTAGGAATCCTTTGTGTGTGCTCTGGTGTGGCCTCTCAGTGGTGACAATATTTTTGGCAAGTGTTGAGCCAACTTATAAGTTGGTAAATCGATCTGGCTTACTATGGGCCTTACTGGAGAGTTTGGATTGTGTATTTTCGTTAACCCATACAACCTCAGTGGTTTGGCACATGATGGTATTCTCGAATTCACGTCGAGATTTAATTTTTCGGAGTATTTCTTTATTAAGCCGTTAGTTGTTTTAAATGTATTAGTTGTAGAGTCTATTTTGACCTTTTTGTATGTATTTACGTCCGATAAAAGTTGTTATATTTTGAAATTATACTCTCTGGTCTGTTGCGTAATTTGTACAACGCTTTAACCTCGTCTTTGGGGAAATTTAGTTTCGGCGCTGAACTTCGACGTAACAAAGACGAAATGTCTTGACGTGTGGCCTCTAAATCTTCCTTGCCGATATTATTCTTAAACAGACAGTCCTCAACACTAATAGATAATTTCTTCGGTATTATTAGAAATACTTACAAAACTTTTAAATAAACTTTGTCAAGAGAACAAAAAAATTGTAATAGCCGGTGACTTGAACTTAAATGTTTTGAAAATTGACGGAAATATTAAAAAGCTTGATAGAATACTTAAAATTGTTAATAGTCAATGGGTATTACACGAACCGACTAGAACCGAAACAAATAAAATAAATAAAACCAGTTCTACTTGTATAGATAACTTTATTGTCAAATTTAATGAATGTCAAGGATGTGTATTAGGTCAAACACTTTCTAATCATAATTTAATTAAATTAGAATTAGATAATCAAAAAACTGCAACATTACATATGAAACTTATATCAGCAAAAACTTTTCAATGAATAATCTTGATTATTTTAATTATTTTTTCAACAGAAAATACACTGGGGTTAAATCACAAATTATAAGGACTGATGACGCGAATGCAAGAATGGGAATTTCACAAGATGCGTTGCACCATTATTACAACATTGCTTTTACAAAAATAAAAAAACAAATAAGGAGCAAACACAAAAAATGGACCACATTAGGTATAGAAACGAGTAAGAAAAACTTAATTAAAATGGAAATTTTACAAGAACATTACCCTACCCAACAGAGAAAATTGAAAATTAAATAATATAAAAAATTTTTACTCAAAACAATGATGAATTACAATATTCTATCAGGATTAAGAAGGCAAAAATAAAATTAAAGAATCGTGGAATATTATAAATGAGCAGATAGAATTGAATCGATGAAAACGAAAGTGGACAAATTATTACAGAATTTCAAAAAATTGCAAGAAGTTTTAATTATTTTTTCAACAATATTGCACATAGATTAACAAGTAGTTTAGAAGTTGACGCAGAAAATTGCATGAAATACTAAGATTACTCCAATAGGCCACTAACATCTATTTCTTTTTGCCCATTACACTACAGAGCTAAAAAAGATTGTTAGTAGCATGAAGCAAAAATCTACATTACACATTTACGATATGAGCACCAGGAAATTAAGAAATCTTATTAGAGAGAACAATAATTTATTCGATTTGATATTTATGATTGTCAATTCATGCTTAGTTAATGGCATTTTCCCCGAAGTACTCAAGCCGGGTAGGGTTATTCCACTTTTCAAAAAAGGTGATTCCACAGAGTTCAGTAATTACAGGCCAGTTTGTATATTGCCGACTTTATCAAAAATATTAGAAGTGAACCAAAATGACCATAACAAAAGTAATTTATTTAATAGATGTGCCAGTGTTTTTTGTAACATATCAAAGGGTTTTGATTGCTTACGGCATGATGTATTGATATTAAAATTGCAGCATTGTGATTTTCAAGGGCTGAACTAAATATTATGAAAACTTATTTAAATAACCGTAGCTAAATTGTTTCAGTAAATGACCAAACTTCTTCAACGAGTTCTGTGTTGATCGGAATACCACACGGTTCAATCTTAGGTCCTGTTTTATTTTTGATCTATATTAATGATCTTGGTAATTCAATGCCAGACTATACATATTTAAGTTTATTTGCAGATGATACACATGTTGATTTAAGAAATTACCAAAAAGTTTAACCAGCCAAAACTATAGCAAATTTAAACGGAAACTAAAGTATTTTTTGATAATAATCCATTTTACAAATTAAGTGAATACATGTCAATGCAACTCTTGGAATCATCATTCTTGTGGAACGTGCAAACAATATAATTTACCTGATTCTATGATAAAAAGTTACTGTAACTAAATTAAAGTAAATAATATATATAAATAATAAAGTACAGTGATGTAATTTAATAATGTAATTTAACCTCATAAATTTAAGAACTTTTGTAACTATTGACTTGCCTGTAACGATTGTTATATTATGGCTAATAAATATTTCTGATTCTGATTTTATTCGTAAATATATTTTTCATTTATATTCATAAATTTATTTTTAAGATTTCTCGTCATCCAGATTGTGAACGTATACATTTTATATAACATATAAGATATAACATTCATATATCTTATAAAATATATTTTACTATCATGTATATATATATATATATATATATATATATATATATATATATAATATATACATACATACATATATATAATCACGCCTCTTTCCCGTAGGGGTAGGCAGAGACCACTTCTTTCCACTTGCTACGATCCTTACATACTTGTTTCGCTTCGTCCACTTTCATTATTCCCTTCATACATGCTCTACGGTTTAGGGTACTCTTAACCTGGCCTTTTTTCAAGACGAGGGATACTAGGGATACTAGAAGGATATTAGTCGAGGGATACTCATCCCAATTTACCTGTCCGGTAGTTGTGGTATGGTATACGGGTATGCGACCCCGGCTTCCCTAGCTATTACTGTCCTATCCCTTGCCCTCATGGACGGTAATATCCTACATTTCCTATTTCCTACCCTAACTTACCTTACTCTTCCTTTTCACACCACCTATCCTTCCCGTTTTCCTATTCCTACCTTCCGCAAATCCAACGTCGGCCGCGCGGATGGATGCATGGCTAGGGGCGAGCCTAGTCGTTAGCGTGCCACACTGCCCTGGGACCGGGCGACCCCAGAATTAGGCTAGCCTTACCCTGGCATGCGGGGCTCTGCTGGGGGGGACAAACCTTTCCTTCGCTATTCGTGGGAACGCAATGGAAAACCATAATATATATATATATATATATATACACATACATACATATATATATATATATATATATATATATACATACATATACATATATATTATAAGAGTAATTGTGGTCATGATCTCGGAGTTAAAGCGGCTGAACTCAGGGAATTCCTGTTGTGAACGATGTACCCGCTAATATGTTTCACAAGCACATTATTTGGTGATTTTAATTTTCCATATCTGGCAAGACTAACCTTCAACAATGAAATCAAAAACACTCACACAGTGAAATGTCATTTTTAAAATATTCTTAATAACTGGCTTTACGGCTCTGGGATCTAGCCCTTCTGAGCCTGAAGTTACAATATATTATAATGATTATCCTTTATAGTATACTGCTTCACAATATGTTGATACGTCTCATTGTGCAGCCCTTGGGAGATTTTGACGGCAACTTGAGCCAGCAGACAGCTGACGGTTGGCGATGGTATCTCAAGGCGCCTAAGCAGACAGACACCTTATTTTGAGAATCACATCACCATCAGAGCACTTGTTTCACAGTTTCGACTAATAGTTTACATGCGCAGATAATTAATACACAAAATCGCACCACTTTTACATATCAAAGTCCACTTCAAACCATTATTTAAACAATAATACAGGAGCCACAAACCGACGCCGGTCAAGTTCCCGCCAAAACTCCGTCATTTTTAAAATAGTGGGCTATGGAGTGTATAGTAGAAGGAGGACCATCTCTGTATATGAAAAGTGTGCCTAAAAACGCGTCCAATAAGGGTGGCGCTGCATTAGCATAGGATAGATTAAAAAAAGCGCCAAAATTAATTAGCATTAGATGGAGAAATAAACAAGGACCGATCAATCCGCTTGGTTTTGTACTACGTAAATGGTTGAGGTTTTGTATACTGGCATTTTACTAACTACTCTAGTCATGAATTTTTTTAAATATTTGAATTCAGCTGACTTCACTCCGTCTACAACAGCTATATTCATATCGTAGTTTTTCAGACGCCAGCGCTATTGTGGTAGGTTTTGGAACCTTTATTTTCAGTATATAATGGGACTCTTTTTCAACTTTCGTACCTTATAAGATGGTTCTTCTTCTACTCTACTCTCCATATAGTGACCCTAGTTCCAATTTTGTCCACCTGAATAGATAAGTTGGTGGCACTACACTGCGAGCATTACTCAGTGCTCTCACTGGTGAAAAATTCGTTCCGTTATGGACTGCCAGTAAACTGCCTCAGTACCCTAGGGAAATATATATGACGTCATAAATCGCCATTTTGTACTGTGAGCGCTGGCGCTTTCGAGGTAAGATGTTCTCAGTATTTTGATCACGTGCTCTAAAACATAACAGCCCCTAGAGATTTAACAGCTTCCAGGAATGATTGTTATTATTAATAATTAAAATTGTCATTCAAATAAACTCGAATATTAAGTTTTAAAAGCAACAACATCAAAATAATATTTTTTGTTGTTGAAAAGAAAACGTGTTCATGATAAATATTTTCATTTGAAAACAGTGTCGAAAATGGGGATGACAGTATACTGGACTGCGTTCCGTTTTAAATAGTAACCAGTATAGCAAACTAAAAAGGAACTGTTTCGCAGCTTAATGAATTGACGTCACACCTAACACCTTACAGTGGTTACAGTGTATATTGGAACATACCCTTAGCTTAGTTTGCTTATTTTCCTTGGAACTTCTTCTAACCGTCCACCGCTGAACATAGGCCTCCCCCATAGGTAGCCTCATTGGTGGGGTATTTGCCATAATTGTGATGTGAGTTGGGAACCGCAAGTTTTAAAAGTTTTAGTCGTTCTTGGGAAGATGCTCCTGCTAATCTCCTAATTTGTTTCCCTCCGTCACCTCTTACGACACCCACGGGATGATATGGGGTGGTGGATATTCTTACACCGCCATTACACGGTAAACGGACTTCTTCTGAACCTGAGACTAATGACAAACTACTTTATGTAATAAAATGGAATGTTTTGTATGGTTTGTCTTTATTAGGAGAGTTGTTGTGTTGCATAATCTTAATTATGCGTTTTAAGGATTTACACAGTCAGGTCATAAGTATTGACACACAGTAAAAACTTTTCTTTTAGAATGCTGGCCACAAAAAGTTTATTGAATTCGAATTTCGAGTTGTTCATGAAAATAAAAGTGTATACCTTTTAGAATTTTACTCATTTTTAAATATGGAGTGGACGCTTAAAGAAGACCGTGATGCAGTTATTGCGTTGCATCGTTGCGGTTACGCGCCAATTCAAATATTTGACTTATGGAAAATTTGAATATAACCAAAAGATTCGTTTATCGTACCATCAAACGATACAATGAAGACTCTAGTGTAGATGACAGGTCAAGAAGTGGTCGCCCTCGGTCTGTTAGGACTCCAGCAGTGATAAAATTTGTGAAGGCGCGAACTCAAAGAAATCCTAAACGTAAGCAGAAACTGTTGGCCCTTCAGATGGGGTTAAGCAGAACCACGGTGAAAAGGGTGTTAAATGAAGACTTAGGGCTTCGGGCATATCGAAGAAAAACAGGACATCGTTTGAATGCTCGTCTAATGGACCTGAGACTGAAGAGATGCCGCGCTTTGTTGAAGCGGTACGCGGGAAAAAAATATCGGGAAATTCTTTTTTCGGATGAAAAAATTTTTACCGTAGAAGAGAGCTACAACAAATAAAATGATAAGGTGTACGCACACAGTAGTGAAGAAGTGAACAACCGTATTCCGCGTGTCCAACGAGGTCATTTTCCATCCTCGCTCATGGTATGGTTGGGAGTTTCTTATTGGGGCTTAACAGAGGTACATTTTTGTGAGAAAGGTGTAAAAACGAACGCAGTTGTGTATCAAAATACAGTCCTGACGAACCTTGTGGAACCTGTTTCTCATACAATGTTCAATAACAGGCACTGGGTATTCCAACAAGATTCGGCGCCAGCTCATAGAGCGAAGAGCACACAAGACTGGCTGGCGGCGCGTGAAATCGACTTCATCCGGCACGAAGACTGGCCCTCCTCTAGTCCAGATTTGAATTCCTTAGATTACAAGATATGGCAACACTTGGAGGAAAAGGCGTGCTCAAAGCCTCGTCCCAATTTGGAGTCACTCAAGACATCCTTGATTAAGGCAGCCGCCGATATTGACATGGACCTCGTTCGTGCTGCGATAGACGACTGGCCGCGCAGTTTGAAGGCCTGTGTTCAAAATCACGGAGGTCATTTTGAATAAACTTTAGTGTTATAAGAATCTACGTTTTGTTAAGTTAATTTTGGTATATTAATGGCTACATAATGAATAAACTTGTTTCAATTATTTTATATTAAACATGTGACAGAATTTATGACCTGACTAGGTATATACGCTAAGTGCTAATTGCTCTTTGCAGTTGGGGTTCTGTTAACACGACGAGGAAGTTGGGAACAAGCCATTGCGATTGTTTTTAATTGTCAGCATTTGACTTGCGTTCTCTTTGAATTTAAGTTTTTAAATCGCTTTACAATTTTTAGGGTTCCGTACCTGAAAAGGAAAAAACGGAACCTTTGTTGTCAGTCTGTCTGTCTGGCAAGACACTTTTTCTCGGGAACGCGTGGAGGTATCAAGCTGAAATTCATAACAAATACTTAAATTTTTTGTCCCTTGGAGCTGTGAAAAAATCAAACTTCTAAACCAACGCAATCAAAAGATACAGCCGTTTATGCCGCAAATTTTCGACATTCGTAAGGGAATCAAACCTACAAGGTACTTCCCGTGAACTCAGAATCTTTAAATTTGGTACGAAGCAACGTTTTATAGCATAGATAAAGGAAAAATTGCGAAAAGCATAAATTTATAGTTACATCATATAATAAAAATATTTTTAATAATTTTAAACTTATATACCTACGGATTTGTTCGGAACCCTCAGTGCGCGAGTCCGACTTGCACTTGGCCGGTTTTTTTTTGTTTTCATTTTTTCTTTAACTAACCAAATTTAGGACAAAATTCAAATTGATAGAGCCATAGAGCAGATAGAGAACGATTGAGGGAAAAAGTGTATAAGGCGAGTGTGAATGAAAGTGTTGGAAGGGGTAGACCTAGGCGGACATTTCGAGACCTAATTAGGGACGTCTTGAGAAAAGGCCAGGTCAAGAGCACACTAAACCGTAGAGCATGTATGAAGAGCATAATTAAAGTGGACGAAGGGAAACAAGTATGTAAGTATCGTAGCAAGTGGAAAGAAGTGGTCTCTGCCTACCCCTACGGGAAAGAGGCGTGATTATATGTGTGTATGCATAGAGCAGAAATCATAGATTGCTTTTTATACGCCCGTGGATATCTACAACTAATTATAAGCAAGTAGCTGGCAAAAAGCTGTGCTGGCTTTACCATGTTCCAAACTTTCGGGAGAAAGAAAAGAAAATTATACCTATCGCGCTGTACTCCAAAGGTCAAAGGAAATAACTCTCACTCACGCTCCCTTCGCGGTTGCGTTCTGCAGGTTGCCGCCGTGTTTGGCATTACAGGTCGGCGGATTGGGACGGAATGCGGTCTTTCTTTGCATCCTACCCATGGGGGCGGGTTTGCTTCTCGCCGGATGATCCCAGCGCTGTTGCTGACTCTGTCACTGATGTGGTGCTACAGGGAATGGAACTATTTATTCCATCATCTGTGGTACCCATCGGAGGCAGATCTCAGCCTTGGTTTGGTCGCTCCTGTAAAACTGCATTACGCAGTAAGCAGGAGTGTTATCAAGCCTGGGCTGCGGCTTCGGCGACTCGGGATGTAAACACCAGCATACTTAAAAAGAAGTATAACTTCGCCTCCAGGTCCTTCAAAAGAGTTATTGCCAAGGCAAAGTCAGAGCACATAGGCAGAATTGGCGAGAAACTAGTTCGCCTTCCTTCGGGAACCCGTGCATTCTGGTCTCTCGCCAAGGCTGTCCAAGGGAATTTCTGTAAGCCATCACTACCATCTTTGCACAGGGAGGACGACTCACTGGCCCATGACGCAAAAAACAAAGCCGACCTTTTAGGCTCCCTTTTTGCGTCCAACTCGACTCTTGATGACGGGGGAAAAACACCGCCGACCATCCCGCGGTGTGAGTGCTCCATGCCGGATGTGCTGTTCTCACAGCGCTCGGTTCGCAAAGCACTTCTCTCCCTGGACATCCAGAAGTCGAGTGGGTCTGACGGAATCCCCCCAATTGTGCTGAGGACGTGTGCTCCGGAGTTGGCACCGGTCCTAACGCGTCTTTTCCGGTACTCCTACTCCCAAGGCGTAGTCCCGAATTCATGGAAGACAGCTTTTGTCCACCCGATCCCTAAAAAAGGCGACCGCTCATACCCGTCCAACTATAGGCCTATCGCGATCACCTCCTTGTTCTCCAAATTAATGGAATCCATTGTTAACTGCCAGCTCATCCGGTACCTTGAGGATCACCAGCTGATTAGTGACCGCCAGTACGGTTTTCGTCGGGGTCGATCAGCTGGTGATCCTCTGGTCTACCTGACCCATAGATGGGGGGAGGCAGTAGAGTCCAAGGGGGAGGCGTTGGCCGTTAGTTTGGACATTGCGAAGGCCTTCGATCGGGTTTGGCACAAAGCGCTTCTTTCGAAGCTCCCTTCCTATGGGCTTCCCGAGAAATTGTGCAATTGGATCACCAGCTTCCTTGCAGATCGGAGCATCAAGGTCGTTGTAGACGGTGCATGTTCTGACTGCAAGCCTATTAACGCTGGTGTTCCACAAGGCTGTGTGCTATCACCAACGTGGTTTCTTCTGTATATCAATGATATGTTGCTAACTGGTAACATTCATTGCTATGCGGATGACAGCACTGGTGATGCTCTATACACCGGCCGTGCCAATATTTCTCGGGAAAACGTCTCCGAGTACCGGAATAAACTTGTGTCTGAAGTCGAGTCTTTGCTGGACAAAGTCTCGAACTGGGGGCGACTAAATCTAGTCCAGTTTAATCCTTAGAAGACACAAGTTTGCGCGTTTACCGCTAAAAAGAACCCCTTTGTCGTATCTCCTCAGTTTCAAGGCACTCCCCTAGTTGCCTCAGCCAGTATCGGAATCCTTGGCGTCGACATATCGAGTGACGTGCAGTTTCGTGGTCACTTGGAAGAGAAGGCCAAATTAGCCTCTAAAAAGCTTGGCGTGCACAGCAGAGCGGGACAGTATTTCATGCCGGCACACCGCCTGCAACTTTACAAGGCGCAGGTTAGGCCTCACATGGAATACTGTTCCCATCTCTGGGCAGGGGCTCCCCAGTGCCAGCTCCTTCCACTTGACCGCATCCAGCGCAGAGCGGCTCGAATCGTCAACGACCGAGCCCTTTCCGATCGGCTCGATTCATTGGCACTGCGAAGAGATGTTGCATCTCTTTGCATTTTCTTTCGCATCTACCATGGGGAGTGCTCTGAGGAATTGTTCGGATTAATCCCAGCCGCCAAATTTCACGAACGCACATCGCGGCTGAACTCCCGATACCATCAACACCATCTGGATGATTGGCGGTCCACCACTGTGCGATTTAGAAGATGTTTTCTTCCTCGCACGACTTCCTTGTGGAATCGATTACCATCAGCGATTTTTCCGGACCGATACGACTTAGGGGCCTTCAAGAAAAGAGCGTACTCCTTTTTAAAAGGCCGGCAACGCATCTGCAATTCCCTCCCTGGTGTTGCAGTTGTTCATGGGCGGCGATAGTCACTTACCATCAGGTGAGCCGCATGCTCGTTTGCCCCCTCTCCTATAAAAAAAAAAAAAATAAGCTCTACCTTGACCATCTAGTAAATCACACAGACGTACCGATCTTATTGTTTTTTCTGACAGTACCTGAATGCAACGAATGACAAGGGAATGCTGTGTGCCCATAGACAATTACATGAATCACCCATTAAGAATCAAAATGCACATGCTTAGACGCACTATAGGACTTAAATGGTGTCCTGTTACTAAGAGAAAGGGTCTCCTGTGGGTTTAGTAAACATGACTTTCTAGAATCATTAACACCAATAGAAAACTTCAAAAATGAATAGAAATGACATAATTACTCAACGATAAAGTCACACGGGACAACGTTGATTTCTTATATTTACGCGAATACTACACATTTAATGAAACAAATTTTCACGGATTCTATCGCGTTTAATTTAACTTTCTAATTCCCACTGTTTCGGACACTTTACAGCACCCATGGTCACAGGGGGAACTGAAGTGTTTTGATGTCCCGATATCCTAGTTAGCCCGGCTAGCTTCAGTTTTTGAATATTAATTTTTGATCCGATCTAAGCAGAATGAGCTTACAGTGTCTTGCAGTCTTGCAGTGGAATGCCCGCTTATAAGTGAAGGTAGGTGGGTTAACTATGACCTCAGGACGTCAAACACCTCTGTCCCTCCCGTGACCATAGGTAGAGAATTAGTTTCATTTAACGTTGATTTCATTCATTTCTATAGTTTTCTATTAGCGATTATTATTGTAGACAGTCAACTAGGCTAAGTCTACTGTTCGCTACACTCGCCAAAGTACAGCTGAAGTGTAGCTCTACCTGTACTCTACTCTGTACTTATAAGTGTAAATTCACTAATAATTGCTATTTTAAATATTAGTACTTAAATATAAATTATTTATTTAAGAAAGGTGCCTTTCAAATATAAAGTGCTGGAATAATTATTCGACGCAATTTGACATAGGTATTTAGTTGTGATTCACCGACTTTTCAGTAATTTAAATTTAAATAGATACCATACTATAATCGAGGAACGTTTGATTTTTAAATTTAAAAATTGTTTCTTTGAGTAGCGACGTTTCTATGGACGTAGATACCGGCTAATAATTACTAATTACCTACTTATCGTATTTGACTATTTTAAATTTGTTTTTAAAAGAAATTGTTAGATTTTTTTTTCTTTGTGCGTAATTAAAAATTGTATATTAATAATCATTATACTCATATTTCTTTAGTGATTAATTATAACAACTTTTTATGTTTGATTATACCTAGAAGAAATAAAATACATTCATAATACAATCATGACGTATTGTGAAAGGTCGAATCGGGGAAAAAGAAAATCTGCATCCTTATTTATAAAATACTTTAGCTCATTCAACATTAATGCACAACACAATGAAAGTCAAATGTTTATCACATACCATTAACCGGTGTATAACTTGCAAACGTTCTTTGTTTCCTACCGAGATTTAACAAACCCTATAATAATTCAATAGGTTTGATGAGCTAAACAATTAACAAAACGAATACACATTACTGACGTGGTAGGTACCGACATTGGCATTATTGGCGGGAATTTGGGCTCAAACGTGTTGTTGATTTTGTGATAAACTTAAAATAAAGTAAGTAATAAAGATGAAATAATTTTCAAGCCGATTTTGATATGTAAACCTGGTGTGACTTTAATTTTTTTTGACTGAATCTGAAGTTATATTTATTTTTCAGAAGAGGGCCAAAAGAGTAATCTATTATCTGAACCCTAAAGGTTCTCTAAGGCAAAAACCTAAGGAAATGAATATGTTTACTTTGGCCACTCAATAAATAAAAAACAAATACATTTTCGAAAATGTAATGTTCGTACACACAAAAGTGATATTTACTCTGTAAACATTAGGAACAGACATAAGCTACTAGTACCAGTTACTTGACTTCAGATATTAATTCATTCTTGGGGCGATGTATACGAAATCCCAGAAAATATACAAAATTTGTCCTCCGCCAAGTGTCTACGTAAATGTTAGTGTTTATGTTGACAAGAAATATAATTTTCCTTGGTACTGGCGCTACTGTTTATGGAAGCGTTCTGTCGGAACACGCTCACGCTTTGTGAACATCTTACATAAGCTATTTAATCTAGCGCTATTATATATTTTGAAGCGCAAAATAGAAATTCGCCGTAGTCTCTAATTTATTAAAATTTCAACACTATATTTTAGTAAGCTTAGTGAAGCTTAGTAAGTTGAAGTGGCAATAAGTCGAAGCACCGACAATCGATGGGGAAGAAAGCTTCTCGAGTGGCAGCCTCGTACCGGCAGGCGAAGTGTGGGGCGGCCCCCCAGTAGACAAAGTGATGACCTGGTACATCTGATATAGGAAGTGCAGATGGTGATAATGTAACGAACGTTACATCTTTTTTGTATCTAATAATTTAGTAAGAAAATTTATTTTATACACTTCTTTTAACTGGAAACGAGGCATTCTGTTTTAGGAATCAGAGGTGACAACGCATTACTAAAATACATTCTGATTCTATATCGATGACAGCTGTAGGTGTATGGGCCACAGCATCAAGTTACCATTATGTGTTTGCAACTTATTACACAAAAATTGGCTTTAAGTGCCTCTCCTCCGGAAATTGCCTGACCCTCTAAGCCAGAACAAAGCAGTGACTTGCATTGCTGCTTGGAGCCAGAAATAGAGGTAGACACTAGGCAAGTAACTAAATATACATCTAGGCAGAGAGAAAGTCATGTTGCTCAGCAAACATTTCACTTTTCTTCTAATATTCTAATTTCTAACCTAGGATCGATTATTATTAAATGGATGTTTTTAACGATACACGAGTACATGCTTTTAGCCTGATCACGAAACATCCTCACAGCGAAGTTTTTGTTGGTTTTTTCCTTATAATCCTCTCGATAAATGAAATCAGTGCACATTAAAATATAATCTTTTGAAAATGTAATTTATTTAATTACCGAAACAAAAGTATTGTTATAAACTCCATAAATTTTAATAGTATATCATTATTTAAATAATAAAGACTCAATTTATGCACGCTTCCACTACACGTGGTAGACCTACGCTGCAGCTGTTTTAGTTGTAGCACGAATTGGGTAGGCTAAATCGGGGAAGGACCACGCTCTCACAGGGTACTAGCGTAAAATAGCAGTTCAATTCTGCTGTGTTTAGTATGGTGAGTGAAGAGAACTGTACACCCTTTTTATTGGAAATAAGGCATTCCATGGTCCTCAGTGGTGGCAACACATCTGTACACATTTTTATTTGGATTTGGTTGCAATTGCCAGTTACTATCAGGGTGGTATATATAGCTCGCATATATATCGCTAGTAACATGTATTAATGAGGATTTTGTAACTTTAAAAGAAAGCCTAACTGATGTCTCTCGGTTGGTAGGCATTGGTCTATAAAAGAACGGTACCCGTCCTGGAGCATCAGTCTACGTTGGGCAATGAGGAAGTAATCAATTAGATAAGTTGGTTGCTATTGGTTTGCATTTCCAACAGATTTTAGTGCTATTTACCCGACTGTCACAGAAGGAGGGTACTGGTTTTTGAAGGTATTTATGTATGTATATGTCTATATCTTTGGCACGCTCTGTAGCCTTAACAGCTTCACGGATTTTAACATAAGAGGTGTCGTTAGATTTGTCTTAGTTGTGGAATAGAGTATAAAATTATCACCTTTCAGTAAACTTTTTTACGCATACGAGTTTTTTTTTTTAAAATACTGTTTTAACCATTTGCTTTGTTCTACTAATTTCTTACTGCTCTCTGTGTTCCATATATGATTTCAAACGTAAAGTCGTTACTAAAACTAATCGTTTTCTTTTGTTTTAAATTGAGAGTAATTTCCAACAAATTCGTCTACTATTATAATTACTCAGTAATGCGGTCAAATTCATGCGAACAGGCGACCGTAGTACCTAATTTTAAAGTAGAAAATATTGTAGAAACACTAATTACTACTTGCATATAAATCTTTAAAAAAAATATCAAAAAATATGAAATTATAGTTGCATTTGATTTGAATTTATTGTAATATTTATGTTTACACGAATATTTATCATTTTAACCAATTTTGTCGCGTTTAATTTGACTAATTTTAATTCTCAACGTTTAGGTTTTAACACCCATGATAAGGAGGGTGCGGGGTGGGGGGTGACTGCGTTGATTAATGTCCTGATCACCTGAAACGTCTGGAATTATAATAAGTCAACTTAAACGCGAAAAAATCCGTAAAATTAATTTTATTAAATGACTTCATTTACCAGAAGACACAAGTTTGCGCGTTTACCGCTAAAAGGAACCCCTTTGTTGTGTCTCCTCAGTTTCAAGGCACTCCCCTTGTTGCCTCAGCCAGTATCGGAATCCTCGGCGTCGAAATATCCAGCGACGTGCAGTTTCGTGGCCACTTGGAGGAAAAGGCCAAGTTGACCTCTAAAAAGCTTGACGTGCACAGCAGAGCGGGACAGTATTTCATGCCGTCACATCGCCTGCAACTTTACAAGGCGCAGGTTCGGCCTCAATTGGAATACTGTTTCCTACTGTATACATCTTGTGTATTTTATCGCATCTATCATTACTTCCAGCAGACTAATTCCAGCTGCTCAATTTCACCATCGCACATCGCGACAAAACTCGCGATACCATACATACCATCTGGATGAGTGGTGGTCCACGACTGTGAAATTTAGAAGAATTTTCTTCCTCGCAAAACTTCCTTGTGCAATCGATTAAGAGGACCTGGACCAGAAAAAAAATCAGTTACTAAGCTTTTCCGTCAGGAGTCAGGAAGTAGGTGGTGTCTCACCTTCGTCCCTCGGAAAGCACGTAAAACGTCCTGCGCTGCGCCTGATTTCTCTCCGGTCGTGTCAGTTTACCGTCCCATCGTATTGTGAGAGTGAGGGAATAGAGAGCGCACCTGTGCTTGCGCGTACACTTGGGCTCTATAACCCTGACCTGCGCTAGTGTCCGTTAAGGCTGGCCGCCATGACCGAAGCTAGGTCTGGAGGACATTATTTTGTTACATTTACCCCTGTGGCCTCTTACGACACCCACGGATGTAGGCAGATGATGTGTAGTGGATATTCTAACACCGCCACTAAACGTTTAAACAATTAATTACATGGTGTTATAAAATTTAAAGTTAAATTTACGCATAACTAACTCCACTATGCCATTATATGTCGACAGTGGAAAATTCAACAGGTGATGGGCAGCGGTATCTTATAACAATTGAATACAATACTAAACTGCAGGTGGCACCCGCTTGATAAGCGTGGCAACTATGGCAAAGATTGTAATGTTTAGCTGTGGACTTTTGACGACTCCGTGGCGCAGTGGCTGAGTTGCAATGCTGAGGGCGCTCACGGAACAAGAATTTGTATCATCATTACAGCCCTCACAAGTCCACTGCTGAACATAGGCCTCCCCCAAGGGCTGCCACAAAGTACGGTAAGAATTTGTATCACCTACAAATAATTGTTCCGGGTCTTGATGTTTGTTCTTACGCAATTTATCTTTGTAAACTGTCTCCACGATACATGAGAAAATCTAATATAACGTTAAAAAATAGGCTGTAACGAATTAACATAATGTAATTAATTGTTGTAAGTTGTTACAAATGTTTGTTCCAACAAAAAAGTAATTATGGGCTTATTAATTAATTAATGAAACTGCTGTGACTGACACGTTGCTCTAGAATAATAATAATAATAATATTTCCAATTACACATGTTTACATACAGGAACAAATATGAATAAAATTAAATAAAGTAACATTAAGTCTAACAAAAATAACATGCTATGATAAAATTAAAACTATGTGTAGCTTAATAATATAGTATCTACAAAAGAAAAATAGAAAAGTCAAGTTTATAATATTAGCTACCTGCCTGAACTAAGTTGAGTACCTGTGTTTCAGTCATTGCAGTGACAGTACAGTGTTGTAAACGCGGCTGCTGATAATGAGGTCCCGGGTTCCCATCCCGGATCGGACGAAATCATTTATTTTTTCTGTCAAGAATATCTTAGTAGCAGCCTGGAATTCGAAAGTTTCACCACCATGTTTCATCCTGTGACTTGGAGAACACCTAAAGCCGTTGGACCTGCGTCAGATCATGTCGGATTGCCATTCCATCGGACTATAGGAGTGAGGGAATAGAGTGCGCACCTGTGCTTACGCACACACTGCATTGTGATCCTCCCCTGAGCAAATGGCTAGTCTCCGTTGAGACTGGCCGCCGCGACCAGAAGATCTGGAGAATATTATCATTCTTAGGGCTCACAATTGCCATTTTGATTCTTTGAGTCTATGGGCCACAGCATCCTTACCATTTAGTGGACTAGTGGGTTCACGTAGCAACTTAAAAATTAAATTCATTGAGACTTATCAAGTAAGTTCTATTGATCTCAAATTGTGAAATCACCAGACACATTATTGATGTATTAATATTTTAATAATTAATTTTAATATGTTCATTTTTATGATACAAATATTTCAAAAAAGGAAAAAGAAATTTGAATGTCTCTACTAAAGAGCAAAGAGCTTTTTTTTCATAGGATAAGGGTGACAAACGAGCACACAGTCCACCTGATGGTAAGTGTTTGCTGTGGCCCATAAACATCTACATCTATCTTCGATTACGAATCAAAATGCAGAGGCGTTGTTACTAGTGAGGACTAAGATGGAATGCCTCGTTTCCAGTAAAAAGGGTCTCCGGTTCTCTACACTCACCATACGAAACACAGCAGCGTTAAGCTGCTATTTTACGCTGGTATTCTATCAGAGCGTGGTCCTTCCCCGGTCGAGCCGCCCCATTCGTGCTACAACTATACTATTGATATAGCTGCAGCATGCTCTACCACGTAAAAAAATGTTTAGCATGTAATACACATAATTAATATTTAATAATATAAAAAGTAATATTTGTTTGTTCGTATTTCATGAGCAGCCATACCGTTCATAAGATTGCGCTAACCTTTGTCAACTTATTGCTTACACTTGTCCGAAGGATATAGGCATAGTACAATTAACTTACAATAAGGTAGCGCTCGTATCGTATTGACGTATTGGAGCGTATTGGAAGGTTATAATATATCATTCAACTTCAATGAATGTATTATCATTCGTAATTAAACAATAAAACTCTCCCATATTTAAAACAATATTTCCACAATTATTTATTTTGCTGCAGCGACGCGTTGGGTCTGGTACCCCATGCGTTGCTGCCACAGAGTAATTAGTATTGAACAATATCTCATACTATACTTATACTTATACTTATCTTCACGCACAATCCCTGACGGGGTAGCCAGAGAGAACAGATCGCCAAGTGTCACGATCCTCACATACGTCTTTCGTTTCTTTCAGAATCATTATCTTCTTCATACATGCACGTCTAGGTATCCGAGTACTCTTGACCTTCCCCTCTTCCAGCAATTTGCTCACATGGTCTTTAAAAGTTAGTAGTCTCGGTCTACGTCGACACCTTTTAATATTAACTTTCGCGCTATATATTTTCTTCAACATTCGGTCTTCACTCATTCGCTCAACGTGCCCAAACCATCGAAGCACGCCCTTATCAATTTTTGTGATAAGGTCATCTTTCAAACCTGCCATATTGCGATTCTCTTCGTTTAATATCTCATGTAACATATAAAAAGCAAATACACAAATAAATAAATATTCCGTTTCTTTGCTCTCGTATCACAGCCAGGCGAGGGTCGTTTTAAAATATTCAATTTATGTCATTGTTTTTCGTGAGATATGCACTCCGATTGAGAGACAAAAAAATCTAAACAAAAAAGGTAAACGAACCCAGCGCTAAGCGGACCTGTACGAATAAATACAAAGGAGGTCAAAAAACTTAGTCCGGGACGAAGCGCCGCCCATTCAACACATAGATTATTTATTGTTTATGTCTGTACGCGTGTTGGCCAGACCGTTAGCACCCGTGTTTGAATGCCAGATCATCGCGAATACGTTTATAACGGTGTGGACTCCTCTGACGACGACAACGGAAGACGTATCAAACAGTCGTGTACAAAAAACGACCTATAATTTGTTAAAAGATTACATCGAGATGACAAGTGGAATAAAAAAAATGAATGCCAGGACACCCATTGTTTTTTTTATCTATGTCGGACAACGACTAAAATGGTATCACGGATTAGTTTATAATTTTTATTCATTAGAATTCTAACGTCAATTTGTACTAAATAAATGTTACTCGTAGAAGCTGTACCCTGCATGCTTTGTTCTGCCTCTCTTTTGTCAGAAATTTTCGCGGGCGCGCAACCTACTCACCAGTTTCGTCGTAATCAGATAAATGGTATAGTAAAAAGTCCTTAAATAAAAAATAAATAAAAAAAACCCAATAAAGAGCCAAATAAGTTTTACAATATAATTTATTACGATATAATTGGCATTTTCAAAACGAAATTGGATATGAATTATAATATAATTACTATTAATTTGTGAAATTATTGAATTAATTACTGTTATAATTCTTAGTAATCAGATTATTTTTTAATGTTTGGTAAAGTTTAATTAATTATTTAATGTAACTGATTAAGTACAAAAGTTATAAATGACTATAGGTATTAAAATGGATTTAATAGTTATAATATTACGATATAATTAAAATAGAAAATTAGAATAGAATAAGATTTAAAAAAATGCGATGTTAATTGACTAAATATTATATTTTATTAAAGATCTATGCATTCATTTGTATTTGTATTCATTAGTTGTTTGATTTGCATGGCAAAAAAAGTATGGACTTGTGTATACCTCCCTGCTTAACGTACGTCTGCCTGTCGTGGAAATTAAAAAGAAAAATAAAAACTGGTATACCTTAAAAAGCAATGTTATGAAGAAAGGATATTACAAATTAAACGACTTTTCAATAGAATAGAATAGAATAATTTTTTATTCAATATAGATCACATGTGTAATACTTATTGAAAGTCATTTTTTACTTTACCACTGGTTCGAAAAAATAACCTCTGTCCTGGGAAGAACCAGCAAGAAACCCAGCGGGACTTTTTTTTTAAACCAAATTTTACAATAATGGTTGTACTAACTATATAAGTACAAAATTTATTTTAGAAACAGCTTGGAAGCGATCACCTCATTCCCAGGGGTTATTATCAACCATGTATTCATTTATACTATAATAACCCTTTTTATACAGTTTCAACTTAACAAAACATTTAAACTTGCTAATGGAGAGAGCCTGTACACTTTCCGGGACCTTGTTGTAATAGCGTATACATTGCCCCAAGAATGAATTACTGACTCTGTGGAGTCGAGAAACAGGTATCACTAGCTTGTGTTTGTTCCTAGTGTTTACAGAATGCACATCACTTTTTTTACTAAAACTACCTTTGTTTTTGTGAACATACATTAAATTTTTGTAAATATACTGAGAGGCCAAAGTTAATATATTTATTTCTTTAAATTTATCTCTAAGAGACTCTCTCAGTTTTAGGTTGTAAATAGCTCTAATGGCCATCTTCTGTAAAACAAAAATAGTTTCTGAATCAGCCGCATGTCCCCATAGCAAAATCCCAAAAGATATTATGTTATGGAAATAACTGAAATAAACTAATCTAGCTGTCTCGACACTAGTGAGACCTCTAATCTTTTTTACAGCATAGGCTGCAGAACTTAGTCTGCTTGCTAGTTTGGATATATGGGGGCCCCACTGAAGCTTTGCGTCGAGAGTGATGCCAAGAAAAACAGTGGATTCAACAGGGCTCAGTTCTTCCCCATTTAAAAACACATTGGTACTCAGATTTCTAACATTCGTTGTTGTAAATTTAATACATTTAGTTTTATTTCCGTTTAAATGTAAATTATTAACGTTAAACCAATGCACTAATTTTGATATAGCATTATTCATTTCGTCACATTTAAATGATTTACGTTTAAGTTTAAAAATCAAAGAAGTATCATCAGCAAATAATACTATATCATGATTATCCTCTACAATAGAAGGTAAGTCATTAATATACACTAGAAACAGGAATGGGCCGAGAATTGAGCCCTGAGGGACACCCATTAGTACAGGTAAGCCGGAAGAACTTTTACCATTAATAATAACTTTCTGCATTCTATTACTTAAATATGAAATTATAAATTTAAGTGTTGTGTTCTTGACACCATAGTACTGTAGCTTCCTGATTAATGTCTCATGGTGAACGCAGTCGAAGGCCTTGGAAAGGTCACAAAATATACCCAAAGCATCGTCTGAATTCTCCCATGCACAAAAAATATGTTTAATAAGCTCAACTCCAGCGTCAGTTGTTGAGCGATCCCTTGTATAACCTAATTGATTTCTATGTAGCAATTTATTAATATTAAAGAAACTTAACATTTGATCTAAAATTATTTTTTCAAAAATTTTACTAAATGTTGGTAGTACAGAAATTGGTCTAAAATTGGCGGGGTCTAATGTACTACCAGATTTATATAAAGGTATGACTTTACTAAGTTTCATTAAATCAGGAAACACACCAGATTCGACGCTTGTATTAAATATAGTGGCTAGATAAGGTGCTATTATATCTATTATAGATAAAATAACTTTAACGGAAATCCCCCATAAATCTGCCGTTTTCTTAACATCAATAGTTTTAAAATATTTAACGATATCTTTTGGCAGTACTCTATGGAATTTAAAAGTATTTGAACAAGCCTTTACATTTTGTTTAAGCAATGATTCGGCGACAATAGATAATAATGCGTCGACTTATTGAGCTTCCTTATATTTACAGCCTACTAAAGTCCACTGCTGGACATAGGCCTCCCTCATAAACTACCTCTTAGGGGTAATATTTGCCAAAGTTGACACGCCTTGCAAATTGGATTTTTTATTTCTAGTCGTTATCAGAAAGACGCTGCTGCCCATCATCTGTTTAAATTCCCCCTGTCGCCTCTTACCACACCCACGATATAGGATGATATGGGGTAGTGGATATTCTTACACCGCCACTTTCTTACACACTGAATCTTTTTCTTCATAATGGATACGCTAATTATAGAATATGAGTACTGCCGTGACAGCAACGCGGCACAAGCGGCACGCAACATCAACTAACGCTTACGGAGCGAATACTACAAACGAACGCATAACTGTTATTGGTTTGCCCGTTTCCGTTATGGAAATTTCAACCTGAAAAATGAACCCCGTGGTCGTCCGAATACTTTGGTCGACAATGAATTAAAGGTGATTGTGGAAGCTGATGATACTCAATCTATGGCTGAATTAGGAGCACCTTTCGACGTTAGTGAGACGGCGCTGTCGTCGCGCCACAAGTGAAAACACATCTAAGCTTAAATCGCGCTATCAAAGTTTCGAAATTAAAGCAGTATATATAGAATAGCTCCGAGCTACCAAAGCGGAGAGTTGGCCGCTCCCCGGGCACAACACCTTGCCTGGCGGGAGATCTTCCCTTTTCCTTCCACCCGCTACATTGGTGACCAACCGATGTGATATGAACACGCAACCAACAACCTTCGGAAACAACAATTTCAAACCTTCGTCGTCATCCTCAAGTACCCCATTAATTCGCTCCCGAGCAGATATTGTCTGCAGTCTTTACATTCCGCAAGCCATCTAGAAGGTTCATCGCAGCACTGGAATAATAATGCTTCCTGTTCCTTCAAGCTACTCTATGCGCTACAGTGTTCGGCACGGCTCTGAGCCTTTGCCTCTGCTTCACGGCACTCTCGCAGATTACTTGCCTTCTTCTCGACTCACCGCAGACTACAAAGCAATCCCTGGCACTTAATCCGGCTCATCGTTCTCACCGGCATCATTTGCAAGTGCGTAATACGGCATGCATTACACACCGGCATATCGTTCGCACTGGCGTCACTTGCCCTTACGCACACAGCATACATTCCCCACCGGCATTAAGAACGCACTGGCAGTCAGACTGCACTATCGACCTCCGGCCTGAGCAGGGGGGTGATGTGGCGCCGCTGTCGTCGCGCCACAAGCGAAAACACATCGATCTCCCCTTTTCCTTCCACCCGCCATATTAGCATCAAAATAATATTGGTCCATTTGCGTTAAATTGACAAGGTAAAAATGCTAAACAAATGGGTGCCCCACGAACTCAATGATCCCCAGCGTGAAGTATGCGTCGAAACGTGCCTTGCACTGCTCAACACAACAGAAAAAATCTCCGAATTGCGAAACATGCAACATAGGAGGTATATAACACTTGCCAGCGGTATGTTCCAAAAACCATCATGAAATAAACTATTAGTCGCTAAAACTAACATTAAAATATGTAATACGAGTACAGGTGAATGAAAAGCATTCTCTCTGAACCACTGTCAAGTGCTGCTTAGTATGATGTACAGGTACCTAATTTCATAAATTGTTTTGCGTTTTTAAGTTATAAGATACAATGGGACTTAAATGTTTAAAAATAACGAAAGCCCTTTGTATTAAAATACAAAAGAGATTTTAAAGTAAGATAATCTTACCAGCCTCAAACACAGGCGCAAAGTAGCCAGCCTTTAGGTTTTCTAGAGATTAAATTTCGGAGAGTGTGCGTAGGAATTGCATAACTTAACTCCTCCCTCTGCGTTTCACCATCGGACAAGCAGCCGTTCGGTCAGCCTCCACCCTTTCGTTGTTGAATAAGTTGCCAGCATCTGTCTTTCCATCCAATTACAATGTGGGCAGCGTTCGGGAAATTACAGCACATCTTCTCGTCAGGTATACCTTGAAAACGAAACTGTGCAATCAGCGCGTGTTGGCAGTGATTACTTATGGAACTGAAACATCGTCCTTCACTACTGACCGTATGAGGAAGCTCAAGGTCGCTTAGCGAGCTATACAGAGGGCTATGCTTGGAGTTTGTTTGCGTAATAAACTTAGATATGAGGATATCCGCAGTAGAACCAGAGTGACCGCCCTAGCCCAACGGATTAGTTTCTTTTATGGAATAAGGGTGACAAACGAGCACACAGTCCACCTGATGGTAAGTGGTTGTTGTGGCCCATAGACATCTACACCTATCTTCGTTTGCGAATTAAAATTTAGATACGTTGTCCGCCGTGAGGACTAAGATAGAATGCCTTTTATAGTAAAATGGGTCTCCGGTTCTCTACACTCACCATACGAAACACAGTATTTAGCTTATATTAGCCCTGCACCACGGAGCCGTCATATATCTCGAAGAACCGCCAACCGATGGCGAAAAAAGGCTCTCGAGTGGCAGCCTCGTACCAGCAAAGTGTAGGGCGAACCCCCACTAGATGTCGTGATGACCTGGTAAGACATGCAGGAAGTCGATGGATGCAGTTGGCTGAGGACCGTGCGTTATGGTATTTCTTCGGGGAGGCCTATGTTCAGCAGTAGACTTGTGAAGGGCTGTAATGATGATGCTGAAGATGACAATGTGGGTGTCTTCAAGCCAAGAGTGAACAGGCTTTTGTTAAGTCAGTCCGCTTCAACATTTTAGGCGACATCACCACTTACCATCAGGTGAGATTGTAGTTAAGAGCTGGCTTAGATTAGTAAAAACAGATGTTATTATCTATTCGAATAATGTTAATAAAGAGCTATTCTATTTTTAATTTACAGAATTGACAATCGATGAAATATCTAAACAAGGCGAAAACAATAAACGTGTTTCACACAATGGCGGATTGTCACATTTGTTTCGATAACTGCAAAATGGCGTACCTTCCGCCGCTACTCAGCCACCTCGCGGCCTCGCACCATTGACCCTATTATTCTACAACAATGGCATCCTTGTAAAATTATCGACGAATGAGTAAAAACAAATACAACTCGCTCATTAGACTCATTGTTTATAAGATTATATTTTATAATAATTTGTATAGCTACTGTAGGTGATGGTCATCGATCATCAATAAAAACTAGATATACAATTCCATGCAAAAGTTTTATAAAAACTGTACTGACGTAATTCTAGTTGAAATTTTATATTTATTTTATACGCGGTAGAGCCATGCTGCAGCTATATTAGTAGTATAGGTGTAGCACCAATGGATCGGCTCGACCGGGGAAGGACCACGCTCTGACGCGTAAAACAGCAACCGATTCGCAAACGAGGATAAATGTAGTTGTCTATGGGCCACAGCAACCACTTACCATCAGGTGGACTGTGTGCTCGTTTGTCACCCTATCCTGTAAAAAAAAATTAAAAGCACACCCAAATGTTCGAGTGGGCGCTCATTCGGTAAGGACATTTTTGTCACTGATTGCGATGCATAATAATATAATATAGTTTTACGAGCGTGCACTCGTCGACTTTGTATGAATAAATAAATAAATAATAAGTAGCATAGTACGTGGGCTGGCTACCCGGTATCGATCCCCGCCGGAATGGGCGGACAATGCAAATGTTAGTTGCAACTTTAAGTGCTGATTTTCCACGTGCTCGGCGGTGAAGGAAAACATGTTAGGTTTTCATTTCGAAGATATGTTCCCCCACCACGAACTACGGCAACGTGGTGAATATTACCTTGCCTTAAAAACCTCTCGGAAATGAGGACAGGCCTGAAGAGTTAGACGTATACTTTTAATATTTGTATATTGTTTTATTTTGTACGCGGTTTGTACGTGGTAGAGCCACGGTGCGGCTATATTATGCATGTTGCATGTTGTAGCATGTATGGGTCGGCTCAACTGAGATAGGACCACGCTCTTACAGAGTACCAATGTGAAACATTACACGCACGCCTGTCACCCAGGGGGCTAGGCAGAGACTATGAACTTCCATTTGGCACGATCCTGACACACCTCTCTCGCTTCCTCCACATCCATATACCTACGCATACACACTCGTCGGTTAAAGGTAGTCTTAATTTGGCCCATTTTCAATATATCGCCAATTTGGTCGATAAACTTTCGTCTAGGGCGTCCCTTCCCGACTCAGTCGTTCACCTCTGCAACATAAATATGCTTTGTCACTTTCCTTATTCATTCTTTCTATTTGACCAAACCACCGAAGCATTCCTTTCTTAATCCTGGTCACAACATCATCTTGCAAACCACACTCTTCTCATATCACATAATTTCTCACCCTGTCATTTAGATTCCGCCCTAACATACTCCTTAATGACCGCATTTCTACAGCATTTATTCTACTCTCGTGCTTCTTCTGCCACACCCAACTTTCACTACCATATATTAAAGTAGGGACTAACACAGCATTGTGAATTGCTATACGTGCCTTTTTGGACACATTCTGACTTCCCACAATAGTGGAACAACAGAATAATACTGCTGTGTCCTGGAAACGAGGAAACGAGGAAACGTGGTAGTGTCACGCCTCAGCTTAATTATGGTTGTAGCACGAATGGGTCGTTATTTTATTTCATAAGTATTTAAGTATTTATTCAGCGAACAATAAACCACAATGTGATGACAGGGTCGCTTATAGACCATTTAGACGCTGGTCGAGTTCGAATCTCAAATTATCCTAACATTTTTTACGTGGTAGAGCCATGCTGCAGCTGTATTATAGTTGTAGCACGAGTGGGTCGATTCTACCGGGGAAGGACCATGCTCTCACAGAATAGCAAAAATAGCAGTTTAACGCTGCTGTGTTTCGTATGGTGGATGTGGAGAACTGGAGCCCTTTTTTACTGGAATTGAGGCATTCTATTTCAGTCCTCACGGGTGGCGACGCATGTGCGTTTTAATTTGTAATCGAGTATAAATGTAGATGCCTATGAGCCGCAGCAACCACTTACCATCAGATGGACTGTGCTTGTTTGTCACCCTTATCCTATAAAAAAATGGTAGTTTTTTTAGAATTTAAGAATAAGGTTGACAAACGAGCAGAGAGTTAACTTGATGGTAGGTAGATGTTATGATCCATACAGATCTAAATCTATCTTCGATTAAAAATCAACATGCAGATGTGTTTTCACCCCTGAGAACTAAGATGGAATGCCTCTGAGTGATTGTTCAGTGCGATTGCCAAGTCAATCCATGTATTTAAAACATAAAAGCTTTTTAATATTGATATGGTCACTATAAGATGTTGTTAGATTAGCTAATTACGCAATAACTTGAGACAGAAGGACCCTTAAGTATGGACTGAATAAATTAACCGACTTGGTATTACATGGATATGTAATACAAGGAGCGAGACTTGGTTTTTTACAAGTTATATTTTTGATGGCATCTCATTTCTTTTTGCAGATAGATTTTGTAGATATCCTACTTTTTTGGTTTCCGGTACCATCTACTTCTTGAATACCAACTACGGATTACAGAAACATTGATTCATCCACTGCAAATGTAACTTTGTGATCCTATATATTAATATAGGATTACAAAGTTATTTATGCAGTTGGTGTATCTAGAAAACTGAACCAAAATTACAAAATATTTTAGTTTTGCCTTAATTTATACACTAAACACTAAATGTATTCTAAATTTGAAGCTTCTACGTCTGCTAGAAGTGCTTTAGAGTTTTGATGATCGGTCAGTCAATGACTGACAAAATTAAGCTTCAGGTTCAAATTAAATGAAATTCTAAATATACCGTATTTATACAATACATGCTTGGTTACTTAAAATTTAGGCTTCTAGCTTTATCCACAACGAAATTATAGGAGTCGAAAATGGCTTGAACTGCTTCGAGAAAAGGATGGTACGGCAGTGCCGCTTTTTTTGCTTGACTTGGCGGGGGCACTGCCGTGCCCCCAGATTATCAATAAACATTTTTGATTTCACAAAAAAATTACATATTTTTAAGTAAATAGTAGCCTAGATTATTGTCTACACTGCTCTTCATCTGGTCATAAAGTTTCATCGCAATTGGTTCAGCCTGCGATTAGTTCGGTCAGAAAGACAGACAGATAGATAAAAACTTGGAAAATGATTATTTATGTCTTAATATCATTCAAATTCGGGTTCGAATCCCGCACGGAGCAAGTATTTGTATGACCTACAAATAATTGTTCCGAGTCTGGATGTTTGTCCTTGTGCAATTTGTGTTTGTAAACTGCCTCCACGATACAGGAGAAAATCCTAGTGTGGGGGTAACGTTTTATAAAAGATAAAAGATAAAATAACTCATCATGAGCTAGAAATCAGTACTTTCAATATTACAGACATACACTTCAATTTTATTTATATATAATATAGATTATTAAGTGGCGAAGCTTGCGAAGACACTTATTGATTTCACGATGTCTGTCCGTCTGTCCCACGATTATCTCGAGAATGGTTTCGAATTTTCAAATTCTGTTTTCAGCAATCGATTACTGATCACCCAGGCATCTGAACCTCCTACTTTGAAACTGATTGCTCAACGGCAACCGTTAGAAACCGCTACAAAGCTGATTGCTTCGCCACTTTGCTATGCTGTTAGCTCGCTAGGTTTATTATTCCTTAAACTACTTGATCCAGTGGGATTCTAAGTGCCGGTAGGTATATCTTTCATTTATGGGGTGAGAAACGAGTAACAGTCCACGTGATAGTAAGTGGGTGCTCTGGCTATGGAGTATAGAGTACAAGGAGAACCATCTTACAAGGGGCGAAAGTTGAAAAAGTGTCCAACTATTTACTGAAAATAGAGGTTCCAAAACCTACCACAATAGCGCTGGCGTCTGAAAAACTACGATATGAAGATGGATGTTGTGAAGGGAGTGAAGTCAGCTGAATTCAAATATTTCAAAAAATTTCATGACTAGAGTAGTTAGTAAAATGCCAGTATACAAAATCTCAACTATTTACGTAGTACAAAATCAAGCGGATTGGTCGGTCCTTGTTTATTTCTCCATCTTATTCTAATTACTTTTGGCGATTTTTTTAAATTGATCCTATGCTACTGCAGCGCCACCCTTATTGGACACGTTTTTAGGGACACTTCTCATATATAGAGATGGTCCTCCTTCTACTCTACACTCCATAGCTCTGGCCAATAGACATCTATATGCACACTCGATTATGAATCATAATGCAAATGCATTATCACCTCAACTGGATGGACTAAGATGGAATGCCTCGTTTCCAGCTAAAATGGTCCCCGGTTCTCTACACTCACCATACGAAATACAGCAGCATTATGTTGCTATTTCACGCTAGTGTTCTCTGAGAGCGTGGTCCTTCCCCGGTCGAGTGGACCCATTCGTGATACAACCATAATATAGCTGCAGCGTGACTCTACCACGTAAACAAAATCTTAAACACTAAAAATCAAGTCCTGTTCGCTTAAAATGTATCTCCGGCCTTAATTAATAATTTCCCTACATTACGGTACACTGCAGGAAGTTGGATGCGCTTCACGGAAGTTCTCTAAATGTATTAGTTAGTACGCGGAACACTACGACCAACCTTCGCTTTACAATGCCAACACAGGCCAGGAATAGTTCTATTATTTTCTCCTCTTAACGTAACAAAACTCTTGCCTTGAAGTTACTCAGATTGTAAAGGGACGAAATGACAGACATTGGCTCAATCTACTCTTTGTTTGTGCGCATTATGATTTATAACCAAACCGTTCATTTCCGATCTCGTATGTCGGCAACATAGTGGTAGAAACCCGGTAGTTGCCTGACTCTCACTATTCTATTGAATTCTGAATAACTGGCTACAGGCACTATACAGTGCAATACGAAGGGTGAAGCAAATCTATTAACTATTATTTAAATAAAGCTAGTTTTTACGGAGTTTATAGCGTATTTTATATTCCCGACGTTTCGAGCACATTATCTGCCGACTTCCAAAAAGGAGACGGTACTCAATTCGAGTGTGTTTTTTTTTATATGAAAGCTGATAGTTCTCGTGTGGTCCCATTTGAATTTGATGAAGGTCAGATCAATAGTTTTTGAGTTGTTCTTAAATAACTTATATTGAAGTCGGCTGTACAAAATTTTTAATTTTAAATTATAGCACCTATAGTCACGGGGGGTACTGAGGTTTTCGACGTCTCAATGTCATAGTTACTCACGGCTATCATTAGATTAAATTTATAAATTTTTGGTCCGTTCTACGCAGTATGAACTTATAGTATCTTGAAGTCTTGCATACTTGAGTTGGGTTTTAATTTTATTCGCAAGCAGATGGTAGCACCCAGCCATTTTCTTAATGAAATTAGGATGTTTTTTGATTTCAATAGCCCCGCAAATAATCCTTGGAAGGAAGCGCTGTTAGCGAGGATTTGTGGTCTATCAAATCTGATGTAGTGACGGAGACGATCCTGTACGTATTCACAGACTACAGACTTCCCGGAGCGCCAATTCTTCACATCAGCTATGTGTACTTTAACGCGGGTGTTTATCGGTCTTTTCGTTTGTCCTATGTAAGAGAGACCACATTCACAGTCAAGCTTGTACACTCCTGCATCTTACAGAAAGATATTAAAACACTTGTTACACTTAACTGATGGTAAATACCTGACTAATTTTATTGGGTGGTTTGAAGTATGTATTAATGGAAGCACGCTTCAAGATGTAGTCAGTTTTGTCAGTGACACCTCTGATATATGGCAGTACAGTAGGCACACGCTCGACTGTGGCCGACTTCACTCGTTCACTGTGATTTCTGTCTATTAATCTTTTTATCTATTAATTATTTTCTCCTCTACATAGAGTTATATTCTATTGCTTTACCAGATAGTACATTAAATCGTGTTAATTTAGTAACTAATCGCCTGCCTTAAATTTCACAGTGCTGGCGTAGACCGGGTTACAATCACCGCCGGCACCAATGAAATTGGCAATTGCAATTTTAAGGGCTGATTTATGGCTTACTTGGCGGTGAAGTTATTACCAGGAGGAAACCTGGATGTCTTCCTGTTCATTCTTAGCCCCTGAAAGAACTCAGCTGGGCGTGGACCTCTAATCTTGTCGGAAGGATTTACCTTCACCTACCACATCTTGACCGCTACTGCTCGTCACCGGTCTGGATATTAAACCCTTTCTTGTGTGACAGATCGTTTCTTTTATAGGATAGGGTGACAAGCGAGCACACAGACCATCTGATGGTAAGTGATAGCAGTGGCTCAACGGACATCTAAATGCAGATGTGTTGTCACCCGTGAGGACTAACATGGAATGCCTCGTTTCCAGTAAAAAGGGTCTCTGGTTCTCTACATTCACTATACGAGACACAGCGGCGTTCAACTGTTATTTTACGCTGGTATTCTGTGAGAGCGTGGTCCTTCTCCGATCAAGCCGACCCATTCATTCTATAACTATACCATTAACCGCTAAGCCACCACTAAGCGGCAACCACTAGCCGCAGAATGACTCTATCACGTAAAAGAGTCGTGTTTCAAGTCGTCCTTTTCCCTTTAAAATAGTGGAGGTGGGCTTTGGTTGCCACATGCGTGCTTATTCAGCCTATCGTTTCTATATCATTTCATTTCATTAAATCTTCACATTCGCTATGATATTGTTATCTACTATAATATTTCTTTGTTTTTATTCATTTACACACACACACACACACACATACACACACACACACACACACACACACACACACACACACACACACACACACACACACACACACATATATATATATATATATATATATATATATATATATATATATATATATATCGATAGATAGATAAGGTCTGCATATTTTCTGGGACTTTGTTGTAAAAACGTATATATTGCCCCGTGAAGGAATTACTGACTCTTTAGGAGTCGAGTAACTGGTAAAACCAACTTGTGCTTGTTCCTTGTACTTACAGAATGTACATCACTAATTTTAATAAAACTATTTTTGTTTTTGTGTATATACAATAAATTCTCGTATATATATTGAGAGGCCAAAGTTAATATATTTATTTCTTAAAAAAAATTTCTAAGGAATTCCTTCGAATGATGCTGTGTGAGTTGGCATCTATGGCAAATATCCCCCCTATGCGGGAGATCTATGTTCATTGGGGAGGCCTATGTTCAGCAGTGGCGGTAACCGATGAAAGAATTCCGTAAAGATATAGAAAAGGATATTTAAATAGAATAGAATAGAATAGAATAATTTTTTATTCAATATAGATCACATGTGTAATTCTTATTGAAAGTCATTTTTTACTTTACCACTGGTTCGAAAAAAAACCTCTGTCCTGGGAAGAACCAGCAAGAAACCCAGCGGGACTTTTTTTTAAAGCAAATTTTACAATAACTAACTATATAAGTACAAAATTTATTTTAGAAACAGCTTGGAAGCGATCACCTCATTCCCAGGGGTTATTATCAACCATGTATTCATTTATACTATAATAACCCTTTTTATACAGTTTCAACTTAACAAAACATTTAAACTTGCTAATGTCTCTCCATTACACAATAGATGTTTTATGGTCCTCTAACTGACACTGTCCGCATTTGTATTTAATGTTTTATATTTAACGTATCGAACGATATTCCCGTACCTAAAGAGCACTGCGTCATTATTGCTTAGGATATTTCTATTGGTTATTAATATTCATAAATTTCTTGTAAAATTCCTGTGGATCTCAAAATTGAGTGCAGCTGTAAAAATAACCGTGTATTTTCCGATCGAGTCAACGTCTTCGTGCTTCAGTCATAATACGCTTCGGAGTGACTCTTCTAAGTACACTTCCTAACATTGAAGAGGTGTAAAATATATTAGTTTAAGTAAATTATTCATTATACCGTATAGTCGTAGAGCCGTGGTAGCTCAGATGGCTAGCGGTCGCTGTAAGCTTCACAGTACTCGAGCAACCCGGGTTCGATCACCGCCGGCACCGATGAAATTGTTAATTGCAATTTTAAGTGCTGATTTACCACGTGCTCGGCGGTGAAGGGAAACATCGACATGTGAAGTTCGTCAACACGCATTGGGGCAGCGCGGCGGATATTTCCTTGCCCTAAAACCCTCTCATAAATGAGAGGAGGCCAGTGCCCAGCCTACGTAAAAAGACTGCAACTTTTCTAACTTTACTTTTACCGTATAGTGGCGATATAAGGGAACCCATACCACGGGTTTCGCAAGAGGCAATCAAAGGAAAACATAGTGGTGTAAGAATATCCACTACCCCATATCGTTGCGTGGGTGTCGTACAAGACTACAGAGGGAGAATGAAACAGGAGATGAGCAGCAGCATCTTCCTGATAACAAAATAATAACCAACCCGCTTGCCGAGTGTGACAACTATGTCATGCTCAGCAGTGGACTTTTATAGGCTGTAATGGACGGATGGATGGTTAAAAAGAAACAGTATTTTTTACAGAGCGCGGCACTAGCGGTAGTAATTCACGCATGCAAATTTCCCTTTAATTTTGCAGCACATGACTCTCCTTCAGCAAGTTTTAAAATCTACCAAAATCTGAAATTATCTTCTTTTACCTTTGTGATACAAACATACAGGTTACTTCAAGATGTTTTCAGTGGTGCAAACTAACTAAGCACCCAATAAACCATATATATAGATAACATGTGACATACGTTTGATAGGTGTATTGAATCCGTTGTGTTTAAAACTAGACGGAGGATGTTATGCTGTACAGTGACATTTGCGAAGCGTCCGTGTAATTTAGGTGTCAACGTTCCGGTTTTGAGGGAAGTAACTCGTATGTTTGCAAACAGTTTAACTAGAGTGAGTTCGGCGAGTAGCGCATTATTTATGCGCAGATTTTTTTTTTATAAAAATTAATGGACAAAAGAACTGCAGGTTCGTCCACGTAAGTGGTATGTGGCGAATGGCCTATAGCCTGCAGCCAACTTCAAACAAAAAAAGGTTATAGATGTGTTGTCACCTCTGAGGAGTAAAGTGGTATGCCTCCCAACCTGTCATTTTTGTTTATAGGGTAGGGTGACAAACTAGACTTTTTATTTATTTATTTGTTCATACAAATTTGTAATTAGTTTGTCGGCGAGTACACGCTCGTAAAAATATATATTATTATGCATCGCAATCAGTGACAAAAACGTCATTACCGAATGAGCGCCCACTCGTACATTTGGGTGCGCATTTAATTTTTTTAATAGGATAGGGTGACAAACGAGCACACAGTCCACCTCATGGTAAGTCGTTACTGTGGCACATAGACATCTACATCTATCCTCGTTTGCGAATCAAAATGCGGATGCGTTGTCACCCGTGAGGACTAAGATGGAATGCCTCTTTTCCAGTAAAAAGGGTCTCTGGTTCTCTACACTCACCATATAAACAGAGAAGTGTTAAGCTGCTATTTTACGCTAACATTCTGCGAGAGCGTGGTCCTTCCCCGGTCGAGGCGACCCATTCGTACTACAACTATACTACTAATATAGCTGCAGCATGGCTTTACCAAGTTTAAAATGGTACATAAAATAAAAACAAAAAAAAAATGTTTTATTAAAAAGCAGGTACAGCTACCCGGTCACGCGTTGGAGTGGCTCAAAAAGTTATTTTTTTAAAGGTATATAAAAATGTACCACGGGGAGTGGTCAGAGGAATCGTTCGGACTAATTCTAGCCACTCAAATACACCATCTCACATCGTGACAAAACTCCCTGTCTGGATGATTGGCGGTCCACCACTGTACGATTTACCAGAAATTTTCTTCCTTGCACAACTTCTTTGTAGCTTCGACTACCACCAGCGATTTTTCCGGACTGATACGACTCAGAGGCCTTCAAGAAAAGAGGCTGGCAAAGCACCTGCAATTCCCCTGTGTTGCAGTTGTTCATGGGCAGCGGTCGACACTTATCATCAGGTGAGCCACATGTTCGGTTGTCCATTTTTTATATATAAAAAACACGCGTATCCGAATGCTAAGTTGTGTTAAAATTTAATCAAAGTAAGTGGTGAAAAACTTTCAAAGATTTAAAATTTTAAACAAACTAAAATTTACATTTTTATGTCTAAAGCTAGTATCGAAGGTGTACTGCGTGGTAGAGCCATGCTGCAGCTGTGTAGTTGCAGCTCGAATGTGTCGGCTCGACCGGGGAAGAACCATGCTCTCACAGAATATCAGCGTAAAATAGCAGCTTAATGCTAACGTGTTTCGCAGTGTAAAAACTAGAAACTCATTTTACTGTTAACGAGGTATTCTACTGTAATCTTGAGGGGTGACAACGTATTTACATTTTTCAACCGATTTCAAAAAAATGAGGAGGTTCTCAATTGCACTGTATTACTTTTTACATGTGTTACCTCAGAACTTTTTTCTAGGTGAACCGATTTTGATGATTCTTTTTTTATTTGATAACTGGTGCTTCTCATTTGGCCACATATTAAATTTAATCAAGATCTGACCAGTAGCTTCTGAGTTATTGTTAACTAGCTGTTCTCTGCAACTTCGCCCGCGTGTAATTTAGGGTTTTATTTATGTTGCGCGGTACCCTAATTGCTTTTCTAAAATATAAGTAGCCTTAGTTACTCCTTATAACATGAGCTATCTGCCAGTGAAAGTTCCGTCGAAATCGGTCAAGCCGTTTCGGAGATTAGCCGGAACAAACAGACTGACAGACAGACAGACAGACCGACAGACAGACAAAAATTTTAAAAATTGTGTTTTTGTTATAAGTACCGTATATACTTTCATATGGATTTAGTGAAAAGCTGGTATTTTGACATTACAAAAAGACACTTCAATTTTATTTATTTGTTTAGATAATGCGTATTTAATTGACATCGAATATTGACGTATCAATTGAACTATCATTGTTAATGCGTATTTAATTAACATCAAATACATTGATGATGTTCTCATTTTATTTATATTGAAGTCGGTTGTACAATTTTTTTTTAATTTTACCACTTGTTATCTTGATCGGTGTAGATGTAGGTGCTTATGTTTGCTACAACACTCACTCACTTTAAAGTGGATTGTGTGCTCGTTAGTCATCCTTATTCCATAAAATATAAGCTTGCCTACTATTCTACGTTATAAGTGGCGATGTGGCTGAAAATGGTAAAGTACATTGAATCAAACTTGAACAACTGCGGCTACAGATAAGAACTGCTAAGAACGACGAGGCAAACCTTTTCGTTTGAACGCGTGGAATGTTCACAACAAAGGGGTGGGGACAGTGGCGTAGCGTGCCTTCGAGGGGCCCTGTATCAAAATTTGTTGGGGGGCCCCAATGAAGAGTAAAGATTTCATAAAAGGAACAAAAACGCTTGCATTGAATTCAAATTATTATATATTGATTTTAAGTTATTCATCATCATCGTTACAGCCCTTCATAAGTCCAAGGAATGAAAAAACGAATAAAGGAATAAAAAACATATACATAAAAATGGTCTTCAGTTCTCTATGTACACATAAATTATCGTCAATTATCACGACAACGGCAAAAGTACTAATTCCACTAGTTCATCATCATCATCATCATCATAACAGCCCTTCATAAGTCCATTAAAGAGCATAGGCCTCACCCAAGGAATGCCACAAAGCACGGTCCTGAACCACCTGCATCCATCGACTTCCTGCATGTCTTACCAGGTCGTCACTCCATATAGTGGGGGGACGCCCTACACTTCATCCGCCGGTACGAGGCCGCCACTCGAGAACCTTTTTCCCTATCGGTTGCCGGTTCTTCGAGCTATATGTCCGGCCCATGGCCACTTCAGCTTACTAATTCGTTGGGCCATGTCGGTGACTCTGGTTCTACTGCGCATATCCTCATTTCTAAGTTTATCACGCAGAGAAACTCCGAGCATAGCCCTCTCCATAGCTCGCTGAGCAACCTTGAGCTTCCTCATCCGGCCAGCAGTGAAGGACCACGTCTCAGTTCCGTATGTCATCACTGGCAACACGCACTGGTTGCACAATTTCGTTTTCAAGTTTTGAGGTATACCTGACTAGAAGATGTGCCGTTATTTCCCGAACGCTACCCAGTCGAGTCGAATCCCTCGATTGACCTCTCGGTCGAAGTTGGACTTACTTAGTCGGACTATTTGTCCCAGGTAAACATAAACGTCAACAACTTCGAGCTTAGAGCTACCAACAACTACCGACATAGGTGTGACATGGACATTAAACATGATCTTTGTTTTGTCCATGTTCATCTTAAGACCTATCCGTTGGGAAAAACTATTGAGGTCATTAAGCATAGTGCTTAGGTCCTCCAGCGATTCTGCCATAAGGACTATATCGTCGGCAAATCGAAGGTGAGTGATGTACTCGCCATTGATGTTAACACCGTATCCTTACCAGTCCAGAAGCTTGAAAACGTCTTCCAATGCAGCGGTGAAGAGTATCGGGGATATAACGTCACCCTGTCTTGCACCTCTCTGCAATTGGATAGGTTTCGTACTCTGGTTCTGTACTCGGATAGCCATCGTAGCCCTACTGTACAAGCACTTCAGCACTTCGATATACCGACAGTCAACTTGGCATCGCTGAAGGGACTGCAGCACCGCCCGAATTTCGACGTAATTTTGATTGAAAGTCTTTGGGCTTTCTCATAGTCCACATACGCCAGAAATAGTGGTAAATTGTACTCCTCGGACTTCTGTACAATTTGCCGAAGGGTATGTATGTGGTATATGGTGCTAAAGCCTTTTTGGAAACCGGCTTGTTCGGGAGTAATGACTCTCGAAAACAGCATGTAGACGCGGCTCAAAAGGGAACTCGGTCTGTAGTTCTTCAAGAGAGCGTTGTCACCTTTCCGGAGTAGTGCCACCATGGAGGACGGAATTAAAGAGCTTCTGAAGGACATCAAGTATCGGTTTTCCACCCGCTTTCAGAAGCTCCACTGTAATTCCATCCAGCCTGGGATCTTGCCGTTTTTAAGATGCTGGAGAGCCATTCTAATCTCGCTCAGACTGACGTCCGAGATATCATCGGAATAGTGTCGGATAAGACTCGCTCTTGGATCGTTACTCACACTTACGTGTGGCTCCAACGATGATGTGTACAGCTGCCAATAGAACCTCTCAATCTCACTCAAAACCTCAGGTGTCCCGGAAACGACGCTGCCATACTCGGTCTTCAGCTTCGACAGTTGGCTCTTTCTGGCAGACAGATCTCTTGCAAAGACTTGGGAGCCCTGGTTCTGCTCGATCTTTTCTTTAATACGAGCAGAATTAAAGTTGCACAAGTCCCGCCGCATGCATTTGGAGATCTGTATGTTCAGTTGCCTGTACGCTGTCAAATCTACTGAAGACTGCAGCTATATACCCCGTCTAAAAGCCATTGAGATTAGAGTGTGATCGGAGACTTTTTGTTTCTTCTGCGGCGGGTCTTGCAAAACTTAGCTCAGACCGCATGGACAGTTTCCACGAGCTTGTCATTCATATCGTCCATTGTATTGCAATCTTCTAGGCACTGAAAACGGTTTCGTAGCTCGAGCTGAAAGGTTTCTGGACTTTGGATTAGAGCACGAGAAGGACGGAGCGTTGACTTCATTAGACGTGACTTCTCCAACTTAACGTTTAGGTTCAGTGTGCCTCTCACCATTCGGTGATCGCTGCCGGTTTTCACCCTCGCGATCACTGAGACATCACTGAATAGTTGTCGTCTGGTCGTCATAATAAAGTTAATCTCATTTTTTGTCGAACCGTCGTGGCTCGACCAGGTCCACTTCCTGTGGGGCCGCTTCTGGAAGAAAGAGTTCATCATAAAGAGTCCTTCTTTCTCCATGAAGTTCGCCAGCTGCTGGCCCTTTGGGTTCCGTTGCCCTATTCCGAATTTCCCTACTTTCAGCTCACCGTTCTCTCTTGTGCCTAGTTTTGCGTTGAAGTCTCCCATTAACACCGTATAGTGGGTTTTGGAGGAATGCATTGTTCTAGAGATATCCTCATACATTTCTTCCACCTCCTCATCGGCGTGTACCGAGGTTGATGCGTAAACCTGTATAACCTTCAGCGATTACCGTTCGGTGATTCTGAGTATAAGGTCCGCAACCCTCGTCGACACACTCCCAATCTTTACAACGTTGTTAACGAGAGACTTGTGGACGATAAATCCGACACCTCCTTGGGACAGATGGTCGCCCTCCTGGTGATAGAACAAATTGCCGGATTCGAGGATTACCGTGACCTCCCCCTCTCTTCAGACTTCGGATAATCCTATGACATTCCAGTGCAACTTGTCTATCTCTTCTTCTAGCTCCAGGACCTTCTCGTCAGTCCTCAGGGTGCGTGCGTTATAAGTTGCCATGTCGAGTCGTCGTAGGTGGCAACAGAACCTCCACCGGAGACTCTTAGCACCCCCTGCCTCGCTGTTACCATGGTCGCCACCTTAGCCAGGAATAGCGGGGCTGCCGGGGACTGGGGGCCATCTCTTCGTTACTTTCATGGGGGTATATTGCCATAGTTGCCACGCTTGGCGAGCGGGTTGGCAAGCGCAGTTTTTTTATTGTTGTTTTGCTGTTATCAGAAAGATGCTGCTGCCCATCCTCTGCCTCAGTTTCCGTCTGTCGCCTTTTACGACACCCACGGGAAGATATGGGGTTGTGAGTATTCTTACCCGCCACTACACGGGCTTATGAGTTATTACTTACAATAAATACTCCTAGGAACTAAGCTAGCCAAACAATTTAATTTTCGTGCCTTTTGTTCGGCGAACATAGCTGAAGACGATTTCAGTTTTACTAAATTCTTTACTTCTTTAGAGAATAGTGATAGCCTTTCCTGTCCCATTAGAAGTCCTTGGAGTTTTTGCTTACACACGTTGGGGGCCCCTGTAGCCCGGGGGCCCCGTATCATTGATACGGCTGATACGGCGGTAGCTACGCCCCTGGGTGGGGACCCGCCGAGCGTCTGGTCACGTCTTATTCTCGGATGGTGGAAAGTGGAGGGAGAAATTAAATCATGTGATTCCCGCGGTTGTACATAAAATAATATTTATTTATACATAAATTACACTGTTACTCAAGGAAAATTTATTCTGTGCCTCATCCAAGACACGTGCTCATAGTCTGACCCGAGAATCAAGAGTAGGCAATCGAGTAAGTCAACAGTACAATTGAGTGTTGGGTTCAGAAAAATGGTAACTGACGACTTATTTATTATGCCGGAATAAAAAACTAAACTAAGTGTTGCTGTTAACTTCGCGTTACTTTTGGCGTTAAATAATAACGTTCAATTCACGCGTCAAAGCGTTTAATCCGTCTCCGCGGGTTCTATTCAAACAAGACAATAATAGCAATAAATATTGCATTAGGTAGTTTATTGTAAATGGAAAAGTTTATACAATTTATTAATTAACAAAGGCCGTGTAGTGGCGGTAGGCCGTGTAGTGGCGGTTAAGAATATCCACTACCCCATATCTTCCCGTGGGTGTCGTAAAAGGCGACAAAGGGACACAGGCAGGAGATGGGCAGCAGCATCTTCCTGGTAACGGCAAAATACAATAAAAAACTGCGGTTGCCAACCCGCTCGCCAAGCGTGGCAACTATGGCAATATACCCCCCATAATGAAAGTTACGAAGAGACGGCCCCCAGTCCCCGGCGGCCCCGCTATTCCTGGCTACGGTGGCGACCATGGTAACGGCGGGGCAGGGGGTGCTAAGAATCTCCGGTGGAGGTTCGGTTGCCACCTACAACGACTCGACCTAGCAGCATACAACGCACGCACCCTGAGGACTGACGAGAAGATTGTGGAGCTGGAAGAAGAGATAGACAAGTTACGCTGGCATATTATAGGATTATCCGAAGTCCGAAAAGAGGGGAAGGACACGGTACTCCTCGAATCCGGCAACTTGCTCTATTACCGGGAGGGCGACCATCTGTCCCAAGGAGGTGTCGGATTTATCGTCCACAAGTCTCTCGTTAACAACGTTGTAAAGATTGAGAGTGTGTCGACGAGGGTTGCGTACCTTATACTCAGAATCACCAAACGGTATTCGCTGAAGGTCATACAGGTTTACGCACCAAACTCGGCACACCCCGATGAGGAGGTGGAGGAAATGTATGAGGATATCTCTAGAGCCATGCATTTCTCCAAAACCCAATATACGGTGTTAATGGGAGACTTCAATGCAAAACTAGGCACAAGAGAGAACGGTGAGCTGAAAGTGGGGAAATTTGGAATAGGGCAACGGAACCCAAGGGGCCAGCAGCTGGCCGATTTCATGGAGAAAGAGGGACTCTTTATGATGAACTCTTTCTTCCAGAAGCGGCTCCACAGAAAGTGGACCTGGTCGAGCCCCGACGGTTCGACAAAAAATGAGATTGACTTCATTATGACGACCAGACGACAACTGTTCAGTGATGTCTCAGTGATCGCGAGGGTGAAAACCGGCAGCGATCACCGAATGGTTAGAGGCACACTGAACCTAAACGTTAATTTGGAGAGGTCTCGTCTAATGAAGTCAACGCTCCGTCCCCCTCGTGCTCTAATCCGAAGTCCCGAAACCTTTCAGCTCGAGTTACAAAACCGTTTTCAGTGCCTAGAAGACTGCAATGAAGTGGACGATTTGAATGACAAGCTCGTGGAAACTGTCCATGCGGTCGGAGCTAAGTTCTGCAAGACCCGCCGCAGAAGAACACAAAAACTCTCCGATCACACTCTTAATCTCATGGCTGTTAGACGGGAGATGAAGCTACATTCTTCAACAGATTTGGCAGCATACAGGCAACTGAACAGACAGATCTCCAAATGCATGCGGCGGGACTTACGCAACTTCAATACAGCTCGTATTGAAGAAGCGATCAAGCGGAACCAAGGCTCCAAAGTCTTTGCCTGAGATCTGTCTGCCAGAAAGAGCCAACTGTCAAAGCTGAAGACCGAATGTGGCAGCATCGTTTCCGGGGCACCTGAGATTTTGAGTGAGATTGAGAGGTTCTATGGGCAGCTGTACACGTCATCGTTGGAGCCACACGCAAGTGTGAGTAACGATCCAAGAGCGAGTCTTATCCGACATTATTCCGATGATATCCCGGACGTCAGTCTGAGCGAGATTAGAATGGCTCTCCAGCACCTTAAAAACGGCAAAGCCCCAGGCGAGGATGGAATTACAGCGGAGCTTCTGAAAGCGGGTGGAAAACCGGTACTTGAAGTCCTTCAGAGGCTCTTTAATTCCGTCCTCCATGGTGGCGTTACACCGGAGGCGTGGAGCAGAAGTGCGGTGGTCTTGTTCTTCAAGAAAGGCGACAACGCTCTCTTGAAGAACTACAGACCGATTTCCCTTCTGAGCCGCGTCTACGTGCTGTTTTCGAGAGTCATTACGAATCGTCTTGCGCGCAGACTTGACGACTTCCAGCCTCCCGAACAAGCCGGTTTCCGAAAAGGCTTTAGCACCATAGACCACATACATACCCTACTGCAAATTGTACAGAAGTCCGAGGAGTACAATTTGCCACTATGTCTGGCGTATGTGGACTATGAGAAAGCCTTTGATTCCGTCGAAATTTGGGCGGTGCTGCAGTCCCTTCAGCGGTGCCAAGTTGACTGTCGGTATATCGAAGTGTTGAAGTGCTTGTACAGTAGGGCTACGATGGCTATCCGAGTACAGAACCAGAGTACAAAACCTATCCAATTGCATAGAGGTGTAAGACAGGGTGACGTCACATCCCCGAAACTCTTCACCGCTGCATTGGAAGACGTTTTCAAGCTTCTGGACTGGAAAGGATACGGTATCAACATCAATGGCGAGTACATCACTCACCTTCGATTTGCCGACGTTATAGTCCTTATGGCAGAATCGCTGGAGGAACTAAGCACTATGCTCAATGACCTCAATAGTGTTTCCCAACAGATAGGTCTTAAGATGAACATGGACAAAACAAAGATCATGTTTAATGTCCATGTCTCACCTATGCCGGTAGTTGTTGGGAACACTAAGCTCGAAGTTGTTGACGAGTATGTTTACCTGGGACAAATAGTCCGACTAGGTAAGTCCAACTTCGACCGAGAGGTCAATCGACGGATTCAACTCGGTTGGGCAGCGTTCGGGAAATTACGCCACATCTTCTCGTTAACCATACCTCAAAACCTGAAAATGAAACTGTACAACCAGTGCGTGTTGCCAGTGATGACTTACAGATGTGAGACGTGGTTCTTCACTGCTGGTCGTATGAGGAAGCTCAAGGTCGCTCAGCGAGCTATGGCGAGGGCTATTTCTCTGTGTGTGTTAGGATTTCTCTGTGTGATAAACTTAGAAATGAGTATATCCGCAGTAGAACCAGAGTAACCGACATAGTCCAACGGATTAGTAAGCTGAAGTGGCAATGGGCTGGCCATATAGCTCGAAGAACCGACAACCGATGGGGAAGCAAGGTTCTCGAGTGGCAGCAGGGGATTTGTGTATTATGAATGAATAAAATAATTAATTAATGGATCCGCTCAACCGGGGAAGGACCACGCTCGCACAGAATACCAGCGTAAAATAGCAACTTAATGCTGCTGTGATTCGTTGGTGAGTGTAGAGAATCGGATACCTTTTTGCTGGAAACGAGACATTTCATCTTAGTTTTCAGGGGTGACAACGCTTCTGCATATTTAATCTTTAATGAGAATAGAAATACTAGTATACTTCTACTCGTAGATCTATTCTCGTGTATAATTCTCGTACATATATTCGTTGCGTAGCTTTAATTATTTATGAATTTAGTGTTTAAGTTGATGTGTGCATGCTATTCCTGCATTGCTGAAACAATTGTTGCTGTACCTAAATAAATAAATGTTTATGGGCTACGGCATTCGCTTACCATCAGGTGGACTGTACGCTCGTTGATCGCACTTATTCTATGAAATATTTACGTGATTACTGCATTAACACCACGTTGCAGGTGGGCAATTACTTTGATTAATAGAATTAAAAAATATAGAAAAAAAATACTTTAACTAATAATCATGACAAAAGGCAATAATAGGTAAAGACCTAATATTATGTGCCAACTTTTATGGTGATAACTGATCAATTAAACAGTGTCGACTTTTAAAAATTCGGAACATTACATAATTAGTTATATAACTATAAAAAAGTAGTTCCTACATCAATACATAATACATAACTATTTAAATTTTTTGCATATAACATAGATTTTTGATAATATTCTAGAATTAAGATTTTTGATAAATAAAAGAAGTTTCATATAAAAGCATTTTTATTTCTAAGAAGGTTAGCAGACTCCAGGATCGAAGCGTCACTTGAAGATGTGCCAAATTATGTTGGCGGATGTCCAAGAGAAAGCCTTATGTGCAACTAGCATTAGGTATACATATATTTTATTTTTGTACCTATGTTATATTTTTGTATTTTTTTTATAGAAGAGGGGGCAAACGAGCATGATGCTCACCTGATGGTAAGTCTCGACCTCCGCCCATGAACAATTGGAACGCCAGAGAAAAGAATATGCTATTTTCTTGAAGGTCGCTAAGTCGTATCGGTCAGGAAAAATCGCTGACGGTAATCGATTCCATAAAGAAGTTGTGCGAGGAAGAAAACTTCTTGTAAATCGCACAGCGGTGGACCGCCAATCGTTCAAATGGTGTGGATGGTATACTCGTATATTTAAATGGTGTTGGCGGGGATCCACCCGGACTGCTCACGCACTAAAGAATATGTACATTCTTATTTATCCTTTTGCAAAAGACTTACAGTTTCGGAATGTGCTGACTTGCATATTTTTTGATATATTAAGTATATACGCTTAAAGACTGAATGAGCTGATACCATCACACTGGTAGCGCAACTCTTACACTTCTGTTTGTTGGATTTGGGTTCATATTTAGATTTGAGAAAAAGATCACGTTAAATTTCTCCGTACACAAACAACAACATACAACAAGTGGGACGCGGGAAGTAAATACTGTGTAAGAACCTCCGAAGGAGGCGGAGTTATAGCCGAAATAAGATTTTTTAAGTTTTTGGCCCTATTTAACCATGACCCCCATGACATCTTCTATTGCTATGGCTATTCAAACTAACATGGCCTAAAATTCGAGCCCCCCCCCCCCCCACCCCTCCAACTCATTACTAGTCTTTTTTTACTTCCAATTACTTATAATAAATGAGGGCCATCCACAACTTTTTCTGCCACCAGGGCGGCGCCACTTTACAGTGAGGTAAAATATTTGACAGAGTTCGTAGCGGGGACGATAATTTCTTAGGAAAATGTAATATTTAAGGTTTCTTTCCGTATTGTTAGTTATATTTTTTTATTAATTACATTAGAAATGAATGAACTAAGCTATAAATATAACTTAAAGTAGATAAATTAAAAAAATAGTTATAAAGTGCAAAAAATTAAAAATTAAACCACTGATGCATTTAGTTATATATTAATATAATACTCTAGATAATGATAAACTATTATTTAAAACTAATTTCTTAATTATAACTGACACTATGTAGTATGTAACGAAAAACTTTACCTCAGTCACAACAAGCGACATCTGGTGAGTGGAAGATTATTAGTCCTCATTAATGTCAAAATATAAATCTAAATTATAATTTTAATTTACTTTATTGCCATCTAGTAATACTGATAGGTAATGCATGAATATAACTCGTTCACTCTTTGTAGCCTCATGTTCATGTACGTGATACTCGTAAAGTTACATAGATGGCACTGTAACAAAAATATAATAATAAATACATTACGTTTTTTGAATCTTAAAATTGACCTATGTATTTTTTTTAAAGATTTATTTAAATTATTTTAATAGATCATGCGTATATCACGCAATATTTATACCCAGTTTTATTTTTATACCACCAATAGATGGCGCTGCTTGTCATATCTGCGCAGAAATCTCAGAGCAATACCCTTTTTACTTCCGCCTACACAATCCAAGTTAGTCTGGCTCCTCCGCACTCCGTTCCCGACGTGGGTTTTCAGTCACAGCCGTACGAGAACTGCTTATACTGGCGATAGATAATATTGACAGGATGTTTATTGTACTTTTTTTGTAACTAAATTCGAATTTCGTTAAGTGAAATTTTGCGTGGTGTGACCAAACTGTTTCTTTAAGTTTTGGTGTAGTATAGCACCGCAAAGTTTCAAGATTCGAAGCTGCCGGCACGTATAAGTAAGTGTTTTAATTGTTTCTCATATTGCTCGGTCCACTCGAGTGTATTATCGTTTAGCATTGTAGTGGACCAACAATTATTTTAGTGTGTGTATTTTCGTTCATAAATACCTATACTTTGATTTAGTTTACTATTTTCCGCACATGCTACATACTCGTTTGCGTTTATTTTGAATCGATATGAACAGTATAAATTCCAAACGCCTTTTTTTCAATTTCGCTCAATGTTTTCGACCGATGTTTACTACTTTTCATAATGTTTTATCAATTAAAATTATTGTAATTAATAATGAAATATTGATGGTTCTGACCTCCCCCCTCCCCCCATCCCCTCAGCTACTAAGAAAATTTAATAAAAAATATCTGACTCCCTAAATTTTGAGTCTATGAGTCCAGAAATGTTACAACCAAAGGAAGACTGCCGGCCTTGTCTCCATAAATAGGATTCATCCAAGTAGGTACTCTGAATTATTAGATAGTAAATTCGGTGATAAGAGAATGATGTGGTTTGCAGAAAAATGGTTGGATCTTGTAGAAAGTATGAATGTCAGAATTGCCAAGGGACACCGTATAGACGGAAGTTTATAAAACAAATTTTAACGTGGTAGAGCCAATATAATGGTTGTACTACGAATGGTTCGACTAGACCGGAGAAGAACTACGCTCTCACAGAATACCAGCGTGAAATAGCAACGTATTGCTGCTGTGTTTTGTATTGTGAGTGTAGAGAACTGGAGAATATTTTTTACTGGAAACAAGGCATTTCGTCTTAGACCTCAGGGGTGACAACTCATTGGCATTTTGATTCTTGATCGAGGATATATGTACATGTCTATGGACTACAGCGTTAACTTACCATCTGGTGGATTGTGTTCTTTGGTCAACGTTATTTTACAAAAATAAGACAACGATGAATTCTTGTTACCCATCTTCCGCCGCTATCATACAATCAGCTCGATTGTAACATATTTTTGCTTGATTATCAAAGTTACATTGGATGGAATTATTTTTTAAAAGTTTGTTTCGCGTTTACTCAATTTTAGTTCCCAACGTTTCGGGTGCTTTGCAGTACAAGTTCGTATGTTCGAGTTTTGTATATGGTAGAGCCACGCTGCAGTATGTCACAACTGCAGTATGAATAGGTGAACGACCAGATAATAATCACACTCGCATAAAACACCAGCATAATTCTGCTGATTCGTTTGAGTGATGAGACCCTTTTTACTTCTAACGTGGTAATATGGAATATACCTATATATATAGTTCTCGGGGGTAGCAACCCACCTGCACTTTGAATCTAAATCGAGTATAGATGTAGGTGGACCACATCATACACTAACCCACTATCACTAGTTGACAAAGGAGCACACGGTCCACATAATGGTAAGTGGATGCTGTGGCCCGAAAACATCTACATCTATCTTCGATTAAGGATCAAAATACACATGCTTTGTCACTCCTAACGACGCCATGGAATGCCTCGTGCCCAGCGAAAATTGTCTCCGGTTGTCTACACTAACCATATAAAACATAACAGCATTAATCTGCTATTTCATTCTGCTATTCTGTGAGAACGTGGTTCTACCCCGGTCGTGCCGACCCATTCGTACTAAAACCATAATATAGCTGCAGCATGGATGTCCATGTAAAAAATGTAGTTTCGGATTGTGTTATATATCCGAACATAAATTATATTAATTGATATCTATAACACACATATAATAAATATGTAGAAAAGTCGTGTCTGTAATCCTAATATATTCTTGAAAAAACAAGCCCAGACTAAATAAAGGAAACTAAAGCCAAATTAGTGATTTTTTTTCAGTCTGTCTGTATATTCAAGATTCACGCAAAAACGTTTTGTACCTGGTAGACCATGCTGCAGCTACCTTAGTTCCATAGTTGTAGCACGAATGGGCCGGCTCAAACGGGGAAGGACCACGCTCTCACAGAATACCAGCGTCAAATAGCAGCTCAATGCTGCTGTTTTTTTTATAGGATAGGGTGACAAACGAGCACACAGTCCACCTGATGGTAAGCGGTTGCTGTGGTCCATAGACATCTACACCTATCTTTGATTACGAATGAAAATGCAGATGCGTTGTCACCCATGAGGTCTAAGATGGAATGCCTCGTTTCCAGTAAAAAGGGTCTCCAGTTCTCTACACTCACCATACGAAACACAGCAGCGTTAAGCTGCTATTGGACACTGGTATTCTGTGAGAGCGTGGTCCTTCCCCGGTCGAGCCGACCCATTCGTGCTACAACCATAATATAGCTGCAGCATGGCTCTACCACGTACGAAACGTGCTGTGTTTCGTATGGTGAGTGTAGAGGACCGGAGACCCTTTTTACTGGAAATGAAGCATTCCATCTTAGTCCTCACGGGTGACAACGCATCTGCATTTTGATTCGTAATCGAGGATAGATGCAGATGTCTATGGGCCACAGCAACCACTTACCATGACATGGACTGTCTGCTCGCTTATCACCTTTATTCTATGAAAAAAAAACTACTGGACCAATTTCCATAAAATTTTATATGTGGGTAGCTACTAACCTGTTGTAACTTATGGGCTACTTTTTATCCGACTACGGACAAAAAAAGATTAAACAAACAAAAGAAGTATTAACCTTCCATTAGATATGAATTTTCTATTATATATGATTATGTTAGTTATTTGGCGGGATGACGGGTGTTCATATAATATATATAGTAATAAATACCATGTTTAATATTTATAAATTATAAATAAAGTTTAAAATTAGTTTTAAACCATTGCATAACAATTTGAAACTCCGCCGACGATCTACGTTTTAATTACAAAAACAGTGGCCATGTTTTTTTTTTCTTTTATAGAATAGGGGGCAAACGAGCATGCGGCTCACCTGATGGTAAGTGACTACCGCCGCCCATGAACAAGCGCAACACAAGGGGAATTGCATACGCGTTGCCGGTCTTTTAGAAAGGTGTAAGCTCTTTTGTTGAAGGTCCCTAAGTCGTATCGGTTCGGACAAATCGCCTGTGGCAATTCCACAGAGAAGTTGTACATGGAAGAAAACTCCTAGTAAAACATACAGTCGTGGACCGCCAAGCATCCAGATCCAGGTGAGGATGGTATCGCAAATTTTGACGCGATGTACGTTCGTGAAATTTGGCGGCTGGAATTAATCCGAACAATTCCTCAGAGCACTCCCCGTGGTAAATTCGATAGAAAATGCAAAGAGATGCAACATCCCTACGCAGTGCCAGTGTATCGAGCCGATCAGAAAGAACTCGGTCGTCGACGATTCGAACCGCTCTGCGCTGAATGCGGTCAAGTGGAAGATGCTGGCACTGGGGTACCCCGGCCCAGATATGAGAACAGTATTCCATGTGAGGCCGAACTTGCGCTTTGTAAAGTTGCAAGCGATGTTCGTACCTTCAAGACTGCCGAGGCGTCGAAAACAGATGTCCTCTCTGACGTATACGCAAACTCCAGCCCGGGGCACAAAGGAGTGTTCTAATTTGTACCCCGGGTATGAGAGATATGAAGTATCAGCCGGAGAGGACACCTGCGTCTCGGTTAAAAAGAGCAAGACCGGCTTCGCCGTCTCCAGATGGTAGTGGACAGCGTTAAGGTTGGAATGAAGTTCCCTGATGTTGCAAAAATTCACGGATAGCGGGACAGGGGTCGCCTTGGTTTTATTGCTCCGCTTGCCCCGAGCAGTGTTAGTCGCGATCGGAATTTTGCCAAGTGGCTCTACCACTGTTAAAAAGAATAAAAAATGTATCATCAAATAGAAAAAGTAGTATTTTTACCTTCAGTTACTAATAAGTTATATAATACAAATAACTTACATTTATATGCTTAAATAATTTGATTTATATCGATTTATATCGTTTAAAAGTCTTTTTTATAATTTTTTTTTTTGCTTTTTTGTTATTTCATTTTAAAAGCGTAATAATTTAAATATATAATAGTGACGTCTAGCAAATGTATGAAAATTGATACGAGTTTTAGTTCAATTACTAATCTATAATATGTAAACTGATTAAAATTGGTCTGTCTGCAATTATTGCAAAATTTTCAATCAAAAAGTTTTTAGATATTGTCGTGACCAGATTGTAGAATTAATTATATTATATCATAAAATAGTATTTTTATTATTTATTGGATGTATACAACAGTTTATATTCACTTTTACGTAACATAAATACCTAATATATACAAAGTTTTGACCTGGAATACAAACCAAAAACGCGAACATATAGTAATTGTAACATGTAATATGACAATTTAGTGAAAGTTTTCTTTTAGATATTATAATAAAGACAATAAAAAAATAACGTGGAGTTGACTTGAAGTACTGGAACGGTTGAGTGCGAAGCTTACTTATATTATTGTCAAAGAAGTCAATGTCCTTACCACAGAACACAACTACTCTTTATAAACAGGTCCCTACTGACTGTGTCAAAACCATATCATTATAAGAGCGATGAATTCTCCAAGTCCCAAAAACACAATAAAAAAATTACTGTTTGCAGAATTAGAGAGTAAGAATATTTTATTATTTGTTGAAGTTACGATGTCTCTCATTTTTAGGGTTCCGTACCTCAAAAGGAAAAAACGGAACCCTTATAGGATATAAGCTTTTATTTCCGTCTGTCTGTCTGTCAAGATCCTTTTTCTCAGGAACGCGTGGAGGTATCAAGATGAAAATCATATGAAATACTCAAGTCTACTGTCCCATGGAGCTGTGAAAAAATCAAACTTCTAAGCCAACGCAATCAAAAGATACAGCCGTTTATGCCGCAAATATTCGACATTCGCAAGGGAATCAAAACCTACAGGGTACTTCCCGTGAACTCAGAATGTTAAAATTTGGCACGAAGCAACGTATTGTAGCACAGATACAGGAAAAATGGCGAAAAGCATAAATTTTTAGTTACATCATATAATAAAAATATTTTTAATAATTTTAAACTACGGATTTGTGCGGAACCTTCGGAGCGCGAGTCCGACTCGCACTTGGCCGGTTTTTTAATTTACTAATAAAAAAAGCTTTTTAGTGACTGTTACAAAAAACGACCTTTTTTGTCTCAGCCACGAATGAAACTCTAGTTTAAGATTTAAAGAAAGGCGGTAATAAAAAAATAATACTGTAACTTATAATTAGGTACAATTATTAATAAAAGTTAATTTTAATAATTCTTTTATTGTGACCAAGTCCCTCCCCTGCCCAAAGTATTTATTTTCAAAAAGTAACAAAATATGTAAAAATTGACTTCCTGTCAAGTGAATGCGTGCATAAGAGGGACTGAAGTCGTAAGATATGTCTTTAATTAAAAAAAATCCAACTTTTCTTCTTGACCGCATCCTCTATGGAAACAAAACCTTATCATAGAATGACCCAAATAAATGTTCGCGGCTTTGGGGTTGCTCTTGAGCCAGTCGCACCCCAACCTTCTATAGCTGATATTACTATATGGTGCAGTTTTGGCTTTTATAGTTTTAATGTAATAATAGCGCCATCTACTTTCTGCTTAATAAACTAATTATAAGTAACTGATAAAATAAAATCTTATTATTTATTTATTCATGCAGCATCAAAGATTGTCACACTTAAAATATCCGGACTGGTGGCCATTATCGGGATGACTTACTGCAATTACCACGTTTGGCAAAATGACTAACGACACTGTTACACTGGATACTGTACAGAACACATTTGTTTTCTGTGCATAGTATCAGTACTCTATACACTAAACTGAGATTAAGAGAGACGCTCTTTAGTTGCATATATTGGGTGTCTCAATCAGCATAGCTTTTATTTCACCAACTTCATTTGTTATAGAGTTATAAATATAAATAACGTAATATAGATGTTATAGAGTTAACTGATGTTAATATTTTCCTTAAACATAACCTCCACACTATGATTTTCTCCTGTATCGTGGGGGCAGTTTGCAAACCTAAATTGCACAAGGACAAACATGCGGCCGTACAAATACTTGTTCGGTGAAGTGGTGAAGAATAACCTCGTGGGAAACCTAGATATCAAAGTGGTAAAAAAGTCGTGGAAATGTGAAAACCGTTAATAAGCATTGAAGCATTGCGACATACCTACTCTTCTCTGTCCACAAAACACTATAGCTAATGAGGAGCCCTGTGCATAGGTAATGATAATTATGTAAGCTGCTACTTTACTTTTTACCTTTACAGAGACTTATAAATCAGTTTGTCATCTAAGATAGCTTTCATATTTTCAGACAAATTAAGATTTTTGTGACAGTCCTGGTTTCATAGCCCACATGAGTATATATAAGTGAACAGGCTATTGCGGTTAAAATACTTTAATTACCAAAGATTTTACTAACAAAGGTTTATTTCACTTTAATTGTCAAAGGCGGTAATCAAACTGATACCAACGTAAATTTGATAGAACATAAGCATTATTATATATTTTAGCATATATTTTAATTGCATTTTTAAGTGTCGATTTACCACATTCCCGGCGGTGAAGAAAAACCTGCATATCTAAAGAATTCCCCAGTTGATGTGATCCCGCGTTGAAATCAACGCAGCGAACACTTTTTTTGGGTAAAACCTCTACGGTCTGTGCCTAGTAGTGAGATGTATCTAGGCTGCTATTTTTTTAGGTTTGCTGGGGCATTATGTAGTTTTTATTTCATTCATATTTTCGGAGATGTTACTTTTTGGTTTTTTTTTTATAAGATAAGGGTGACAAACGAGCACACAGTCCACCTGATGGTAAGTGGTTGCTGCGGCCCATAGACACCTACATCTATCCTCGATTACAAATCAAAATGCAGATGCGTTGTCACCCGTGAGGACTAAGATGGAATGCCTCATTTCCAGTAAAAAGGGCCTCCGGCCACCTGCACTCACCGAGCGAAACGCAGAGGTAAACCTCTACTTCACGCTGGTTTTCTGTGAGGTCGTGGTACCACCCCGGTTCGAGCCGGCCCATCCGTGCGACAGCAGAAGCTGCCGCGTGGCTCTACCGTAAATATTAAGGGTAGCAAAGATTCGAAAGAGTGGAACTCATCATCATTGTCAAATAGGGTGAATATTTGCCGTAGTTGCTTCGTTAGCAGGCGGGTCGGCAACCGCAGCTTTTATTATTTTGAACAGCTCTTATGATTTACGACACACACAGGACGATATGAGGCAGCGGATTCTCTTTCGCTGCCACAAAAAGACCAATATTTTCTGCTCCCGTTCATGAGTGTAGTCCTTCCCACGTTCACTGTAAATAGTACTTAATTTGCAATAAAACTAATGTTAACGATTTTATCGCCTTTAATTGTAACTTTTTAATTCTTGACGTTTCGAGCACTTTATAGCACCCGTGGCCACGGGGGCAAGAATGAGGTGTTTTACGTACTGATATCTGAGTTAACGAAAACCACCATCAATCTTTAATTAATAATGTTAGGTCCGATCTTTTTTTTATAGGATAAGGGTGACAAACGAGCACACAGTCCACCTGATGGTAAGTGGTTGCTGTGGCCCAAGACATCTACATCTATCTTTGATTACGAATCATAATGCAGATGCGTTGTCACCCGTGAGGACTAAGATGGAATGCCTCGTTTCCAGTAAAAAGGGTCTCCGGTTCTCTACACTCACCATACGAAACACAGCAGCATCAAGCTGCTACTTTACGCTGGTATTCTGTGAGAGCGTGGTCCTTCCCCTGTCGAGCCGACCCATTCGTGCTACAACCATAATATAGCTGCAGCATGGCTCTACCACGTATAAAACACAGAACGAGCTTACAGTATTTGAAGTCTTGCAGTAGTATTCTTGGGTTTAGATTTAATTTTATTAATTATGAGATCCCAAGTTGATGGTAGCACCCAGCCATTTTCTCTATTAAAATAAGGATGTTGTTTTAAATTTCAATAGCCTCGTGAATCATTCCTGGTAGGAATCGATATTATATTGCGAGCATTTGTGGTCTATCAGATTAGATACAATGGTTGGGACAATACTGAACATGTTGACATTATTTAGACTTCCCGGAGCGTTAAAGAGTGATATGTCCTTTAACTCGGGTTTTTATGGAACTTTTATCCAAAGTTGAGTAAAAAAAACCGCGTAAAGGAATTTAAAATTAAACGTGATAAAATCTGTTAATTAGTTTTATTCAATGTGTAGTTTTCATCATTATATAACTGCACTATTAAATTTTGAAGCATCTATTTTATGGTCCCAAGCAATATTACTTGGGACCAATTATACTAGTATGAATCACATATCGCAAATAAACATTATACTGTAAATTGATAGAAGAACATGAAATCATCATTATTTTGTTAAAACTAAATTAATTTTAATTATGAATGAATGTAAAGAGTAAAATGTAAATAATAACACATTTTAATTCCAAGACAATTTACCTTTCTTATGGATCGATCGGAAAACACGCCCGATATAAAAAATAGTAGATGTTTCTAGGCAAATGATATTAATGCAATTCTAAAAACTTATGTATTGACGTGGTCCTACAGCATATTATATCTATGCCAAATATCATATATCTACATCCGATAGTCTTTAAGAATTCAAACAATTATTTGACAAAAAGACACAGATCCAGACACCGAGGTGACTATAAAGTGGTCGAAGTTTGCTAAATTTGACACGGAACAGCATTAAATGATGTTCCTAAATTGAAGCCCATGCGAGTGAAGCCGCGGTAAAAAGCTAGTTTGTATATATATGTAAACGCTATTTAAAAATTTTTTGAATACCGCCTAACTTAGTTTCGACTTTATTTTAATAGATACGAATATCACTTCAGTTATTACAAATACGCGAGCAAAGTCGTGAAAGTAACTTACATCAGACATATCAGTACCCATTATAGACCTAAATAAGTAATCTGTACAGCCTAATAGAGGCACCTAACGATGCCTAAATGCGGTATCGCGTGACTTAGGACGCGAAGCAAGCACTAGAATCAGTTAAATTAACAGAAGTGCCTAGGTACGGTCACGATTATAGTAATGAATGTAGAAGACCGTTTGGTAGAGTACCTACATGTTTCCTACGTCACGGGTCCTGAGTTATATTGTTCGTTCCTTATTCATTCAATTTCATTCATTAAAGCTTATGAAAAGTCCACTGGTGAACATCGCATCTCCATTAATTGCTACATTAGCAGCCACGCGTGGCAGTTCTTTATTATTTATTTGTTATTAGTATGCTGCTCATCTCCTTGTTTGTAAAATATGAAAGCAAAATCTTATTTGTGATCAATTTTTTCGCCATTATATACTTTTAGAGGTTTGTCTCACTTTTTTAACTACATTTCGCATTGTGATTCCAATTTTCCCGCAAATCCGTGCTGCACTAACGTTAGCAAGCTTCAGCGGTGGTGAAACTGAGAATTTCCTGACAGGGAAATCCCATAATTTATAAAAATAGTTATTTTTTTTAAACGTTACCCCCACACTAGGATTATCTCCTGTGTCGTGGAGGCAGTTTACACACATAAATTGCACGAGGACAAACATTCTGACACGGAACAATTATTTGTAGGCCATACAAATACTTGTTCCGTGCGGGATTCGAACCCGCGGCCCCCAGCGCAACAACTCATTGCTAAGCCACTGCACCACGGATCCGTCAACTAATATGATAATATGGACTATTTTTTTGACTAAATAAATAAATAATAATAATAACAATGTAATATTTTTATTCTTATTTGATTTTATAACGCACCATTGAATTCATCAGCGTACCTCAGCTGTCGCCATTTTGTGAAATTTATCATCAGTCTGTAGGAATTTGTTTTAGCAAATTTAGATATATCCCAATAAGCACTGTCTTCTCCCGCCCCCTTTATTCACTTATATTAAACTTAAAAATCCGAACAGATATGAAGATTTTCCCAATTTCATCATTCTGTACTAAGTAGAGGCTCTTCAACCTAGAACGACAGTTCCAAAACTGTAACTTGACTCTAACAAGGATTTGAGCCTGTTGGAGAGTGTTTAAGTTGAACTGGAGTATCCTTCGCACCCTCCCATTGTGAGGGTAAGGGTTTGACGCCCTTGCGGCAGTTTTGCGTACGTACGTACTGAAATACTTACACAGCTTGATATCGATTGATTAGTCTAGGTTAAGACCTAGACTTCAGTCAAGGGCTACTTTATGCACTTGATCTTTGCCGTCTAAGGCTTCCGCTCGAAACTTATTGAATTAATTTAACATCATACAGTACCGGAAATTTTCCTGGACATAAAACAATTGTTTTTTTTATAGGATAAGGGTGACAAACGAGCACACAGTCCACCTGATGGTAAGTGGTTGCTGCGGCCCATTGACATCTACATCTATCCTCTATTACAAATCAAAATGCAGATGAGTTGTCACCCGTGAGGACTTTTTTTTATAGGATAAGGGTGAAAAACGAGCACATAGTCCACCCGATGATAAGTGATTGCTGCGGCCCATAGACATCTACATCTATCCTCTGCTACAGATCAAAATGCAGATACGTTTTCACCCGTGAGGACTAGGATGGAATGCTTCATTTCCAGTAAAAAGGGCCTCCGGCCACCTGTACTCAGCAAGCGAAACGCAGAGGTAAACCTCTACTTCACGCTGGTTTTCTGTAAGGTCGTGGTACCACCTCGGTTCGAGCCGGCCCATCCATACGACAGCAAAAGCTGCCGTCTGGCTCTACCACTGTTAAGAACTGGTATTTTATAGGCTAATATTGCTTCATATGGAACGATATTTATCATAGTTACGGTTGGCAACCGCAGGTATTTTTTGATGTAATTAGGAAGGCATTGCTGGCCGTCTGATTTATTTCCCTCTGTCGCCTCTTACGAAACCTTCAGGTTGATATGGGGTAGTGGATATTCTTGCATCGCTATTACACTGTCAGGTATTTTTATATGAAAATTTTTTCTTTATCTTTTCTACACTGCCGTTCTCTTTATAACAGTTAAAGCAGGGTCGTAGAGCATTTTTATAGAAATATGGTAAGTGGATGCTGTAGCCCATAGAAATCTACATCTATCCTCGAATACGAGTCAAAATGCTGATGCGTTGTCACGCGCATACGTTACTGACACGTAGAGGTCTAAGTTAGAATGCCTCGTTAGCAATAAAAAGGGTATCCGGTCCTCAACACTCACTAGTGATGATGACGATGATGATGAAGAAATGTAGTTTATCAATTTTGGGATAATTTTCCTATAAAAATTTCTGATTTATAATATTCCATCGTTTACTTTTTAAATTAAGTACTGTTTACAAAGCTTTGTTCTTAGAGCGATAAATACGACGTCGCGTTCCGACCGATGCGGGAGATTGCGAGAGCTTTTTATGTTGAAGAAAAACGATTTATTTCTTTTTATTTTTTGTTTTTAACACGCTTATATTAGCTACGGAATCTTTTAATGTAATTTTCAGTAACTTGTAGACGACCATATGACTTGAAAATTTATTTCACTATGCATACATTTATATTATTACATTAAAATAACGCTCAATCTTTGTGTGTTAAGATTATGTGCGCTATCAATTAATTTAATGTGTTACTCGCTCACAATTCTTTGTCTGGTAGTGGACCCACATGTAGGCCCTTCCCCCATTGTAAACTGTTCAAAGGTATAGTATACTTTTAAAATGATTTTAATTTGTCGAGATGTTTTGTTTTCTAATTGTTTGGCTATTTCATGAGGCAATTTATTCAGAATGCTTGGGAGAGCGTATGTCCAGACCCTTTTACCGTATTCATTATTCACATTTGGCAGTTTGTACAGAGGCAAATACGACAGACAGGTTACGAACAAAATTTGCTCTACTTCATTTTTAGGGTTCCGTAGCCAAATGGCAAAAAACGTAACCCTTATGAATTCGTCATGTCTGTCTGTCTGTCTGTCCGTCCGTATGTCACAGCCACTTTTTTCCGAAACTATAAGAACTATGCTGTTGAAACTTGGTAAGTAGATGTATTCTGTGAACCGCATTAAGATTTTCACACAAAAATAGAAAAAAAAACAATAAATTTTGAGAATTCCCCATACTTATTTTTAACAGTGGTAGAGCCACGCGGCAGCTTTTACTGTCGCACGGATGGGCCGACTCGAACCGGGGTGGTACAACGACCTTACAGAAAACCAGCGTCAAGTAGAGGTTTACCTCTGCATTTCGCTTGGTGAGTGCAGGTGGCCGGAGGCCTTTTTTACTGGAAATGAGGCATTCCATCTTAGTCCTCACGGGTGACAACGCATCTACATTTTGATTTGTAATAGAGGATAGATGTAGATTTCTATGGGCTACAGCAACCACTCACCATCAGGTGGACTGTGTGCTCGTTTGTCGCCCTTATCCTATAAAAAGAAACAGAACTGAAACTCAAAAATTTTTTTTTTCATCAAACCCATACGTGTTGGGTATTTTTTTTTATATGATAAAGGTGACAAACGAGCACACAGTCCACCTGATGGTAAGTGGTTGCTGCGGCCCATAGACATCTACAATTATCCTCGTTTGCGAATCAAAATGCAGATGCGTGGTCACCCGTGAGGACTAAGATAGAATGCCTCATTTCCAGTAAAAAGGGCCTCCGGCCACCTGCACGCACCAAGCGAAACGCAGAGATAAACCTCTACTTCACGCTGGTTTTCTGTGAGGTCGTGGTACCACCCCGGTTCGAGCCGGCCCATCCGTGCGACAGCAAAAGATGCCGCGTGGCTCTACCACTGTTAAAAATTATGGGTATTTATGGATAGGTCTTCAAAAATGATATTGAGGTTTGTTATATCATTTTTTTCTAAACTGAATAATTTGCGCGAGGGATACTTCCAAAGTAGTAAAATGTGTCCCCCCCCCCCTGTAACTTCTAAAATAAGAGAATGATTAAACTAAAAAAAATATATGATGTACATTACCATGTAAACTTCCACCTAAAATTGGTTTGGACGAGATCTAGTAAGTAGTTTTTTTAATACGTCATAAATCGTAGATTATGTTGGTTGCTGCTACGGAACCCTTCATGGGCGAGACCGACTCGCACTTGGCTCAGAGGCAACAAGTAGTTTCGCTTTATCAAATACATTTATGACTTTACAATATCGGAATAACATATCATAATAGGGTTTATATTTGAGTTTAATTTTAAAATGTACTATTATTTTTAATAATCGTGTCTGTTATATTATAAATTTTTTGTAGAGTTTTGTATATGTTCTTCCATAACTGGTTATGCCATAATTGATAGTAGAGTCGGCCAATGTCACATCTAACAATGTCAAGGTCCTGTAAGGTGATTTGTGTTTCAATATGCGCAATTTTGCCATGATAGCTCTAAGCTTAGTGTACACATAGTCCACATGTGGGCCCCAGTTAAATTTATGATCAATCAAAAATGCGCCTCCTTTCATCCAATAGTATAGGAGTATGACACGACTAACGAAACTGGAATTTTCATATAGGTAAATTCATGTCTTTATCTTGAATTTGCTTGTTCAAAAACACGATTGTAAAATTTTGACTCGATCATAAATATTTGCGAAAACACCTCTAAAAATCACTTTAGTTGAAATTACAACGAAATTACTTAATCTAATATATGCTTGGAAAGCACTCAAATACATTCATAACATCAATATTCGTAATTTACTTGCTTGTTATTTTGATTACTAAAATCAATAATTTTTTAAAAATATTTTAAGATTCTAAGCGATTTCTAAGCGATCTTAATCGTCGCGGGCGCTACTCAAATTTAGACCTTAAGAAGGCGTTTTTGAAGTTTTTATAGAAATTATGTATCACTCGGGTCAGTCCGGCGATAGCCCGCTTCAACGGTTTTCGATGTGTCGCCGTAAGACGTAGATACATATTATGTTTTTAACATTTTCAACCGGCGCGGCGTACAGTCACAGACAATCAAGCACCGATGCATACACTGGTGTTCACGAGCCACGACTTTTGGTCCTTGTGTTTTTAAGTACGGTGAATGTATGTGCATGAGTTTAGTTTTTTGATAATTGACTGTTAAAACAAGGTCATCTGCCCATTGACATAACAGGTTAAACTCAGTTTGCATCAGCTTCTCCGCAGTAGTTATATCCCTGTGAGCTGTGATAAGACGTGTCGTCAGCAAATTGGTATACAGAGGCACGGCGGATTAAATTACACATATCTTTGACGTGTAGAAGGTATTCAATCGGACCGAAATTTGAACCTTGAGCCGTTGCATTATGGGTCGGAACTCTGTCGCTATGAACCCTTGTGTTAAGGACCGATGACAATATAATAATTTCATAACTTTATTTCTATATCCTAATCAGGATCACCAGGATAAAATAAAATAATTATCAGGATCATCACAGATCATCATCAAGGCGTTTTTTATTTTTTTTTATTTACTATTATATTATTTCTCCATTCAAAAACGTATTGCGTACTCTTTATTTATTCATGAAGTTTCAATACAATTAGTACGGCCATTCCGAAGATTAGCTAAGACGGACAGACAGGTAGATTAAAAAAAAGTTATTTATGTCTTAATGGCATGCAAATAACACTCTCACCCCAATATATATATATATATATATAAGGCAGCAGCCAGACACTTCAATTTTATTTATATAGTCCGTCTGAACATAGACATCTACATCTATCCTCTATTAAAAATAAAAATGCAGATACGTTGTCGCCCCTAAAGACCAAGTTCTGATGCCTCGGTTCCTGTTAAAATGCTCTCCGGCTGTCTTCACTCACCATACCAAACACACTATCTGCTATTTTACTGTATTCTGACATTCTGTGAGAGCGTGGTCCTTCTCCGGTCGAGCGAACCCATTCTTGGTACAGCCATAATAAAGCTCCAGTGTGGCCTTGCTACGACTACCAAAATAAATATTAGTCATACATAAACTTGGGCACTGCTGCTATGTATCCGCACTGAAGTGTAAAGAGCCAAGTGAACACAGGCTGTGAGTCCATCTAAGTCCTCAGAGGAGACAACGTATCTGTAGTTTTACACGTGGTAGAGCCACACTGCAGCTATATTGTGGTTGTAGCACGAATGGGTCGGCTCGACCAGGGAAGGACCACGCTCTCACAGAATACCAGCGTCAAATAGCTTCATGCTGATGTGTTTTGTATGGTGAGTATAGAGAACCGGAGGCCCTTTTTGCTGGAAAGAGGCATTCCATCATAGTCCTTAGGGGTGACAACGTATTTGCATTTTGATTCTTAAGCGAAGATAAATGTAGGTAGATGTCTATGGGCCACAGCATCCACTTACCATCAGGTGGGCTGTGTGCTCGTTTGTCACCCCATTCTATATTTGCATTCTTTTCTTGAAGTTTGTCGCAGGTTTTCACAGGCTGAAGTAGCTATTTGTCAGCAGTTGGACTGTTTTTTTAACACTTCAAGTTTATATAGAAGAACACCACAAAAATTTATCTCGTATAATGTTTCCCCTAACCAACGCGATATCGCCGGGACGAAATGGGGGCGGGCTTAGAAAAAAAAACCAAACCTCATGCGCTCCTCGTTTCACACAGTTCGTCCATATAAGACACGTGTGAGAGGATCTGTGCCCAATTGATTTATCTGCGAGCGGTCGTTGACCCCGGCCCAACTGCGGTTCCGTACTCACCATTTGGGACGTGTAAGAAATGTACCAAGCGTGTGAAAAAGAACATTAGAGTATGTCTGCCGAAGCATTGGGACTCGACTTTCGGAGTACCTACTTTTCAGAATCTTTCGCTTCAGGGTTTTATTAAAGCAAGGCTAAATTATTAAATAACTAACTAGTACTAAATAACTAACTAGTGTAATATATAAAAAAAAGAATTTATACGTGGTAGGGCCAAGCTGCAGCTATAATATGGCTGTATCACGAATAGGTCAGCTCAATAAGGTAGTAACCACGCACTATATCAGCATAACGCTGCTGTGCTTTGTAAATAGAACACCAGAAATTGATGGCTCCGTGGCGCAGTGGCTTAGCAATGAGCTGTTGCGCTGGGGGCCGCGGGTTCGAATCCCGCACGGAACAAGTATTTGTTTGGCCTAAAAATAATTGTTCTGGGTCTGGATGTTTGTCCTCGTGCAAGTTATGTTTGTAAACTGCCTCCACGATACAGAAAAAAATCCTAGTGTGGGGGTAACGTTTTTTTTAAAGAAAAAGAAATGAAAAAGAAACAATTTTTCTGGCAACGAGACATCCCATCTTAGTCTTCAGGTGGGACAACGTATCTGCATTTTGATTCTTAATTCGAGATGTCTAAGGGCCGCAGCATTCATTTACCATAAGGTGGACAGTTGTCGTGTAGAGACAATTAAGGACAAAAAGAATCTAACCTAAGAGCAACAAAACAACAAAAATACAACAAAACAAATAATATATTTAAGATTCAAAAATATTTACAATTTTATATAACAAAAATGGAGTATGAATATGAGGATGGATGATGCGATTTACAGATTATTTTAAAAAAGTAATAAAAAAAAAGATTAGTGCCGAAGCTGAGTCGGAAGATCCAAGGTGTGCTCTCAGCGCCTGGAACGAGCACGCACGGCGTAGGTGAGAAGGCGTGGGCGTCTCTAGGCGACGACCTCCGGTGAATGTGGTAATTGCGGGATCCGGCGATTTCAGGCCAGACAGGGGCTTGCAGGATCCTCGGCGGCTTCAGACATCACAGAAACCTGCAGGATCCGGTGACTGCAGGCGGGACAGAGGTTTGCAGGTTCCGGTGACTTCAGGCGGAACCGAAGTTTGCAGGTTCCGGCGACTCCAGGTAGAACAGAGACTTGTAGGAACCCGGCGACTTCAGGCAGAGCAACGGTTTGTAGAGTCCAGCGACTTCAGATAGAGCAGAGGTTCGTAGAGTCCAGTGGCTTCAGGTAGGACAGAGGCTTGCAGGATCCCGGGGCAGAGCGGCCCCGGGATAAGGCCTTTAGAAGATGCTTCCAATTCGAGAACTGAAGCAAGACTGCCTTTCTTCACCGATTGTTCGGCTTTTATATCTTTCTAGAGAGAACGGAAAAATTATTTAAATTAAACGCAAATTTTTTGTAAATGGTCAAGAGGAAAGAGTATTTATGTGGAATTATCGAAATAGAAACAACAGACCGGTAGCAAATTTGAATATAATTTCCATGGAGACCAAATAAACAACAATAACAAAACATGTCAAATTTTAGTTTTAGGCTTGTAATAAGAAAACGGCAAGATTTAAGTGGAAAAGGAGATATTATTGAAATAGGAAAAAAGGTAGCGCAACTACCCACACAAAGCCCGAAATTGTAGAGTTAAGGAAAACTAACTAAAAGATCGAAAAAAAGGTAGACTTCATTGACACCAATTTAAAAGTGCTGATAATGTGAAAATACGAAGTAGAAATGATTTGTGATTGTGTTCTTATGGTTTAAAATCGTTACAGGATCCTATGGAAATAAAGGTGATGTAAAATATCCAGTTTTGAAGTGAATGCAGAAAATCGAAACAGAATGGAAAAATGGATTTAAATTAATGTAAAATGATAAGTAAGTAGCATAACACTACATTTTCCCCCCGACCCTGGAAAATTTTTGACTCAGCAAAAATTTTGATATATACATTCTAAAATAAACCATAAAAACACAGCTTTGCAGAAATAGACATCACCAGTCAAAATCAGATATACTATATCTTACATTCATCATCTGCATTCAGGTAAGGGTGGAGTTCACATTCAATGACTACCACTCTAAAAGTGTGGTTTCAAAATGACATTAAGGCTTATTTAAGGAGTAGTCATCCGCTCCTGCGTGGGAAAAAAAAACAAATTAGTCGAAGAGACACCACTATAAATGTGTGTTTTTCGAAAGGACATTCAGGCTTATTTAGGGAGTTGTCATCCGCTCCTAAGTGAAGATAAAAAATTAAGGGAGTAGTCAGCTGCTCCCAGGTGAAGGTGAAGATAAAGGTGAAGAAAATTAAGGGAGTAGTGAGCCGCTCCCAAGTGAAGATAAAGATAAAGAAATACCTCAAGTAAGCTTTAGTCGCTATGACTTAAGTAAAGATTAAGAACGGCCAGAGCGGTAGGGCTGAAAGCCAGAGATCAGCAACATCACCAACGAGATGTGTCTGAAATAAAAATAAAAAGTGACGATTAACCAACAAAAGTTCGAGGTCCTAAAGCAAGATGTGTTGAAGAACACTGGATCATCAAACAAACAAACAAATTAAAAGAAATAAAATAATAAGGTGAGAATGATGGTGATATTTATACATATATACAAATTAACGGTTAATAAAAGTTAAGAAAATTTATGATTTTACATCTTTGATGTGCCACTTGCCTCTAACTCCATTAGGGTCTTCAAGCACATAGACTAGTGGTAACAATTTAGCTATCACCTTGCACTTGATGAACTTAGGGGCAAGTTTAGCATTAAAGTATGCGCCGGCATTGCTTAAAACATGGTTTTTACGCCAAACAGTATCTCCCACCTTAAATTCTTTAAAAGACCGACGAAGATCATAGCGAGCGCTATTTTTAGCGTGAGCTATGTGAAGTTTAGTTTGAACTTTGTGAAATATAGATGAGAGGAGACCAGCATTAGACGCGTAAATATCACGAGGCATAAATACCAATTCCTCTAGGTTCTGAGTTGGAGTATAGAAGGAACCACAAGGTATTGTTTCCCTACCAAAGACTAAAAAATTTGGAGTAAAACCAGTAGCTACATTTGTAGCGCTGTTCATTGCGTACTGAATCTTAGCAAGATGGTTGTCCCAGGATCTATGATCGTCTCCTACTAGAGATGCTAGAGCTGTAATAATTGTACTATTAAACTTCTCCGTAGGATTAACCTGAGGACAATATAAAGCTGTGTGAAAAATACAAGGAACATTATAAGAATTTAAAAATGAGTGGAATTCTCGCGACTGAAATTGAACAGCGTTGTCCATTATAATAGTTTGAGGAATGCCATGAACTAGAAAAACTGAATTTTCCAAAACATTAATAATATTAGCTGAAGTAGCACGTTTAAGGGGAAAAATCATAGTATATTTAGTAAAATTGCAGTTAATTACTAGAATATACTGATTTCGTCTTCGAGTCATTGGCAATGGACCCATAAGATCTAAGGATATAGTTTGAAAAGGTCTGGAGCAAAGTTTGGGTTTACCCATAAGACCATAGGGAGAATGATTAGGGTGTTTGTAGGTTAAGCAGGTTTCACAAGTCGAGATTAATTCAGCAATGTCCTTAAACATACCAGGCCAATAGTATTTTAATGATATTTTCTTGAATGTTTTGAAGATACCAAGATGGAGTTCTGAAGGGGAACCATGGTTAGCTTCAATAAGTGCCTGTCTATCTTGAGGTAGTGGAAATTCTTTCCAAATAAAGTCATCGTTTAGACGATCGGGAGAATGGATACAGCGGTAAAGTTTGTTATCCCTGATAGTGTAGTTGGGATATGCGTCTGGATTGTTGGAACATCCGAGAAAAATTTTGTTGTAGTGTTCAAGTCTACGATCAGGTGGTTCTTCAATCGTAATGGGATGTACGCCTTGAGGTGAAGTTTCTCGTGTATCAGGACGTTCTTGATTTTTATGTCTTGATAATAAATCTGGAACAACGTTATCCTTTCCTTTTTTATGTTTTATGACAAAGTTAAAGCATGATAAGCGTAAAGTCCAGCGAGCAAGTCTTCCTGATGGGTTTGATAAATTCTGAAACCATTTAAGCGCAGCATGATCAGTATATATTGTAAATTCTTTACCATTGTCTAGGTAACATCGCCAATGTTCTAATGCAGTTATTACAGCCAATGTTTCTCTTTCAGTAGTTGAGTAGTTCTGTTGATTTTTATTTAGTGCTTTACTCATGTAAGCAATCACGACTTCTTTATCATCTTGTTGTTGAGTAAGCATTGCTCCTATGCCATAATTTGATGCATCACAATGTACAGAGAAGGGTAGTTCGAAGTTAGGGCAAGCAAGGACAGGAGCAGTTACCAAAACTTCTTTAAGTTTCTGGAAAGCAGCTGCAGCTTGAGAATTCCATAAAAATTTAGGAGCGTTCTTCCCGGAACAGGTTAGTTGGTTGAGTGGAGAGGCAATAGTGCTAAAGTTTGGAATGAATCTTCTGAACCAGCTGCAGGTGCCTATGAATCTTCGTACTTCTTTTCTGCAAGTAGGTACAGGATATTCTAAAATAGCTTTTATTTTATCTGGATCTGCACGTAGACCATACTCGTCCACAAGAAAACCAAGGTATTTCAGTTCTTTCTTGAAGAATTGACTCTTCTCAAAGTTAATAGTTAGATTGGCATATGATAGTTTTTCATGAACTTTCATGAGAAGCGATATGTGTTCATCAAAAGTCTCACTTGTACGGTCTTTACAAACCGCACATTTTTGCACTTAAGCATTTTTACCATATTGTATCATTTTTCATTCTCATCCATTCAGTACGCAATCATTCGCCGTCGCGCATTGTACTCACTATCAATAATATCAGAATAAATTACATAATCAGTTCAAGTCCTTATCATTTTTATCAACTTCTAAGATTGTACAGCACAACAGCTCGTACATCTTAATGGTCCTTCGAGCATTGATCTAGTGCCAGTAAGAGAAAAGCGGGACCACGCGGTTCGACAACGTGACTTCGTTTCGCCGTTTAGTGCTGCCCACGTATTACCGCCTACTTAGCAAAAACGCTACAAGTTATTTTTAAAAGCTATTGCGCAGTGAACAATTTTCTGCTACCGCATACATCATCACCAGCAGCAGTGATTGGTAAACATCACGCCATCACTCACGAAAAACATTTTTTGTCTTGTGTTTCTGTGTCTGAAGTGCAATAGCGAATCGGTCGAGTCGGCCTCCCACAAGCGGGTCTCACCGACGAGATTGAGAAGGCGCATATATTGCATTAGGATACCGGAGCACTTAGCAACAGCATCACCTCCGTGACTCGGAAGCATCCGTCACCGGATTATCAATCAAATCGTCCATTAATCAAATAAAAATGGAAGATTTACTATCAACTCAGCAACAACTTCTTCAAGCAATGGAGCAGTTATTCACCAACTTCAAGAAAGATGGAGCTGAAAGAAAAACCCCATCTTACATATCAAGGCGACTAGAGACTCTGGATCAGTACTGGAGAGAGTTCCAAGCCAATCATGTCAAGTTGTGTGAGTACGAGGACCAAGACTACACTTATTTCTTGGAAAATCACTTCGAAAAAGCAAAGTCATATTACACCGACTGTCGGAGAATTATTCAGCAACACCTATCTACTGATCAAGAAAAGAAGTCAGTTCTGAGACCTGCTACTCCTTTAGCCGGCGTGACTACAGATTGGCGTCCACCATCAACGGCTGCAACAGCGTCCCCATCAGGTCAGGCCAGCACCAGCCGAGTAGACAGAGGTAACCACAGCAAACTTGACGAGATGTACCGGAAACAAAAAAGCAATTTTAAAGCACTAGAACGAGCAATCAATGCCACTAATCTCGAGTTACTTACCGAAAAGTGGGAGCTCGAGGACAGCTTACGTGACTTACAACTTCGCTGGAATGCCGTGGACTCCTTACACTGGGAGATCGACAGCGAGCTTACCACAGAAGATGTGCAGTACGAAAAAACATACTACATGTTCGAAGACAGCTACAAAAAGATCAAAAAATCAATCAACAGCAAGATGTGGTCCGTATCTCATCAAAAGCATTCTACGCCAAAAATGGAAATCCCTACGTTCAGCGGCAACTATCAGCAGTGGTCATCTTTCAAAGATCTCTTCATGGAAATGATCCACAAGAATAAATTCATTTCAAATGTGCAAAAAATGCAACATTTAAAAAGCAAGGTCAAGGGAGAAGCCGAGAAACTAATACAACATCTAAATATTAGTTCAGAAAACTATGAAACATGCTGGGAAATTCTGAATCATCGGTATAACAACAAACGATTGATTTTTAGTTCTCACATGAACACGCTTTTTGGCTTGCCAACAATACAACACCAATCATCATTTGCCCTGAAAAAATTGCACGACACCACAAAAGAGTGTCTAAGTGCCGTAAAAAACTTAGGCGTGAATACATCAAGTTGGGATCCTTTGGTGGTACATTTGTTGATGCAGAAATTGGACACTGATACACACAATGACTACTTCGAATATCTTGAAGATCCGAGGGAATTGCCGACGCTATCAGGATTTCTAACTTTTTTGGAAATGCGATTCACAGCATTAGAATCGTCTCGACGCAAGCAAGAAGCGCCGCGGAGCAATCAGCAAGCTACCTATCAAGATTCCAAAAAAGCTCAATATTCCAAGGCATACCCGGGTGCATCAACTAAGGCATTTATCAATCATACAAATGTGAAGTCATTGAAATCGTTAGCAAGGAATAAATACACGTGTCCATTGTGCAATGAACAACATGGAATTTTCCACTGTAAATCGTTTCTAGGTCAGACACCAGAATTAAAACGAAAAACAGTGGCAAAATTGAATTTATGCGAAAACTGTCTTTTTGATCATAAAGGCAAGGACTGTTTTTCCGACAAAAGATGCGCGCATTGCAAATGCGGTCACAATACTTTATTGCACGAAGCATACGCATCAAATATCAACGCGAGCGAGCGAGACAGCAACAAAAGAGTTACACAGCAAAGAAACGTGACACATGTTTCACAAGAAAACGTCGCCGAAATCCTCCTGGCAACAGCCCAAATCAAGGTGCTATCAGCTGATGGAAGCTATCTGACGATGCGAGCGCTGATTGATCAAGGGTCACAAACATCACTTATAAGCGAAAATGCCGCTCAAAGACTTGGCCTTCCACGACAACGTTGCAAGGGTATTATTTTCGGGATTGGCACAAAGGAAAATAACTGCAAGGGTATCATCACTATAACAGCATCATCTATGAATTCAGAATACACATTCAATACTGACGTCATCATCATGAAAAGTTTGGTAAACAATCTACCGAACAGATCCTTTGACAAACCGTCATGGAAACGTCTTGAAGGCATACGGCTTGCTGATCCAGACTTCAATATCAGCCGTCCCATAGACATATTACTGGGTGCGAACATCTACTCGAACATCATCATGAGTGGAATCATCAGAAAAGATGAAAATCAACCGATTGTTCAGCAATCACGACTCGGTTGGATCATCTGCGGCAACCTGAAGTCTTATCAGTGTAATGTTGTTCTGCACGATTTACAAAATATTCAGAGGTTTTGGACAATCGAAGACATAGCAGACAACAAAATAACAATATCATCCGAGGATCAATACTGCTTGGAGCATTATAACAACACAACAACACGACGAGAAGACGGTCGATATGTTGTACGTCTGCCCATGAAACCAGGCTTCGAAGAAAAGCTGGGTGATTCAAAGCAGAAGGCCGTGGCACAACTTTATCAGCTGGAAAAGAAATTCGCCAAAAACGAAGACCTCGCAGCAATGTATAAAAACTTTATGCGCGAATACATTGAATTAGAACATATGCAGCAATGTACTCGTAACAGAAACACGATCCCGGCAACGAGTTGCTACCTGCCACATCATTGTGTACAGCGCGCCGAATCGCTTACAACTGCATTACGCGTCGTATTTAACGCGTCATCAAAGACGTCATCAGGCTACAGCCTAAACGACTTGATGTACAACGGACCCAATCTGCAAGCAGACTTACTATCATTGATCATAAGTTGGAGACAGTATAAGGTCGCCTTCACTGCAGACATCGAAAAAATGTTTCGAGCGATCCTCTGCAATAATAACGACAAACATCTACAAAAAATCATATGGCGTGAATCATCAAATCAGCCACTTCAAGAATACGAACTATTAACTGTGACGTACGGGACGAAAGCAGCGCCGTTCCTGGCAATGAACACACTAAAGCAATTAGCACGCGACGAAGGACAGCATTTCCCTGAAGCAGCTAAGGTGTTGAAGAGAGACTTTTTCATGGACGATGTCTTAAGCGGTCAGCACAGCATCCCAGCTGCTCTAAAATTAAAAACAGATCTGATCAACCTACTCAGATCAGGGGGGTTTAATCTACGAAGGTGGTGCTCAAACAGCAATGAGTTACTACAAGCAGCAGGATCAGACACAGATAGCAATCATCAAATTGGGTTTGATTTCAAGCAGAAAGAATCAACAAAGACCCTGGGACTGCGCTGGAACCCTCAGAAGGACGTCTTCACCTTTGAGCTCAAAATCAACACATCAACAGACAAACCAGCCTCAAAAAGGTCACTACTTTCAGACATCTCAAAGGTTTTCGACCCGGCCGGGTGGCTCTGTCCTGTAACAACAAGATTGAAACTCTTATTCCAATCAGTCTGGAAAGAAGATTTGAAGTGGGATGACCAACTTCCACTAAGCATTGAAGAAGAGTGGTCTAAGATCAAACATGACCTCGAAGGCATCAATCAAATCCAAGTACCAAGATGGCTTCAAAGTTATGAGAACGACGACATTGAGCTACACGGGTTCTGCGATTCCTCAGAACGTGCCTACGCTTGTGTTATCTACAGCAAAATCAAGAGCAAGAAACAAGGTGAACAAGCAGTAGTTCTGATAGCAGCAAAATCAAAACTAGTTCCGACATCAAAAATCATATCATTGCCGAAATTAGAACTGTGTGCCGCTCACTTATTATCAAGACTCATGCAGACAGTCAAACACAGTCTATCAGAGCAAAACATCAAGACCTTCGGCTGGTCAGACTCAACAGCTGTGCTCGGCTGGATCCAAGGCGACATCAATCGCTGGAAGCCATTCGTCGCCAACCGTGTACAACAAATCAAAGAAATCATACCTGCGGACTGTTGGCAGTATGTCAAGTCGACTGATAATCCAGCAGACTGCGCCAGCCGTGGGGTATCAACAGCAATCCTCAAAAATCATCCCTTCTGGTGGCAAGGCCCATCATGGCTGAAAACATATCAAAAAGAAACCACCACAAAAACATACACTACGAATCAAGAAGTGAAGAAAGCAATGCAAACCAACGTCACTATTCAACGTCACAGCTCTGACGTAATCGAAGCGTTGATAAACAAACATAGCTGTATGACGCGAGTGACGCGTATACTTACCTGGGTATTGCGGGCGGTGTCGAATTCCAAACCGAAGACGCCGTATCTAACTGCACCTGAAATCAAACAAGCAAAATACATTATTATAAAGCACATACAAGAAAAGTATTTTTATGAAGAAATACTTACCATCAAGAAGCAGGGGAAAGTGAAGCGTAACAACAAACTGCTGTCCCTTAATCCATTCTTGGATAAAAACGATCTTCTAAGAGTTGGTGGCAGGATCAATAATGCAAGCATCGATGAAAACATGAAGCATCCTCTCATCGTGCCACACAGCGGACACTTCACTGAGCTCATAATCGATCAGGCACACAAGGCCACCTTCCACGGTGGAGCCCGCCTGACTCTATCGCATCTGAGACAGCATTACTGGATTATTGGCGGCAACAGGGCTGTCAAAAAACGCATCCGTGAATGTGTTGTCTGCAGAAGACACAACCCAATCAAACAGACTCAAATCATGGGAGACCTACCGTCAGCAAGATGTAACCCAACCAGGCCATTTTACCACGTTGGTACCGATTACACCGGTTTCATCGACGTGAAAGCAAACAAAGGACGAGGCATAAAAACGACGAAAGGATACGTCGCAGTTTTTGTGTGTATGGTCACTAAGGCCGTACACCTGGAAATGGTATCAGACCTCTCCTCATCAGCATTCCTCGCAGCACTCCGACGAATGGCAGCGCGCCGTGGAGCACCGCGTCACCTGTACAGCGACAACGGGACCAACTTCGTCGGCGCCTACAAACACTTACAGCAGGAATTCATCAATCTTCGACAAGCCTTGGACGATGATTTCTTCGCAGCAATATCAGACATGGAGATCGAATGGCACTTCAACGCCCCCTCGTGGCCTAGTGCAGGAGGTCTATGGGAAGCGGCGGTGAAAAGCCTAAAATTCCACTTACGAAGAGTCATCGGAGCACAAAAGCTTACATTTGAGGAGCTATCAACATTGTTGTCACAGCTGGAAGCGTGCCTGAACTCAAGGCCACTGTGCGCCCTGAGCGAAGATCCCGAGGACATCAACTTCCTCACCCCGTCACATTTTCTGGCGAGTGGCCCCACCCTCACCATCATCGAAACCGAAAGGGACGAGCGCACACGTTGGCAACTGGTACAGAAAATCTTCTACGACATATGGAAGAGATGGCAGTCCGAGTTCCTGTGCCAATTATCAGCTAGAAGCAAGTGGCAACAGAAGCAAAGAAACATGGAAATTGGTGACGTTGTCGTCATACATGACGTCAACTTACCTCCCGGCAAGTGGGCGCTCGCTAGAGTTGTTGAACTTCACCCTGGAAAGGACGATCTGGTCCGAGTGGTGTCCCTGAAAACTAAAAACAACATTATCAAGAGGCCTATTACAAAAATATCACCACTTCTATCAGATGATTACGTTGGTAGCGAGCAAAATTCGGAATCAAGCAATAAGGAGTCTACAGCAAAAAGCACCAAAGCAAAAAGAACGCGAAGCAAAAAATCATGCAACTTCATAGCTTTAGCAATGTTGACTTTACTTACCATCATTTCACCCGTTCAGTGTGCCTTCAACCTACTTAGTCTAAGCAATAATCAGAGCATTTATTTGGACAAAATTTCCAACATGCACCTTGTCAGAGATCAGTGGAAACTCATTGTCTACTACGAAATGAATCCGTACTGGCAAGGCATTGAATTGTATCGCAAGTACTTCGATTATTTGGATAACATATGCTCCAAGATATCCAAACAAACAAAATGTGACGTAATGTTGTCACAACTACGTCATGAGGCCACTGAACTGGACTACTATCATCATATGTTGCTCGGTCAGCAATACACGCGCTCGAGACGCCGGCGCGGGCTTATCAACGGTGTCGGATACCTAGCGCACAGCTTGTTCGGTGTGTTAGACGAAGAGTTTGCTCAAAAATACGAGAGAGACATCAATATAATCAGGATGAATCAGAAACATCTTGCTCTTTTATGGAAAAATCAAACATCCGTGGTTGAAGCTGAATATAACCTTTTGAGTCGAATCGAAGAGTCTATTAACAAGCAGTACAAGATCTTCAATGCCCACATCATAGAGCTAGAAAAAGAAGCCAACATCATAACAAAGGAAATTCAGACCGAAAAAATCATCAATGAATTTATTCTCTCATCCATGATAGCAAACAACATTTTGGCCAATCTTAAAAACATTCAAGAAACGTTGGTGGAGACCATCACAGACATCCACTATGGGCAGTTTAATGTTTATTTATTAACGCCTGAACAACTGAATGAAGAGTTAAATATTATCTCTGGCCAATTATCAAAGGAATTAGCTCTGCCTATAAACAACATCCAAAACAACTTATCCAGACTCTATCATTTACTGGAAGTAAAAGCAAGGATGACAAGCCAATACTTTATTTTCGAGATCAAAATCCCGTTGGTAAGCAGGGATACCTACGAGATTTACAGGCTTATATCTATCCCGCAGCAAGTACAAAAACAGATGGTCCGCATCACTCCTATCGCAGATCATATCGCGATCAACATCCAAAAGGACTCGTACGTACCATTATCAGAAGAAGAAGTTCGAAGATGTACACAGTTCAACGCTGAGACTCACCTTTGCCCGCTACAGAAACCTATTTTCCATATGAATTCGGACGATATTCTCTGCATCAAAAATGAAGACACAGGTCAGTGTGAAATCAAAACTTCGCCCTGCAAGGATATATGGGTTGAACTTAACAAACTAAATACGTACCTGTACTTTTGCTGTAATCAAAGGATGATAAGAATAATATGCGAGCATCATGTTACAGCGCAACGACTTAGCAAGGCCGGTATTATCATTCTCGAGGACGGCTGTTTCATTAAAAGTGAAACATTGACAATATTTTCACACAGAAAGCAGGTCACTAATTATAATATCAAGCCCGACCTTGCAAAGATAGACATACCTCCAATCAATGATGTCATCAACCTATCTATTCCTCTCCAAAGGCTCGAGAAATTCGACGAGTCAGAAAATGAGGAGAATCGAAAACACTTGTCAAGTATTGGACACCAAATAGAGCAGCTGAAGACAAGCAACGCTGATACAGAGATGGTAAATCAGTTATCAAACCACGACCTACATCAATATGTGCTTATTTATCTTCTGCTGGGAGCAGCTATACTAGCATCAACATTAATCGCCTTGCGGAGTCTACGCCGCAGATGCGCCGCACGTATACAAGGTCCCTCTCAAAGCGAAAGATCAGCTGGCTTGAATGTACAGTTCACTGGCACGAACCGAAACACAGAGCAAGCAACATCGGTCGAGCCCCGCGGTATCGCAGTTACGTCATCGGGTGAACTGAGTGCACGCGCACTGGATAAGTCGACGTCGCCTACAGTTTGCAAACGTTTTTGTGATCTTAGTGCAGTGTAGTGAAGTGTGAAATTTATAAGTTTTTTAATTGAAATTTATAAGCTAATTTTTATAGTATAATCATCGTTATCAATTAGTATCAATTTGTAATCGCCTATCAATCATCATCTGTTCTCTCTCTCTCTCCCCGCAGCATGTACGGTCTTTACAAACCGCACATTTTTGCACTTAAGCATTTTTACCATATTGTATCATTTTTCATTCTCATCCATTCAGTACGCAATCATTCGCCGTCGCGCATTGTACTCACTATCAATAATATCAGAATAAATTACATAATCAGTTCAAGTCCTTATCATTTTTATCAACTTCTAAGATTGTACAGCACAACAGCTCGTACATCACTAATAATAACAATGTCGTCCAGATAGCAAAATACCTTGTTCTCAAATTCAGGAGTAAACAGCATATCCATTAATCTTTGTAGAGTTGCAGGTGAGTTGGTGAGGCCAAAAGGCATTACTTTAAATCTAAACATACCTCTTCCAGGTACATAAAAGGCAGTTTTATCTTTATCCGCAGGATTCAAGGGAATTTCCCAAAATGCTTTCGCAATGTCAATGCTTGATAAGTATTTGGCATTCTTCAGGTTGTCCAAAATTTCGCTTATTAGTGGTAACTTATAAGCATCACGACGTGTAATTGAGTTAAGCTTCCTGCTGTCAACACAGAAACGCCATTCACCATTCTTCTTCGGAGTGATGAGAACTGGAGATAACCAAGGACTTTCGCATTGTTCAATGACGTTCCATCGCAGCATCTTGTCAACTTCATTAATTAACGCTTTTTGTTTTTCAGGAGACAGTCTGTAACATCTTTGTTTGATTGGAAGAGAATCACCAGTGTCAATCTTGTGGGTGATTAAGTGTGTGCATCCCAGGATACCTTTTTCTTCAAAAGAAATTGTCTTGAAGCGTTGGATGATGTCATTAGCGATGTTCTTTTGACTAGGAGTTAAATGCTCATAAGGTAAAACTTTAGTATCTTTAGTTTCGATAGCAGAACATTTAGATTCTGTAAAGTTAAGAGAAGATAAAACACTAGGTAAAAGATTAAATTTTCTCCAAAAGTCAATACCTAATATTAGCGAAGGAAATATTTCGGGGAAAACGTAAGCTTTAATTAAATGAGTTTGATTATTGAAATGAATAGGTAAGTCAAAATAACCCAAGGAATTAACTTTTTGATTATTAGCAGTAGAGACAGTAATAAGATCTGACTTGAAAAGTTTGCAGCCCAGTTTAAGAATTTCCAAATGAGAATTATTACCCAGAATAGTTACTGAACTGCCAGAATCTAGTAAGCCAGATAAAGTTAAGTTATAAATTTTGACATTAACGAATGGACGATTAAGATCTTGTTCCTTGGAGTAGAGTGTAGAAGAGATTTTGTAACAAGAAAAGAAGTTTTGAATTGTTTTAATCCAATTAGTCCAATCGTCGTTATCAAAGTTTAAGTTGCTTTTCAAGTCAGTAGTTAGTTTTTTGAACTAGTATTAGGTTTGGGAGAACAAGTAGGGCAATCTGCAGTTTTAAAACCCTTAAGACCACATTTGAAACAAATCACGAATCGTGGTTGAGTACAGGTGTTCAAAGAATGACCTTGTTTACGACAGCGAACACAAAAGGAGCTTTCTTGAGGAGCTTTAGTTTGAGAGAGACTATTAACTTGCCTAGAATGGTATTTGTAGGATGAAGTGAATTTATTCATGAGGGGAGGAGAAGGTCGTGAGTTATTAGAAGAATTTGGAGAGTCAACTGAACTTGAAGTGGAATGCTTGTAGTTGAATTCAGAAATAAGAGGACTTTGTTGTACATTTGGTTCTTTAAATTGTTTGTCTCTGTCTAGGAACTTTTCATAGTTTTGGCAAGTAGCCAGAAGAGAGTCGATGGAGTCAATGTCTTTTAGAGCTACGAAGACTGAATAACATGGGCGAATATTCCTCAAAATAATCTCCAATTGTTCTGTTTCAGAAAGTTTCTTCGAAAGACGAGAGAACATTCCAGACATAATGGAAATATAGATGACGATAGGTTCATCACGGCCTTGAGTTCGATTCCTAATCGCTTCTAAAAGTTTGTGATCATAATCAAAACCACCAAAGTCTTTGATTAATAATGAAGAAAGTTCGTTCCACGTTAAGTTTGGATTCTGATTATATTTAAATCTGAACCAATGAAGAGCATTGTCAGTGAAAATTTCAAACGCTTGTGAAATCAACAAGTCTTTGGACAAGCCACGAGCTATACAGTATTCTTCCAGTTTTTGAAGAAAGGATCTTGGACAGCTTTTACCATTGAAGGTGTGTCTTTTCAGATCTTTGAAGACGTTGGTTGGAGAAAAAGATTGAGGTGGTGGTGGAGGATACGGGGTATGGACCTGAATAGAAGTTTGAGAAACAAGAGGGAGTTCCGTGACCGTCGGGTCAACCGTAACAGTCGGGTCAACAGGAGGGTCAAGTGATGGAACGTCATTTTCAGTTGAAGGTGGAGTCAAGGATTCGAATTGTTTAGCCATAGCGTCATATTTCATCTTCAAAGTCTCGAAATTAGCTTTAAAGTCTGGATATAAGTCAATATCTATTCGCTCTAACCTGTAAAAAACATGGTTAATAAAAGTTTCTATTAGTCGTAAATATTTGGTTTCACCTTGTAAAATTTTTTTAATTTTACAGTCCAGATCCTCATCCATCAGTCATCCTCGATCGGAATTGGAGAAGTCAGAATATCTTCAGGGTGAGAATTCGCAACTAAACGTAAAACTTGTTTTTTTAGAAGCAAAACAGTATTAGCTGGTTCCTCACATCTAATCTTCACTTCGTATTCAAGTTCGGCCTTGTTAAGGAATTCGTACTTAATAACCCTTTTCATTGTTATAATTACGTGTAAAGATAAGTTTAAGAAATAAAAATATTATTAAAAATCGTACCTCTAAGTTATCTAGAATAAAAAATATTATAGTGATGAATGTAACTTAGAGTGATGAATGTAAATGAAGTGTTATTTGTAGGCCTAAATATAATCCAAATAAGTTGAAAAACTAGAAGAAGTTTTGTTTTAGAATTTTGAAGATATTAAAAGGATGTGTAAATGAATGATGAATAATAAGTTAAGAACGAAAGGGAAAGCAATTAAATCAAAAGGGACTAGACAAGGCGCAGTAAAGGTGAAGAATTAAGAGAGAAAGAGGACTTTTACGTTGGGCGCCAAACTGTCGTGTAGAGACAATTAAGGACAAAAAGAATCTAACCTAAGAGCAACCAAACAACAAAAATACAACAAAACAAATAATATATTTAAGATTCAAAAATAATTACAATTTTATATAACAAAAATGGAGTATGAATATGAGGATGGATGATGCGATTTACAGATTATTTTAAAAAAGTAATAAAAAAAAAGATTAGTGCCGAAGCTGAGTCGGAAGATCCAAGGTGTGCTCTCAGCGCCTGGAACGAGCACGCACGGCGTAGGTGAGAAGGCGTGGGCGTCTCTAGGCGACGACCTCCGGTGAATGTGGTAATTGCGGGATCCGGCGATTTCAGGCCAGACAGGGGCTTGCAGGATCCTCGGCGGCTTCAGACATCACAGAAGCCTGCAGGATCCGGTGACTGCAGGCGGGACAGAGGTTTGCAGGTTCCGGTGACTTCAGGCGGAACCGAGGTTTGCAGGTTCCGGCGACTCCAGGTAGAACAGAGACTTGTAGGAACCCGGCGACTTCAGGCAGAGCAACGGTTTGTAGAGTCCAGCGACTTCAGATAGAGCAGAGGTTCGTAGAGTCCAGTGGCTTCAGGTAGGACAGAGGCTTGCAGGATCCCGGGGCAGAGCGGCCCCGGGATAAGGCCTTTAGAAGATGCTTCCAATTCGAGAACTGAAGCAAGACTGCCTTTCTTCACCGATTGTTCGGCTTTTATATCTTTCTAGAGAGAACGGAAATATTATTTAAATTAAACGCAAATTTTTTGTAAATGGTCAAGAGGAAAGAGTATTTATGTGGAATTATCGAAATAGAAACAACAGACCGGTAGCAAATTTGAATATAATTTCCATGGAGACCAAATAAACAACAATAACAAAACATGTCAAATTTTAGTTTTAGACTTGTAATAAGAAAACGGCAAGATTTAAGTGGAAAAGGAGATATTATTGAAATAGGAAAAAAGGTAGCGCAACTACCCACACAAAGCCCGAAATTGTAGAGTTAAGGAAAACTAACTAAAAGATTGAAAAAAAGGTAGACTTCATTGACACCAATTTAAAAGTGCTGATAATGTGAAAATACGAAGTAGAAATGATTTGTGATTGTGTTCTTATGGTTTAAAATCGTTACAGGATCCTATGGAAATAAAGGTGATGTAAAATATCCAGTTTTGAAGTGAATGCAGAAAATCGAAACAGAATGGAAAAATGGATTTAAATTAATGTAAAATGATAAGTAAGTAGCATAACACTACACAGTGTGTTCGTTCTTAGCAGTTCTTATGTGTAGCCGCAGTTGTTCACGTTTAAGTCAATGTACTTTACCATTGTCAGCCACATCGTCACTTATAACGTAGAATAGTAGGCAAGCTTATATACTATGGAATAAGGATGACTAACGAGCACACAATCCACCTTAAAGTGAGTGAATGCTGTAGCACATAAGCACCTACATCTACACCGATCAAGATTCAATTCAATCTAAATAAAATGAGAACATCATCAATTTAGTCGATGTCAATTAAATACGCATTAATAATGATAGCTCAAATACTGCTGGTCAGATCTTGATCAAATTTATATGGGACTTCAAATATTCAAATAAAAAAAGAAACATAAAAATACGTTCACCTAGAAAAAGTCTAGAGATAACACACATGAAAAATAATACAGTCGAATTGAGTACCTTTTCCTCGGCCCCGGCGTCACACGGGTGGTTTCTGATCTCGACAACAGCGCCATCTACCGGGTCTAACTGTAAATCTAAATCATTCAGGGACTCGCTCAAACACACACAAAAACTTTCATCAGAATCGGTAGAGCCATTTTCGAGTTTTCGGACAGAATTGCTTTTCATATATAGGGATGAGAGAGTGTTATTTCCAGTGGTAGGTCATTACTGGCTGATAAAGAAGACAATTTTTTTGTTACATACAAAGTTATTTAAGTCACATGTCCTCGAAACCGCCGCCGAACAATTTTTCCGGACCGATACGATTTAGGCACTTTCAAGAAAGCTACTCCTTTTTAAAAGGCCGGGAAAGCACCTGCAATTCCCCTGGTTCCCCTGGTGTTGCAGTTGTTCATGTGCGGCGGTAGTCACTTACCATCAGGTGAACCGCATGCTCGTTTGCCCCATCTCCTATTTAAAAGAAACAAGATTTAGACCACCACCAATAGTCCAGTTAAATAAGAGAGATAGCTAGATATTTTTTTAACAAAGTGCTTACTAAATCTCACTATGTTAGCGTAACAAAAGCTTATGCACTTGCCTTGGAGATTTGAATCTCCCTTCCATAATTAATTATTATAAAACTCCACGTTTTAATATGGTTTTCTCATCGATTGGGCTGTATAAATATATAAGATAAAATGATAAACATACTTAAATAATAAAATAATTTATTATTTTTATCCCGCTATAATTCTCGACATTGAGGAGATAATAAACTAAAATTCTTTTTTTTTCCATCGTCTACACGAGTTAATACACTCGAGATCAAAGGCCGGAAAAATCGGTTTTCGTAAGTATCGTATTTTCTTTGCCTCAAATGACATTTCAAATAAAACAATTTTAAAGGTTACGGAGCCGGAAATCTAACAGCGTAAAATAAAGTCTCTATTTTTCTTTGAAAAAAGAAGCGTTACCTCCACACTAGGATTTTCTCCTGTATCGTGGAGGCAGCTTACATACATACATTTCACACACAGACCTGATAAAATATTTGTAGACCATACAAATAGTTGTTCCGTGCGGGAATCGAAACAGCGGCCCTTAGCGCTGCAACTGCATCCGATATTAAAATGACATGGAGTATAATTTAGTGAAACGGGCAAGGTCAAACCACGGAACTCGGATTTTCAATTGAATATTAACAATAATTTAACGCAATCTAATCAAGAAGGTATGGCTTTTGAGAAATATTTTACTGATGTTTCTTTTTGACAATAAAATCATTAAACTCTTCTCCTACTATCACCGAATCATTGCTCAAACAAAATGTAAAGGCTTGTTCAAATACTTTTAAATTCCATAGATAATTGCCAAAAGGCATTGTTAAATATTTTAAATCTATTGATGTTAAGAAAACGGCAGATTTATGAGGGATTTCTGTAAAAGTTATTGCGTCTATAATAGATACTGTGGCATCTTATCTAGCTACAATTTTTAATACAAGCGTCGAATCTGGTGTGTTTCCTGATTTAACGAAACTAATTAATTTTATTTAAACCTGGTAGTACATTAGACCCCGCTAATTTTAGACCAATTTCTGTACTATCAATTTTATAAAATTTTTGAAAAAATTATTTTAGATCAGATGATCAGATTTATACGTGGTAGAGCCATGCTGCAGTTATATTAGTAATATAGTTGTAGCACGAATGGGTCGGCTCGACCGGGGGAGGACCACGCTCTCACAGAATACTAGCGTAAAATAGCAGCTGAACGCCGCTGTGTTTCGTATGGTGAGTGTAGAGAACCGGAGACCCTTTGTACTGGAAAAGAGGCATTCCATCATAGTCCTCACGGATGACAACGCATCTGCATTTTGATTTGTAATAGAGGATAGATGTAGATGTCTATGGGCCGCAGCAACCACTTACCATCAGGTGGACTGTGTGCTCGTTTGTCACCCTTATCTTATAAAAAATGTTAATTTTTTTTTAATATAATTAAATTGCTTCATAAAAATCAATTTGGTTTCACAAGGGGTCACTCGACTACCGACGTCAGAGTCGAACTATTAAAACATATTTTTTATGCATGGGAGAATTCGGAGGATGATTTGGGTGTGTTTTGTGACCTTTCCAAGGCCTTCGACTGTGTTCACCATGATCCATTAACCAGGAAGCTACAGTACACTATATTATATATATATATATATATATATATATATATATATATATATATATATATATATATACTATGGTGACAAGAACACAGCGTTTAAACTTATTATTTCATATTTAAGTAATAGAATACTTATGCTGTAAAATAAGATAGAGATCTCACTAGTGTCGAGACTCCTATATTAGTTCTTTCAGTTATTTATAGCATAATGTCTTATGGAATTTTGCTATGGGGAAATGCGGCTTATTTAGAAACTATTTTTGTTTTGCAGAAGAGAACCTTAAACCGAGAGAGTCTTTCAGAGAAAAGTTAAATAAATAAATATATTAACTTTGGCACAAAAATAAAGAAAGTTTTAGTAAAAAAAGTGATATGCACTCTGTAAACACTAGGAACAAACACAAGCTAGTGATACCGGTCTCTCGACTCCACAGAGTCAGTAATTCATTCGTGGGACAATGTATACGCTATTACAACAAAGCCACAGAAAATATACAAAGTCTCTCTATTACCAAGTTTAAATATTTAATTAAACAAAAGCTGTATAAAAAGGGTTATTATAATATCAATGAATACATGGTTGATAATAACCCCCGAGAATGAGGTGGTCGCTTCCAACCTGTTTCTAAAATGAATTTTGTAAATAGTTTGTAATCATTTATATTGTAAAATTTATTTAAAAAAAGGTCCTGCTGGGTTTCTTGTTGGTTCTTCCCAGTATAGAGGACTTTTTTCGAACCAGTGGTAAAGTAAAAAATTACATTCAATAAGAATTACTTGTAATCAATATTGAATAAAAAAGTTATTCTATTCTATTCTATAACTCATTGCTAATCCATTGCGTCACAGAGCCGCCAAAGTCTAAATGATCGTGTCATATCTCTGATCTGCCACGGCTCATTCTCTTGTGAAATATATTAACCTTTCTGACGATTTCGTTTCTCACCTCAATAAATTCAGCAGTGTAGCATTATATTTATTGTCTGACCGATGCTTCGGCTTCGTTCCCTCGGCCAAACATCCACCTTTGGCGAAATCGGCCTAAACTTCGGCCCATTTCGGCCAAAGTCGGAGGTTTCCTGCAAGCGCCAAAGTTGAACAAACTGTTACGAATGAACGAGAACGCGATGGACGCATTAGCTTCGTCAGCTTCGGTCAAAAATCCACCTATGGCGAAATCGGCCAAAACTTCGGCCCATTTCGGCCATAGTCGAAGGTTTCCTGCAAGCGCCGAAGTTGACCAAACTGTAAGTAATGAGCGAGATGGCGATGGACGCTTCGGCTTCCTCACATTCGGCCAAAAAGCCACTTTTGGTGAAATTTACCAAAACTTCGGCCCATTTCTGCCCATTTCAGCCAAAGTCGAAGATTTTTAGCTAAAATGAGTGGGACCGCGAAAAAAAATTGCGTGGCTACGCAATTTTTTTCATCTCTATATAATGAACTTCTAGAGATAATTAAAATTACCTTTTTATATATTATACACTCAATATAAACCTTAAATTTAAAAGTTTTAAAATCATTTATATTATTAATTTATCCAAAGCCTTGAATTTAAGTTCTTAAGCGTTCAACCTCGACTTCGGCTTCGGCTTCGCCTTCGGCCAGAAATTGGCCATAGGACGCTAGTAATATTTTTTATAGAATAATGGTGACACTATTCTCAATTAAAAATCACAATGTAGATGCGTTGTCACCCCTGAGGACTAAAATGGAATGCCTAGTTTCCAGTAAAAAAGGTCCCCGTTTCTCTACACTCACTATACAAAACACAGCAGTATTAAATTGGTCCTTCCTCGGTCGAGCCGACCCAATCGTGCCACAACCATAACGTAGCTGTAGTATGGCTCTACCACGCTGAACCTATACTGCTATTTTAATAGTTACTCTGTCAATACACGGGCAAAACCCAATACGGATGCCATTTCAATTTGCGGCATCCATTGATAACTACAAATAGTCTTTCAAACAGTTCTTTACAAACACTATTTCGAGGATCCATCTGAAATATTGCTGCCAGACTTTCGACCAAATAAAACACATGTGCTAACCTACTCTAGTGATTGTGCAGTTGAAATACAGTTCTAAATTAGGTTTGATTTAGAACCAAATTTAAATTGACTGATGATTTCTTATGTTTACTATACATTTAAATAAAACTAGATTTTACGGATTTTGTCGCGTATATCGTCCCCGTAGAGCGAAAATTCATTAAGTCTAAAAATGGCTAAAATGACTTATCAATATCACCAAAGATGTTTTATAAGTCAATGTCGCTAAAATCAACATTTCTTCCCTAAATATCTGTCTTACTGTCATTTTTGTAGCTGCCTTTTTGTTTTACGAAATGTGAAAAGTAAGTAAGTCTACCCTTTGAACCCCACAGCGTAATGGGAGAAATAACTAATTGAGTAAATTATTATACATTTATGGAAAATTTACGTCACCCGAAATTAAAACGACTTAATTACAGTTTTTCTTGTATCATCAATTCATTCATAAGATTTTAGATAGTCTAAATGCCACTAAAATTATTTAGTAAGTTTTTAAAGTCAGTAGTTTGCTAAAACACACAAAAGCGATAATTAACTAACTCGACTTAGTGACTATTCATTTTTTTTAAATGATTTGTACAATACTACCAAAAGCGAAAAATCATTAATCCGTTTTAATGTTTTATTTTATTTTAAAAATGGAACATAAGATCTATTGGGAATAATAATTAAAGTATTTTAATTATTATTTATACAACTTCGACGTACATTGTTACAATTAAGGTACATTTCGCCCACGAGTTATGCTCGGGCCACAGTAACGAGAAACGTCAATGCCCAAAAACGAAACAATTATTGCCTTAATTTTAACGCGATAAACTGAGTGGCCACACTTGGAACGGTCGACGTCATTTGCCGTTCAACGGCGTTAAAGTAAACTGACCATTTATTTATTAACTCAAAACGGGACATGGGTTTATTTATAGATACTCCCCAGTTAGCAGGTTAACAATAAAAAGAAATTATTATTTATTTAAAAAACTGTAACTTTATACAATTAGTGTTCACTATAATTATAATCACATTAATTATAATTATTTATATTTTAACAAATTGTGAAAAATAAAAATTAATCACCAGTTCACCAGCTTCATTAAAGCAAAGCTCCTCAGACAGTAATTATTAAATGCAACAATTTTTTTAATTATATTTATATTTGTCAGTGGAACAAATTTGCTTTAATAAAGTTGGTGATGATTTTAAATAAGGGCAAGTGTTTTTTTTACATTGATTTTTGTTATCAACATCGCCTTTAGAACTGAAACCTGTAAGTGATTTTTTTTCAGAAGTCCACAATTTATTCATAATAGAAAAATACTTTTTCTACTGGAGCATTTGTACTAGGTATACATAAAATATATTCGATTAAAATGGAAGAGAATTTATATTGAGAATGTTGGTGAGAAATGTTTGAATCACCCAACGAATTTCTGCGAAAACTTTGAAATTATCCCATTCGCTTATTTTTGGGTCGGTCCCGCTCTCGCACCGTTCGTGTCTGACGAACTTCATAGTTTTAAATTTTCTCGCGGTTTAGGATAACGGGACTATTTTGCGTCCCGGAGCTTTGTTTGGGAACAACGGGACAGGTGACCGAGAAAAGGGACAGTCCCGTTCAAAACGGGACGTATGGTCACTTTACGTTAATATTCCTTGAATTTCAAGCAAGATGAACGTTGACGCTGCTACACTATGTTTGATGAGTGTAAATTTTTATTATATGAATATAATTTAGCATTGCCTAAGCATGTCTCTGTTTGCAGAATTTCAAGAAAAGTAATAACTTTCTCATTATTCCACTCTATCGTAGCCATACGTGCGACTCCGTTGCGCTCACCGTGCACAATGAGACACGTAGTGTGGCCGCTTCAACGCGTTAATTCCTGCGTTAATCTCTTTGATGTACCGACACTCGAGTTATCGCCCAACGGGAAACGGCGTTGTTCTTCCCGTTGTAGAATTATCGCGTTAAGTGGTGGCCACACCCCCATCAACGCGATAATTAACGGCATTTCTCGTTAGTGTAGCCCGAGCATTAGTGAGTTTGTCGCGGCTATTATGACTGACGAGCGCGGCGTGTGGTGACTCATTCGCAGAGTCGAAGTCGACTGACATAAACACGTTTTTCGTTGTTGTTAAAATTACGTAAACAACGCATTGTGTAACAATGTCGTGCAAAGTTTATTATTGATTTATTGAATCAAAATGAAAAAACTGTTGTAGAGGTAAGTTTGTTAAGTATATTTTTATTTAGTTTATAAGTATCTTTTAAATGTGTATCGTATTTTAAAAGTGTTTTACTATTCTTTATGTACGTTATTTAATAACATACATAAATATTATAATCATGTTATTTTATAGGAATCTGCTGTCCGCATAGCTTTCGTGAAGTGATGACTTTGATGAAAGTAATTATTATAATACGTATTATTTGGTTTTTGCTTACCCATTCATTTGACTCTTGGATTGTTTGCCTTGTTGTGTGGTTTTTCTTAATGCTTGACTTAAAAGAAATGAGTACACTCAGTAACATCAGAAATTATTAATTAATTATTATATTCTCGCACCCCGTAATAGAGGTGCTAGTTTGTGTCACTAGGTGTACCTATTGTATTTATAAGGATGCTTTCTGGCATTTGTTTGTTTAGTTTAACATTTGGACATTGTTTTATTATTTTTATAACGTCCTAAATGTTTATTTCAGGAATCTAAGCTGCTCGACCAGACGAAAATTGATCTGTTCCTAAACAATAATCTATATGAATCTGCTCTACCATCCGCGTCAATAGTAAGTCCAAAAAGAGATCTACTAAGTATCAATCCAACATACTCCGCTCCTTTGTTGGCTGAAACCTACCATGATGTTGTTTCCGTTGAGAATTTGATCAGAGAAGGAAATGTATCATGTAAAACACATCAAAACTACACCGAAATCAGAAAGTCTCGTGAAAGTCCACATTCAGAAATAAGCGTTATCGAAGAGTTGAGTTCTTCTCCTGTTCGAGTATTTCTGATTCGAGCGTTTCATGGTTTCCAGATAGTGAAAAGGATAGATGTTTCAAAAAGAAAAGACGAGTGTATATTGCAAAATCTTCTAGTGAGAGCGATAGTGAAGAAAGTACACAAGCAGATAGTCAGAGGCTTTTTAATGAATGTTTTCATAATATAAACATTAATAATGACTTTCAATCAAGAAATCAACAATATTCCGTGCGTCAACAATCAAGTTGACCAACTTTGATTTATCTGGTAATGTCACTGTAGATAATTAAGAATTAACTGGACAGCCAGTTCCAATCGTTGTTACTTCAAACAATATTGTTGAACCTACGCGTTAGAAAAAAGCAATCCTATCAAGTGGAAAAAAAACATAACTAAACCTAATAAACAAAAAGGTTTGCCTTATTTGGCTAAAAAGGGCCATCTCATGCTTGAAAAGAAACCTAAGCCCGTAAAGTGCTAGGTAAAATGCCAGTATCAGTGCCAAAATCATTTTTCTGAGGATGTAATACGAAAAATGTGTGATGCCTACTGGAAAATTACACATTTCAATGCACAAAAACAATTTTTACTTCAAAAAGTGGTGGCTCAGCCTATAGAAACAATAAAAGTTGGTATCTTGTCGTGAAGCGACAATTAAAAAATAAAGAGAACCTAACCTAAGAACAGCAAAACAACAAAAGTAGACCAAGAAAATAATATATTATAATTTTTTAAAAGGTATTTACAATCTTGTAAAAAAAATGAAATATGAAGATGATGGATGAAGTGAGATTACAATTAGATTAAAAAAAATAGGAGAATAGGAGAATTAGTATTATAGTAGAGCCTGGAGGTTGAAGTGACACGCTGCTCTTGTAGAAATAGGCACACGCGGAGCTTGAGGTTTCTCAGCGGAGACGGCACGCAGCGCCTGGACTGGGCACACGCAGCGTCCGGAGCCGGCGCACGTAGCGCCTGGGGTAGGTGCGCTCAGCACTTGGAGCGAGTAGTCGCCGCGCCCAGAGGTAGCGCGGGCAGTAGGTGCACTCGGCGCCTGGAGCAAGCAGTCGTAGCGCGCCTGAAGGTAGCGTGGGCAGTAGGTGCACTCGGCGCCTGGAGCAAGCAGTCGGAGCGTGCCCGAAGGTAGCGCGGGCCCCGCGCTTGAAGCAGACTGCCGACGAATACGGATGTAGATGGAGGCTTGCAGGATCCCGGGGCAATGCGGCCCCGGGATAAGGCCTTTAGTAGATGCTTCTCCTTTGAGAACTGAATCGAGACTTCCTGTATTCTCCAATTGTTCGGCTTTTATACCTTTTTAGAGAGAACGAGAAATTATTTAAATTAAAACGAAATTTATTGTAAATGACCTACAGCCAAAGAGTATTTATGTAGAAAGAACATCATACCAGAGACGAATTTGAATAAAAGTTACCATAACAGCGATATAAATAATAACTGTCATATTTAACAATTTTTGGTTTTTGGACTGTTATTAAGAAACTATTACATTTTAGTAAGAAATTAGATATTATTCATATAGGAAAAACTAATGCACGGCAGTGTGCATGAAGCCTGAAATTGTAGAGTTACAGAGAATTCAATAAAAGACCGAAAAAGGTAAGACTCCATTGACAGCGATTTCAAAAGTGCTAAATAGTGTGAAAATACATAGTGAAATTGATATGTTATTGTGTAAAAACGTTACAGGATCCTATAGAAATAAAGGTGATGCAAAATATAAATGCAGAAAATCAAAAACGGAATGGAAAAATAGTATAAAGTGATGCAAAACATGAATGCAGAAAATCAAAAACAGAATGGAGAAATTGTGTACAATGAAATGTAAGTAGCATAACACTACAATCTCTGCATAAAAAGCTGAACTGCCACCTATTATTATATATGTTATATATATAATAAAATACGAGTCTGCAAAGATTTTTTTCTAAAAACTCTAAGCATTTCAAATGGACCGGTAAATGAAGCATTGAAATATAGAGATGAGTTGGGTACAGGGAAGGATGGGCGTGGTTCTCGAGTCCCAGTAAACAAAACCAGCTTAGAGTCTGAACAGAAGGTCATTGACCACATCGACTCTTTTCCCCGGCTCGAATCTCACTACTGCAGGAAGAAAAGTAAGAGACAGTACCTGGTGAGCAAACTGACAATCGCTAAAATGTACGAATTGTATAAAGAGCAACTAACAACATTAAATGAAGAACCATGTTCATTACGTCTACAAAACAATATTTGGGTCTAAATTCAATTTGTCATTTTTACCCCAAAAAAAGACATGCATAATATGTACTCATTATGATAGTGCCGGACGTCCAGAACATTTGAAGGAGGAATATGATTCACATATTGCAAGAAAAAATGAAGCATAGCAAGCGAAAGATTCGGACAAGCGGCGGTCTATTATTAATGACAATTATGTGACAAGTATGTAATAACGGCAGATATGCAGTCTACTTTGCATATAACAGTCAGTGGTGTTGGTAGTTTATATTACACCAGAAAATTAAACGTACAAAATTATACATTTCATACGTCTAAAACACCTCATGAAGAATTTTGTATAACTTTTTTTTTATAGGATAAGGGGACAAACGAGCACATAGTCCACCTGATGGTAAGTGGTTGCTGCGGCCCATAGACATCTACATCTATCCTCGTTTGCGAATCAAAATGCAGATGCTTTGTCACCCGTGAGGACTAAGATGGAATGCCTCATTTCCAGTAAAAAAGGGCCTCCGGCCACCTGCACTCACCAAGCGAAACGCAGAGGTAAATCTCTACTTCACGCTGGTATTCTGTGAGGTCGTGGTACCACCCCGGTTCGAGCCGGCCCATCCGTGCGACAGCAAAAGCTGCCGCGTGGCTCTACCACTGTTAAAAAAACTTGAAATGAGATTAATGGTAAAAGGGGCAGTGTGGAAATTGCTAGTGCAATTAACTGGTGGATTAGTCATATACCAACCAATATTAAAGAAATCACCATGTATAGCGACACGTGCGCTGGGCAAAATAGAAACCAATTTATCACGGCATTTTTGGTTCATTTGATTCAAAGAACGGATGGGCAGCTGGAAGTTATTGCAAAAATATTTAGAGAGTAGTCACACTCATATGGAAGTGGACTCCATGCACAGTGCAATAGAAAGACAGCAAAGACATACGCCTGTTTATTCCATGATTGACTGGAAGTCGATCATGGAACGTGCTCGCTCTAAAAGAAACAGGGATTCAGCACCACCTTGTACAGTTAAGGAATCAAAATACACGGAAATGTTTGATGTAAGAGCTCTTAATGAAAAAATAGCAAAAAATACAAGCAGAGATAAAAAAGGCAATAAAATTAAAGGGCTAAAACGAGAGAAAATGCCCGGGTCTTGTTAAGTATATATATCAACACGATGGTTCCTACCTATAATTTAATATTTTAGAATGTCCGACAAAATCTACACTTATTACTAGAAAGAGGAGGAAACTAGAAGAACAAACGGATGGACAAGGGACACAAGAACTGATGCAAGAATTGAAAAATTATAAAATACCACCACCTTACTCCTCGCCGCGGCCTGTTTCAGAGGCAAAAAAGAAGGATCTCAATAATTTATGTGCAAAGAGGATAATCCCACAAGAGCTCTACTTGTGGTATCAGTCTTTACCAACAAGTAAAGACGTAGTAGATAGAATTTTGGAGCCAGACGTCACTGAGGAGGGAGAAGAAGAAGTAGCGGACTGAAATCTGTTTTTTTTAATAACTATTTTCTACTAGTTCTATTACTTTTCAGTTTGTGTGCATGAGGTTGTTGCACTTTTTGTTTTTATTTAACACTAATAGTATTTTGTTGATTTTGGTTGATTTTAGTTGATTTTTTCGAATAATTGCTTCAATAAAACTTGATTCAATTTATTACAATAGTTTCATTACTTAATCATGTTATATTTAAAACAAAACTTACCATAAACGCTTCGAATATTCAGTTAAGTAGTATTTACAATACATATTTTGTACTTCTAATAGTTAGCTTCACTTTACTTAAGTCTAGTTAGCTTTCTTAAAAACAATTTAAAACTAAGAGAAAAGTCACTAAGTTCGACAATTAACTAATTCGCAACTAAGTCAGAGATTTGATAGAAAACAATTAATTAGTTAAATGTTTTTAACTTTTCTCAATTATTAGAGGTTTTTCACGTGTTGTATCTCTTATAGTATAATATTTATTTTATTTCCTTCAAATTAAAACTAAAAACGTAAAGATATGTAAAGGCAAGCCAATGTTATAACGATTTTTATTTTCAAAAACTTTAACTCTCATTATTTCAAAACACGATTTTTCGACTTAATGACTTTTTGCTCTACGGGGACGATATTATCCTATTTTATATTCCCGACGTTTTGAGAGCAACCATGGTCATGGGCGAGACTGAGGTGTTCGACGTCACAATGTCATAGTTAACCACGGCTACCTTCTGATTAAAATTATAACATTAGTTATAGATTGGAATAACAATTAATAAAAAGTCCGAACAAGTATCTTAGAGAAAAATTTAAAGAAACAAATTACTTTGGCCTCTCAGTATATTTACGAAAATTTAATGTATGTACACAAAAACAAAAATAGTTTTATTCAAATTGTGATGTACATTCCGTAAATACTAGGAAATAGTACAAGGTATTTATACCAGTTACTCGACTCCAAAGAGTCGATAATTCCTACAAGGGCAATTTATACATTTATGTAATCAAGTCCCCGAAAATATGCAGGACCTATTTATCAAAAAGATTAAAACTTTATTTAATAAAAGTTGTACTATATATAAATGTTATATATAAATGTTGAATAAGGTAATCGATACCATGCTATTTCTAAATGTTTTCATACTTAATTGTAAAAAAATGTAGTGTAAATTAATCTTTAATAAGTCCCGTTGGGTTTCTTCCCAGGACAGAGGATTTTTTCCGAACCAGTGATAAAAGCATAAATGACTTTCAATAAGTATTCCTGTAAACTGAAACTAATATCAATTCTACATTGAGTAAGTATCTCATATTTAATGTGTCAATAAAAAAAATGCCGATGAATACACCTTTGATCATTGATGAACCAAACAAAGGGACGTAAGGCACATTAACATTTTCAAATAAAGGTACAATACGAGGTAGGCTTCTGTCTCGATACATATATCATCCCGAGCTCTTTTGATGTAGCCAAACTTGCTCAGAGGGGCTTGGATCCTACACTCGTCCGTCTTCTCGTTATTAAACTCGGGCCTTTTAGGATTTCTGGGGAGATTTCGCGGAGGGATGGTTCACCTTTCTGTGTACGACACGAATAATCAAGATAAGTCTTGAATATTTTATTTATTTACTTTTATAGGACATCTTACAGTAATTACAATGAATACTAATTGTTGCTTTCTATCTTTGCATTTAAATATTATGCTTATTGAACTACGAATTACACAAACCATAAATATGGTACAAATACGGTAAAAAACATAAAATGAAATACAGTTAATTTTAATATAGAATAAGGGTATCGAACGAGCACACAGTCCACCTGATGGTGAGATGCATTGTCACCCCCGAGGACTGAGATGGAATGCTCGTTTCCAGTAAAAGAATCTCCGGTTCTCTACACTCACCATACGAAACACAGCAGCGTTAAGCTGCTATTTTACGCTGGTATACTGTGAGAGCTTGGTCCTACCCCGGTCGAGCCGACCCATTCGTGCTGCAACCACAATATAGCTGTAGCATGGCTCTACCACGTAAATTAATAAAACCAAAACAGACGGAAGCCTTTGACAGGGGAGGCGAAGCAACCAAGGGTTAGGAGGAAGCAGCCAGAGGGCAATGCGGAGTGTATCGAGGGGCACAGCGTTCTAAGTTTGAGCCCGGAGCAGTCCTTCTCCGAGTCTCAGTTGCCTTAGATATACTAAGAGGCGCTCCTGGATTAATAATAATACAAACAATGTATAAACAACTGCAGGAAGAATTTCGGTTGTAATAATGATTGCTTGATTATTATTATTGGGGTACTTTTGTAGTATACTTCTTTGGTTGTTATATTCTTATTATTGCAATTACATACTTGATTTTTATGCAGACCAAGGCTGGACATGTATAAAATGTTCAACGCGACAAACTTCAGTAGCCATGGAAATCTTGCAAGAATTGGGGTTGTAATTAAAATTTGAAGTTAAATAATGGCTTCGAGATGTTGGAAGATTTAATGACGTCCTCGAATAAAAATCCTTCGCGATATTTTTATAAAAGAAATTAAAAGTCTTATAATGATATACCAACATTACAAAAAACGTTTATTCACAATTGTCTAGATATTGATAGGTCGCAAGCACTACTAATATATACTACTATAAATTAAAGATAGCATGTAGGTGCACACACGTACACTTACATTTAAGCACATACGCATACACATACATACAGACACATTCGCCCTGACACGAAATGATCCCTTCCATAAATACTAATTCATCATAAATAGTTTCTTTCCAATAAGTTTGTAAAATCGCATACTAGTCCTGAGATACAAACTGCTTTAGGTTTGGTAGCCATAGTTGATTGTGTTTAAATGTTATATTTGTTATAAATAAATAAATAATTAAGTAGGTACACACTACACAGTGACGATGAAGAGATGCTAATTTAAAGTTGAGTCCCGCAAGGAGCTCTTGCAAGCCCTTTCTTGTATATTTTTCATACTCAAGTAATATACGTTGTCGTGAAGCGACAATTAAAAGAGAAAGAACCCAACCTAAGAACAGCAAAACAACAAAAGTAGACCAAGAAAATTATATATTTAAAGTTTCAGAAAAGTATTTACAATTTTATAAAAAAAAATGAAATATGAAGATGATGGATGAAATGAGATTACAATTAGGTTTTAAAAAAAAATAAAGATAGGAGAATAGGACAATATAGTTTTATAGTGGAGCCTGGAGCCTCGCTGCTTTTGTAGAAATAGGCACACGCAGAGCTTGAGGTTTCTCAGCGGCGACGGCACGCAGCGCCTGGACTGGGCACACGCAGCGTCCGGAGCCGGCGCACGTAGCGCCTGGGGTAGGTGCGCTCAGTACTTGGAGAAGTAGTCGCCGCGCCCAGAGGTAGCGCGGGCAGTAGGTGCACTCGGCGCCTGGAGCAAGCAGTCGTAGCGTGCCCGAAGGTAGCGCGGGCAGTAGGTGTACTCGGCGCCTGGAGCAAGCAGACGTAGCGCGCCCGAAGGTAGTATGGCCCCGCGCTTGAAGCAGACTGCCGACGACTTCACGTGTAGATGGAGGCTTGCAGGATCCCGGGACAAAGCGGCCCCGGGATAAGGCCTTTAGTAGATGTTTCTCGTTTGAGAACTGAAGCGAGACTCTCCTGTATTCTCCAATTGTTTGGCTTTTATACCTTTTTAGAGAGAACGAGAAATTATTTAAATTAAAACGAAATTTATTGTAAATGACCTACAGCCAAAGAGTATTTATGTAGAAATAACATCATACCAGAGACGAATTTGAATAAAAGTTACCATGACAACGGTATAAATAGTAGTTGTCATATTAACCAATTTTTGGTTTTTGGACTGTTATTAAGAAACTATTACATTAAAGTAAGAAACGAGATATTATACATATAGGAAAAACTGATGCGCGACAGCGCGCCGAAGCCTGAAATTGTAGAGTTACAGAGAATTCAATAAAAGACCAAAAAAGGTAAGACTCCATTGACAGCTATTTTAAAAGTACTAAATAGTGTGAAAATACGCAGTAAAATGATATGTTATTGTGTAAAAACGTTACAGGATCCTATAGAAATAAAGGTGATGCAAAATATAAATGCAGAAAATCAAAATCAGAATGGAAAAATAGTATAAAGTGATGCAAAACATGAATGCTGAAAATCAAAAACAGAATGAAAAAAATAGTATAAAGTGATGCAAAACATGAATGCAGAATATCAAAACAGAATGGAGAATTAGTGTACAATGAAATGTAAGTAGCATAACACTACATTTTCCCCCCGACCCTGGAAAATTTTTGACTCTTGAATTTTTGAATTTTGACATGTACATTCTAAAATAAACCATAAAAACACAGCTTTGCAGAAACAGACATCACCAGTCAAAATCAGATATACTATCTCTTACATTCATCATCTGCATTCAGGTAAGGGTGGAGTTCACATTCAATGACTACCACTCTAAAAGTGTGTTTTCAAAACGACATTAAGGCTTATTTAAGGAGTAGTCAACCGCTCCTGTGTGGAAAAAAAAATTAGTCGAAGAGACACCACTCTAAAAGTGTGTTTTCAAAAGGACATTCAGGCTTATTTAAGGAGTTGTCAACCACTCCTAAGTTAAGATAAAGATAAAGAACATTAAGGGAATAGTCAGCTGCTCCCAAGTGAAGATAAAGATAAAGAACTTAATCTTAAGCAAGCATTAGTCGCTATGACTTATGCAACATCACCAACGAGATGTGTCTGAAACAAACATAAAAAGTGAAGATTAATCCAACCAACATTCGAGGTCTTAAAGCAAGATGTGTTGAAGAACACTGGATCATCAAACAAAGAAACAAATTAAAAGAAATAAAAATAATAAGTCGAAAATGATGGTGATATTTATACATATATACAAATTAACAGTAAATAAAAGTTAAGAAAATTTATGATTTTACATCTTTTATGTGCCACTTGCCTCTAACTCCATTAGGGTCTTCAAGCACATAGACTAGTGGTGACAGTTTAGCTATCACTTTGCACTTGATGAACTTAGGGGCAAGTTTAGCATTAAAGTATGCGCCGGCATCGCTTAAAACATGGTTTTTACGCCAAACAGTGTCTCCCACATTAAATTCTTTAAAAGACCGGCGAAGATCATAGCGAGCGCTATTTTTAGCGTGAGCTATGTGAAGTTTAGTTTGAACTTTGTGAAATATAGTGTCTGAAACAAACATAAAAAGTGAAGATTAATCCAACCAACATTCGAGGTCTTAAAGCAAGATGTGTTGAAGAACACTGGATCATCAAACAAAGAAACAAATTAAAAGAAATAAAAATAATAAGTCGAAAATGATGGTGATATTTATACATATATACAAATTAACAGTAAATAAAAGTTAAGAAAATTTATGATTTTACATCTTTTATGTGCCACTTGCCTCTAACTCCATTAGGGTCTTCAAGCACATAGACTAGTGGTGACAGTTTAGCTATCACTTTGCACTTGATGAACTTAGGGGCAAGTTTAGCATTAAAGTATGCGCCGGCATCGCTTAAAACATGGTTTTTACGCCAAACAGTGTCTCCCACATTAAATTCTTTAAAAGACCGGCGAAGATCATAGCGAGCGCTATTTTTAGCGTGAGCTATGTGAAGTTTAGTTTGAACTTTGTGAAATATAGATGAGAGGAGACCAGCATTAGATGCGTAAATATCACGAGGCATAAATACCAACTCCTCGAGGTTCTGAGTTGGAGTATAGAAGGAACCACAAGGTATTGTTTCCCTACCAAAGACTAAAAAATTTGGAGTAAAACCAGTAGCTACATTTGTAGCGCTGTTCATTGCGTACTGAATCTTAGCAAGGTGGTTGTCCCAGGATCTATGATCGTCTCCTACTAGAGATGCTAGAGCTGTATATAATTGTACTATTAAACTTCTCCGTAGGATTAACCTGAGGACAATATAAAGCTGTGTGAAAAATACAAGGAACATTATAAGAATTTAAAAATGAGTGGAATTCTCGCGACTGAAATTGAACAGCGTTGTCCATTATAATAGTTTGAGGAATGCCATGAACTAGAAAAATTGAATTTTCCAAAACATTAATAATATTAGCTGAAGTAGCACGTTTAAGGGGAAAAATCATAGTATATTTAGTAAAATTGCAGTTAATTACTAGAATATACTGATTTCGTCTTCGAGTCATAGGCAATGGACCCATAAGATCTAAGGATATAGTTTGAAAAGGTCTGGAGCAAAGTTTGGGTTTACCCATAAGACCATAGGGAGAATGATTAGGGTGTTTGTAGGTTAAGCAGGTTTCACAAGTCGAGATTAATTCGGCAATGTCCTTAAACATACCAGGCCAATAGTATTTTAAAGATATTTTCTTGAATGTCTTGAAGATACCAAGATGGAGTTCTGAAGGGGAACCATGGTTAGCTTCAGTAAGTGCATGTCTATCTTGAGGTAGTGGAACTTCTTTCCAAATAAAGTCATCGTTTAGACGATCGGGAGAATGGATACAGCGGTAAAGTTTGTTATCCCTGATAGTGTAGTTGGGATATGCGTCTGGGTTGTTGGAGCATCCGAGAAAAATTTTGTTGTAGTGTTCAAGTCTACGATCAGGTGGTTCTTCAATCGTAATGGGATGTACGCCTTGAGGTGAAGTTTCTCGTGTATCAGGACGTTCTTGATTCTTATGTCTTGATAATAAATCTGGAACAACGTTATCCTTTCCTTTTTTATGTTTTATGACAAAGTTAAAGCATGACAAGCGTAAAGTCCAGCGAGCAAGTCTTCCTGATGGATTTGATAAATTCTGAAACCATTTAAGTGCAGCATGATCAGTATATATTGTAAATTCTTTACCATTGTCTAGGTAACATCGCCAATGTTCTAATGCAGTTATTACAGCCAATGTTTCTCTTTAAGTAGTTGAGTAGTTCTGTTGATTTTTGTTTAGTGCTTTACTCATGTAAGCAATCACGACTTTTTTATCATCTTGATGTTGAGTAAGCATTGCTCCTATGCCATAATTTGATGCATCACAATGTACAGAGAAGGGTAGTTCGAAGTTAGGGCAAGCAAGGACAGGAGCAGTTACCAAAGCTTCTTTAAGTTTCTGGAAAGCAGCTGCAGCTTGTGAATTCCATAAAAATTTAGGAGCGTTCTTCCCGGAACAGGTTAGTTGGTTGAGTGGAGAGGCAATAGTGCTAAAGTTTGGAATGCATCTTCTGAACCAGCTGCAGGTGCCTATGAATTTTCGTACTTCTTTTCTGCAAGTAGGTACAGGATATTTTAAAATAGCTTTTATTTTATCTGGATCCGCACGTAGACCATACTCGTCCACTAGAAAACCAAGGTATTTCAGTTCTTTCTTGAAGAATTGACTCTTCTCAAAGTTAATAGTTAGATTAGCATATGAAAGTTTTTCATGAACTTTCATGAGAAGCGATATGTGTTCATCAAAAGTCTCACTAATAATAACAATGTCATCCAGATAGCAAAATACCTTGTTCTCAAATTCAGGAGTAAACAGCATATCCATTAATCTTTGTAGAGTTGCAGGTGAGTTGGTGAGGCCAAAAGGCATTACTTTGAATCTAAACATACCTCTTCCAGGTACATAAAATGCAGTTTTATCTTTATCCGCAGGATTCAAGGGAATTTCCCAAAATGCTTTCGCAATGTCAATGCTTGATAAGTATTTGGCATTCTTCAGGTTGTCCAAAATTTCGCTTATTAGTGGCAACTTATAAGCATCACGACGTGTTATTGAGTTAAGCTTCCTGCTGTCAACACAGAAACGCCATTCACCATTCTTCTTCGGAGTGATGAGAACTGGAGATAACCAAGGCCTTTCGCATTGTTCAATGACCTTCCATCCCAGCATCTTGTCAACTTCATTAATTAACGCCTTTTGTTTTTCAGGAGACAGTCTATAACATCTTTGTTTGATTGGAAGAGAATCACCAGTATCAATCTTGTGGGTGATTAAATGTGTGCTTCCCAGGATACCTTTTTACTCAAAAGAAATTGTCTTGTAGCGTTGGATGATGTCGTTAGCGATGTTCTTTTGATTAGAAGTTAAATATTCATAAGGTAAAACTTTAATATCTTTAGTTTCGATAGCAGAGCATTTAGATTCTGTAAAGTTAAGAGAAGATAAAACACTAGGTAAAAGATTAAATTTTCTCCAAAAGTCAATACCTAGTATTAGCGAAGGAAATATTTCAGGGAAAACATAAGCTTTAATTAAATCAGTTTGATTATTGAAATGAACAGGTAAGTCAAAATAACCCAAGGAGTTAATTTTTTGATTATTAGCAGTAGAGACAGTAATAAGATCTGACTTGAAAAGTTTACAGCCCAGTTTAAGAATTTCTAAATGAGAATTATTACCTAGAATAGTTACTGAGCTGCCAGAATCTAGTAAACCAGATAAAGTTAAGTCGTAAATTTTGACATTAACGAATGGTCGATTAAGATCTTGTTCTTTGGAGTAGAGTGTAGAAGAGATTTTGTAACAAGAAAAGAAGTTTTGAATTGTTTTAATCCAACTAGTCCAATCGTCTTTATCAAAGTTTAAGTTACTTTTCAAGTCAGCAGTTAGTTTTTTGAACTAGTATGTGGTTTGGGAGAACAAGTAGGGCAATCTGCAGTTCTAAAGCCTTTAAGACCACATTTGAAACAAATCACGAATCGTGGTTGAGTACAAGTGTTCAAAGTATGACCTTGTTTGCGACAGCGAACACAAAAAGAGCTTTCTTGAGGGGCTTTAGTTTGAGAGAGACTATTAATTTGTCTAGAAGGGTATTTGTAGGATGAAGTGAATTTATTCATTAATGGAGGAGAAGGTCGTGAGTTATTGGAAAAATTTGGAGAGTCAACTGAACTTGAAGTGGAATGCTTGTAGTTGAATTCAGAAATAAGAGGATTTTGTTGTACATTTGGTTCTTTAAATTGTTTGTCTCTGTCTAGGAACTTTTCATAATTTTGGCAAGTAGCCAGAAGAGAGTCGATAGAGTCAATGTCTTTTAGGGCTACGAAAACTGAATAGCATGGGCGAATATTCCTCAAAATAATCTCCAATTGTTCTATTTCAGAAAGTTTCTTCGAAAGACGAGAGAACATTCCAGACATAATGGAAATATAGATGACGATAGGTTCATCACGGCCTTGAGTTCGATTCCTAATCGCTTCTAGAAGTTTATGATCATAGTCAAAACCAGCAAAGTCTTTAATTAATAAAGAGGAAAGTTCGTTCCAAGTTAAGTTTGGATTCTGATTATATTTAAATCTGAACCAATGAAGAGCATTGTCGGTGAAAATTTCGAACGCTTGAGAAATCAACAAGTCTTTGGACAAGCCACGAGCTAAGCAGTATTCTTCAAGTTTTTGAAGAAAGGATCTTGGAGAGCTTTTACCATTGAAGGTGTGTCTTTTCAGATCTTTGAAGACGTTAATTGGAGAAAAAGATTGAGGTGGTGGTGAAGGATACGGGGTATGGATCATAACAGAAGTTTGAGAAACAAGAGGAGGTTCCATGACAGTCGGGTCAACAGGAGGGTCAAGTGATGAAGAGTCATTTTCAGTTGAAGGTGGAGTCAAGGATTCGAATTGTTTAGCAATAGCGTCAAATTTCATCTTCAAAGTATCGAAATTAGCTTTAAAGTCTGGATATAAGTCAGTATCTATTCGCTCTAACCTGTAAAAAACATGGTTAATAAAAGTTTCTATTAGTCGTAAATATTTGGTTTCACCTTGTAAAAATTTTTTAATTTTACAGTCCAGATAGGTCAATGTAGAATCAATTTGAGACAAGTCATCCTCGATCGGAATTGGAGAAGTCAGAATATCTTCAGGGTGAGAATTCGCAACTAAACGTAAAACTTGTTTTTTTAGAAGCAAAACAGTATTAGCTGGTTCCTCACATCTAATCTTCACTTCGTATTCAAGTTCGGCCTTGTTAAGGAATTCGTACTTAATAACCCTTTTCATTGTTATAATTACGTGTAAAGTTAAGTTTAAGAAAATAAAAATATTATTAAAATTGTACCTCTTTAAATTATCTAGAATAAAAATATTAGAGTGATGAATGTAACTTAGAGTGATGAATGTAAATGAAGTGTTATATGTAGGTCTAAATATAATCCAGATAAGTTGAAAACTAGAAGAAGTTTTGTTTTAGAATTTTGAAGGTATGAAAAGGACGAATAAATGAATGATGAGTAATGAGTTAAGAACGAAAGAGAAAGCAATTAAATCAAAAGGGAATGGACAAGGCGCAGTAAAGGTGAAGAATTAAGAGAGAAAGAGGACTTTTACGTTGGGCGCCAAACTGTCGTGAAGCGACAATTAAAAGAGAAAGAACCTAACCTAAGAACAGCAAAACAACAAAAGTAGACCAAGAAAATTATATATTTAAAGTTTCAGAAAAGTATTTACAATTTTATAAAAAAAATGAAATATGAAGATGATGGATGAAATGAGATTACAATTAGGTTTTTAAAAAAAAATAAAGATAGGAGAATAGGACAATATAGTTTTATAGTGGAGCCTGGAGCCTCGCTGCTTTTGTAGAAATAGGCACACGCAGAGCTTGAGGTTTCTCAGCGGCGGGGTAGGTGCGCTCAGTACATGGAGAAGTAGTCGCCGCGCCCAGAGGTAGCGCGGGCAGTAGGTGCACTCGGCGCCTGGAGCAAGCAGTCGTAGCGTGCCCGAAGGTAGCGCGGGCAGTAGGTGTACTCGGCGCCTGGAGCAAGCAGACGTAGCGCGCCCGAAGGTAGTATGGCCCCGCGCTTGAAGCAGACTGCCGACGACTTCACGTGTAGATGGAGGCTTGCAGGATCCCGGGGCAAAGCGGCCCCGGGATAAGGCCTTTAGTAGATGTTTCTCGTTTGAGAACTGAAGCGAGACTCTCCTGTATTCTCCAATTGTTTGGCTTTTATACCTTTTTAGAGAGAACGAGAAATTATTTAAATTAAAACGAAATTTATTATAAATGACCTACAGCCAAAGAGTATTTATGTAGAAATAACATCATACCAGAGACGAATTTGAATAAAAGTTACCATGACAACGGTATAAATAGTAGTTGTCATATTTACCAATTTTTGATTTTTGGACTGTTATTAAGAAACTATTACATTAAAGTAAGAAACGAGATATTATTCATATAGGAAAAACTAATGCACGACAACGTACACTAAGCCTGAAATTGTAGAGTTACAGAGAATTCAATAAAAGACCAAAAAAAAAGGTAAGACTTCGTTGACAGCTAGTTTAAAAGTACTAAATAGTATGAAAATACGCAGTAAAATGATATGTTATTGTGTAAAAACGTTACAGGATCCTATAGAAATAAAGGTGATGCAAAATATAAATGCAGAAAATCAAAATCAGAATGGAAAAATAGTATAAAGTGATGCAAAACATGAATGCTGAAAATCAAAAACAGAATGAAAAAAATAGTATAAAGTGATGCAAAACATGAATGCAGAATATCAAAACAGAATGGAGAATTAGTGTACAATGAAATGTAAGTAGCATAACACTACAACGTTTGATTTGTTTTTAAAATTAATTTACCGCTTTAAGTAAGTCAATAACTTCACTATTGATCAGAGGCATAGAAGGGTTGTGAGCACAGGATCGATTTCCATACATTTTTGGTGTTATGGTACTAAAACTTAAATTCTTTATATTTTTATTACTAGAGAAGTGTTGTAAGTTTTTTTTATATTTCAATGAAACTACTTCTAATTACTTGGTGATAGGGTTCCTTTCCTACCTAGGCGTCCGTTGGGGTAGGTACCACCATCTTATCTATTAGTCCTTACATAGCCTTCTTTGTTTTAACTTGTTAGCAGATGTCCATGGGCAGTGGAAGACATTTAGCGTCTTGTGGACTGTAAGTCGGTTTATACCTTCAGTTTAATAAAAATTATCAAATGAGTATAATCATAAAACCTATGTTTAGCAATTAACAATATCTATAAACTCTAATGGGCACAAGTAACACAGTAGACACATTCTGTTTGCCCGAAGTTGACCATATTCGACACGCTAGTGAAACTTCTTGGCGAAACGTCTTGATGGATTTTGATTTAAAGGATGTCGTTAGATTCGTCTTTTGTGTAAGTGACTTGAGTCCAAATAACTAAACGCTATCAAATATATCAAAAATAAATCTCGTGGTGTCACAGTCCAAGTGACAAAAGCATCTTAAAATTAAGCAACGTTTGAGTGAAATTTATATTTATTTACGCATTTGGATTTATTTATTGTTAATTTATTGTTGATTTAATTTAATTTTTATTTAATTATTGTTTTAAGAATTGGGCTTGTTTGATATAAGGCCAAACCGAACGAAAACATGGGTCTGCTAAATTCCAGAACAATATCCAAAGACCAATGTCTAATATACTTCTCTTTCAATGAATACACGTTTTTTTTCCATTGATAAGATTATTAATATAATCTTGTATGTATATACACTGGTCATAATACATTCAAATGTGTGTATGCTCAATAAATTAGAGGACATTGGAATAAAACCTCCTTAAACTGCCCGAACTTTCCGTGAATGTATTATAACGAAGCTTAACAAATACGCATCGCATTGTGAGGGATGTCGATTGGATCGAATGAGTCAGAGCGAGGGGCGCGTGGGGCTCTCCCTCGCTATTTGTGCCACGGGACTAGGGTTGGCAGACATCCTTTATTTTAAAGGACGTCCTCTATTTCAGACTCAAAAATTGACCTTGTCCCCTAATATTTTTAAAAGAGAACGAGGCAGTATCGCGTGTATTCTACATTCCCTCTACTAGTTGAGGTCAAGGAGTTTAAAAATTACTTTGAGGTGACGTGCGATTTTAAAGAGGCAAAGTACGTTGCATTGCGTATTAGCATTGTTTTTTTTATTAGTAAATGTAGCTACGGATACCATAACAGCATTTAATTGAAAACAATATACGATATCCTTTATTTTCATCCTATGTCCTTTACTTAAACTTACCAAATCCTCTAAAACATAAAAGGGAAGCTGGCAACCCTACACGGGACCAAACGCGTCGTCTGTGCTAACGAGATATAAAAAAAACTCGAATAGTTTTACGAGTGTGTTCTAAACGCAACAAGTGTTCTTCGCGAATCGTTGTTAATTGTAATTGCCGATGACCGTTGCTTCGTTAATTATACAGTTAACAATATCAGAACAACTTACAAAATGTCAAAGATGAAATAAAACGTATGTGGAATCTTCAAACTGTAAGAACTGTACCCATAGTTCTGTCCACCACAAGGGTAGTGATATCCTTGCACCATTCAATCAAATCACTCGATCTAAAAGAACAATCTTTTGTTAGTTGACAAAAGGCTGTGATCATATGCACATGCCAAACTGTCACAAAGTTTTTGCAGTGTGAACAGATAATATAACAATAAATATTTATACATATAGACTAATAGATGTCCACTTGGTTTAGGCCCGTGAGAATCTTTGTTCCGGTTGTAATACCGAAAGTACAAAAGTTACCTTTATAATAATAATAATAAAATAAGAGAAGTCTTTATTCGGACAAAGTATTGATTGTTTCTATATCGACTTAAGCTAGTCTTGCCTTGACGTCACCGTCGTGCCTCTTTTGACAAAGATCTGCTCCGACTGGGACCATTTTTCTCTGTCACCAGCCATTCTTGTTCATATGCCACCTGCAACAGCCTTTCTCTCATCGACCCATCATGTGGGTGACCTGCTTCTTTTTCTTCCCCTTTAGTCTGTCCCTGTAGTTTCTGCCCCTGATAGTATGCGCTGTCCATTTCCATATAAGTTATCTAATGATTATTGTAATGTCCTCCATTATGGTGTGTTTCTTTATGTTTCCAGTTCTTATTTTGCCTGATAATTTCGTTTAAATCGTTTTAAGATTTACGATTCGGTTTACGATTAATTCAAGTAGCGCGAGTAACACGAGGGTTTATTTTCAATGACCAGAAGTCTCCTTGTGTAACACGCCAATTACGTCTAAATTTCAATAGAGAATATGGCTGGGTGCTCTGGAGTATATCAACATGTCCAAAATCGTCCCAAGCATTACATCAGATTTAATAGAATACAAATCCTCGCAAAAGAACACCGATTTCTACCAAGGATGATTCGCGAGGCTTGAAATTTAAACTATCCAAATTTCAATAGACAAAGTGGCTGAAATTAAAAATAAATTAATTTTGCAAGACTTCAAGATACTGTAGGCTAATTCGGCAAAGACTATACCAAAACCTAATATTCAAAAGCTGAAAGTAACCCCGGTTAACTATACATCTGGACGTAAAACATCTTAGTCCCCCACGTGACCATAAGTGCTCGAAAGAACCTAAAACACAGAGAAATTAGTTTTTTATAGGATAAGGGTGAAAAACGAGCACACAGTCCACCTGATGGTAAGTGGTTGCTGCGGCCCATAGACATCTACATCTATCCTCTGTTACAGATCAAAATGCAGATGCGTTTTCACCCGTGAGGAATAGGATAGAATGCTTCATTTCCAGTAAAAAGGGCCTCCGGCCACCTGCACTCACCAAGCGAAACGCAGAGGTAAGCCTCTTCTACTTCACGCTGGTATTCTGTGAGGTCGTGGTACCACCCCGGTTCGAGCCGGCCCATCCGTGCGACTGCAAAAGCTGCCGCCTGGCTCTACCACTGTTAATAGTTTTAGTAGATATAAGAAATCTTTCCTACTTTATTTTTATAGTGATAGTTCTTAATCGTGGTAGAGCCACGCTGCATCTATAATATGGTTTCAGCACGAATAAGTTGGATCGACCAGGGAAGGATCACGCTCTCATGGAATACCAGCATAAAATAGCAGTTTAGTGCTGCTGTGTTTCGTATAGTGAGTGTAGAGAACCGGAAATCCTTTTTATGTACAATTAGCTGTTCCCCGCGACTTCACCCGCGTGTAATATAGGGTTTTAATTATATTGCTCCGAATCCTAATTCTTATTCTCAAAAATAACCATCTTAGCTGAACTAATTCAGAGGTGACACTCGCTACAGTCGCGAATAAGCGACAATGCCATAAGGGCCGATTTTCAATCCCAAGATAAATAGACAAATAGCGTTTATTCGAGAAATAGCAAATAAATGAAATTTGCTACCGTCAGATAGGCTTTATTGAACGAATAACTGACTACCCGAGGAATAACTTCATCTGTCCCATTTCTCCCCTTGATGACCGAGATAACTGCTTATTCGATGGATATTTTTATTCAATGGCAGAAGGTGCTAAATACATTTTACTTTTTCGTAATATTTTTATTTTAATTAAAAAAGTAAAGGAACAAAATCGGATTATTAAGTGGCGAAGCTTGCGAAGTCACTTATTGATTTCACGATGTCTGTCCGTCTGTCCGTTTGTCCCACGATTATCTCGAGAACGGTTTCGAATTTTCAAATTCTGTTTTCAGAAATCGATTACTGATCACCCAGGCATCTGAACCTCCTATTTTGAATTTTTTTTCCGTTAGAAACCGCTACAAAGCTGATTGCTTCGCCACTTTGCTATGCTGTTAGCTTGCTAGGTTTATTTTATTAGTATTTGAAGGCCACCTCGGGTTTTTAACACCCGATGAAAAAGAGAGGTGTAATAAGTTACCGCTATGTGTGTCTTACCTGTCTGTACGTGGCGTTGTAATTCTTAAATGGGTAAACCGATTTGGTTGCGGTTTTTGTTTAAAAGGTGATTTCATCGAGAGTGTTCTTAGCTATGAACCCAGAAAATCTTTTCAGCCGTTTGAAGATCACCAGCTCCATTGATTCAGGGTTTTTGAAATTCTAAATTTAATATTACGTTGTTTTGCATAGAGCATTTAATTTATGTACTTTTTCATTATCGCTTATTTAGACTTTATATTCTTCATTTAACAAACATTTCACGTGAATTATAGAACCATCTGTTGTTCCCATACAGATTCTTTATCTTTTTCGTCACTCCGTCAATATTTTTACTTTCAAAACCGTGTTTATGTCTATCGATCAAACTCACAAACGCTCTCTTTTCTTTACTTTATTAGCGGTTATTATTTGTATGGAATAAGCGTGACATACGAACATACAGTTCACCTGGTGGTAGGTAAATACTTTTCCCATGGTTATCTACATCTATTCTCGATTAAGAAGCAAACTTCATATGCTTTGTTACTTCTGAGGACTAAGATGGAATGCCTCGTTTCCAGTAAAAAGGGTCGCCGGTTCTCTACACTCACCATACGAAACATAGCAGTATTGAGCTGCTACTTTATCCTGGTACTATTTAACGGCGTGTTTCTTCCCCGGTACCACGTGATAATTTATTAATTTATTAAATTACAATCAAAATAACACGAGTTTAAAATACACAACACAAATATCACTAACCAAAAATAGCATGAAATAAGAAGCCTATAGTTAAAAAAAGTCCTCATAATTGAACTGGCACTTGATAGTCACATTTTTTGTCCTCAAAGAATATAGAAATAGTTTGTCCTGCTTTAACGATTGGCCAGATAATCGTGAGATAAAACACAATTGAAAAATAGACAACTAATTTATTAATTAATATTAAATTAATTATAACATATTATATACAACAATTAATAACATTCTTTATTAATTTATAATTTAACTATTCGACGGCTAGTCAGTCAAATAATTTTATTCGTTAATTAGATACTAGACATTTTATCTGAGAATTGAAAAATCTTAAGTACCTATATTAATGTTCTTTATATTCTTTTGTCAATAATGAGGATCTCTGCGTGAAAGAAAAGGAGATATCCGCAGTAGAACTAAAGAAACGACACCGGATCATATGTTGAAATAACAATGGGCCGGCCATTCAGTTCCAAGACAAACCGATGGGGAAAAAAGCTCTCAAATGGAAGCCTCATACCGGTGAGCGGAGTGAAGTGCGGTCCGATTTTATATAGGTGGCTTAGTACGTGATTTATGGTATTTCCTTGGATGTAGTATGCACGCTTTTATAGAATATCAGTGTAATGCTGCTGTTTTACACTGATATTCTGTGAGAGCCGAGGCATTCCCATCTTAGTTCTCAGAGGTGACAACATAACTGAGTTTTGATTCTCATTATCCACTTATTATCCTGTAGATTGTGTGTTCGTTTGTCACCCTTATTCTATAGAAAAAAATATCATAGTGGACTTGTAAAGAGTTGTAATGGATTGGCTTATTTCTATTCTCAATTTTAGTTTTTACGTAATCTTTCTCCTCCATCTTCTTGACAACAGGTTCAATCAAAAATATCACTAAAGCATTTATGATTCAATAGTAGACCACAGGCTAAATTATTTACTTCGATAAACGTTCCAATATCGATTCAGCCGCCAAGATACGATCGCTTTGAACGCCTAAGGGCATTTTATTACGAAATAGCAACCCGTCCCAGCTTCGTCTGTGTGGTGTTTATTGATGTCATTTATGTATTCATTTAGATTTAATATAATCATAAAACCACCATTATTCATAGCAGCCTGTCAAAAATCCACAGCTGAACATAGATCACCGCCTTAGGTTGCCTAATAGGGGAGATTTTTGTTATAGTTGCCACGTTTGGTGGCGGGTTTTTATTATTTTAAACTGTTATAAAGAAGGTGCTGCTACTCTGTTTTAGATTCCCTCTGTTGACATCTCCTGTTTTATATTCCTTCTGTTGCCTGTTACGACTTGCAAATTATTTTAATAACTTAAAAAATTATATAAAAATTGCCATGTAAAATATAGCCTCGATAAAATTTAAGTGTCTTTCCGTAATATTCAAACAACAGTCGTCTATTAAGCTCATGGGTTTATTTGCATGCTATAAAGACATCATCATCATTACAGCCCTTTACAAGTCCACTGTTGAACATTCCTTGGGGAGGCCCATGGAATGCCACAAATTACGGTCCTGAGCCACCTGTATCCATCGACTTCCTGCATGGCTTACCAGGTTGTCACTTCATCTAGTACACTTCGCCTACCAGTACGAGGCTGCCACTCGAGAACCTTGCTTCTCCATCGGTTGTCGATTCTTCGAGCTACATGGCCGGCCCATTACCACTTCAGCTTACTAATCCATTGGGCTATGTATATCGATCACTATCAATACATGAATAACCATTTCTGTTTGTCCGTCTGTCTGTCAAGGCTAATCTTCGGAATAGCTTAGCCGATTGTGATGAAACTTTATGAACAGATTAAGAACAATGCCAGAAGTGATCTGGAGGGCTCGGATAACGGTATATTTTTCGAAACGTTTTCGCCTTAAATACCTAAAAACTTATTTGTTTCGTTTATGTTCGAACGGAGTCATAATAAATTTTAAATCGTTCTTGTTCAATAAAACGTTTCTAATGTTTAAAATGAAACCGTTTTTTCCAATTTTTGGCCCTGCAATACGATAGAAAAATATCTTATAGGTTTAAACTTTTCGTGGCACGTGCCATTCATTTAGCTTCCTGCGGAATGAACCGTTTTTTACGTTTTCACATTACGTTCTCATTTAGTTTTTGTTCCGAACAAAATGTTATACAAGGACCCGTCCCAAACGTTTTAAACCGTTATTTTTAATAACGTTTCCGAGGCCTGGTGATCTGGGCTATATTTTATCATGCCTATATACCTGATAGTTTTCAAACAAAAAAATTCAAAACGAAAAACGGGAAACAAGTCAGGAGATGTGCATAAGTGTTTTCTTAATAAGGACAAAAAGATAAGTCATACCGTCAGAATTGGTGCATAATGTCACCTTAGTTAGCATTAAAATAATTAAGTATATTAAGCTAAAAGATCACTTTCTTAAGTTAAAAAAAAATTTTTCTGCTGAATTCAAAAAGGAGCCGGTACTCAATTCGTCTGTATGTTTTTTTATGTGTGTCACCTCATAACTTTTAACTGGATGAGCCGATTTCAATTATTCTTTTTTTATTTGAAAGTTCGTACTTCACATGTAGTCCCAGGATAATTTCATCAAGGTCAGACCAATAGTTTTTGAGTTATTCTTAATAAATTATATTGAAGTCGGCTGTATAACGTTTTTAATTTTAAATTAGGTATGTACTCGTATATGCATATTGACAGTGGTAGAGCCACGCGATAACAGAGGTAGAGCCACGCGGCAGCTTTTGCTGTCGCACGGATGGGCCGGCTCGAACCGGGGTGGTACCACGACCTCACAGAAAACCAGCGTGAAGTAGAGGTTTACCTCTGCGTTTCGCTTGCTGAGTGCAGGTGGCCGGAGGCCCTTTTTGCTGGAAATGAGGCATTCTATCTTAGTCCTCACGGGTGACAACGCATCTACATTTTGATTTGTAATAGAGGATAGATGTAGATGTCTATGGGCCGCAGTAACCCCTTACCATCAGGTGGACTGTGTGCTCATTTGTCACCCTTATCCTATAAAAAAAAACTCCCAAATCCCCTATTATTGTAACCAACTGGAATTTATTAGCAGGTTTTTTTTAAGTCACTTTCTTTTTTTGTCTGTCTTTTCTTCGTTTCAGGTGGAATTTCGTAATTGAAATTAAACTAACTTTCTGGTGAGCTGGAAAGAACATCGGTCACGGCCCATACATGCTGTGACCTGGCTATAAAATATAGCGAATATGACTAGTGTATGGATTAATCCGTTCTCTCTTGGTGCAAAGTAAATCCTAAATTGAAAACATATTATTTAAAGCCTAGAATCATAGAACGTTACGCTTATATATTTCGTCACATTTGAGGTTATGATTTAGCCATGATTGCAGCTACGACTACAACCTCAGCTAAAACAATTGATATGTAAACTAGGCAGTAATATATACTTAACTAAATAAGTCAAGTCAATGGCTAAAACCACAAAAATGCGCTAAGTATCTAAGACACAGGTGCTTTGACTTTTGGTCACGCTTTGATAGCTCTCGTGTCATAATACCACAGACTGCATAGACACGCTCATAATAAGTTCCGTTCTTAGTATTAGTGCATTCTATATTTACTGTCAACCTATAATTTGCATCTTATTTCGGAATACCCTATATCTAAAAATGATATTATTGATAATACAGCTAAGTTATTTTACCGGCTCGAATAAAACAAGTTGAACCCCATAATTTAATATACACCTAAGTCACTATTTTTTGACGTATCAGTCAATGGTGGTCGTTTCATATTTTGGTCAGGTCGTATTTGACCGATGTTCTTTTGAATATAGCTCAAATTCGGATTACAATGTAAGAATATGATATGAAAAAAAAACGTGGTATATAAATTATTTTATATTTCGGTTGTTTGTCAATCGAACTCAGACGCGTGTAGAGGCGATTGAATTGTAAATAGAACTGACTGCAATGCGGAGACACCATTACGTTTGGGATAAAACATTCATTGAGTACTCTCATCGGTCGTCAGCCAGACAATAATTACAGATTTATATTTATTTATTTATATCCTCGTCCTGTCCACAAAAAAAAAACTACTTTCTAAATTATGCCCACTGTCATTTTTAAAAGCCAATTTGTTTAAAGTAGTCACTGCTCAGACCAACTAAGGTGAAGAAAATGTCTTAAAGTTGTGTTATAACTTATTTTTTTTTTAATTTGAAGTCCATATCTTTTGTTCTTTTTAAAGGCAATACTAGGCAGAATTGCTCGTCATCATCAAAGTCGGAGAAGTTTAACGTACATTGCTCCGAACTCTGATAGAGTAAGATTCAAGCTGGCTCGTCAATTTAACAGCAGTTTTGATTTGTCTCGCCGACACGGTTACTAGAGTCCGAACAGCAGCGTGCTACTCGACGGAAAATTTTAAAATTATGGAATATAATGTTCCCTAAAAAATAAAATAACTCTAAGGCCGTGGGTTCGAATCCGCCATTAGATTACTGTCGTGAATGACACCTAACACAAGCGTTTTCTGCTCACTAGGAGTGTTTAAATGGAGTAGTGTAAACAGCATTGCTAATATTTTATTAATTTAAGACAAAATTGTGTTATTTGATTTATGAGATATACTGCTATTAAGCAATGGTTCATTCATTTACATAACGACGCTCTGAGAATAGAATCTGTTTGATTTGTTTCAACAGTCATTCGTTCATTGAAGTCTACTGCTGAACGTAGCACTCACCTTGCAAAAAGGAGGTTTGTAGAGGGTTTAGTAGATTGGTTCAGTAGAGGGCGCTGGCTGGGCGGCTGCCACGATAAATATGCAACGTAGTTGTATTTTAATTTGCTGAACGTTTATCTTAGCTTGCATAGCTGAGCCAGCTTTTCATACATACTTACTGTTTTTAGGCATTTTTTTATAGGATAAGGGTGACAAACGAGCACACAGTCCACCTGTGGTAAGTGGTTGCTGCGGCTCATAGACATCTACATCTATCCTCTATTACAAATCAAAATGTAGATGCGTTGTCACCCGTGAGGACTAAGATAGAATGCCTCATTTCCAGCAAAAAGGGCCTCCGGCCACCTGCACTCACCAAGCAAAACGCAGAGGTAAACCTCTACTTCACGCTGGTTTTCTGTGAGGTCGTGGTACCACCCCGGTTCGAGCCGGCCCATCCGTGCGACAGCAAAAGCTGCCGCGTGGCTCTACCACTGTTATCGCGTGGCTTTACCACTGTTAATATGCATATACGAGTACATACCTAATTTAAAATTAAAAATGTTGTACAGCCGACTTCAAAATAATTTATTAAGAATAACTCAAAAACTATTGGTCTGACCTTGATCAAATTCTCCTGGGACCACATGTGAAGTACGAACTTTCAAATAAAAAAAGAATAATTGAAATCGATTCATCCAGTTAAAAATTATGTGGTGACACACATAAAAAAACATACAGACGAATTGAGTACCGTCTCCTTTTTGAATTCGGCAGAAAAAAGTTTTTTTTTAATTTATTTATCACATAAACAAACCTTACAAATATTTGTAGTGCATTTAAAAAAGACAAGGTTTATACTTCAGCTATCGAGAATTTACAATTTTATAAGATACATACTATAGCGTACTGTTGTATTGTAGGTAAATACTAAAAAAAGAAAAAGAAGAAAATTACGTTGTAATAACTTAAGAAAGTGATCTCTTAGCTTAATATACTTAATTATTTTAATGCTAACTAAGGTGACATTATGCACCAATTCTGACGGCAAGTTATTGATAAGCTGAGCTATTAAATAGCTCGCAGTTCGCAGAGCCGTTTCTTAGAAATTGCTCGAGTGTGTACATACATATCTGAAATAAACACACGTAAAATAACGTTTACAAAGTGCGCTCATAAATAATGACACCGTTTTCTTAGTCACATGAAACAAAATTAGTGTTAAATTGTTGAAAACAGCGTTCGCGGTTCACAAAACAAAGACCTAGTCTTCTCGCCCGCTCGCAGTGGACTAAAAGAGTTACGGAGAATTGACCGTAACTTAGTGCGCAATGTATTAAGGCCGCAGTAGTACATAGTAGTTTTGCTTGTTGTGCTTGTCTAGTAGTTTTGCTTGTCTTGGGTTGGCAACCGCATTTTTTAATTAATTTAAGTTTTAAGTTAGGTACGTATGTCCTGTTTCATTTTCCTCTTCCTTCTCTCGCGCTGCTTCGTGTTTATTGTGTTCACATAATTCGCCTCTCAGATTAATAATAGGTCATCGCGGTCTGAGCGTGCGAAGACCTATCAATGATCTAAGATTCGCCTATTCGCTTCAAAAGTTCATCAGTTCATTCAATCAGTTTTTCATTGCCGTCATAACAGCCGTCTAAAGGCAACTTCTATGTTCATTTCTCAAATTAAGTGAAACTAGTTGAAATTTGTTAACCCAGCGGTACTAGGTCGCTTTAAAAGAGCCTTTATCAATTATGCCATTTGAAGTCAATCAAACAATTCATGCGGTTTTAAGCGACGTTTGAAATCGTAAAAAATCATCGCGGGAATATGTTCCCAACCCAAATCCATTTTAGAACGCTACACGACATTTCAATTTAGCTCGTGAAAAATGTGGAGGCAAATTTGAAATTGGAACACTCGTATTATTTTCCTTAGTAAATTATCTTATTTTCATATAAATGGCCAGTGTCTCATTACAAAGAATTTTTTTTCTTAAAACTTTTTACGTGGCCTGTCATGTATTTAATACAAACAACCGTGTGTTCACGTAGTCTGCAATAAACAAATCCACTTTGGTCGATTGAAACGAAAATGTATTTTTATAAAAGCATTGCTCAAAATTGGCCAAATTTAACATAACGATGTTTATTCCGTAGTTCCAGCTGACACGTTCGTTCACCTCAGAGGGCGAGCTGCGAGGGGTTGGGGATCGGGGCATTCAGGGGGGAACGGTACCAGGGCACGCGATGCGATGTTTAGCGACCTCTATCCCCAGCTGCCGGTAAATCTGTGCGAATCCGGAATTATATCCGCTCATCCGTGGATGCGCGTCCTTTGAATCCGCTGTCTAATTTGTAAAATTTGTAAACTGGTTTGCTTACTGCAAAATTATCAAAGCTATTGCATACTTGCGCTAACATTAATCATTCAATCAGATGTTTTGAAGCAAAATTCGTTATTTTATTTGTACATTTCGTTACTTTAGTCAACAGTATTAATTAACGTGTTCAAAATTTAATCAATTTATTCTGATTAATGTGTCGGGTTCTTTTTACAAATGAGTATGACAAAAGAGTATGGCAAAAGTATAGACAGTTAACCTACGACGACTTAGTCGACGGAATCAAAATGCACATGCGTTTTCACCTGTGTGGACTAAGATGGAATGCCTAGTTGCCTGAAAGAATGGTCGCCGGTTCACTTCACTCACCTCGCGAAACACAGCAGCATTAAGCTGCATTAGTTCTCTTTTTATATAATCAAAATGCAGATGCTTTATTACACCTGAGGACTAAAATGGAATGCCTCGTTTCCAGTAAAAAGGTTCTCCGATTCTCTACACTCACCATACGGAAGACAGCAGCATTAAGCTGTTATTATTACGCTGGTATTCTGTGAGGGCGTGGTCCTGCTCCAGTCGAGCCGACCCGTTAGTGCTACAACCATAATATAGCTGCAGCGTGGTGCTACCACTCCCGGGATCATCATGTGAGGTTTCTTGCTCTAGTTCAGCGTGCTAGTATTCATTTTTAGGGTTCCGTACCTCAAAAGGAAAAAACGGAACCCTCATAGGATCACTTTGTTGTCCGTCCGTCTGTCTGTCTGTCTGTCTGTCTGTCTGTCTGTCAAGACCCTTCTTCTCAGGAACACGTGGAGGTATCAAGCTGAAATTCATATAAAATACTCAAGTCTACTGTCCCTTAGAGCTGTGAAAAAATCAAACTTCTAAGCCAACGTAATCAAAAGATCCGGCCGTTTATGCCGCAAATTTTCGACTTTCGCAAGGGAATCAAAACCTACAGGGTACTTCCCGTAAACTCAGAATCTTGAAATTTAGTACGAAGCAACGTTTTATAGCACAGATAAAGCAAAAATTGCGAAAAGTATAAATTTTTAGTTACATCATATAATAAAAATATTTTTAATAGTTTAAACTTATATACCTACGGCACAGTATAAATATGAACAGTATGGAAACTAAGCCTAGTTGAGGATATAATTACCTACGCTCCATTGAAGCAATAGGGTTGTAACTTTTAATGTTTTGATATTGCTTTTTTTATCAATCAATCGAATTTATATAACTTGCTTACAATTTAAATATGTAATCTCAGCAAAAAACGATAGTTTAAAAACGGAAAACAATTTAATATTAACACACAACAACTTGTAGAACTATAGATCTTTAACTTTGTCATTACGGCGTAACCTTTTGAAAGTTTCGGCGGGAACGTACGGGACGAAAACGTACCTTTATTCTTCATTAGTTGTTCCCTGCGACTTCGCTCGCGTGTTAGGGTTTTTTATTTTAGCGCGGAACCCTAATTCTTTTTCTAAAATAAAAGTAGCCTAAGTTACTCCTTATGGCATCAGCTATCTGCCAGTGAAAGTGCCGTCAAAATCGGTCTAGCCGTTTCGGAGATTAGCCGAAACAAACAGACGGACGGACAGACAGACAAAAATTTTAAAAATTGTTATTTAGTTATAAGTACCGTATTTACTTTCATTTGCATTTAGTAAAAAGCTGTTATTTTGACATTACAAACAGACACTTCAATTTTATTTATTTGTATATTATTACAAATTATTTACAGAATAATATTTTCGTCTTCTACGACAAGTTCGGAATTCTTTATTATTGAATTTAACTGTGTAAAAAAATATCATTCTAATGAACAGGATTTTTTAAAATAAACTGTTGGGAAACAAGGACAGGGTACTATGAAACTACTTTGCAGTTTATGTGTTTTTTTTAAAGCAACAACGAAAAATCGGTTTCAACACCCTCAAAAACCATGAAAATGACACCCATGACGAAAAAATTAATACCTGTTGCAGCCGTCATCTTGGATTTACATTTCAACAGCACTATCGGCTGCAACATACTCAAAAACTATGAAAATGACACCCATGACGAAAAAATTGATACCTATTGCAGCCGCCATCTTGGATTTATATTTCAACAGCATTATCGGCTTCAACATATTCAAAAACTATGAAAATGACACTCATGACCAAAAAATTGATATCTATTGCAGCCGCCATCTTGGATTTACATTTTAACAGCACTATCGGCTTCAACATACTCAAAAACTATGAAAATGACACCCATGACGAAAAAATTGATACCTATTGCAGCCGCCATCTTGGATTTATATTTCGACAGCACTATCCTCTTCAACTTCCTCGAAAACCATGAAAATGACACCCATGTTTTTTATTAGTGATCGATGCACCCATGACGAAAAAATTGATACCTATTGCAGCCGCCATCTTGGATTTACTTTTTGTTACCACTATTGCACTATCAGTTTTAAATAGCCTCAAAACCGCCGCAGTCTAGATGTACAAATAAGTTCACGAATTCATTATGATCAATCACACGGACTTATAATTCGATAACGATTATAACAATGACAATAAAAATCATTCTTGTCTTTCAAAATCAGCAGGAAGCTTAAAATAAGATAGTTTCGGTTTTGATGAAGCCGAGTTCAAACAGCCGTATACTACGCAATACGTTCGTGGCATTTTTAAAGTCTTGAGGCGACACTCGCTACTGAGAGCACCGCGACGAGCGCTTAGAAGTTTCGTCGTTGCGCATGTTTGTGTGAGTGTGCCGTTTCGAGCGTTTGCAGGAAGTTTCCATACTGTTCCTACTATATATTTACTGTGCCTACGGATTTGTTCGGAACCCTCGGTGCGCGAGTCCGACTCGCACTTGGCCGGTTTTTACCATATCTCTACGCTCTACATATATCGTATTATATGTTTGTACAGCTGTAGCATGACTATAACACGTAAATGGATGGATATTTTCAGTATTCAAGTATAAGTTACACGCGAGAGAAGCTGCGAGAAATGCTAGTATGTGGTGTTTACAATATGAGGATAATAATAGATGCTGTGCAGAAAGATAAAAGGGTAATTTTTATGGACAAAACACATATTACAGTTAAAAATATTCGCTTATCATTAAACAAACAGGAAATGTGATGTACTTATATTTTTAACCGGAATGTGATAATCAGAGTGGGAGAATGGAAAAAGGGCATTGTTAACCCAAAGCCCTTGAAATCATTGAGTTACATGTACTACGTACTAGAGAAGCCATTCCAAACAAAAATTGTGTCCTACTCTATGTCTTCGCGCATGCGCGGGAGTAGTAGTCGCGCATGCGCGAAGACTTTAATTTGATATAAAATAAGATATTAATATAAAATAAATAAAAAAATTTAATATAAAATATCTTAATTTCATCTAAACAAACATGTTATATTTCTATATAAAATGTAATAATTATTATTTTATGCAATTAACAAATCTTCAATTTACGCAATATTTAGTTTGTACGGATTGCAGTACAGTTCAGTTGAACATAGTCAATGTTCGGAATGGCTTCTCTAGTACGTAGTACGTATAACTCAATGCTTGAAATACAAACACTATATTATAATAATATTGAAATACAAGTTCTAAACACTAATTTATATAAATGAAGGACGGGAAGAGCGGTGCCTCCTAACTCAAGTTTCCTAACTTAAAAGGAGTGTTCCAATAATGTATTTAATTTTAAGTATTACTGGTTTGAGAATAAAGATTGGTTAAAAATTATGGCAAATATCATTCTGTATGTGAAGGTACCATGTAGTGGCGGTGCAAGAACATCCACAGAGGACAACAAAACACGAGATGGGCTAGCGTATTATTTATTTATTGTTATTATTAGGCAGCGTCTTCCTAATAACTACTAAAAATAAAAAAAACTGCGGTTGCCAACCCGCCTGCCAAGCGTGGCAACTATTGCAAATATCCCCCCTATGAGGTAATCTATGGGGGAGGTTTATGTTCAGCAGTGGACTTCAATAGGTTGTAACTTCTGTTAACTATGGGAAGGTATAAGTATCTTCCTTCGATCGACGGTCGCACATAACGACAGTCAAACCGTCTCAGGTTTGTATTTCACAGCACAGGTTTAATTTTTTTCAGCTTCTGTTTTACGATACAGGCTATATATTTTTTTTAATTTTTTTTAAAAAACGTTACCTCCACTTTCATTTTCAATTGATTGATTTCACAAGGACAAACATTCAGACCCAGAACAATTATTTGTAGGCCATACAAATACTTGTTCCGTGCTAGATTCGAACCCGGGACCCTTAGCGCTGCAACTCATTGCAAAGCCACTGCGCCACGAAGCCGTCAATATATACATCTTTGGAATACCCTTCCCAATGATATTAAGAATGTATCCAATAAAAATTCCATTAAACAATTTCTACGACAACATTACCTGAAGGCAATTACTAACAGACATGTTTATATATATATAACAACACCTCATTCCCAGTGGGTTATTATCAGTCATATACTCTTTCGTGTACTCATCAGGGTTCCGGGCTTAACCTAGTACAGTGCGGTACCATGTTCGAACTTTGACCTTTCACCCGCCTATCTGTTCCGATGACGCTAGTGTTGCCACTGGCGCCTGGGCATCGATACGGGAATAATAAAGGTCACGCCTTGACCCCAGCTGCGCATGCTCACGACCGTAATACCGCGTTCACACTAGGCGAGCTGTCCGAATTAGTTTGTATATACTACTAGCTGACCAGGCAGACGTTGTTCTGCCCTTCCGAACGACCTTTTGCCTTCCCAAAAAAACTCCTGAAATTAGCAATAAAAAAATTGAGGGTCACTCATCGGGATAAAACTATCCTATCTCTCAAGTTGGACTAAACTGCACACATTCTGCAATTTTTTTTTTGAAATCGGTTCTATCTGTTGAATACTTACAGCAACACGTGGTAGTTAGACTACTAAATTGTAGCTTATATTAAACGTTTGTACTTTTAACATAGAGCCATCTATTAAATATTTACTCAATCCAGTCAACAGATATCATCATCTGACAGAATCGTTTGGAGCTAACAGATAATTGTGACTGTCAAATAATAGATAAATAATTTTCAATAAAATAATATTGTATTGCAACTATAAATTGAGATGTAAGCTATCCTATCTTTTAAGTTGGACCAAACTGCACATTGACCAAAAATTTCATTGAAATCAGTTCAGTAGTTTAGGAGTCCATCGCGGACAAACAACGTGACACGTACTTTTTATATATAAAGACTAGCCGACTCGGCAGACGTTGTTCTACCATTTCTGATTGGTGACGCGATAAGTTTCATTTTCACACACACACACACACTTTTTTTATGGATTTATTAAATGTATAGCTAAATCCTCCTTAGGACTAATATAACCGTCAGCAAACATAATGACAATAAACTAAAAAAGGTAAAAACATAATCCTTTTTTTAACTATTCTGTAAGCGGATAAACATTTGTTATACACAATCATATACTGCCTACTTACAAAATATCATGTAAATTCGTCCAGTAATTTTTGTGTGAATCGTGAACACAACATAATTTTTCTGCAGATTTATATGTATAGAAGATTATTATTTTTATAAACTGTTAATCGCGTAGTGTACTAAATTCTCACACAACACGAGAGGAGACCTATGCCCAGCTGTGGGACGTATAAAGACAGTTGTAGCTTTACTAAACTTTGTTGTTAACGTATTCGACGGTAGAACCATGCTCGACTAGGGAACATAATACACATACCTACAGAATAAGGGTGACAAACGAGCACACAGTTCACCTGATGGTAAGTGGATGCGGCTCGTGTGTGGCGACGTGGCTCATAGACATCTACATTTACACTCGGTTAAGAATCAAAATGCGTTTCCAGTAAATATGGTTTTCCGTACTCTACACTCACCATACGAAACACAGCAGCATTGAGCTGCTATTATACGCTGGTATTCTGTAAGAGCGTGGTCCTACCCCGGTCTAGCTGACCCATACGTGCTACAGACATAGTATAGCTGCAGCGTGGCTCCACCACGTCTGCGTCTGTTTAATTGTCATTTAAAAAAATAATAAGCACCACATGTTTCAGTTCATCAGTGTGTTCGAGGGCTAAGCTATTATTCGCGCGTCAAGGCGCGACACAGGCCGACAAACCGCTGCCGCCAGCCCGGTTTCCGCCAGAGCACAATTAGATAGTATTATCACCGACGTGTCTAGCTTTCTAGTCTTATTAATACATTTCTCGTTCTTCTTCTTCATCGTGAGCCTGTAAGAGTCCACTGCCGTAGAGTCTTCCATACTGTAAGGACAATTTGCCTTAATCGTCACGCTTAGCGGTGGCATCCATCCATCCATCCATTACCGCCTATAAAAGTTCATTGCTGAACATAGACCTCTTTATAGATTGCCTCATAGGGGAGATATTTGCTGTAGTTGTAATGTTACTGTTGATTTAATAATTTCACCTCTTAGTGGGTCATGTGCTCCTGATAGATTATCTTCTATACAGCCATCCATTACAGCCTATAAAAGTCCACTGCTGAACATAGGCCTCCCCATAAATTAATTCATATCATGTTTGCGTATTAATTCATGTTTGCCATAATTGGCACGCTTGGCAAGCGGTTTGGCAACCGTAGTTTTTTATTTTTAGTCGTTATCAGGATGATATGATGATGATGGTCTGAAATAAGATGTAGTGACAAAAATTGAGAAAGGTATGCTGAGATGGTTTGGCCATGTCGAGAGAATGAATGAAGACCGATTGACGAAAAAAGTGTATAAGGCGAGTGTGAATGAAAGTGTTGGAAGGGGTAGAGACCTAGGCGGACATTTCTAGACCAAATCAGGGATGTCTTGAAAAAAGGCCAGGTCAAGAGTACCCTAAACCGTAGAGCATGTATGAAGAGAATAATGAAAGTGGACGAAGCGAAACAAGTATGTAAGGATCGTAGCAAGTGGAAAGAAGTGGTCTCTGCCTACCCCTACGGGAAAGAGGCGTGATTATATGTATGTATGTATGTTATTAGGAACACGCTGCTGTCCATCATCTGTTTTAATTTCCCTCTGTCCCCTCTTACGACACCCTGTAGTGGGCTGTAGGTATTCTCACACCACCACTACACGGTACGGCGGTGGTATCACATAAACGAACACATCACCTAATTTCGGGCTATGTTGTTGTAAAAGGTGACTTTGAGAATATCCAGAGGAAATATTCGCAAAAGAACCCCGAATCCTACCAAGGATGATTCGCGTGACTATTGAAATTAAAAAAAAACATTCCGATTTCAATACAGCTGTGTATAGTCGCTGCGTGCTACCATCTGCTTGGGATTCCATAATTAGTAAAATTAAATCCAAGATACTGTAAGCTCGCCCTGCGTAGATTGGATCATAGATTAATATTTGAGATTTCAAGGTAGCCTTCGTTAAATATGCCATTAAATGTCAAACAACCTCAGTCCCCTCGATACCATTTGTTCTGTGAAGTATCCGAAATGTCGGGAATTAAAAAGTTAAAATAAAAATATAATGGCTTCTAATATATGGCGTTATATCATTCCGTTTACACCAGTAGTAAGAGACGCAGGTAGATCAATGATGAGCAGAAACGAGCTCATGTCTGGTACTGTGGTTATCAATTCGCTTACCGAAATATAATATATTAACGCAAATCCTCTTTGTCGTGGAAGAAGCCCGTGTTAGGCAGATGACTTTTAAGGGAATTGACATTGAAGAAGAAAACCTATTAAACTAGATAGAGTCATGTTACAGTTATATTATGTTTGTATCACGAAAGTGTCGACTCGACCTGGGGCGGCACTCACAGAATACCAGAGTAAAATAGCAGCTCAATACTGCTGTGTTTCGTATGGTGAGTGTAGAGAACCGGAGACCCTTTTTACTGGATACGATGCCTCGTACTTAGTTCTCAATGTTGACAACGCATCTGCATTTTAAATTGTAATGGATGAGAAATGTGGATGTCTATGGGCCACAGTATCCACTTTCCATGAGGTGGACTGTGTGCTCGTTTGCGTCTGTCTACTGAGTATACCACGAGTTGGTTAAATTAGCGTTTATCAAAGGCTTTAAGATCTTTCTGTTTTTCCCATAATCTTATAGGATTATGGTATCGATCGATTATTTACAGCCTATAACAGTTCTCTGCTGAACGTATATCTTTGCCATAGTTTTCCTTATAAATTTAGGATATGAATTAGATTTAGAGAACCGTGGTAGCTCAGATGGTTAGCGCTCGCTGTAAATTTCACAGTACGCAAGCAACCCGGGTTCTGTCCCCGCCGGCACTAATCAAGTTGTTAATTGCAATTTTAAGTGCTGATTTACCACGTGCTCGGCGGTGAAGGAAAACATTGTGAGGAAAACTGCATGTCTGAGAAATAAGAAAAAAATATTTGGAAGACATGTGAAGTTTACCAACACACATTGGGGCTGTGCGGCGGACAACTCCTTGCCCTAAAACCATAGAAATGAAAGGAGGCCTTTGCCCAGCAGTGGGACATATATAGGCTGTAACTTTACCTTCAACTAATTAGATTTGGAGTACGGTATGATCGGAATGCAATTGCGTTATGTTATTGCTCGCATTGATTATTTGCCGAAGCAAAAGAGCATGTTGAATATCATTTGTCTATCTATATTATTTGCCAACCGATTATAATCATAGTACAAATTATAAACTATACTTATTATATACAATATTCAAAACTATAATTAAAAAAAAAACTAAAACTAGAAACTTAAATATCATATAGTCCTACTCCCCGCGGTATCGTGCCAAGAACGCTGGCTGCGTTTCCCCGCTGAATGGATATACTTAGCCTTTGAGCGGGAAAAGAACCAGCCCTCTTATCACCAGCAGCAACGACGCATATCATTTTAAACAATATGTTTTTCCGACATATTTCGACGTATCAAGAAGTAGTATTTTATTTCATAATTAATTTTTAATAGCAGTTCGTGCACTGTTGTGCTTTGAAGAGAATGGAGAGCCAATGTAATAACAGGATGTTAGGCATTCCATCTTAGTCCTGGAACTGTATCCCATCTGTTAGCTTTCTTTGTATGAAGTTGGTTGCAGAAGTCCATGCGCTACAATAGCCATTAACCTTCAGGTCTCTATCAGTTCGGTTGTCACTTCTATTGTGAAAAGAAAGAATTATTATTAATATTTACACCATAAAAGATCTACTAAAACCATTGAGTTACATGTATTACGTACTAGAGAAGCCTTTATAAACAAAAAATGTGCACTACTCTGTCGCATGCGCGGAGTTAGTAAAGTCGCGCATGCGCAGTTGATTTAAGCGCATTGCTCCTGCGCGGTCAGTTTATATAAAGAAATATATTTTTTCATGATTTCTTCTTTTGTAATATTACGATATTATTACCTATTAATTTACTTGAACGACAAATAATTTTACTTACCTGACTACTGAATTGTTATTTACGTCCAGGTTTAAACATTAATTTTAAACCTTGTATTATTAGCGCCGCTCCACAATGCATAAATATTGAAACCACAGACTAACTAGTAGATTGAAACCACACTAAATGACACACTGTATGGATTGCAGTACAGTTTAGTTGAACATAGTATATGTTTGGAATGCGCAATCTAGTACGTAGTATATATATATATATATATATATATATATATATATATATATATATATATATATATATATATATATATCGATGACTAGAACCCGCAACTTTTGATCCACAAGGCAACTTAAACGCAAACAGGAAAATCCCTTTGAACGCCCCCTACTATGCTCTCCGATTTCCCCTAACTCGATCGAGCACATGATGCACGTACTAATAAAAACCGATCGAGCATCTCGCTTGCATCGATACAGATAAAATTTCCCCGGCAATGGCTCCACCGCTGTGAATATTGAAGCATCTGCGGAAACTCACGTATTATAGTACGCCGCCAATTTCCTGCACTGATTTTCGTACATCGGTTGCAGCATAGTTATGCAACGAATTCAGAAATATTTCTTACTTATTATGATAAAAATATTTTATTATTAGAATATACTACCCTATTATCCATCAATATATCCCATGGGTGTTGGAAGAGATCACAGAGGTTATAATATAAAATGTTTCTCTTTTCTACCGTACTCAATTCGATTGTATCTTTTTTCAGGTGAATCGATTTCGATGATTCTATCTTTATTTGAAAGATGGTACTTTTCATGTGGTCCCACATAAATTTGATCAAGGTCTGACCAATAGTTTTTGAGTTATTCTTAATAATTTATATTGAAGTCGGTTGTACATAATTTTCTATTTTAAATTATTAGTAAACTTTTTCACAGTCCGGGTTTTTTTTTCTAATTACTGTTCTAACCTCCAAGCTTATTTAGAAGTTATTGTTATATTATTAAATTTGATAGTAATGTACTAGGACATGGAAATGTGAATACAGGTGAAGTTATGGTTACCAGATGACAGGAATTTTTCTGACATGTCTGGAATTTTAGCTCTCTGTCAGGGAAAGAGGAAAAATTTGAAATTGTCAGGAATAATTAAATAAAATATTTTGTTAAAATTTTTAAATATTGCCAGCCAGTCCTATAACAAAAAGACATTTTTGGGTAGGTATTTGAGGCGCGCTGAAAACTTGTCAAATAGCTATCCAAAAATGTCTACCAGCTCTCGAACTGTTTGCTGCCTCTGCGTCAATGTCAGGAAATTTATTGAAAAGTATATATTGCCAGGAAAACTCATTGTGGGATCTGGTAACCCTAGGTGAAGTAAGTATCACAAACTGCTGCTTACTATAACATGCATTAGAAGCCGATGTAAGCGAAGCTATGAGCGCCACCTACCCAAGGAACACCTTTATCGCGTCACGCTCGTCGCCGGAAGCGGGTTCCGGTGCGACAAGCGTGCCTCACGAAACCGTCTTTGATAACTTAACGTCAAACTTGGCGTTTAGGGGTGGGGGAGGGGGGGGGATGGATAGATAATCATAAACACTACAGAGTCGTGACAACCACTCGCAGATGCATAGTCTCTGAAGAAATTAAAAAAGAAAGATGCAGAGTTATCTCATAATCAGAATTAAAGTTCTTAAACTATAGTACAAGAGGCTAGCGTGATCTCGCAAACACTTTCGCTTTCAACTTCATTTCATTAGCAATAAAATCCCAAGTAGCACACAAACATTATAAACACCAACTTACCAACCCACATAGAACCATCAGGAAGACTGTGTGTTCGTTTGTCACCCGTATTCTATAAAAAAAAGCAGTTTAAATACATAAATCGCAGAGGAACATATATAACCGAACTATGATCAGAAGCCCATACAAATACTTGTACTATTCGGGATTCGACCCCCCGGATCGCGAATCAGTAGCGAACGTCTTTCTAGACACTCGTATTGCCGTAAATTCGATTGCTGGTTTCTGGTTCAACAGGCTAAAGATCAGAATCAAACTGATAATTAAAAAATGGCAGCGTGTTGCCAGTGGTGACATATAAATCTGACTGGTCTGAGTCGTGGTCCAGTGAGCAATGGAGAACGCTTCAAATGTCACTGCACGATAGATAAACTGCATATAACACTACATATAAACCGTAGTTAGAATACTCAAGAGTAGCTGACGTAGCTCAATGGATCAGTAATCTGAATTGGCAATGGGCCGGCCAAATAGCTTGGAAGAAGCAACAGCCAGTGAAGTAGACGGACAGTAGGACGGTCCCCCACTAGATGTAGTGGCGACATGGTTAGGCAAGCAGGAAGACAATGCATTTGGCTCAAGTTTATGTTTTGTATCATTCCTTGGGGAACGCCTGTAGTCATCAGTGGACTTGAGAGGGGAATGATGACGGTGATAGGGAAGGATTTAGATATCATTGATAATTTCTGACTGATTTGACTTTTATATGCATTCTGTGATTGACCTAAGTAGGTTTTACATTTATGTATAATTAGCAGTGACCTTGACCTCGTCCGCGTGGAAATTATTACGATTGGATTTCATAGGCTTTAATTTTTTTTGCGCGCAACCCTAATTATTTTTCAAAAATTATAGTAGCTTTAGTCACTCCTTATAACATCAGCTGAATGTCGGTGAAAGGCTTATCAAAATCAGTCCAGCCATTTCAGAGATTAGCCGGAACAAAGAGATAATTTTAAACCTTTTTTTTGTTAAAGATACCGTATATACCTTCATATACATTTAATAAAAAGCTATTACATATTTAGACATTTTTTTATATAGAATAGGGTGACAAACGAGCACGAGTGGTTGCTGTGACCCATAGACATCCACATATATCATCAATAAAGAATCAAAATGCAGATGCGTCGTCACCCATAAGGACTAAGATGGAATGCCTCTTTTCCAGTAAAATGGGTCTCCAGTTCTCTACACTCACCATACGAAACACAGCAGCGTTAAGCTGCTATTTTACGCTGGTATTCTGTGAGAGCGTGGACCTTCCCCGGTCTAGCCGACCAATTCGTGCTACAACTATACTACTAATATAGCTGTAGCATGGCTCTACCACGTTAAAACAGACACTTCAATTTTATTTATTTGTATAGTTTATGTATAATTTTATATATTTTTACATAACATTTAAATAAAGACATTTTATAAACATCTCATTATTGGAAACAGGATTTTGTTTTAACAACGAGCGCAGTCTATGCAAAAAGCTCGGTGAATCTTCACTACCGGAACTTCCGACGCGGCGTTATTTATGCTCTGTGCTATTTTTAAATCTCTACCACGGGAGCGTCGGGCGTACTCGTCCTTTGCAGCCGACTCGTCGACGGAAATACCTCGCTCCGTCGACTAATTCGAAGTACGGCAACATGTGCTTTATGGACTGAAAACGTCTATATATAGCGCTTAACATGGCTGTTAGGTTTGGTGACACACACTTTTAATTTTCAAATACTACTGTTACGCAGATTGAAGCTGTTACTGTTATGTAGAGCCATGCTGCAACTGTATTATAGTTAGCACGAATTGGTCGGCTTGATTGGGGTAAGACAATACTTGCAGAATACTAGCGTGAAATAGCTGCCTGTGTTTCGTATGGTGAGTGTAGAGGACCGGAGATCTTTTTTACTGGAAACACCTCATTCCATCTTAAACCTCAGTGATGACAACGCACCTGCATTTTGATTCTTAATCGAGGATAAATGTAGATATCTATGAGTCACAGTATCCACTCACTATCAAGTGGACTGTGTGTTCGTTTGTCACCCTTATTCTATAAAAAACATGCGTGAGTGTCGTGGAACACTCGGTTGGAACGAAGTTCCTTATTATTGATAAACGTATTATATTATTTATTAATAAATACAAATAAATGTATTACTAGCGTCTATTAAAATGAAGCGTCATTTTTTTTATAGGATAAGGGTGACAAACGAGCACACAGTCCACCTGCTGGTAAGTGGTTGCTGTGGCCCATAGACATCTGCATGTATCCTCGATTACGAATCAAAATGCAGATGCATTGTCACCCGTGAGGACTAAGATGGAATGCCTCTTTTCCAGTAAAAAGGGTCTCCGGTTCTCTACACTCACCATACGAAACACAGCAGCATTGAGCTGCTATTTTACGCTGGTATTCTGTGAGAGCGTGCTCCTTCCCCGGTCGAGCCGACCCATTCGTGCTACAACTATACTAGTAATATAGCTGTTGCATGGCTCTACCACGTAAAAAATAAAATACACTATGACGCAAGGGGAAGTGACGAAAAAATCTTAAACTTTTTGTCGCCTAGCTCCTATCCGCCAAACCCGTACCGTCCGATAAGGAACTTCGTTCCAAAAAACATATTTATTAATATGGCCGTACTTTTTCATAGGTTCTATTCAGCGGGGTATCGATAGCAGAAGCCCATTAGATTAAGAATCCCCTTTTCAATGATTACCTCGTATAAATAACTGAAATGGGCGTACGAAGATAAGTCAGCCATCGCCGATAGTATAGATAGCCAAGGGCGATGGCCTGGAAAGCAGGTCAGCACGTATCACCAACGCGACAGAACCTAACCCTAGTTTTCAGCACGTAGACCATAGATTAATAGATACTAGAGTAGCGATGCAGAAGACGAGGTAAAAGATTCGTTACATTTGAAGACATTTATTTTATCAAAAGATTACCAATAATCACTTACACAGTGAATACGATATTATCAAACAAATAACTAAACGGATTAGTGCAGTTGTGTGTGATATATGCAGGCTGTTAAAAATTAAAAGTACACGAATAGTGCCTTTTTTTTCTAAGATCCGGTAAATGCACAGTGTGCAAGCGACTTACCTACTAGATATTTATTAAAACATATGACATAGTGACTAAAATATTCGTCCAATAAATAATATCAGATTTTGTACCAAAACACAGATTTAATGAGGGTCTTCGGGCTGGTTATCACTATGAAATCATTCATTGGTTAAACGGTTAATTTTCTTCTTAGTTGTCTTTTTGTCAGTGTCAAATAATAAGATATTATCCTTTACAATAATTTGTTTAAAAATTTCTTCACAAGATTTTGACGGCAGCTTGAGCCAGCAAACAGTAGATGACGATAGTATCTCAAGGCGCCTAAGCAGACATTATCTTGAGGTTCTCATCACCATCGGGGCACTTGTTTCATCGTTTCCACTAATGGTTCACATGCGCAGACAATTGAGAAGTTAGTTATAAATTAAAGAATATCAGTTTCTAGAATATTATATTAATACACAAAACAAGGCCTCAGTGATTTACTCTTTAATTTTTTGCATATAGGTATTGAACTCATTTTTTATAGTTTTCTACTTTCATGAATGTCTATGGTTTGGTTTATTTATTTTTAATCTAATAAATATAAAATAAAACTAATAGTACAGAAGGAAACATTTATCTTTACATTTTTCGAACAAATTAACTTCCATTCTATGAAATATGTAAAATATTATGTCAAATATTAAACCTCAATTTTGAATGGTGTCGCTTCAGTGGCAGAATGAGTCGTGGATGCCCTCAGTAGCACTAACATTTTTTTTTGTTTAGGTACAAGCAACCAGTTTGTGTATAAAGTTTATCAAATAATAGGTGCCCAAATAAAGCCAACTGCAGCCAACCGAAGTAGAAGAACAAAGTTACGACACTGAAAGTGCATAAGGCATACGAACAAAATTTTAAAGATTTTGTATATCTGCCAACCAAAATTGTGTAGAAATATGAATAGCGCTCCAAGCGAAAAAGAAAAAGGAGTTTTACAATTCGACTGTATGTTTGTTTTGAATGTATCTTACGAAATATTTTCATCAATAGTGAACCGATTTTGAAACGTTTTTTTAGTTAATAGGTTATATTTTGGAGTTAAGGCCGTAAAAATTTGGAAAAAAAAATTCAAACCCAAATGTGCGAAATAGAGGATGAAGTTTTTGGTGTAACTATTTACACGACATTGAGATAGTGATATTCGTTATAAAACGTAAAATTCGATCCGTGAAAAAATATAACATTTCACGGTGGCAAGCTCAACCAGGTGACAGGCATCTGCATCTTCCTGATAACAGCTGAAAAAAAATCTGCGGCTGCCAACTCACTTGCCAAGCGTGTCAAATATAGCAAATATCCTCTCAAGTAAACTATGGGGAGATCAATGTTCAGCAGTGGACTTTTGACAGGCTTTAATGGTAATACCAAAATCTAGACTTGGAACTAACAAAAATAAAAGTGTTTTGCATTCTGAAGTCGGGGCTACATTTCCTCTATCCACGGTGTCTTAGCACCCAAGTTTTACAAGTGGTAGAGCCATGTTGCAGCTACATTAATTCTATAGTTGTAGCACGAATGGGTCAGCTCGACCGGGGGAGGACCACGCTCTCACAGAATACCAGCGTAAAATAGCAGCTTAATGCTGCAGTGTTTCGTATGGTGAGTGTAGAGGACCGGAGACTCTTTTTACTGGAAAATAGGCATTCCATCTTAGTCCTCACGGCTGGCAACACATCTGCATTTCGATTTGCAAACGCGGATAGATGTAGATGTCTATGGGCCACAGCAACCACTTACCATCAGGTGGGCTGTGTGCTCGCTTCTCACCCTTCCTATAAAAGACCCACTCCAGAATGTGAAATTCTTTTATTATTTTTAGATGTTTGTATCCGGCGTCTACTTTTCATTAAAAGGTAATTTTTTGTAATACAAAATCAGTCAGTGTAATAATTCAGGCTGTTGTCGAATATAACAAAAAGCCTTCTTCTTCTTTGGTTGTTTATTTCTTTAAAAATTGAAGAAAAATGGTCGAATGTTTTAAAAACAAAAATTGTCACCTTTCTGACGTCATGTAATTTCTTCTTTTAACAAAAGTATAGCCCATAAACTTATGATAGCTGTTCTAAGTCTATGGTATAGCCACATTTAATGTCACGATTGAAGAGTTTTTCTATAAACTGAACATAAGCACGATTCGATCGATTCGATCGATTCTACGATCGATTTCTACACGTTAAAATTCATGTTCCTCCAGCAGGTTATAATATGCTAATAGTTAACACAGTGGACCCCTGATAATCCGACAAACATTTTGCAGGACAGTGTCGGACTATCGAATTTGTCGGATTATAGAGTACTGCCTAAGACCACCGTATAGTCCGGAATTTTTTATAAAAGAGTACCTTGTAATCCGACATATTCCAGATCCAATGATAAGATTCTATATGTTATATATGTACTCTGAAGTACAAATTATACTTCATAATGTATGTCAAATTTAGTAAATTAAACAACAGAATAGGGACCTTACATTTTATTATAAAATTAACTTCATTAATGCTATAGAACTTAGAAAAAATATGCAATAACTTTACATTAGGAAATAATTGTGTACAAACAAATGTACATACTAAAATAATCAAAAATTATGAATAAAGTTATAACTTTTTCAATCATGCATTTGCCAAGATTATCAAAAAAAAAATATAATATTAAATAATAGACCATGTCGGATTACAGGGGGTGCCGGATTAGACAGGGGCCGGATTACCGGGGGTCCACTGTAATACTAAGTATAAGCGCATTTACGCAATCCCTTTAACAGCGTTATCGGCTCACTTCGGAGTAGTTATTAATATGATCGAAGCGCCGCGCCGAGCCGTTCTTCAAACAGACTCGGATGATATAATCAATAATGCCATTTGAATGTTTTTTAACATCTGACGAAGATAGAGAGGTGTTATAAGTTTGTATTGTGAACGGATGAACCAACCGATTTTGTTTAAGTTTTTTTCGTTTGAAAGGTGTCTTATACAAGAGTGTTTTAGCTGTTTTAAGAAAATCTGTTCATTATTATGCACATCAGCAGCTCTTTTTGTTTCGAGGATTTTTAAAAGTTTTCATTTAGGTTATTTGAAACTGGATCACAAAGTCTCATTTGCTTGTATATTTAATCTATGCCCAACTAAAATGCGTACTATAGTAAAGATCGTAATTAAAATTAAAAAAATTATAAAGAATTCGTATCGTTATTGGTAATCGTAATACAAATGACTGTTTATGTACTCGTTATTTGTATTCGTATCGTAGTAGGTAGTATCGTTTCATCACTTCTTATAATATAATCATTCATAATATATAATACAGAATAGGCAATACTACTAAATTGTAATTTTGTAGTATATGCCATTTTGTAGAATCAAAAAATGCGCTGTAAAATTCTAAAATTTCTCTTAACGTGCAAACAAACGCTAAATAAATTTACCCCGGATATTTCATTCCCCCCTATTGCGTTTCCTCGTTAATTAGCTGGTAACTATGTTTTAAGAATATTACTTCAAAAGAGCGCCTTCGATACTCTTTTGAAGTAAATTACGGCGATTGCAATATTAACGTCGTTATAACTGTGGAGTTGACAGAAAACATTAATTTATTTTCATTTATATTGAAGTTATCTTCCTAAGTAAATCACTCATTAAATTTCACCGTGTTTCTGCACTCTAATTCGATACCGTCGACCGTTCTTTTATGAGGTCATGCTGTGTTTCCGAAATACCACGCATTAAAAAGGGGAGATGAAGTTATAAATGATTTTTTTTTCATTCAATATGTTAGTAATCATTATTTATTTTCCTTCACAAATCCATATTGGCATATACAAAATATTGGTAAATCCAATTGAGCATGCCTTCGCATTAAAAATAACGTATAGCATGATTATACGGAATTTTTTTAAAGTAGTTTAAATACATTTCGACAGCACTATTGGTTTCAACACCCTCTAAAACCATGAAAATGACACCTATGATGAAAAAATTGGTACCTACTTCAGCCGCTATCTTGGATTTACATTTCGACAGCACTATCGGCTTCAACACCCTCGAAACCCACGAAAATGACACCCACGATGAAAAAATTTATACCTATTGCAGCCGCCACCTTGGATTTACATTTCCACAGCACTATCGGCTTCAGCACCCTCGAAAACCATGAAAATGACACCCATGATGAAAAAATTTATACCTATTGCAGCCGCCACCTTGGATTTACATTTCGACAGCACTATCAGCTTCAGCACCCTCGAAAACCATGAAAATGACACCCATGATGAAAAAAATGATATCTATTGCAGCCGCCATGTTGGATTTACATTTCGACAGCACTATCGGCTGAAACACCCTCGAAAACCATGAAATTGATATCCATGATGAAAAAATTTGGTACCTACTTCAGCCGCCATCTTGGATTTACATTTCGACAGCACTATCTGCTTCAACACCCTCGAAACCCATGAAAATGACACCCATGATGAAAAAAATTATACCTATTGCCGCCGCCACCTTGGATTTACATTTCGACAGCATTATTGGCTTCAGCACCCTCGAAAACCATGAAAATGATACTCATTATGAAAAAATTGATACTTATTGCAGCCGCCACCTTGGATTTACATTTCGACAGCACTATCGGCTTCAGCACCCTCGAAAACCATGAAAATGACACCCATGATGAAAAAATTGATATCTATTGCAGCCGCCATGTTGGATTTACATTTCGACAGCACTATCGGTTTCAACACCCTCGAAAACCATGAAAATGATATCCATGATGAAAAAATTTGGTACCTACTTCAGCCGCCATCTTGGATTTACATTTCGACAGCACTATCGGCTTCAACACCCTCAAAACCCATGAAAATGACACCCATGATGAGAAAATTTATACCTATTGCCGCCGCCACCTTGGATTTACATTTCGACAGCACTATTGGCTTCAGCACCCTCGAAAACCATGAAAATGACACCCATTATGAAAAAATTGATACTTATTGCGGCCGCCATCTTGGATTTACATTTCGACAACTCTATCGGTTTCAACACCCTCGAAAACCATGAAAATTTCACCAATGATAAAAAAATTGATACTACTTACTTTTAGTACGTACTACTATTATTTATTCTGTGCTTTTAAAATATTGTAATAAAAAAAATCTCTTATTATTATTATAACCAAGTATTTAAGAAATTTCGTTATTCGAATATTGTGTATTTGTACAGCGATCTTTTTGAGCCGCTGCAAACAACCGAAATAAAATCCACTCACGACGGCGACTGACGGCGAACTGATATATACAGTAATCTATGGCGATGGCGAACTGAGTCAGTGAGTAAACTACTCTGTGGCTGTAGCTCCCCATTTACAGAAATAATTCTATACAAGGCTACCAAATCAACGAAAATTTCGCCATTTTCGAGCCAAAAAAAAATTAATTATAGCTAAACAAAACAAAATTACACTTCCATTTACATTCAGTGGCTTCCCACATGATAGATGAAGAGATTAAAAAATAGATTGATGTAAACAAGTGATATTTTCAAAAGTTATAGTGTTTTTTTATAGTGTTCAAGCCTTGGGGACATGATAAATCCACACCATAAGCCACTAAACCCTTTTTTTATTTAAAAATAGCAATTAATCGATTTAAGAGGCGTATTACAAAAAAACGCGAAATTACGAGGTTTCCTCGTTGAAATTGTATGTTTATCGTTCGTTGCTTGAAATAACAATTACTTGGTAAAATACTTCGTTTTCTCTTCTCAAATAAGCTCTGATCGGATTTTAGATAATTTATTTATTTAATCAGTAATAATCATTCTCCCGATGCATGTTTAGGCAAAAGCTCTCGAAGAAATGATTTGGGAGCTCTAATTTGTAGATTCTATTGAATATCGACCATCAAAAAAAATATTTTTATCTCCCAAATATCCTACACTTTAATAATAATGGAAAACATTTTCGTTATATGCTTTTCACACTAGGAAAAAAAATTCGACATAATTCAAAAAACGACCAAAAAAGCTTCGACACAAGCCTCTATATTTCCGAAGTTCTACATCACTTAGACGTAAAATTTATTCCAAAATAATCATCAACATTTGCTTAAACTATACTATTATTTTTACTTTTTAAATCGTTACTATTATATTTTAATTAATTAAATAAAAGTACTATATATTTCACTGCGCCGGCCATCTGCGATCATTAACGCGCGAGCGCTTGCCGAGGGTGGACCTGCGTCCGTTGATTTCGGGCGCTGCATCGTTTCGATACTACCGTAATGTGCGTCGATTGCCTGCATGCTAGAGCATCGTCAACTACGACCGCAATTTTTGATCGATCGGTTTAAAACTATTTTATATAGTTATAATTTAGATCACGTCTCTTCCATTAAACATGGTATGGACAACGAGTCTGTAGCATTGGCACAATTAAGCAAACAAGAAAATATTATTATAGAAAAATGTGGTCTATTCATTGACCTAGATCATTGTTATTTGAGGGCTTCACCTAATGGTTTATACAGCGACGGTCTTATTGAAGTTAAATGTCCTATTTCAGCTTTCGGAATAGATTTTGACACGGCCTTTCGACAAAAAAAGTTAAAGGTTTCAAGTGTAACATTAAATCAAAATAATGACTGGTTTTACCAAATCAAAGGCCAGCTTCATTTAGCAAATAAAAATGTCTGAATACTTGCCATAATATGTATTGGCCCAGATTATGCAGTAAAAGTACTAAAAATTTACAAAGACGACTAATTTTAGATTTTCAATATGTTACCCATGTTACAAGCTTTTTATGAAAAGTGTATACCTACTGCCTGAAGTTATCGACTCGAGAAAAGTTCGGTCAATGCCGTCGCAGCAAATATTTTTGTAATGAAAAATATGGTACGCAGCAAATATGGTAATTGACTGTAGGTACCGATTAAAAAAATATTAGTTACATTTGGTTGTTATATTTATTAAAACAGGTTGCAACCGTTTATTTATTTATACCACTATTCTACCGGTTAACATTCGATTACGGCGTAACAATTAATGACACTAAATTTCATAAATAATGAATAATATATCAAAATGGTATATAATAATAAATAATAAATTATATAATTATATAATAATAAATTAATAAGATATTATTAAAATGACACACAAAAAATATTCCATCCACTGAAGTCCATCCTAAGAAATCTTTGTACTCGTATTATGGAAGATCAAGATCGTTTAATCACCAAACTCACAGTGTTATAGTGCGAGCGAGTGAATAGATATGAAAGAAAGTATCGGTCGCGTAGCTCGCCGCCCGCTCGGTGCGTAAAATACCTAAATTTGCGAAACGCCGAAATGTAAGCGGGCTCTTAAAAAAAATATTAATAAGTTCAACAATCATTTATCTTTCTAAAAATGTGCTCTTTATATCATTTATATGTATAATATGATTGCTGGATACGATTTCATGCGACAATGTTGGAATTTTGATTTTCAGGCGTTAGTAGAACATACCCACGCGCTTTGCGCTCGGCATGCAATAGTTTTTTTTTAAATTTATGTTATTAAGGTCCCTTTTTGGGTATCACCTCCTCCAGTTTATGCCAGATTATTCGGTTTTTGGATGGTTTTTGGGTTTGTTTAGCCAATTTTGCTCTGCAATTTTCTTTATTTCGTCGGCCCAGCGTTTGACTGGGCTAACTATTGGTTTTATTCCAGTCCGTCCTGACCAAGCCGTTACTCTTTGAGTCTACTTTTTATCTGGTAAGCGTGCAAAGTGACCTACCCGCTTCCATTTAAACCACTAGGTATGTTCAGGTGCATCGACAACATTTGTTTTCTTACAAATGTTCTCATTATTTCTTTGCCTGTCTTTCAGATGGATGTTTAAGATGCTTCTCTCCAATTGCTCTTTGAGTCCTTTTTTTATTCTGTCCTTTTCGTTGAATATTCAAGTTTGAGAAACACAGCTTAGGCAAGATAGTAAACAAGAGTCAAATACTTTTTCTTTAGTTTTAGAGGTAACTTAAATTTTAATATTTCTTATAGACTCCAATTTTTTTTCCATGTCAGGCACACAGAGGAGGTTCAAAGGAGAATATACCTATATTCTCCTTTGAACCTCCTCTGTGTGCCTGGATTTCCTAAACGAGATTCTAATGCCTTCCCAATTTTGCAATTGCATAGCTTTGCGCTCGTTCTTAAATATCACAGTATGCGAACAACCTGGGTTCTATCCCCGCCGGCATCAATCAAATTGATGAATTTGTTTGATTAACCTTTTAATTGAATGATTAACCACGTGCTCGACGGTGGAGGAAAACATCGTGAAGAACCTATGTGAAAAATAAGTAAAAATATTTATAGCTTTAGACGAGGATTTAGTGCAGGAATTAGATACTTTCATTCCCCTACTCCCCTTTCTGCCATTAGAAAACCAGACGCTTGACAGGTATGTACCCTTTGTTGACTATATTCTAAGCATTCGAACTAAACGGTTTCCTTCGCCTTTCGTAAGGTACAGCAAGTCTGTATAATAATTTGCCGGCGTCTGTCACTTTGACCGATTACAATGTGGGTGTCTTCAAGGCGAGCACGAATTGGCTTTTGTTGCATTAAGCCAGTGCCGTTTATTATGTATTTATCATCGCCCCATACAACCCGCAGGTCTATTCGCTTACTTTGCTGACATGGAAATGACAGTCACTTTGTTACATTTCGTCGTATATATTATGAGATGTGATAGGTCTTATAAATAGTATGAATGCCACGATACGCCTTTTTGCCGATACGATATCGATACCAATGCTCTTATAAAAATATCGGCGACACCGATACTGATACTGATACGCTTATTGAATTAAAAAATTAATGTAAAATAAATAAGACACAATTTTTTTTTTAGTTAATATAAGAAGAACATATAACAGTACAAACTAAATAAAACCTTTTAAAACTAAAAAAAACTTGATATTAGTTAATAGTTTTAGTAATTAAAATTAACTTTCGCAAGTCCGGTCGTGCATGGAGTATTGCTGCCATATATGGGCTAGTGCTACAAAATGCCACCTAGCAGCTTTGGACTCAATGGAAAGGTGTGCTAAGAGACTTATTGGTGACCCGAATTCGGTTAAAACCAATCTTACCAGCCTCGAACACACACGTAAAGTAGCCAGCCTTTCGGTTTTCTACAGGATGCATTTCGGAGAGTGTGCGCAGGAATTGCATAATTTAATTCCCCCCTCTCCCTTCCACCATCGGACAACCAGACGTTCGGCCAGTTTCAACCCCTTCGTTGTTGACTTACCACGCATTCAAACCAAACGGTTCGCCACGTCGTTCATCATGCGTACAGCAAAGGAGTGGAATAAGTTGCCAGCATCTGTCTTTCCATCCGATTACAGTATGGATGTCTTCAAGGCAAGAGTGAATAGGCTTTTGTTAAGTCAGTGCGCTTCACCATCTTAGGCTACATCACCACTTACGATCGGTAGGATCGTAGAAAAGCGCTGGCTTAGTAGAATATAAAAAAAATTGATGAGAATTTGTTTAAAAACAAAATATTCTTAAGTTTTGCGGAGAAAGGTGATTTCACAAATCTGTTTGAATAAGACTTGCGGTGAAAAATAGTCTCTCAGATGCGACAGAACTCATTTGGAAACTAAAAGTACTTCTGCGTCATTTTTTTTTTCAAGTTTTGGTATAAGACGTCATTGCGCCAGAAAATGAACGGATTTGCGCCTCTTGGTATATTAGGAGACCTTATTTATCTCTAGAATTCTTCTTTGAGAGAATTACGGCTCAGAGTAGACAGGGTTCCATCTTCCTCGGACTCTCTAATAATATTTTCACAAACGCTCCAAAGCCCGCCACTCGTAGGCATCTAAAAACTTACAATTATAGTACTAGATGTAAGTTAGACCATGTCTGAAATATTTTCGGAATGCAGTACTACATTAGGATCAAGTAACTGAATAAGATACTTTTTTGCCATAGTGATAGTAGACTGTGATTGAAATATTCGTGGTTTGTAACGAGGATTTTTTTTATAGGATAAGGGTGACACGAGCACACAGTCCACCTGGTGGTAAGTGGTTGCTGCGTCCCATAGACATCTACATCTATCCTCTATTACAAATCAAAATGCAGATGCGTTGTCACCCGTGAGGACTAAGATGGAATGCCTCATTTCCAGTAAAAAGGGCCTCCGGCCACCTGCAATCACCAAGCGAAACGCAGAGGTAAACCTCTACTTCACGCTGGTTTTCTGTGAGGTCGTGGTACGTGGTAAAGCTGCCGCGTGGCTCTACCACTGTTAAATGCTGATATATCGGTAAACTTCGAATATCGCCGATATATCTGTATCGGTATCGGTATTGGATGCATCCCTAATAAACAGAGATTAGCCATCTGCGCAGGGCCGGATTATAGTGTACGAGTGTATGCGCAAACACAAGTGCACGCTCATAGTCTAATGGAATGGAAATCTGACTCGATCCGAAAGTGCAGGACTCACGGGGTTACGTGCTTTCCAAGGCACGGGGGTGCAACAGCGATGATAATTTTCTAACTCCGCACTGCTATTGAGAATTTCTTAACAGTAAAAACCAACTTGGACTTATCCGCGATTCAAACCCAGGGTCTCATGATACACTACCGTATTTACGATCACTAGAGCAACGAGGCCCAATTTACTGCGGTTGTAGATCGGGGTCTTGAAAATATAATTTATAAGAAATTATTAGATTATTGGATTTCTTCAGTTACTTGAGGAAATCCAATAAGAAAATAATTAAAAAGTCAATAATCGTCGATCTTGCAATTGCAATTCGAAGCCACTAGACCGCGAACACTGACTCAAAGGAAACTGCAAGAACCACAAAGGCTTGCAGTGGATTTATTTTCAACAAACTAATTTCACGAGACTAGTATGTAGATAGATTTATTTAATACTAGCTGTTCCCCGCGACTTCGTCCGCGCGTATTTTACTACGATAGGATTTCATGGTTTTTAATTTTTGCGAGGAACCCTTATTATTTTTCTAAAATAAAAGTAGCCTAAGTTACTTCTTATAACATCAGTTATCTGTCTGTGAAATTCCGGTCAAAATCGGTCCTGCCGTTTCGGAGATTAGCCGGAACAAACAGACAGACAAAAACTTTAAAAATAATATTATTGTTATTAGTACCGTATATACTTTCATATGAATTTAGTAAAAATCTGTAATTTTGACGTTACAAACAGACACTTCAATTTTATTTATTTGTATAGATTTAATAGATTTTTTAATTCTATATGGTGGCCAGGACAAAGGGACAAAGCTTGATAATATCACTTGTCAAAATCTGACGATTTTTTAGGAGTTACGTGTAGATCGGAGTGGGGAGTAAATCGTAAACACTTGTAAAAAAACTATAAAAATAGTTTAATTCAATGTGTAGTGTTCGCGTAAATATAAGAAACCATTAAGCTAACTTAGCTCACCCCGCAGGTAATATCTAAACGTCCGGTTATCGGACCTTTTTATTTGATTGCGCAATTCGATTCTAGTGTTTGTATCCTGTCAATAACTGAAGTCATGCAAATAAAGTTCAATCCATATATCCATACATTACTTCAGGAGTCTGTCTAAAGTCCACTTCTGAACATAGGACCTTCTGAACCCACATACATTGCCTCATAGGTAGGATATTTACCATAGTCAATAGTTGACAAACTACGCAAGCGTGGAGGCAACTGCAACTTTTTTATTCAGCTGTTATCAGACAAGTAGAAGAGTGAGTGATACAGTACGGTTTGCCATTTAGGCCATAATAGGCTTTTTTAGGTGAAAGATAGAGAAGCGCACACAGTAACAGTGGTAGAGCTAAGCGGCAGCTTTTGCTGTCGCACGGATGGGCCAGCTCGAACCGGGGTGGTACCAAGACCTCACAGAATACCGGCGTGAAGTAGAGGTTTACCTCTGCGTTCCGCTTGGTGAGTGCAGGTGGCCGGAGGCCCAATTCCCCCCAATGGTAGTGGAATTGAACAGAAGACTACCCCAGGAGGGTACCAGCACCCTTGAAGAATCCCTCGCTGAGCATCCACGACCAAACCACTCCAATCCTGGGCGTGGGTGCTCAGGCTGCCCCGCGTATTCTGGGGGGGGGGGGGGGGCAAAATTAACCGAGACTCAGGTGTCCTCTCCGGCTGATACTTCATATCTCTCTTACCCGGGGTACAAATTTGAACACTCCTTTGTGCCCCGGGCTGGAGTTTGCGTATACGTCAGGGAGGACATCTGTTTTCGACGCCTCAGCAGTCTTGAAGGTACGGACCTGTCCATCCTATGGCTGCGCGTAGACAGCAACGACCATCCCCGCGTCTACGGGTGCCTCTATAGGTCCCATAGCGGTAATGCCGACACAGACCGACTCATCGACCACGTCCAAATGGCTGCAGACTCCGTGCTACAACAGGTCCCATCCGCAGAGATCGTGATACTCGGTGATTTTAACGCCCACCACGCTGAATGGCTTGGTTCTCGTTTAACCGATCATGCGGGTAGATCTGTCTATGACTTTGCTTTGGCATATGGTCTAACACAACTGGTTACTTCGCCTACGCGGATCCCAGATGTGGAGGATCATATACCTTCCCTGTTGGACCTTCTGCTGACCTCTCATCCGGACGGATATCAGGTCTCCGTCGATGCCCCACTGGGCTCTTCGGACCATTGTCGGATCCGGAGTACGGTGCCACTCACGCTCCCATCGCAGTTGCGATCTGCAGCTTGCCGCCGTGTTTGGCACTATAGGTCGGCCGACTGGGACGGGATGCGGTCTTTTTTTGCATCCTACCCTTGGGGGCGGGTTTGCTTCTCGCCGGAAGATCCCAGCGTTGTTGCCGATTCTGTTGCTGATGTGGTACTTCAGGGTATGGAACTTTTTATTCCATCCTCTGTGGTGCCCATCGGAGGCAGATCCCAGCCATGGTTTGGTCGCTCCTGTAAACTAGCATCACGCTATAAGCAGGAGTGCTACCAGGCCTGAGCTGACGCATCAACGTCCCGGGATGTAAACACCAGCGCTCTTAAAAAGAAGTACAATTCCGCTTCCAGGTCCTTCAAAAGTGTCATTGCCAAGGCAAAGTCAGAGCACATCGGCAGAATTGGCGAGAAACTAGTTCGCCTCCCTTCGGGAACACGTGCATTCTGGTCTCTCGCCAAGGCTGTCCAAGGGAACTTCTGTCAGCCATCTCTGCCATCTCTGCACAGGGTGGACGGCTCACTGGCCCATGACGCAAAGGAGAAAGCCGATCTGCTAGGCTCTCTTTTTGCTTCCAACTCGACTCTAGATGACGGGGAGAACACACCGCCGAACATCCCGCGGTGTGAGTGCTCCATGCGGGAAGTGTTGTTTACACAGCGCTTGGTGCGTAAAGCACTCCTCTCCCTGGACGTCAACAAGTCGAGTGGGCCTGATGGAGTCCCACCTATTGTGCTGAAGACGTGTGCTCCGGAGTTGGCACCGGTTTTAACGCGTCTTTTTCGGTACTCCTACTCCCTAGGCGTAGTCCCGAATTCATGGAAGACAGCTTTGGTGCACCCGATCCCTAAAAAAGCCGACCGCTCAGATCCGTCCAACTACAGGCCTATCGCCATCACCTCCTTGTTCTCCAAAGTAATGGAAATGATTATTAACAGCCAGCTCATGCGGTACCTTGAGGATCACCAGCTGATTAGTGACCGCCAGTACGGTTACCGTCGAGGTCGTTCAGCTGGTGATCTTCTGGTCTACCTGACCCATAGATGGGCGGAGGCAGTGGAGTCCAAGGGGGAGGCGTTGGCCGTTAGTTTGGACATAGCGAAGGCTTTTTATTTATTTATTTATTTATTCATTTATTTAACACCAACAAGACATACACTAACAAAAGCATAATATTTTTGCAACAAATCATAAAAACTAAGTGTTGACTTAATTACAGGTGTTACACACATTTCATTAAAAAAAAATAGACACAAGTAAACATATGCAGTGAATTAAATTGTATACAAAAATTAAGAGATCAATAAATATATCAGAATTTAGTATTATATAATTATTTAAATTAAATCATGCATAATCCACAATTGTTATTAACATAAAAAATTTTATAAACGTGAAATATAACAAAAATAAAATCATTAATAAATTATAATATACAATTATTACCTAATCACAATTCAGCTTCAAGAAAAATAATATAACTTTACTGTGAATTACAATTATTTGAGGAATATAAATGTAATAAATCACGTTTAAATTTCCAAAGATTATCTGAAAATATGTCAATATCAACTTTTCTATCTTTATGTTTATTATCAGTAGTCATTATGGCACCAATACAATTCTTATGTGATAATTTATATATAGCATTAAAACTCAACATCAATCTATTAATCGGAGAATAGCGCGCTTGACGAGAACGTGTGCTCTTTTCTACGAATGGTATAAAAGACGACGGCCTTTTTGACTTCAATGGGGTACGAAAATTTAATTTGGCTAGTAAGTAAGAACTATCAATGACGCCATTCACCAACTTATACAAGAAAATAAGGTCAAGGAGCTGTCTTCGATTCGAAAGTGGCTGAAGCTTAAAGTAATTTAGCTTATCTTCGTAAGTTCTAAGAGTTTTAACTAGGTTATGATCGTAAGATAAATGCAAAAGAAATCTCTTTTGTATCCTTTCAATTCTATGTGAGTAAATATTAAAGTGGGGATTCCATACTACGCTGCAGTATTCCAAGATACTTCGTACCAAAGCTGAGTAAATTATTATTTTAGTGCGAGTATCCCTGAATTGCTTACAGTTACGGAAGAGGAAGCCAAGAGTCCTAAAACCCTTGTTGACAACATTATCTATGTGGATATTATAACGAAGCTTATTGTCAAGCATAACTCCTAAATCGCGTATGTGAGGAACTTCAGACAGAATACGATCATCAATGTAATATGTTGTTGCAAGAGATGTTTTCTTTCTAGAAAATTTTATAACATGACACTTGTCAGCATTTAGTGTCATACCGTTGCTACGACACCATAATGTCAAGTTATTTAAGTCTTCCTGTAAGAATTCTGCATCAGAATTTGAGGAGACAGGTCTAAAGATCTTTAGATCGTCAGCAAATAAATAAAATTTAGAATTCTTAAAGCAATTACTGATGTCGTTGATGAAAATGTTAAACAACAAAGGCCCAAGATGAGATCCTTGTGGTACGCCAGTATAGGCAAAAAACGGCTCAGAAGCATAACCATCAACAACAACAGTTGACGACCGATTGGCAAGATATGACTTAAACCAGTCCAGCAAAGGGTTTGCTATACCTATCCTTTTGAGTTTGACAAGTAAAATAGAGTGATCAACCTTGTCAAAGGCCTTACTGAAATCTGTGTAGATTGCATCAACGGATTGACCAGTATCAAGAGATTCAGTAATGTCTTCCACAAAGGAAACTAGGTTAGTTACTGTTGATCGAGCTTTCACAAACCCATGCTGTTCAGATGTAACAAATTGCTTAAAGTGCCATGAAACAACGGGACATATAAGTTTCTCAAACACTTTTGCAAAAACAGAAATAATGGAAATAGGTCTATAATTTTTAACTTCCTCTTTGTCTCCGGTTTTGAACAAAGGCAACACAAGGGCTTCTTTCCATAAGGTTGGATATGTACTAGTCCTAAGAGATCTATTGATTATCAGTGCAATAGGCAAGGCCAATGCGTTAGCGCAATTGCGTACAAATATTGATGGAATGCCATCTGCTCCAGCTCCTTTCCTAATGTCAAGTCTTTTTAAAATATTGTAAACCTGGTCCACTGTATAAGATATATAATCAAGGTACACATTGCAACAAGGGTTCATAAGATTAGGACTAGTATCGAAGCTTTGGATATTATTATTGCGACTGTATACTGACGAAAAATAACTAGCGAAAACATTACAAATGTCTGTTCCATTGGAAACAAATTTATTCTCATCTTTAATTTTAGAAGGATACGAACTTTTACCTTTCTTTTGTTTTAGGAATGACCAAATCAACTTTGGGTTTGACTTTAAAGAGAGTTCAAGGCATTCTATATACTTAGCGTAGGAGTATGCTAGCATCTCCTCACATCTTCTTTTCAGTAAGTCAAAACAAAGTTTATCGCGGGGATTGTTATATTTGCGAACTTTCATCCTATATTTATATTTTTCTTTAATACATTTTATCAGACACGGAGTAAACCAAACTGGGTATTTATGACTACGCGGTTTAGCCTTAGGTACATATTTCCGTATTAACTTACGAATTATGTCATAAAATACTGCAACCATATCATCAACACAAAGACATTCACCCAAAATTTCCCTCCAATCAATTTCATTTAGATCCTTCCTTATATTTTCATAATCAGCCTTGTGGAAGCAAAATTTTGTAATTGTGTTATTAGGGACTAGTGGTACCGGATCTGTAAAATCTATGGAAAAAACTAATGGCGGATGAAGGGGATCAACACATGTCAAAGGATCAGGACATGACAGAATATCAACAATGTTAGTATTAGACAAGACAAGATCGAGCATTTTATTTTTAGAGTTCTTAATTAGATTAAATTGGTTCAATTCATTGCACGAGAAAAAGTCTGTTAAGAGATTCTGTAGATAGCTGTTGAAGTATTTTGCACAAAGATGCCCGTGGGGCTCTAAAGACCATGTTATACTACTTAGATAAAAATCTCCAGCAACAATTATATTTTCATCGAGTGATTCCAATACTCGACTCGAGTTATTAATAAAATGCTCAAAAATGTGTTTTTGTACGGGTGGGGTAATATATACAGCACATATATAAAGTCTTTCAGACTTGCCTTGGACGTTTTATCCTTCTACGCAAACCCAAAGATCCTCGCACTTGGACTCGAAACTAAAGAGCCGCTCCGAATTTATTTGCTTAGATACAGCTATAAGTACACCCCCGCCATTCTTTGAAGCGTGAAAACCACTACTCTCCCGATCACGTCTATAAACATTATAACGATCATCAAAAATTTCAGAATCGAAAACACTCCTATTAAACCACGTTTCCGTCATAATTACAATATGGTATGAATTACAGACTATGTTATTAAATAGATCAATTGTTTTTGATCTTAGACCTCGAACATTTTGGTAGTAGATGGAAATTTTATTCTGTAAAGTGCCTTTATGTAATAAAAAAAACCAATTTAGCGAATTTAGCGCCACTCTATGACAAATTATTCACAGTATCATGATTTCGTATATGAATGTAGTTTGATCCTTCACATTTTCTGACAAAAATCTTTCCATCACGAACCCAAACAAAACGGAAACCGAGCTCTTTCGCCTTACGGCGAGCTGCAGCATGTAAGATTTTTCCCTCTGGCGTAAGATTTTCAGCAACGTATATTGGAGTATTCTTCGCGCTTGCGATTCCCAAATGGCTAGTGTTAAGCTTATCCGTACTATTTTTTTTATTATATTTAATGGTAGCTGCTAAAAATTCGTCACGTAGTCTTGGACTACTGAACTTTACTAATATCGATCTCGGTCGAGGGCTTTTAGTATTCATTTTCGCTAGTCTTGCACAAAAATGTATATTTTCTGGGGCTATAGGGCATTTTATGATATTGCTTAGTTGTTGTACTGTGTTAACTAAATTCTCTTGTCTATTCTCTGGAACACATTGGATCTCAATATTTGAAGCTCGTGTCTGCTGTTCAAGTTGCGTAAGACGAGTTATGATACTCGTGTTAGCTGCACGCAGAGTTTCGTTCTCCTTAGTAATGTGTTGCATTTGTGCAGATTGGTTAGCATGATCGGATTTAATTTTATCTATATCTTGGTTTAACGACGACAAAGAAGTTTGAAATGAGGCAAGTGTATTTTTTATTTCGTGAATTTTAGGATGTAAATCGTTACTAAAAATGTTGCGCAATTCTTCTCTAATTATTTCACGTATATTACTAGCCGATAAACAAGAGCAATTAGAACGACTTTTTACACGTTGAGTTACGAATTCCATTTCCACCGGTGAGTTTCGAACTGGAGTGTTGGAATGATCACCTCTTGGTTGTTTACACCTGCAAACGTCACATATCCATAAACTCTTCATTTCCGAGCTCATCACGTTAAAATCTTGCATTGTGATTCGCGTGCATGCTACATGATATTTGTCATTGCATCGGTGACATTGCAATGACATGGAGTTATCCAGTGCGTTAGGGCACCCAGCACATTCAAAGTTAGCCATGATTTAATGATACAAATTGTCTACAAAAAAAAACTAAATAAACCAAAAAAAAAAAATATTAAAAAAAAAAATTAGTTTTGGATTTGAACGCACGACGCTCAGCGTACTGTCACTTGCTTTGTTGAATTGCGCTACAGTCTATGTTATGTTAGGTGGCGAAATTAGTCACTAATATTTACGTTAGCGACGATCTGTAGTAAATGAGGTCAACGAACTAATGTTTTTTATATGTGAAGTACAACAGCACCTGCACGCTCCGATTACTAAACAAAGTTAACAACGACCGTTTAACACATAATTTTTAAAAGTTTTTGCTAAATATCTTCAGACAGAGAACACTGATTGAACTAGAACTTCACACATTGTTTACTACACGATAATTAAACACAGTAAGAAAAAAATTAATGCTTAATAACTAAGAATTTTGCTTAAAACGAATTAATAACTTTAAAAACAAAATTACAGGTGTCTATTACTCGACGCTCGGACGACTATGATGATTGACTTTCGATCGGGTTTGGCATAAAGCGCTTCTTTCGAAGCTGCCTTCCTATGGGCTTCCCGAGAAATTGTGCAATTGGATCACCAGCTTTCTTGCAGATCGGAGCATCAAGGTCGTAGTAGACGGTGCATGCTCCGATTACAAGCCCATTAACGCTGGTGTTCCACAAGGCTGCGTGCTATCACCAACGCTGTTTCTTCTGCATATCAATGATATGTTGCAAACCCGTAACATTCATTGCTATGCAGACGACAGCACTGGTGATGCTTTATACACCGGCCGTGCCAATATTTCTCGGGAAAACGTCGCCGAGTACCGAAACAAACTTGTGTCTGAAGTCGAGACTTTGTTGAACAAAGTCTCAGACTGGGGGCGACTAAATCTAGTCCAGTTCAATCCCCAGAAGACACAAGTTTGCGCGTTTACCGCTAAAAAGAACCCCTTGTTGTCGTATCTCCTCAGTTTCAAGGCACTCCCCTTGTTGCCTCAGCCAGTATCGGAATCCTCGGTGTCGACATATCGAGTGACGTGCAGTTTCGTGGTCACTTTGAAGAGAAGGCCAAATTGGCCTCTAAAAAGCTTGGCGTGCTCAGCAGAGCGGAACAGTATTTCATGCAGGCACACCGCTTGCAACTTTACAAGGCGCAGGTTCGGCCTCACATGGAATACTGTTCCCATCTCTAGGCAGGGGCCCCCCAGTGCCAGCTCCTTCCACTTGACCGCATCCAGCGCAGAGCGGTTCGAATCGTCGACGACCGAGTTCTTTCCGATCGGCTTGACTCACTGGCACTGCGTAGAGAGGTTGCATCTCTTTGCGTATTTTATCGCATCTACCACGGGGAGTGCTCTGAGGAATTGTTCGGACTAATTCCAGCCGCTCAATTTCACCATCGCACATCGCGACAGAACTTGCGATACCATCCATATCATCTAGATGATTGGCGGTCCACCACTGTGCGATTCAGAAGAAGTTTTCTCCCTCGCACAACTTCCTTGTGGAATCGATTACCACCAGCGATTTTTCCGGACCGACACGACTAAGGGACCTTCAAGAAAAGACCCTACTCCTTTTTAAAAGGCCGGCAACGCATCTGCGATTCCCCTGGTGTTGCAGTTGTTCATGGGCGGCGGTAGTCACTTACCATCAGGTGAGCCGCATGATCGTTTGCCCCCTCTCCTATAAAAAAAAACAGTCCACCTAATGGTAACTATCTGTAATAAAAAAAACGAAACGGAAATAATAATATTTATATATACATAATGATAATTAAAAAGTAAAAGAAATATATAAAAAAGCAACAAAAAAAACAATAATTTTTTATAAAAAAAAATTGTGAACTCACTGCTTAGGCTTAAGTAAATTTACTATACTAGTAGTGGAAGGAGTATAATGTAAAATGTAAAAGTTAATAAAGAAATATAAAGCGAAAAAAAATGTACGGACCTCGAGTCTGTAGTGAAAACTTATTTATATTAAAAAAAATGGTAAGTGGATACTGTACCCCATTGATACCTACATCTATCCTCAATTAACAATCAATATACAGATACGTTGTTGCTCCTAAGGACTTTGCTGGAATATCTCTCGGTTCTTTTTACTCTATCGGTTCTTTATTCTCTGGTTCTTTATACTCCCTATTTAGTGTTATGTTGCTATTTAACATAATGAGACACTAGTCAGATTTAATTTAACTGATGTATTTTATAACAAACAAGTAATCTTATATATATTCCGACGAGTTTTTGTTGGTGTTAAATAAATAAATAAACTATATTAATGAATAAAGTATTTATATTAATATACGTAACGGTTTTATTCATAAATTAAGTAAAATATTTTAGGCGGTTTAATTTCAAAATTCTGGAAGCTAGCGCGCTTTTAGGTTTATTTTTACTGAATGATAATAATATACAAACTGGATTTATGATCTTTGTAAATTTTAGCTTTTGATTCAAGCGATGTCGAAATTAATCAAGAAAAGAAAAGAAATTGAAAGAGATCAAGTCTAGACACGAAATTCTTTTTGGCACAAAATATCACATTTTATATAAACGGGGCGGACGGACAGACCGACATGCTTACGAGCACGGTACTTAGACATATTAAAAAGAGAAAGTGCACACCGCTTTCAGCTGCGTCTGCAATTCCTACGGTCTCTTCAATTATTAATTTCGGTCTATTGTTCAGTTAAAATTTAACGTTTGAAGGACGATTGCGAACGTAGGATTAGGGTTCGTGTATAGTCTAAGGGTCCGTATACGTAACCATTTCTCATATGTACGTGAATACTACTACACATTAAATGACACTAATTTATGGATTTTATCGTGTTTAATTTAAATTTTAACCGCCGAAGAAGATTAGTTAATTTTGCCCATCCGTCAAGTTTAATATTCCTCTAGAAGATGAAGGAGTGTACAAGGTGGATTGTAAATGTGATCTCTCTTACAAAGAACAAACAAAAAGGTGTATAAAACCCACGTAAAAGAACATATTATACTTGACGTGAACCACCCACGCTCCGGGAGGTCTGCGGTCTAGGAACATGTTCAAGATGTTCCCCGTCATTACATCAGATTTGATAGACCACAAATCCCCGCAAAAGAACACCGATTCCTACCAAGGATGATTCGCGAGGCTATTGAAATGAGGGCATCCACGACTTTTTCTGCCACCAGGGCGGCGCCACTTTAGAGTGAGGTAAAATATTTGACAGATTTCATAGCGGGGACGATAATTTCTTAGGAAAATGTAATCTTTAAGGTTTATTTCTGTATTATTAGTTATATTTTATATTAATTACATTAGAAATGAATAAATCAAACGATAAATATAAGTAAAAGACGACTTTTTAAAAAAAAAAAAGTTATAATGTGCAAAAAATTAAAAATTAAACCAATGACGCATTGTGTTGTGTATTAATATAATACTTTAGATAATGATAAACTGTTATTTAAAACTAATTTCTCAGTTAACTGACACTGTGTAACAAAAACTTTAGCTCAGTCGCAACTAGCGACATCTGGTGAGTGGAAGATTATTAGCCCTCATTAAAAAAACATCCGAATTTCAATAGAGAATGAGGTGATCGCTACAATGCTGTTTCTAAATGTTTTCCTATTTAATACCAACATGTTATATTGTAACTTCAGTTTGTACTAAATCTATGAGATTATTATTCAAAAAAGTGCCAGTGGGGTTCTTGCTGATTTTTCCCGGGTTATAGTTATAAAAGAATAAATTACTTTCAATAAGTATTCGCGTAATCACATTGAATAAAATATATTATATTCTGTTCCATTTTAGACGATTTGCACATTTCACGTTGCTCGTACGTTCAGGGTAGTTGATTATTTCAATTTAAGGCTCTATGTCTCCACAAAGTTGAACTGGAATGTAGTTATGGTTATACTATTAGAGTGGGTTTTGTCAGTGAAACCCGATTCGTTCAATCGAGTGTCGGTTCCATATAGTACATGTGTATTCTCATAAAATGGATGTTCATTTATTTTCTCATCCAGTAAGTAGAAGGGTCATTGTGTACGTCACACGGGGTGCGCGTGGGCGGACAAGTTATTTAACGTGTGCCATGCAGGGTTACTGGCGTACTGTACCATCCATAATATGTAGGTAGAAAGTATCTGACAAAGGAGACTAAATAAAGGAGAATCGTATACGCACTGACATCTATATATACAAGTACGCTTTAAATGTTATTTTGTATTTTTTTTTCTTTAGTAATGGATCCACACTGTTGTATTTTTGTCAGTGTTCAATTTTTTTTTTAGGAAATTTGAAGAAATATTATTCTAGTCTATTCTATTTTAGACGACTCGCACCTTCGACGCTATTTTTATCATAATACTAGCTGTTCCCCGCGACTTCACCCGCGCGTAATTTATTACGATTGGATTTCATGGGTCACTTTTTGCACGGAACCCTAATTCTTTTTATAAAATAAAAGTAGCCTTAGTTACTTCTTATATCATCAGATATCTGCCGGTGAAAGTCCGGTCAAAATCGCCGTCCAGCAGTTTCGGAGATTAGCCAGAACAAACAGACAGACAGACAAAAACTTTAAAAATAGTATTTTTGTTATTAGTACCGTATATACTTTCATATGAATTTAGTAAAAATCTGTAATTTCGATATTACAAACAGACACTTCAATTTTATTTATTTGTATAGATATTATGTAGGTGGACAAAGGCCGTGTAGAGGAGTCTTATTTGACTTGACGCCACGTTGTGATATTATTATTTTTTCTTCGGTAATGAACTCGTACTGTGGTACTTTTGCCAGAGTCAAGTATATGTAGAAATTATTCTGTAAATTTATTTTTTCAAAACTTCTTCACAATATGTTGATGTGTCACATTGTGCAGTTTTTGGAAAGTTTAACGGCAAGTTGAGCAGCGGATTGTAATCACGACAGTATCTCAAGGCATCTAAGCAGACATATTATTTTGAGGACCCCATAAACCTCGGAGCACTTGTATCATCGTTTCCACTAATACTTTACATGCGCAGACATTTAATACACAACATAATTTAAAATTTGAAATTTTGTACAACCGACTTCATTATAAATTATTAAGAATAACTCAAAACCTATTCCAGGCCAGACCTGATCAAATTTATACCATCACCATATGTGAAGCACCAGCTTTTAAATAAAAAAAGAATCATCGAAATCGGTTCACCCAGTAAAAAGTTATGAAGTAACACATAAAAAAACCATACTGTCGAATTGAGTACCGGCTCTTTTTGAAGTCGGTAGAAAATTGCATTCTAGTACGTAAAATCTAATTCAAATAAGTATAATTTAAACAATATTACAGGTGCGGCAATTGGTCGCCGGTCAAGTTCCCGCCAAAACTACTCTTTGTGATATTATTAAACAACTAAATTATTTAATTTACGAATAAAACTAATTTTAAGGAATTTATCGCGTTCATTTTTTACTTTTGTATTCTCGTCGTTTTGGGTGTGTGTTTTAACCATGATTAAATATCATGGCTAAAACGCACATCCAACACGACGAGAATTCTCTTCTAAAAATTATCTGCATATTCATATGTGTGTTAAATTAAATACACATATGAATATGCAGATAATTTTCAGACATGATAAATAGTCATTAGACTAAAACTAAGTTTTATTATATTTGAGTTCAGAACTAGTGTGAATTTTGCTTTGTTGATATTTTTAACTCCGACGCCAAAAGAGGGGTGTTATAAGTTTGACCGCTATATGTCTGCCTGTGACACCGCAGCTCTTAAACGGGAGAACCGATATGGGTGCGTTTTTTATTGTTTGAAAGGTGACTTGATCGAGAGTGTGCTTAGCTATGATTCAAGAAAATCTTTCCAGTCGTTTGAAGATCTTCAGCTTCTTTGTCACGGGGATTTTGATATTTTCAATTCAATATTATTGATTAAGAAATAAATATTCATTAATCAAATATTATGTAATATCTTTGGATAATCATAATTATAACAATTAACATAACTGCATTATAGAAATAAACAAATTGTAAACAATTGTACGATTTATGATACTGAAATAAATTGTAGTGTTATGCTACTTACATTTCTTTGTACACTATTTCTCCATTCTGTTTTGATATTCTGCATTCATGTTTTGCATCACTTTATACTATTTTTCCATTCTGTTTTTGATTTTCTGCATTTATATTTAGCATCACCTTTATTTCCATAGGATCCTGTAACGTTTTTACACAATAACATATCATTTTACTGCGTATTTTCACACTATTTAGTACTTTTAAAATAGCTGTCAATGGAGTCTTACCTTTTTTGGTCTTTTATTGAATTCTCTGTAACTCTACAATTTCAGGCTTCGGCGCGCTGTCGCGCATCAGTTTTTCCTATATGAATAATATCTCTTTTCTTACTTAAATGTAATAGTTTCTTAATAACAGTCCAAAAACCAAAAATTGGTAAATATGACAACTACTATTTATACCGTTGTCATGGTAACTTTTATTCAAATTCGTCTCTGGTATGATGTTCTTTCTACATAAATACTCTTTGGCTGTAGGTCATTTACAATAAATTTCGTTTTAATTTAAATAATTTCTCGTTCTCTCTAAAAAGGTATAAAGCCAAACAATTGGAGAATACAGGACAGTCTCGCTTCAGTTCTCAAACGAGAAACATTTACTAAAGGCCTTATCCCGGGGCCGCTTTGCCCCGGGATCCTGCAAGCCTCCATCTACACGTGAAGTCGTCGGCAGTCTGCTTCAAGCGCGGGGCCACGCTACCTTCGGGCACGCTACGACTGCTTGCTCCAGGCGCTGAGTGCACCTACTGCCCGCGCTACCTTCGGGCACGCTACGACTGCTTGCTCCAGGCGCCGAGTGCACCTACTGCCCGCGCTACCTCTGGGCGCGGCGACTACTTCTCCAAGTACTGAGCGCACCTACCCCAGGCGCTACGTGCGCCGGCTCCGGACGCTGCGTGTGCCCAGTCCAGGCGCTGCGTTCCGTCGCCGCTGAGAAACCTCAAGCTCTGCGTGTGCCGATTTCTACAAAAGCAGCGAGGCTCCAGGCTCCACTATAAAACTATATTGTCCTATTCTCCTATCTTTATTTTTTTTAAAACCTAATTGTAATCTCATTTCATCCATCATCTTCATATTTCATTTTTTTTATAAAATTTTAAATACTTTTCTGAAACTTTAAATATATTATTTTCTTGGTCTACTTTTGTTGTTTTCCTGTTCGTAGGTTAGGTTCTTTCTCTTTTAATTGTCGCTTCATGACAAAATTTTATTTTATACTTATTCATACACATTATATTAACAGTGGTAGAGCCACGCGGCAGAATTGCTGTCGCACGGATGGGCCGGATCGAACAGGGGTGGTACCACGACCTCACAGAATACCAGCGTGAAGTAGAGGTTTACCTCTGCGTTCCGCTTGGTGAGTGCAGGTGGCCGGAGGCCCAATTCCCCCCCCCCCCCTCCCCATCAACATGGTAGCGGAATTATACAAAAAATTACCCCAGGATTCTCCAGCTCCAGAATTCTGAGAGGAAGGAAGAGGAGAGAATCTCTCACTGAGCATCCACGACCTAACTACTCCACTCCTGAGCGTGGGTGCTCGAGCTGCTGCAATTCCGCTAGCGACTACTGCTGCTGCTGGCAAGCGGAGCAATAAGATCAAGGTGACCCCTGTCACGCTATCCGTGAATTTTTGCAAAATCAGGAGACTTCATTCCAACCTTAACGCTGTCCATTACCATCTAGAGACGGCGAAGCTGGCCTTGCTCTTTTTAACCGAGACCCAGGTGTCCCCTCCGGCTGATACTTCATACCTCTCCTACCCGGGGTACAAATTAGAACACTCCTTTGTCCCCCGGGCTGGATTTTGCGTATACGTTAGAGAGACAACTGTTTTCGCCGCCTCGGTAGTCTTGAAGGTCCGGTCCGGTAACGAACTTGTCCAAGCTATGGACTATCTGCGTCTACGAGTGCCTCTATAGGTCCCATAGTGGTAATGCTGACACAGACCGAATCATCGATTACGTCCAAATGGCTGCAGATTCCATGCTACAACAGGTCCCATCCACAGAGATCGTGAAACTCGATGATTTTAACGCCCACCACGCTGAATGGTTTGGACCCATTTAACTGATCATGTGGGTGGATCTGTGTATGAATTTGCCTTGGCATATGGTCTAACACAACTGGTTACTTCGCCTACGCGGATCCCAGATGTGGAGGATTATGTACCGTCACTGCTGGACCTTCTGCTGACCTCTCATCCGGACGGATATCATGTCTCCGTCGATGCTCCTCTGGTCTCTTCGGACCATTGTCTGATCCGGAGTACGGTGCCACTCACGCTCCCATCGCAGTTGCGATCTACAGCTTGCCGCCGTGTTTGGCACTATAGGTCGGCCGATTGGGATGGGATACGGTCTTTTTTTGCATCCTACCCTATCCCTATCCCAGCCATGGTTTGGTCGCTCCTGTAAAATAGCATCACGCTATAAGCAGGACCTGGCTTGCTTTGCTACCGGGCTTGGGCTGACGGATCAACGTCAACGTAAAAAGAAGTATAATTCCGCCTCCAGGTCCTTCAAAAGCGTCATTGCCAAGGCAAGGTCTGAGCACATCGGCAGAATTGACGAGAAGCTAGTTCGCCTTCCTTTGGGAACCTGTGCATTCTGATCTCTTGCCAAGGCTGTCCAAGAGAACTTCTGTTAGCCATCTCTTCCATCATTGCACAGAGAGGACGACTCACTGGCCCATGCCGCAAAGGATAAAGCCGATCTTTTAAGCTCTCTCTTTGCGTCCAACTCGAATTGAGATGACGGGGGGAATACACCGCCGATCATCCCGCGGTGTGCTGCTGTGCGGTTTACGCAGCGCTAGGTTCGCAAAGCACTCTTTTCCCTGGACGTCAGCAACTCGCGTGGGCCTGATGGAGTCCCTCCCATTGTGCTGAAGACGTGTGCTCCGGAGTTGGCACTGGTTTTAATGCGTCTTTCCCGGTACTCCTACTCCCAAGGCGTAGTCCCGAATTCATAGAAGACAGCTTTTGTCCACCCGATCCCTAAAAAGGCGACCGCTCAGACCCGTCCAAATACAGGCCTTTCGCTATCACCTCCTTGTTCTCCAAAATAATGGAATTCATTATAAACTGCTAGCTCATGAGGTAACTTGAGGATCACCAGCTAATTATTGACCGCCAGTACGGTTTTCGTCAGGGTCGATCAGCTGGAGATCTTCTGGTCTATCTGACTCATAGATGGGCGGAGGCATTAGAATCCAAGAGGGAGGCATTGGCCGCTAGCTTGGACCTAGCGAAGGCCTTCAGTCGGGTCTGGCACACAGGGCTTCTTTCGAATGTGCGAAATTTCCTATGGGTTTCCCGAGAAATTATGCCAATTGATCCCTAGTTTCATTGCTGATCGGAGCATCAAGGTCGTAGTAGACGGTGCATGCTCTGATTTCAAACCTATCAACGTTGGTGTACCACAAGGCTGCGTGCTATCACCAACGCTGTTTCTCGTCGCCGAGTACCGGGACAAACTTGTGTCTGAAGTCGAGTCTTTGCTGAACAAAATCTCGGATTGAGGGCGACTAAATCTAGTCCAGTTCAATCCCCAGAAGACACAAGTTTGCGCGTTTACCGCTAAAAAGATCCCCTTTGTTGTTTCTCTTCAGTTTCAAAAGATCCCTAAAAGGAACTCTATTTTAGTCTTTAGGTGTGATAACGTATCTGCGTTTTGATCTTAATCGGGGATAAATGTCTATGGTCCACAGCATCCATTTACCATTAGGTAGACTGTGCGCTCGTTTGTCACCCATATTCTATAAAAAATATCAAACGTGGCGCGTCGTCAGGCAGAAAGGCACTCCCCTTGCTGCCTCAACTAGCATCGGAATCCTCAGCGTGGACATATCGAATAGTGTGCAGTTTCGTGGTCACTTGGAAGGGAAGGCCAAATTGACCTCTAAAAGCTTGGCGTGCTTAGCAGAGCAAGACAGTATTTCATGCCGGCACGTCGCTTGCAACTTTACAAAACACAAGTTCGGCCTCACATGGAATACTGTTCTCATCTCTGGAGCCGGGGCACCCCAGTGCCAGCTCCTTCCAGTTGACCGCATCCAGCGCAGAGTGGTTCGTATCGTCGACAACCGAGTTCTTTCTGATCGGCTCGATACACTGACATCGCGTAGGGATGTCGCATCCCTTTGCATTTTCTATCGAATTTACCACGGGGAGTGCCCTGAGGAATTGTTCGGATTAATTCCAGCCGCCAAATTTCACGAACGCACATCGCGTCAAAACTGACGATACCATCCTCATCATCTGGATGCTTGGCGGTCCACGACTGTGCGTTTTACTAGGAGTTTTCTTCCTCGTACAACTTTTCTCCGGACTGATACGACTTAGGGACCTTCAAGAAAAGAGCTTACACCTTTCTAAAAGGCCGGCAACGCATCTGCAATTCCCCTGGTGTTGCGGTTGTTTATGGGCGGCGGTAGTCACTTATCATCAGGTGATCCATATGCTCGTTCACCCCCTCTTCTATAAAAAAAATGTAATTTTTAAAACATTAAAAAAAACATGCGTGAGTGTCGTAGAACACTCGGTTGGAACAAAGTTCCTTTCGTAGTATATTATTATTGATAAATGTATTATATTATTGATAAACAAATACAAATAAATGAATTACCTATCTACTAACATCTATTAAAATGAAGCGTTATTTAAAATATTTCTTTCATGGCAAAATAATAAAAATGTGTGAGGGAGATGGATACTATTCCAACTCCTCGCCCTATAGAAAGGGTTGTGATGGAAAAATCATACACTCTTATCGCCTAGCCCCCATCAAAAAAAAATAAACGCAGTCTTAAATATATACGGTTGAAAAGTATAACGATGTATATAAAACTCACTTACAAACTAAGAGTATAGATAAGTAAGCTATATTTATATATATCAAATGCATTGGTGCCGGCATGAGGCGAATCAGATTCGGAGACAATAATTATTTGAGTCATTATTAAGAAGATGCTGCGGTCCATCTTCTGTATCATTTCCTTCTGTCGCCTCTTACGACACCCGCGGGATAATTAATATTGGATAGTAGATTGTCTTATGCTCAATTACTTGGCATTCAATAACTGCACTCACCACCCCATCTGCCAAGCATGGCAACTGTGCCAATCCCCTTGTTAAGACCCGATAAATTATTTTCTTAACAACGTACAACATATGTTTGTGTTATACAAGTTCGAAGCAACAGCGCTAGATGGCGTATTACCATTTCTGTATCGCGATATAAACCACTGAATATTGTGTTTTATTTTTGGGGCATTAAACATCCCTTATGTGGCGATCTATTGGGGTTGGGGAGGCTGTTCATCTATGGGGGACTTTTAATAGGGTAATAAAAAAATAACATAATTAGGGATTAATTACCTCCTTAAGCAACCTAAAGATACAAAGTAGCAAAGTACAAACCTAATCTGATTGAATGAATTCAATTATTTCTAGAACATTCCAATTGCGTTTAATAAGTTTTTTCAAATTGATATTAATTTTCAGAAACGTCCGTGCATCCTCGCAGTCGAAGGGTGAGATAAATGGCGCAGTGACTGAGGTGAGGCAAATATATTCGTCTAGCCGTTAAATTTACTTTAACTAAAGGTGCGTCTAAAAACTTCGATAGAAACTTTACAATAAAATCACACACTCATTTTATATTGTTTGTAAAGTTGTTCTTATTAGTTTGTTAAATAACTTCTTTTATTCGACCAACTATCAGCTATTACTACGTTTTTACAAAGTTACTTTCTTGTTCGTCTGTCGATCCGGATGGTATCTTGCAACTCAAATCACGAGCAGTTCCCAATGAGCTAGTTACTTGAAATTTTGAACATAGGTCAGAATCGACAATGTAGGATAATGCAAAAAACCGGCAAAGTGCGAGTCGGACTCGCACACCGAGGGTTCGGAACAAATCTGTAGGTATATAAGTATAAAATTATTAAAAATATTTTTATTATATGATGTAATTAAAAATTTATGCTTTTCGCAATTTTTCCTTTAACTGTGCTATAAAACGTTGCTTCGTACCAAATTTCAAGATTCTGAGTTCACGGGAAGTACCCTGTAGGTTTTGATTCCCTTGCGAATGTCGAAAATTTACGGCATAAACGGCTGTATCTTTTTTTCACAGCTCTAAGGGACAATAGACTTGAGTATTTCATATGAATTTCAGCTTGATACCTCCACGCGTTCCTGAGAAAAAGGGTCTTGACAGACAGACAGACAGACAGACGGACAACAAAGTGATCCTATAAGGGTTCCGTTTTTTCCTTTTGAGGTACGGAACCCTAAAAACGTGATAAAAATCGTGGTATATTAAATTATTTTAATTCAAAATTTTAAATAAATTATTTGTTTTAATATATATCTGCGTATTATATTAAGACCTAGCTTTGTAGTGGTAGTGTAAGACAATCCACTACCCCATATTGTCTTACCGGCCTCGTAACAGGCGACAGAGGAAAGCTGTAGAAGGAGATGGGCATCATCTTCCCGTTAATATCTAAAAATAATTTAAAAACTGCGGTCGCCAACCCACTTGCCAAGCGTGGTAACATGGCACAAATTCCCTCCATGCCTCCATGACACCATAAACACCAGAAAGGACGAATATAGAAACTATAGTTGTCGTTGTCATCTGAATCGTCGACGACGATGACGACGATTTCTGATCGGCTCGATTTACTGTCGCTGCGAAGAAATGTTGCATCTCTTTGTAGTTTCTACCGCATTTACTACGGGCAGTGCTCAGAGGAATTGTTCGAATTAATTCCAGCCGCCAAAGTCCAGCAACGCACATCGCGACAAAACTCACCATCCACATCATCTGGATACTTGTCGATTCACAATAACTGCGCGATTTACAAGGAGTTTTCTATATTACACGACTTCTTTGTGGAATCAAAATCCTGTAGTAAAACTCATACAGATACATACGACTGTCATCATCATCGTCATCATTGCAGCCCTTTATTAGCCCAATGCTGAACTAAGAGCCTCCCCAAGTTATGCCACAAATAAACAGTGACCTCCTCTATCTAGTGGGAAGTCGGTCAACACAGTGCTTGCTAGAACGAGGCTGTCACTCGAGAACTATTCATCCTCATCGATTACCTGCTTTTCTAGCTATGGCCTACATACCTCATTTCGGTTACGTTGACAAGTCTCAACGGAGCATGTATACTTCTCACCGTATGATTCCAACGTTGTTGCTAATTCTGTTGCTGATGTGGTACTTTAGGGTATGGAAAATTTTATTCCTTCCTCTGTGTTGCCCATCGGAGGCAGATCTCGGCCATGGCTTAGTCGCTCCTGTAAAATAGCATTACGCTACAAGCATGGGCTGGGCCTAGGCTGACGCCGGGATTTTAACACCAGCGCCCTTAAAAAGAAGTATAACTCCGCCTCCAGGTCCTTCAAAAGAGTCATTGCCAAGGCAAAGTCTCTTGGACGACTCACTGGCTCATGCCGCAAAGGAGAAAGCTGATCTGCTAGGATCTTTCGTTGCGTCCAACTTAACTCTCTACGACGGAGGGAGCACACCGCCGACCATCCCGCGGTGTGAGTGCTCCATGCTGGATGTGCGGTTCTCACAGCGCTCGGTTCGCAAAGCACTCCTCTCCCTGGACATCCACAAGTCGAATGGGTTTGCCGGAATCCCCCCAATTGTGCTGAGGACGAGTGCTCCGAAGTTGGCATCGGTTCTAACGCGTCTTTTCTGGTACTACTACTCATATGTACAAATAGATGGCTTTTGTCCACCCGATCCCTAAAAAAGGCGACCGCTTAGACCCGTCTAACTACAGTGCTATCACCAACGCTGTCTCTTCTGCATATCAATGATATGTTGCGAAGCGGTAACAACGCATCTACATTTTGATTTGTAATAGAGGATAGATGTCTATGGGCCGCAGCAACCACTTACCATCAGGTGGACTGTGTGCTCGTTTGTCACCCTCATCCTATAAAAAAAATAACATTCATTGTTATGCGGATGACAGCACTGGTGATGCTCTATACATCGGCCGTGCCAATATTTCTCGGTAAAAAGTCGCCGAGTACCGGGACAAACTTATGTCTGAAGTCAAGTCTTTCCTGTATAAAGTCTCGGTTTGGAGTCGACTAAATCTAGTCTAGTTTAATCCTAAGAAGTCACAAATTTGCGCGTTTACCGCCAAAATTAACCTCTTTGTCGTATCTCCTCAGTTTCACGGCACTTCCCTTGTTGCCTCAGCCTGTATCAGAATCCTCGGCGTCGACATATCGAGTGACGTGCAGTTTCGTGGTCACTTAGAAGAGAAGGCCAAATTGCCCTCTAAAATGCTTGGCGTGCTCTGCAGAGCGGGACTGTATTTCATGCAGGCTCACCACCTGCAACTTTACAAAGCGCATGTTCGGCTCCACAGGGAATACTGTTCCTATCTCTGGGCTGGGGCTCCCCAGTGCCAGCTCCTCCCACTTGATCGCATCCAGTGCAGAGCGGCTCGAATCGTCGACGACCGAGTCCTTTCCGATTGGCCCGATTCACTGGCGCTGCGAAGAGATGTTGCATCCCTTTGCATTTTCTTTCGCATTTACCACGGAGAGTGCTCCGAGGAAATGTTCGGATTATCCCAGCCGCCAAATTTCACGAATGCACATCGCGGCAAATCTCCGGTTACCATCCACTCCATCTGGATGCTTGGCGATCCACCGCTGTACGTTTCACTAGGAGTTGTCTTTCACATACGACCTCTGTGTGGAATAGCTTAGATCTTCAAGAAAAGTGCTTACTCCTTTTTAAAATACCAGCACCCGCAATTCCCTTGCTCGTTGCCCACCCCCCTCCTAATATATATATATATATATATATATATATATATATATATATATATATATATATATATATATATATATATATATATATATATAGTGGTCAAGATTATAGTACACGAGTGTGTGCAATTTTAGCTGCATAAACCCTCACTCTCATAGTCCGACGGGATGGCAATCCGACGAAACCGAAGAAAGATCAGGCGACAGACAAGGCACGGGGGTGAAACTCTGCGCTTGCAAAAGTTTAACATTTCTACGTACAGTTTCAAAACGTTTTCTGCCGACTTCCAAAAAGGAGACGGTACTCAATTCGACTGTATGTTTTTTTTATATGTGTGTTACCTCATAACTTTGTACTGGGTGAACCAATTTCGATGATTCTTTTTTATTTGAAATCTTGTACATCTCGTGTGGTCCCATATGAATTTGATCAAGATCTGACCAGCAGTTTTTGAGTAATCCTTAATAATGCGTATTTAAATGACTTCGACTACATTGATGATGTTCTCATTTAATTTATATTGAAGTCAGGTACACAAATTTTTTAATTTTACCACTTGTTTAATATATTTTCCTTTATGGGTCTGTATGATTATTTCTGTGTCTTGTTGTGAATACGTAAATAAATTTAAAAAAATCAAATCAGTTTGCATTTAACGAATATATCGCGGAATATAAAGTCGATTTGCATAATTCCTATTTTAAAGTCGGCTTTAATAGTTTGACTGTGAACTAAATTAATACTAGATCAATTCTAGCATCGAGCGTCGAAACCACAAATCCCCTTTAAGTTAAAATTGATCCAATCAAGCCGCACGTGCACACAATCCCATTGCTACAAAGCAAACAGCGATGTTTTAGTTTGGTGCTTCAATTATCACCCAATGATTTGGATTGTCGATATTATCTTTGATGCCACTGTGGCGCAGTGAGTTGCAGTGCTAAGGGCCGCGGGTTCAAATCCCGCACGGAAAAAGTATTTGTATGGCCTACAAATAATTGTTCCGTGTCTGGCTGTTTGTTCTTGTGAGACATGTTTGGCAGTGGAGGGAAAGGGGGAGATCTCCCGCCGGGTGAGGTGGTCTTTTTTATAGGATAGGGTGATAAACGAGCACACAGTCCACCTGATGGTAGGTGGTTGCTGTGAGGCTGTGACCCATAGACATCCACATCTATTCTCAATAAGGAATCAAAATGCAGATGAGTTATCAGCCGTGAGAACTAAGGTTGAATGCCTCTTTCCAGTAAAAGTGTCTCCGGTTCTCTAAACTCATCATACATAGAGATCGTGGTCCTTCCCCGGTCGAACCAACCCATTCGGGCTACAACTATATTACTAATATAGATGCAGCATGGCTCTGTTACGTAAGATGTGGTAGAGCCATGGTCACTCCGGAGCGGCCAGTGCTCAATGTATATAGAGTTATTATCAAAGAGTCAAAGGCTTTCTCATAGTCCACATACGCCAGACATAGTGGCAAATTGTACTCTTCGGACTTCTGTACAATTTGCCGTAGGGTATGTATGTAGTCTTTGGTGCTAAAGTTCTTTCGGAAACCGGCTTGTTCGGGAGGCTGGAAGTCGTCAAGTCTGCGCGCGAGACGATTCGTAATGACTCTCGAAAACGGCACGTAGACGCGGCTCAGAAGGAAAATCGGTCTGTAGTTCTTCAAGAGAGCGTTGTCACCTTTCTTGAAGAACAAGACCACCGCACTTCTGCTCCACGCCTCCGGTGTAATGCCACCATGGAGGACGGAATTAAAGAGCTTCTGAAGGACTTCAAGTACCGGTCTTCCACCCGCTTTCAGAAGCTCCGCTGTAATTCCCTCCTCGCCTGGGGCCTTGCCGTTTTTAAGGTATGGAGAGCCATTCTAATCTCGCTCAGACTGACGTCCGGGATATCTTCGGAATAGTGTCAAATAAGACTCGCTCTCGGATCGTTACTCACACATGCGTGTGGCTCCAACGATGACGTGTACAGCTGCCCATAGAACCTCTCAATCTCACTCAAAATCTCAGGTGCCCCGGAAACGATGCTGCCACATTCGGTCTTCAGCTTTGACAGTTGGCTCTTTCTGGCAAACAGATCCCTGGCAAACACTTTGGAGCCTTGGTTCCGATCGATGGCTTCTTCAATACAAGCTGTATTGAAGTTGCGTAAGTCTCGCCGCATGCATTTAGAGATCTGTCTGTTCAGTTGCCTGTATGCTGTCAAATCTGTTGAAGAATGTAGCCTCATCTTCCGTCTAACAGCCATGAGATTAAGAGTGTGATCGGAGAGTTTTTGTGTTCTTCTGCGGTGGGTCTTGCAGAACTTAGCTCCGACCGCATGGACAGTTTCCACGAGCTTGTCATTCATATCGTCCACTTCATTGCAGTCTTCTAGACACTGAAAACGGTTTTGTAACTCGAGTTGAAAGGTTTCGGGACTTTGGATTAGAGCGCAAGGGGGACGGAGCATTGACTTCATCAGACGAGACCTCTCCAACTTAACATTTAGGTTCAGTGTGCCTCTAACCATTCGATGATCGCTGCCGGTTTTCACCCTCGCGATCACTGAGACATCACTGAACAGTTGTCGTCTGGTTGTCATAATGAAGTCAATCTCATTTTTTGTCGAACCGTCGGGGCTCGACCAGGTCCACTTCCTGTGGGGCCGCTTCTTGAAGAAAGAGTTCATCATAAAGAGTCCCTCTTTCTCCATGAAGTCGGCCAGCTGCTGGCCCCTTGGGTTTCCGTTGCCCTATTCCAAATTTCCCTACTTTCAGCTCACCGTTCTCTCTTGTGCCTAGTTTTGCATTGAAGTCTCCCATTAACACTAACACCGTATATTGGGTTTTGGAGGAATGCATGGCTCTAGAGATATCCTCATACATTTCCTCCACCTCCTCATCGTGGTGTGCCGAGGTTGGTGCGTAAACCTGTATGACCTTCACCGAATACCGTTTGGTGATTCTGAGTATAAGGTACGCAACCCTCGTCGACACACTCCCGATCTTTACAACGTTGTTAACTAGAGACTTGTGGACGATAAATCCGACACCTCCTTGGGACAGATGGTCGCCCTCCCGGTGATAGAGCAAGTTGCCGGATTCGAGGATTACCGTGTCCTCCCCCTCTCTTCGGACTTCGGATAATCCTATAATATGCCAGCGCAACTTGTCTATCTCTTCTTCCAGCTCCACGATCTTCTCGTCAGTCCTCAGGGTGCGTGCGTTGTATGTTGCCAGGTCGAGTCGTCGTAGGTGGCAACCCAACCTCCACCGGAGATTCTTAGCACCCCCTGCCCCGCCGTTACCATGGTCGCCACCGTAGCCAGGAATAGCGGGGCCGCCGGGGACTGGGGGCCGTCTGTGTGTTGTTTTGATCATTGGGGGGTATTTGCCATAGTTGCCACGCTTGGCGAGGGGGTTGGCAACCGCAGTTTTTTTATTGTAATTTTGGCTATTATCAGGAAGATGCTGCTGCCCATCTCCCGCCTGTTTCCCTTTGTCGCCTTTTACGACACCCACGTGAGGATATGGGGTAGTGGATATTCTTGACCGCCACTACACGGCGCACCACGGGACACCCAAACGCAAAAAAACAGTATATACAATTTTACGCAGTATGCTATGCACTTTCCTTTAGTTTCAATAACGCTTAGGTTCCTATTTCCTTTATAATAACTTTCACAAAATTACGTAGATAGTTGTTAATGTTTATAAATAATAATTCTCAACTATATTAACTTAAAAATACCATTTTACACAATATCTTGCTTTAGAGGGAATCACATATTTCTTATATTACTATTGTTATAATACGACAAGTATTAAAATGAAATTGAATAAAATTTCTTAGTTACGAATATACATATATTAGGAAATAATAGAATTATTTCATAACTATGAAATATTTATATTGATTATGATAATAGATAGCTCCGCCCAGAAAAATGTGAAAATTGAGCTAAAAAGAACAAAGAAGAAATTAAGAGGTAACTTCGCACCTGAGTTATTTTTAATTCCATTAAAAACTTTATTTTAATTGAGATTTTTATGTTGTTTCTGCTATTATTATTTTAAAGTTATGTATTAAATGTTATGTAAGGTGAAAGTATTTATCAGATAATTCACGATTCAATTGATTTTTTAAATATTTTTGTCAAGGTATGTAAAAAATAATCATAATGCAATAATTATAAATTAAGTTACGTATACACTTCCGTGGCATGTTTGTAATAGGGCACAAGCCGATTTTATATGCACTTTTATTCAGTTATTGTTTTATATTATTTTAGTATTGCCATGAAAACATGAATGAATGAATATGACTGATTTTTACATACTTAAATTTACCATGTCAATAACTTTTTCATATTTCGTAGTTGTAACACATCAGTAATAGATTCCGGTTTTTTTTCGATAGCAAATTTCATTTAAATGTATACAATTTTGACAGAGGGTATAAACAATTCGCTATTATTATAAGCTTTTTTCTTTTCTACGAGCAATAAATCTTAAAGTTTTAAATTAATTTACTTAAAAATTAAAATTGTTTTTTTTCTTTTGAATGTTTAAATGAATTAATGTTTGTTATATATTCGATAGTTCTTATAGTGATTTTTGCATTATGTTCTGTGCAAAATAAATATCATACTTCGAGAAAACGTAAATTTAAAAAAAAACTAACGCATTTTCTCGATAGACGTTAAAGTAATATAGGTACCTAACTATTAGCGATGTAACTAAAATGAAATTCTGTATAAATTTTAAAATATTTAAAACTATAATTTTAAGATATATTTTACTCGTATTCATATAACAATAACATATTATACAAGTTATGTTAAACTTAGTTGATCAAAATAATGGGAAAGAAAAGTTATCGAGTGAGAAAAGCCTCGTACCGGCAGGCGAAGTGTAGGGCGTCCCCCCACTAGATGGAGTGACGACCTGGTAAGACATGCAGGAATTCGATGGACGCAGGTGTCGCGGGATCGTGCTTTGTGGCATTCCTTGAGGCCTACGTTCAGCAGTGGACTTGTGAAGGACTGTAATGAATGAATGAATACGATGTATACGCAAACGTTTCCATGTACGTACTTTGGTAATTAAAACAAAGGTGTCACAAATCGCTTACGCGACTGAAACTACAATTTGTATTTTGATCTGTCTGTTGTTATGGTACTGATGACGACTTATGTTTTCGTTATTAGTTCAGTTCAGTACCATAACAACAGACAGATCAAAATACAAATTGTAGTTTCAGTCGCGTAAGCGATTTGTGACACCTTTGTTTTAATTACCAAAGTACGTACATGGAAACGTTTGCGTATACATCGTATTCATTCATTCATTACAGTCCTTCACAAGTCCACTGCTGAACGTAGGCCTCAAGGAATGCCACAAAGCACGATCCCGCGACACCTGCGTCCATCGAATTCCTGCATGTCTTACCAGGTCGTCACTCCATCTAGTGGGGGGACGCCCTACACTTCGCCTGCCGGTACGAGGCTTTTCTCACTCGATAACTTTTCTTTCCCATTATTTTGATCAACTAAGTTTAACATAACTTGTATAATATGTTATTGTTATATGAATACGAGTAAAATATATCTTAAAATTATAGTTTTAAATATTTTAAAATTTATACAGAATTTCATTTTAGTTACATCGCTAATAGTTAGGTACCTATATTACTTTAACGTCTATCGAGAAAATGCGTTAGTTTTTTTTTAAATTTACGTTTTCTCGAAGTATGATATTTATTTTGCACAGAACATAATGCAAAAATCACTATAAGAACTATCGAATATATAACAAACATTAATTCATTTAAACATTCAAAAGAAAAAAAACAATTTTAATTTTTAAGTAAATTAATTTAAAACTTTAAGATTTATTGCTCGTAGAAAAGAAAAAAGCTTATAATAATAGCGAATTGTTTATACCCTCTGTCAAAATTGTATACATTTAAATGAAATTTGCTATCGAAAAAAAACCGGAATCTATTACTGATGTGTTACAACTACGAAATATGAAAAAGTTATTGACATGGTAAATTTAAGTATGTAAAAATCAGTCATATTCATTCATTCATGTTTTCATGGCAATACTAAAATAATATAAAACAATAACTGAATAAAAGTGCATATAAAATCGGCTTGTGCCCTATTACAAACATGCCACGGAAGTGTATACGTAACTTAATTTATAATTATTGCATTATGATTATTTTTTACATACCTTGACAAAAATATTTAAAAAATCAATTGAATCGTGAATTATCTGATAAATACTTTCACCTTACATAACATTTAATACATAACTTTAAAATAATAATAGCAGAAACAACATAAAAATCTCAATTAATAAAGTTTTGAATGGAATTAAAAATAACTCAGGTGCGAAGTTACCTCTTAATTTCTTCTTTGTTCTTTTTAGCTAAATTTTCACATTTTTCTGGGCGGAGCTATCCATTATCATAATCAATATAAATATTTCATAGTTATGAAATAATTCTATTATTTCCTAATATATGTATATTCGTAACTAAGAAATTTTATTCAATTTCATTTTAATACTTATAACAATAGTAATATAAGAAATATGTGATTCCCTCTAAAGCAAGATATTGTGTAAAATGGTATTATTAAGTTAATATAGTTGAGAATTATTATCCATAAATACGAGGGTGGATTGAAAAGTGCTCGGCCTAACACAGATCCATTCAATTCTTAAAATCAAATCTACCCACATTATTTAGTTCAGTTCAGACTAGTTCATTGTGTGAAGTTCGAAACGTGTGCGATAATTAGTTGTGATTTTATAAATTTATTAACAAAGTAATCGGACATAATTTCCGCGAATGGAGCAAATCGAGCAGCGTGCCGTCATTAAGTACCTCCATAAGAAGGGGCTATCATCAAAAGCCATCCATGATGACATGGTCAGTACATTAGGCGATTGTGCTCTGTCATATTCATCCGTCAAAAAATGGATAGCAGAATTTAAGCGTGGTAGAGAGAGTGTGAAAGATGAACCCCGCTCTGGAAGGCCTTCGACGTCAACTACTGACGAAAATATTAAAAAAGTACTTAATTTAATAATGGGAGACCGCAGATTAAAAATTAGAGAGATAGCCGAGATTATAGGCATCTCTTATGAACGAACTCAAAACATCATTGTCAACGAGTTGGGTTTCCACAAGGTGTCTGCGAGGTGGGTTCCGCGACTGCTTTCAGTTGAACAAAAAAGGACGCGATTGACTATTTCACGCGACTGTTTGGAGTTATTTGCAGCCGATGCAGATGATTTTTTGAATCGTTTTGTTACTATAGACGAAACATGGGTTTATTACAGTACACCGGAAACAAAACAACAATCAAAACATTGGAGAAGACTTTGTTCACCACCCCCTAAAAAGGCTAAGTCGATTTTGTCGGCAAATAAGGTGATGGCTTCAGTATTCTGGGACTCGAGAGGTGTGATTATGATTGATTATCTTGAAAGGGGTCAGACTATAAACTCTGATTACTACTGCACCTTACTACATCGTTTACGAGAGGAAATAAAAGAAAAACGTCGAGGAATGCTCAGAAGAAAAGTCCTGTTTCATCAAGATAACGCCCGTGTTCACACGTCAGTACAGTCAATGGCTGAAATTCACAACTGTGTCTTTGAACTGTTACCGCATCCGCCGTATTCACCTGATCTGGCACCATCAGACTTCTTTCTGTTCCTTAACCTAAAAAAGCACTTGGGAGGTCAAAGATTTTCGACAAACGACGAGGTCAAAGCAGCTGTAGACGCATATTTTGACTCTAAGGAAGAATAATTTTTTTTCAACGGTCTAAATGCTTGGAAGGGGAGGTGGCAAAAGTGTATTGAACTTGATGGTGATTATGTAGAAAAATAAAAATATAACTGATTTAGTATGTGTTTATTTTCTTGGTTAGGCCGAGTACTTTTCAATCCACCCTCGTATTAACAACTATCTACGTAATTTTGTGAAAGTTATTATAAAGGAAATAGGAACCTAAGCGTAATTGAAACTAAAGGAAAGTGCATAGCATACTGCGTAAAATTGTATATACTGTTTTTTGCGTTTGTATGTCCCGTGGAATAAGATGCTTGTAGAACCTTATCCCGAACTTACTATACATCGGATCGGGATAGCGATTCGTACCAAAAATCTTGTTTCCTAATTTCGAGTATTAAGAAATGCAAGATTTTTGCATAATTTATATATATATATATATATATATATATATATATATATATATATATATATATATATATATATATATATATATATATATATATAGATTAATACTTAATTACAATATATTCGTAAATATAATTACTATATACTACGTGCTAAAAATTATATCAAACTGTGTATGAACTTACAATTTTCCTTCTTAGCTTTCACATATGCTATAATAAGTGAATGAAACGCAAACGTTACCTCTCTAATAACGATACCTCTAAAATAGATTTTAATATTCAATTTTTTTTAAATTGTCGAACCTAAAGCGGGGCGGCCTAATCATAAAAATAACCCTGAAAAGTAAAATAACAAATCATGTATCTGAAATCGCTATTTCGCGGTTACGTCCGAATAAGCTTCGGCTGATATATTTGACACAACTAATGCTGCGGTATTTTCAAGTAAACACACAAAAGTTAAGTGTTTTCTAAAAATATTATTCTTGAAATAGTTTAGTTCAAATAAATACACACACGCATCGATCACTAATAAAAAACTAGATGCACAATCCCAGTACAAAAATGTCTCTAAGAACTGAGCGCCCCTGAATTGGGTGTATTTGACGTAAGCTCTAGTAGAAATAAATTAGGCATTAATGTAAATTAAACCTTTAAGGTTTAATTTACATTAATGCATATTTATTTCTACTAGAGTTACGTCAAAACAATAGGCGACAGTTTTTAGAGAACTTTTGCATGGGATTGTGCATCTAGTTCTTTTATTAGTGATCGATGCACAAATGATGCAACAGTGGTAGAGCCACGCGGCAGCTTTTGCTGTCGCACGGATGGGCCGGCTCGAACCGGGGTGGTACCACGACCTCACAGGAAACCAGCGTGAAGTAGAGATTTACCTCTGCGTTTCGCTTGGTGAGTGCAGGTGGCCGGGGGCTCTTTTTACTGGAAATGAGGCATTCCATCTTAGTCCTCACGGGTGACAAAGCATCTACATTTTGATTTGTAATAGAGGATAGATGTAGATGTCTATGGGCCGCAGCAACCACTTACCATCAGGTGGACTGTGTGCTCGTTTGTCACCCTTATCCTATAAAAAAAAAACATGGTACAAAAATAACCAAAAATTCACTATTTCAAAAAACATGGTACTCACGTATACAAGGTCTAAAATGTATGAAGCGTGGATTCTAAAAAGCTGCTGACGCAAAACTAACCAATTATTTTAAAACATATCCACATAACTCTAGACCGTTGTTGATATGGCTGTGAAAGTTATATTACCAATTGCTCGTATTTAATTGCTCTCTTGCAGTAAAAAGGAGCTTTTAAATCGCTCGTGAACGCAGTTTTTCTAAATATACCTTAAAGTTCCTCAAGGTGCCTTAAAACTGAAACACACTACTTTTTACCTTAAAACACAACGACATTCTATGTCATTATGCGAATCTTAGCCAATTCATTATTAACATGTTTTAATTATTTGTAATCTATATTGAACAAAATCTACTATATTCTACCCAGTGGCTTAGCTATGTAACCAAGGGCCCCGGGGCGAAAATGAAATTGGGGCCTTATTTAAACTAATCTAAATACTTTAAAGGTGCAAAACTATTCATCATCAGCTCCTTGTCGCCCACTGCATAATGGCATAATAAAACAAAGCTACTTACTACTAAGTATTATGTGTAACGCATTAACAATGACGAAGTAGATTATCGTTAATAATATAGGCAGAAAACATAACATTGTAAGAGCCACACAGCAACTTTTGCTGTCGCACGGGTGAACCAGACTAGTAGGAGTGACGACCTGGTAAGACATGAAATGAAGAGCTGCAATGAATGAATATAATGAATGGGTGAACCGGCTCGAACCGAGGAGACCCATGACCTTACAGGAAACCAACGTGAAGTAGAAGTTTACTTCGCCTGTTAAGTGCTGGTGGTCGGAGGCCTAACCCATCTCCCCCTTAACATGATGGTGTAATTAAATAAGAAACCACCCCGGAGGGTACCAGCACCCTTGGTATTGGAGAATCCCTGACTGAGCATCCACGTCCAAACTACCCTACTCTTCCTTGGCGCGGGTATTTTGAGGCGAGGCAAGCTGCCTCGCGTATTTTGAGGAGAGGACTATTCTTGCGTCTACGGGCGCCTCTATAGGTAATGCCCACACCGACAAACTCATCGACCACGTCCAAATTACTGCAGACTCCGTGCTACACCAGGTCCCATCTGCAGGTCGTGATCCTTGGTGATTTTAACGGCCACCACGCTGAATGGCTTGGTTCTTGTTTAACTGATCATGTGCGAATATCTGTTTATGACTTTGCCTTGGAACATGGTCCGACACAAATGGTTACTTCACCCACGCGGATTCTAGATGTGGCGGATCGTACACCTTCCTTGTTTTTACAGGGAAGGTGTACGATACTTCTGCTGACCTCTCATCCGGACGGATATCAGGTCTCCACTGACGCCTTTCTTAGCTCATTGGACCATTGTCTGATCTGGACTATGGTACCACTCACACTCCCATCGCAGTTGTGTTCTGCAAATCGCCGCCGTATTTGGCACTATAGGTCAGCCGATTGGGACAGGATGCGATCTTTTATTGAATCCTTCCCTTGAGGACAGGGACGGGTATGCTTCTCGCAGGATGATTCCAACGTGATTCTGTTTCTGATGTTGTACTTCAGGAAATGCAATGGAATTATATCATCTGTGGTGCCCGGTTTGGTCACTCCTGTAAAATTGCATCGCGCTATGATCTCCTATCACTTGCTATGCTATGCTATGCTATGCACTATGCTTCACCAGCGCTGTTAAAAAGAAGTATAATTTCACCTTCAGGTCAGTACGATACGGCTTACAGAGCGCTTGGTGCACATAGCACTGCTCTCCCTAAATGTCAAGTCGAGTGGGCCTGATGAAGTACCTCCCATTGTGCTGGAGACGTGTGCTCCCTAGTTGGCACCGGTCGTAACGTGTCTTTTCTAAAACTCTTTCGCCCTAGACATAGTCCCAAACTCAAAGAAGACAGCTTTTTTACACCAGATCCCTAAAAATAACCGAAAATCGACCGCTCAGACCTATCCAACTTGTTCTCCAAACAATGACAACCTATTTATGCTAGTACCTATTCCATAAGGCTTCGTGGACCATACCTACGCTGTTTCTTCTGCTTATCAATAATATGTTGCGAGCCAGTTACGTGCACTGGTGATGCTTTACACACCGGCTGTGCGTATATTACTGAAACTAAATTGTTTTTGAAGTCGAGCCTTGCCGGATAATGTCCGGATTAGGGCGACTAAATCTAGACCAGTTTAATTCTCAGAAGACATAAGTTTGCGCGTTTACCACTAAAAAGAACCCCTTAGTCGTTACTCCTCAATTTCAGGGCACTCGCCTTGTTACTTCAACCAGTATTGGAAACTTCAGCGTTGACATATCTATTAACGTGAAGTTTTGTGGTCACTTGGAAGGGAAGTCTGAATTGACCTCTAAAACGCTTGGCGTGCTCAGCAGAGCAGGACTGTATTTTATGCCGGCACACTGCTTGTAACTTTACAAGGGGCAGGTTCGGCCTAACATGGAATACTGTTCTCCTCCCTGGGCAGGGGCTCCCTTGTACCAGCTCCTTACACTTGACCGCATCCAGCGCAGAGCGGCTCTAATCATCGACGACCACGATGACGAAAGACGAGACGAAGTGATGTTGCATCCCTTTGCATTTTCTATCGCATTTACCACGGGAAGTGTTCAGAGCAATTGTTTGGATTAATTCCAGCCACAAAATTTCATCAACACATTTCACAAATCCACATCATCGGGATGTTCTCCTAGCTCCTGGTTAGCTACGCCACTGATTCTACCCTGAAAATGTAAGCTTAGGTTAGAATCCCTGTTCATGCTCGCATGCAACCTTACGTGATTTATCTAAAATCTCAAAATTCTTACGAGTATGTACTGTTGTAAGGCTGTGACACATAGCTAAAAACTATGCGTTAGGTTTAGGACCATTTTAACCAATATCTGAAAGTTGTCTCAAAAGTCTCATAAAGTATCATAAAATCTGGGGGCACGGCAGTGCCCCCGCCAAGTCGAGCAAAAAAGCGGCACGGACGTACCATCCTTTTCTAGAAGCAGTTCGGGCCCTTTCCGAAACCCTATAACTTCGTTATGGATAAAACTAGAAGCTTGAATTTTTACTAACCAAGTAGGCATTGTATAGACTCGGTATATTTCAAATTTCATTAAAGGAGACGGTCCAAAATTGTATGAAGCGTAGGCCTAGTTTATGTACTAGTATGGAAATAAATTAAAATAAAATATTTAACCACTTTTGATCATTCAAATCCACGAATTTGCCCTAATTTCAGTGCAATTAATATTTTATTCTCACCAAAAACTGCAACACTAATGGCGGATTGAAGTCGTTTTGATTTGACGTTAGCTGTCATCTCTGATATCTCTGATATATCGCCTATCAGGTAGATTTATTACGTAAAATAGCTAAAATGTCTCGACACTAGTAGGAAAGTAAGGCAAAATAGTTGTATTTTTGGATCAAAACAAGAATAACGTGTAATAAAGATTGTGTATGTGCTTTTTTGATCTTAAAACAACTAGCGTTTTTGTTGATATTTGAATATCATAAATGCAGTTCAGGAGAAAACAAATGTAAAAAGTACTACCTAATTCCAGACAAGAAGATTGTTGAGATAAATCAACGGTGTCTACACACAAAATTATTTAATTGCATTAATTAGTGTGTACTAATGCACACTTCAGTGCCAAGGGCATCCAGGACTTATTTTGTTTTACATGGGGAAATGAGGCCTAAGTAATTTGTTAGATACTTAAGGTAATATAAATAAAACAGCTTAATATTATTATTTTTTATTTATCCTACTTCAAAATCCTCTCTTACTAAAATGCCATCCAGAATTTAGGAAGGTGCGGTTATGGAATTTTGATACCGAGCCCAACACAAATACCAGACAACGGTCATTATGTGGGCACAGCAAGTCTCTTGTCCAGAAGTGCAACTGCAATAATAACCTGCAATCATCTCATCCCAACTTGTCCCATGTCTCGCCAACAGTACCTATATATGTATGATAATAACCTCTGCCCGAGTGATGACGAGATTTTATACGGCCTCTTATTATAACAGAGTCTTGTTGGGATGATATTAACCGGGTCACAACGTATCTGCTACCCAGTCTTCGTTGATACCAAACATACAATATACTGATAGTATTGGCATTAGGGCGCTGGAGCTCATTTTCAAGATTTGTGCCGACAGATAATTCTTGTAATACGTTTGCAAAACATTGTGAACATATGGGTGCATTTTCATCCATCTAGAACAAAACAATCTTATTTTAATAAACGAAGCGCAACAGAAGCGCATTTTAAACAGTGCAACATGTTTTAACACATGAATTGAAAGATAATTACATCATATTAAGATTTTGCAGCCATTATAAACTTATATAGAAATTAATAATTATTAACAGACTACAGATAGAAGCATGTCATTCAAATGCGTTTAATAGCCTAATGAAACATCTTTCTTTAGTACATACCTGCTTACTGATACAAAATGTGATTCTACAGAATACAGATATCCGATATCAACGAATTCGAAATCTCACGTAAATCATTAAGTCCATAAAACAAAAGCAAAGTCAAAGATAGTAATCCAAAGTCCAAACAAAAAACCAAATCGCCAAAGATATCCACAATTAATTACATTCACGAGTTTAGAACAAGTTCGGAATAAATAAAAATATCATTTGACAGAAATGACATTTGACAAACAACCGTGTCTTTTTTACTTTTTTATGACTGGAAGGGCACCATCCTGTAAAACCATCAAAAACTTGGGATTGCATTTTTATTTTTTGCAAGTTATTTAGTTTGATTTATTCTCTCATTTTATTTTTAACAAAATCACTGAATTTTTCTCTTTTTTACGGTATACTGTACATAGACTGGGCCAGAAATGGACCGTCTCCTTTGAGCTAGTAGTTTAAGAATTATAACTAGTCAAAATTTCTTAATTTTGTCACTCACTGACTGACCGATCATCAAAACTCTAAGGCACTTCTAGCAGACATAGAAACTTCAAATTTGGAATACAATTATTGTTTAATATATAAATCAAGTAAAAATTAAAATATTTAACATTTTCAGTCCAGTTTTCGAGATACACCAACTGCTTAGATAACTTTGTAATCCCATATAAACATATAGTATTACAAAGTTATATTTGCAGTGAATGAATCAGTATACCTATATATGTATAATGGAATAATAGGTGTAAATAGCTACCTAGATATAAATATCTACAAAAAGAAATGAGATGCCATCAAAAACATAACTTGTAAAAAAAGCCAACTCTCGCAACTGAGTTCTTCTACCGTAAAAAGTTGTGAGATCCATGTAATACCAAGTCTGTTAGTTTATTCAGTCCACAGATTGATACATAGATTAACTTGGCAATCGCACTAAGCAATCTAATTTAATATAATATGTATTACTTGAGAAATACATTGTGTTTTCATGCGATTGCCAAGTCAATCTATGTATCAATCTATGGACTGAATAAATAAACCAACTTGGTATTACATGGATCTCACAACTTTTTACGGTAGAAGAACTGAGTTGCGAGACTTGGTTTTTTTTACAAGTTATGTTTTGATGGCATTATATTAATAGCAATAACTTCAGAACACAAAATTATTTATTTTTATGGAATGAAAAATGATGAACAATTTTTAAGGCGTCGCCCACACATACCACGTGTTGTGTAGATGTGTTGATATCGTGCATTAGTACTCGATTTAACGGTGCCAATGTGATTTTTATCTGTACACTGTGCGGAGACGGAACTGCAGTGAGCTGAAGTGCCTCGGCTCGGATGCATCTAAAGTGGTCGACTTACGCAGTCTGATGTAATGACTTCGACCGACGACCGGTTAGTGTTCTCGTATTGTAGCGGCGGTCGCGGGGAGAATTAACATTTTTTATGTTAGATGGTTACAAGTGGTAACTTTTTTCATTAAAGCGTTACCTCCATACTAGAATTTTCTCCTGTATCGTGGGGGTAGTTTACATACATAAATTAAACAACGACGAACATCTAGACCTGGAACACTTATTTGTAGTCCCTACATATATTTGTTCCGTGCTGGATTTGAACCTGCGTCCCTTAGCGACCATCGCTGAGCCAGTGCGCCACGAAGCTATTTGTTAAACGTGGCAACTATGACAAAACCCCCCCCATGAGGCAATCTATGGGAAATATATTTATTTAATCTATTTATATTTGTATTTATATGAATGTGTTTATATATGTATATGCGTAGGTTTACATAAGCATATGTGCATAGGTTTAGTCTCAATAATGTGTTGTAATTTTTAAATAAATTTCTATTGTGACATCCTAAGGTTGACTTGGCTGGCAGAGAAAGCTTTTAGAACACTTCCGTCCTTTGTTCCTATACATTTAAAGAAAGAAAGATATATTTATTTGGCAATTTCTCACCAAATAGGCACAGGAAACTCAAAATAACATTAAACTTCAAGAAAAGAGCCTACTCCTTTTTATAAGGCCGGAAACGCATCTGCAATTCCTCTGGTGTTGCGGTTGTTCATGGGCGGCGGTAGTCACTTACCATCAGGTAAGCCGCATGCTCTTTAGCTCCCTCTTCTATAAAAAAATGTAGGTAAACTTATAACTACACTTAATTTTACACTTACAATGAAAATAAATAGTTTCGATAAAAAAAATGCCTTAAAAATTTGTTTTATGGGAAATGGCCCAGATGACTGTCACTTAGGGTATGCTACGATTTATCAGGGGATATAGAATAGAATAGAATAATTTTTATTCATTATAGATCACATGTGTAATTCTTATTGAAAGTAATTTTTTATTTTATCACTGGTTCGAAAAAGAAACCTCTGTCCTGGGAAAAACCACCAAGAAACCGAGCGGGACTTTTTTTAAAGCATATTTTACATTAATGATTGTACAAACTATATAAGTACAAAATTTATTTTAGAAAGAAAGGTATCTCGATATAAGATATAACTTCAATTATACCTAGCCATCACCGATATGACACTCCGCTAGAGTGACAACATCTCGCTCACTGAACCGGTATTTGATGGTACCGACATAATATTATACAATATTACAGACACTACATATTATACGTTGTAAACTTTACACACATATATAAAAACATACACACATAGACAGTATTTTCCATATATACGGGGTTCATGTAATATGTCGGTAATAAAGTATTTAGATTAATAACATAACTGCCTTTTAATTGTCGTGCTGCACATGTTTGTGCCTGCACATTCCATTGCATTTCGCGAACCGACAATATAAGAAAAATTTTAATTTTATTGTGTAAGATTCAATAAAGAATAAATAAATAAATGAACCTATAGAATAGAATAGAATATTTTTTTATTCAATATTGATTATTACATAATACTTATTGAAAGTATTTTTTTATTTACCACTGGTTCGGAAAATACCTCAGTCCTGGGAAGAACCAGCAAGAAACCCAGCGGGACTTTTTTTTAAACATAATTTCACTTAACAATAATTTTGTTTATACAATTTTTAAATGATTTTTCATAGAACCAGCATGGTGGCGATCACCCTATTCCCAGGGGTTATTTTCATTCATGTATTCCTTGATATTATAATAACCCTTTTTGTACAGTTTTTCTCTAATAAAACTTTTAAACTTGTTTATTGACAAACTTTGAATATGTTCTAGGATTTTGTTGTAAAAGCGTATACATTGCCCCATAAATGAATTACTGATTCTGTGGAGTCTAGTAACTGGCATTACAAGCTTATGTTTGTTCCTAGTATTTAAAGTATGCACATCCTTATTCTTATTAAAGCTATTTATGTTTTTATGTACATACATTACATTCTCATAAATATATTGCGATGCTAAAGTTAATGTGTTTATTTGTTTAAATTTTTCTCTCAGGGCTGTCTCAACATCTGTGAGACTTCTAATCTATCTTACAGCAAATGCTGCAGAACTAAGTCCACTTGCTAATTTAGATATATGGGGGCCCCATTTGAAATTTCGCGTCAATAGTAATACCAAGAAAAACAGTGGTATCCACAAGATTCAACTCCTTCCCATTTAACAGCACATTGGTATTCGAATGTTTTAAATTAGGTATTGTAAATTTAATACACTTTGTCTTATTGCCGTTTAAGAGCATATTATTGGCGTTAAACCAATGTACCAATTTCGATACAGCATTATTTACATCGTCATAATTAATTAACTGCCGTTTGAGTTTGAAAACTAAAGAGTTATCGTCAGCAAATAATACTATATCGTGATTGTCCCCTATAAGATAAGGTAAGTCATTAATATAGATTAAAAACAGGAATGGGCCAAAAATCGAGCCCTGAGGAACGCCCATTGATACTACCGATCCGGAGTTACTTAAATATGAAGTAATAAGTCTAAGCGCTAAATTTTTTGCACCGTAATGTTGTAGTTTCCTGATTAATGTCCCATGATGAACACAATCGAAAGCCTTCGAAAGATCACAGAAAATACCTAAGGCATCTTGTGAATTCTCCCAGGCATTAAAATATATATTTCATAAGCTCAACACCGGCGACAGACGTCGAGCGGCCCCTTGTAAATGTTATATATCCCTATGACTGGACTTTTATAGGCTGTTATGGATGTCTATAGTCTATAAAGGTTATTAACTTTTATGGGGAAGAAATACCAACGTGGACACAATTCCTTAAGAAATTCATCGCATGTAGATCCCACGGACCGATAGTGTCTACAGTAAATGGCACAAATACGTAGTAATCTCTCAGAGACTAAACGAGGTACCCTTGAGATGAGATGCTTCCAAAGTGTCTACGCACGAAGAATCTCCCAAGGGACCAAAGTCATACCGTTGGGTCACCTGCCATCTGTGCTAACAGTCCACTTCTGGAAATAGGACTCTCCCATAAATTGCCTCATATCCATATGATCCCTATGATGTAGTCGGGTTGGCCACCAAGCCACCAACCAGCAATTTTTCTCCAACTTCCAAAAATCATCCAATTCATCTCCTGTTTTCATTTCCCTCTGTCGCCTCTTACGACACCCACGGGACGATGTGGGGCTGTAGGTATTCTTACATCACCACTACACGAGTGTCCTGATATCGTTTCTAAATATTCAACAATGCTCTAATACCGAGAGAACGTTTATAGACAAAAGAGCTTATCGGATAACATCGTTCAAAGGACCGTGACAGGACAATCTAGTAGCACTTTTCTACCGACTTCCAAAAAGGAGACGGTACTTAATGTTTTTTCTTTATGTGTTAATACCTCATAACTTTTTACTGGGTAAACCAATTTCGATGATTCTTTTTTTATTTGAAAGCTGGTGCTTCACATGTGGTCCCACAAGGTCAAGGTCTGACTAATAGTTTTGGAGTTATTATTAATAATTTAAATTGAAGTCGGTTGTACAAAATTTTGAAATAAAATTATTCTACATTTATATTATCTCTCTATCCGCTTTCGCTTATTCACTGTAGCATGGTCTTAAAGACGTGGGACATCTCGCGTGTGGTCCCGTAGTGCAATAAAATTATCTGTCTCACTCACACAGCATATGATGTTCTAGCGTAAATAGGAATGTGCAATGTTTATTATCTTATCTTAATACATATTGAATTTATTAGTGCGACATAAATATAGCTCAATACATTCAAATTGAATAAGTATTCCTAATTATTTTATTGCAAAGAATAGTATCACCACTATGTAGGGTATGCGTGGTAGAGTCACGCTGCAGATTTATTATGGTTCTACCTTAATAACCTTATTACTGGGCACGGATCTGCGTCATCATTTTGATTCTTAATCGAGGATAGATGAAGATTTTTATATTAGAATGGGTAGACGAGCATGCGTCTCACCCAATGGTATGTGATTACCGCCGCCCATGAACAACTGTACCACCAAGGGAATTGTATGTGCATTACCGTCCCTAGGTCCCTAAATTGTATCGGTCCAGAAAAATCGCCGTTGGTGAAAGATGCCACAAAGAAGTCGAACGAGAAAGAAAAGTCCTAGTAAAACGCACAGTGGTAGACTGCCAAGCATCCAAATTGTGTGGATGGTATCGTGAGTTTTGTTGCGATGTGCGTTCGTGGAATTCGGCGGATGGAATCAATCCGAACAATTCCTGAGAGCACTTCCCGTGGTAAATGCGATAGAAAATGTAAAGGTATGCAACATCCCTTAGCAGCGCCAGGGTATCGAGGCGATTTGAAAGAACTCGGTCGTTAACGATTCGAGCCGCTCTGCGTTGGATTCGGTCAAGTGGAAGGAGCTGACACTGGAGTGCCGCTATAAGATGAAGATGTCAATAGGCCACATCAGCCACTTAAAATCATGTAGACTGTCTGCTTGATTCTCACCTTTGCTTTACAAATATGTTCTCCGGTTTTTATCACGTGTTATGCTTCTATTTTACGCTTCGTTACAGCATTAAGATTGTGTTACTCTGCAAGATTGTGAGCAACGATCGAGCCGACTCATTCTATAATCGGGCTATAATAGTTAAAACAAATTACAACAAAGGCACAACGACATCAACCAGAATTTTCGTCAGCTTAAATAATGTCGTCTGATTTTTATAGCCCTTAAAATTAAAAAAAAAACCACTGCAATATACATTCTATTCATATATATCAGTCAGTCCTATACTAATTTTAAGTAATCTTGTTGAGCTTTAAAAAAACGTCTACTGATAAATTATTTATTAGACGTCTATTGCTATGTTTGTTGGAATTTAAGTTTGTGAGTATAATATTTCGTTAGCCACTTAACGGATGGACTACATTTTTTATTCAAATTATCGTTTTTATGGTTCCGCAGCCAAAGGGTAATCAACTACTAAGCCTCCGCTGTCCGTGCCTCCGTCCGTTCGTCTGTCTGTCACTTGGCTGTATCTCATGATCCGTAATAGGTAGACAGTTAAAATTTTACCAAAAATTTAAATAAATTAAAAATTAAAAGGGGCTCCCCTATTAGAAACCTGTATTACGATGGTACGGAACCCATCATGCGCAAGTCCGAGTCGCACTTGGCTGGTTATTTATAATTTGATTTGATGACCGACGGAACATCATCGTATAGGTACATAACTGTTTGCCAATCATTTTGAAGATGGTTCAACTTGTGTAAAAGAATCCTCTAGCCCGAATCATTCGCTGGGTGGTAAGAGTAGACAGAATCAGCAGCATCTTTTTAACAACTCAAAATGAAAGCGTGGTAACTAACAAATATCTCCGCTATGACTACTGTACCACGACTACTTAATCTATTGTGGGAAGTCAGAACGCACGTAGAAAGAAGGAAGCATGTATGGCAACTCATAGTGCTGTGTTAATCCCTAACTTAATGTAGTTTGTGAAAGTTGGGTCTGGCATAAGAATCACAAGAGTAGAATAAGTAAGTATAAGTAATGTAGAAATTAAGGAGTATGCAAGGGCTGAATGTAAATGACAGGGTGAGTAACTGTTTGTAACAGTAAAGTGTGGTGTGCAAGAAGATGTTGTGAACATTATTAAGACAGGAATGCTTCGGTGGTTTGGTAATGTAGAAATAATGAACGTGGAAAGAGTGACAAAGCAAATTTATGTTGCAGAAGTGAACGGCAGAGTCGGGAAGGGACACTCTAGACCAGCTAGGCACGTGCCTAGGAGCCTGAGATTATAAAGGTGTGCGCTAAAATGTTTTTTAACGAAAAGTAAATTAAATAAGTACCTACTTACTTACATAAAATTAAAATAAATCATACTTTCTATGGAAAAACAGAACTTTCGAGGCGCAATCTATTTGATTACTCATCGTCTGACTTTCTCAACACATTTTTACCATGCACTTGCTAAGGGTACATGTGTCCTGGCCTAACCAACGATTTAGCAAAATAAACTATATTATATTTTATAATAATGTTAGTATAAGAAGTTATAATTTATGGCCGTTAGTAGGGCGCCGATGAGGTACTAGCCTAAACTTCTGTCGATATTTAATCCACCCCTACCCTAGACGAAAGTTATTGACCAAATTAGTAATATATTGAAGATAAACCAGATTAAGAGTGGTACCCTTAACCTATGATCATATATACGTAGGTATATGGATATAAAGGAGGCGAGGGAGGTATTTCAGAATGTGTGACAGGCGTGAGTGTTTATGAAGGTATATTATATAATCGTGCTCTGTTCCAGAGTCCCGAAACCTATCAGCTCGAGCTACGAAACTGTTTTCAGTGCCTAGAAGACTGCATTGAAGTGGACGATATGAACGACAAGCTCGTGGAAACTGTCCATGCGGTCGGAGCTAAGTTTTGCAAGACCCGCCGCAGAAGAACACAAAAACTCTCCGATCACACTCTTAATCTCATGGCTGTTAGACGGGAGATGAAACTACATTCTTCAACAGATTTGACAGCATACAGGCAACTGAACAGACAGATCTCTAAATGCATGCGGCGAGACTTACGCAACTTCAATACAGCTTGTATTGAAGAAGCCATCGATCGGAACCAAGGCTCCAAAGTGTTTGCCAGGGATCTGTCTGCCAGAAAGAGCCAACTGTCAAAGCTGAAGACCGAATGTGGCAGCATCGTTTCCGGGGCACCTGAGATTTTGAGTGAGATTGAGAGGTTCTATGGGCAACTGTACACGTCATCGTTGGAGCCACACGCAAGTGTGAGTAACGATCCAAGAGCGAGTCTCATCCGACACTATTCCGAAGATATCCTGGACGTCAGTCTGAGCGAGATTAGAATGGCAATCCAGCACCTTAAAAACGGTAAGCCTCTGGGCGAGGATGGAATTACAGCGGAGCTTCTGAAAGCGGGTGGAAAACAGGTACTTGAAGTCCTTCAAAAGCTCTTTAATTCCGTTCTCCATGGTGGCATTACACCGGAGGCGTGGGGCAGAAGTGCGGTGGTCCTGTTCTTCAAGAAAGGTGACAACGCTCTCTTGAAGAACTACAGACCGATTTCCCTTCTGAACCGTGTCTACGTGCTGTTTTCGAGAGTCATTACGAATCGTCTCGCACACAAACTTGACAACTTCCAGCCTCCCGAAAAAGCCGGTTTCCGAAAAGCTTTAGTACCATGGACCACATATACACCCTTCTGCAAATTGTACAGAAGTCCGAGGAGTACAATTTGCCACTATGTCTGGCATATGTGGACTATGAGAAAGCCTTTGATTCCGTCGAAATTTGGGCAGTGCTGCAGTCCCTTCAGCGGTGCCATGTTGACTGTCGGTATATCGAAGTGCTGAAGTATTTGTACAGTAGAGCTACGATGGCTATCCGAGTTCAAGCTACTGAACTGGAAAGGATGCGATATTACATCAATGGCGAGTACGTCACTCACCTTCGTTTTGCCGACGATATAGTTTTATGGCAGAATCGCTGGAGGACCTAAGCATGCTCAGTGACCTCAATAGTGTCTCCCAACGGATAGGTCTTAAGATGAACATGGACAAAACAAAAATCATGTTTAACGTCCATGTCACACCTATGCCGGTAGTTGTTGGGAACATTAAGCTCGAATTTGTTGACGAGTATATTTACCTGGGACAAATAGTCCGATTAGGTAAATCCAACTTCGACCGGGAGGTCAATCGACGGATTCAATTTGGCTGGGCAGCGTTCGGAAACTACGACACATCTTCTCGTCAGAAATACCTCAAAACCTAAAAACGAAACTGTACAACCAGTGCGTGTTGCCAGTGATGACTTACGGATTCGAGACGTGGTCCTTCACTGCTAGCTGTATGAGGAAGCTCAAGGTCGATCAGCGAGCTATGGACCCTCTCCATTGCTATATTGCATCCTATGCTCGGGTTTTCTCTGCGTGATAAACTTAGAAATGAGGATATCCGCAGTAGAACCAGAGTACCGACATAGCCCAACGGATTAGTAAGCTGAAATGGCAGTGGGCCGGCCATATAGCTCGAAGAACCGACAACCGATGGGGAAGAAAGGTTCTCGAGTGGCAGCCTCGTACCGGTAGGCGAAGTGTAGGGCGACCCTTCACTAGATGAAGTGATGACCTGGTAAGACATGCTGGAAGTCGATGGATGGAGGTGGCTCAGGACCTTGCTTTGTGGCGTTCCTTGGAGGAGGACTATGTTCAGCAGTGGACTTATGAAAGGCTGTAATGATGATGATGATGATTATATAATTGTGGTTTTGATCTTCATTACGAATCCCTTGATAGTTCACAATTGGGCATAACCCTCTCACATAAAGAACAAAAAGTATTGAATATTCATATCCTATACGTTACACAGACGTACTTGTAACTCAATATAACGGCGTTCAAGCCGGAAGTCTGTCAAACCTATTCAGCCGCGTACTGATATTCGACTTGCATACGATGGGATGGTTAATTGATTTGGTTGGTTTTCTGGGTCAAACAACGACGGACTATGATGAGGCAGACCTAAGCTTAATAGGGTTGCCACTTTTACTTTATTTTTATAAAATAAATAACAAACGAGCGCTACTATAACGAATGGTAAGTGGACGCTGTGGCCCATTGACATTTACATCTATCCTCAAAATGCAGATTTGTTGACATCCCTGAAGACTAAGATGGAATACCTTGTTTCTAGAAAAAGCGTTTCCGGTTCTCTACACTCACCATACAGCAACTTTACGCTGGTATCCTGTGAGAGCGTGGTCCTACCCCGGTTGAGCCGACCCATTCGTGCTACAACTATACTTAAATTTTTTCAGCTTAATACGATGTGCATCCCAAGTTGATTAGGGTAGGTATTAATAACTTATATAAACAGTCACATATTATAATAAATAAAAACAAAGACAACCGGACAATTATTTTTGTTGAATTAAAGAATATAATAATTAAAAGGGTCAGGCGTTACTTCGCGGAAATCCATTATCGCCTGAGGATTAGAGGCCTCGTTTAGAGGCTGAACACGTGTTGTATTATCGACGGTGGGGTGTCTTTCATAGTGTAGTAGTGTTTGGAGTAGTGATGCTGGGAATAGTGGTGACGGGGATAGTGCACGCTATTAAGGGACGGTAGGAGGTACTCTTAAAACTAGGTACGACACATCATTTTTTTAGTACGCGAATCTTAAAAAATTAATTCTTAACATGTCTAATGAACACCCATATATAATATGCAGATCTTCGTTTGTTTACTGTTGTCGGTGTTATCGAGTATAAAGTGTTACTTGGTATTGTTCGTCACGCGTGATAACATTCAGGTAAGAAGGTCAACGGCTCGGTTAGTTATTATATTATTCCGGTGCACACAATAGTAAACACCTTATCAGAGAGCTACTGCGTCGCGTTGAACACGCCACGGAGTTCGAATGTTTATATTTCAGTGAGGGTGATAAAAGAACATACAAACCAACTGATAGTAAATTGATACTGTGGCCCATATATACCTACGTCTAGCTTCCTGAATACTTATTAGTCCTTACGGCAGAAGCGCTGGACGACTTAAACAATATGCTCAATGATCTCAATAGTGCCTACCAACTGATAGGTCAAAACATGGACAAAACAAAGATCATGTATAACGTCCATGTCACACCGTTGTTGGGAACACTAAGCTCGAAGTTGTTGACAAGTATGTTACCTGGTACAAATAATCCGACTAGGTAAGTCTAACTTCGACCGAGAGGTCAATCGACGGATTCAACTCGGCTGGGTAACGTTCGGGAAATTATGACACATCTTCTCGTCAGGTATACCTCAAAACTTGAAAACGAAACTGCAAAACCAGGGCGTGTTGCCAGTGAAGACTTATGAAACTGAGACGTGGTCGTTCATTGCTGGCCGTATAAGGAAGCTCAAGGTTGCTCAGTGAGCTATGGAAAGGGCTATACTCGGGGTTTCTCTGCGTGATTAACTTAGAAATGAGGATATCATCAGTAGAACCAGAGTGACCGCCATAGCCTAAGCGATTAGTAAGCTGAAGTGGCAATGGCCCGCCATATAGCTGGAAGAACTGACATACGGTGGGGAAAAAGGTTTTCGAGTGGCAGCCTCATACCGGTGGGTGAAGTGTAGGGCGTACCCCACTAGATGAAGTGACGAACTCGTAAGACATGCAGGAAATCGATGGATGCAGCTGACTCAGGATCTTGCTTTGTGGCATTAATTGGGGGAGGCCTATGTTCAGCAGTGGACTTGTGAAGGCCTGTAATGATGATGATGTGGTAGAGCTATGCTGTAGCTATATTAGTGATACAGTTGTAGCACGAATGAGTCTGCTCGATCGGGGTAGGACCACGTTCTCAAATAATACCAACGTAAAAGACCTTTTTTACTGGAAACGAGATATTCCATATTAGTCCTGAGGCCTCCTTCATAGATTGCCTCATAGTGGGGATATTTTCCATAGTTGCTACGCTTGGCAAGAGGGTTGACAATCGCAGTTTTTTTATTTTTCGTCGTTATTAGGAAGAGGCTGCTGGCCATCTCCTGATTTGTTTCCCTCTGTCGCCTCTTACGACACCCACGGGATGGTATGGGGTAGTGAATATTCTTACACCGCCACTTCATGGTAAGATAATATTATTACATTAATATAATAAATTTTAATGAATTGCTTATAAATAAAAATTGTTTTTTATTAATTGTTGTTTTTGCTCGGGCAACTATGCAAAGTTGAATATGGTGGGCGTAAGTGGCGGGCATACTTTACCCGTATATCAAATAAAAGTAATTAACAATCTTATTACATTCTTGTTGTAAATGAATATGATACAAATAATTTTAGACTAAATAAATTTAATAAAGCGATCTTTGGATACGCTCGGAATTTCTCTGTGTAATATTTCAATATTTATTTCATAATTAAATTTCTGTACAATGAACCCCGAGTGGCAGCCTCGTGCTCGACATAGTATAGTATAATATGTAATAACCTTCTATTGAACTGTGGTAGTAGCCTCGTCACTATCGTAAGAGGGGTGTAGAGTGGCCCTCCATTAGATTAAATTACGACCTGATAAGACATGCGGGAATTCGATGGATCTGAACTGTATTTTATGGCGTTACTTAAGGATGTTCTACAGAAAACTTGTGAAAGGATGCTATGATGATGATGAAGTACTGAAGAAGAATTATAGGATTTGGACTCAATGGAAAGGCGTGCTACGAGACTTATTAGTGACCTCAATATAGTTCTCGTTCATCGTTTTTAAGTCTATCACGCAGAGAAACCCTCTCCTTAGCTCCCTCAGCGACCTAGAGATTCATCATACAGTCAGTAGTAAAGGACCACGTCTTAGATCCATAGATACAATCTTGTTTCGATGATTTTGAGATGATATGCCTGACGAGAAGATGTGTCGTAATCTCCCGAACGCTGCCCAGCAGAGTTGAACCCGTCTATTGACCTCTCGGTCGAAGTTGGACTTACCTAGTCGGACTATTTGTCCCAGGTAACAATAATCTTCAACAACTTCGAGCTTAGTGCTCCCAACAGCTACCGGCATAGGTGTGACATGGAAGTTACACATTACTTTTATTTTGTCCATGTTAATCTTAAGACCTATCCGTTGGGAGAGACTATTGTGGTCATTGCGCATAGCGCTTTTTACCAAACCTAATAACGAATATTCAGCACAGACCGCAAATTAGTCAGCATTTAGGCTGTTTATAGGATATGTACATTTTTGTGTACTCGGGAATTCCATTACTTCATTCGTCCCTCTTTCCGTCATGGGATCACCAGACGCTCGGCTGGTCTCCACCCCTTTGCTGTCAATATATATAATCCGTATTCGAGCCAAACTGTTTGCTTCGAACTGCAAAGGAGTGAAATAATTTGACAGTACCTGTTTTTCTAGTTGATTATAATGTGGGTATCTGCAAGGCAAGTATGAATAGGCTTTTGTTGAGCTAAGCCAATGCGCTTTATCTTCTCCGGCTCACCACTTACCAACAGGTCGGATAGCGGTCAAGCACTGGTTTTGTTAATACAATAGATAGTTAAAAAAATTATATATGACATTAAACAATATGGTCTTTATATGTGCTCGATATAATTTTCCCTTAATACAATGTATGCAGGATAAATTTTGGTATGCCAAAGTTAACTTAAACTTAAGTACAGAAGCGTAGGTGTCAGTTAGCAACAAACATTAAAGCTCATAACAAATTACAATCTAGTTACTCAGAGGCGCAGTGTTGCATCTCTAAATTCGACGTATGAATTAAAACTAACATTCAATTCTGTCGCCAGAGGCGAGCGGAGTTGTGCTGCAGGTATGTAAGTTAGTTCAGATGAAAGTTTTATATTAAATCATCACTCACGTGTTTCTGTGTCGCCACACTGATGTTTCGTAGTTTACGGGAATTAAAATGGGTGTTATTAAATAACGTGGCAACCTCCTACCGGTTAGCCAAGCGTAATGCGACCCAGGATCCATCCATCTAAGGATGCAGATGGACCGTGGTTTGTAGTATTCCTTTGGGGGGCCTATGTTCAGCAGTGGACTTGTGATGAGCTGTAATGATGACTATGATGATATGTAACACCGCATTGCTCGGTGATCGGAGGACATAACGTAGCAGTTTAAAGGTTTACGTACTGAGCTACTGGTCTCGATTCCAACAAAACGTGAGCAACCATTTAAGTGTTATAGGTAGTAGGATTCCTTTTTTTCCTAGGTAGGTTCTGGGCATTTACCTATTATATTTATTCTGGGCAGGTACCACCCACTTACCTATGTCTGCCGTCATGCATGATGGCATTCACTGCTGTTTTCCGTTATAGAGAGCCAGTATATTATCATGTTCCATCTTGATCCTGGTAGATGGCAATGCATATGTCGGCTTCTTTCGTTGAAGTAAGGATTTGAAGTCGATGGGCTACAATAGCTTGCGCTGATTTAATGCGTGTTCGGCGGTGAAGGATACCATCGTGAGGAAAGCCGCATGGCTGAGAAATAAAAAAATCAAAGGAATTTTTTTTATAGGATGAGGGTCACAAACGAGCACACAGTCCACCAGATAGTAAGTGGATGCTGTGGCCCATAAATATCTACTCGCACGTCTATCCTCGATTAAAAATCAAGATGCGTTGCCACTCCTGACTACGAAGATGCTGTGTCTCGTTTCCAGTAAAAATAGGTCTCCGATTCTCTACACTCACCATACGAAACACAGCAGCATTGAGCTGCTTTTTTACGTTGGTATTCTTTGAGAAGGTCCTTCCCCGGTCGACCCGACCTATTCGTGCTACAACCATGATATAGATGCAGCATGGCTATACCACCAGTAAAAATTGGTTCAATTGTTCAAAACTTGCGGAAACTTCCTGAGGTTGACTGTGTCCAGTTGTGAGACGTATTTAGGCTGCACTTTAAGGGTCTACTTTAAAAACGAATCAGGTACGCAATGGGGAACTAACTGATTGGCGACAGAAATCGGCAAAGGGAATATACCAACCCTGACGCACTCGTAGAACGGAGGCTAGAACACCGTGAGCTCCCGTAACTTTTACTACACTCAACATATGAAACACAGCAGCTGCAATTTTACGTTGGTATTTTGTGAGAGCGCGATGATTTTCCGGTCGAGCTGATCTAATCCTGCTACAATCATAACATTAATGTTCTTCGGACTGAATTTCGGTCACAGTTGCCAGTCTCCGGTGACTGTGCGATCTGTGTGGAAAAGGATTATAGTGCCCTAGTGTGCACACGCAAGCACAGGTGCACTCTCTATTCCCTCACTGACATAGTCCGATGGGACTACAATCCGACACCACCGGAAAGAGAAACGAAACGAAAGACCAACGGCTTTAAGTGTTTTCCGAGGCACGGGGGTGTCACACTGCCAACTTCCTGCTACTGAGAATTTCTTGACAGTAAAATGAAATAACTGATTTTGGCCCGAACCGGGACTCGAATCTGGGACCTCATGATCAGCAATCGCGTTTCTTCTGTTAGAACAACAAGACAGTCAACCATAATATCTGTATCACGTACAAAAAACTGTATAAAAAAACAACAAACTTTTAGCAAGTTACTTAAACTTGCCAAAAGATGGCGGTGTCGCTAATTGACCAGAAAAACGACAAAATGATGGTGACAAAGAGACGTAACGTAATGAAAAATGCGCGCCACGCCGGTTCTGGCATCCTTCCGCCGGAGTCGCGTGCGCTGACTGCTACGTGCCGAATTAGCGACGGACCGACACTCCCACACCGATCGCTTGCGTAATAAACCAACAACCATTTATCGCAGTGCAGTTAGTTTTAGTTGTAGCACGAATGGATCGGCTCGATCCGGGTAGGACCACGCTCTCAGAATACCAGCGTAAATTAGCTGCGTAATGCTGCTGTTTTTCGTATGTTGAGTGTAGAGAACCGAAAACCCTTTTACTGGTAACGAGGCAATCCATCTACATTTTTATTCTTAATTCAGAACAGAAGTACCATAGCATACACTTACCAACAGGTGCGCTAGTTTGTCATCCTTATTCTATTATGGTTATTATGGATAATTTAATACTTACGTGGTAGAGCCACGCTGTGGTTGTATTACTGCTGCAGCACAAACGGGTCGTCTTGACAGGGGATAGACCACGCTCTCACAGAATACCATCGTTAAATATTACCACAATAAGCGGTTCTTATTGGTAGCATTAGGCACCGTGTTTTAAGAATAAAGATTTTATAAAAAATAAGAGTACTGTTAGTCTTGTTCAAGGCCACCGACAGATGCTTTGTAACCCATGGTGACTGTATAGTGCCTTTTTATAGAAAAAGGATGATAAACGAGTACATAGTCCGTCTTATGGTAAATGGATGCTTATTATCCTCGATTCACAATCAAAATTCAGATGCTTGTTCACTTATGAGGACTAAGATGAAATGCCCCGTTACCAGTAAAAAGGGTCACCATACGAAATACAGCAGAACTAAGCTATTATTTTACGCTAGTATACTGTGAAGGCGTGGTAGATACATTATTTCTTTCAAGAACTTTACAATCTTTATATATCTGAAGTCTGAATAAAATTTAATAAATAGAATGAAATTATTCACAATAAAATCCATGAAGCTGTGTGTCTATCGCGTAAATTGCTGTTATTAAAGTAACTTAACATCACTCTTACTCCCCAAGCAACGTTAGGAATCACCCTAGGCTTAAAGATACCTAGATTTGAAGGATTTACCATTTACCGGATTTACGTACCGTATTAACAAACGACCGAATGACCGTCCCTCTCAAATGTTTGAGTATTTATGGCCTGGTATATTGGAGCCGTCAAAAAACTAAACTTACGGATGCCCTCAAGCATGCACTCTTATTAAAGTGGAGATGGGCCGGGCACATCTCACGATACCCAGATAGAAGATGGACCATTGAAGCCACACGATGGAAAGGACCCAAGGGGAAAAGGAATGTCGATCGACAATTAAGACGGTGGGCTGATGACATAACATACGTCGCAGGAAACGACTGGATGAAATCAGGCAAGGACAGGGAGTCATGGAAAAGGATGGACTAACATTAATTATAAGTATTTCTTTCTTAATTTTAAGCTATAACCTACTAACAAATACAGAAATGTAAAAAGAAAGTGATGATATGGAATAAATTTATTATTATTATTATTATATTGGAGCCGGTTATTATAACAATATGAATAGAATAGAATAGAATAATTTTTTATTCAATACTAGCTCGCCAGGCAAACGTTGTTCTGCCCTTTTCGACGACCCTTCATACAAAAAATCCTTAAATTCGTAATAAAAAAAAATATTGAGTGTCACTTATCAGAATAAAAACTATCCTATCTCTCAAATTGGACGAAACTGCACAGAGTGTGCAAAATTTCATTGAAATCAGTTCAGTAGTTTAGGAGTTCATCGCGGACAAACAACGTGACACGTAATTTTTATATATAAAGATTGATTATTACATAATTCTTATTGAAAGTCATTTTTTTATTTACCACTGGTTCGGAAAATACCTCTGTCCTGGGAAGAACCAGCAAGAAACCCAGCGGGATTTTTTTTTCAAACATCACAACAATAATTTCGTTTATACAATTTTAAATAATTTTTAAATAAATTTTAAATGATTTTTGAATGATTTTTGTATATCATACATAACATATCCTATCACGCTTGTCACCTAGAGTGGTAGGCAGAGACTACAAACACACGGAAAGCATTAATATATTTAAGTACTTAGATCAATTCAAAACATGTGCCTTGCCTGATTAAATTATATTGATTAAATTCGTACCATGTTATAAGTCCAATATGACGTCACACTTCATGCATGGTCAATTTAAACCAACGAACAATGACACAATTTTATACAAAATAATACACAAGCTAACGCCCTTGAGACCCAGAGTAATAGGACACTACGGACTTCCATTTGGCACGATCCTGACACACTTCTCTCGCTTCTTTCACATCCATATATGTACATGTTTATCGGTTAAATATATTTCCAGTTGGATCGATATCGACAAAACTCGCGATACCATCCATACCATCCGGATGATTGGCAGTCCACCACTGTGCAATTTAGAAGATGTTTTCTTTCTCGCACAACATCCTTGTGGATTCGATTACCACCAACGATTTTTCCGGACCAAAACGACTTAAGGACCTTCAAGAAAAGATCCTACTCCTTTTTAAAAGGCAAGCATCGCATCTGCGACCCTGGTTCCCTCGTGTTGCAGTTACAGTCCTGGCTCTCCTATAAAAAAATTAAAAATTTGATTTGAGTATCTCCTCCCTTTTTTGAAGTCTGTCAAAAAATCCGTCTAGGGCGCCACTCACTTCTGCAGCTTATTGCTTTGTCACTCTTTCCGCATTCCTTCTTTTTTATACCGACTTCAAAAAGGAGATGGTACTCAATTCGACTGTATGTTTTTTATGTGTGTTACCTCATAACTTTCTACTGGGTGAACCGATTTCGATGATTTTTTATTTGAAAGCTCGTGTTTCTCGTGTGATCTCATATAAATTTTATCAAAGTGTGACCAATAGTTTTTGAGTTATTATTAATAATTTATATTGAAGTCGATTGTATAAAATTTTTAATTTTTAATTATTATGCAATAAGGTTTATTATAGAATAGTAATAGATCTACGTAATGCGAGTACTACCATGTTAAGAAATGGTATGATCGATTCTATTCTGTCACCATCACTCTATTATTCTACTATTTCGCTTTAACGTGTAACGTGTAAGTTTTCAAGTAACTCTAAGAAAGAGCAAATTGTAATTTACATTTGTCCTTAATTGGTAGTAGTAATTGTATTTTATTGGACCCGTTTTCAGATGATGTCAAAAAAGTGTATTTGTTAGTTAATAAGAGATTAAGTAACTAGTAAGTATAATAAGTTTATTTGTTAATAATTATTATATTTAAGATTTTTTTGTAACTACCAGGGCGGTATAATCGCATCAGCGACAAAGCCCTCTATCTATGAATAAAAAAAGTATTTAAGTATGAAGCAACGAAATTTTCTTCTCTTTGTAGTCTTTTTAACCTCCGACGAAAACAGAGGGGTGTTATATGTTTGTAGTGTGTAGCTGTGTGTCTGTGTGTCTTATGACATCATAACACCTGAACGAATGAACCGATTTTGATTAAGTTGTTATTTTTTGAAAAGGTGTCCTGATTGAGAGTGTTCTAACCTATCTTTTAAGAAAAACTGTTCAGCCGTTTGTAGATCATTAGCTCTTTTTGTTTCGGGGGATTTTTACAATTTTTAGTTTAAATTATACTTCTTTTTTTTTCTTATCTTGCTGTGACTCATTGTCCATTCATAAGTTTGATATTCAAGGTTCGAGATGGAAATAATCACAAAACTAAATCGTCAATTATATGTGTACTTAGAGGGAGATTTCTTAACGTGGATATTATATAGGAAGAGTTGTGTAGACGGATTTCTTTTTTAATTAATTTAGACTGGCAAAGGAACTTGTCTGATGATTTAAAACAATTATAACACTTTAACAAATGAAACTACCTACATGCGTGTCATCTCTAGAGACATAATGTATAATTTCCACGTGGTAGAGCCATGCTGCAGCTATATTAGTAGTGTAGTTGTAGCACGAATGGGTCAGCTCGACCGGGGAAGGAGCACACTCACAGGATACCAGCGTAAAATAGCAGCTTAACACTGTTGTGTTCCGTATGGTGAATGTAGAGAACCGGATACCCTTTTTACTGGAAAAGAGGCATTCCATCTTAGTCCTCGGGTGACAACGCATCTGCATTTTGATTCGTAATCGAAGATAGATGTAGATGTCTATGGGCCACAGCAACCACTTACCATCAGGTGGACTGTGTGCTCGTTTGTCACCCTTATCCTACAAAAAGCTTGTCTGATCGTTTAAAAAAATTAAAACACTTTAAAAAAAGAAACTAGCTACATGCGTGTCATCTCATAAAGACATAATTAGTATAATCTCAGCCTTGAACTGACTACCTCGTTGGTCTAGTGGTTGTAATTGTGCGACGCTGATCATGAGGCCCCGGGTTCGAATTCCGGGTCGGGCCAATAGAAATGTTATTGAGCTTTTCCATCAAGAAATTCTCAGGAGCTGCCCGGATCAGGAAGTTGACAGTGTCTCACCCCGTGCTTCGGAAAGCACCTATAACCTGCGCCTAATCTCTCTCCGGTCGTGTCGGTTTACCATCCTATCGGACTCTAAGAGTTAGGGAATAGAGAGTGCACCTGTGCTTGTGGCATACACTTGGGCATTATAAACCTGTCCAGCGCCGTTGGCTAGTCTCCATTGGGGCAGCATTTCGAAATTCATTCTGGAAGACATTATTATTAATCTCAGTCTTATATACTGTCTCTGTTTACTCTTCAAACCGGACATTATTGAGTATTGAGTATTTTTCTGCTTAGAGGCTGTTACTAATAGAAGGTCGTAACCACTCAAATGGGTTAACAGGAAATGAGCCGTATCACCTAGCATTTAAACTGACTTTGATGACTACTTATTTAAATCTCACAACCGTTATACAATGGTGGCACGTCCTCAATTAGGGCAGCGACACAATAGTATGCCTTCGCATCTGGGACAAGGACAAATGAACATTCCCGCCCGTAATTAACAAATTGCATCGCGTAGAATGCACGCCTCAGCTACTGCCAATTGAAGGCTAGATGTACCCGAGCTGTCGCTTTCAACAAACACTCAATTAGACAGTAAAACAAACTAATTGAGCATTTGTTGAAAGCATAATTAGAGATTGTTATTAAAAGCATTTTATAACACTCAGAATCCATAAGAGTTGAGTCTCCACTCTAATGTCCTTATTTTTAACAAGCTTTTATTATACACTAGCTGTGTCATCACGTGTCCGAGGTGCGTGTCATGACCTATTATAGTTCAAGCATTTTATAACGGCTAGGGTTTAAGCGTCGTTCGCGAGCCCAGCCAAGTATTGAATTATTTTAATTTTACATTATCTCTTAAACTATGTGTCCAAATAACATGGTATAAAGAACAAAGTTTATCTTCATAAAATTGTCTTGATGATGAAATAACTTTCGTTCGTGAGCATAAATAGGCCATGCCTAATAATAACACTCATAAATCACTTTTAAATTTACAATATTTTTTTTGTCATAAAATACCAAATTATGGCTTATGTATAAGAAGTAGACATATGGTAAAGCGGACTTTTTTTAGATGGAGTAAAGGTCTATATTTTTCTAGAACATTCATCACAGTGGTAGAGCCACGCACAGCTTTGCTGTCGCACGGATGGGTCGGCTCGAACCGGGGTGGTACCACGACCTCACAGAATACCAGCGTGAAGTAGAGATTTACCTCTGCGTTTCGCTTGGTGAGTGCAGGTGGCCGGAGGCCCTTTTTACTGGAAATGAGGCATTCCATCTTAGTCCTCACGGGTGACAACGCATCTACATTTTGAATTGTAATAGAGGATAGATGTAGATGTCTATGGGCCGCAGGAACCACTTACCATCAGGTGGACTGTGTGCTCGTTTGTCACCCTTATCCTATAAAAAAAAAAAAAAAAAACATTGTATTTACGTATCCCTAACGATAACACCAGGGTACGCGGATAAATCATTTCGGGGGTGCTATTTCTTCTCACTTGCTTAACAAATATCCATATTTTAGGCTTACTGAGTAATATAGCTTAATGCTAGATAGCCTATACTATTCCACATGAATCTGGCTATAATATACAAAAAGAATTTTTCAAATCGGACTGGTAGTTCCAGAGATTAGCGCGTTTAAACAAAGAAAAAAACAAAAACTCTTCCGCTTTATTATATTAGTATAGATATAGCCTTCGTTAATTATATATTTATGTATCTATGTAACGGGATTTTTTAATGTGCTTTTCATCCCCTTCAAAACGTCGGATTGATTTGAAACTACGCAAAATTCATTTTATTGTAAAAAAGTTAGTTTATTTAAATTTTAATCATTTTGCGTTAACTCTATCGCTATAAATATCCAAATTCTAAATTCTCACATCAAAGTGTGTAGAACAATGTCATACAGGGATATTATTGCGATATATACAATCGATTTACACATTAACTATGCTCCTGTAAGCACAATGACGCTAATTCCTAGCACACGGAGTCAATGTAGATGCTATGACGCGATCAATTTAACAATAATAAACCAGTGCTCTCAGCGATGCCTTGTTTGTATTCATTTTGTGTTAGAGTACACGTGTCTATACGTTTATTTGCTGGTTACGGATACCGTGTAACGATATTAAAGCCGCCATGTTTACTTAGGTCGTTTGTTTACTTTTGACGTACACGTTATGAATAGTAATGATACCATATGAATGTATAATCTCTTGTAGAATGGGTCGAGTTGATACGCTAAATTAGAAAGTAATTTATAAGTAAATCCATAATTTTACAATGATATCTCTAAAAAAATAATGCAACAATTAGGTACTTACAAAATGAAAGAAAAACTTGATAAGGGAATCTTGTCAATAGAGCCTACTATATTGAGAACAATAATGTGCAATATTTTTCTGTAAAATAATTTAGACTATACTTTCCTAAACAACCTTCTTCAAAACTTTGCGGTCTTTAAAACAACTTTTTCAGCAATTTCGCAACTTCTCATACATATATAAACACTCAAGCCTGTCACCCAGAGGGATAGGCAGAGATTTAGATCCATATTCCGCATACATGCTCGTCGGTTAAAGGCTAATCATGTAATTTTTTTATGTATATACGTTCACATCCGCAACATAGATTTGCTTTGTCACTCTTACCTCGTTCATTCTTTCTACATGACCAAACCGCTGAAGCATGACATCATCATGCAAACCATTTTTCTCTTATCACACAATTTCTCACCCTGTCAATCAGATTCAGTCCTAACATACTCCCTAATGACCGCATTTCTACAGAATTTATTCTACTCTCGTGCTGCTTGCGTTCAGTTTCTTTCCTCTTTCTTTTAATGACCTGTTCATTAATGTAACCATCAGTTGCAACTCTGCCACCTACGACGCAAATATGACTTGATCATCCGCGTACAAAAGGCATTTGCTTCTCCTCTGATGAATTGCTCATCAATTTTCGTATAATGCCTTGCATTTATTGCAATTCGAGTTTAAATAATCCCTTGAACCCGCAAAATTGAATTCTAATTTCTTTTGGTTTTAATAAAACAGATCCTAAGATAACATCTGCGCATAGGTTATTGACAGTTAGTAAAGTTTGCTTTGAATATGTATGATTGTCTAAATTTATCGTTGCATAAGTAATGCTTTGAAAAAAGAAATATGACTTATGAAGGCAAAGATATAGCCTGCTTATGTGGTCTCATCTTCAACTTCATATTTTGAGCTAATTACTTATTTATAAAAGTTACAGACCCTCCGGTGTCAATCAAAGCTTCAGCGGGGAATTTATTACGCATAATAGGAACTGTCGCTTTGCTTAAACTAGATGGAGATGCAACAGATATACACGTGGTTTCAGTAGTATCCGCAACTTCAGTATCGACCGCATTTACAGTTGGTCTACCACTTTTGGAAAGAGAAACAATCTTTCAAACAACCTTTTCTTCAATCTTTTTGCTCCAGTTTTTTCATGATAGCTCTCAAAATTAAGTGTGTATGTAAAATAAGAAAATATCAACAAAATAGAAAATAGCGGGGTAAAAAATAGAGTTCAAGGGAAGATACATAAGAATAGCAGAATCAAAGTCTCTGCCCTGTCCTTGGTTATGCAATTTAGTTCCAACTAACATGCCAATCCCTGGAGACACACAATCTGTTTTACATTTTAAAAAAAAGATGCTTTTGTTTTGAAGGTACCAAAGTTGGGGTGAATGATGATCGTCGATGTAAATTTGAGCTTGAACTAGTAACACTTATAGGTCCTGAAAGGAAACCTCTTACCAGAATAGATACACGGGAAACGCAGCGCGAACATGACTAAACATTTTCTTCTACTAAACAGGTTTCATAACAGGCCCTATAGAAAATACCGTTACTGTTACCTTTACATCCCATTAAAGTCCACTGCCGAACATAGGCCCCCCCATATAATGGGAGGATATTTGCCATAGTTGCTACGCTATGTACATAGGTTGGCAACCGCAGTTTTTTTATTAGTAGTCGTTATTAGGAAGACGCTATGGAAGTGTATATTCTTACGTCAGAGTCACTACTATACAGTCGGAATAAGCAATTAAAGTTAATACGGGCTCAACCTTGGACAGACATTTTGTTTATTGCTAAATTCTCGTGGTTATTAAAGCCAGCGCTTGTGTTCTGAATGCCCCTTGAGTACAGACTAAACCGCTTAGAGAAATAAAATCAATTCCCTCAACAATTTCTACAAAGCTAAAGCTATGCTGCGGTTGTTTTAATTTTATAAATCTAATTTACTGCAGCGGCGACGGCTTTGTAGCCTTATTGTGGCGTTAAATTAACTTAGCTATAATGTTTTATCTGCTGTTATTATCCTTTGCTCTGAGACTGCTGCATATTTGAAATGAGATAAAATGTAAACGAAGTATTCCAGATTATTTTAATGGCAGCCACTACATTTTAACAGCTGTTTTCGTATACCACAACATGCAATACAACTTGAAAAGATAACCTTACTCAACTGACAACTTGTGTGAATATACAGGATATTTTTCAAAGAATAGCCAATTTTTATATTGAAGTTCAAATAAATAAATTACTATATACTGATATTATATTTTTTGAAAATTCGAGTAAATAAGGCTCCTAGTTTTATTTGAAATTATCCCAAATTAAATGTGATTTATGGGCGACAACTACTCTTACGGGCGCCGCTGTGTGTGTGATCCAATACACATTTTCGTTTCTCAAGTTTTTGCCTACTGTTTACTTCCTTAGTGACACGCTCACGAGTACTAGTAATGCCAGATACTGCGACGGGGCTTTTAAAATACCCGAAAAAATTATTAAAAATACCCTCAAGTTTTGTAGTGTTATGCTACTTACTTATCATTTTACATTAATTTAAATCCATTTTTCCAATCTGTTTCGATTTTCTGCATTCACTTCAAAACTGGATATTTTACATCACCTTTATTTCCATAGGATCCTGTAACGATTTTAAACCATAAGAACACAATCACAAATCATTTCTACTTCGTATTTTCACATTATCAGCACTTTTAAATTGGTGTCAATGAAGTCTACCTTTTTTCGATCTTTTAGTTAGTTTTCCTTAACTCTACAATTTCGGGCTTTGTGTGGGTAGTTGCGCTACCTTTTTTCCTATATCAATAATATCTCCTTTTCCACTTAAATCTTGCCGTTTTCTTATTACAAGCCTAAAACTAAAATTTGACATGTTTTGTTATTGTTGTTTATTTGGTCTCCATGGAAATTATATTCAAATTTGCTACCGGTCTGTTGTTTCTATTTCGATAATTCCACATAAATACTCTTTCCTCTTGACCATTTACAAAAAATTTGCGTTTAATTTAAATAATTTTTCCGTTCTCTCTAGAAAGATATAAAAGCCGAACAATCGGTGAAGAAATTCAGTCTTGCTTCAGTTCTCGAATTGGAAGCATCTTCTAAAGGCCTTATCCCGGGGCCGCTCTGCCCCGGGATCCTGCAAGCCTCTGTCCTACCTGAAGCCACTGGACTCTACGAACCTCTGCTCTATCTGAAGTCGCTGGACTCTACAAACCGTTGCTCTGTCTGAAGTCGCCGGGTTCCTACAAGTCTCTGTTCTACCTGGAGTCGCCGGAACCTGCAAACCTCGGTTCCGCCTGAAGTCACCGGAACCTGCAAACCTCTGTCCCGCCTGCAGTCACCGGATCCTGCAGGCTTCTGTGATGTCTGAAGCCGCCGAGGATCCTGCAAGCCCCTGTCTGGCCTGAAATCGCCGGATCCCGCAATTACCACATTCACCGGAGGTCGCCGCCTAGAGACGCCCACGCCTTCTCACCTACGCCGTGCGTGCTCGTTCCAGGCGCTGAGAGCACACCTTGGATCTTCCGACTCAGCTTCGGCACTAATCTCTTTTTTTTATTACTTTTTTAAAATAATCTGTAAATCGCATCATCCATCCTCATATTCATACTCCATTTTGGTTATATAAAATTGTAAATATTTTTGAATCTTAAATATATTATTTGTTTTGTTGTATTTTTGTTGTTTTGTTGCTCTTAGGTTAGATTCTTTTTGTTCTTAATTGTCTCTACACGACAGTTTCGAGTTGTTAAAATGAATTCTTTAAGATATTTGCACTGTCAGGTTACTTAGTACCTATCCGTGTATGATTTCATGCGGTGTTGTTTACAACTGACACTTGTTTATTTAAAGTTTTTGTGTCATTGAAGTTGAAGTTTGTGTCATTGAATACTCCTAGTATTAGTGTCATGATGTCTGTGTCCCCCATGTTCAAATTATGATACCTTTGAAAAAAATATGGAAGAAGTTTTAGTTAAGCTTAATAAACAGAATAAATCTCTTGTAGTGTGTGGAGACTTCAATATCAATCTCCTGGAAACTTCTTCCATCAGTATTAAATTTTGCTCTTTATTCAACTGACACTTGTTTATTTAAAGTTTTTGTGTCATTGAAGTTGAAGTTTGTGTCATTGAATACTCCTAGTATTAGTGTCATGATGTCTGTGTCCCCCATGTTCAAATTATGATACCTTTGAAAAAATTATGGAAGAAGTTTTAGTTAAGCTTAATAAACAGAATAAATCTCTTGTAGTGTGTGGAGACTTCAATATCAATCTCCTGGAAACTTCTTCCATCAGTATTAAATTTTGCTCTTTATTCAAATCCTATAATCTTGATAATTTATTCTTTGAAGCTACACGAATTGCAGGGTGTAGTGCAACTTGTATTGATAATATTTTTACAGGTGTTGTACCAATCAACAAATCAATAATTCAAAAACTTAGTTCAGATCACCGTGGACAACTGGTTTCATTACCTTATATGCACAAAAAACAGGAAATTGAGAAAATTGTGTTTGTTCCTATTAATGCAAAAAGCCTGGAGAGATTTAGAAGTAATATGGTAAAAAACCTTCCATCGCTTTCTTATAAGAACAATGCAGACTTTTTATATGGAGAATTATTTACCCTTATAAGCAATGAATTTAAAAAAACATTTACTTCTAAAACATTCTCCGGAAACAGTCGCAAGGTATTTAATGAGTGGGCGACAGTGGGAATTCATAGAAGCAGACGAAGCTTATATGACCTTTACCATGAAAGATCATATAATCCTTCTGATGCTTTTAAAGAATATGTTAAAAATTATTCTAAAATGTTTAAAAAAGTTTGCTCCACAGCCAAATCGTTACATATTAGCAACAAAATTAAGATGGCTAAGAATAAAATTAAAATGACGTGGAGTATAATTAACAGCGAAACCGGTAAGGAAAAACCTCGTAACTCAAACTATCAATTAAAAATTAACAATGAATTGACTAAATCAAATCAAGAAGTCGCAGCGGTGTTTGAGAAATATTTCAGTGATATTCCTATTTTGACAACAGAGTCTTTGAATACATCTCCAACTGTCGCCGAGTCATTACTCAAACAGAATGTTAATATCTGTTTCAAAGAATTTAGATTTGAAAAAGTATTACCGCAAGATATTGTAAAATACTTCAAAACCATTGATGTAAAGAAAACCGCAGATTTGTGGGGGATTTCCGTGACAGTTATTGCGTCCATAATAGATTTAATTGCACCTCATCTTGCTATTATTTTTAATACTTGTATCGATTTTGGTGTGTTTCCTGATTTAATGAAGTATAGTAAAGTAATACCTTTATTTAAATCTGGTAGTACATTGGACCCCGCTAATTTTAGACCTATTTCTGTACTACCAACTCTTAGTAAAATTTTTGAAAAAATTATTTTGGATCAATTGTTAATTTTTTTTAATACAAATAAATTACTTCATAAAAACCAATTTGGATTTACAAGGGGTCGCTCGACGTCTGACGCTGGTGTTGAGCTTATGAAATATATTTTTAATGCCTGGGAGAATTCACAGGATGCCTTAGGTGTTTTCTGTGATCTTTCCAAGGCTTTCGATTGTGTTCATCATGAAACATTAATCAGGAAACTACAACATTACGGTGTAAAAAATTTGGCGCTTAGACTTATTACTTCATATTTAAGTAATAGAACTCAAAAAGTCGTGATAAATGGTAAAGGTTCCTCCGGATCGGTAGTATCAATGGGCGTTCCTCACGGCTCGATTCTTGGCCCATTCCTGTTTTTAATCTATATTAATGAATTACCTTATCTTGTAGGGGACAATCACGATATAGTATTATTTGCTGACGATACCTCTTTAATTTTTAAACTCAAACGGCAGTTAATTAATTATGACGATGTAAATAATGCTCTATCGAAATTAGTACATTGGTTTAACGCTAACAATATGCTCTTAAACGGCAGTAAGACAAAGTGTATTAAATTTACAATACCTAATGTAAAACATTCGAATACCAATGTGCTATTAAATGGGGAGGAGTTGAGTCTTGTGGATACCACTGTTTTTCTCGGTATTACTGTTGACGCGAAACTTCAATGGGGCCCCCATATATCTAAATTAGCAAGCAGACTTAGTTCTGCAGCATATGCTGTAAGAAAGATTAGAAGTCTCACAGATGTTGAGACAGCTAGATTAGTGTATTTTAGTTACTTTCATAGCGTAATGTCTTATGAAATTTTGCTATGGGGTAATGCGACTGATATGGAAGCTATATTTGTTTTGCAAAAGAGAGCCGTTCGGGCGATTTATAACCTAAATTGTAAAGAGTCCCTCAGACAAAAATTTAAAGAAATAAACATATTAACTTTGGCATCGCAATATATTTATGAAAATCTAATGTATGTACATAAAAACATAAATAACTTTAATAAGAATAAGGATGTGCATTCTTTAAACACTAGGAACAAACATAAGCTTGTAATACCAGTTACTAGACTCCACAGAATCAGTAATTCATTTATGGGGCAATGTATATGCTTTTACAACAAAATCCCAGAAAATATTTAAAGTTTATCAATAAACAAGTTTAAAAGTTTTATTAAAGAAAAACTGTACAAAAAGGGTTATTATAATATCAAGGAATACATGAATGAAAATAACCCCTGGGAATAAGGTGATCGCCACCATGCTGGTTCTATTAAAAATCATTTAAAAATTGTATAAATGAAATTATTGTTAAGTGAAATATGTTTGAAAAAAAAAGTCCCGCTGGGTTTCTTGCTGGTTCTTCCCAGGACAGAGGTATTTTCCGAACCAGTGGTAAATAAAAAATGACTTTCAATAAGAATTATGTAATAATCAATATTGAATAAAAAATTATTCTATTCTATTCTATTCTATTCTGGACAAAGGTAAGCTTTTATCATTTATATATCTGGATGTTGTTGTTAATACATTTTGATATTTAATTTTAGATATATTGTCTACAATATCAGGTTATCTATTTGTTTTGGAGCAACAAAAACTCATTCCTTTTTCACGTTTCAAATTGATGACTTTTTAAAAGTCCCGTCGCAATATGGGGGTCTATAATATTATTGTTTTCTTTTTAGCACGCGACCTTTGAGAGCACTCAATCTCAACGATATAGTTAATGAATTAGAGCGATGTGAGGATGATGATTTGTTGCCAAATCAAATTACAATTTTTCCACCTGAGAACGCTAATGCCGACGTCACAGATGAGGATTCTGGAGATGAAGAATTTGTTGCATTGCAAAATCTACCAGGTAAAATATTTGTTTTCGGGTTGATATAACTACGTATCAATGATTCTATCTTGTTTTATTTATATGGTTGCAATATTTATATCTGTTTTTTATAGGCTCTCAACTACGAGCTCCAACCGAGGTCACTTTTCATATGAGTTCCGACGAAGAAGATGATGTACCTTTGTCAAGTTTGTCAAAAAGAAGACGCACGATGGATTTGACTTTAGAAGATAGTGACACCGTACCTTCTTGTACTTCAGATGTGTCAACTAATTCTACATTTGTTCAGCCTACAGTTCCCAGAAACCAAACCTATAGATGGAAGAATCGTCATATTCCAAACCATTTCAATCAATGGAATGACGAACAAGGTCCAAAAAACTTACAATCACCCTTATATTGTTTCGACTGCTTGTTCAACAACAATGTTATTGAATCACTAGTGCGATATACCAATTTGTATGCAGGACAGAGGAATAAAGTGGGCAAAGTAACTGTTTCTGAAATGAAGTGTTTCTTGGGCATCCTTATGTACAGCGGGTATGTAGTAGTACCCCGTAGGTTTATGTATTGGGAGACATCGACAGATGCCGACTTTAGGATTGTGCACAACGCTTTGTCAAGAGATCGTTTTACTTTCATTATGTCAAATCTCCACTGCTGTGATAATACAGTTCTTGGTGATTCTCCTGACAAATTCGCTAAGTTGAGACCTCTGTTTGACGAGTTAAATAAAATCTTTACTGAAATGGCTCCGCTAGAAGAGAACTACAGCATAGATGAGGCTATGATTCCATACTATGGACGTCACAGTTGCAAACAGTTTATACGTGGCAAACAAATTCGTTGAGGGTATAAACTGTGGGTTGGTGCTACAAGATTAGGCTACGTGATTTGGTTTGATCCCTACCAGGGAAAATCTTCAACCATTGCAGAAGGTTACAAACAGTTTGGTCTAGGTGGGAGTGTGATTTTGGAGTTTGCTGATGTTCTACAAGGTCGTGATCCAACATTTCATTTATTCTTCGATAATTATTTTTCCTCTGTTCCTCTACTGCATGAACTTAGTAATAGAGGTCTGAGAGCCACTGGAACTATTCGTGAAAACAGAACGTCCAAGTGTCCTCTCGAGTCTAACAAAGATTTCAAAAATACTGATAGAGGTTCATTTGTATTCAAATCCAGTTTGCCTACCAATATTTTGGTTTGCAAGTGGAATGACAATAGTGTCGTTACTGTTGCCTCGAATACTGAAACTGTGGAGCCCCTGCAAAAAGTCAAGAGATTTTCGCAAGAACTAAAAAGATTTGTACATATTGACCAACCGTCGGTTATAAGAAAATACAATGAAAATATTTTTTTTTTTTTTTAATTTATTTACTTCCAATTATACAATAAACGTTTTTAACATTTTCATCTGCCAAACTGCATTACAATTTGTCGGCAGTAGTTCTCGTCTTACATGCTTATGTTTATACATATAATCTGAAGTTTAATTTCTTATACATATACTAATATCTCCAAAAATCTATTTTATTATTTTATTTATACATATTTAGTACAAAGTTTGTTATGAGGTCCACAACATCTAAATATCAAAATGGGTTCATTATTTTTTGATTTTTTTTTATATACGTGCTATATATACACATATACACTAATTAAACACATACTCAAACAGCACACATCGCATATAGACTGCTAATTTTAACAGTACGTTACTCGTGGCCTGTGGCGTACCTTTATGGACACAATGATAGATAATGTTTTCTTAGAATATTTTTTAAATGATTTTTTGAGGTAACTTTACTAAGCAAGTCCGGCGGCAGCTCGTTATGTAATTGCGGGATAACCCATCGCCTCGTGCCCCATATGGGAGGGGTCGATAGATCTGATCAAAACATAGGGTTGTATCGGACTTCTATTCGTGGCAAGAAATGGTATTTTTCACTATTTTGTCACACCTTAGATATGGCTGTGCATAATGCATGGCAACTTTACAAGCGAGACGGTGGAGAACATGATCATCACACTTTTCGTAGACTACTGGCGAAAGGTTTGCTCGAAAGCTACAAAAAAAGCGATAAGAGAGGACCATGTCCCACAGGTAGATCTCCTCTTGAATCATCTCGATATGATGTGGTTGATCACTTGGTTCAGTACAGCGCTCCCCAACTAAGATGCAAAGTTTGCAAAGTTAAAAGTTTTTTTATTTGCCAAAAGTGTAAGATTTATTTAACATCCTAAGAACTGTTTCCTTGAATATCAAACTAAAACTCAGTAAAGTTAGTGAACTTTACTGACTTTTAGTGTGATATACTTAGTGAAGTGCTGTTGTTTTATTGTGAGACATCATATCACATAACTTGCTATACCTATGTCTATTTTCTTTTGTATAGTTAAAATTTACCGTAATAATAAAAATATAATAACAGTTTGTTTTATTATTAGACCGCCACATACATGTAAACAATCCCCATATTACGACGGGTCTTTTTAAAGCCCACCCTTTTCCGGCTTCTCTGAAAACATGTATTTTTTTTACTATTTTTCCTGGTTATTATGAGTCATTTTAACTATCATATCCGAATATCACCAAGATCGAAAACAAAAAATAGTTACAGTAACATCTGGGTTAAGATAATAACTACATGACGCGAATTATGATTCCAATTTTCCTTATACATTTTTAACGGGCTTAGGATCTTCATAATAAATTAAATTAAAAAAAATCTTATCAACGACATAACCTGTCCTTATTATGACGTATTTAAAAAATTGGAATAAACTATTTACAACTAAATTACGCAAGTAGTATATAATATATTTTACTGGTACTTCAAAACGGAATCATTTTCTCTTGTGGGGATGTGAATAACGAACCCACCACATATTAAATAACGTGCGTTCACAAGATAAATTCGAAGTAGCGGATCGGAGCGCGAACGAGCGGCCTGACGGCGTCGGGTGATCGGATGAAAAATCGAACTGGTTGCCCCCGCAGTCGAGTCGAGGGCTTCTGAAGATTGCCGAACAGTCACGGGTCAACGGGCCACATTCTTTATGCATAGACGAGCACGTTTTCTTAAAATATTTTTACACTTATTACCTGTACTTGTAGCAATTTTAACTTCCGTGAACGCAGCAATAATTTTACTGTGGCGGCCTTATATATGGTGTAATAATTTTCGTGGGGCCGCTATGACGTAAACGAGACCCTTTATACACTGATAAAAGACTAATGGTGAAAGTTCCAGCGAGTTTGCAGACCATAGTATAGGGCCTCCGTGCGCAATCTACCTATCTTCATATTCACTATTTAAGTTATCGCTCACTGCACTTGAATAGTTTGAATATCTGTCAATTGTTCTTCGATTGGTAGGTTAATTACTATACATACGTAAATTTTTCCCGGGGTAAAAACTCACTTTAATATATTTGCACACCACGTAAACTTTCATTACTTAAAATGTAATATATCATCATTTCATAGTTTCATAGTGTCCGCGGTTTGAATATTTTTGTTACGTCATTGCTGACGAAGGGTACGTAATGAGGTCACAGTAAACACTGGCAGCTGTCGGCCGGGCGAGTGGACGTTGGTAATATATATTACCAATATATAAGGCGTGGGCGCGGGAAGACACCATTTATTATTTGATTAGCGATCCTACCACAGCTTGGCAGGCTTGGCTATAATGTAACCGGAGAAGGACCACGTTGTCACAGAATACCAGCGTGAAGTAACAACTTAATGTTGCTGTATGTCATATGGTAAGTGTAGAGAACGAGATACCCTTTTTATTGGAAAAGAGACATTCTATCTTAGTCCTCTCGGCTGACAACGCATCTGCATTTTGATTCGCAAGGACTGTGTGTTCGCTTGTCACCCTTAGCCTATAAAAATGACCTTAAAATAGTGTAGTGTATGTAGACCTCCCAGTACTAGTGACATCCGAACTAATGCAAGATCATCCTGTACTGGTATTTGGGACAAAATAGATAATATGGCGTGATCCATTTCGAGGTTCCCTACTTTTTTAAAGAAAAAAACACAGAAAATTCAAATTTAATGGAGAATGTTTATTATCATTTGAAAGAACATTCTTTGGCATTTATTTTTTGAAAATTATGTCTATCAAATGTTGGCCGTTACTACGTCGCAGATGGTCCATCCGTTGAGTCCAATTTTCGATGACTCGTTCGAGCATTTCGACTAGTAACTGGCGAATGACACGGGTGATGTTTTCCTCCAAGGCCTGAATCGAAGCGGGTTTGTCCGCATAAACTTTAGATTTTACATATCCCCAAAGGAAAAAGTCTAATATATCTATCTAAGTATATCACACGATCTTGGTGGCCAATCGACCGGCCCAAAACGTGAAATTATGTGCTCACCGAAATGTTCTCTCAATAAATCCATTGATTGATGCGATATGTGAGAAGTGGCGCCGTCTTGCTGAAACCAAATGGCGCCGAGATTACGAGCTTCAATTTCAGGCATCAAATAGTCGGTTATCATGGCACGATAACGGTCGCCATTGACGGTTACGTTCGCACCGGCATCATTTTTAAAGAAATATGGACCGATGATTCCACCGGCCTACAAACCACACCAAACCGTTGTCTTTTCTGGATGAAGTGGCAGTTCGTGAATCTCTTTAGGTTGCTCTTCATCCCAAATACGGCAATTTTGTTTGTTTACATACCCATTGAGCCAGAAATAGGCCTCATCGCTAAACAAAATTTGCCTCGAAAACGTCGGATCTTCTTGGAACTTTTCAAGAGCCCATAGAGCGAAGCGATGTCGCTTCGGAAGGTCGAGCGGCTTCAGTTGTTGCACAAGCTGTATTTTGTACGCTTTCAATTTAAGATCTCGACGTAAAATGCGCCAAGTCGTACCATACGTCAGTCCGAGTTGCTGCGAACGGCGCCGAATCGACTCTCCACGGTCTTTGTGTACACTCTCAGCTACGGCCGCTATATTTTCTTCACAGCGTGCTGGACGTGATCTATTCGGTCGAATATTATCCAATAATGAATGTTGGGTCTCAAAATGGGTGATGGTGTTGCGAATAGTACGCTCAGTTGGCCGATTATGTTGACCATATGTTGAGCGAAGTGCACGAAACACATTCCTCACAGAACGTGAATTTTCGTAATAAAGTTGAACGATTTGTAAACGTTGTTCAGGCGTAAGTCTTTCTATTATGAAATGCCAAACAATACTAAACAAAAATAACATGACAGCATGACACGAATCACACGTGATCTGTCAAAAAAAGGCTATTGAAAAAAGTATCTCTACTTGAATCACCCGTTAGTACATATTATTAGTTAAACACTTACATGATTGATAAAAGAAAGAGATTAAAAATAGGAGCACTTCTCACTGCCTTTCTTTCATTAATAATGCTGTCGCGTGTCGCATGTTTGTAAATAGCCAAAAATATGAAACAGAAGATGGTAAGTATTTAAATAATCTGACTTTCAAAGACGTTCACGTTGTTATAATCTTAATTTGTGTCGGTGTTGCATATTAACCTTCCTCACATTGAACAATAGAATATATCATATTGAATAATAGCAAATACCTAATTACATTGCATAACTGCTCGATGTATTTTACTACCAAGTAATATCAAAGGATTCAATTTGTTTTCTCACAACACCTAACCCTACAGTAGGAGCGGCCTTAACAAACGCGCGTAACAGTCTAAGTGATACAGACTCTCACACGCCGACGCGACGTAAGGTGCATTTGGATTTAATACGTGCACCGCAACAATCGGTAGGCTATTTTAACGGAGGTCGCTTCCGAGGCGTGTAAAGTATTACAAACATTAGCAACGTTGTAACTAGGTTTAAACTCTCAAATTGTCTATCAGAGAGTGATTCTTCTTTACTTGTACTATTCTGTGGTTATAACATGGTATTTGGTCGAATCCACCCTAAATTTTTCGACTTATAATAAAATTTCGTTTGACAAATGTCAATATTTACTAATCAACTACCTACACAAGATGACGTTCTGTCTTCCTTCATTTTGTGTCCTCGCCAGTGTGAGGCACAATGTAATAATTCCGTCGGTATCTTACACCAATGATACAATATTCTTCTTTCTGTTTTATCCAAAATGAAAAGAAATTGACCCACAAGGAATTAACACAAGTTCCTAAATAAAATTACATGACAAAAATATACAAAATTTGCTTTTTGCTCAGTGGTGTTCGTGCGTCCAAGTCGTAACTTCTAGACAGTCATGACCCACGTTTACTACGACATCGTATAATAGTAAGATTTTAAATAAGAATAAATAAAGGTGTTTCAAAAAGTGAAAACTGCTCAAATAATCTCTCCTTTGAAAAAACACAAAAGCTCAAATACTAATTTTTATCGATCCCCCTTTTAAGGTATAAATAGTGGCACATTATTTACGTGGTAAAGCCATGCTGCAGCTATATTAGTAGTAGGTATAGTTTTAGCACAAATAGGTCGGCTCGACCGGGGAATGACCACGCTCTCACAGAATACCAGCGTAAAGTAGTAGCTTAATGCTGCTGTGTTTCGTATGGTGGGTGTAGAGAACCGGAGACCCTTTTTTACTGGAAAAGAGGCATTCCATCTTAGTCCTCACGGGTGACGCATCTGCATTTTGATTTATAATAGAAGATAGATGTAGATGTCTATGGGCTGCAGCAACCACTTACCATCAGGTCTACCTGTACTCGTTTTTCACCCTTATCCTATAAAAAAATTGTGTATAATTCTAAAATGTGTACTATCCATAATCATCATAATTTCGTTTCAAAGATATCCCCCGCCTTGTTAGTTATAAAACATTTTTCCACCCAAACTTTGTACTTGCGTCTTAACATATTATGGTTAGGTATTCGGTAAATTAATAAAATATGTAGGTATTTCATTATTTTAACACAAAAGTAATTCTACAAATTTTCAAGTTACATTGATTATTTAACAAATCTTCACCAAACAAATATGAACACGTCCAGTAAAATAAAAATTATCGTACAAACTTTAAGACCCTATTTCACCCTCTGGGGGTTGATTTTTTTAAAACCCTTCCTTAGTGGATATTTACGTAATAAATAGAAGCTATTGTCCCAATCTGACGCTTCCATGACCAGCAGTTTTGACTATGCACCTTTCTATTCTTATGCAATAATTTTCATACAAACTTTCCACCTTTGTTTCATAACCTTGAGGGTAAATTTTGAAAAAAAAAAGGAAGCAATGGAAATTTTATTATTTTAAATCAAGAGCATTACTTTGAAAATTAAAGAACACCTTAATTATTTTTTCTCCACACTAATTTGAACACTCAGTTTTATTTAACTTGTTTTAATTACATTTTTAACTATCTTATTACAGCTTTTAGGATAAAATATAGCCTAGATACCTCCTGGTCTGCTCTCTATATGTTCGTATAGTTACATCACAATCGGTTCAGCCATTCCGACAACAGACAGACAGACAAAATGGGTATTCATGTATTAATAGCATTCGAATAACCCGTCGAGCTTAATAAAAGCCAGTTATTTTAAAATAACAGACAGACACATTAATTTTATTTATATGTACCTATACATTAAAGTGATGTGTTGTTCCAGTTCCCACAAGCAGCACCTGTTCACAAGTATGACGCATGTGACAGCTATCACCCTCATCGACCATAAAAACTAATGAGTTTGATGGCTACCATGCTTGTTCTATTACCGTTACGGCCTATCAAAGGCCATTGCTGAACACAGGCCTCCCCCATAGATTACCTTATAGGGGCAATATTTGCCATAGGTACGACATCCACGGGATGATATCGGGTAGTGGATATTCTTACACAGTACATCTTGTGCTATTATAATTCATAAAATAAATGTTTATGTTTATAAAATGGTCCCTTTACTGGTTTTTCCCAAGACAGGGGTAGTTTACAAAACCAGTAGAAAATAATTAATTTCCAATTATTTGAAAATAATTTACGTAACGATCTATAATATACATAATATATTCTATTAATTTCTAGACTTAACTTCAATAGGTATGCTTGAAGTTGGTGGAGAGGGCTATGCTTGAAGTTTCACTGCGCGATATAATTTTATTTATTTATTTATTAATGAGGATATTCTACATTAGAACTAGAGTAACCAACACGGCATTTGCCTATTTAATAATAAGAATATTCAAAATCGAGTTTCAATGACGCCTCCACGACTTCTGCCACCAGCGAGGCGCCACTTAAAAATGACGAAAAATTTAAAAGTTACTGATTCCTTGTGTACTATTGGTTATATTTTATATTAATTAAATTAAAAATAAATAAAGCAAACCACAGATATTCATAGAAGTAGAAAATTTTCAAAAAGAGTTAAAAATGTGCAAATAAACTTATGTAGCTTTCACTTCTACCGCATGTAAACTGCACACATTCCTTTTTATTTTAAATTTGAAAAATCTAACTAAACTTTAAATGGAAATGTGACTATGTTTTGAGACTCTACTAAAAGTAGTGAATTCAAATTTCACGTTGTAGTAATATACTAATGATGGTATCAAGTACCCAAATGTACATAATCGAAATGCAGATAAGGGACGCCATCTCACATCTAATTATATTAGGCTGTAAACGGATTTTTCAATTATTTGTTTTATTAATAGGCAATAAAATTAATAATGTTAATGCTTAAATGATTAAGTAGTAAAAAACAGGTAAACATAATTATACTCTGTTTGCTAAGATAGTATCGGTACACCCGAAGTCGCACTTATTAATTTGCTTTTATTTTATTACTTTTTAACTGTTTGTTAAATATATGTTTTTTCTATTATAAGAATAAAATAGAACGCTATTTTATTATTATGGTTATTGTAATAAAATACGAATATAAATAATTAACACAAGTTAGGTAGCAAAGAACCTTTCACTTCGACGCTTCGTTTCGTGCCAAATTCTCCTGCGGGTGTACGCCGTGCATGCAGTGACCTTTGATGGCGCGTCGGCACCTTTAACAAGATGCGGCACGTGTCAAGGCGGAGCGATATAAAGGCCGTAACTAAGCGAACGGACTATCCAACATTCATTCATAGTAAAAACAGCACAGAGACAGTGTAGGGGCAGTATAAGAATATCCTTTACCCCACATCGTACCCTGTGTGTCGTAACAGGCGACTGAGGGAAACAAACCACAGGAGTTGGGCAGCAGCGTCTTCCTAAAAAATACAGAAAAAAACTACGGTTGCCAACCTAAGATGTTTTTTAAAAGTATAGATACGTCATACTCGCTCTAAAATGGCAATACGAAAGTCAGGTAATTGCCCGACTCACATTCAGTCGGGCACGCTCTCGCGTCGCGGCTATACCTTCGCTACAGCACGTAAATCTTCTAGTTATTAATGGCAAAAATGCCTTCCTGCGTTTTTAGGTGGTGCACAAGTTACACGGGAACTGTTAGAGACAAGAAAAACGCCTCATTAATATTTTGAATATAGACGTTTTGTTCATAATTGGTTTTATTATTTCAACACTAACCGCTAGTGTAAACTTTGACGCTAGCTATTGTGTTCATTTTCCATATCGGTATGTCACGCGCTCGCGCCAATGAACGCTCGGTAGCAATCAATACGTAACTAATGATGTATATTCATCTTTTTCTAACGATAGTTATGCCCTATCATTTGTCTCTTTTTGCTAGCGCAACGTGTCATAATAAATAACTGTACGTAGATATAGTATACTACCTGCGCCACTTTAAAATACAATAATGTTAGTTTGTAACCTGTCTGTCTTTTTTAATGCGTCTTTGTTACCAACTCGCCTGTCAAACTTAATATTTATAGCAAAATCCCCACAATGAGCAATCTATGGGGTAGACATATGTTCAGCAACGGACCTTTCACGGGTAAAGATAGTTCAAACTTAAGCTATTCAAACGTTAAGCAATGATTATAAATAGGGCTGTAAATTTTAAATTTGTTTTACGGTTGGTGGCGAAAACTTGTTTCATTTTGCTACCAAACAACATTAATCTTCTAAACTTCTCGCTAAGAATAGCTGAAAGAGTAACCACTTTAAATAATTTACACTCAATCTATTTTTACAACAGAAAACGCCGAGGTGAGAGAACTCTCCCGCCTCCGTTCGCCGCGTAAATCTAATTTATACATTAAAAACTCCGTGAAGTTTTTCCAACGGCTTCTCAACTTATTCACTTACCTACACTCGCCCCGTTTGCTTCCGCAATGAATATCGGTGTTAGGCTTGAAATTGGACGTTATTTAAGTAACCGATGGTTAATTAGATCACTAATTTTTATTATAATTATTTATATTATAAGATTAATGCAGTAGAACCAGAGTATCCGACATAGCCCAACGAATTCGTAAGCTGAAGTGGTAATAGATCGGCTACATAGCCCGAAGAACCGACGAAAGTTTCCCGAGTGGCAGCATAGTACCGGTAAATGAAGTGTAGAACGGCCCCCGGTTACATGGAGTGATGGCCTGGTAAGACATGTAAGAAGTCGATGGATGCAGATGGCTTAGGACCGTGTACAACAGAGGACTTATGACGGGCTGTAGTGATGACCTCTAACATATGAAACGTTAGACTATTTTATCCTAGTTAATTTCTCTTTGTTGCAGTACGAATGGGTCGGCTCGACAGGGGACGGACTACGCTCTCACAGAATACCAGCGTGAAATAGCAGCTTAATGCTGCTGTGCTTCGTATGATAAGAGTGGAGAGCCGGAGACCCATTTTACTGGAAACAAGGAGTTCCAATTTAGTCCTCAGGGATGACGACGTATCTCCTTTTTGATATTTAATTGAGGATATTTCTAGTACTAATATAAAAATTGTATTTTTGTTATTAGTACAACCGTAAATACTTTCATATGCATTTAGTAAAAGGCTGTAATTTTGACATTACAAACAGACACTTCAATTTTATTTATTTGTATAGATGTAAAATTATTTTTTTTATTTAAAATCGACTTCAATATAAATTATTAAGAATAACTCAAAAACTATTGGTCAGACCTTGATCAAATTTATATGGGACCACATGTTAAGCACCAGCTTTCAAACAAAAAAGAATCATAGAAATCGGTTTACCCAGTAAGAAGTTATGAGGAAACACACATAAAAAAACATACAGTCGAATTGAGTACTGGCTCCTTTTTGGAAGTCGGTAGAAAATTAACGCCCTACCACCGCATTGCCTGAATAGAATCTATTAATGAGGCGTTATTTTTTATATAGGATAAGGGTGACAAACGAGCACACAGTCCACCTGATGGTAAGTGGTTGCTGTGGCCCATAGACATCTACATCTTTTATCAAAATGCAGATGCGTAGTCCCCCGTGAGGACTAAGATGTAATGCCTCGCTTCAAGTTAAACAGGTCTCCGGCTCTCTACACTCACCGTATGAAACTCAGCTGGATTAAGCTGCTATTTTCCGCTGGGATTCTGTGAGAGCGTGGTCCTTCCCCGGTCGAGCCGACCCATTCGTGCTACAACTATACTACTAATATAGCTGCAGCATGGCTCTACCACGTAAGACTTTATTTAGATTTAAGATAATTAAAGTCAATTTTACGTTTTTTTTATCTTTAAGTTTTTCGGATAAAATACTGCCTATATACCTATTTTAAATAACTCTATCAGTTCGTATAGTTTCATCTCAACCGGTTTAGTTACTAGCCGGAGGTTAGACCGGACAGACAAACAGTTAATAATTTAATATTTAAAATTTTGTACAGCCGACTTCAATATAATTTATTTAAGAATAACTCAAAAACAATTGGTATATAATAACTAATTTATCAAATTCACATGGGACCACACGAGAAGTATCAGCTTTCATATAAAAAAGAATCATCGAAATCGGTTCACCCAGTACAAAATTATGAGGTAACACACATAAAAAAAAACATACAGTCGAATTGAGTACCGTCTCCTTTTTGGAAGTCGGCAGAAAATAGTATCTATGTCTTAGTACCATGCAAATAACCCCCTGAGCTTATAAGAAACTAGTTATTTCAATATTACAGACGACGATTCAGTTTTATTTATATTATGTATAGATAAACTACATTATTAACTTTATAAAAAAGTATATTACGTTCCTTTTGCGTTAGTTAAATTACTAGTTTTAGTTTTTTTTTGTTATAGTTTTTAATATTATATATAATAAAATATCGTATATGATTTTAAAATTATATTTATTTTGTGTGGTCTTTGCTTAAATATAAAACAAAAAAAATTGTAATCACTAGTTTGACGAATAACTTTTGACCTAGCTCAAAATGTTTATAAAATCGCTCAAACTGCACAAGCAGCCAGATAGCAAACGAGAATTAGTTCAGACTGGACCAGAATTTGATTCACTAATACAAGTTCAAGGGTAAGCATTTCGGCAGTAATCAAACCGACAAGATATTTGTCTACGCAAGAAGTTTGGATTGTTCCAAACGATCTGAAGTGACCCTTCGGTTAAATACTGACCACTGAATCAGGGAAGAAAGTTTGCCGCGAACCTTCGAGTATTCAAGCGACATTTTATTATTTTAACCCTTTCGTTGTCCCGTGCACTACATATAGGTCATTGCTATTGTCTTACTATTGTGTCTGGAAACCGGACAGTGAACGTGTTAATACTTATCGTTGAATAAAACTAATTATGGTGATTTTATCGCATTTAATTTTAATTTTTAATTCTCGACGTTTCGGGTGCTTTACAGCGTCGATGGTCACGGAGAAGAACTAAAATGTCGATGTCATAGTTAGCCCCGCTACCTTCAGTTTTTAAATATTAATTTTTTTGGTCCGCTCTACACAGAACGAGCTAACAGTATCTTGAAATCTTGCAGTGGTATGCTTGGGTCTGGATTTAATTTTATTAATTATAGGATCCCATGCAGGTGGTAGCACCTATCCATGTTCTCTATTGAAATTATCGGTGTTCTTTTGCGAGGATTTGTGGTCTATCAAATCTAACGTAATGTGTGTTTGTGTGAACGCGTGTGCGCGCGTGTGTGTGTGTGAACACCTACATTTTAAGAACTTTCTATGCTATATTGCCCAATATATTTAAGTCCTAGAATTCAGGAAGAGCTATATCTCTGAGTTTTGAGATTTTTCCTAGCATCATTTAAGTATTTATGGCACGAAACAGACCCTTTCGCCAAATGCACTCCCTAAAAATTGCCCCTCCCTAACCCATTGCCCACTGGGTAGACATAATCGCCTGCGGCTCCCTTTCTCTGCCTTATTTATTCAATATTTTGCATCAAGTACTAGTAGTAAGTACTAAGAACAATTATTTACATCAACACACCAATCATATTCATCTAAGACAAGGGGTTCAGCTACCTTGTATGAGACATGATATTAAGGATGTTAAAAAATATTTTTTTATAGGATAAACGAGCACACAGTCCACCTGATGGTAAGTGGTTGCTGTGGCCCATAAACATCTACATCTATCTTCGATTACGAATCAAAATGCAGATGCGTCGTCACTAGTGAGGACTAAGATGGAATGCCTCGTTTCCAGTAAAAAGGGTTTCCGGTTCTCTACACTCCACCATACGAAACACAGTAGCATTACCATGAAAGATCATATAATCCTTCTGATGCTTTTAAAGAATATGTCAAAAACTATTCTAAAATGTTTAAAAAAGTTTGCTCCACAGCCAAATCGTTACATATTAGCAACAAAATTAAGACGGCTAAGAATAAAATTAAAATGACGTGGAGTATAATTAACAGCGAAACCGGTAAAGAAAAACCTCGTAACTCAAACTGTCAATTAAAAATTAACAATGAATTGACTAAATCAAATCAAGAAGTCGCAGCGGTGTTTGAGATATTTCACTGATATTCCTATTTTGACAACAGAGTCTTTGAATACATCTCCAACTGTCGCCGAGTCATTACTCAAACAGAATGTTAATATCTGTTTAAAAGAATTTAGATTTGAAAAAGTATTACCGCAAGATATTGTAAAATACTTCAAAACCATCGATGTAAAGAAAACCGCAGATTTGTGGGGGATTTCCGTGACAGTTATTGCGTCCATAATAGATTTAATTGCACCTCATCTTGCTATTATTTTTAATACTTGTATCGATTCTGGTGTGTTTCCTGATTTAATGAAGTATAGTAAAGTAATACCTTTATTTAAATCTGGTAGTACATTGGACCCCGCTAATTTTAGACCTATTTCTGTACTACCTAAAATTTTTGAAAAAATAATTTTGGATCAATTGTTAATTTTTTTTTAATACAAATAAATTACTTCATAAAAACCAATTTGGATTTACAAGGGGTCGCTCGACGACTGACGCCGGTGTTGAGCTAATGAAATATATTTTTAATGCCTGGGAGAATTCACAGGATGCCTTAGGTGTTTTTTGTGATCTTTCCAAGGCTTTCGATTGTGTTCATCATGAAACATTAATCAGGAAACTACAACATTACGGTGTAAAAAATTTGGCGCTTAGACTTATTACTTCATATTTAAGTAACAGAACTCAAAAAGTCGTGATAAATGGTAAAGGTTCCTCCGGATCGGTAGTAACAATGGGCGTTCCTCAGGGCTCGATTCTTGGCCCATTCCTGTTTTTAATCTATATTAATGACTTACCTTATCTTGTAGGGGACAATCACGATATAGTATTATTTGCTGACGATACCTCTTTAATTTTCAAACTCAAACGGCAGTTAATTAATTATGACGATGTAAATAATGCTCTATCTAAATTAGTACATTGATTTAACGCCAACAATATGCTTTTAAACGGCAATAAGACAAAGTGTATTAAATTTACAATACCTAATGTAAAACATTCGAATACCAATGTGCTATTAAATGGGGAGGAGTTGAGTCTTGTGGATACCACTGTTTTTCTCGGTATTACTATTGACGCGAAACTTCAAATAGGGCCCCCATATATCTAAATTAGCAAGCAGACTTAGTTCTGCAGCATATGCTGTAAGAAAGATTAGAAGTCTCACAGATGTTGAGACAGCTAGATTAGTGTATTTTAATTACTTTCATAGCGTAATGTCTTATGGAATTTTGCTATGGGGTAATGCGACTGATATTGAAGCTATATTTGTTTTGCAAAAGAGAGCCGTTCGGGCGATTTATAACCTAAATTATAAAGAGTCTCTCAGACAAAAATTTAAAGAAATAAACATATTAACTTTGGCATCGCAATATATTTATGAAAATCTAATGTAGGTACATAAAAACATAAATAGCTTTAATAAGAATAAGGATGTGCATTCTTTAAACACTAGGAACAAACATAAGCTTGTAATGCCAGTTACTAGACTCCACAGAATCAGTAATTCATTAATGGGGCAAAAAAAAAAAACTTTTACAACAAAATCCCAGAACATATTCAAAGTTCCTCAATAAACAAGTTTAAAAGTTTTATTAAAGAAAAACTGTACAAAAAGGTTTATTATGATATCAAGGAATACATGAATGAAAATAACCTCTGGGAATAAGGTGATCGCCACCATGCTGGTTCTATTAAAAATCATTTAAAAATTGTATAAATGAAATTATTGTTAAGTGAAATATGTTTGAAAAAAAAAGTCCCGCTGGGTTTCTTGCTGGTTCTTCCCAGGACAGAGGTATTTTCCGAACCAGTGGTAAATAAAAAATGACTTTCAATAAGAATTATGTAATAATCAATATTGAATAAAAAATTATTCTATTCTATTCTATTAAACTGCTGTTTTACGCTGGTATTCTGTGAGGGCGTGGTCCTTCACCGGTCGGGCCGACCCATTCGTGCTACAACTATACTACAAATATAGCTGCAGCATGGCTCTACCACGTACAAATACAACTAAAACGTAGCTAAAATCCGCATAATAAAATAAAACGGTATAACTTACATACTTTTAAAAGCACCTGCCGTCCTCCCTCAATTGACTCTCAACACCACTACACTAAGTAACACTACACAACTAAATTTTAACATCTATAATATAATGGATTTACGCAAAGTAACGTCTGATTCTATTAGTTATCTCGACATGATATTTAATACCTAAGTATAGTGGGATGGTCAGAGGCGTTATAGTCCAGGAAATGAAGCTAAAAAAATGGTGAAACCTCGCAATTTTTTCGTCCAGCACCGATGTGTACAAATATTTGGGTTAAGCGTATTTCACACTCTAGTTCATTTTCTATATTGTGCCGTTGTACGAATTTTGTTTTTTAGGGGTAAAAACTACCCCCTATTATCAAAAATTATAAAATAAGATTAGATACCTAAATATGGGTAAAAATACTTAAATAATGATTGTTTCATGCTTTAGGATACAATTTCATAATCTTTCAACCTACCCTTGTTAAAAACTACCCTTGAAAACATGGCAATTTTCAGAGCACGTGCTACTGTCTTCGAACTTTAGAATACACTGGTGAGAAATCAACGAAATATACACTCACAGACGCATACACGTGATCTTCTCTGTCTTCCAATAAGAATCGAAAATTGGAACATATAACGTATAACGGCCGAATATACCGGTTTTTTTATAGGATAGGGTGACAAACGAGCACTCAGTCCACCTGATGGTAAGTAGTTGCTGTGGCCCATAGACATCTACATTCATCCTCGTTTACGAATCAAAATGCAGATGCGTTGTCACCCGTGAGGACTAAGATAGAATGCCTCTTTTCCAGTAAAAAGGGTCTCCGGTTCTCTACACTCACCATACGAAACACAGCAGTGTTAAGCTGCTATTTGACGCTGGTATTCTGTGAGAGCGTGGTCCTTCCCCGGTAGAGCCGAACCATTCGTGCTACATCTATACTACTAATATAGCTGCAGCATGGCTCTACCACGTATATAAGTTACGTCACGTTATGTAGATTACTGCGCTCCGAAGCGAGTATTCCAATTTTTCGAAAAAAAATTTGATCGGTTTTTTAAGTATAGCTCCTTCATTTTACGTGATAATAATTTTTTTAGCAACGATTTTGTAGGGCATTTCAGGAGCTATAACACTATGTGAATTAAATTACTTAATATCGTTTAATTTTTAAGTGGGGAGAGTTTAAAGCGCTTGAATAAGGTGATGTTCGATCGTAAATGTAGGTGTTAAACGGCTATATCTCGCCGAACATTCACTGTACAAAAAATTTGCATACAGAAAAATTTTTGTCATTAAAAAAGCTATAATTTAGTACTATATCGTTTTTTATTATCTTTAGTATTTTGGGAGATATTTTTAAGAAAAGGGTTAAAAACACGAAATTGAAAATAAATAGTTTTCTCTTTACACTCCATTTTTTCTAAAATTAGGCATTTTAAATTGGTCAAACTTCGTAGGTGTATTAATAGTACATATATAAAGAGAATCACAGAAGGGTGGCCATCAATTTTAATTAGGGGGTAGTTTGAGGGTTGTTTTCACAGATTTTTTTCGTAAAAAAAAGCCGGTACCGATCTTATTTTGATCATATGTCGTTCAATTTTCATGCTAGAGACATTTTTTTGTTTTTGTTTGTAGCTCTAATTAAATACTTTAAAAAATATGCTTTAAGATTTTTTCGAATAATGCAAATTTTTCTCGTTATTTCGCTTTAAATCTTCCAGTTTATGCATTTGACGAAAAAACCTAAGCATTAATTTGCTGTATCTCAGTTCGTATTTGTCGTAGAAAAATTATAAAAAAGCGTTGTTTTTGTTTTTTTAAAAGCTACAATTTGGTTCTCCACACTTTTTTGCTAAAATGTATATTTTTAGAGTTATTCGCAAAAAACCATTTAAAAAAGTAGATTTTTTCGTCAGAAAACTGTTACTTTCAACTTTGAATAACTCAAAAAATATTAGTATTACGAAAAAAAAAGTATATAATATTTTTTTCTTAGAATTACTTTTTCCGTCGATTCCTATAGTTAAAATGTAATAAAAAAATTCCACTCCCGGGATGGGGTGGCAACCACCCCTAAGGCTCTAGCGTACAGTGGCATGATATAGACAATGATCCTTGAGCTATTCCCTACCTTCTGTGAAAATTTGAAGTAAATCCATGGTGGAAGAAAAAATTGCGAGCCAAAATGCTTCATTTCCTGGACTATTTATGTGTATTTTTAAAATAATAAAAACACGACAATCGATTTCGAAAGGTAACGTTTGGCAACATTTAAGGCGAGAATTTTCTCCCTTCTCCACTGCATGCATGTTTGTCAAGCACGAAGTACCTACTCGTAAGCTTGCGACATTCAATAGAGAAAAAATTTATTTTATTTGAAATGTTGTTGCTTATTATCAGAAAAGGGTCTAAATAAATAGCCTATGAAGAATCTAATTCGATTACATGCCTTTCATATTATCGGAAAATATTATATGGTTACTGCTTCAAAAACGAGAACCCGATTGTCTATGTTATTACCCGGCAATTAAATTAAATGTTTTTTATCTCGATTAAAATTAAGTATTTTGTAAAACCATTCGATGAAAACCGCTTTATCATGCGTACAGCAAAGAAGTGGAATTAGTTGCCAGTATCTGTTTTTCAATATGTATGTAGGTGTCAATAAAAGATTGAATAGGCGTTTGTAAAGGAAGTATGATTCACCATATTCGGCTACATCACTACTTACCATCAGGTGGTATAGTTAGTCAAGTGCCGGCTTAGAATAGTAAAAACAATTAAAAAAACATGTCTGCAGTTCACACGCGGTAAAAGTGAAACCTTCAGAAAAGGAGCCCGAGAAGAAAACACTATCAGAAACATAGATTTAGTAACTAACTAAAGTTATATCAGAACAGATACTACGATAGAAGGAAACACTATATTCTATATTCTATCTCATTTTCTCGCAGGATAAATCCTATAGATGTATGTATGTATGTATATGCTCTCACGACGATTTTAAAGATGGATGCATTTGAAATAAAATTATGGAGTATTTCGTGTATGCGCATAGTTTTTCCGAGCATACGCTATTTCAAGAAGTATCAATACTCGCGCGTCAAAATCGTGTTTAGAATACGATATTTTGTCCAACCTGGCCTTAACGAGTGATTTTGAAACGGAAATGCCCTTCCCACGCCGCGCCCGCGCCTTTATGCCGCTCACTATACAAGCATGTATGTAGGTAGATAGATATTTTGAAAACCTCCCGCACAGATGGCGTTGTAATTTAAACTACTTAAAAAAGTGTAGTTATTTTGAACTAACCAACAATAGTGAACAAGCAGTTGTCACTTTATCTAGTGGGGGACACCCTACACTTCGCTTAATGAATTGCTATTTTACGTGGGTATTCTGTGAGAGCGTGGTCCTACCCCGGTCGAGCCTACCCATTCGTGCTATAACCTTCATATGGCTGCAGTGTGACTACGACGTAAAAAGCCATTTGACATTTCCGGCGTTTCCCACTGGTGCTTTTGATGACACCCGATCGATGACGAAATGGGGTGATTGATTACTTTAAGCCGCTAAAAGACAGCTAATTAAGATAAAAACATTTATTTATTTATGTAGGATTGAGGCTTTGAAATGAACTAGTTGTCACCTAGTTTTTTTAAACATTATTTTAAGCCATCGCTTAACTACAATCCCACCTGATGGTAAGTGGTGATGTAGCCTAAGATGGTGAAGCGCACTGACTTAACAAAAACCTATTCACTCTTGCCTTGAAGACATCCACATTGTAATCGGATGGAAACTCAGATGCTGGCAACTTATTCCACTCCTTTGCTGTACGCGTGATGAACGATGTAGCAAACCGTTTGGTTTGAATGCGTGGTAAGTCAACAACGAAGGGGTTGAGACTGGCCGAACGTCTGGTTGTCCGATGGTGGAAGGGAGAGGGGGGAATTAAATTATGCAATTCCTGCGCACACTGGTCCTGGCCGAAATCGACCGAAATTCATAAAATTTTTATGTTTGTGCATTAAGCAAGCTGTAATTCACTTTCAACTGCATATAAAAATGTAGACATCTCATATGCAAAAATCTATATAAAGAAAAATCAATTGCCGCATACATTTGCCGCATATTTGAGAACGGCTAGAAAGATTTTGATGAAATTTTTTGTGTGTTTTTGAGTGGGCCCCGGTTGGTTTAGATTCACGATTAGATCCGATAGTTGGCGCTGTTCTCAAGATCCAGAAATCACCCGACCGAGCCTAGGCAGATCGCAGCAAGAAATCCAGCGGGTTTATATTTTTTTTAAACATATAATAACTGCAATAATTTTGTACATTTCTTTATATGAATTATAATAGAACCAGCATGGTAGTGAACTCTTCGTTCCCTGGAGTTATTTTCATTAATGTATTCCTTAATATTTAACAACTTCTTTCGTAGAAGTTTTCTTTAATAGAACTTGTAAGCTTGTTGATTGACAAACTTTGATCATTTTCTGGGATTATGTTTTAAAAGCATATACTTTGCTCCATAAATGAATAATTAACTTTGTGGAGTTTAATAACAATTAACGTTACAAGCTTATGTTTGTTCCTAGTGTTTAAAGTATGAACATTTTTATTCGTATGTAAGCTATTTGTGTTTTATGTAGATACATTACATTATCTACACATGAAATAAATCTGTAGAAAATACGTGTCGGTAATTCTAATATATTCTTGAAAAAACAAGTCTAGGGGTCCAGTCTGAAGTCAAATTAGTGGTTTTTCGAATTTTTGTCTGTCTTTCTGTGTATTCCGGATTCACGCAAAAACTATTGGTCCGATTTACATTAAATTTTATATGTAGGTATTTAGTAACCCAGGGCAACTTATAGGATGCTTTTTATCCGATTACGGAACTTTAAAAAACAAGGTTACGTATTTTCCTTCCTTTTGATGTTAATTTTCTATTATATCTTAGTTGTAGGCGGGATGACAGGTGTTTTCCAAATAAATAACATGTTTATAAATAAAGTTTAAAATATAGTTATAGCCTTGGTAAAATAATTTAAAACTACACCGATTTAGTTATCAAAACAGTCAATTCATCATCAAATGGAAAAAACGCCATTTATCCTCAAATGAAAAAGTAGTATATTTTACTTTCAGTTCCTAATAAATTAAATAATATAAATAACTTACAATTATTATATATTTAAATAATTAGTTTTTTAAATTATTTAAAAATTCTAACGTTTAGGTAGTTTTTTACAATTTTAGTTATTTTATTTTATTTTAAATTCAATAGATAATAGTGACGTTTATCAAAAATATGAAAATTGATAAGGTTTTTGTTTCAATAACTAATATATATGTAAACTATTTAATACTGGTCTGTCTGCAATTATTGCATAATTTTCAATATCATTATAGGTTTATTAAAAAGATTTTATAGATTAGATTTTATGTCGTGGCCAGATCGTAGAATTGATCATCTATATCGATATACAAATAAATAAAATTGAAGTGTCTGTTTGTAATGTTAAAATAACAGCTTTGTACTCAATACATATGAATACGGTACTTATAACAAAAACACAATTTTTAAATTTTTTGTCTGTCTGTTTGTTCTGGCTAATCTCCGAAACGACTGGACCGATTTCGACGGGACTTTCACTAACATATAGCCGATGTTCTAAGGAGTAACTTAGGCTACTTATATTTGAGAAAAAGGATTAGGGTTCTGAGCAATATAATTAAAACCCTCAATTACACGCGGGTGAACTCGCGGTACACAGCTAGTATATCGTAAAGTAGTCAAGTAAGATCATTTTATGATATTTGGCACTGTTAGTTGATCATGTCATGATATAGCTTGACCAAATCAATGAATAGAAATTGTTTGAAGATATTAATAACTAAACACAAAGTTTCTATTTCACGATATGGTCATATGACAATATCATTAAATCGTTTTTGACCGTAAGCGGAGCTGAAAGCATATTTTTTACAGAAGCAGAACTTTTAACAGAATTGATATTACTTTATGCATAATTTATATAATATAAATGTTCGCTTCTATCGCTCATATTACTAGATAGTATTGTTTTGGCTTTCATTATTTCATCTAATAATAGCGCCATCTACTTACTTCTAAATAAACTAAAATGGTAAGTCGCTGATAAAATTAAATAATACAATGTTACTGAATATACGATGTAAATAATTAAAAATTCGGTCGTAGCATCGTTGGATGTGTAATTACTAGGTAGATGTGGTTAGCAATCATGCAATAGCTTATTTTTTGTTTTAGTGAAGATTTCATCATGGCACGGGAGCAAAACGTGTACGATTCCCTCGAGGATGAATCTCTTATAGAAAATTTTACGTGCTCACTTAACACGTGTCCGTTAAAGTGGTGAAGAATAACTTCGTGGGGATATCTAGATGTCTGAGTAATTACAATAGTCGTGGAGATGTGAAACCCGTTAATAAGTATTGGAGCATTGCAGCGTACTCTATTTTTCTGCCCACAAAACACTATAGGTAATGAGGCGTCCTGTGCACAGTAGTGAGATGTATATTAGCTGCTACTTTACTTTTTTACCTTTAATGAGACTTATAAACGAGTTTGTAATTTAAGATAGCTTTAAAATTTTCAGACATTAAGATATTTGTGACAGACCTGGTTTCATAGCTCATATGAGTTTATGTAAATGAACAGGCTCTTGCGGAAAAATAGTTTAATTAAAGAAGGCAGATTTTACTCAAACAAAGGTTCATTTTATTTTACTTGTCAAAGGCGGTAATCAAACTGATTAAAAGCTAAATTTTTGGTACTTAAGCATTATTATAAATTTTACCATATATTTTAATTGCGATTTGAAGTGTCGATTTACCACGTTCTCAGCGGTGAAGGAAAACCCGCAAATCTGAGAAGTTCCCAGTTGAGGTCATCCCGTGTTGCAATCAGCGCAGCGAACACTTTTTTGGCTACAAACTCTCTGTGCGGCCTGTGCCCAGTCGTAACATGTATGTAAACTGCCACTTTTTAGGGTTCCGTAGCCAAATGGCAAAAAACGGAACCCTTATGGATTCGTCATGTCTGTCTGTCTGTCCGTCCGTATGTCACAGTCACTTTTTTGAAACTATAAGAACTATGCTGTTGAAACTTGGTAAGTAGATGTATTCTGTGAACCGCATTAAGATTTTCACACAAAAATAGAAAAAAACAATAAATTTTGGGGTTCCCCATACTTAGAACTGAAACTCAAAAACTTTTTTTTATAGGGTATCTATGGATAGGTCTTCAAAAATGATATTGAGGTTTCTTATATCATTTTTTTCTAAACTGAATAGTTTGCGCGAGACACTTCCAAAGTGGTAAAATGTGTGTACCCCCCCCCCCCCCCCAAATGTAACTTCTAAAATAAGAGAATGATAAAACTAAAAATAATATATGATGTACATTACCATGTAAACTTCCACCGAAAATTGGTTTGAACGAGATCTAGTTAGTAGTATTTTTTCAAACGTCATAAATCCTAAATTATGTTAGTTGCTGCTACGTAACCCTTCATGGGCGAGTCTGATTCGCACTTGGCTGCTTTTTGTTTTTTGCTTTTCATGGGACAATATATGCAGTTTTTATTTCAGTCACATTTTCTGGTGTCAATTTTTTGTTTTTACTCTAACGTAAATATTAATAAGGGTTGTAAAAGATGAGTGGAACTCATTATCGTCAGCCTATCAAAAGTTCACTGAAATAAGCACAGGCCTCCCCCATAAATTGCCAAGTAGCTGAATATTTGCTATAGTTGCCATGCTTGGCAGGCGGGATGGCAACCGCAGCTATTATTATTTTGATCTGTTGCCAGGAAGATGATGCAGCCCATCTCCTGCTTGTTTTCCTATGTCGCCTCTTACGACGGGACGATATGATGTGGCGGATTTTCTTTCACCGCCAAAACAAGGCAAACATTTTGCTATTCCCATTCATGAGAGTAGTGTTTCCCATGTTCACTGTAAATAAAATTTATAAGGAATAAAACAAATTTTAAAAATTTTGTCGCGTGTAATTTTAACTTTTCTAACTGTTTTGGGCACTTTACAGCACCGTCACGAGATGACTGAAGTGTTTGACGATCTGATGTCATAGAATAGAATAGACAAAGAATAGAATAGAATTAATGCAGTAGTATGCTTGGGTCTGAATTTAATTTTATTAACTATGGGATCTTTAGCAGATGATAGCACTCAGCCATCTTCAATTTCAATAGCCTCGCGGATATAATGATATCAACACCGATTCTTACCAATGGGTAGAAATCAGTATTCTATTGAAAGGGTTTGTTGACTATCAGATCCGATATAATGGTTGCGACAGTACTAAACATGTTCACATACTTTAGATTTCCCGGAGAGTCCACTTCAGATCAACGATATGTTCTTTTACGCGGGTTTTTATGGAACTTTCATTCAAAGATGCGTAAATAAACCCCACGTAAAAAAGTTAAAATTAAACATGGTAAAATCCAAATAGTTTTAGTTCATGTGTAGATCATTATAAAACTGCATTTATGAAAGCTAATAAAAATATAGTACATCTATTTTATGGTGCCAATCAATATTAAATAGGACCAATGATATGAATAAAACATCTCAAATAAACATTATGCCATAAATTGATAGAAGACCATGAAATTAATATTTATTTTGTTACTCGTATAACTAAATTAACTTTAATTATGAATGAATGTAAATACTAAAATGTAAATAATAATAATAAATATTGATTCCAAGACAATTTACCTTTCTTATAGATACATCGGAATGCACGCCCGATATAAAAAAAAATAAGGTGTTTCTAGACAAATAATATTTTCACGTGTTCGTGTAGCATATTATATCTATGCCAAATACCTAATCTACGTCTAATAGTCTTTTAGATTTCAAAAAAAATTGACAGACATGACATGATGACGGACACCGAGGTGACTCTAAAAGTGATCGAATTTTGCTAAATTTGGCACTTTGGCACGGAACTGCATTTAATGAAGCTCACGCGAGCGAAGCCGCGGGTAAAAAGCTAGTCATAAATATATTGCGATGCTAACGATATAACGCTTATTACTTTGTAGTTTTCTTTGAGGGACTATTTACAATTTAAATTATAAATTGCCCGCACGGCCGGTCGTCTTTTGTAATACGAATATGGTGCAATATAAATTTATTTTTACAATTATTTATTCTCTATAAGAATTCAAATGTACTCAAAGCCTATTCATAAACGTGGTAGAATCATACTGCAGCTATATTTGGGTTGTATCACGAATGAGTCGGCTCGACCGGGGAATCCTTTCGGATTCGGATTTGGATACCAGCGTAAAATAGCAGCTTAATGCTGTTGTGTTTCGTGTGATGAGTGTCTCTACACTACCGGAGACCCTTTTTACTGGAAACGGGGCATTCCATCTTGTTCTTAGGGTTGATAACGCATCTGCATTTAGATTCTTAAGGTTAAAGTTAAAGTTGCAGCCTATTTACGTCCCACTGCTGGGCACAGGCCTCCTCTAATTTCTGAGAGGGTTTTAGGGCAAGGAATTGTCTACCGCACTGCCCGCATTAGTTGGCGAACTTCACATGTCTTCGAAATATATATTTTTTTCTTATTTCTCAGACATGCAGTTTTCCTCACGATGTTTTCCTTCACCGCCGAGCACGTGGTAAATCAGCACTTAAAATTGCAATTAACAATTTCATTGGTGCCGGCGGGGATCGAACCTGGGTTGCTCGAGTACTGTTTAGATTATTAATTGAGGATAAATGTATATCTACGGGCCACAGCATGGCACGTTCACATTCAATCAGTCACGGTTAGGCTATCTAACTATCTAACGTTCTATGCTATTCTATTCTAAAACAAGCGCCTACCGATTAGACCCTAATCTGTGACAGCAGTATTATGATAGTATTTGTTTATTTTAATATTTCTTTATTTAATTCCCTATAAGAATTCAAATTTACTCAAATCCTTTAGGCATGGTTTACGTAACTATATAAACTGCCGTAAGTATGTTATCGGGCAAGCACACCGGAAATCCGTTGCGTTATCACGCTGCGACCTTGCCCGTTCCCGCTTTATTGGTATTATGTCGACCAAACTTTCAGTGACGGAAACAAATAAAAATAGTCATCCCAACAGATAAATAATTTTAAATCTTAACTTTAATGTTATTCGTACATCGATATTTGCATAATTACCAATGATTTGCAAATCGCAGAAGGTTTGCCGAGTGTCATGACGTAACGAGATCTTGGCACTATTAGCGATACTGCGGGGTAAACCAAGTTTGTTTTAATAGTATGATGGGGACAAATGAGCGCACAGTACACCTGATGGTACGTGGATGCGTGCTTAGAGACATTTATGTCTCTCCTCAATTAAGAATCAAAATTCAGATGCATTATCACCGCTAAGACCAGTTAAAAGGGTCTCCGGTTCTCTGCACTCACCATACAAAACACAGCAGTATTAAGCTGTTATTTTACGCTGGTATTTTGCGAGAAAGTAGTCCTTTCATGGTCGAAACGACCCAATCGTGCAATCGTAATATAACTGGCCATATATAGACTCTACTTATTACTATCAAACATTTTTTTATAGAATAAGGGTGAGAAACGAGCACTTAGTCCACCTGATGGTAAGTGGAATCTGTTTTCCATAGACATCTACATCTATCCTCAATTAAGAATCAAAATGCAGATGCGTTGTCACCCGTGAGGATTAATTAAGATGGAGTGTCTCGTTTCCAGTAAAAAGGTTCTCCGGTTCTCTACACTCACCATATGAAACACAGCAGCATTAAGCTGCTATTTTACGCTGGTATTTTGTGTGAGAGTGATCCTTCCCTGGTCGAGCCGACCGATTCGTGCTACAACCATTATAGATGCAGCGTGGCTCTACCACGTAAACCGCGTTATTGTTGTACGTGCCAGTGGTTTCTGTGGTAACGTCACGTTGACTTTTGAATGTGTAAAATATCGATCTGACCCGTATGATTTTAGAAATCTCAAAAAGAAAATATTTTTTTTAACAAAAATGATGTAAAAAAAATTACAATCATCCTGATAGTATATAGTAGTATATAGTGACTGCTGCAGTACATGACATAATAACATCTGCAATTACAAACCAACGCAAAAATAGTGTAAAATATTTTTTATATCATAGCGATAATAAAGTAGTATATTTTTAACACGGTTTTATTAGCTTCGCGTGTATTTATCTATCTTTATATCGCCCAGATGCGCACGACAGTACCCCCGCCAAGTCGAGCAAAAAAGCGGCACGGCCGTACCATCCTTTTCTCGAAGCAGTTCAGGCCATTTTAAACCCCCCATAACTTCATTGTGGATAAAACTAAAAGCCTGAATTTTCAGTAACCAAGCATGCATTGTATAAACACGGTATATTTCAAATTTCATTCAAAGTTTCTTAACTTTGTCACTCGCTCACAGACTGACCGATCATCAAAACTCTAAGGCACTTCTAGCAGACGTAGAAGCTTTAACTTTAGAATTCAATTAGTGTTTAGTGTATAAATCAAGAAAAAACTAAAATATTTTGTAATATCGGTCCAGTTTTCTAGATACACCAACTGCATAAATAACTTTGTAACCCTTTATAAATATATAGGATTACAAAGTTACATTTGCAGTGAATGAATCAGTGCACCTATATATATATATATATATATATATATATATATATATATATATATATATATATATTATAATGGAATAATATATGTTGATAGGTACCTAGATATAATTATGTTCAAAGGTAACTTGTAAAATGGTCAACGGAATGAAAAAGCAAGAATCGGACATGTCTTATGAAGTTGTACCAAAATCCCGCAAAGTATTAAATAGACTAAATTGCCCGAAAATCCGTAGTTGGTATTCAAGAAGTAGATGGTACCGGAAACGAAAAGAGTAGGACTATCTACAAAAGAAATGAGATGCCATCAAAACATAACTTGTAAAAAAACCTAATCTCGCAACTCAGTTCTTCTACCGTAAAAAGTTGTGAGATCTATGTAATATCAAGTCCGTTAATTTATTCAGTCTCTACTTAAGGGTCCTTCTGTCTCAAGTTAATACGTAACTAGCTGTGCCCCGCGATTTCACCCGCGTCATCACGTGTCCGAGGTGCGCGACATGACCTAGTTCAAGCATTATATAACGGCTAGGGTTTAAGCGTCGTTCGCGCGCCCAGCCAAGTATTGAATTATTTTAATTTTACATTATCTCTTAACCTATGCGTTCAAATAACATGGTATAAAGAACAAAGTTTATCTTCACTAAATTGTCTTGATGATGAAGTAACTTTCTTTCGTAAGGATAAATAGGCCATGCATTAATATAATATGTATTACATTTATATATATGTTAATTATTTTTTATAGGAGAGATGGCAAACGACCATGTGGTTCACCTGATGGTAAGTGACTACCACCGCCCATGAACAACTGCAACTGAGATACATTGTGTTATCATACTTTTTATCTCGGTGAACCGATTTCGATGATTCTTTTTTTATTTGAAAGCTGGTGCTTCTCATTTGGTCCAATATAAATTTGATCAAGGTACCGGACCAGTAGTTTTCTGCCGACTTCCAAAAAGGAGACGGTACTCAATTCGAGTGTATGTTTTTTCTTTATGTGTGTTACCTCATTACTTTGTACTGGGCGATCCGATTTCGATTATTCTTTTTTTATATGAAAGCTGATAGTTCTCGTGTGGTCCCATATGAATTTGATCAAGGTCAGACCAATGGTTATTGAGTTATTCTTAAATAACCTATATTGAAGTCGCTTATTTTGAAGTCAGCTGTACAAAATGTTTAATTTTAAATTATTGAGTTATTCTTAATAATTTATACTGACGACGGTTGTACAAAATTTTTCATTTTACTACTTCTTATATGTTCTGGACACATTCAAGCGCTATTTAGCGGCATAACGACTTTATCAGCATTTTGATTCTTAATCATGGATAAATTGTAGATGTCTAGGGGCCACAGCATCCACTAACCATAAGTTACACTGTGTGATCGTTTGTCACCCTTATCCTATAAAATATTTAATTACTGCATTAACGCAAGTGTCCGCAGACCGCGTTAGGTAATTTGATAGAATTACAACCCGCGCACGGGAGGCTTGCAGAGCGTGATGACGTCATCCACCAATCAAAGCGTTGCTAACAGTACAATGGGGCTACCTAAATTGAATTTCTATCGTTATCACGAATAAAAAAACTATATAAATGAATGAATTCATTGTTAATGCCCTATTCCTATATTCGAGAAATGTTTCGTTCTCCGTAACGATCTGTTTTAGTACATTAGAGGTGCATTATATTACAAAAAACTTTAAACGACTAATAAGTAGTTGACTGGTATTTAAATAATAATTTAAAATTAAAAATTTGTACAGCCGACCTCAATATAAGCGACTTAAATATAAGTTATTTAAGAATAACTCAATAACCATTGGTCTGACCTTGATCAAATTCATATGGAACCACACGAGAACTATCAGCTTTCTTATAAAAGAAGAATCATCGAGATAGGTTCACCCAGTACAAAGTTATGAGGTAACACACATAAAAAAACTTACACTCGAATTGAGTACCGTCTCCTTTTTTTTATAGGATAAGGGTGACAAACGAGCACACAGTCCACCTGATGGTAAGTGGTTGCTGCGGCCCGTAGACATCTACATCTATCCTCGTTTGCGAATCAAAATGCAGATGCGTTGTCACCCGTGAGGACTAAGATGGAATGCCTCATTTCCAGTAAAAAGGGCCTCCGGCCACCTGCACTCACCAAGCGAAACGCAGAGGTAAGCCTCTACTTCACGCTGGTATTCTGTGAGGTCGTGGTACCACCCCGGTTCGAGCCGGCCCATCCGTGCGACAGCAAAAGCTACCGCGTGGCTCTACCACTGTTAAAAACCTTTCCTTTTTGGAAGTCGGCAGAAAAAAAAGAGGTTTATATGCATGCGTTCACTGAAAAACGGTTCTTAGAAAAAACGAGGCGTTTCAAAAAGCAATATAAAATCGCGGCATTTTAGCCGACCTCAATAAAATGAGGAGGTTCCCTAGTCGATCATATATTCTTTTTTGTATGTACACATATATACGCGATATTCCCATAAAATTACATCATAAGGAGAATTTAGCGGTAGTTGCCACGGTTGGCAAGGGGTTGGCAACCGTAGGTTATATGAAATTTTGAATTGTTATCAGAAAGATGCTGCTGCCCAGCAAATGCACAGATGATCTGTTTAAGTTCCCCCTGTCGCCTCTTACGACACCCACGATATAGGTTGATATGAGGTAGTGGATATTCTTACACCGCCACTACATGGTAATTTAATTAAAATCTATACACATAAATTAAATTGCAGTGTCTGTTTGTAATGTCAAAATAACAGATTTTTACTAAATGAAAGTATATACGGTACCTAAAACAAAAAAAATATTTCAAAAATTTTTGTCTGTCTATTTGTTGGGGCTAATCTCCGAAATGGCTAGCCGATTACGACTGGAGTTTCACTGGCAGATATCTGATGGTATAAGGACTAATTTAAGCTACTTTTCTTTTAGAAAAAAATTAGGGTTCTGCGCAAAAAAATAAAAACCCCTGAATTCCAACTATATTAAATACCACGTGGACGAAGTCGCAGGGAAGAGCTAGAAAAATTTATTCTATAAAATGAAATAAACAAAATAGTTTTTCGGTAGAAGTCATTCTACAACTGTGTAGTTTATTCGTTTCGCGGTGAGCGAACGCATTCTACAGTATCAGTTTCTTTTGATTCTTAATCGAGGATAAATGTAGATGTCTATGGGCCACAACATCTACTTAGCATCAGGTGGACTGCGTGCTCGTTTGTCACCCATATTCTAAAATAAACATCGATACAAACGTACATGCATAGAATATCAAGTATAGAATCATCTCTTTTTAAACTATAGGTTTTTGGTTAAAAATATAGGTTGAAAGTGACGACCATTGGTAGTATCAAAATATGACAAAGTAACCGTCACATCGTTGCGTCACTAGTATGGTAACTTTGCCAAGTTACGGTTTTAGATAGATATTAAAACCAACATGTTAAAAAGGATATATTGTATTTCGTAAACATTAGTATTACGTTACTACAAAGATATAGGTGAGCGAACGCATTCTACAGTATCAGTTTCGATGTTATTTAAACATGCTCGTGTCGGAGATGTGTGAGAACCTCTAGAGCAGGGGCGTAGCTACCGCCGTATCAGCCGTATCAATGATACGGGGCCCCCGGGCTACAGGGGCCCCCAACGTGTGTAAGCAAAAACTCCAAGGACTTCTAATGGGACAGGAAAGGCTATCACTATTCTCTAAAGAAGTAAAGAATTTAGTAAAACTGAAATCGTCTTCAGCTATGTTCGCCGAACAAAAGGCACGAAAATTAAATTGTTTGGCTAGCTTAGTTCCTAGGAGTATTTATTGTAAGTAATAACTCATAAGCCCGTGTAGTGGCGGGTAAGAATACTCACAACCCCATATCTTCCCGTGGGTGTCGTAAAAGGCGACAGACGGAAACTGAGGCAGAGGATGGGCAGCAGCATCTTTCTGATAACAGCAAAACAACAATAAAAAAACTGCGCTTGCCAACCCGCTCGCCAAGCGTGGCAACTATGGCAATATACCCCCATGAAAGTAACGAAGAGATGGCCCCCAGTCCCCGGCAGCCCCGCTATTCCTGGCTAAGGTGGCGACCATGGTAACAGCGAGGCAGGGGGTGCTAAGAGTCTCCGGTGGAGGTTCTGTTGCCACCTACGACGACTCGACATGGCAACTTATAACGCACGCACCCTGAGGACTGACGAGAAGGTCCTGGAGCTAGAAGAAGAGATAGACAAGTTGCACTGGAATGTCATAGGATTATCCGAAGTCTGAAGAGAGGGGGAGGTCACGGTAATCCTCGAATCCGGCAATTTGTTCTATCACCAGGAGGGCGACCATCTGTCCCAAGGAGGTGTCGGATTTATCGTCCACAAGTCTCTCGTTAACAACGTTGTAAAGATTGGGAGTGTGTCGACGAGGGTTGCGGACCTTATACTCAGAATCACCGAACGGTAATCGCTGAAGGTTATACAGGTTTACGCATCAACCTCGGTACACGCCGATGAGGAGGTGGAAGAAATGTATGAGGATATCTCTAGAACAATGCATTCCTCCAAAACCCACTATACGGTGTTAATGGGAGACTTCAACGCAAAACTAGGCACAAGAGAGAACGGTGAGCTGAAAGTAGGGAAATTCGGAATAGGGCAACGGAACCCAAAGGGCCAGCAGCTGGCGAACTTCATGGAGAAAGAAGGACTCTTTATGATGAACTCTTTCTTCCAGAAGCGGCCCCACAGGAAGTGGACCTGGTCGAGCCACGACGGTTCGACAAAAAATGAGATTAACTTTATTATGACGACCAGACGACAACTATTCAGTGATGTCTCAGTGATCGCGAGGGTGAAAACCGGCAGCGATCACCGAATGGTGAGAGGCACACTGAACCTAAACGTTAAGTTGGAGAAGTCACGTCTAATGAAGTCAACGCTCCGTCCTTCTCGTGCTCTAATCCAAAGTCCAGAAACCTTTCAGCTCGAGCTACGAAACCGTTTTCAGTGCCTAGAAGATTGCAATACAATGGACGATATGAATGACAAGCTCGTGGAAACTGTCCATGCGGTCTGAGCTAAGTTTTGCAAGACCCGCCGCAGAAGAAACAAAAAGTCTCCGATCACACTCTAATCTCAATGGCTTTTAGACGGGGTATATAGCTGCAGTCTTCAGTAGATTTGACAGCGTACAGGCAACTGAACATACAGATCTCCAAATGCATGCGGCGGGACTTGTGCAACTTTAATTCTGCTCGTATTAAAGAAAAGATCGAGCAGAACCAGGGCTCCCAAGTCTTTGCAAGAGATCTGTCTGCCAGAAAGAGCCAACTGTCGAAGCTGAAGACCGAGTATGGCAGCGTCGTTTCCGGGACACCTGAGGTTTTGAGTGAGATTGAGAGGTTCTATTGGCAGCTGTACACATCATCGTTGGAGCCACACGTAAGTGTGAGTAACGATCCAAGAGCGAGTCTTATCCGACACTATTCCGATGATATCTCGGACGTCAGTCTGAGCGAGATTAGAATGGCTCTCCAGCATCTTAAAAACGGCAAGATCCCAGGCTGGATGGAATTACAGTGGAGCTTCTGAAAGCGGGTGGAAAACCGATACTTGATGTCCTTCAGAAGCTCTTTAATTCCGTCCTCCATGGTGGCACTACTCCGGAAAGGTGACAACGCTCTCTTGAAGAACTACAGACCGAGTTCCCTTTTGAGCCGCGTCTACATGCTGTTTTCGAGAGTCATTACTCCCGAACAAGCCGGTTTCCAAAAAGGCTTTAGCACCATATACCACATACATACCCTTCGGCAAATTGTACAGAAGTCCGAGGAGTACAATTTACCACTATTTCTGGCGTATGTGGACTATGAGAAAGCCCAAAGACTTTCAATCAAAATTACGTCGAAATTCGGGCGGTGCTGCAGTCCCTTCAGCGATGCCAAGTTGACTGTCGGTATATCGAAGTGCTGAAGTGCTTGTACAGTAGGGCTACGATGGCTATCCGAGTACAGAACCAGAGTACGAAACCTATCCAATTGCAGAGAGGTGCAAGACAGGGTGACGTTATATCCCCGATACTCTTCACCGCTGCATTGGAAGACGTTTTCAAGCTTCTGGACTGGTAAGGATACGGTGTTAACATCAATGGCGAGTACATCACTCACCTTCGATTTGCCGACGATATAGTCCTTATGGCAGAATCGCTGGAGGACCTAAGCACTATGCTTAATGACCTCAATAGTTTTTCCCAACGGATAGGTCTTAAGATGAACATGGACAAAACAAAGATCATGTTTAATGTCCATGTCACACCTATGTCGGTAGTTGTTGGTAGCTCTAAGCTCGAAGTTGTTGACGTTTATGTTTACCTGGGACAAATAGTCCGACTAAGTAAGTCCAACTTCGACCGAGAGGTCAATCGAGGGATTCGACTCGACTGGGTAGCGTTCGGGAAATAACGGCACATCTTCTAGTCAGGTATACCTCAAAACTTGAAAACGAAATTGTGCAACCAGTGCGTGTTGCCAGTGATGACATACGGAACTGAGACGTGGTCCTTCACTGCTGGCCGGATGAGGAAGCTCAAGGTTGCTCAGCGAGCTATGGAGAGGGCTATGCTCGGAGTTTCTCTGCGTGATAAACTTAGAAATGAGGATATGCGCAGTAGAACCAGAGTCACCGACATGGCCCAACGAATTAGTAAGCTGAAGTGGCCATGGGCCGGACATATAGCTCGAAGAACCGGCAACCGATAGGGAAAAAGGTTCTCGAGTGGCGGCCTCGTACCGGCGGATGAAGTGTAGGGCGTCCCCCCACTATATGGAGTGACGACCTGGTAAGACATGCAGGAAGTCGATGGATGCAGGTGGTTCAGGACCGTGCTTTGTGGCATTCCTTGGGTGAGGCCTATGCTCTTTAATGGACTTATGAAGGGCTGTTATGATGATGATGATGATGATGAACTAGTGGAATTAGTACTTTTGCCGTTGTCGTGATAATTGACGATAATTTATGTGTACATAGAGAACTGAAGACCATTTTTATGTATATGTTTTTTATTCCTTTATTCGTTTTTTCATTCCTTGGACTTATGAAGGGCTGTAACGATGATGATGAATAACTTAAAATCAATATATAATAATTTGAATTCAATGCAAGCGTTTTTGTTCCTTTTATGAAATCTTTACTCTTCATTGGGGCCCCCCAACAAATTTTGATACAGGGCCCCTCGAAGGCACGCTACGCCACTGCTCTAGAGTCTAGAGAGCTAGGTCATTCCGATTAGCTATTGTTGTGATTCTGTGGATCTAATTATTATTCCTAGGTTGGTGTGGAATGCCATAATGTATGCAAGGTCAGTATGCGCATAATGTTTACGAGTACATGACCATATTAAATTGTCATTAGCTACGTATTGTGGAATGTAGTTCACTGCAAATAGGCATATTTTCGCTTGCAAGCATAAAACAAAGTAATATGTAAAATGGGTAAGATTTAAGCGTCAAGCTCGAGCAAAAATATCCCCAAGGTGGCGTGTGAAACTGACTGGCGTTCATATTTCATTTCCTCATAACATTGTACTCGTAATATTATAACCGTTTCAAATATTATGGTTAAATCAGGTTCAGTTTATAACTTTATATTTATCGATGCTTTTAAATAATTCCATAACTTTTAAGGTAACTTCACACCATGCCGATTTTTGAAGTGAAAACTTCTTTAGTGGAGTTGTGCACCTTTTTGTAATAGGTAAAAAATGTTAAACTCGCGTCAGGTCACGTGTCCTGATCGAAAATTCGTAAGACGGACGGAGAGTAGACAGCCGGCGCGGCGTAGGAGAGGAAGTAAGTTAGGTTTAATGAATTTTCATTTATTAATTACTATAATTTTATTATTAAGATTAGGTTTCGATCGAGTCTCCTGTACTGCTTGACGAAATAATTAATATAGATACATTATGTACTGACACATTATAGATGTAATATTTGTAATATGTTTATACTTTATAACATTAACCTATATTTTCATAACATGACAATAAGCACATGTGCGGTGTAGGTTTACCAAACAAATAATTTCGAATGAAAATAAATGGAATAACATAATAATAAATAATCTCCACCATTCCAAAATATCAAAAATGCACAACGTTAATATTCAAGTTTTCACTTCTACCGGCACTCCCGGAGTGCAACCCGTCGTTTTTTTTTTTACAAAATTGAGGATGACAAAAGTCGACAGTGTAGATGAATTGTGTGCTCGTTTGTCACCCTTTATTTTAAGTAATTCCTGTCATCTATATTGTAGTAATAATATTAATTATTTTCCCATAAGCTTTCCTCGATTAACAAACATAGTGCAGTATTGTTCGTAAGAAAAATTATGGAATTCAACATTATCAATAAAACCTTGATAACTGTTTTAGCGGTTTTCATGAGTCTGGTCCTTCCTCGCTCGAGCTGGTCCATTCATGTTACAGACCTAATCTGCGGTAGCGTGATTAAAGTATATTTATAAGGAATAAAGTAAGGCTTGCTTGCCTGACAAGCACGGCAACGTGGAGAAATTCTCCCTATGAGGCAATCTATGAGGGAAACCTTGGTTCAGCGTAGTCCTTTATAGGCTTTAATGGATAGATGGATGGGTATTTATTACAAATTACGAAGGAAGTACTAAAATGCCACTATTGTACACCCAAATACACCAATTCCTTTTTTTATTTTGTTATATCGCTTAGGTTCAGCAGTGGAATTGCAAATGGCAGCTATGATGCCGATAATAATAGCATTTTAAGATGGAAGGTTAGTTGCATTGTAAGGGATAGGGCGATTATCATCAACCAGTGAAAGTTTACTGTTCCACATGGGTAATTACAGTTGCAGAGAGGTTTACCTCAATCGCAATATCGGTAGGTGAAATAACAATCGCAGCACCAGACGTCTCGCGCCTTTGACCCTGCTGCACGTCACTGGCATAACGTATACAAGATTACTAAACCGCCATCTATCCGAAGCCATGAGGTCTTTCTGGAATTGCATGTAGTCGCCTCTTATGATAGCCAAAGGACGAAATTGAATGATGGGTTGTACTATACCATCTCCATGTATAGGAGGATAATAACACCAAATCATATACTAATATGTAGATCGTACACAAAAAGGTTGGGTCCGACTGTTATTTCATTTTTTTATAGAATAAAGGTGACAAGTGTGAACAAAGTCCACCTGATGGAAAGTGGATGCTATATTCCATACATGTGAAAAATCAATTCAGTTTTATAAAAAAATAAAATGCTGATGCGTTGTCACCCCTAAAGACTAAGATGGAGTGCCTTGTTTCCGGCAAGAAGGGAATTTAGATCTCTATACCCACCATACATAACACAGATATATTATTCTAATGTTTCACGCTGACGCCACTCCTACTGCATTCGTAATAAGTATAGCTGCAGCATGGCGCAATAACTTATCAATAAACCAGAGGATCGTAAAATTTCATATAACACAATACCTGTTCATTCGTCACCACCTTGCGCTCTAGTATGTGTACACCTTTATGTCCGTTTACATAATGCATCAATATTGTTTGTCCTCCAATTCCTTATACGGAATAAAATGCATTCCTTCTAAATGTCATCGGGAATGATAGATTGGTATTGAATACGAGTATAATTCTGTTCCAGGTACGATGCGGAGCAGATAGCTTGCTGGAGAAGCGGGTGAGTAAAGTTTGCCTTTCATTGACGAGCGTGTTTTTTTTTAATTTAAAAATTAATAGTACCGTGAAACCTAGGAACTTTGCCATTTTTGAAAGGACTTAAAAATCAGACTTGGCGATTTGGTATTTATTAATTTAAACAAATACTAACATTAAATAGACAAAATACTCAAAACATAGAAAATGGCTAAGTTAACCTCACTTTGTGGTAATTTTGCAATCGGGCTTTATAATGAAAATAATAGGATTTCACTTCAAGGTTCAAGGTAACTTTACATCATATTATAATATAACACTCAGAGTTATGATTTGGGCCTTTAATTGTGTTGCAAGCAGCAGTTTACGCGTGTGGCAAGTTGCCCTCCCATTTTTCAATTTTTCATACTAACTTGAAAATATTTGTCAGGGTTGTCAAAAACCCTTGATTATGTACTTTACTTTATTTTTTATTTTAATCTTGTCACAATAGTTTCTTAAGCAAAAATCTAAAATATATCAAACAAAAATACTCTCGTCTAAAATTTTAAATGAAATTGGTGCAATAATAAGCTCATATCAATTATTGTATAAACTATAAAAAAAGCTTGTCACAGTCCTTTGTATCGAGTTATCGCTTTTTTATTAGTCATCATCATCATTTTATTACGGGTCGTATAAAATGATGTCAGGTAAAAAAATATTGTAATCAATCTAAATAATTTTTACCACAATAGCAAAACATTCATAATCATTAAAAATTACATTATTTTTGGGTGCAAATTAATATCAATACACTAAGTTGAAGTTATAAAAAATACTGCGTAGTAATATTACAATGAATGCCCGACAACGCATTAAAAATAATAAATATTTTCTTATCCCTCACTTTTGATAAAGATGAATTGATTGACGACTCATTCGGTAAAATCGGTCTAATGGAATGCTACGGTGAAAATTGGTTTAATATCTGTGAAGATATCGCGTAACATACACAAAAAAAATGCCTCCATGATACAGGAGAAAATACTAGTGTGGGGGTAACGTTATTTAAAAAAAAACGACGGGTTGCACTCCGGGAGTGCCGGCAGAAGTGAAAATTTGAATATTAACGTTGTGCATTTTTGATATTTTGGAATGGCGGAGATTATTTATTATTATCTTATTTCATATATTTTCATTCGAAATTATTTGTTTGGTAAACCTACACCGCACATGTGCTTGTAGAAAGGGTAATTGAGTATAGTACAGAGACTAATTTTGTAGTTAGGAATAATAATAAATTCGTTTACACGAATTAATTATCCAACGAGTCGAGGATAAACTAGTAACGGAATACGACAAGCGTACCGTTCCACGTCAGAGCCAAGACTGCCTTAACGGAGGCCGCTCCATCTATTTTATACAAGCAGGACGGGCGCCACCGCAGGTGCATGGCGCAGGTATGCACAACACGTGTTATTTACAAGAATTCTGTCTAACTGCATCGACGGCTACCGCAACGCACGTGCAATGGTGCTGGTCCCGTGATGCTTATTGCGATGGTGTGAAAATATAGGTTAATGCTATAAAATATAACCATATTACAAATATTACATCTATAATATGTAAGTACATATGTATCTATATTAATAATTTCGTGAAGCAGTACAGTAGACTCAATCGAAACCTAATCTTAATAATAAAATTATATTAATTAATAAATGAAAATTAATTAAACCTAACTTACTTCCTCTCCTACGCCGCGCCGGCTGTCTACTCTCCGTCCGTCTTACGAATTTTCGATCAGGACACGTGATCTGACGCGAGTTTAACATTTTTTACCCATTACAAAAAAGTGCACAACGCCGCTAAAGAAATTTTCACTTCAAAAATATTCACTCGAATTGACAACCTCCTCGTTTTGAAGTCGGTTAAAGATAATATTGAAAACAAATATAAAAGTGTGAACTATATTTGCTTTCTCTGTTGTTGATTTTGGTGATTATCATGTGTGTCATGTCAAAAACTTAAATTTAAAATTAATAAAAAACCCCAACACAAAAAGCACTGATGAACTTCAAACTGCTCTGCAGATTTTCTTGAATCATAGCTAAAACATGCTCGATCAATTCACCTTCCACCCAAAAATTGCTAAACCTAAATCGGTTCGACCGTTTGTGCGCTACGATGCCGTAGAACACACATACACCAACGGTAAAGTTACATCCCTCTATTTTTACCGGGGGTTAAAAAAACGTGACAATTAAAGATAATCCTAGCTATAACTATAAAACCCATGTCCATCCCTGGACTTGCACTTGCTGATGAGGAATAAGGTTTAACTCAGTTAACAATATTAGTAGTATGCAATACAACTTACACATTGGACGTGGTAAAGCCAGCTATGTTACGGTTGTAGTACGAATAGGTCAGCTTGATCTGGTTAGGACCATGCTCTCACGGAAGACCAGTGTAAAATGGCAGCTTAATGCTGTTGTGATTCGTAATATGGTGAGTGTAGAGAATCGGAGAACATTTCTTCTGGAAACAAGACATTTTAGTCTTCAGGGGTGAAAACACATTTTCATTTTAGTTCTTAATTGAGGATAAATGTAGATGTATACTCGTATGTGCCACAGCATCTATTTACTATCAAATGGACTGTATGCCCGTTTGTCACCTTTATTCTATTAAAAACCTACAGTACGTGCATCCAGAGAGCAGACAATGTAAACTACAATGCTTATGTGCATAGAAAGCCATGAAATGGTCTGCGACGCGGTGACAGACGCCATTTGTAAGTGCTCCGTCAAAGGACGCGCCAGTGCACGCAATTTAACTCTCTACGAGTGCTAGTGATTGCACGTGCTCTCGATATCCGGTCTTGGTCTTAATAAAGATTACTATTTTTAATCATAAAATGATAAGGTTTGGCATTATTACATTTAATCACACATATTTAGGAGATATAGCCATACTGCAGTTGGTATAGTTGTAGCACAAATGTCGGTTCGACCGGGGAAGAGACCTTTTTAATTAAGACATTCCATCTTAGTGCTTAGGGGTAACAACGCATCTGTATTTTAATTCACAATCGAGGATAGAAATGATCAGTTCGCAAAGTTTCAACGCAATCGGTTCAACTATTCCGAAGATTAGCCCGGGCATACAGACAGACCGACAAACACATAGACAAACATTTTAAAAATTGGTTATTTATGTTTTAATAGCATAGAAATAGGCACCTGAACTTATAGAAAGCTAAATATTTCAATATTACAGACAAACACTTCAGTTTTCTTTATATGTATAGTTAAGTACAATATGCGGTGATATCACACTGTGTTTTCGTCCAGACAACCTATGAACAGATTTTATCATAGAAAGAGGTAGAGCGGGTGATATATATACATATATACATATATACATATATATATATATATATATATATATATATATATATATATATATATATATATATATATATAGGTATTACGACCAATAAATAGCTCAAAGGCTTAGAAAGTGCTTGTTAAATATTTGGGCTGTGTTGATCACTCTGGTTCTTGAGTTGAGTATTCTGATACTTCGTCATAGTACAATCAATCACTCAGATAGTCGAGCATATTTTTCTATGTCCTACAGGGCGACCTTCGGTCACGGCTGCATGCCTCAACGGAGACTAACCATATACAGGATAATAGTGCCCAAGCGTATGCGCAAGCACAGGTGCACTTTCTATTCCCTCACTCTCATAGTCCGATGGGACGGCAAACCGACACGACCGGAGAGAGATCAGGCGCAGGACCAACGGCTTTAAGTGCTTTCCAAGGCAAGGGGGTGCGATACCGCCAGCTTCCTGACCCCGGCCAGCTAATGAGAATTTCATGACGGGAAAACTCAATAACTTATTTTTTGGCTCGACCCGGGATTCGAACCCGTGACCTCATGATCAGCAGACGCGTTTACAACTACTAGAACGACGAGGCAATCAAAATCGTTATATTATAATTAATATTTACTCTATTGATATTTCATCAACAGAATGAACAAGTACAAAAAGTTTTATATGTTTTCGCAATTTAAGACGCGAATATACATTGGTAACTCTCATGTATCACAGTGTAAAACACATATTTCTGTCCTTATATGTATGGAGGCATAGCAGATGAGATAATTTACCTTTGTATATTCAAAATCCGGAACTGTTGGGTAAGTTAGAAAGTAAAGTTAAAGTTACGTACGGTGAAGTTCCTAAAGGAACTGTATCCACGACGTCGCTGCTGGTGATAAGATGGCTGGTTCTTTTCTCGCTCAAAGGCTAAGTATGGCCACTCAGCGGGGAAACGCAGCCAGCGTTCTTGGCACAATACAACGGGGAGTAGGACTGTATGATAATTTAAGATATTAGGTTTAGTTTTTTTTATTATTATAATTTTATAATATATTTAGTGGTACTTGTTATCTTGTCTATAAAAAGCCCCGTTTACTCCATGTCCCAGAAATAAATATGCATAAGCAAAACTCTTTCATGATACGTGCGAGTAAAACTTTCAATTAAGTTTCCGTCAACGTTGTCTTGGATTTGCTACATACAGGTGTTTTCTACCGACTTCAAAAAGGAGGCGGTACTCAATTCGACTGTATGGTTTTTTTATGTGTGTTACCTCATAACATTTTACTGGGTGCACCGATTTTGATGATTTTTTTTTATTTAAAAGCAGGTGCTTCTCATATGGTGATGGTATAAATTTGATCAAGGTTTGACTAATAGTTTTGCAGTTATTCTTAATAATTTATATTGAAGTCGGTTGTACAAAATTTTTAATTTTAAATTATTGTTAAGTAGTTGATTCGCTTCCTGCGTTTCTCTCTTTTACAGAGTTTATCTTACATTCTTGTTTGAAGTTCATATGTATTTGTGATAACTTTTATATGGTCTTCTAATTGTTGATCTTTGATAATGCACTCGTTTTGTTATACTTTAGTCAGTGTCAAGTGTTACGAAATTATTCTTTATAGTGATTTGCGTAAAAATTTCTTCTTATTTTGTTGATGTGTCACATTACGAAATTGTATCAAGATATTATCGGAAACTTGAGCTAATCGAACGACAACAGTTTCTCAAGGCGTCGAAGCGGACATAATAACTTGAGGTTCATATCAGCCTCGGAGCACTTGATTCATAATTTTCAAATTTCACTCCAAAACATTATTTAAACAATAATAATAAAGGTATAAGCTGTAATCTTCCCCTAAAACTCCCTTCTGTCGGTTACTTCATTTTAAACTATAAAATGTTTGCTATACCCAGTTAATTCCGAGTAGTGGCGGTGTAAGAACGTCCATTCCCCCCCCCCCCCCCATATCATCCTGGTGCGTCGACAGTGGTAAGAGGCGATAGAGGGAAACAAATCAGGAGACGCTACAGCGTCTTCCTAATAAAGACTAATAATAAAAAACTGCTGTTGCCAACCCGCTTGCCAAGCAACTATGGCAAATATTCCCCCTTGAGGCAATCTATGGGGAAGGTCTATGTACAGCAGAGGACTTTAATAGGCTGTAGCGGTAACGCTAATGTTAGCTATAAGTGTTCCAGATAAGTAAAAATAAAATAATTTTAATTACACTGAATTTAATAAAAGCTTATTGCTAATATTCCTAACTATAGTTTAGTTCACTCCTTATTATTTTTAAATTATACGATTGTGGTAGCTCTGGGGTTAAGTGCTACCGTAAAGTTTACTGTAAGTGCGTAACCCGGATTCGTTCCCCGCCAGCACTAATAAAATTATTCATTTTAGGTGCTGATTTATCAAAAAGAATAAAACATTTCCAGGACATGTAAAATCCGCTTGCCTTGGATACGCTTGGCGGACTAATCGAACGAAAACTCTTTCAGATATAAATGCAGTCTTTGTCCAAATGTACGACGCATGTCGGTTGAAACTTTACTTTTTTTACTTTACCTTGAAATTAATTTCGATATTTAAATTTTGACAACAAATTGTGACATCATAATCAATGGTACTGGGCAGACTGTTAATTTTTTCTTCTACACTTAAAATTAACTTAGATATTCACTTTTTAACGACAAATTACCTCATCAATCGTTTAATGCGACGTATACAGACCGTACCTTTTTTACTTTACCTTGAAATTAATTTCGATATTTAAATTTTGACAATAAATTGTGTCATCGTTAGCAATGGAACGTATAGAGACTGTTAATTTTTTCACCTACTCTTAAAATTAACTTAGATATTCGCTTTTTGACCACAAATTACCTCATCAATCATTTAATGATACGTATAAAGACTGTACTCGTATCTGTTTTACTTTACGATATCCTCATTTCTAAGTTTATCACATAGAGAAACCCCGAGCATAGCCCTATGCCTAGACCTATGATCTGCAGTGGACTTGTGGAAGACTGTAATGATAACATTGGGAAATATACAGGGGTTACGTTTTTACTTCACCTTAAAATTAATTTTGATATTTACATGTTGGCTAGAAATTTCCTCGTCTTTCACGGTGAGACGTATACAGGCTGTAACTTGGAACAGCAACGGAGTGGAATAATTTGCTAGAATCTGTCTTTCTGTGTGTGTAATATAGGGTCTTCAAGACTGAATAGGCTATGCTAATCTAAGTCAGTGGGCTTTACCATCAGATGGAATAATAGTCAAGTAGTGGCTTTTTTTAATTACTGCTTTTACTTTACCTTAAAATTAATTTACATATTAGATTTTTATCGACAAATTCCCTTGTCGATTCGCATCACTAGTCACGTCACTGACGGGCCGCGGCCGACGCCTTTCATTGCTTTCTCGGCCCAAATGGGCGACGCGTTTGTTGCGCCGTTAGCGCATTTGTTCATCGCAGCCCTCACTTTGTGTTCCCGCGCTTTTAACTCACGCAGAAAAATAGCGGCCCGATTGAATAGCCGGCTTTCACGTTGAATACCAACTACCTCCAATCCGACCACATGTTAAATTGGTACGTATTGTTTGCGACGTGATTTTGGTTCATGAAACGTGGGAAAAGAGCAGTGATAGTTCACGGAATTCATGAATGCTAAGTTTGATAGGCGAATTGGTAATCTTTATCCGATGAAAAAAACGTTAATTGGCCATTATAGTGTTGTCGCAAGGAATAAAAACCTTTCACATAGGAATTTTAATAATTTTTAATTACGAAATTACTAACTACCCTGCCGATCCTCTATGTGGAAATTAAGCTTTTTATACGATAAGAGTAACAAAGAAGTACACATTCCACTTTATGAAAAGTAGAATCTGTGGACCATTCACATCTAATTCTACCCTCGATTAAGAATCAAAATTCAGAAACGTTGTTACCCCTGACGACTAAGATGTAATGCCTCGTTTCTAGTAAAAGGGTTACTTTAGTGATAATTGTTGTTTGAGGAAGCTTAAGGTCGCTCAGCAAGATATAGAGACAGCTATGCTCGGAGTTACTCACCGTGAAAGATTTCACAATGAAGATATCCACAGTGGAAACAGAGTAACCGACATAGCCCAACGGATCAGTAAGCTGGAGTGGTAGTGTGCCGGCCATATACCTCAAAGAATCGACAACTAATAAGGAAGATAAGTTCTTGTGTGTCAGCCTCGTACTGTACGGTGGTCCTTCACTAGATGGAGTGACGACCTGGTAAAACATGCAATAAGTCGATGGATACAGCAGGGTCAGGACCGTGCCTTGTACCATTCCTTGGGGGAGGCCTATATTCAGGAGTGGATTCTCAGGAGTGGAGTGAAAGATTGGCTGTAATGATGATGAATGATGAGCAAGGCAAAAAACGTAGTACTAATCACTAGAAGCTACCGATAAATTTTACTTTCTACTAATGTATTATCCTCAAAAACTTCAAAATTGTAAACACCCCATTGTGTTGGTAAATTGACATGGTACACACATGTTGCAGCTATATTATAGTTACAGCCATAGAATTAATTCTATGGTTACAGCACAAATCGGTCGACTTGTCCAGGGAAGGACGTTCACACAAAATACCATCATTACATAACAGCGTAATGCTGCTATGTTTCGTATGGTGAGTATAGAGAAGCGGAGACCACTTTTCATTGGATACGAGGCGTTCAATCTTAGTCCCCACGTGTGACAACGCATCTGCATTTTGATTCTAATTCCAGGATAGATGTATATGGGCTGTGGCATCTACTTACCATCAAGGGGATTGTGTGCTCGTTTGTCACCCTTATTCTATAAAAAAAAAACTAACGAGTATAAAAAATAATTAATCTCTGTATAACTGTCTTCGAATAAAGAATTTGAAAATGTAAAAACATACGTAAGTTAATTCTTTGGAAAATTCTCCCTACTTACGTTATGTAATGGTGGCATTACATTGATCGTAAAAGCAATTTTTAGCATTTAATGCTCGAATATTTAAGGCAATGTACTGTTAATGTGCAGTCTCGAACATTAAACGCACGTGGGTGCCCCGCGTGATCTCAGATCGTTCCCGCCCTTTTATGTGTAGCCGTTACTGATTGTATTGTAATATGGTTCGTCAAATTTACCTTTTGCGGGCAGCAAAACAATTGTCGCGCTCCCGACACGAGTATCGATTTCTTTTTAATTAATTTACTGTGTTGCCGTTTACATAACCTATTCATATTTATGGAAAGGCTTGTTAATAAAAAAACCAGATAAAAATAATTTTAATCTATAATGTCTTTTTTTTATTAAAATGAAATAAGTGGTTACTAAAGTCTACGGCTACAGATGCCTTGTCACCTCACCTGGCTGCCTGTAATCATACTGACCATTTTTACTGTTCAGATCGGACCACTGTAGTGCTATTTGAAGGAAGAAATAAGTACGAGTGTGCCTCTGTGTGTGTCTAGCTCTAGACGGACTTCTATGTAGTTAAGGAGTCCTACCACGTAACAGTAATTCAGATCTTTTTCTCAGTCACAAATCTCTCTTTGCACGCCAGTTGTTTAGAGGAAAAATTGGCGTATTCTCCCTCACATATTTCCAATCTGTTTTTATAACCGTTTAGTGTGGATGAAGTGGATGCCGTGGTCCATATACAGCACAGGCCACAATTTATTCTCGATTAAGATTCAAAATGGAGATGCATTTTCATCCTGAGGACTAAGATAGAATCCCTCGTTACCAGTAAAAAGGGTCTCCGGTTCTCTGTTGGAATTGTGTGAAACCATTCTTATTCTCGTCCGAGCAGACCCATTCGTGCTACAACCGTAATATAACAAAAGCAAATTGGTTACAGCATTTCATTTGAGAATAAGAACCAAACAACGCTAAGTGCGTTGTTTGGTTCTTATTCAACGTTAAGTATTTAGCCAAATGCTTGGATTTTTTCTCTCTTCTGTATTTGGTGTATAATAAGAACTTGGAAGGTACATTCTTGGAAAGGCTTGTCCCTGACATTGGACTTAAAAGCTTAACATATGAAGTGCCACACTCATATATTGTAGCTGCCATATTAGTTGAGTGGTACGTGCACCTGTTTATCATGTGGTCCCAGGTTCAAATTCCAGGTTAACCCAACTTGGATTTCTCTATCCAGAAATTCTCAATAGCCAAGTTCGGAGTAAGGAAGTTTACGGTGATTTAAGCCCGCGCCTCAGAATATACGTAAAGCCGTTTTTCCTGCACCCGATCTCTCTTCGGTCGTGTCAGATTAGCGTCCCGTCGGACTATGAGAATGAGGGAATAGATATTGCATCTTAACAAAAATGTTCTAGACATTTACTAAATCTGCACGTAATAGGCATGTAGCGCTTCACGTGATACACTTATTATCTAGTTTAGTTTATCATTGCTATTTCCTGTCGTTTACTAAACTCTCATGCGGTAGGCAGGAGTTGATACTGGTTGAACATAGAGTAAGTTCTTTAACAGTTTTATCCGTGACAAATTAGAAGAATGATTTATTATATGCTCTATATAATAAATCGTTCTTTGTTATATAGATCATATACTGAATTTGTTCAGTTTGCACAATGTTAGTCATATTGAACGTTGATAAAGACTTCAGCTATATTATGGATGTAGCACGAATGGGTCAGTTCAACAAGGGAAGGACAACGCTCTCACAGAATACCAGTGTTAAAAAGCAGCTTCATCATGCTGTTTCGTATGGTGAGTTTTTACGAGACACCGACATAGCCCAACGGATTAGTAAGCTGAAGTCGAAGAACCGACAACCAAAACGAGAAACAAAAGAAAAAATACAAAAATAACAATTTTTACAACAAACAAGATGTGATGTGATGAACAACAACAAATACGTGTAATTTTATGTGCGTGTGTGTTTGTTTGTTTGTATTATGTTGTGTGTTTTAGGATAATACTTTAGTAGATTTTAGCATCCTTATAGTCGATATTTAGCAACCAATTATGTAATTCCTGTTTTAATTAATTTATCATACAGGATATTATATGCGAACAATGTGCATAGAACATATCTCTCTCTAACAAGCGTAGGCATAGTAGGTACTTATCTTCCATCTAGATCTAGATATCCTACGGAAAGCAGTGTTTCGGATGCCACGTTGCCAGATGCGATACAGAAGAGGATGTTAACCCGCCGGAAAGAATCAATACCTACTTCGAGATGGAATTTTAATGGTGTGTTTGCAATGTGTTTTTAATTGTGTATCGACGGATTTATAGTGTGTGGAGTACAAAGCAATAAAACAAAGAATATTTTTTGATATTTTAAGATAAAAATAAATAAAAACATGCGTGAGTGTCGTGGATGAAACACTCGGTTGGAACGAAATTCCTTCCGTAGTATATTATTATTGATAAACGTATTATATTAGTCATTAAAAAATACAAATAAATGAATTACTAGCGTCTATAAGCGTCATTTAAAATAAAATAATATTTCTTTCATGGCAAGATAAGAAAAAGTGCGAGGGAGATGGATATTATTCCATCTCGCTGCCTCTTCCATCCGCTGCCAAGGCCGTCTACACTACGTATGCGTGCGTGCGTGCTAGCGTGCGTGCGTGCGTGCGTGCATGCGTGCGTGCGTGCGTGCGTGCGTGCGTGCGTGCGTGCGTGTGTGTGCGTATGTGTGTGCGTGTGCGTGTGCGTGTGCGCGTGCGTGTGCGTGTGCGTGTGCGTGTGCGTGTGCGTGTGCGTGTGCGTGTGCGTATGCGTGTGCGTGTGCGTGTGCGTGTGCGTGTGCGTGTGCGTGTGCGTGTGCGTGTGCGTGTGCGTGTGCGTGTGCGTGCGCGCGCGCGCGCGTGTGTGTGTGTGTGTGTCTGGTAGTACATTAGTTTATATGATTGATATCTTTCAGTTTCTGTATAATCTTATCTAAATAAAGTGAAAAGTTTGAGAACCTCTAGTTCAATCTTTCCCCAGCGGAGCACTACCCCATGTTTTTTTTCTTTCGATCAAAACATTGTAATTTTTTTTTTACTTTCGAATAAATATAACAGGGATTTATCGATATGACATGAAAATATGCTCTTTGTACTTTATTTACTATAGATATAATTTTAGCTTAAGTTAAGACGTCAAACACAACACTGGTCATCTCATCAAAAAACCGTTCGATCTTCCCCCCACTCACCCAACTTCGACTACATTGAATTTCAAATTTTATTGACCATATATTTATTGCAAAGCGATGAATGTTCTGTTATTTTATAATTCATGTTTATAAGCTAGATAATTCAAAAATAGTTAGCCCTCTAGTGTCGCTATGCCTTTGCAGGGTGTAATGTGACATATGTACAATAAGCGATTTGAATTTGATAGATAAGATATTATGTCAGGATTTGTCATGAATTGGCACGTCAGGACTTTTGGACCCTTGTCAGGATTGCGGTTGGATTTTGGAAATGTCAGGCTCCTTCGATTTTTCAATAAAATACAGTGCCTTTTATCGTGAGAGAGGTGGATTCTGCGACGTGGATTGAGATAGCTGACGGCTCCGTGGCGCAGTGGTTTACAATGAGTTACAGCGCTGAGGGCCGCAGGTTCGAATCCCGCACAGAAAAGTATTTGTACGGCCTACAAATAATTTTTCCGTGTCTGGATGTTTGTTCTTGTAGGTACAATTTATGTACTCAAATTGTCTCCACAATACGGGAGAAAATAATAGTGCGGGAGTAAAGTTAAAAAAAAGAAGTGCATAAAACCAATAATTAATTACTTTTATCCGCGCTTGTTAATTTTTGTCAATTTTCTGTCTGGTAACCCCAGCTGTAAACTGTTGGGATACGCAACAATGACTGTTAGGCAATAATAACTTTGCCAATATTGTTTATGTTTTCTCTATTAAGCTGTCGTAAACGCAGCTGCCGCGGTGGGAACAAGATGTCCGCTCCGGTTACAAGTCGACAACGAGTAATGTTGCATAAGATCTTATCCTATCGTATCGTACTGGCGTTTTGTAGAAGAACTTAAGTGACAAGCAGTTACAGCCCACCTGATGGTAACTGATTACTGCAACATAAACATTAGACACCTGTAATCATGTAATCAAAGCAAACAGACAATGCTATAGATGCGTTGTCGCCTCTGAACTCTAAGATGGAGTGCTCCACTAACTGCAGTTGCACTAACTCTAAGTTAGTGGCTGCAGCAGAACATGGACACCTGCACCAGTAGCTCTGTAAGCACTGCTATTAATCGGCAACAATAAATGAGAAGGTATCCCAGCACGGCTAGCATGGGCTGGGGACAAAAACAATATCCCCCGATTATATCCACTGACAAGAGATAAAATTATCTTGTCCTTAAGCCAAAGCACGGCAACGGGGATAAGTATATCCCCGTTTGACATAACGAGTAGACATAATATATCCCCCGTCTGTAGCATGGAGCCAAATGAAAAATAAAAAATTAAGTTTTTTTGACATTTGAAAGGGACAATTTTATCGCAGTTCACTGGACGTGGGTTTAAGTTTATATTCATACAAAAAAAATCTATCTATCTTCCATTTTATCTACTGTGAATATTATATCCACCGGTGTGCCCATGCTCGAAGGATGGATAAAACTAAGCGAGGGGATAAACATTTTCTCCTTTCCCCGGAGATAAAATAGTCTCCTGCCCATGCTAGCTCTGCAGGCGTACTCCTTGGTAGATTAAGTCTTACCACCTAACCTAACTACCGTATTAATTTTTGGAACTGCTGATCCGCTTCCGTAAATTTGTTCACTTGGAGAGAGCCCATTATTCCCGAGTTATATTTAATTGTAAACAGATTTAGTTTTCAGTATGAATTCATTACATAAAAACAATGATATTTTTATGAAAAAAAAAGGATATCTCAGAGGTTGTCATAAATCTTCAATATGCAATGGTACAGGACATATGGGTAAATAATTATTTACCACGGGAACCGATTCCAATGATCATATTCCTATTAACCGACTTAAAAGAGGAGAATGTACTCAATTCGACTGTACGTATTTTTTCTTATTGTTAAGTGTGTTACATCATAATTTTTTTTCTAGGTTAACCAAATAATTCTTTTTTTATTTGAAAACTGGTGCTTCTCTCTGACCAGTAGTTTTTCAGTTATTCTTAATAATTTATAATGAAGTCGGTTGTACAACATTTTTAATTTTACCGTACTTATTGTGTGTCGAAGTCGGTGTTTCTTTGTTTTTAATGTTTAATTATAAGGCGCAGTATAACAAGCGAGTGCACCTGCATAGTTCAACTAACAGCACACGTCATTGACTTGTAGAAGTATTTTTAACTCGCGGTTGGTCCAGCCACGCGTAATCTCTGCAAGCCATAAAGCATACCTAAGGCTTCTCGCACACGTGAATATTTTTGAGTGACAAAACTGTGCAGTTAATTAATTATTTTACTTGGTGGGTTTCTTTTTCTGCCTTGAACTTCGTCTCGGTAGGTACCACTCTCTTACCTATTTCTACTGCCAAGTAACAGTGTTGATGTGTTCCAGTCTAAGATATATACTTATATACAATATTCAGGATAACTACAGGCTGTGAGACATTCCATCTAGAGAGGTGACAACGGATCTGTAGCCAACTTTGTTTTAATTTGGTTGCATCTGTCACTTAACATCAGGTGGACTAAGTTAGTCCGTTTGTACTAGACATGGGACGAGTACTCGGTTTGGATTCGGTACTCGGCGGATTCCGCCTTTTTTGAAGGTACGGCCGAGCACCGAGAATTGACGGCCGAGTACCGAGTACTCGGCCTTATTTATGTTCCAGAGAAAAATAGACAAAAGCCAGTTTTTATCATTATTATTATATTAGACACATTAAAACATCAGGAACACGAGAAGCAGCAGAAATATTTAGAACGTACATAAGAATCTATAATAGAAATTATTATTACTAATATTTAAAATTTAAGAGAGGAAGATTTTGAAGCAAAAACGCTAGTTTTCGGCCCTATTTGGGTCTAGTTTGTAAAGGAATTAACCGTACGCCGCCCACCGCCGCGTTTTTTTAGCCGAGTATTCGGCAGAATACTCGGCCCAACCTAGGCCGAGTACCCGGTGGCCGAGTACTCTGCAAATCACTACTCGTTCCATGTCTAGTTTGTTCTTTCATTTTTATTAAAAAAATACTACCATTACATAATTTGAATATTCTACTTTACATAGTGACCCTCCCCGGGACTGCGTAAGTTCTTTTAATGAGGCGTTATTTAGATATCAAAGATCATTTATTTTATGGAAAAAAAAATCAAGTTTTTCGGATAATATACAGCCTAGATCACTCCGAGCATTATGCTCTATCTGTTGGTCAAGTTTCATTACTCTGTCAGTTCTCACTCAATACCGTGTCCCCTAAACTTTTTTTAATATTTTAAGTCAGCGCTTAACTACAATCCTACCTGATGTTAAGTGGCGATGAAGCCGAATATGATGAAGTGCCCTGACTTAAGAGAACCCTATTCACTCTTGCCTCGAAGACACCCGCGTTGTAATCGGATGGAAAGACAGATGCTGGTAACTTATTCCACTAGACTTACATTTAACTTATTTAATATAGAATTTATCCTTATTTCACTCCTGTGTTGCACGCATGAGGAATGATGTAGCCGAACTGTAACACTAGATTGACGCCTGATTTCAATTGTTCATTTATGTCACCTATTCTTGTAATAAAAAACATGCGTGAGTATCGTGGAACACTCGGTTGGAACGAAGTTCAATTCGTTGTATATTATTATGTATAAACGTATTATATTATAGATTAACACAATACAAATTAATGAATTACTAGCGTCTATTAAAATGATGCGTCATTTACAATAAAATAATATTTAATTCATGGTAAGATAAGGAAAAGTCCGAGGGAGATGGATATTATTCTATCTCGCTTCCTTATAGCCGCCAAGGGCGTCTACACTCTACACTACGTCAGAAAAGGTCATGACGGAAAATTGTTACACTTTTACTCGCCTAACCCCTATCCGCCAAATTCGTACCGTCCGATAAAGAACTTCGTTCCAATAGGTAAAATATAAAGAAGAAGACTACTGTAGAAAGAATGATAGTAGAAATCATATTTGAATTCTATCGTGAGCGGAAACCTGCTTGATAGAGACAAATAAGTGACATGCGTATCAACGCAGTCATGTAGTATATCCTCGTGTGTTAGGGGGCCTAATATTAACGCTTTCGTATAATGTTTAAAGTAGCCATATTTGATATTATTCGTGGTTTATGTGCTAACAAAATTGGCTTGCTATTCATACTCGTACACGGCTGTCAAAATGTTTACGTCTAACTTTTATTATGACAAGTAAAATTTTTAATTTTTTTCTTCATATACCACGTGTTGTCTTCTCCATTTTCTTACATTGTCATCTGATTCTGGAATATGTTCAAAATTTCAAGTATCTAACTCATCGAGAATTTAGTTTAAAATCAATTACTAAATTCGTCCCGAACAGACATATATAAAAAAGCGATACACGAGCACAGACATATATAGAAAAGCGAGACACGTAATTTATATACAACATGTCCCAAAATTCAACGATAAGCCAACACCGGAGGATAGACCTGCCCCGGACTAATCGGGGAAAAAAAGAAGAAAAATATATCCCAATTATATTTTAAGTTATATAAAAAAAATTAAATTCTTCAGAAATTGAGACCGTTTATGATATTTTTCACTACCATGACCACAATTTTTTAAATATTTTTTTCTTTTTTTTTATAGGCAACCTGAATAGTACTGCTATCTACCACAATTCTTAAAAACTCCAGAATAACTCTTGTTTTATCACGAAAATTAATGAAACTTATTTTATTCCCTAAATTTTTTGAAGACTTTTACTTTTAACCAAATTTAACATGTCGTGGTGTAAAAAAAAAGTATGAACACTAGTATGACAAGTGTTTTTTAAAAATTGACGCAACTAACCAACATTCCAAAATGGTATAATACTCTAGGAAAACAAGTTATAAAAAAATATGGGCCTATTATTTCTTAACAGGGGCCAAATGACGGTCGGGTGTAATAAAGGTATTAGTTCTTGAAAAATGTTTAATATTTCAAAACAAATGGTACAAACAGTTTCACATGTAATTTATTAAGTTATTAACATTATAGCAAATGTTCGAACTGTTTGCCACCAGCATTAATACATGCACATCGTTTTATTTGTCTTGCATATCTTCTGCTATTAATGTAATCAGCAGCCTGAGTGATATTTCGACGAAGCTCGTCCAATGTCACTATGGGTTTTGAGTAGACCCTGTTTTTAAGACAAACCCCAATAGAAGAAGTCCAGGGGGTTCAAATCGGGTGAACGGGGTGGCCATAAGATAGGACCAAGTCGCTCGATCCAACGCCCTGGACACTCTAGATTTAAATATTCTCGCACAGGACGGGCATAATGTGCTGGGCAACCGTCATTTTGGAACCACATGTTTTGAAGATCACTTAAGGGCACGTCGTTTAACAATTCTTGCAAGTCATTTTGTAAAAAGTTTAAATAACTATTGCCATCTAAGTTTCCTTGTAACTCAAAGGGCCCAATTACTTTTCCATTTAATATGCCGGTCCATAGGTTAACCTTGAATTGATATTGGGATTTGTCTTGTCTCGTCAAGTGTGGATTTTCATTAGAATAGAATAGAATAATTTTTTATTCAATATCGATTATTACATACTTCTTATTGAAAGTCATTTTTTATTTACCACTGGTTCGGAAAATACCTCTGTCCTGGGAAGAACCAGCAAGAAACCCAGCGGGACTTTTTTTTTCAAACATATTTCACTTAACAATAATTTCATTTATACAATTTTTAAATGATTTTTAATAGAACCAGCATGGTGGCGATCACCTTATTCCCAGGGGTTATTTTCATTCATGTATTCCTTGATATTATAATAACCCTTTTTGTACAGTTTTTCTTTAATAAAACTTTTAAACTTGTTTATTGATAAACTTTGAATATGTTCTAGGATTTTGTTGTAAAAGCGTATACATTGCCCCATAAATGAATTACCGATTCTGTGGAGTCTAGTAACTGGTATTACAAGCTTATGTTTGTTCCTAGTGTTTAAAGTATGCACATCCTTATTCTTATGAAAGCTATTTATGTTTTTATGTACATACATTAGATTTTCATAAATATATTGCGATGCCAAAGTTAATTTGTTTATTTCTTTAAATTTTTGTATGAGGGACTCTTTACAATTTAGGTTATAAATCGCCCGAACGGCTCTCTTTTGCAAAACAAATATAGCTTCAATATCAGTCGCATTACCCCATAGCAAAATTCCATAAGACATTACGCTATGAAAGTAACTAAAATACACTAATCTAGCTGTCTCAACATCTGTGAGACTTCTAATCTTTCTTACAGCATATGCCGCAGAACTAAGTCTGCTTGCTAATTAAGATATATGGGGGCCCCATTGAAGTTTCGCGTCAATAGTAATACCGAGAAAAACAGTGGTATCCACAAGACTCAACTCCTCCCCATTTAATAGCACATTGGTACTTGAATGTTTTACATTAGGTATTGTAAATTTAATACACTTAGTCTTATTGCCGTTTAAGAGCATTTTGTTGGCGTTAAACCAATGTACTAAATTTGATAGAGCATTATTTACATCGTCATAATTAATTAACTGCCGTTTGAGTTTGAAAATTAAAGAGGTATCGTCAGCAAATAATACTATATCGTGATTGTCCCCTACAAGATAAGGTAAGTTATTAATATAGATTAAAACAGGAATGGGCCAAGAATCGAGCCTCGAGGAACGCCCATTGATACTACCGATCCGGAGGAACCTTTACCATTTATCACGACTTTTTGAGTTCTGTTACTTAAATATGAAGTAAGAAGTCTAAGCGCCAAATTTTTTACACCGTAATGTTGTAGTTTCCTGATTAATGTTTCATGATGAACACAATCGAAAGCCTTGGAAAGATCACAGAAAACACCTAAGGCATCCTGTGAACTCTCCCAGGCATTAAAAATATATTTCATAAGCTCAACACCGGTGTCAGACGTCGAGCGACCCCTTGTAAATCCAAATTGGTTTTTATGAAGTAATTTATTTGTATTAAAAAAAATTAACAATTGATCCAAAATTATTTTTCAAAAATTTTACTAAGAGTTGGTAGTACAGAAATAGGTCTAAAATTAGCGGGGTCAAATGTACTACCAGATTTAAATAAAGGTATTACTTTACTATACTTCATTAAATCAGGAAACACACCACAATCGATACAAGTATTAAAAATAATAGCAAGATGAGGTGCAATTAAATCTATTATGGACGCAGTAACTGTCACGGAAATCCCCCACAAATCTGCGGTTTTCTTTACATCAATGGTTTTGAAGTATTTTAAAATATCTTGCGATAATACTTTTTCGAATCTAAATTCTTTTAAACAGATATTAACATTCTGTTTGAGTAATGACTCGGCGACAGTTGGAGAAGTATTCAAAGACTCTGTTGTCAAAATAGGAATATCAGTGAAATATTTCTCAAACACCGCTGCGACTTCTTGATTTGATTTAGTCGATTCATTGTTAATTTTTAATTGATAGTTTGAGTTACGAGGTTTTTCTTTACCGGTTTCGCTGTTAATTATACTCCACGTCATTTTAATTTTATTCTTAGGCGTCTTAATTTTGTTGCTAATATGTAACGATTCGGCTGTGGAGCAAACTTTTTTAAACATTTTAGAATAATTTTTGACATATTCTTTAAAAGCATCAGAAGGATTATATGATCTTTCATGGTAATGGTCATATAACCTTCGTCTGCTTTTATGAATTCCCACTGTCGCCCACTCATTAAATGCCTTGCGGCTATTTCCAGAGAATGTTTTAGAAGTAAATGTTTTTTTAAATTCATTGCTTATAATATATATTCTAAATTTTGTTAATTGCTTATAATATATAATTGTAAATAATTCTCCATATAAAAAGTCTGCATTGTTCTTATAAGAAAGCGATGGAAGATTTTTTACCATATTACTTCTAAATCTCTCCAGGCGTTTTGAATTAATAGGAACAAACACAATTTTCTCAATTTCCTGTTTTTTTAGTAGATTACTCCAACTATGTAGGTTGTGAAGATTTAAATACCCATCTTTCTTGCACGTTGTTTCATCCGACCATAGAATTTTGTCTAGGAAGTGGGGATCTTCACTGTGCCTTTGCAGCATAACACGGCAAAATGTGACCCGTAGCGGATAGTCCCGCGGTAATAACGTCTGCACACGCCTGTCAAACGTCACAAGCTTCACCCATATCACTATATGTGTGAAGCTTGTGACGTTTTAATATTCGATGTGCAGAACTTTTCGGGATTCCTGTAGCTTCTTCTATGGCACGTACCGAAGTAGTCGAGTCATTTTTTATCTCATTGAGAACTTCTTCATCACGATCCAATCTAGGTCTTCCAGCGCTTCTCTTATTGGATGGCATACGACCCTCCGAAAACGCTTGATGCACATTAATAAATACTCGATAATTAGGATATTTTTGAGCATTTGGGTATCTTTCTCGATTCAGTCTGCTAGCAGCGTTAGCATTACATCGGCATTCTCCATAGATTAAATGCATATTAGCGTATTCCTGTGGTGTGTACGGTTGCGGCATGTTAAACGCCCAACAGTCCAAAATGCGCCAGGACTCTAAATCACAAAACACACAATCGTAGTCCAAGATAATGCCAGGTCAGTTCAGTTTGCAGATTACTTCCAGTCCAAATAATGCCAGGTCAGTTAAATTTGCAGGTCGATTCCAGTCCAAAAAGCCAAGCCAAAAATCGATAATATGTACGAGGGCCACGTTAGTTGAATTGGGAACGGTGCGCAGTAAACAAAGGAGCAGAGCGTACTGAACCGACTTGCTGAGAATAATAACAGCTTCTCTACCTGCCCTGTTGTTGTCTCTTTTTAACGTAAATATCTCTATCTATCTATCTCTCTAACATCTAAGGTATTAATGCCCCATTCGAATTCCTAGAAATTGTAACAGGAACCCATTTTGGCCATGTAGTAAAAGTGATTACTGACAATTACAATTTAAGGAATTTGGCCCCTGTTAAGAAATAATAAGCCCATATTTTTTTATAACTTGTTTTCCTAGAGTATTATACCATTTTAGAATGTTGGTTAGTTGCGTCAATTTTTAAAAAAACTTGCTATACTAATGTTCATGCTTTTTTTACACCACGATAAGTTAAAATTGGTTAAAAGTAAAAGTCTTCAAAAAATTTAGGGAATAAATTAAGTTTCATTAATTTTCGTGATAAAACAAGAGTTATTCTAGAGTTTTTAAGAATTGTGGTAGATAGCAGTACTATTCAGGTTGCCTATAAAAAAAAAAGAAAAAAATATTTAAAAAATTGTGGTCATGGTAGTGAAAAATATCATAAACGGTCTCAATTTCTGAAGAATTTCATTTCTTTTATATAACTTAAAATATAATTGGGATATATTTTTTTTTCTTTTTTTCCCCGATTAGTCCGGGACAGGTCTATCCTCCGGTGTTGGCTTATCGTTGAATTTTGGGACACGTTGTATATATATAAATTACGTGTAAATTATATATATATATATATATATATATATATATATATATATATATATATATATATAAAGATATATATAAAGATATATATAAAGATATATATTTATATAAAGATACATATAAAAAGTACGTGTCACGTTGTTTGTCCGCGGTGGACTCCTAAACTACTGAACTGATTTCAATGAAATTTTTGGTCAATGTGCAGTTTGGTCCAACTTAAAAGATAGGACAGCTTACGTCTCAATTTATAGTCGCAATACAATATTATTTTATTGCAAATTATTTGTCTATTATTTGACAGTCACAATTATCTGTTAGCTCCAAACGATTCTGTCAGATGACGATATCTGTAGACTGGATTGAGTAAATATTTAATAGATGGCGCTATGTTACAAATACAGTATAATATAGTATAACCACCACGTGTTGCTGTAAGTATTCAACAAATGGAACCGATTTCAAAAAAATTTTGCAGACTGTGTGCAGTTTGGTCCAACTTGAAAGATAGGATAGTTTTTATCCCGATAAGTGACCCTCAATTTTTTTATTGCTAATTTCAGGAGTTTTTTTGGGAAAGCAAATGATCGTTCGGAAAGGGCAGAACAACGTCTGCATGGTCAGCTAGTATATATATAAAAGAAAGCGTACGTACCTATCTATATAATTATTCTAAGGGCTTTATTATAAAATAGCTATTTAGTTATTTCGATAGAATATCAATCGATTCGTTTTTCTATGGATGACATTTTTACCGAGAGAAAAATATAACGTAATATGTAAGGAAGTAGAACTCTGTGGCATAGATATTGTAATTTTATGTAAATGATTTCACAATAAATACTACAAACTTTTATTACCTATTAACCTATAAATGCTATTAGGTAATTAATTTGAATCTAGCGGCCGGTTTAAGAGCACGAGCGTTGCAAATTCATTGATAATTACCAACATATCGTAGGCTGCACATAATTCGTATTCAGTTATTTATAAAGTTTTTTTTTTAAATCAAGTGATCTTTATAAGTAATGAAAAATGTAATAGGCCTCTCTTGCGTTCACCTACACCCTTGATTTCACCTAAACCTTAGTAATTATATCTTGAATAAAGTAACATACCGGACGGAGCCTTTTGGTTATGCCTAGGATTGTATACGTTTTGATGACATCTTATTTTTTCTCAAGGTAATTTGTTCCGGTTTAAAACACCCATTGATGTACTTAGAGTAATTATAAACATACATATTGATGAATTTGACCACAGATTATAGAAATTTGACCTTTAAAGTTTGTGTTTGGTAGAGCCTTGCAGCTGTTAAGAGCTAGTTTGAAATTTTACAATACTAGAGCCTGCTCCCGAGAGAGAGAGAGAGAGAGAGAGATTAAATTTTATTCATATAAAATAATATAATAAGCGTATTACGAACACATTAAAGTTAAAGTTGCAGCCTATACGTCTCACTACTGGGCACATGCCTCCTCTCATTTTATTTGGTGTAGTTGTAGTAGGAATGGCTCGGCTTGATCGGGGAAAGACCGCGCTCTCACAGAATACCAGCATAAAATAGCAGCTTAATGCTGCTGTGTTTCGTACGGTGAGTGTAGAGAACCGGAGACCCCTTTTTACTGGAAACGAGGCATTCCATCTTAGTCCTCACGGGTGACAACACATCTGCATTTTGATTCGTAACCGAGGATAGATGTGGATGTCTATGGGCCATAGCAACCACTTGCCATTACGTGCTCTTTTGTCACTCTTATCCTATAAAAAAATACTTTTTAATACAGTTGCTCAAAAAGTGGCGTATTGCAGGGACGTATAGCGTTCGGGATGTGGGCTATTACATACTCGAGCTTTTTCTTTACCCTTCCCGAACCCGTGCGTTCTCTTTCCCAACTGTCGAAATAATGTCTATTAAAAAGAAAAAACCAACCACGAAGTTTTTACTAACAAAAATTCATAGATTTTTTTATGATTCATGCAAATATTTCTAAAAAGAAGCTACTAATTTGTTTCAATATCAGATTTAATGATTTGATTCAATGAGTTAGGTTAGGTTTCATTTCATTTCATCTCATTAAATTTCATTTTCATATCAATAAAAAAATTCTACTGAAGACTTGGCTGTATGGGCATCGTTCCCTTTGTCTACCCAGAATGGGTGAAAAAAACAAAAAATCTCTCCTTATATTCTTTTATTAAATTGCTTCATTTGTTTGCAACTGTATTAAAAATAGTTGTTCAGTACACGTGCGGAACCGTCATTGCAACTTCTTCCAACTGTCAACCCTCACCTTCGGCTGCGCCTCGGCTCAGGTAGACATTTGTCGGAACTCTTTGCAATGACAGGCTTTCCGCACTCGTAATGAAATATACTATTATCGCACGGTTTACCCCTGGTCAGAATCAACAGCAAAGTTCTTTGTTACGCTTAATATTATGCGAATGAATAGACTTGTATCTCTTGTAGGAAACTTGTAGAGTTTAACTAAAATAACAAATAGTGTTACAAAACTGTCGAATTCTCGAGATTAACTTAATCTTGAAGCGAGAGAAATAGGATAGAATAAAACAGAATAATTTATATTGAACAGGCAGTCTGCCTCGGCTTCACACGGGCAATTTCTGATCTTGAGAACAGCACCAGCTACCGGGTCTAATTGTGAATCTAAACCACCCAGGGACCCACTCAAACACATACAAAATATTTCATCACATCAGCAACCGTTTAGGAGGAATTTAGCAACTAACACACTTATAGAAAAATTATACACTTTTTAGAATTTTATGCACAAAAAATAAAATGGCACATATGCGGACTTAATGCCTTAAGGCATTCTCTTCCAGTCAACCATTAGGCTAATCAGAGATAAACATATGGGAGGTAGTGCAAAGTAAAAAGTAAAAGGTAACGAAGTTCGAATAAACCAGAATACATATACATATAATCAAACAAATACACATATAATATATAAATATGTACATAATATAATATAATATAAAGATATTATTACAAAAAAGGGGGTCATTGTAGAAGCGTGCTCGTCGCGACCACTGCCAGCCCTTTTCAGGGCTGCAATTCTACTCAGCTGCGCACCCATGCCAACGAGGGTTAGGGCGTCCCCCCAAGGCGATGCACACCAGCTCGTCCCCGTTGGTGTGGAACGCAGCGCGCAAAGCGGCGATGGGGACCGCCACCCGTCACGCACAGCCCGACACGGCGGAAGGTGGAGGACAGAGTGCAGAGTTGGCACGTGGAATGTTAGAGGAGGCATGAGAGATAAGACGAATGAGTTGATTGAAATAATGAAAGAAAGAGAATTAGATGTCGTGTGTATGTCGGAGATCAAACGAAAGGGCAGTGGTACTGAAGAGCTCCCTGGCGGGGCGTTAGCTCTATGGTTCGGAGTCCCGGAGAGCGAGAATGCCTGCCAGGGAGTGGGGGTGATGCTGTCGTCTCGGTTGGTCGATGTTATGACTGAATATAAGGTTGTGAACTCAAGACTTCTCTGGGTTCGCTTTAAATTGGGACTGACGAAGTTATTCCTTTTGGCTGTTTATGCGCCGGTAGCTTCGTCGTCCAGAGCTGAGCTGGAGGAGTTTTGCGAGAATATAAGAGAAGTTCTAGATTTGGCTAGGGGAAACGAAAGAATTGTTGTGTGTGGTGATTTGAATGGATGGGTTGGTACCGCTCGACCAGGGTACGAGTCGGTGCTTGAAAAGTTAGGCGATAAAAGGGTTAATGATGCTGGCAAGCTTATACTGCCGGTATGCAAGGAAAAGGGTCTTCTTGTGACAAACACTACGAGTATGTTTAATCACAAGAAAATCCATATGTATACTAGTGAAAGAAAGAATGAGAGAAGTATGATCGATTTGTTCCTGGTGGATGACCGACTGCGAAAATAGGTGATGGATACGCGAGTGTTCAGGGGTGCTGACCTGGGAACAGATCACTATCTAGTGATTACTAGATTTTGGGGTCTGTTCGCGGGTTGGCACTACCGGACGGCAGTAACAGAACCACAGTCGGTCTGTCGCATCCGAAGCTGGAAGCTTCAGGAAGCGGATACTAGGGACAAATATCATGCAAGGGTAGTCGAAAAGCTTGACACCATCGATGGCAGAAAAGAATGTGTGGAAAGAACATGGCAGAACCTTAGGGATGGAATGGTAAGTGCAGCGGAAGAAGTGTGTGGAACAATAAAAAGAGACAGTAGTAAAAGAAGAGATGCATGGTGGAATGATGAAGTGAAAGAAGCTGTAAAGATGAAGAAGAAAGCATGGTTAGACTACTTGGCCTCTAGTAATGATAAGGATGTGAGAGAGAAGATGAAAGAAAGATATAAGCTGCAGAAAGTTCACACGAAAGCATTGATTGAGGAAATGCGTGAAAGGTGTAGAATAGAAGCGGACGAAAGGTTGTCGCATAAATTTAAGGAGAATTCCAAACTCTTCTGGAAAGAGGTTGGAAGGACCCGAAGTGGTGCGACGGCCTTAAGAATGAACAAAGTGCTTTCGAGAACTAATGACGTGCTCACAGAAAAATCGGACGTCATGCAGCGATGGAGCGAATTTTATAGAGAAATGTATGCGTGTGAAGATCTTAGTGGGGGATCCGGGGATGACGCCGTGATTGGTACGCCAGACCCGGACCTCGATGACACTGAGGTCATCAGTATGGAAGAGATTGAACGTGCGATTCAAAGTTTGAAATGTGGTAAGGCTACTACTAGACTAGACTAGACAGAGTTACTGCTGAAATGGTCAAGTATGGTGGGCTTCCCGTCTGGGATAGCTTTTATCTGCTGTGCAATTTGTGCTGGCGGACGGGGGATGTTTTTTTTTATATAGGAGAGGGGGCAAACGAGCATGCGGCTCACCTGATGGTAAGTGACTACCGCCGCCCATGAACAACTGCAACACCAGGGGAATCGCAGATGCGTTGCCGGCCTTTTAAAAAGGAGTAGGCTCTTTTCTTGAAGGTCCCTAAGTCGTTTCGGTCCGGAAAAATCGCTGGTGGTAATCGATTCCACAAGGAAGTTGTGCGAGGGAGAAAACTTCTTCTGAATCGCACAGTGGTGGACCGCCAATCATCTAGATGATATGGATGGTATCGCAAGTTCTGTCGCGATGTGCGATGGTGAAATTGAGCGGCTGGAATTAGTCCGAACAATTCCTCAGAGCACTCCCCGTGGTAGATGCGATAAAATATGCAAAGAGATGCAACCTCTCTACGCAGTGCCAGTGAGTCAAGCCGATCGGAAAGAACTCGGTCGTCGACGATTCGAACCGCTCTGCGCTGGATGCGGTCAAGTGGAAGGAGCTGGCACTGGGGGGCCCCTGCCCAGAGATGGGAACAGTATTCCATGTGAGGCCGAACCTGCGCCTTGTAAAGTTGAAAGCGGTGTGCCCGCATGAAATACTGTCCCGCTCTGCTGAGCACGCCAAGACCACGAAACTGCACGTCACTCGATATATCGACAACGAGGATTCCGATACTGGCTGAGGCAACAAGGGGAGTGCCTTGAAACTGAGGAGATACGACAAAGGGAATCTTTTTAGCGGTAAACGCGCAAACTTGTGTCTTCTGGGGATTGAACTGGACTAGATTTAGTCGCCCCCAGTCTGAGACTTTGTTCAACAAAGTCTCGACTTCAGACACAAGTTTGTTCCAGTAGTGTGTGGAGACTTCAATATCAATCTCCTGGAAACTTCTTCCATCAGTATTAAATTTTGCTCTTTGTTCAAATCCTATAATCTTGATAATTTATTCTTTGAAGCTACACGAATTGCAGGGTGTAGTGCAACTTGTATTGATAATATTTTTACAGGTGTTGTACCAATCAACAAATCAATAATTCAAAAACTTAGTTCAGATCACTGTGGACAACTGGTTTCATTACCTTATATGCACAAAAAACAGGAAATTGAGAAAATTGTGTTTGTTCCTATTAATGCAATACGTCTGGAGAGATTTAGAAGTAATATGGTAAAAAACCTTCCATCGCTTTCTTATAAGAACAATGCAGACTTTTTATATGGAGAATTATTTACCCTTATAAGCAATGAATTTAAAAAAACATTTACTTCTAAAACATTCTCCGGAAACAGTCGCAAGGTAATGAGTGGGCGACAGTGGGAATTCATAAAAGCAGACGAAGGTTATATGACCTTTACCATGAAAGATCATATAATCCTTCTGATGCTTTTAACGAATATGTCAAAAATTATTCTAAAATGTTTAAAAAAGTTTGCTCCACGGCCAAATCGTTACATATTAGCAACAAAATTAAGATGGCTAAGAATAAAATTAAAATGACGTGGAGTATAATTAACAGCGAAACCGGTAATGAAAAACCTCGTAACGCAAACTATCAATTAAAAATTAACAATGAATTGACTAAATCAAATCAAGAAGTCGCAGCGGTGTTTGAGAAATATTTCACTAATTTTCCTATTTTGACAACAGAGTCTTTGAATTCTTCTCCAACTGTCGCCGAGTCATTACTCAAACAGAATGTTAATATCTGTTTAAAAGAATTTAGATTTGAAAAAGTATTACCGCAAGATATTGTAAAATACTTCAAAACCATTGATGTAAAGAAAACCGCAGATTTGTGGGGGATTTCCGTGACAGTTATTGCGTCCATAATAGATTTAATTGCACCTCATCTTGCTATTATTTTTAATACTTGTATCGATTCTGGTGTGTTTCCTTATTTAATGAAGTATAGTAAAGTAATACCTTTATTTAAATCTGGTAGTACATTGGACCCCGCGAATTTTAGACCTATTTCTGTACTAACAACTTCTAGTAAAATTTTTGAAAAAATTATTTTGGATCAATTGTTAATTTTTTTTATAGAAATAAATTACTTCATAAAAACCAATTTGGATTTACAAGGGGTCGCTCGACGTCTGACGCCGGCGTTGAGCTTATGAAATATATTTTTAATGCCTGGGAGAATTCACAGGATGCCTTAGGTGTTTTCTGTGATCTTTCCAAAGCTTTCGATTGTGTTCATTATGAAACATTAATCAGGAAACTACAACATTACGGTGTAAAAAATTTGGCGCTTAGACTTCTTACTTCATATTTAAGTAACAGAACTCAAAAAGTCGTGATAAATGGTAAAGGTTCCTCCGGATCGGTAGTATCAATGGGCGTTTCTCAGGGCTCGATTCTTGGCCCATTCCTGTTTTTAATCTATATTAATGACTTACCTTATCTTGTAGGGGACAATCACGATATAGTATTATTTGCTGACGATACCTCTTTAATTTTCAAACTCAAACGGCAGTTAATTAATTATGACGATGTAAATAATGCTCTATCGAAATTAGTACATTGGTTTAACGCCAACAATATGCTCTTGAACGGCAATAAGACAAATTGTATTAAATTTACAATACCTAATGTAAAACATTCGAATACCATAGTGCTATTAAATGGGGAGGAGTTGAGTCTTGTGGATACCACTGTTTTTCTCGGTATTACTATTGACGCGAAACTTCAATGGGGCCCCAATATATCTAAATTAGCAAGCAGACTTAGTTCTGCAGCATATGCTGTAAGAAAGATTAGAAGTCTCACAGATGTTGAGACAGCTAGATTAGTGTATTTTAGTTACTTTCATAGCGTAATGTCTTATGGAATTTTGCTATGGGGTAATGCGACTGATATTGAAGCTATATTTGTTTTGCAAAAGAGAGCCGTTCGGGCGCTTTATAACCTAAATTGTAAAGAGTCCCTCAGACAAAAATTAAAGAAATAAACATATTAACTTTGGCATCGCAATATATTTATGAAAATCTAATGTATGTACATAAAAACATAAATAGCTTTAATAAGAATAAGGATGTGCATACTTTAAACACTAGGAACAAACATAAGCTTGTAATACCAGTTACTAGACTCCACAGAATCAGTAATTCATTTATGGGGCAATGTATACGCTTTTACAACAAAATCCCAGAACATATTCAAAGTTTATCAATAAACAAATTTAAAAGTTTTATTAAAGAAAAACTGTACAAAAAGGGTTATTACAATATCAAGGAATACATGAATGAAAATAACCCCTGGGAATAAGGTGATCGCCACCATGCTGGTTCTATTAAAAATCATTTAAAAATTGTATAAATGAAATTATTGTTAAGTGAAATATGTTTGAAAAAAAAAAGTCCCGCTGGGTTTCTTGCTGGTTCTTCCCAGGACAGAGGTATTTTCCGAACCAGTGGTAAATAAAAAATGACTTTCAATAAGAATTATGTAATAATCAATATTGAATAAAAAATTATTCTATTCTATTCTATTCTATTCTATTCTATTCTATTCTATTCTATTCTATTCTATTCTATTCTATTCTATTCTATTCTACTCGGCGACGTTTTCCCGAGAAATATTGGCACGGCCGGTGTATAAAGCATCACCAGTGCTGTCGTCTGCATAGCAATGAATGTTACTGGTTTGCAACATATCATTGATATGCAGAAGAAACAGCGTTGGTGATAGCACGCAGCCTTGTGGAACACCAGCGTTAATGGGCTTGTAATCGGAGCATGCACCGTCTACTACGACCTTGATGCTCCGATCTGCAAGAAAGCTGGTGATCCAATTGCACAATTTCTCGGGAAGCCCATAGGAAGGCAGCTTCGAAAGAAGCGCTTTATGCCAAACCCGATCGAAAGCCTTCGCTATGTCCAAACTAACGGCCAACGCCTCCCCCTTGGACTCCACTGCCTCCGCCCATCTATGGGTCAGGTAGACCAGAAGATCACCAGCTGAGCGACCTCGACGGAAACCGTACTGGCGGTCACTAATCAGCTGGTGATCCTCAAGGTACCGCATGAGCTGGCTGTTAATGATCGTTTCCATTACTTTGGAGAACAAGGAGGTGATGGTGATAGGCCTGTATTTGGATGGATCTGAGCGGTCGCCTTTTTCAGGGATCGGGTGCACCAAAGCTGTCTTCCATGAGGCCGGGACTACGCCTAGGGAGTAGGAGTACCGAAAAAGACGCGTTAAAACCGGTGCCAACTCCGGAGCACACGTCTTCAGCACAATAGGTGGGACTCCATCAGGCCCACTCGACTTGTTGACGTCCAGGGAGAGGAGTGCTTTACGCACCAAGCGCTGTGTAAACAGTACTTCCCGCATGGAGCACTCACACTGCGGGATGTTCGGCCGTGTGTTCTCCCCGTCATCTAGAGTCGAGTTGGAAGCAAAAAGAGAGCCTAGCAGATCGGCTTTCTCCTTTGCGTCATGGGCCAGTGAGTCGTCCACCCTGTGCAGAGATGGCAGAGATGGCTGACAGATGTTCCCTTGGACAGCCTTGGCGAGAGACCAGAATGCACGTGTTCCCGAAGGGAGCCGAACTAGTTTCTCGCCAATTCTGCCGATGTGCTCTGACTTTGCCTTGGCAATGACACTTTTGAAGGACCTAGAGGCGGAATTGTACTTCTTTTTAAGAGCGCTGGTGTTTACATCCCGGGACGTTGATGCGTCAGCCCAGGCCTGGTAGCACTCCTGCTTATAGCGTGATGCTAGTTTACAGGAGCGACCAAACCGTGGCTGGGATCTGCCTCCGATGGGCACCACAGAGGATGGAATAAAAAGTTCCATACCCTGAAGTACCACATCAGCAACAGAATCGGCAACAACGCTGGGATGTCCCGGATGATTGGCGATCCGCAGTCATTGTGCCTTTATATAAAGGTAAAGGTTCACATTTTGACTGCGGGTGCTATCGCGCGATCAGCTTGACCAGTTTAGCAAGTAAAGTCTACTCGAAGATTTTGACACGTAGGATGCAAGAGAAATCGGAAAGATTTCTATGGGAGGCACAATGCTGATTTAGACCTGGAAGAAGATGCACGGATCAAATGTTTTCTCTCCGCATGATCACGGAAAAGCTTCTGGCTGCTTACCAGAGGATTTTTTGTGCTTTTGTGGATCTTGACAAAGCATATGATAAGGTTGTAAGGAAGAAAATGTGGGAACTGTTGCCGGGGTACGGTGTGGATGGTCGATTGCTAAGGGCTGTGCAGTCACTTTACTGTGACTGTAAAGCCTGTGTGCGGGTAGGGCATGACCTGTCACCCATGTTTAGTGTCCAAACGGGCGTGAAACAGGGTTGTGTCATGTCTTTCTGGCTGTTCATACTGTATCTCGACAGCTGTTTACAGAAGCTGGAAGATAGCTGTTTGGGTGTGAAATTGGGTGACATAAAAGTAAATTGTCTGCTGTATGCTGATGATACAGTGCTTATTGCACCATCAGAGGCAGAACTGCAGGCATTAGTCACGTGTATGAAAGAGGAATGTGAAATTAAAGATCTCCGTTTGAATGCTAATAAAACTAAGGTTCTGGTATTTGAAAGGGGTGAAGAGAGAACGAAGTGTGAAATATGGGTAAATCAGGAATGTCTAGAACAGGTAAATGAAATTGTATACTTGGGGAGTGCTTTTAGCCGGGATGGAAGATGTGATTTAGATGTGGACAGGCGTGTCGCTGCCGGGAACAAAGTCAATGGTGCCCTGACTGCGTTAGTCAAAAGGCAAGGCGTAGTGAAGAGTGCACGCCTGCAATACATAACGCAGTGTTGGTACCAACTTTGTTATATGCCAGCGAAACCTGGGTATGCCAGAAGAAGCGTAAAAGCAAGTTGAATGCAGTGGAGATGCGATCTCTTCGTAAAATGTGCGGCGTTACCATGGCCGACCGAAAGCGAAACGAAGAGATTCGCAATATGGCCGGTTTGAAAGATGACCTTATCACAAAAATTGATAAGGGCGTGCTTCGATGGTTTGGGCACGTTGAGCGAATGAGTGAAGACTGATTGGTGAAGAAAATATATAGCGCGAAAGTTAATATTAAAAGGTGTCGAAGTAGACCGAGACTAACTTTCGAAGACCATGTGAGCAAATTGCTCGAAGAGGGGAGGGTCGAGAGTACTCGGATACCTAGACGTGCATGTATGAAGAAGATAATGAATCTGAAAGAAGCGAAAGAGGTATGTAAGGATCGTGACACTTGGCGATCTGTTCTCTCTGGCTACCCCGTCAGGGATTGTGCGTGATGATAAGTAAGTAAGTATTACAAAAATATTTATTGGAAGTATAAATGTCTTTTACCACTGGTTCGGAAAAGGTATCTGTCCTAGAAAGAACCAATACAAAACCAAGCGGGACTTTGACTTAATGCTTGGGTTGGATTTAATTTTATTTATTACAGGATCCCAGGGAGACGATAGCATGAAACAAAATGGAAGAATATTTTATATGACATCACAAAGAAACAATAACACTAGATAAATAAATAAATTACAAAATAATTATGTGAAGTCAAATTAGGTACCAATTTCAGCTAACTGCTGCTATACTAAATGACAGCAGCGCTGATTTTCTAATAGAGCCCAAAATTGACTCCGCGGACGGATATACATTACCTAAAACTAAAAAAAAACTTTCTCTTAGTTTTGATGATGGCAATACCAATTACCTCGCATATGATGAGTCCGATCCGATAGATGCTGAACCATCTATCGGATTCCGTATACATACTCTTAAGCGACTGCGTATTAAAAATCTCACTGGTCAATGTTTGCCATGCTAAGGCCGCCTGGAGATTTACATACACACTCATCATTTAACCGTGTTTGCCTTTTAACTGCCACCTAACTATGACGGTTCACACGAAATGTTAAGGGTTAACGTGAGGACAGATTTTGTTGAAATCTATTTTTTTATTTTTGAACAAAAAAAATGTTAACGTACGCTAGGATTTTCTCAAGTATTTTATGGACAGTTTACGAACATAAATTTCAGAAGAACAAACATCAAAACCCGGAAAAAATACTTGTTCAATGCAAAAGTCATTGCTAGGCCACTGCGTCACGAAGCCGTCAAAAAATGTTAATCCATCGGTTCGCTTTGTCTTTCTTATTGTATACAGCAAAGGGATGGAATAATTTGAGAGGGACTTTCTTTAAGTCCGATTATAATCTGGGTGGCTTCTAGATAAGAGTGAATAGACTTTTCTTAAGTTGAGACTACTATTATCATCTAGGACACTAATAGCTTTTTTTTTCAATTATAAGCTGTTATACGATTTGAAGAATACCTACAAAATTAAAATACTCTTCGGTAAATCAATTACATAAAGTGTATTCTTTATTTTCTGCCGACTTCCAAAAAGGAGACGGTACTCAATTTGAGTGTATGTTTTTTTTTATTTTTTTTTTATGTGTGTTACCTCATAACTATGTACTGGGCGAACCGATTTGGATGATTCTTTTTTTATATGAAAGCTGATAGCTCTCGTGTGGTCCCATATGAATTTGATCATGGTCAGACTAATAGTTTTTGAGTTATTCTAAATAACCTATATTGAAGTCGCTTATATTGAAGTCGGCTGTACAAAATTTTTAATTTTAAATTATATTATTACGTAATTTAAAAAGTATTGTTATATAATTTAAATTAATTATTTAATTCATATAACCAATAACTTTATTCAGTATTTAACTAATGTTAGGCACATGCCTATTAAATATTAAAATACCTAAAAAGGGTGGTTAAGTTTTAAGAAATTTCATATCATAAATTAAAACCGTTCCGCTGAACAGGCTTCCCCATAGATTGCCTCATGGGGGATATTTGCCATAGTTGCCTGGCAAGCAGAAAGACAACCGCTGCTTTTTTATTTTTAGTCGTTATTAAGAAGACGCTGCTGCCCATCTCCTGATTTGTTTCTTTCGGTCGCCTCTTATGACACCCACGGGATGATATGGGATATTGCATAGTATTACACCGCCACTACACTACCGCTGCTGGCTAGTACGGCTGGGTACAACCACCTGCTTGGGATCCTGTAATTAATAAAATTAAAACTAGACCAAAGTATGCCACTGCAAGACTTCAAGACACAGTAATTTCTTTCAGCGTAGATCGGACCAAAAACTAATAATTAAAAAGCTGAAGGTACTCCAGGTTAACTCTGACATCGGGACGTCAAACACCTCAGTCCGTGACCATGGGAAAGCACCCTAAACGACGGTAGTTAAATATTAAAAATGAGTACAATTAAAAAAAAATGTTCGCGTAAATATAAGAAATCATTAACACCAATAACACTTAACTTACATAAAATATTTTGAAAATTGGAAAAAAAATTGAATTTAAAGTTAAAGTATATCGCTTATGGCGAAGTGGGATTGTAATGCAGTACTCGCTTAACAGTTTAATAATTAATTCAGGTCACTTTATCTTATCTGAACTAACTATAACATTAATATTTTTATAATTATGAACAAGCTGATGTTGTTAACAGGTAGGTAGAGACTATCAGTCCGTGGGGCCCACGTACGGTGAAGTTCCTACAGGTACTGTATCTGCGACTACGACTGGTCGTCGCCGCTGGTGATAAGAGGTCTGGTTCTTTTCTCATTCAAAGGCTAAATATAGCCATTAAGCGAGGAAACGCCAAACCGAAGCCAGCGTTCTTAGCACTATACCACTGAGAGTAGGACTGTGAAGTTTTTAGTTTTAGTTTTTTTTTATATTATGGTAATAAATATTGTATATTTTAATTTTATGTAAATAAAAGTCATAAAAACACGTTAGCAAAATGGCGGCCGCTTCAATTGTCTTCTACAAGCGATCACGTAAACGGAAGTTTACGCGCAGTTTCCGCCCGGTGGGACGCGACACTCATGTGTATTCTTCACTCGTTTCCATTTCACCGCACTTGTACAACGGTACCTTAACCTTTTCGGGAACGGATCAAATGTTTGATTACCCATACATATTCAGCCATTCCATAAGCGACTCGTACGGGTCATGCCCCGAAGATGTGGACCTAATCTTTTTTTGAAACGTAAGGACACTAGGATTTTCTCCCGTATCGTGCAGACAGTTTTTATACATAACTTGCACAAGGGCAAACATCCAAACCGGAGCAATTATTTGAAGACCATACATGTACTTGTTCTATGCCGTATTTTGTTTTATTACGTGGTAGAGCCATGCTGCTGCTATATTAGTAGTATAGTTGCAGCACGAATGGGTCGGCTTGACCGAGGAAGGACCACGCTCTCACAGAATACCGGCGTAAAATAGCAGCTTAACGCTGCTGTGTTTCGTATGGTGAGAGTAGAGAACCGGAGAACTTTTTGACTGGAAATGAGGCATTCCATCTTAGATCTCACGGGTGACACGCATCTGCAATTTTGATTTGTAATAGAGGATAGATGTAGATGTCTATGGGCCGCAGCAACCACTTACCATCAAGTGGACCGTGTGCTCGTTTGTCACCCTTAGTCTAATAAAACATTTGAACCTGCAGCGCTCAGCGCCACAATTCAATGCTAAGCCACTGCGCCACGGAGCCGTCAATACGTAATACTTTAGTCTCCTTTTTGCTTTTCACTGATTAGATCAAATATTATTATTTCTAATTTGTATCACCGTATCATGAAAAGGCACTGGAAGAGAATTCATTGACTTATTTCGTCGAGTTCGTCTGTCATGTGAGATTTTTTTTTTTAGAATAAGGATGACAAACGAACACACAGTCCACCAGATTGTAAGTGGATACTGTGACCCATAAACACATCTATCCACGGTTAATAATCAAAATGCAGATACATTGTCACCCCTGAGAACTAAGATGGAAGGCCTCGTTACCAGTAAAAAGGGTCTCCGGTTCTCTACGCCATACGAAACACGCTGCTATTTTACGCTGGTATTCTGTGAGAGCGTGGTCCTACCCTGGTCGAGCCGACTCATTCGTGCTACAACCATTATAGCTGCAGCGCGGCTCTACCACGGCTTCCGATGTTTAACTCTTACTTACCCAGACCGGCAAAGGACAGCAGCGGTAGGGATACGAGGTATGAGTATAATCTTCAATCTGTCAACCAAGCGTTGCGATTAAAGCCAACCCTGCAATAGGCGAGGGTCATGTCCAGCTGCAGAATTTTATCGGTCAATAAAAAGAGATCAAGCATGATTTTATTATAGAATAGCTTCTTTATGGTCTCGCTGTAAATTTAACTGTACCCTAGAAGCTGTGCTTGATAAACACGCCTGTTTTTGCATTCCTTTAATTGGACCAACTTAAAAGCATACTCAGTAGTTCTGGTTTGATATCCTATGCATTTAACGGTGTCAGTCAATTTTCTTGGTACCTACGACACAAGCCTAGAGCTTAGTGCAGATACCAGTGTGTTGTCCAAATTATTTCTATTCTATTTTATTTTTTATGCCTCGTTGTTTCAGTGGTCGCAAACGCAGTTGCTGATCATGAAGTCCCGGGATCGAATCCTGAGTCAGGCTAAAATCAGTTATTGCATTTTCTGTCAAGAAATTCTCATTTCCGATTCAGGAAGTTGGCGATGTTTCACCATCGCGCCACGGAAAGCACGTAATCTCGTTAGTCCTGCCCTTGATCTATCTCCGGTCTTGTCGGCTTACCGTCCCATCGGACTATGAAAGTGGGGGAATAGAGAGTACACCTGTGTTTGTGCATGCACTCTTGCACTTTAATCTTGTCCTACACAGATTGCTAGTCTTCGTTGAAAATAGCCGCCGTGTCCGGAATTCCGTCTGGAGGTTATTACCGCTCATCGAAAATCCACTCCTTTCATTTCTGAGAGGGTTTAAAAGCAATCAAATGTTCGCCAACGGAGTAAATACAACCGTGTGTCCGCCGCACTGCCCCCATACGTGTTGGCGTGCTTCACATCATGTTTTTGAAATATTATTTTGAATTCCTCACGATTAATTCTTTCAGCCCCGAGCACGTGGCAAATCAGCACTTAAAAATGTGCCGGCGAGGATCGAACCCGTACCCCTGAAATTTACAGCGAGCGCATAGCCCCCGAGCCACTATGGTATGACGATAGTATAGGCCGATAATTTAAAATTAAAAATTTTGTACAGCCGACTTCAATATAGGTTATTTAAGAATAACTCAATAACCATTGGTCTGACCTTGATCAAATTCATATGGGACCACACGAGAACTATCAGCTTTCATATAAAAAAAGAATCATCGAAATCGGTTCGCCCAGTACAAAGTTATGAGGTAACACAAATAAAAAAAAAAAAAAAAAAAAAAAAAAACATACACCCAAATTGAGTACCGTCTCCTTTTTGGAAGTCGGCAGAAAATAGTTGAATGCTCACGCGTTTCCTGTTCCAGTACCTGGGTTATTGACAGTTAAATAGCATATTAAATAATCATATCATTCACGAACTTCCGCTGAGGTAACGTGCGGTTGTTGTCTTTTTGTGTTTCTGTATTTAAAAGCGTTTAGTGTTCTTTTAGTAGCTGTTTTGCATTAAATAATTAAAAATTAAAAATTTTGTACAGCCGACTTCAATATAAGCGACTTCAATATAGGTTATTTAAGAATAACTCAATAACCATTGGTCTGACTCTGATCAAATTCATATGGGACCACACGAGAACTATCAGCTTTTATATAAAAAAAGAATCATCGAAATCGGTTCGCCCAGTACAAAGTTATGAGGTAACACACATAAAAAAAAACATACACTCGAATTGTGTACCGTCTCCTTTTTGGAAGTCGGCAGATAAAGTGCATAACACCCCTACTTTTTTAAACAAAATAGCAGTTGTCAATGTTTGAAACTTTTATAGATTTTTAACCGACTTCAAAAAGGAGGAGGTTCACAATTCAGAGTGTATGTTTTCTTTTATGTATGTTACGCAATATCTTCGCAGATTCTGAACCAATTTTGATGAATATTTTTTTATTAAATAAGTTACATTTCAGCGGTGGTTTCGTATATATTTGGAGAAAAAATTCCACCTCTAATAATAGCAAATAAATAACTTCTTTCTTACCAATTTGAAGTCAGTTTTTACTTTTTATTTTAAAACATAATTATCTTTTTAAGCCTTCCTAAGTTGCTGAATGAATAGCTTCTAATATTAACTGTTTCCTCGTGCACCTCATATAGTTACGGAGAACGAATCGTTTCTCGAATATAGAAATCGAGCAAATATTATTAACAAGCACAATGGTTAGAACACTAATAAAATATCTGGCTGCGTAAAGCTGTAAAGTCTACTGAAGAAAAATAATTCAACTATTAGTCAATTCCGTACCAAAACGAATCTAACGCACCCAATATGTTGAAATCCATATAGTAGGTACCTAAACATAAAAACAGATCGGAAACGCATTACTTATTTCATATAAACCATTTTTTTTCGGTCTCACTTTCATTAATTTTTATTGGTAATCGATTATAAAAATATTCGTTTATCAACATCACTAATTTAATTATTTTTAAAAATGGTCGTTTAGATGGTTGGTTATCTTTTTAATCTTATCTAATTCGAAACGTCCGCAAACAACAGTACTCCTAACAAATGTCTCTCAATGTCCGTAAGTGGAGGGGGCACTTCCCGCCATCCGGTCTAAATATAAACGGGGGGCATGCGGTGGTGGAGGCAGAGGGAGGGGTAGGCCGTCGACCCTAGCAGTCCAGACCTTATGACGGAAGGAACGGGGTCCATTACCCACAATTGACTAAACCAATAGCCCGCAGAACCATCATTTCAATCGACCAGCGACGTCGAGGCGTTACTATATATTTTTTTCTGCCGACAGGTTCTTTTTTTTTCAATTTTTGGTAAATATTTATAGATTGTAGAAAATACTTATTGAAAGTTATTTTAATGTTTAATTTACCGCTGGTTTGGAAAATACCTTTCGCAGGAATAACCAGCCAGAAACCCAGTAGGACTTATTTTAAAAAAAGAACAAATTTAAATATCATTTTATTTCAATTTTACAATCATGTATTATTATATATATTTTTTACTATCACTAGCCAGTGCAAGACTATTCCTTGACAAGATTCCTACCAAGGATGATTCGCGAGGTTATTGAAATTAAAAAAAACATCCTCATTTCAACAGAGAAGATGGATGGGTGCTGCCATCTTGGCATTAATTAATAAAATTAAATCCAGGCCTTAGCATACCACTGCAAGACTTCAAGATACTGTAAGTTCGTTCTGTGTATATCGGTCCAAAAATATATATTATTTAAAAACTGAAGGTAGCAGGGCTACCTATGACATCGGGACGTCAAAGACCTCAGTCCCTCTGTGACCATGGGTGCTGTAAAGCACTCGAAACTTCGGGAATTAAAAAATTAAATTAAACGCGATAAAATCCGTAAAATACAGTTTCATTTAATGTGTAGTCTTAGCGTAAATATAAGAATTCATTATACTATAACCCTCTACCACGTATAATATATTTTTAACGTGGTAGAGCCATGCTGCAGCTATATTAGTAGTATAGTTGTAGTACGAATAGGTCGGCTCGACCGGGGAAGGACCACGTTCTCACAAAATACCACCAGCGTAAAATAGCTCCCTAATAATGCTGTGTTTCGTATGGTGAGTGTAGAGAACCGGAGACCCTTTTTACTGGAAAAGAGGCATTCCATCTTAGTCCTCACGGGTGACAACGCATCTGCGTTTTGATTCGCAAACGAGGATAGATGTATATGTCTATGGGCCACAGCAATCACTTACCATCAGGTGGACTGTGTGCTCGTTTGTCACCCTATACTATAAAAAAAATTCTATGATGTGCTATATATTTGACGGTTCCGTGCCGACGGCGCGGCGCGTGAATCGTACAATAGGTTTAAATTTGGACCCTTGTGACGCAATACAGTCCACATCAGATATGGAATACATTATTGTCATGCTAAGTTATACGTTCCGAAGCTCCGCCGTTGAATGTAGGGTTACCAGATGGAAAATTTAATTGTCTTGTACTGACAAGTAACATGATTGCCAAAGAATAATCCTTACATTTCGTTTGCAAACGTAATTAACAAGCGTGAACAAGAAACTAAATAATTATTAGTGTGTGCAATTTCAATCCACACCGCAGATTCCACCCTTTTTACGCAAAGACCTACTGTATTTTATTGAAAAATTGAAAAAGCCTGACATTTACAAAATCCGACCGCAATCCTGACAAAACCCAAAAGTCCTGACGCGTCAGGGCAAATCCTGAAATATGGTAACTCTAGTTGAGTGGCACATTTGGGGGACGATATTGCAGTGTGCTTTTCCGATAATAACGAAAATAACCAAAACACAGTGGGGTCAAACTGACTTGTTTAAACCTCTTTTGCTTTCAAAACTTTGGCCCCGATCGGGGAAACGTTTGGTTTTCAAATCCTAACTATATATTGGGGGTTTAAGTTTAAATCTGTCTTATTATAATAAAATATTTAGACACCTTGAATTCTAAGAAAAACTACATTAATTTACTTGATCTATACATTTCGGGCACCTCGAGGAATGGTCTTATTTTTCAGTAAAACTTTATGGTCTACAAAGTCTATGATGGAAATTTTGTACCGCCTCCTGCGAACAATTTTTGGAAATTAAAAATTTAGAAACCCGATTTGAAGCTCGACGAACGAAACGATGAAACCAAAAAGAGACACTAAGAAGACAAACACATACATCTATAGGATTTAGCCTGCCAAAGAATGAGATAGTATACAACATACAGGAACCTATTTATCTCCGTTTCATTGTCTGAGGGTTTCACTTCGACCGCGTGAAGTTTTCACAATAGAGATATGCTGTTACAGGTACACCAGAATATAACGAAGTCCACTGGATGGTTTAGATTCACAATTGGACCCGGTAGGTGGCGCTGTTGTCGTCGATCCAGAAATCACACGTGCGAAGCCAACGCTATCGCATCGGATCGCTACCGGTAGACGAAGTCTGGAGCGGCCCCCCATTGGGTGGAGTGACGAGTTAATAAGACATGTATGAAGTTGATGGATGCATGACTCAGGACCGTGCTTTGAGATATTGGAGGAGGCCTATGTTCAGCGGTGGACTTGTGGATAATTTTTTAAATATAAAATGTGTGCGTATAAAAATTGTGCTTATAGTACATTTCTACCTAAAATTAATAGATTTTCAATTTTTACCTATACGAATAAATAAAATTGAAGTGTCTGGTTATAATCTCAGAATAGCAGCTTTTTACTAAATGCTTGAAAGTATTTACGGTACTTAAAATAAAAACATTAATTTTTTACATTTTTGTCTGTCTATTTGTTTCGGCTATCCTCCGAAATAGCTGAACCGATATTGACGGGACATAGATAACTGTGACTTACTTAGGTTACTTTTATTTTAGTAAAGTAAAGAGGCACCACGCGAAAAAAACTCTAAAATCTAATGGTAATAAATTCGCGGTATACGCGTAAGATGAAATAGCGGGGAACAGGTAGTTTAAAAATATATTCTTACATGACAGATTTCAAGATTGATAATATAAAAAAAACTTAATTTTAAGTGTTTTTTAGGGTTCCGTACCTCAAAAGTAAAAAACGGAACCCTTATGGGATCTGTTTGTTGTCCGTCTGTCTGTCTGCCAAGACACCTTTTCTCAGGAACGCGTGGAGGTATCAAGCTGATATTCATATCAAATACTCAAGTCCACTGTTCCTTTGAGCTGTTAACAAATCAAAGCCCACGCAATCAAAAGATACAGCCGTTAATGCCGCAAATTTTCGACATTTGCAAGGGAATCAAAACCTACAGGGTACTTCCCGTGAACTCAAAATCTTGAAATTTGGTATGAAGCAACGCTCTATAGCACAGATAAAGGAAAAATTGCGAAAAGCATAAATTTTTAGTTACATCATATAATAAAAATATTTTTAATAATTTTAAACTTATATATCTACGGATATGTTCGGAACCCTCGGTGCGCGAGTCCGACTCGCACTTGGCCGGTTTTTTTTCTATAATTGTGCACTCCACAATTATAGATCTGCAGTTTTTTTTATTCAAGCTCTACGCGGACGAAATCGCTGGTAAAAGCTAGTACACAATTATAGAGTTAATAAAAGAAAAACAAAAGGACGACAAAAGTCGCCTGACACATTCAGAATGAGATGCGATAATAGTCTAACACCGTCATTACGTTAAACAATATTACCTCTGTAGAATTTTTGCGAGGGGGTGGCGTGAATATGGACCGCCCACCCCCTGTCTACAGGTCGATAAGTTAATTTTAAGCAGGTCGATGTCGGCTCCACCGCAGACTCGAATTCAACGACCAACTTAAGAGCGTTATTTGTTATTGTGATTGAGGAAAACCAGTGGAAGTAATAGGCCCCAATAAATTATAGCGTTAATTTTTGTTGGGTTTCAATAAAGCATTCGAGTCAAGGAAGTAGAGTGCATAAAACAGCTTTTGAAATTTTTTTACTCTAGATTTTTGCGTATTTAGGAGTCTACTTTTTCCGTCGGACGTCATCAGTGGGACTAGATTCTATGGATATTATCGCATATATTAACTTGGACTGAGGTGTTCGACGTCCCAATGTCATACATAGTTAACGACGACAAACCTCTGTCACTCTTGCTATCTGCGTGAAATAATTACCTACAATCGCCAGGCACCTCAGGTTACATACGGTTCTAGGCGAGTAAATTTTAATGTTTTTACCACTGTTTACGTACATAGTTTTTTGTAAATACTGGTTGAAATAGTTTTTGTTTAGTACTTGTTTAGTATATTTAATTAAAGGAAAAAAAATTGAAAAAGTTTTAATGTGTGTATATTACCTATATCTCCCCGAGTGAGCGTGGGTGCTGGAAAGCACCGAAAACGTTGGGAATTAAAAATAAGAACAACTACATGCGATTAAATCCGTAAAAGTAGTTTTATTCTATGTGTAGTGTTCGCGTAAATATAAAAAGTCATTAGTATACCTATGTATATATCTATTTCTTGAATTATAATTGCAAAACGTCGTTTCTTCTATAATTGTTGCGTGGATGGATGCTTAACGAGCAAGTAAAAGGATTCAGATTTATAAAAGTTTTTTAGGTATTTTAAATTATTAAGTACCAATCTTAGCTGTAGTAAGTAGGTAGCTATGGTCAACCATGAAATTGTACGGAATGTATACAAATCTAAATACATAAACTACCCGGGTGTTTCCATAGCAAAAACAAGGATTAGGTAATAATTTAACTACAGAAGTACCTAATTACAGAACTTACTGTAGAACGCCGATTATCCGAACGCCGATTAACCGAATCGCCAATTATCCGAATCGGTCCTCAGCGTAATATAAAAAATTAAAACCAAGTACTGTAAGTAAGTAATGTTACTTACTTACAGTACTTGGTTAACTGATATTAAAAATAACACTGAAAATATTTTAAGTTTTGTGACTGCGTCGGAAACTGGTGATGGATGTTTTTCGCGAAAAGTAATGAAAAAGGCAAATGATGAACAGCTTGAGGATGCTGTTTTTACGTGGTTTCTGCAGCAACGATCTATTGGACAACCGATTTCAGGATCGTTTTAATGTGAAAAGGCGCAAATGATCAGTGAAAAAATGGGTGTAGCTGGTTTTACATTTTATAAAGTGTAAAACTATTTATAAACTTAATAAAGTTTATTCTATGTGTGACAGTTCATTTTTCTATATTATATACCAGTCTATGTCCGATTATCCGAATTTTCGATTATCCGAATCGACCCCGGTCCCAATTAATTCGGTTAATCAGCGTTCTACTGTAGTTGAAATTTACATCACTATTGAAGTATCTATACTTACTTACCTATACTTGTCTTTCATAATGAAAATATTTTAAGTTACAATAACACAAAATACTGAAATTGAAACTTTTTTACAAGATTTTTAACTAAGTAGAATACGATTACACATTTCTGTTAGGGATCGTATTTCGGGTTTATTTGATGTTTACAATACCCTACCTATTTCAACCGAGCTAAGAAGGCTCGGAAGAACTCATACTGAACTCGGAAGAAGAGTGTTAATGGCCTTGCAAATTGGGCATCAAAGAACTCACATAGTAGTGAAAATATGGTCAGGCGATCATAGTCAGAACAGTTACCTTACCTAAGTAACTCACTTACCATTTCGCAATGTATTTTTTTACTTTTTATTGACAGCCCTTAGTATAGCCCTTCGATAGCAGTTTAATGTCGTTGTGTTTCGTATGGTGAGTGTAGAGAACCGGAGACGTATATTACTGGACACAAGGCATTCCATCTTAGTCCTCAAGGCCGACAATGCATATGCAATTTAATTTTTAATCGAGGATAGATGTAGATGACCATTGGCTACAGAATCCACGTACCGTCAGGTAGACTGTATGCTTGTTTGTTACCCTTATCCTGTAAACAAAGTCCACGAACTACAGCAGCCATAGATTGTACGATCGTTTGTCACTTCAGGTTTTAAAAAATATAGACATATATCCTCGATTAAAAACGAAAACGCCAGACAGACATTTTGGTGTCGATGTAGATAGAATGCTTAGTTACCAGTAGAAAGAATATCTGGTTTTCGTCACTCCCCATACGAAATACACATCATACTATATATTTTACACTGGTATCATGTGATAGACTGTAGCCATAATACATTACATCGCGGCTCTACCTCGTAAACGTGTACTCTTTATATAATGTAATTAGTTTTTGTTTGATCAAAGGCCTTATCGCGGATCCATTCCCGTTTTATTTAAACTTTTTGTCATTTTTTTAACTTAGTATTTGACTATAACCCAGCTGAAGGTAAGTGGTGATGAAGCCCTAGATGGTAAATCACACTGTCTTGGCGTATCTAAAACCTATTGTATCTTGCCTTTAGGTATGGTGTGTAGAGTACAAGGAGAACCATCGTATAAGGGGCGAAAGTTGAAAAAGTGTCCTACTATTTACTGAAAATAGAGGTTCCAAAACCTACCACAATAGCGCTGGCGTCTGAAAAACTACGATATGAAGATAGTTGTTGTGAACGGAGTGAAGTCAGCTGAATTCAAATATTTAAAAAATTTCATGATTAGAGTAGTTAGTAAAATGCCAGTAATAAAAATCTCAACTATTTACGTAGTACAAAACCAAGCGGATTGGTCGGTCCTTGTTTATTTCTCCATATTATTCTAATTACTTTTGGTGCTTTTTTTTAAATTTATCCTATGCTACTGCAGCGCCACCCGTATTGGACACGTTTTTAGCGACACCTTTCATATATAGAGATGGTCCTCCTTCTACTCTACAATCCATACCATTAGGATAGTCACATTATAATCGGATAGAATGAGATGCTGGTAAAAATTATTCCACTCCCTTTCTGTATGCATTACGAAAGACGAAGCAAACGGTTTGGTTCAAGTGCGTGAAATATCGACAGCCAGATGGTGAAGGCCCGCCAATCGCCGTGGTGGTCCGATGGTGAAATGGTTGGGAGGTATTAAGCCATGTCATTACTGCGCTCACACTCCAAAATCCATCCTATAGAATACTACTACTATAATATACTAAGATTGGTTTTACACATTACAAGTCCACTGCTGACAATAGTCCTCCCGCAAAGAATGCATAAATCACGGTCCTGAGCCACTTGTGGCCATCGACTTCCTGCATTTCTTATTAGGTCGTCACTCAATCCAGTGATGGGTTGCCGTACACATCGCTTACCTGTGCGAGGGTAGCACTCGAGAAATTTTTGTAGATCATCATCATCATCATCATTACAGCCCTTCACAAGTCCACTGCTGAACATAGGCCTTCCCCCAAAGAATGCCACAAAGCACGGTCCTGAGCCACCTGCATCCATCGACTTCCTGCATGTCTTACCAGGTCGTCACTCCATCTCGTGGGGGGACGCCCTACACTTCGCCTACCGGTACGAGGCTGCCACTCGAGAACCTTTCTTCCCCATCGGTTGTCGGTTCTTCGAGCTATATGGCCGGCCCACTGCCACTTCAGCTTACTAATCCGTTGGGCTATGTCGGTTACTCTGGTTCTACTGCGGATATCCTTATTCCTAAGTTTATCACGCAGAGAAACTCCGAGCATAGCCCTCTCCATAGCTCGCTGAGCGACCTTGAGCTTCCTCATACGGCCAGCAGTGAAGGACCACGTCTCAGTTCCGTAAGTCATCACTGGCAACACGCACTGGTTGTACAATTTCGTTTTAAGGTTTTGAGGTATGTCTGACGAGAAGATGTGTCGTAGCTTCCCGAACGCTGCCCAGCCGAGTTGAATCCGTCGATTGTAGATCACAACTACTTAAATGTACTTTTACACGTTAAGTGAAATTGAGGGACACTGTATACAAAGACATTGTTACAAAAAGGATTTTTTCCTTAAGATTTAACTTGTTTTACTTAAATAGATATTAACGAAATAAAAGACAAAATAAGAATAAAGAATTTGAGTTACGCCAGCTCTAATGAAATTGTTAATTGTAATATTAAATATCGCAAAATTTACATATTTGACGGTAGAGAAATTTCAAAATTTTCGAAACAAAAAATGTACACTTTTCGGTGTACCTATTTGGTATAGAATAAGGGTGACACAAGAACACACTGTCTGGTAACTGGTAAATGGATGCTGTGCCCTACAGATAATTACATTTATTCTCGATTAATAATTAAAGTAAAGATGCATAGTCACCCCTGAAGATTAAGATGGAATGCCTCGTTACTAGTAAGAATATCCGGTTCTCTACACACACCGTACGGAATACTGCTGTTGCGTTCACGTTGGTGTTTTGTGAGATCACATTCCTAGCCCGGTCGAGCCGACCCATTAGTGCCGCAACCATAATATAGCTGCAGCGTGGTTCTACCACAACTGACTTCTAATTGTACCACAAAATGGTGAACGACCTGTCTGACTCCTATCTACTGCTTTCATTATCTTAGTTTATTTTATTGACATTAAAGGGCACTGTACTTATTTCTTAAAACTTATCCATAAAAGATAATGATGGAACAGGCTGCAATTCAATTGGTCTAAAATCGGCTGTTCTACAATTTCTATAAAGAAAATAAACAATGGCTGAATATTGACGTCCGTTATCGATCCACTACCATAAAATTGGCGAAAGCACTCCAGCTACAGCGGCGGTTAAATTTGGCACGGCCAAAATAATATATTTAATTGTTATTAATGGAATTTTCTAGTTAATAATGGAGAGCCTTATACAACGTTGAAAAAAAAATTATCACCTTAATAGAATCAAGCGTTACTTTGCAGAAGTGTTTTATATTATAGATGATCAAAATTAATTAGCTAACAGCCTCGTAATAAAATAAAATAATGTGTTACCTAGTTTGAAGAGCACCTCCCACATTCAATCAATTGAAAGAAAGAAAGAAGAAGAAGAAAGAAAGATTTTTTTTATAATTATAATTACATAATTTACAATAATTTACAATTGCGTGCACTATCTCCGTCACCGCATACCCCGACACCACTACACTAGAAAAGACTCCACCGTCGATAATGCAACACTGACTCGTGTTCCGCTCCTAAACGAAGCATCCTCAGGTGAAATCGATTCTGCGGTGGCTGATCGCGGTCTTAGCATCAGGGACACATAATGTTACTGTATATTATTTTTATCTAAGCTTGTTAATTTTATCACGTTCTGCGGACACAACAGTGCCCCCGCCAAGTCGAGCTAAAAAGCGGCACGGACGTACCATCCTTTTCTCGAAGCAGTTCAGGCCATTTTCGACTAACATAACTATGTTGTGGATAAAACTAGAAGCCTGATTTTTTAATTAGGCATTGTATAAACTCGGTATATTTCAAATTTCATTAAATTTGAACCAGCAGTTTAAGAATTATAACTAGTCAAAGTTTCTTACTTTTGTCACTGACTCACCGATCATCAAAACTTTAAAGCACTTCTAACAGACATAGAAGCTTCAAATTTGGAATACAATTATTATTTAGTATATAAATCAAGGAAAAATTAAAATATTTTGCAATTTCAGTCCATTTTTCAAGATACACTGACTGCATAAATAACTTTGTAATCCCATTTAAATATATAGGATTACAAAGTTACATTTGCAGTGAATGAATCTTAATTTTAGAAAAATCTTTAAAATATAAAAGATTTTTAGTAATAATGTGGTCACTATAAGATGATAAGGTTAACTAATTACGTAATTACTTAAGACAGAAGGACCCTTAAGTAGAGACTGAATAAATTAACCGACTTGGTATTACATGGATCTCACAACTTTTTACGGTAGAAGAACTGTCATTTTCATGAACATTCGAGGGTGTTGAAGCCGATAGTGCTGTCGAAATGTAAATCCAAGATGGCGGCTAAATTAGATACCAACTTTTTCATCATGGGTGTCATTTTCATGGTTTTCGAGGGTGTTTAAGCCGATAGGGTTGTCGAAATGTAAATCCAAGATGGCGGCGGCAATAGGTATCAATTTTTTCATCATGGGTGTCATTGTCATGGGTTTCGAGGGTGTTGAAGCCGATAGTGCTATCGAAATGTAAATCCAAGGTGGCGGCTGCAATAGGTATCAATTTTTTCATCATGGGTGTCATTTTCATGGGTTTTGAGGGTGTTGAAGCCGATAGTGTTATCGAAATGTTAATCCAAGGTGGCGGCTGCAATAGGTATCAATTTTTTCATCATGGGTGTCATTGTCATGGGTTTCGAGGGTGTTGAAGCCGATAGTGCTATCGAAATGTTAATCCAAGGTGGCGGCTGCAATAGGTATCAATTTTTTCATCATGGGTGTCATTCTCATGGTTTCCGCGGCTGTTGAAGCCGATAGTGCTATCTAAATTTAAATCCAAGGTGGCGGCTGCAATATGTATCAATTTTTTCATCATGGGTGTCATTTTCATGGGTTTTGAGGGTGTTGAAGCCGATAGTGCTGTCGAAATGGAAATCCAATATGGCGGCTGAAGTAGGTACCAACTTTTTCATCATGGGTGTCATTTTCATGGTTTTCGAGGGTGTTGAAGCCGATAGTGCTGTCGAAATGCAAATCCAATATGGCGGCTGAAGTAAATACCAACTTTTTCATCATTGGTGTCATTTTCATGGTTTTCGAGAGTTTTGAAGCCGATAGTGCTGTCGAAATGTATTTAAACTACTTTAAAAAAATCCGTATAATCATATTACACGTAATTTTTTTAATGCGCGTAAGGCATGCCGAATTGGATTTACCAATTTTTTTTATATAGGATAAGGGTGACAAACGATTACACAATCCACCTGATGGGAAGTGGTTGGTGTGGCCCATAGATATTGCATGTCGAGTGCAAAGCGCATAGGTATGTTCTACTACCGCCTAAAATTCAAGATTCCAACGTTTCGTCGCATGAAATCGTATCTAGCAATCATATTATACATAATATAAATGATATAAAAAGCACATTGTCAAAAAGATAATTGATTGTTGAACTTATTAATATATTTTTTAAATCTATTAATTGCTATTTTTACATTAAAAAGGGGTTTTAGTGGCTTATGGTGTGGATTTATCAAGTCTGTGTGGCTTTGTAAACACAATAACTTTTGAAAATATCAATTGTTCAACTCAATCTATTTTTAAAACTCTTCATCTATCATGTGGGAAGCCACGTCCAAACCAAAACGTCCACTTATTATCCGATGAACTTTGTATTCTCTTGTCATCATTATCCTTTAAAATAAATAAATACAAATAACTATTTCAAATGATGTTGTTTGTCTTTCAACAATGAACGACCTTTCGGAAAATTTACAACAGAGTCGTGATTGAGCCCTGTCCTAAGCAGGATTTCCTTTGCAGGTCGGAGTTCGGACAGGACAATCCAATTTAAGACAATGTTCAACATTGTCGACGGGCTGTGAACACCTATCGGCGTTTATACTCATTCACCTATGTTCTACGTTCGCTTTGTTCCCTTGCTTTTATAGGATGCAAATATACATAAGTCCCCAATTGTTTGTAGACTGCTTTGTGCGATGTTGAGTAGGTACCTCTCCTATTTTAGCACGTACATGTATTTCAATATTATTAATTTGTTATTTTTACGTTGTTTTTATTAACTTAACTTTTATTAGCATGACGGCTCCGTGGCGCAGTGGCTTAGCAATGAGTTGCAGCGATTGGGGCTGCGGGTTCGGATTCCGCACGAAAAATGTATGGCCTACAAATAATTGTTCCGGGTCTGAATGTTTGTATGTGTGCAACTTATATATGTAAACTGCCTCTATAATACAGAAGAAAATCTTATTGGTGCTGTTAGCATATGCGGCTATGACAGCTTCATCGAACTCAGAGCTCGCGGCCTGAAAGGCCAAACTCGCATTCATGTATTACTGTTCGGATCGAATTTAGTAATTGATTTTAAACTAACTTTACGCTAGAAACTTGTAATTTTGAACACAGCTCAAAATCGGAAGACAATTTAAGAATATGAAAAGATGGTGAATTTATTACTCCGTTATTGAGAAGATTTTGGTTCAAGTCTGAGTAACTAACATCTGCATAATCAATGACAGGCAAGATAAGTGTTTGAACAAACATATGCTTAGTTTTGTATGGAAGAAAGTTTTTCAGACGGTAGCGCGATCTTATCGCTCAAAATAAATGTATAAGAATTCTAGCAAATATTGAGTCTAGAGAAAGCTGTAGACCATATTTTATACAATACAAGATATTAACAGTTACATCTTTATACATATTAGAATCATGTAAATTAGTAAGAAAAAATATAGATATATTTCAAAAAACTGGTGATAATAGTATAAATAGACATAATATACAACTTAGGAAGAGAAATAAATGAATATTGCCTAAAACCACTTTATCTTTATACAGTTCTGGACCATATTCCATGGCAGTTAAATTATATAATACATTACCCACAGATATAAGAGAGATGGAAGAATATAAGAAATTTGTGATAGCACTAAATAGCTTTTTGATTAAGAAATGTTACTATAAATTAGATGAATATTATGTTAAATAGAAATAAATAAATAAATATAGTAATATGACATATACTAAATACTGCAATAATATCTGTAATGTATAAAAATATATATTAGTATTAGAATTAAGGTATTAGAAATTAAGGCTAACTTTATTTGATGTTGTTATACCCTTGCTGGGTGCATGTGCTGTAATGTGTCACACAAAACCACATGTAAATGCAATAAATGAATAAATAAATAAATAAATAAGGCAGCAGTGACTTTACGGCTGACCTCAGTGACTTGTTTTCCCATTTCCACGTTTTTATTCATGTATAGACCCAAGTTTTTACACAATCAGAGAACGGGATCAAATTATCATTATAAAATACGGGTGGCAAGCAACTGACGTCAAATTTTGCCAGCATTATTGAACTGCCAACAATCATTGCTTGACATTTAGATGGATCGACAGAAATGCCAAACCACGATGACCAGTCATAAATGGCTTTCAAATTATGGTGTGTGTACATTTTTACTGTTTACAATACAAATTAGTCTGTATTGGACCCCAATCCTCATTGATGTAAAAGTTAATTCAAAATTGTTTAAGAACAATATTGTAAATAGTAATTTTAGTAGAGAATTAAATGTCTTTTTTTTTATAAAACTGAATTGACAAACGAATTTACAGTCCGACGTAGTATGTAGCTTCTTCAGTCCTTGTATACCTGCAGCGAACTTCAAACTAGAAGTCTAGAGATCCGTTGCCAACTTCAGAGTTCGACTAAGATGTAATGCCTCACAGCTTAGAGGAACATAGATATATTATCATGTATTGGGAACATAGATCACTAATAAAAAACTAGATACACAATCCCATGTAAAAGTTCTCTAAAACCTGTCGCCAATTGTTTTGATGTAATTATAGTTGAAATAAATACACATTAATGCAATTTGACCGCATCCAGCGCAGAGCGGTTCGAATCATCGACGACCGAGTTCTTTCCGATCGGCTTGACTCACTGGCACTGCGTAGAGAGGTTGCATCTCTTTGCGTATTTTATCGCATCTACCACGGGGAGTGCTCTGAGGAGTTGTTCGGACTAATTCCAGCCGCTCAATTTCACCATCGCACATCGCGACAAAACTCGCGATACCATCCATATCATCTAGATGATTGGCGGTCCACCACTGTGCGATTCAGAAGAAGTTTTCTCCCTCGCACAACTTCCTTGTGGAATCGATTACCACCAGCGATTTTTCCGGACCGATACGACTTAGGGACCTTCAAGAAAAGAGCCTACTCCTTTTTAAAAGGCCGGCAACGCATCTGCGATTCCCCTGGTGTTGCAGTTGTTCATGGGCGGCGGTAGTCACTTACCATCAGGTGAGCCGCATGCTCGTTTGCCCCTCTCCTATAAAAAAAAATTAATGCAAATTCAACCTTAACTGCATTGTTTAAAGTTGTATTCACAAAGCTGCGTACAAATTAAAAAGCGCACCCATATGTTCGAGTGGGCGCTCATTCGGTAAGGACATTTTTAAGGTTCCGTAGCCAAATGGCAAAAAACGGAATCCTTATTGATTCGTCATGTCTGTCTGTCTGCCCGTCCCGTATGTCACAGCCACTTTTTTCCGAAACTATAAGAACTATGCTGTTGAAACTTGGTAAGTAGATGTATTGTATGAACCGCATTAAGATTTTCACACAAAAGTAGTAAAAAAAAAACCAATAAATTTTGGGCGTTCCCCATACTTAGAACTGAAACGCAATAACTTTTTTTCCATCAAAGGTATCTATGGATAGATCTTCAAAAATGATAATTAGGTTTTTTATATAATTATTTTCTAAACTGTTTAGTTTGCGCGACAGACACTTCCAAAGTGGTAAAATGTGTGTCCCCCCCCCCCCCCCCTGTAACTTCGAAAATATGAGAATGCTAAAACTAAAAAAATTATATGATGTACATTACCATGTAAACTTCCACCGAAAATTGGTTCGAACGAGATCTAGTAAGTAGTTTTTTTTTAAACTTCATAAATCGTAAATTATGTTACTTGCTGATACGGAACCCTTCATGGGCGAGTTCGACTCGCACTTGGCCGCTTATTTTTTGTCACTGATTGTGTATCTAGTTTTTTATAAGTGGTCGACGATTGGGAACCTTAAAGTCTGTAATTTTGCCGGCCCTCTTTACCTTTCACACCGGAACACCGCAAGCACTAGTATACTTGGCGACATAAATAGGTAAGAGGAAAGTACCGTACCACCCAGACGGCTCCTATGCAAAGTCCTACATAGGTGTATACTTTATATGGGGAATTGTATATTAGCTTCCACTACCCCATATCATCCCGTGGGCATCGTAAGAGGCGAGAGAGGGAAAGAAATCGTTAGCTGGACAGCAGCGTCTTACTAATAACGTCTAAAAATAAAAAAATGAGGTTGCCAACCTACTTGCCAAACATTGAAACTTTGGCAAATATCCCCCTATGAGGCAATCTATGAGGCGGTCTATGTTCAGCAGTGACTTCAATAGGCTGCAACGGTAACGGTATTCTGTGATGGCGTAGGGATCGAACGGCGTAGTTTTTGACTTTCAAGTTCTGTGTAAAGGCCAATGTTGAATAAAGATATTTTGACTATGATTTTGAATTTGTAGGGTTCAGTATGCGGGTTTTCTTACACTGCCATCAACATAATACCGTTACCGTTACAGCCTGTAAAAGTCAACTGCTGAACATAGTCCCCCATACATTACCTCATAGAGGGGATTTTGCTATAGTTGTAAAATCACGGTTGATTTAATAATTTCACCTCATGCTATGTGCTCATGTGCTCCTGGTAGATTATCTTCTCATACTGAAAGCAAAAAATAGGACTTTGTTCATAATTTTAAAATTCTTTATCTATTCTGCCAAATATATTTCGTCCCCCTCAAAGTAATCCTCCCCCCGGCCGCAATACACTTATGCCAACGTTTTTTCCAACCCTCGTAACAGTTGTTAAAGTCAATTTCCGGAATAGCCTTCAATGCGCGTAGCGATGCACGTTTAATGTCTTCAATTGACTCAAAACGGTTTTCCCGGAGCGGCTTGAGTTTGCTGAACAGCCAGAAGTCGCACGGAGCTAATGCAGGCGAATACCGTGGTTGTGGAACGATATTGGTTGAATTTTCGGCGAAAAACTCACGAAGAATCAATGGAGTATGCGACGGTGCATAATCGTGGTGCAAGAACCAAGAGTTGTCGGCTCATAATTCCGGCCTCTTTTTACGAATAGCTTCGCGCAAACGACGCATAACACTCAAATAGTATTCCTTGTTGACAGTTTGGCCGGTCGGAAGAAATTCGGAGTGTACCACACCTCGATGATCGAAGAAAAATGTCAACATGACCTTGATTTTTAATTTGCTTTGACGTGGTTTTTTCGGCTTCGGCTCACCTTTGGCACGATATTCGGCCCGATTGATCGTCTGTTTCCGGGTCGTAAGCGTAGATCCAAGACTCGTCGCCACAATACATTTAATGACATCCTGGTAATCGGAAAGCATTGTTTCACAGACGTCAACGCGACGCTGTTCTTCAAGAAAATTGAGTGATTTTGGAACCAATCGTGCGTTCAATTTTCTTAGGCCCAAATGATCTTTTAAAATGATTTTCACTGATCTGAATAATTTGTACCAATCAAAAATACTTGCTCGCGACATACAATAATCACCGAAGGTCTTTTGCAACATTCTGAACATTTCGGCACCAGAAATTTGATTCCGCACACTAAATTTAATGGGGCTTCTTTGTTGAATAATTTCACTCGTTGTAAAAATCGCCGAATGCACTTTTTGTACTTCAGAAAGACAAGCGTATACTAAACTAATGATTACTTTGATGTGATATTTGGCACAGATGTCACTGACAGAAGCACCAACGTAGAAAAAAAATTGACGAATGGATTTCCGCGCGAAAATTAAATTAAAAATTCTTACTATTTTTTCCCACGGTAGTATACATAGGTACGGCCTGTAAAAGTCCACTCTGAACATAGTCCCTCATATATTACCTCTTAAAGGGGATTTTGTTATAGTAGTAATCTTACGGTTGATTTAATAATTTCACCTCTCAGTGGGTGATATTGGAAAAATGATAAAAACTTGGGGCAAAAATGCGAGGAGCTCCAGTCAATACTGGCCCTAAACTTTTTTTATAGAATAAAAGTAAATAAAGGTAAAAATCAAAATGCAAATGTGTTGTCACCCCTGAGGACTAAGGACTAGAACCATAGCTATAGTATAGTTTAGTATGCGTGTCACCCCGCAAGAAAGGGGTGGGTCGGAGGGGTTGAACAAGAAGTTCGTGACGACGCTAACGAACCGGCGACGGATTCGGCAACCGCTTATACCGCTTAAGATTATTCATGTACGGGGTTTTTACGAGTACTCGTAAGTATGCTTTACTCCTCGGTAGGCTTAGTTGAATATAACGTGTACTCTATGCATGTACTGTTTAATACAGGGTTATTTTTCAAAGAATAGCCAAAGGGGACGGAAATTTCTGGGCGCAATTCGTAATAAGTTGAAATATGGCTTAAAAATAGCGTTATATTTTTCTATTTCAAAATATAGAAAATTACCCCAATTCACAATCTGGAAGACGAAAAATCTTAAAAATAAGTTTATGTCACCAATAAAATCAATTACTTTAATCTTTAACGTGGATGAATTTAAACAATTAAACATGAAAACAACTTACATACAATTATTACTAACACAAAAAGTAGTCAACAGTTTAAAAATTATATATCAACATAATAAAAATAAATCTTAAAATCGATTCTCGTTTGCAGTTCGATATATTGCTTGTGTTTGTCAATTGTATTTTTAATCTGTGCTGTCAGTGACAGCTCCTGCCTGAATCGCAATCTATGATCCATAGATAATATATATATTATATATATGGCACTCTGATCACTCGTAACGAGTGACTCGTTACGTATCGCATAGTTACATATCGTAGGCTTAGTACTTAGAGTATTAAACTATACTCTAAGGCTTAGTACGCGTGCATTTTGAATGTATTTCCCATTGTTATATTTATTTATGTTGTTTCTACGGACTTCTGTTCTTATTTAACTTTTACGACTCTTGCTATCATAACGTACACCGATAATCTCGTTTACTTATAGGTTGTTGCAAACTTGTTGCATAACCTCACTTTCACTAAATCTCTTATAACTCTGCTCTCAGACTGCCAAAATACGCAAAATTTTCAGTGATGTTTTGGTAATATATTGCATAACCTCACTTTCACTAAATCTCTTATAACTCTGCTCTCAGACTGCCAAAATACGCAAAATTTTCAGTGATGTTTTGGTAATATATAAGCAATATATTGATATACCGTTTTAGTTTTTGAATATACCTGTAAATAAGGCTTCTAATTTTATTTGAAAATATCCCAAATAGGATGTGATTTACGGGCAACAATGTTTTGCCTACCGACCGACCCTTACGAATTGCGTGCGCAGTAAAACCAGTTAAAATAATACATTACCACGCATTTTGAATTTAAAAGATAAAAATGACAGAACTTTTGAGATATTTTTAAATTAAATTTTCTTCATGATATGCATTGAGTTATGTGTACTACGTAGTACGTACTAGAGAAGCCATTCCGAACATTGACTATGTTCAACTGAACTGTAGTGCAATCCGTACAAACTAAATATTGCGTAAATTGAAGATTTATGAATTCCATAAGATAATTATTATTACATTTTATTTAGAAATATGTTTGTTTAGATTAAAATAAGAGTATGTATTTTATATTAAATTCTTATATTTATTTTATATTATATCTTATTTTATATCAAATTAAAGTCTTCGCGCATGCGCGACTACTATTCCCGTGCATGCGCGAAGACATAGAGTAGGACACAATTTTTGTTCGGAATGGCTTCTCTAGTACGTAGTACATATAACTCAATGATTGATATGCCTATATTACTTGTTCTGATCGTTCTCTGCAAATTGGGCCGGCTATTGCAAAATAAGTTCTGTATAATTGAAGTGATACAGGAGCTAAAAATATCCAGTGTAACCAATAGAACCAAGTCCAAACAAAGGATTTTATACCTTCGAGGGCAACATGTCAGCCATTTTTTTTTAATTTTATTTTAAAAATCGTTATCTACACACTGTGATTTGCTTCTGTATCGTGGGAGCAGTTGACATATTATACATTAATTTCACTAGGATAAAGATCACCGTGCACCTGCAGTTCTCCTGGTGTTGCAGTTGTTCATGGATGGTGGTAGTCACTTACCAGTTCGTATGCCACTTCTTCTATCTATCTATACTAATATAATAAAGCGGTTTTTTTGTTTTTTTGTTTGTTTAAACGCGCTAATCTCTGGAACTACCAGTCCGATTTGGAAAATTATTTTTGTATATTATAGCCAGATTCATGTGTAACAGTATAGACTATCCAGCATTAAGCTATATCACTCAGCTAGCCTTAAATATGGATATTTGTTAAGCAAGTCAGAAGAAAAAGCACTCCCGAAATGATTTATCCGCGTACACTGGTGTTATCGTTAGGGATACGTAAATACAATGTTCTAGAAAAATATAGACCTTTACTCCGTCTAAAAAAAAGTCCGCGATACCATATGTTTATTTCTTATACAAAAGCCATAATTTGGTATTTTGTGACAAAAAAATATTGAAAATTTAAAAGTGATTTATGAGCGTTATTATTAGGCAACGCCTATTTATCCTTACGAACGAAAGTTACTTCATCATCAAGACAATTTTATGAAGATAAACTTTGAATAAAACTGTTTTTTACGGATTTTATCGCGTTTATTTTATTATTTTTATTCCCGACGTTTCGAGTGCTTTACAGCAACCCATGGTCACGGGGGGGACTGAGATGTTTGACGTCCCGATGTGTAGTGTTCGCGTAAATATAAGAAATCATTAAGACAAACTTTGTTCTTTATACTATGTTATTTGGACGCATAGTTTAAGAGATAATGTAAAATTAAAATAATTCAATACTTGGCTGGGCGCGCGAACGACGCTTAAACTCTAGCCGTTATAAAATGCTTGAACTAGGTCATGTCGCGCACCTCGGACATGTGATGACGCGGGTGAAACCGCGGGGCACAGCTAGTATAAAATAATCCCAGAACAATTATTTGTAAGCCATAAAATTACATGTTCCGTGCGGGATTTAAATCCGCGGCCCTTAGCGCTGCAACTTATTGCTAAGCCACTGTACCACGGAGCGGTCAAACCATTTATTCGATTACGATCAAACTATAATTTTCGCACGTGGTAGAGCCATGATGCAGCTATATTAATAGTATAGTCGTAGCACGAACGGGTCGGCTCGACCGGGGAAGGACCACCTCTCACAGAATACCAGCGTAAAATAGCAGCTTAATGCTGACGTGTTTCGTATGGTGAGTGTAGAGAACCGGAGGGCCATTTTACTGGAAAAATCTTAGTCCTCACGGCTGACAACGCATCTGCATTTTAATTCGCAAACGAAGATAGATGTAGATGTCTATGAGCCACAGCATCCACTTACCATCAGGTGGACTTTGTGCTCGTTTGTCACCCTTATTAAGTGGCGAAGCTTGCGAAGTCACTTATTGATTTCACGATGTCTGTCCGTCTGTCCGTCTGTCCGTCTGTCCGTCTGTCCGTCTGTCCGTCTGTCCATCTGTCCCACGATTATCTCGAGAACGGGTTCGAATTTTCGAATTTTGGAAACTGATTGCTCAACGGCAACCGTTTTGCCGTTGAGCAATCAGTTTCAAAATAGGAGGTTCAGATTCCTGGGTGATCAGTAATCGATTGCTGAAAACAGTATTTGAAAATTCGAAACCGTTCTCGAGATAATCGTGGGACAGACGGATAGACGGACAGACGGACAGACATCGTGAATTCAATAAGTGACTTCGCAAGCTTCGCCACTTAATAATGCATAATGTCCTTCAGAAATAATTTCGGTCTCGGTGGCCAGTTTCTTACACTAGCCATCTGCTGACTGCAACCTGCTGGACAGGATTATAGTGCCCGAGTGTATGCGCGTAGGACCACTCTCTATTACATCACTCTCACAGTCGGATAGGACGGTAATCCATCACGCCCGGAGAGTGATCAACCCAACGGCTTTACGTACTTTCAAAGGCACGGGGGTGAAACACCGCCAGTTTCCTAACCACGGGAGGCTACTGAGAATTTCTTGGCAGAAAAATCCAATAACTGATTTTGGTCCGACCCGGGGTTCGTACCCAGTACTGCATGATCAGTTATCGCGGTTGAAACTGTAGTATATGCGTGGGCGCTCACGCATATACTACAGTTTCTATACCATTTTTCCGATTACGATGAAACTATAATGAGAATTTGTGTGCCCTCCCGCAATGGCTGACAAAAAGATACAAAGAAAAACATGCCGGGCACAGCATATTTTAAATATTAAAACTTTTGAATTATTTTATTTTGTATTAATGTGTGTGCGCTTTCTTATATATGTGTATATATACTAGCTGACCAGGCAGACGTTGTTCTGCGTTTTGCAGCGTTCTGCCTACAAAAATACTTAAATTTTCAAAAAGTAGATTCAGAGTCACTTATCGGGATAAAGACTATCCTATCTCTCAAGTTGAATCAAACTTAACACAGTGTGCAAATTTAATTCAAATCAGTTCAGTAGTTTAGGGATTCATCGCGGACAAACAATGTGACACGTAATTTTCATATATAAAGATATATTATGTTCTTTTTTCTCTATTCCTTTTTAGGGTTCCGTGCCCAAAGGGTAACCAACGGGACCCTTTTACTAAACCGCCGCTGTCCGTCCGTCCGACCGTACGTCTGTCCATCCGTCTGTCAGTCAGTGGCCTGTATCTCATGATCCGTAATAGGTAAACAGATTTTCACAGAATGTGTATTTCTGTTGTCGCTATAACAAGAAATATAATAAAAATAAATTATAAATTAAAGGGCGCTACCCTACTATAAACGTGTTTTACGATGGTAAAGAAACCTTCATGAGCGAGTCTGACTCGCACTTGGCCGGTTTTTATTTTAATAAGTAATTTTTAATTGTAATATGTCATATGTAGAAAAAGTGTTGGAATTATTGGCTTTATGTCTTTTATATTATCTATGTGTTAAATTATATATAAAACACTGTCAAGGCTGTCATATTCTTGCGCACTCGTAAGAAGCTAGTATCAAGTGCCATTTGCTAGAGGATACTAGAGATAATTAGCTACTTGTATCATTTTATGCATATATTATAATAATATTTTCCCCGCTCCTGAACGTTGGATGGGATTTTTTTATTCCTTATCATTGTTATCATAATAGTTTTTTATAGAATAACGGTGACGAGCACACAGTCCACATAATGATAAGTGGTTGTTTACACTCATCATATCAATCAGAGCGTTATGCTGCTGTTTCACGCTGGTATTCTGCGAGTGAATACACATTAACAAAGACATACTTGATAAAGAATAGTATATACGTGGCAGAGACATGCCACAGGTGTATCGTGGTTGTAGCCCGAATGAATCGACTCGACTAGGGAAGCACCATGCTCACAGAAGAGTAAAAAAGACAAGTGTATATATAGATACGTTGTCATCTCTGAAAACTAGGATGGAGTGGGTCACAGCCTGCTTTTATACTGGCTTTATATACCCTACAGACGGAAACAACTTTGCAAGCACTATTATTTGGCGGCAGAAATAGTTAAAAGGGCGGTTCTTACCCAGATGAATACCTGGCAGATAAAACGACCTGGATCCTTATAGAAATAGAAACGTTTTAGTCAATACTAGCTGGAACCCAGTACGTTGCTGCCACAGAAGAAATAATTGTGAGAATGTCGTTTTAAATTTGGAACAATTATATTGTTTAATTACGAATGATAACAAACTTATTGAAATTGTATGATCCATAACTTTCAAATAACTTTGTGTTTTTGTACTACGCCTACAGCCTTCGCATAAGTGCAAGCAATATGTTGACAAAGTCTTACCGCAATCTCATGACCGGTATGGCAGCGCATAAAATACGAACAAATGAATATTAATGTCTATATATTAGATGGATTATAAATAATGCTTATTGAAATTCACTCTTATGTTTAATTTAAGTACCACTGCTTCCCAAAATACCTCTGTCCTGGGAAGAACATGAAAACCAGCGAGGCATTTAAAATAAATTAAGAACACTTTACACATTAGTAATAGTTTTATACCACATCATTCCCGAGGGTTATTATCGTCCATAAATCCCTTAATGTTATAATAACTCTACCTACCATCTATATCTAGCTGTACTTAAGTTATTAATATGATAACTGAAAGTATTTTTGTTTTGATGTTTGTCCTTCGAGCACTCTTGAATGTTTGGAAAGATTCTATATTATTAGGCATAGAATTAAATTACGTACTGGAACCTTTTCTTACATTAATTACTAAAAGTGTTGCCGTTCAATTCGTGAAGAACTTAAAATAGGTAAGTGTACTCTGCGAAACGTAGTGTAGAGGCAAGTAAATTTGTTAAGGTTCTCTGAGAAAACGGTTGATAGAAGGGATACCGCCATCGAAATTACGTAGAATACTTGATATACTTTAATTTAAATAATGAAAGATAACGGGCCCCCACTGAAAACTTCGTTTAGCAATTTAAAATAACTTCTGTTATGCTGTGTGTATGTAAGTACTGGGGACTTATTTATTTACTTATTTAAGACCACCAACAAGGCAAGTACTATAGCATTCTACTAATATTATAAACGTTAAAGTTTGTGAGGATGTATGGATGTTTGCTACTCTTCCACGCAAAAACTACTGAATGTATTTTAATGAAACTTTACAATAATATAGCTCAAACATCAGAGGAACACGTAGTTTATAATTAATAAAGATATTGTGCAAATTGGTCAAAATATAACGATAAGTGGAAATCACACAGCATGCACAGTTATAAAAATAATCATTAACCGTAACACAAGACATTACTAACATATTACATTAAAACAACTACTTTAAATCACATCAAATTATTTTAAGCGATCCGCCCCGGTTTCTCACGGTTGATTTCTAGATCTCGACAACAGCGCCACCTACCGGGTCCAAATGTGAATCCATACCGTTTAGAGACACACCAAAACACACAAAAAACTTCATCAAAATCGATCGAGCCGTTTTCGAGTTTTAGCAAGACCAACGAACATGAATTGATTTTTAAATATTATATAGATTAGAAGTTAAAAAGAAAACCGACAAATTATCCCATACTTAAAACAAGTATGATCTATATACGTATCATCACTGGGATATTTTTTTAGCAATATAAAGCGTCTGGTTATGCGTTGAGTGTTGCGGTCATATGTGGACTGGTGCAGCAAAATGCCACCTAGCGGCTTTGGACTCAATGAAAGACGTTCTAAAAGGCTTATTGGTGACACCAATATAGTTGTACTGGTATGCAAAGTAGCCTGCCTGTCGGTACGTTTCGGAAAGTGTGCGCAGGAATTGCATGTACTTAATTTCCTCCCTCCCCGTTCTGTCTTCGGATCCCAGCCAGCTACGCCACAGCTCTACGTCGCCACATCTCGGCATAATTAAATAGCATGAGGTATTGTAATCGACCTTATTTTAAACGGAAACAGTTGCGTCCCATTTTAACACATCATAATAATATGTAAGCAAATAAATCCGTGCGTCCGGGATAAATTGTTTTAGCATGACGTTGCGGAGATCTGGCTTTGTGCGTTGGGCTGTAGTCTGTTATTGCATTTGGCGTGAAGTTTAAAGAAAAATAACCGACAGTTATGATTTTATTTCACTCTCTTTACGTTTTTATAAATACTTTTATATATAACTAAGTTTTACGGATCTTATCGCGTATATTAACTTATTAGCTGTTCTCCGCGCCCGCGTGGAATTTATTGCGATTGGATATCTTGGGTTTTAATTTTTTTGCGCGGAACCCTAATTCTTTTCCTTAAATAAATTATATATATATCTGTCCTCTATTACAAATCAAAATGCAGATGCGTTGTCACCCGTGAAGACTAAGATGGAATGCTTCATTTCTAGTTAAAAAATGGTCTCCGGTTCTCTACACTCACCATACGAAACACAGCAGCGTTGAATTGCTATTTTAGGCTGGTATTCTGCGAGAACGTGGACCTTTCTCGGTCGAGCCGACCCATTCGTGCTACAACTATACTTCTAATATAGCTGCAGCATGGCCACGTACAAAATAATTTCCAGAAAAGAAAGTACAATAGGCAAATATATTGGTAAATCCAATTAGGCATACCTTAAGCGCATTAAAAAAATTACTAAAGTATTATTTACTTTTGTATTAGTATTACTAAGAATTATTAAAGTAGTTTAAATACATTTCGATAGCACTATCGGCTTCAACACCCTTGAAAACCATGAAAATGACACCCATGATGAAAAAATTGATACCTATTGCAGCCGCCATCTTGGATTTACATTTCGACAGCACTATCGGCTTCAACACTCCTGAAAACCATGAAAATGACACCCAAGATGAAAAACTTGATATCTATTGCAGCCGCCACCTTGGATTTACATTTCGACAGCACTATCGGCATCAGCACCCCCGAAAACCATGAAAATGACACCAATGATGAAAAAATTTATATCTATTGCAGCCGCCATCTTGGATTTACATTTCGATAGCACTATCGGCTTCAACACCCTCGAAAACCATGAAAATGACACCCATGATGAAAAAATTGGTACCTACTTCAGCCGCCATCTTGGATTTACATTTCGACAGCACTATCGGATTCAACACCCTCGAAAACCATGTAAATGACACCCAAGATGAAAAACTTGATATCTATTGCAGCCGCCACCTTGGATTTACATTACGACAGCACTATCGGCATCAGCAACCCCGAAAACCATAAAAATGACACCAATGATGAAAAAATTTATATCTATTGCAACCGCCATCTTGGATTTACATTTCGATAGCACTATCGGCTTCAACACCCTCGAAAACCATGAAAATGACATGACACCCATGATGAAAAAATTGGTACCTACTTCAGCCGCCATCTTGGATTTACATTTCGACAGCACTATCGGCTTCAACACCCTCGAAACCCATGAAAATGACACCCATGATGAAAAATTGATACCCATTGCAGCCGCCACCTTGGATTTACATTTTGACAACCCTATCGGCTTCAACTCTCTCGAAAACCATGAAAATGACACCCATGATGAAAAAATTTGTACCTACTTCAGCCGCCATCTTGGATTTACATTTCGACAGCACTAACGGATTCAACACCCTCGAAAACCATGTAAATGACACCCAAGATGAGAAACTTGATATCTATTGCAGCCGCCACCTTGGATTTACATTACGACAGCACTATCGGCATCAGCAACCCCGAAAACCATGAAAATTACACCAATGATGAAAAAATTTATATCTATTGCAGCCGCCATCTTGGATTTATATTTCGATAGCACTATCGGCTTCAACACCCTCGAAAACCATGAAAATGACATGACATCCATGATGAAAAAATTGGTACCTACTTCAGCCGCCATCTTGGATTTACATTTCGACAGCACTATCGGCTTCAACACCCTCGAAACCCATGAAAATGACACCCATGATGAAAAATTGATACCCATTGCAGTCGCCACCTTGGATTTACATTTTGACAACCCTATCGGCTTCAACTCTCTCGAAAACCATGAAAATGACACCCATGATGAAAAAATTGATACCTATTGCAGCCGCCACCTTGGATTTACATTTCGATAGCACTATCGGCTTCAACACCCTCGAAAACCATGAAAATGACATGACACCTATGATGAAAAAATTGGTACCTACTTCAGCCGCCATCTTGGATTTACATTTCGACAGCACTATCGGCTTCAACACCCTCGAAACCCATGAAAATGACACCCATGATGAAAAATTGATACCCATTGCAGCCGCCACCTTGGATTTACATTTTGACAACCCTATCGGCTTCAACTCTCTCGAAAACCATGAAAATGACACCCATGATGAAAAAATTGATACCTATTGCAGCCGCCATCTTGGATTTACATTTCGACAGCACTATCGGTTTCAACACCCTCGAAAACCATGAAAATGACAACCAAGATGAAAAATTTGATATATTTTGCAGCCGCCATCTTGGATTTACATTTTGACAGCACTATCGGCTTCAACACCCTCGAAAACCATTAAAATGACACCCATGATGAATAAATTGGTACCTAATTCAGCCGCCATCTTCGATTTACATTTCGACAGCACTATCAGCTTCAACACCCTCGAAAACCATGAAAATGACACCTATGATGAAAAAATTTATACCTATTGCAGCATCCACCTTGGATTTACATTTCGACAGCACTATCGGCTTCAGCACCCTCGAAAACCATGAAAATGACACCCATGATGAAAAAATTGATACCTATTGCGGCCGCCATCTTGTATTTACATTTCGACAACCCTGTCGGTTTCGACACCCTCGAAAAGCATGAAAATGTCACCCATGACAAAAAAAATTATACTACTACTTACTTTTAGTACGTACTACTATTATTTATTCTGTGCTTTTAAATATTGTAATAAAAAAATCCCTTATTATTATTGTAATTAAGTATTTAAGAAATTTGGTTATTCGAATATTGTGTATTTGTACAGCGATCTTTTTGAGCCGCTGAAAACAACCGAAACAATGTCCACTCACGACGGCGACTGAAGCCGAACTAAACTTAATACAAAGGTACTCTGTGAACTAAACTTCTCTGTGGCTGTAGATCCCCATTTATGCTCGGGCCACAGTAACGAGAAACGTCAATGCCCAAAAACGCAACAATTATTGCCTTAATTTTAACGCGATAAACTGAGTGGCCACACTTGGAACGGTCGACGTCATTTGCCGTTCAACGGCGTTAAAGTAAACTGACCATTTATTTATTAACTCAAAACGGGACATGGGTTTATTTATAGATACTCCCCAGTTAGCAGGTTAACAATAAAAAGAAATTATTATTTATTTAAAAAACTGTAACTTTATACAATTAGTGTTCACTATAATTATAATCACATTAATAATAATTATTTATATTTTAACAAATTGTGAAAAATAAAAATTAATCACCAGTTCACCAGCTTCATTAAAGCAAAGCTCCTCAGACAGTAATTATTAAATGCAACAATTTTTTTAATTATATTTATATTTGTCAGTGGAACAAATTTGCTTTAATAAAGTTGGTGATGATTTTAAATAAGGGCAAGTTTTTTTTACATTGATTTTTGTTATCAACATCGCCTTTAGAACTGAAACCTGTAAGTGATTTTTTTTCAGACGTCCACAATTTATTCATAATAGAAAAATACTTTTTCTACTGGAGCATTTGTACCAGGTATACATAAAATATATTCGATTAAAATGGAAGCGAATTTATGTTGAGATTGTTGGTGAGAAATGTTTGAATCACCCAACGAATTTCTGCGAAAACTTTGAAATTATCCCATACGCTTATTTTTGGGTCGGTCCCGCTCTCGCACCGTTCGTGTCTGACGAACTTCGTAGTTTTAAATTTTCTCGCGGTTTAGGATAACGAGACTATTTTGCGTCCCGGAGCTTTGTTTGGGGACAACGGGACAGGTGACCGAGAAAAGGGACAGTCCTGTTCAAAACGGGACGTATGGTCACTTTACGTTAATATTCCTTGAATTTCAAGCAAGATGAACGTTGACGCTGCGACTTTATATTTGATGAGTGTAAATTTTTATTATATGAATATATTTTAGCATTGCCTAAGCATAGCTCTGTTTGCAGAATCTCAAGAAACGTAATAACTTTTTCACTATTCCACTCTATCGTAGCCATACGTGCGACTCCGTTGCGCTCACCGTGCACAATGAGACACGTAGTGTGGCCGCTTCAACGCGTTAATTCTTGCGTTAATCTCTTTGATGTACCGCCACTCGAGTTATCGCCCAACGGGAAACGGCGTTGTTCTTGCCGTTGTAGAATTATCGCGTTAAGTGGTGGCCACACCCCCATCAACGCGATAATTAACGGCATTTCTCGTTAGTGTAGCCCGGGCATAACAGAAACAATTTATATACGAGTCAACCAAATCAACGAAAATTTCGCCATTTTGGAGCCGAAAAAAATTAATTATAGCTAAACAAAACAAAATTACACTGCCATTTACATTCAGTGGCTTCCCACATGATAGATGAATAGATTAAAAAATAGATTGAGTTAAACAATTGATATTTTCAAAAGTTATAGTGTTTACAAGCCACAGGGACATGATAAATCCACACCATAAGCCACTAAAACCCTTTTTTTTATTTAAAAATAGCAATTAATCCATTTAAAAAAAATATTAATAAGTTCAACAATCATTTATCTTTCTAACAATGTGCTTTTTATATCATTTATTTGTATAATATGATTGCTAGATACGATTTTATTCGATAAAATGTTGGAATTTTAATTTTTAGGCGATAGTAGAACATTACCTTGCGCTTTCGCTTAAGGTGTGCAAAAGATGATTTTAAATTCCCGACGTTTCGAGCACTTTGCGGCACCCATGGTCACGGGGTGAGTGGGGGGGGGGGGGGGGGCTGAGAAGATTGACGTTCAAATGTCATAGTTAACTACGGCTACCTTCAGATTAAAATTATTAATTTTTGGTCCAATCTAAGCAAAATGAGCTTATAGTTTCTTGAAGTCTTGCAGTTGTATGCTTGGGAAACTTTGGTTGGGATGTACGCGATAACATCCGTAAAACTTAGTTTCATTTAAATGTGTAGTGTTCGCGTAAACATAAGAAATCATAAGTTCATTTAATGGAGCCTGTTTATAGTGAAGACATAGGCTAGGATATTTACTATAGTTGATACGTTTGACATTCAGGTTGACAACCGTAGCTTTTTTATTATTTTGAGTTTTATTTACCCTGCCGCCTCCTAGTTTGATATTTTTTTCTTAGTATATTAGTTATAACTAATATACTAAGAAAAAAAATATCAAACTAGGTTTGGCAATAATTAGGAATACTTCGAATAATCAACTTAAAAAACATCTAACTACACTACACAATACTAAAAATCTAATAAAATATTTACGAAAATGTCAACTGTCAAAATGGCGTCGATAAAGCAGAGCCCTTTTGACTCTTTATTGATTGACCGATGAAAACCTATCGTATCACAGAACCATCAATGCAAACAAGGCTGTAGTTTTTGAGTTATAAGAAAGTGACCATATTAACCCGATGACCATGTTACCCTCACGTACTATTCACTCAGAGACACTCATCTCACCTCTCATCTCTTGACTTCTATTACATTTGTACCTAATTGTATGGTAACTTTATAAGCTGCTATAACTCGCTCGTCGGGGGGAGAAAATCGCATATTTTCTAAAGTGTTTCCGAAACGATTATGCATCTTGATGGCGAGCACATAATTCCTAGTACTACTTGCTCGAGGAACTTGCTACACACGTCTAGGCGCTTTAGAAAGCACAAAGCAAGTATGAGGAATTTTCCGGATGCATAGCTGGAGCAAACCTAGTTTAAGTCGGTCGCGAACACTGAAAATGTCGCGTGAAGTAAAAATAAATAATCCCTCTAGAATAAAATCCACATTGTAAATTTTTGTAAGCAAGCTATCAGAATCGACTATTTGTAATCAATTGTCGTGCGTTAGTCTTGATAATGGCTCGACCTGTTTTGATGTTTTTTTATGTTTGAGTGGGTCCTTTAATGGCTTAGATTCACTATTGGACACGGCAGGTGTCGCTGTTGTCGAGATCCAAAAATCTCCCGTGCGAAGGCGGGACAGATAGCTAGTCTTTAATATAATGGATTTCCGCAAAGTAACGCCTGATTATATTAATTGTTCGGGCATTATTAATAATGTTCTATTCAACACATAGTCCACGGCATATACAACGTGTCCCAAAATTCAACGATAAGCCAAGACCGGAGGATAGATCTGCCCCGGACTAATCGGGGAAAAAAAGAAAAAAAAATATATCCCAATTATATTTTAAATTATATAAAAAAATGAAATTCTTCAGAAATTGAGACCTTTTATGATATTTTTCACTATCATGACCACAATTTTTTAAATATTTTTTTCTTTTTTTTTATAGGCAACCTGAATAGTACTGCTATCTACCACAATTCTTAAAAACTCCAGAATAACTCTTGTTTTATCACGAAAATTAATAAAACTTATTTTATTCCCTAAATTTTTTGTAGACTTTTACTTGTAACCAAATTTAACTTATCGTGTTGTAAAAAAAAGTATAAACACTAGTATGGCAAGTTTTATTAAAAATTGACGCAACTAACCAACATTCCAAAATGGTATAATATTCTAGGAAAACAAGTTATAAAAAAATATGGGCCTATTATTTCTAAACAGGGGCCAAATTCCTTAAATTGTAATTGTCAGTAATCACTTTTACTACATGCCCAAAATGGGTTGTTCTGTGGGTCCTGTTACAATTTCTAGGAATTCGAATGGGGCATTATTACTTTAGATGTTAGAGAGAGATAGATAGATAGAGATATTTACGTTAAAAAGAGACAACAACAGGGCAGGTAGAGAAGCTGTTATTATTCTCAGCAAGTCGGTTCAGTACGCTCTGCTCCTTTGTTTACTGCGCACCGTTCCCAATTCAACTTACGTGGCCCTCGTACATACTATCGACTTTTGGCTTGGCTTTTTGGACTGGAATCGACCTGCAAACTTAACTGACCTGGCATTAATTGGACTGGAAGTGATCTGCAAACTGAACTGACCTGGCATTATCTTGGACTACGATTGTGTGTTTTGTGATTTAGAGTTCTGGCGCATTTTGGACTGTTTGGCGTTTAACATGCCGCAACCGTACACACCACAGGAATACGCTAATATGCATTTAATCTATGGAGAATGCCGATGTAATGCTAACGCTGCTAGCAGACTGTATCGAGAAAGATACCCAAATGCTCAAAAATATCCTGATTATCGAGTGTTTATTAATGTGCATCAAGCGTTTTCGGAGAGTCGTATGCCATCCAATAGGAGAAGCGCTGGAAGACCTAGATTGGATCGTGATGAAGAAGTTCTCAATGAGATAGAAAATGACTCGACTACTTCGGTACGTGCCATAGAAGAAGCTACAGGGTATTTAAATCTTCACAACCTACATATTTGGAGTAATGAAAATCCACACTTGATGAGACAAGACAAATCCCTATATCAATTCAAGGTTAACCTATGGACCGGCATATTAAATGGAAAAGTAATTGGGCCCTTTGAGTTACAAGGAAACTTAGATGGCAATAGTTATTTAAACTTTTTACAAAATGACTTGCAAGAATTGTTAAACGACGTGCCCTTAAGTGATCTTCAAAACATGTGGTTCCAAATTGATGGTTGCCCAGCACATTATGCCCGTCCTGTGCGAGAATATTTAAATCAAGAGTATCCAGGGCGTTGGATCGGGCGACTTGTTCCTATCTTATGGCCACCCCGTTCACCCGATTTGAACCCTCTGGACTTCTTCTATTGGGGTTGTCTTAAAAACAGGGTCTACTCAAAACCCATTGTGACATTGGACGAGCTTCGTCGAAATATCACTCAGGCTGCTGATTACATTAATAGCAGAAGATATGCAAGACATATAAAACGATCATTTTTAAGGCGATGTCAGGTGGCAAACAGTTCGAACATTTGCTATAATGTTAATAACTTAATAAATTACACGTGAAACTGTTTGTACCATTTGTTTTGAAATATTAAACATTTTTCAAGAACATTAATACCTTTATTACACCCATTACCATTACACCAATACCGTCATTTGGCCCCTGTTAAGAAATAATAGGCCCATATTTTTTTATAACTTGTTTTCCTAGAGTATTATACCATTTTGGAATGTTGGTTAGTTGCGTCAATTTTTAAAAAAAACTTGCCATACTAGTGTTCATACTTTTTTTTACACCACGATAAGTTAAATTTAGTTAAAAGTAAAAGTCTTCAAAAAATTTAGGGAATAAAATAAGTTTCATTAATTTTCGTGATAAAACAAGAGTTATTCTGGAGTTTTTAAGAATTGTGGTAGATAACAGTACTATTCAGGTTGCCTATAAAAAAAAAAGAAAACAATATTTAAAAAATTGTGGTCATGGTAGTGAAAAATATCATAAAAGGTCTCAATTTCTGAAGAATTTCATTTTTTTTATATAACTTCAAATATAATTGGGATATATATTTTTTTCTTTTTTTCCCCGATTAGTCCGGGGCAGGTCTATCCTCCGGTCTTGGCTTATCGTTGAATTTTAGGACATGTTGTAAAATATTAAATATCAATGGATTCACGCGTGCGTTCAAATCCCAAACTAAACAGCTTATTACGCTCCATTAAATGCTCTTCGCCACCGAATCTCATGGTGTATTAAATAAATTATGTCAATAATCGATCACTTTATGCATCGGTTACTCGCTATTTAACCTTAATTTAACTTAATACATTGGGCGTTTAATATCGTAAAGACTCGCTAGTCTGTCTTCTCAAATTTTCGTCCAATGGAGATTTATGAAAATCGGCGAATTAATATATATTATTTAATAGTCAAAAGAAATTCTTTGAATTTTTTATTAAACTAGTGATTAATCCCGGCTTCGCACGGGTGATTTCTGGATCTCCACAACAGCGCCTATCTACCGGGTCCACACACAAAAACTACATCAAAATATTTGATTATTTATTATTATATTTGAGAAGACAGACTATCGAGTCTTTACGATATTAAACGCGCAATGTATTAAGTTAATTTAAGACTGAATTGCGCGTCACCGATGCAAAAAGTGATCGATTATTGACATAATTTACATAATACTTCTTGTACTATTATTTATTGTGGAGCTAATAAGCTATATATATATATATATATATATATATATATATATATATATATATATAAATATAAAATATAAATATTAAATAGTGCAGATCCTAGACGGTAATACCACATGACGTGCTTTATTCTACATAAGTACTACGCGCGTTCAGCGTATTTATACGCTGTAACTATACATAGCTTCAGTACGAATGGGTCGGCTCGACCGGGGTAGGGCCACGCTCTTATGGAATACCAGCGTGAATTACCAGAATAATGCTGTTGTGTATCACATGGTGAATGTACAGAACGGGAGACCAATTTTACTGCCAACGATGCATTCCATGTTAGTCCCCAGGAGCAGCAACGCATCTGTATTTTGATTCTTAATCGATGGTAGATGTAGATGACGTCATAGCATCCACTTAAATAAAAAACTGCCATTACGAATCCAAACGTGGTAACTGTGGCTAATATACTCCCTATTAGACAATTTATAAGAAGACTATAGCGGTTTATTCTCTTATGCAACCACCGAACGGCACCACATGCCCAGTCGTAGACTTACAGAGTAAAAAATGTGTAATCACAATTGTTACTATAAAATTTAAACGGTATACGTGTAGCTTTACCTATCCAATGTTGCACACCAAAGTTCATAATATGCAATTTGTCAACCCGCCATTTTCACGCAAGGGCGCGCCAAAATTAACGCGATAGCAGCGCTGCCTACCCGCGGACGGTGGCGTGTGTTTTCATTACACGTACCTAACTTTATTTTGTACCTCACAAATTAGCCGCAAACATTCGTGTCTGATTCTAAGCTGACACGTGTATGCAATTTAATGTTACTGGCATGCAAGCAACCATTTAAATATTTAAAAAATAATAATAGGAGGAATATTTATTTATTTACGTTTCATCATCATTACAGCCCTTCACAGGTCCACTGCTGAACATAGGCCTCCCCCAAGGAATGCCACAAAGCACGGTCCTGAGCCACCTGCATCCATCGACTGCCTGCATGTCTTACCAGGTCGTCACTCCATCTAGTGGGGGGTCGCCCTACACTTCGCCTACCGATACGTGGCTGCCACTCGAGGACCTTTCTTCCCCATCGGTTGTCGGTTCTCCGAGCTATATGGCCGGCCCACTGCCACTTCATCTTACTAATCCGTTGGGCTATGTCGGTTACTCTGGTTCTACTGCGGATATCCTCATTTCTAAGTTTATCACGCAGAGACACCCCGAGCATAGCCCTCTCCATAGCTCGCTGAGCGACCTTGAGCTTCCTCATACGGCCAGCAGTGAAGGACCACGTTTCAGATCCGTAAGTCATCATTGGCAACACGCACTGGTTGTACAATTTCGTTTTCAGGTTTTGTCGTAGTTTCCCGAACGCTGCCCAGACGAGTTGAATCCGTTGATTGACCTCTCGGTCGAAGTTGGACTTACCTAGATGGACTATTTGTCCCAGGTAAACATACTCGTCAACAACTTCTAGTGCTGCTAGTGCTTAGTGCTCACAACAACTACCGGCATACATGGACATGGACGTTAAACATGATTTTTGTTTTGTCTATGTTCAACTTAAGACCTATCCGTTGGGAGACACTATTGATGTCATTGAGCATAGTGCTTAGGTTTTCCAGTGATTCTGCCATAAGGACCATATCGTCGGCAAATCGAAGGTGAGTGATGTACTCGCCATTGATGTTAATACTGCATCCTTTCCAGTCCAGTAGCTTGAAAACGTCTTCCAATGCAGCGATGAAGAGTTTCGGAGATGTAACGTCACCCTGTCTTACACCTCTCTGCAATTGAATAGATTTCGTACTCTGGTTCTGTACTCGGATAGTCATCGTAGCCCTACTGTATAAGCACTTCAACACTTCGATATACCGACAGTCAACTTGGCACCGCTGAAGGGACTGCAGCACCGCCCAAATTTCGACGGAATCAAAGGCTTTCTCATAGTCCACATACGCAAGGCAAAGTGGCAGGTTATACTCCTCTGCCTTCTGTACAATCTGCCCCAGGGTATGTATGTGGTCTATGGTACTAAAGCCTTTTCGGAAACTGGCTTGTTCGGGAGGCTGGAAGTCGTCAAGTCTGCGTGCGAGACGATTCGTAATGACTCTCGAAAGCAGCACGTAGACGCGGCTCAGAAGGGATATCGGTATGTAGCTCTAAGAGATCGTTGTCGCCTTTCTTGAAGAACAAGACCACCGCACCTCTGCTCCACGCCTCCGGAGTAGTACCACCATGGAGGATGGAATTAAAGAGCATTATTTACGTTTATACTCTATCAAATCTAAGAAATACTTTTTGACAGCTGTCAGACATATTGGACTAGGCATGCCAACCAAAACATCGGTTCGTACCATATTCGATTCTTGAGAAAAATCGATATCAATTCTTTAGAGTTGGTATACAATTACAGTTTTATTTCAATTATTACCAGAATAAATTAGAAACGGATAATTAAAACATATTTATCAGTTCGTTCGTATTTATTGTTACTGCTTATTTCTAGAGGCAAAGTTATATAAGTTTAAGATTAAAACTAACTTAAAATACAACTAGTTAATTAATTGTTATTTGGTTTTCAATAATGCAGTCAAAATTAATGTCTCTTTCAAAGTCATCCTTAAGGTGGAAGCTCCAGGCTGGCCCGCGAAATTCAAATTTTCTTGCGTGTTTTGGAATTTGCAGGTCAGGGTTAGGTTGTATATTTAACAAAATATGATTCGCGACCGTAGCGATTATGTGTTTACAGAATTATTATCATTAAAATCACCAATACAACCCTGTAAGTTCATATTAGCCCTTTGTATGGCTATTTCCAGAAAAACTCATTCAAAATTACCAAGTCTACCATGGTATTTGTATTTGTAAAACCGTGTTTATGAATGAAACCTTTTTTTTTTAATAATGAAAACCTGCGATGGCCAACCCGTTAGTCAAACGAGGCAGCTATGGCAAAACACCTAGGTACATGCATGGACGTATAAATAAGGCCTTACACCAACTACTTCTCTCGGACGCCGTTTGTTGCGTAATGGCGGGCGCTAGTAGACTTATTATTAGTGTGAATGTGTGCGTGACCCCTTGTACGTACACGCGAGCTGACTTATTATGGGTGCCTCGCTGAGTTGTATGGCGAGATTCAGTCCGCCTTATTTATACGTTCATGGGTACATGATTTAAAACAGAATAATTAATAATGTAAATATATAAAAGCATGAAAACATTTAGGCCATAATACTTAGAATTGGGTCTCTTTAAGCAAGGATTTCGATATCTTGGAAATACAGAAAGCGGTAGACAAGACGCCGGTATGCGGATTACGTTGCTCACAATGGCGGACTTAGTGTTGCCTCACCATAACAGTGTAGCCAACCGAACGTAACGTTCGCTATATTAATTAATAATCTCATTGTTTGAGTAGTGATCAAGCGTTCGCCATACACAGCCTCACATGTAACCTTACTTCTAAATTCAAATCTAAATCATGTTCGGTGTTGAATAATTTTATTTGTAGCGAATTATTATTTACTAGCTGTGCCCGCGATTTCGTTCGTTATATCTCCTAGCGATCCGGTCCGGCTTCGCACGGGTGTTTTCTGCGTGTAGACAACAGCACCACCTACCAAGTCTTATTATAAATCTAAACCATCCAGGAACCCACTCAAACGCACAATTTTATTTTTATCAAAATCGGTCCAACCGTTTAGGAGTTCAATGACAAACCTACACACTGGAGAATTAGTTATATATATATATATATATATATATATATATATATATATATATATATATATATATATAAACATATATAAATGTTCGTGTATCTAGTCTGACGATATTTCCCGCTTTGTTACACTTTGCAAATTTTTAAGTTTAAAACGATAGTGTTACACAATTTACTTAATGTTATTTTTTAATCATTTCGCGTAAAAAAAATACAATCACATGAGTTAGCGCCCAGTCGTTGACGATCGCAGTACCATACGTCTTACGGGGCGTAGTAGTCCATCACCACATCCCATGGGTACAGTACATCCCAGAGGTAACCATCGCAAACACTTAAAAAAATTCTATGGCTGCCGATCGTTGCCTATATACCTAACTATCGCTCACTTACATCTGTTTACTTGGAGGAGACCTATGTTCAGCTACCCATGGACTTGTGTAGAAGGGCTTTAAATAAGAAGTACCGTAAGTTACCGTGTAGGGGCTGTGTAAGAATATCCTCTACCCTATATCATGCCGTGGGTGTCGTAAGAGGCGACAGAGGGAATCTAAAACTGGCATTTGGCATTTGATGATTGGCAGCAATGGCTTCCTAACAACGCTTAAAATATAAAAAATTGCGGTTAAAAATAGGTTGCTATCCCCCCATAAGGCAATCTATGGGGGAGGCCTATCTTCACCAAGGGACTTTAATAGGCCGTAAGGGTAACGGTGACGGTAAAGAAGAAGAAGAACTTATCCTTATTTCCTGCAATATTTAGTTAATAAAGAACCAAAAAATATCTCTTTATGAGCATTGAGTAAAATTTTGGCAATAAAATGAGCCGACTCCAACCAAAGCTTACACACAAGCAATCTCTGATATTATATTATGATATTAAATTCAGATATGATATTAAAATCAAATAAAAATTCTTTATTTCAGATAGTTAAAATATGGATTTTAACTATCTGAAATAAAGATGGGGTTAGTAATGATGTGGGTTAGTAATACAAATATAATAATAATAAGAACAAGGGTTAGTATAAAACAACGGTTTGCTTAAACTCGAGGGAAAAAGTAATATCTTATGCCGAGACAGACCATCATAGGAGTGGATAGGGCCCAGTGATCAGTCTCTGCACAAGACAAAAGTTCACGCCAATAATTGAAAATTGTTTTTAAACCAAACCTGTAACGTGTGGAAAGATATGGGTAAAATCTTATTCTCTCGCACAGCCGACTGATTGGACTGTCAAAGCGAATGTAATTGAATAACTTAAAATATACTCACCAGCAGGAAACTCGGCAGCCATTTTGGTTCACGTTCATTATAGCTTTTTGAATATACCTACATTTGAACTCCACCAGTTCGTTTTTATGTTTTACATTTTTGGAGTTTCATCATACGACAATTTAAAAAAAATACCTTCTAGAGTTTTTGGCTAAAATTATATAAAGCTTTAGTAAAATAAAAAAATATCATAAATGTATGTACGTAATTATGTATATATTGTGGATATTCCAAACAATGTTTAGTGAAATACATTATGAAATATTTTATAAAGCAAATATGAGGTGCTCCAAACCACTTAAAGGTATTTTTTTTGTTCATATAATTTTAACGACCCTGTGACAATTATATTTTTGAAATGATTTAAAATAATAATACTCAGACTTGGTTAATTTTTAAATTGCTAGATAATTTTAAATATTTTCACATAACTTGTAGTATGCTCCTCACTATTTTTATGGTATGGGGTCAGCACCAGACGTTCCTTTTTTTTCTATATTCCTTGAGTCATACTTTCGATGGGTCACATCTCTTGGGTATTGCTATAGCGAGCTAATATAGTCGTATATATTATAAATTGTTTCTAGGAGTCGGTCTGGTTAGATACCATTCCCTTATCTATTTTTGTTGGTTTCGTTCTGAGGAGTATAGAGAGCCAGTATGATTCCAAGGTATGATTCATTCCATCTTGGGTCTCGTAGATGACAACGCATCCATAGAACGTAGCCTTCATTGTTTGATTAGGTTTCAGTTGGCCATAGGCTGCCACTTACCTCAACTGTAAGTTCGTCTGTTACTTCAATTTAGCAACAACTGTGTTTCGTATGGTGAGTGTAGAGAACCGGTGACTTTTTTACTGGAAATGAGGCATTCTATTTTAGTTCTCAGTGGTGATTAAATACGTCAGCATTTTGATTCTTCATCGAGGATAAATTTAGATTTAGGATAGGGTGACAAACGAGCTCAAAGTCCACCTGATGGCAAGTGGTTGCTGTGACTCATACCCCATACATATACATCTACATTTATTCTGAATAAAGAATGATAATGCAGATGTGTCGTCACCCGTGACGACTAAAATGGAATGCCTCTTTTCCAGTAAAAATACACTCACCACACACTCACCAGAAACACACCAGTGACAAGCTGCCATTTTACACTGGTATTCTGTGAGAGCGTGGTCCTTCCTCGGTCGATCCGACCCATTCGTGCTAAAACTATACTACTAATATAGCTGCAGAATGGCTCTACCATGTGTAAAAGTTAATATATAAGTTTTCTGTCCAGCCTTAAAATCGTAAAAGTCGTAAAGTTTTCTTACTTCCTACTGAATAGCCTATAGACATGTATGCCGAGTGCTGTGCAGTGGCAGGTGGTGCAAGCGATCAATACCGTCCCGGCCCGCGGTGTAGATCCCCTCGCCGGCCCCCCTAATAAAACGCAGTAAGGCTCCGCACAGACTTTCGACTTTTTATGATCTGTATATTAACAGGGTTATTTTGCAATAACCGGCCAAATTTGCAGAGTACGTTCAGAATAATTGATACAGGCAAACGGCGAAGAAAAATTAATTAAAAAAAATCTCAAACATTCTGTTCTTTTTACCTTTTTTAATTAAAAATGCGTGGTAATGCGTTATTTTAAATGATTTTACGCGCACGCACACATTCGCAAGGATTGATCGGTAGGCAAAAACGTTGTTGCCCATAAATCGCAATCAATTTGGGATAAATTCAAATAAATTACTTATTTACTCGTATTTTCAAAAATTGCAATAACAGTATAACATTATTTATATATTCGAACTTAAGTTTATTATTTGGCTACTCTTTGAAAACTAACCCTGTATAAATATTAATATTTGTTTTTTGTGTGGTATACTGTGTAGAAATATCCACTACCCCACATCGTCCCGTGGGTGTTGTAGGAGGCGAAGAGGGAAACAAATCAGGTGATGGGCAGCAGCGTCTCTCTAATAACTAAAGTAAAAAATTAAAAACTTTAATTAATATATAAAAATAAATTAATTAAAAACTAAGGCAAATTTCCCCCGTATGAGGCAATCTAAGTGGAAGGCCTATGTCCAGCAGTGGACTTTAATATGCTGTAACGTTAACGGTTTGTTTGTTCGTATTTTATGCGCTGCCATCCCGTTCGGACAAATTCTTCAACTTATCGCTTTGCACTTGCGCAAAGGTTATAGTCCACAGTAAAATTAGTTACCTCGTTGGTCTAGTGGTCGTAAGCCCGGTAACTGATCTTGAGGCTCTAGGTTCGAATCCCGGATAGGGCTAAGATCAGTTGTTGGGTGTTTCTGTCACGAAATTCTCTGTAACAGCTCGGATTCAATGTCTCACGAAGATGGTGAGGCACATAAAACTGTAGGTCCTGCGCTTTATGTCTCTACGGTAGTGTCAGATTATCGTCCCATTGGACTATGAGAGTGACGGAATAGAGAGTTCACCTGTGTTTACGCATACACTTGGGGACTAGTCTCCGTTGAGACTGATCGCACAGGTTACTAGTAGTAGCAGATACAGTATACTTGCGAGCACACAGCCCACCTGATGGTAAGTGGTTGCTGTGACCCACAGACATCTACATCTATCCTCGTTTCCGAATCAAAATGCAGATGCGTTGTCTTCCGTGACGTCTATAATGGAATGTGTCTTTTCCAGCAAAAGGGGTTTCCGGTTCTCTACACTTACCATACGAAACACACCAGCATTAAGCTGCTATTTTACCTTAAAAAAGTAGCAAAAGCTGGTCCTTTCCCGGTCAAGCCGATCCACTCATGCTACAACTATACAATTAATATAGCTGCAGCATGGGTCTACCGCGTATAATGTTACATCTAACTAAAAGGTTACACACAATAAAAAGAAACTATAATAATGAAAAACTAAAACTAAACATTTTAATTGTCATACCTAATCCCTAATTCCTAATTCCCGTGGTATCGTGCCAAGAACGCTGTCTGGGTTTCCTCGCTGAATAGCCATTCAGCGAGGAAACCCAGACCCCAGACCCAATAGGTACTTAACCTTTAAGCGAGAATAGAACCAGCCCTCTTATTACCAGCAGCAACGACCAGTCGTGGATACCAGCTTTTTTTTTATAGGATAAGGGTGACAAACGAGCACACAGTCCACCTGATGGTAAGTGGTTGCTACGGCCCATAGACATCTACATCTATCAAAATGCAGATGCGTTGTCACCCGTGAGGACTAAGATGGAATGCCTCATTTCCAGTAAAGAGGCCAAGTTACTTTAGGAACTTCACCGCACGTGGACCATACGGACCGATAGTCTCTACAGCAGAGGGCACAAATATGTAATCATCTCTCAAAGACTCATATTTGCGCCACTTACTTAATTCAGCTGCCTCTGACGACCTCTGGCGACCCGGCTTCAAACGGTTTTACCCTTGAGATGAGAGGTTGACAAAATGTCTACATAATTAGCATCCCACACTAGTGGGGCATCCCACTCCTAGACGGATTCCTTCGGCGAGTCGCAAGCTTTCCCCATCAAGCAATGTGCCGAGATTACTTGATGGTAAAGCGTGTAACCTGTGTAGATTCCTTAGTCGAAATAACTAGAAGGCGGGCTTGATCTTGGTAACTGTGGAAATATTAATTTACTTTAAATTTTACTTAAAGTTAATTTTTCAAAAATTTCTGTATAATAAACGTGTTGTACAAAACGCAAGTATGTGCCCGCACTAATTCCCGGTCATTTTGCGCTGATCTCTTTTATCACGGCCTCCGCGGAATGTCTTTCTGATGGGGAATGTTGTCCGTTCTCGGCATTAACTGTTTTTATATAAATCATTGTTTATTAATTGCTTCTGAGGCAATAATTACTCTCTCTCTCTCTCTCTCTCTCTCTCTCGACCAGTCTCGCGATATCTCGCTTATAAAATAGCTAGAATATTTGTATTCTGTTTAATCGACGATCTTTACGAAAAAAATATGCTAAAATAAATTTGGACATATTATTATTTGAAAAAATTCGAAATATAGAAAAGATTCGTTAAAAACTTTAAGAATTGTTTAAACAAAAATATGTAACAATTAATCTATACATATGTGTAATAAAAGAAAAATCGTGTCTATAACTTGTCGTGAAGCGACATTTAAAAAAAAATAGAACTAACCTAAGATCAACAAAACAACAAAAGTAGAACAAGAAAATAATATATTTAAATTTTTAAAAAGGTATTTACAATTTTATAAAAAAAAATGACATATGATAATGATGATGGATGACGTGTAATTACAATTAGATAAAAAAGTAAAGATAGGAGAATATTGTATTGTAGTGGAGCCTAAAGTTCGAAGTGACGCACGCTGCGCTTGGAGTAGAAGTAGGCACACGCTGAGCTTGTAGTTTCTTGGCGGTGATGGCACGCAGCGCCTGGTCTGGGCACACGCAGCGTCCAGAGCCGGCGCACGTAGCGCCTGAAGTAGGTGCGCTCAGCGCTTGGAGCAAGCAGTCGCAGCGCCCAAAGGTAGCGCGGCAGTAGGTGCACTCAGCGCCTGGAGCAAGCAGTCGTAGCGCCCAAAGGTAGCGTGGCAGTAGGTGCACTCAGCGCCTGGAGCAAGCAGTCGTAGCGCCCAAAGGTAGCGCGGGTAGTAGGTGCACTCAGCGCCTGGAGCAAGCAGTCGTAGCGCCCAAAGGTAGCGCGGGTAGTAGGTGCACTCAGCGCCTGGAGCAAGCAGTCGTAGCGCCCGGAGTAGTGTGGCCCCGCGCTTGAAGTAGATTACGCCGACGACTTCAAATGTAGATGGAGGCTTGCAGGATCCCGGGGCAATGCGGCCCCGGGATAAGGCCTTTAGTAGATGCTTCACGTTTGAAAACTGAAGCGAGACTCCTTGTATTCTCCGATTGTTCGGCTTCTCGTTCTCTCTAAAAAGGTATAAACCTTTTTAGAGAGAACGAGAAATTATTTAAATTAAAAGGAAATTTATTGTAAATGACCTAGAGCAAAAGAGTATTTATGTGGAAATATCGAAATAAGAACATCAGACCAGTGACGAATTTGAATAAAAGTTACCATAACAACCAAAAAAGTAAAGTTGTCAAAAATATACATTTTTGGTTTTAGGTATATAATTGAAAAACAGCTACATTTAAGTAAGAAATGAGATATTATTCATATAGGAAAAACTATGGCGCGGCAGCGCGCGCGAAACCTGAAATTGCAGAGTTACGGAGAACTCAATAAAAGATAGAAAAAGGTAAGACTCCATTGACAGCGATTTAAACGGTGCTGATAGCGTGAAAATACGAAGTGAAAATTATTTGTTATTGTGTGAAAACGTTACAGGATCCTATGGAAATAAAGGTGATGCAAAATATAAATGCAGAAAATCAAAAACAGAATGGAAAAATGGTGTAAAATGATATGTAAGTAGCATAACTGATAGCGTGAAAAGTGATGCAAAATATGAATGCAGAAAATCAAAAACAGAATGGAAAAATAGTGTAAAATGATATGTAAGTAGCATAACACAACTCTAATATACTCTTGAAAAAACAATTCCCGGAGGCTAAATAAAAGATACTGAAGCCATATTAGTTGTTTTTAAAATTTTTGTCTGTCTGTCTGCCTGTCTGCTTGTATGTCTGTCTGTGTATTACCGTTTCACGCAAAAACTACTGGACTGATTTTCTATTATATATGATTATGTTAGTTAATTAGCGGAATGACGGGTGTTTTTTTCAAATAAATATCATATTTGTTAATAAAGTTTAAAATTATTTTTAACCTTAGCATAACAATTTGAACCTCCGCTGACGATATACGTTTTAATTATCAAAACAGCGCCATCTATCATCTAATGAAAAAAACCTGTGTTTTGCCTTTAGTAACTGATAAATTAAGTAATATAATTAACTTACATTTATATGTTTAAACTAGTTGTTCCTTGCGACTTCGCCCGCGTGTAATTTAGGGTTTTAATTATGTTGCGCAGAGCTCTATCTGTTTTTCTAAAATATAAGTAGCCAAAGTTACTCCTTAAAATCAGCTATCCGCCAGTAAAAGTCCCATCGAAATTGGTCCAGTCGTTTCGGAGATTAGCCGGAACAAACAGACACACAAACAAAAATTTTAAAAATTGTGTTTTTGATAGAGGTACCGTACATACATTTAGTAAAAGCTGTTATTTTGACATTACATACAGCCACTTCAATTTTATTTATTTGTAGATAATTAGATTCGTAAAATAATTTAAAAATCCTAACGTTTGATTTTATATTTTTGTCGTTATTTCATTTTAAAAGTCTAATAATTAAAATTTAAAAAATAATGGATAATAGTCAACCGTCTGAAAATTGATATTTTTTGAACTAAAAAAACATAAATTTTCATACGTTTGATACTATATCTTTATGTAAACTCATTAAACCTGGTCTGCCTGCAATTTCTTTTTCTAGGAGAGGGGGCAAACGAGCAAGCGGCTCACTTGATGGTAAGTGACTACCGCCGCCCATGAACAACTGCAACACCAGTGGAATTGCAGATGCGTTGCCGGCCTTTTAAAAAGGAGTAGGTTTTTTACTTGAAGGTTCATAAGTCGTATCAGTCCGGAAAAATCGCTAGTGGGAATCAATTTCACAAGGAAGTTGTGCGAGGAAGAAAACATCTTCTAAATCGCACAGTGGTGGACCGCTGATCATCCAGATGGTACGGAGAGTATCGCGAGTTTTGTCGCGATGTGCGATGGTGAAATTGAGCGACTGGAATTAATCCTATATCATTTTTAGTCCAGTAGCTTGAAAACGTATTCCAATGCAGCGGTGAAGAGTTTAGGGGATATTACGTTACCCTGTCTTATACCTCTCTGCAGTTGGATAGGTTTCGTTCTCTGGTTCTGTACTCGGACAGCCACCGCAGCTCTACTGTAAAAACACTTCAGCACTTCGATACCGACAGTTCACTTGGTACCGCTGGTGGGACTGCAGCACCGCCCAAACTTCGGCGGAATCAAAGGCTTTCTCATAGTCCACACATGCAAGACAAAGTGGGAGATTGTACTCTTCGTTTTTCTGTACAATTTTCTGAAAGGTATGTGTATGGTCTATAGTGATAAAGCTTTTTCGGAAACCGGCCTGTTCCGGAGGCTGCAAGTCATAGAGTCTGCATGCGAGACGATTCGTAATGACTCTCGAGAACAGCACGTAGACGCGACTCAGAAGGGAAATAGCTGTGTAGTTATTCAAGAGAGCGTGGTCACCTTTGGTGAAAAACAAGACTACAGCACTTCTGCTCTACTCCTCAGAAGTAGTGCCGTCATGAAGGACGGAATTACAGAGCTTCTGAAGGACTTTAAGTACAGGTTTTCCACCCGCTTTCAATTAATAATTCCATTCTCGCCGGGGACTTGCCGTTTTTATGGTGCTGGAGAGTCATTCTTATCTCGCTCAGACTGACGTCCGGGTATCATCGGAATAATGTCGGATAAGACTTGCTCTTGGATTGTTACTCACACTTGCGTGTGGCTCGAACGATGACACATAGAACATCTCAATATCACTCAAAATCTCAGGTGTCTCGGAATCAATGCTGCCATATTCGGTATTCAGCTTTGATAGTTCGCATTTTCTGGCAGACAGATCTCTGGCAAAGACTTTGGAGCCCTGGTTTCGCTCGATCGCTTTTTCAATACGAGCAGTATTAAAGCTGTGTAAGTCCCGCCGCATGCATTTGTAGATCTGTCTGTTCAGTTGCCTGTATGCTATTAAATCTACTGAACCAGGTCCACATCCTGTGGGGCCACTTCTGGAAGAAAGTATTCATAATAAAGAGTCCCTCTTTCTCCATGAATTCTGCAGCTGTTGTCCCCTTGGGTTCCGTTGCCATATTCCGAATTTCCCTACTTTCAGCTCACCGTTCTCTCTTGTGCCTAGTTTTGCTATAAAGTCTCCCATTAACACCGTATAGTGGGTTTTGGAGGAATGCATGGCTCTAGATATATTCTCATACATTTCCTCCACCTACTCATCGAGATGTGCCGAGGATAGTTGCGTAAACCTATATGACCTTCAGTGAATAACGTTTGGTGATTCTGAGTATAAGGTACGCAACCTTCGTCGACACACTCGCAATCTTTACAACGTTGTTAACGAGAGGCTTGTGGATGGTAAACCCGACACCTCCTTGGGACAGATGGTCGCCCTCCCGGTGATAGAACAAGTTGCCAGATTCGAGGATTATCGTGTCCGCCCCCCTCTCTTCGGACTTCAGATAAACCTATAGTATTCCAGCGCAACTAGTTTATCTCTTCTTCCAGCTCCAGGATCTTCTCGTCAGTCCTCAAGGTGCGTGCGTTTTAAGCTACCGAGTCCTCGTAGGTGGCAACCGAATCTTCACCGGAGATCGTTAGCACCCCCTGCCCCGCCGTTACCATGGTCGCCACTGTAGCCAGGAATAGCGGGGCCACCGGGGGCTGGGGACCGTTTATTAGTGTCATTGCTCATGGAGGAAAAATTGCCATAGTTACCACGCTTGGCGAGCGGGTTGGCAGCCGCAGTTTTTTTATTTCTTTTTGCTGTTATCAGAAAGATGCTGCTGCACATCGGCTAAAGGCTGGGCCAAATATTATTGCACTTTTGAAACACGAATAGAAATAAAACTACAAATGTTATTTTGTTGATAATTTATTTAACGTAATAATAATTTAATGAAATTTATTTTTTTTAAATGACGTCGTCCAAATGTGCGCCGTCTCGTTGTTGGCACAAACTTTGGAAAACTCGCTGACACATGCTGCGGGGGATCGCGGCTATCTCCTCGTGGATGTTTTGTTTTAATTGGGATATTGTCGTCGATTTATTAAGGTACACGCGACTTTTCAGGTATCCCCACAAGAAAAAATCGCATGGTGTAAGGTCCGGGCTTCTGGGAGGCCAAGGGATATCACCTCTGCGAGAAATCAATTTGTTCGGAAACATTTCCTTGACTACCGGTAAACTTACATTTGACGTATGGCATGTTGCTCCATCTTGTTGCATCCAGGTCCTGTTTTTGTACCCTTGAAATTCATGCAACTCAAAAAGTCTTGCAACATCTTGACCTATTCCATTGAATTCACAGTTACATTATTTCCTTGATTATTTTCAAAGAAATACCGACCAATTATGCCCTTTGCTGATAGGGCAGCCCATACTGTCGTTTTAGGTGAATGAAGTGGCTTTTGGTGTTTAAGGCGAGGGTTGTCCCTGCTCCAATATCGACAATTGTGCTTATTCACGTGCCCATTGATGTGAAAATGGGCCTCGTCCGTAAACAATACATTCTCAAGGCTAGAGAATCGCTCCAGCATAGTGTCAGCCAATAACTTACGTTGAATGTAATCATTTGGTTTCATCTCCTGTACAATTTGAAGCTTATATGGGTGTAGTTTGAGGTCCAGATGCAAAATCCGCCGTAGACTAGTTCTTGGTATTGCCAGAGCCGCCGAACGCTTACGCGTAGATGATTCTGGATCGTTCCGTACGGATATTTCCACCTCTCGAATGTTCTTATCACTTCTTCTTGAACGTGGCCGCCCTGTTTGTTTAATATTCGTTGTTGATCCCGTTTGCTCGAACTTCTCGACCCAAGCTTTGATCAAATTAACACTTGGACACTCACTTATACGGCGTAATCCATATTTAATTCTAAACAGGTGTCGTACAGTAACGTAGAAATCATTGTTTGTGTAAAATTGTTTTACACAAAAAGCACGCTGTTGTCCCGTGAAGCGCTCCATCTTGACTAACATTGCATGAAGTGACGCAGTTTCCCGCCATCCGCGCGCCCCTCCCTCGAACGGTTTTTCAAAATAGTCTAGTGTTGCTATTTGCAAAAATTTTTGGCCCACTCTGTATCTAAGTTTCCCTCTGTCGCCTTTTACGACACCCACAGGATGATATGGGGTAGCCGGTATTCTTACTCGCCACTACGCGGGCACTATTGCAAAATTCTCATTAAATCATTATTTCGTGAAATGGTGTCATTTCATGATATTTATCACTGTTTCTTGACCATGTCATGATGTAGCTTAGCGGAATCAATGAAATCGTTCAACGATATTAATAACTAACCACAACATTGCTATTTCATGATAATATGATCGTATCGTAAAAATAGCTTTTCACTGCTAGCGGCGCTAATAGCGTGTTTTTAACAGAAACAGAATTAACATCACTTTATGCCTTTTTATATAATAAATAAATGATCGCGGCTTTGGGGTGGCTGTTGAGCCAGTCGCACTCCAACCTTCTATAGCTGATATTATTACTAGATGGTATAGTTTCGACTTTAATATAGAACTGCATTTATGTAATTTTGAAGTCTACTCGAAAGTAGAAAAAATATCAGAATCTATTTTATGGAACCAATTAATATTAAATGGGAACAATGATATGAATGAAATATCGCATATAAGACCATGAATTCATCATTATTTTGTTAAAACTAAATTAACTTTAATTTTTTTTTATAGGATAAGGGTGACAAACGAGCACACAGTCCACCTGATGGTAAGTGGTTGCTGCGGCCCATAGACATCTACATCTATCCTCTATTACAATTCAAAATGTAGATGCGTTGTTACCCGTGAGGACTAAGATGGAATGCCTCATTTCCAGTAAAAAGGGCCTCCGGCCACCTGCACTCACCAAGCGAAACGCAGAGGTAAACCTCTACTTCACGCTGGTTTTAATGTAAATAATAATAATAAGTTTTGATTCCAAGATAATTTATCTTTCCTATGGATACATCGGAACACACGTACAATATAAAAAATGTAGATGTTTCTAGAATTAGTTTTTCAGAATTGCATCAATATCTTACTAATGCAATTCTGAAAAACTAATTTATTCACGTGTTCCTGTGGCATATGATATATATATATATATATATATATATATATATATATATATATATATATATATATATATATATATATATATATATATATATATATATATGTGTGTGTGTGTGTGTGTGTGTGTGTGTGTGTGATGTGTGTGTAAGTCAAATATCTATCGATCATCTAGGTCGTTGGGAATAAAAAAATTTTTGACAAACTGACACAGACACCGAATTGACTCTTAAAAGTGACCGAAGTATGCGAAATCACGGAATAGCATTTAATGATGATTATAAATTGGCACGCGAGCGAAGCCGCGGATAAAAAGCTAGCATAGAAATAAAAATACATTTTTATCAAAACCATATAAATTAAAAACTACGTCTGAAGTGAGAAAACCCTAAAATAATGAGTATATTATGTCACACCAAAAATCAGCCAAAAATGGTTTTGGCCGAATCCCCGAATCAAAAACAGTTTTGACTGATTTTTGTAGTCAAAAGTGGTTGGAACCCCACCACCTTGCCCACCTTTAGGTAAGTGGATACTGACACATACTATCCTCGATTAAGAATCAAAATGCAGATGGGACCTAGGTTTGAATGCCTCATTACCAGTAAAAGGTGTCACCGGTTCTCACTGACCGTACGTAATGCTAGTTCACGCTGGTATTCTTTTCCAGCGTGGTCCTTGCCCAGTCGAGGCGACCCATTTGTGCTACAACTATAATATTATAGCTGCAGCATGTCTCCACCGTGTAAAAATAATAATGTGTGCGTGACTACGTTGGTATGTGTTTATAGCTTAACGAGCGTTTGTGACACGCGCGCCGCTCCTGGAATTGTTCGCGGCTGCAACAGGCTCATTACTACGTGCCCTCTCCACTCCCAACAGTTCGTTTTAATTAAGGGTACCCTAACTTAAATTCTTTGTCTTTCGGAAGGCGCGGGCCGCTGTTGATTCAACACTTTCAGACTATTTCACAGGCTGGCTTTTTGACTTTAATTGCAAACAATGTATGGGATAGCTGGGTAACTTCGTTTATAGCTGACGAACAATCCTGTACTTGTGAAACATAATTTACTTATATGTAGACGATATGTATTTCTATCAATATGTTTATATATGTGTATGTATGCCTATATTTTTGTACAGTCGCATAGCCACGCGGCAGCTTTTGCTGTCGCACGGATGGGCCGCCTCGAACCGGGGTGGTACCACGACCTCACAGAATACCAGCGTGAAGTATAGGTTTACCTCTGCGTTTCGCTTGGTGAGTGCAGGTGGCCGGAGGCCCTTTTTACTGAAAATGAGGCATTCCATCTTAGTCCTCACGGGTGACAACGCATCTACATTTTGATTTGTAATAGAGGATAGATGCAGATGTCTATGGGCCGCAGCAACCACTTACCATCAGGTGGACTGTGTGCTCGTTTGTCACCCTTATCCTATAAAAAAAACATTGTACTTATGCTTAGTCTAAGTAATGTATTGTAAATTTATATTTCTATTGATCTTTTTGTTCTGTACACGCTAAAGTCGATTGGCAGGGAATGTTTTTTAGAATTAGGTCCTCCTTTTGTTCCTTTGTGTTAGATTCAATTGAGAATCTAAAGCCGCGTCTCCATCAAAGTTTTGTTGTCAACACAACATTTGCCAACAAAACTTGTTTAGATTTTCGGCGGCAACATCAAAGGACTACGCTTGTTGCCGATATTTGTTCCCTCGGTGGAGACGCTTGTTGACAGAAACATTTGTTGGCAAAACGTGTTGGCAAATGTTGTGTTGAAACCAAAACTTTGGTGAAGACGCGCCATAATATATAAAATTCTCGTGTCGCGGTGTTTGTCACCAAACTCCTCCAAAACGGCTGAACCGATTTGTATGAAAATTTGTGTGCAAATTGGGTAGGTCTTGGAATCGGCCAACATCTATTTTTCAAACCCCTAAATGATAAGGGTAACCCATCCCTAAATATTTTTTATTTTTGGGCAATTTTTTTATTTTTATTTTGTTATGATGTAGCATTGAAAAATAGATAAAATTTCTAATGTTCACCCTTCTACGATCAACCCCTGTTTTTTAATCACGATGTTTAAAACTAAAAAATATTTCTTAGTAATAATGTATAATATGGCAAAACAACGTCTGCCGGGTCAGCAAGTATATAAATAAATAAATAACTTTATACACATACAGTACATACATACATATTAAGACATTGTTCGTTTTGAGTTCTATCTCTATTTAGTTTTTTTTTAATATAAGTGTGTTGTGACTCCTGAGGCCTAAGATTGAATGTCTCGTAACCTGTAAATATACTGGGTATTTGTTCCCTTCAGAATGGAACAGAGAAGTGCTAGAACTGCTGTTTGGTGGCAGAAATAGTTAACAGGATGGACCCTGTTAACTAGTAACCAACAGGTAAAATTTTTATAACTTATGGAAGTTTATACAGAGGCAGTACATTTGCCTGTTTTGCATATTACATTTAGGCTCAATTCGGCAAAATGGAATGGAAGCGAATTTTTGTAACAAAATTGTACATAGTAAAATCAATTTTATGTTAATTGTGTAACGTGCGAACTAGATATGAGCCAAAAAAGAAGTCGTATCTTCAGAAGATGCAACTTCTTTTTTGGCTTTTGCTATGTACAATTTTGTTACAAAAATTCCCTTTGATTCCATCCCGCTGCAATGTCAATTGAGCCTTATGCGTTGCAAAAATACATAGTAAATTCGTCTTCTAGCACTATGTGTACATATTGAAACGTTACCATATTCCTTGTAGTTGTCGAGTAAAAACACTAAAGCGGGGAGAACAATTTAAGATAAGTTAACGTACGTCCAACCTCAAAAGATGTCTCGGTAGGCACTGCTGCTACATACTCTGTGTATACTTACATACACTTTATTCTAATTTTCTCTCAGAGAATAAGGGGTACATATGTGTTGGTAATCTTAATCACACCTTTTATCGGTTACCCAGATACGATATAGCAATATTAATTATATTTTCGTATGTACTTATATGCCCGCAATAAGCTGCAATGTTAGTTTTTATGTGACTTCAAGCCACCTAAAACCCGCGATAGGGCATAATACTTCCAAAGGTATCTAATTTGTCAAAATACGATGAGATGATAATTTTGAAGATCTGAGGGAACAAATGAACATAGATACATCGCCTTCTTAAATTGTAACCATCCTTTTGACTTTGCCGTAGTTGGGTAAAAATATTCACTAACATCATCTGCGTCAAATTAGAAGACACAAACATACTGTGTACTCGGAATCGATAGTTGAAGTTGAGGCAGGTCATGCAAACGAACAAATAGGTAGATATTCTTTGAAAGCGTGTTCCTTCCCCGGTAGAACCGACCCACTTTCGCTACAACCATAATATAGCACTCAGAAATAGTGTTCTCTACTATATAGTAGTATTCGTTTGCGTCCGTAATCGTTAAAAGTAAATAAAAAAATAAGCTATTATTTATTTTACTGACTATTTCTCAACAGTTTTGTTGGTTGGTACAACAAGTAGGACGCGGGAAGTAAAGACTGTGTAAGAACCTCAGGAGGAGGCGGAGTTATAGTCGAAATAAGAATTTTTAATTGTTTGGTTTTGGTCATTTTTGACCCCCTAGGAGTGTAATGAGAACTTTTTGCCCCTATTCAACCATGACCCCCATGAATGCTCTACATGATAGGCTATTCAAACTGACTAGGCCTACAGTTCGAGTCGTGCCCAACTAATTTCTAAAGTTTTTACTTCCAAATTACTTCCAAAAAATAAGATTTCATTTTTTATAATTATTCGACTGCAAAGAGGCCGTAATTCATTTATGGGGATAATAAATACGCTATTACAACAAATTACCAGAAAATAATAGGATACGAGGTCTCTCTATTGCCAATTTTAAATGTTTTATTAAACGAAATTGTATTTAGAGTTATTGTTATATAAATGAATATAATATATGGTTGATAATAACCCATGGGAATGAGGTGGTCGCTTGAAAGTTTTATAATTGTACAAACTGTATTCTTATTGTATATACATACTTTGAAAAAAGTCCCGCTGGGTTTCTCGCCGGTTCTTCCCAGGACAGTGGTTATTCCTGAACCAGTGGTAATATAAAAATAATTCAATTCTAATTATTATTGTATTTTATTTCGGCGTAATAAAAATAGTTATATCTCCCAGGATACCAGCGTAAAATGGCAGCTTGACACTGCTGTGTTTCGTATGGTGAGTGTACAGAACCGGAGACCCATTTTACTGGAAAAGAGGCATTCCATTTTTCCATTCGGGTGATGACGCTCTGCATTTTGATTCTTTATTGAGGATAAATGTAGATGTCTATGGGTCACAGCAACCACTTACCATCAGGTGGACTATGTGCTCGTTTGTCACCCTATCCTATAAAAAAATCTAGTGGCAGCTCTGCTTTAAGGAGTGGAAGTCTATACCTTACTCATCATTAAGATTTTGCGTCCTACTATTAAAGCCTCAAAAATGTAGTCAACGGCCGCCATTTCCTTGTGATATTGGATTCCCAACTTACGTTTATGATCCAAACCGACAGACTTAGTTGTTCTAAGTCAGAAATAGTATTAAGTTATTAGCTTAATCGACTTAAAACACACTTTATTAACTTACAAAACACTGTAATATGACATGATATAACAGAGTGGAATTACCTTGTAATAAATTTCCTGCTTCTTAGTCGACTTCCTAACCCCCCCCCCCCCCAAGCCCTTTGTTATCGATATTCCACGCCTTCGAACCATACACACGGTTTGCTTCGTCCCCTAATGCTAACAGAAAAAGAGTGGAATAATCTGCCAGCGTTTGTCTTTCCTTCTGATCTGGATGTTTTCATGGTAAGAGTCAATAGGCTTTTTTACGCTTAGATAGTTCGGTTTACCATCAAGGACTTCATCACCAATTACCACCCTTTACTTTGAACTTCCCTTTGCTACGATCCTGATACGCCTTCCTTTCTTACTTCTTACACACTCATCTATCTATATATATATTAAGTTTACCCTTAATTTGGCTTATCTTTAATATTATATCGCCAATTCAGTCAATAAACTTCCATCTAGGCGTATAGAGCCTCTCTTAACGACTCTACCACTTACTTCTGCACCATAAATTTTCTTGTGACTCTTTCTTCATTCATTCTTTCTACATTTTCAAACCACCGTACTATTATATTCTTAACCCTGGTCCCAACATCTTTCCAACCATACTTTCCTCTTATTATCACTTAATATCACACAATTTCTCATCATATCAGTTATAGTCATCCCTAATATACTTCTTAATGAGCGCATTTCTACAGCATTAATTCTACTCTCATGCTGCTGATACACCTAACTTTCACTACCATACATTACGGGACGTTTTTGACACAATCTGACTTCCCACAATAGAGTGAAGAGCCCCATTGACTATGTACCCTGCATTCACTATTCGTTTTATATCCTTGTCATATCTACCATCCCTGACAAACGCACATCCTAAATACGCAAACTCATCCTCATGTTCAACTAATTCCCCTTCTAGTCCAGTTCACATATCATTTCACTTTGTTCTCTTTCAAAAAGCATCACTTTCGTCTTGTTTGCGTTCACTTTCACTCCCCTTTTTTTAATGACACGTTCATTAATGTAACCACCATTTGCAATTTTTGATTATTCTCGCCAGCCGACGACGCAAATATGGCGACGTACAATAGGCATTTGACGGCCAACTTATTCATTCTTAACGTAGTGTAGCATTTGCATTGTAATAAGAAAAAAAAAACACTTTCTTTTTAAGTTACTGACAAAAAAATGAGTTGAGATGTGGTTTATAACTAAAAAAAAATGTAACGTTATTACAAAACTTAAACGCATATAAATAATTAAATATAATTTTTTATAAGTATTTAGGTGTTGCCACATTTTACCGTATTATTATTCATAAAATCTAAATCTGCGCGCCCTTTCTAATGTGTTTTAGCAGATTTTAGTATTTTGGCTTTAGGTAATATTTGAAACCCTCTCAGGAGTGAGAGGAGAACTATGCCCAGCAGTGGGACGTATATAGGCTGTAACTTTAACTTTTTTTGACATGATTAAAGTGAATAATTTTTTTTATAGGATAAGGGTGACAAACGAGCACACAGCCCACCTGATGGTAAGTGGTTGCTGCGGCCCATAGACATCTACATCTATCCTCTATTACAAATCAAAATGTAGATGCATTGTCACCCGTGAGGACCAAGATGGAATGCCATGCCATTTCCAGTAAAAAAAGCCTCCGGCCACCTGCACTCACCTAGCGAAACGCAGAGGTAAACCTCTACTTCACGCTGGTTTTCTGTAAGATCGTGGTACCACCCCGGTTCGAGTCGGCCCATCCGTGCGACAGCAAAAGCTGCCGCGTGGCTCTTCCACTGTTATGTAATAATAATAAGCATTTATTCATTACCATCAATAAAGTTAAAATGAGTACATACAAAAATGACAAGAATTACATAATGTAGTAATGAATGGAATCGTTGTCAAGCCATAATCTGGTATGTGCATTAATTAGAGATTTGAACATTTTGACTAGGAAGAGTAGTTGACCAATCAATCTTTCGTATAAAATAACTGCTATGTGCTTTTGAGGACTGTACAGCGAACCATGACAACTTTTTAAAATATGCTATGTGTAGTAGCTAGAATGTTGTCAATTAATACCTGCTGTGTGACAAACATGCACATAGCATATTTTATTTGATATAGAAGGGAGGCGTGTGCAATTTTAAATTAGATAATTTTTCCCCCTAACTCTATTCTACTCTACCTTAATACAAATTAAATAGTATTTGTAAATTTTAACTGCGCAACCCACAAAATGAGAGGAGACTGATGCCCAACTATTTGATTAAAACCAAGAGCTTTTTAAAATTTTTTCGTGGTATAGCCACGCTGCAGTGATATGATTGTAACACGAATGACTGATCTATGCTCTCACAGAATACCAACGTGAAACAGCAGCTTTATTCTGCTGTATTTCGTATAGTGCGTGTAGAGAACCAGAGACCCTTTCCATTGGAAACGAGGCATTGTCTTAGACCTCAGGGGTGACAACCGACTGCATTTTGATTCTTAACCGAGGATAGATGTAGATGCCTATGGGTCACAGGTCACAGTTGACAGAGTCCTCTTACCATCAGATTTTTTAATAGATAAATGGTGACAAACGAGTACACAGTCCACCTGGTAGTAAGTAGATGTTGTGGCCCCTAGACATCTACATTTATACTCGATTAAGAATCAAAATGCAGATGCGTTATCACCCCTGAGATCTAAGATGGAATGCCTCGTTTCCAGTAATAAAGTCTCCGGTTCTTTACACTCACCATTTAGCTGCTATTTTACAGTGGTGTTATTTGAGATCGTGGTTCTACCCCGATCGACCCGATCCATTCGTGCTACAACCATAATATAGCTGCAGCTTGGCTCTACCACGTATAAAGGTGGGCTGTGTGCTCGTTTGTTACACCTATTCTTATAAAATAATAATAATAATATTGCAGCAAGAAATAGACATCCGACTCAGCATTATGTTCCAGTGTGATAACCCCAGTGGTGGTATTCTGCCGGTGCCCTCACTAAAGCTCATGAGCAATCACCAAACATGAGTTTAACCAATTAAATAAAAAAATACGATTATCAACTTAGCGAAGGATGGGAAGTTCGCAAATGTAAAAGACAAAACTGCAACTGTAAGTAGGGTTGCCAATAAAGCTATTTATTATAATATCCTATTATATTAGAGATACGAATACTATATTTAATTATGGCTTGAGGCTATTAACAAAGGCTCAGAGAACGCAGCGAAAATGTATTCACAAATATATAATATAAATTTGAAACATCTTTTGTTAAACATTCGCCTGCCCCTAAGAATACTACAAAACACGTTCCTGATTCAACTGCATCCATCGAATTCCTTCATGTCATACCAGTTCGTCATGCCCTCTATTGACATACGATATGTAAATTTTTTCTATTATTTACAAGTCTTGAAATACTATCTTCAAAATAAAAAAGTTGACAACCCTAACTGTAGCGACTATATAGGCACACTGTTTTAGTTATTTTTGGTGACGGCATATTAAAAGCGGAGACCTTTGTGAATTTAAATTATGCGTCGGCACGCACTGCAAACATGATCCTACATGTTGTGCATAAGGCATGCATTCTGCTATACGGCACACGGCCAAACGTTATGTCGATCGACGAATTCGAACACTTCAAGGTGAATGCCAGCAGTGCGAATTTATACGTGAAATATCTATAGCGTGATCGAGATCCAATGATATATTAGGCCGGCCACATACATACGGAATTCCATTTCGAAATTCCGATTCGGGGTTCCAAACGCAACAAGTCTATATAAAAGGACCCGCTATACACGTACGATAATTTTCCGTACGGAATTTTCTCCGACTTGAGATTCCGTATGAACGCCTGTGCGTTCGTAATCCCGAACGGAAAAAAGCCGCTCCGAACGCAAGTCTTCCACAAATTGTGTATGAGTCGCAACACACATTCGTAAATTCCATACGGAACACGTTCAGTGTCCGTCGCACAACCGAAGCGAGTAGTTGTGTTTATGTATGTTATTACATTTAATCTTATATGTATATAACTTTTCGTAAACTTTCATCTTATTTTGTTTAATAATTCGTCGAAAGAGTTTACAAACATCCATATTTAAGAAAAATATCTCTGGATAGATGGATATTTTTACATAATATTGACAATATTGGAAGCCTAGGGTGATAAAGGGATGCACCCAGTAACAATGATACAGCAACAATAGAATCGCAATCAGAAAATCGTCGTCATTAATTGCTGGCAGAATGTCTAGACTCAATGGCTAGCATTTCTAAACTGGGCCTTGTTATTCGGAACGCAAATAAACGTATGTATGTGATGTATTTATGGAATCCCGAAACAGAATTCCGAAACGGAATCCCAAAACGGAATTCCGAAATATATATATTTTAATTGATAATCATTATATTTTTCACACACGCACGCACGCACGCACGCACTCACGCACGCACGCACGCATGCACGCACGCACGCACGCACTCACTCACGCACGCACGCACGCACGCACGCACGTACGCGCACGCACACACACACACACACACACACACACACACACACACACACACACACACTGATGCATATTTTTATTTTTGTTTAATTTCTAATAATCATTTATTTATTTTTTTACCTTTGTTCTGATTTGCAATGAGCCATTATGTAATTGTAACTTTGTGGATATGGGAAGGATCCGAATTCCGGACACACAGCTAATCCATAGTTCGGGAGTCAGGGCTTCAAACTTTGTCGTTTCGGTATGGCTATATTCATTAAATAAATTTTTAATTATTATTATTCTGTATCAATATCCAAGTGGACTGTCGGTATATGGAAGTGCTGAAGTGCTTGTACAGTAGGTTTAAGATGGCTATCCGAGTACAGAACCTGAGTACGAATCGTATCCAACTGCAGAGAGGTACAGTTACAACCTGTAAGACAGGGTGACCTAAATATCCCCGAAACTCTTCACCGCTGTATTGAAAGACGTTTTCAAGCTACTGAACTGAAAAGTTTACGGTATTAACGTTACTCGCGATACATCATTTACCTTCGATTTGCCGACGATATAGTCCTAATGGCAGAATCGCTGGAGGACTTAAGTACTATGCTCGATGACCTCAATAGTAGACCCCAACGGATAGGTCTTAAGATAGACAAAACAAAAATCATATTTAACGTCCATGTCACACCACGCTGTTGGGAGCACTAAGCTCGAAGTTGTTGACGAGCGTGTTTACCTGGGACAAATAGTCCGACTAGGTAAGTCCAACTTCGACCGAGAGGTCAATCGACGGATTCAACTCAACTGGGCAGCATTCGGGAACATATTCTTGTCAGGTATACCTCAAAACTTGAAAACGGGACTTTACAACCAGTGCGTGTTGCCAGTGATGACCTATGGAACTGAGACGTGGTCCTTCACTGCTGGTCGTATGAGAAATCTCAAAGTCGCTTAGCGAGCTATGGAGAGGGCTATGCGCGGCGTTTCTCTGCCTAATAGACTTAAAAACGAGGATATCCGCAGTAGATCCAGAATAACCGATATAGCCCAAATAATTAGTATGCTGAAGTGGCAACGGGCCGGCCATATAACTCGAAGAACCGACAACAGATGGATAAGAAAGGTTCTCGATAGGCAGCCCCGTACCATGTAGTGTTATGCTACTTACATATCATTTTACACTATTTTTCCATTCTGTTTTGATATTTTGCATCACTTTTCACGCTATCAGTTATGCTACTTACATATCATTTTACACTATTTTTCCATTCTGTTTTTGATTTTCTGAATTTATATTTTGCATCACCTTTATTTCCATAGGATTCTGTAACGTTTTTACACAATAACAAATCATTTTCACTTCGTATTTTCACGCTATCAGCACTGTTTAAATCGCTGTCAATGGAGTCTTACCTTTTTCTATCTTTTATTGAGTTCTCCGTAACTCTGCAATTTCAGGTTTTGTGCGCGCTGCCGCGCTATAGTTTTTCCTATATGAATAATATCTCATTTCTTACTTAAATGTAACTGTTTTTCAATTATATACCTAAAACCAAAAATTCATATTTTTGACAACCATTATTTATATGGTTGTTATGGTAACTTTTATTCAAATTCGTCACTGGTTTGATGTTCTTAGTTCGATATTTTCACATAAATACTCTTTCGCTCTAGGTCATTTACAATAAATTTCCTTTTAATTTAAATAATTTCTCGTTCTTTCTAAAAAGGTATAAAAGCCGAACAATCGGAGAATACAGAGAGTCTCGCTTCAGTTCTCAAACGAGAAGCATCTACTAAAGACCTTATCCCGGGGCCGCATTGCCCCGGGATCCTGCAAGCCTCCATCTACATTTGAAGTCGTCGGCGTAGTTTACTTCAAGCGCGGGGCCACACTACTCCGGGCGCTACGACTGCTTGTTCCAGGCGCTGAGTGCACCTACTGCCCGTGCTACCTTTGGGCGCTACGACTGCTTGCTCCAGGCGCTGAGTACACCTACTGCCCGCGCTACCTTTGGGCGCTACGACTGCTTGCTCCAGGCGCTGAGCGCACCTACTCCAGGCGCTACGTGCGCCGGCTCCGGACGCTGAGTGTGCCCAGACCAGACGCTGCGGGCCGTCGCCGCCAGGAAACTTCAAGCTCCGCGTGTGCCTACTACTACTCCAAGCGCAGCGTGTGTCACTTCGCCCTTTAGGCTCCACTACAACACTATATTCTCCTATTCTCCTATCTTTATTTTTTTAATCTAATTGTAATCTCACTTCATCCATCATCATCATCATATTTCATTTTTTATAGAATTGTAAATACCTTTTCAAAAATTTAAATATATTATTTTCTTGTTCTAATTTTGTTGTTTTGTTGTTCTTAGGTTAGGTTCTATTTTTTTTTAATTGTCGCTTCACGACAACCGGTGAGCGAAGTGTAGGGTCCCCTCCACTAGATGGAGTGACGACCTGGTAAGACATGCAGGAAATCAATGGATGCAGGTGGCTCGGGACCGTGCTTTGTGGCATGCCTTGGGAGAGGTCTATGTACAGCAGTGGACTTGTGAAGGGCTTGAAAGATGATTATTTTTTTATAGTATAGGGTGACAAACGAGCACACAGTCCGCCTGATGGTAAGTGGTTGCTGTGACCCATAGACATCTACATTATCCTCAATAAAGAATCAAAATGCAGATGCGTCGTCACCCGTAAGGACTAAGATGGAATGCCTCTTTTGCAGTAAAATGAGTCGCCGGTTCTCTACACTCACCATTCGAAACACAGCAGTATCAAGCTGCCATTTTACGCTGGTATTCTGTGAGAGCGTGGTCTTTCCCCGGTCCGCCGACTGAGCGTCGAGCCGGCCCATTGGTGCTACAACTATACTACTAATATAGCTGCAGCATGGCTCTACCACGTACAAAATGATGATGATGATGATCTATATAATAAGATATTTTACTATATTAGAGCTCCGAATAGAATAGTTCTAAAAATAATACGAAAGACGGTGAGACAGTTAATAAAATTCAAAGCAGCAAAATAATCCTAAAAAATATTATTTTGATACATACTCTATTTTTTCGCCACTATGTATAAATGTAATGAAATATTGTAATTCAGTGTTTTTCAATCACCTCTAGATGTCTAAATAATGTGAAATTTTACAGACTGACAGACACTTGGTACATACTTACACGTGGTAGAGCCATGCTCGACGGCTCGACCGAGGCCAGACGACGCTCTGGCAGAATACCAGCGTAAAATAGCAGCTCAATGTTGTTGTATGGTGAGTGTAGGGAACCGGAGACCCTTTTTACTGAAAGCGGGGCATTCTATTTTAGTCCGCACGGGTCACAACGCATCTGCATTATGTAGATGCCTATGGGCTACAGCAACCCCTTACCCATCAGTTGGACTGTGTGCTCGTTTGTCACCCTTATCTTATAAAAAATTGCGTAAGAAACACATAGAAGAAAGACAAAGAAACCAATATAGTTTTTGTCAGATTACTTAGATAACCACGGTCGGGTATTTGGTCTATACATATAAATAAAATTGACGTGTCTGTCTGCAATATTGAAGTAGTTTGGAAAAACCAAAAGAGCACGCCTCATAAGCCATTCATTAAATTTTTCATAAAAAATGTATTCCTGACTTTTCAAATATATTATTTACGTGTTTTAAATTTGGCGCTCTATTATTTTAACAGGTAGTGTCACTAACAGGGAAAAAAATAAATAATGTTTACCAAAATAAATCGATTACACAAAGTATAGAATCGATATAGCCTGAATGGTACATTTGTCCTTTGTCTATCAAGGGCTAAAAAACATGAAAGCGCCTTTATATTTTTAATAGCAATAAAACTTGTATAAAATAGGGAACCAGTTGTTGTAATTATGAAGCTAAAAAAACCGGTCTCGATACATCAATTTTTTCGGGAGTTATCGTGACCTTATACAAAATCAACATCCAGATGTCCACGTAAAATTTTTTTAAATCGTTTTTTTTTAAAGTAGCAATATGAAATATTTTTTAAGACAATATTTTCTTGATATACGGCTACTCATATTATCGCATAAGTACAATATGGTTATGAAAGAGGAGTTTTAAGAACACAAAATTGCTTGACATTGACGTGTGGAGATTAAAGCACTACTTAATAACGATTTGCGTTATGAGGCGTGCAATAACTGGCTTCTATTAAGCTCAGGGAGTTATTTGAATGCTAATAAGACATAAATAACCTTTTCTTAAACGTTTCTAAAACGGTTGTTTTAACAAGATTTAATTTGAGTGATAAGAAAATAATGTGGTTTACAAAATGTTCTAACCATGATCACGAAAGGAATGCTTCGGTGGTATGAATACGTAAAAATAACGAATGAGGAAAAGGTGAGAAATTGACGATATATTAAATATGGACCAAATTAGGAGTACCCTTAACCGAAGCCCATGTATGCGTAGTGTGAAGGAGCGGGAGAGACGTGTCAGAATCGTGACGAAAGATTGGAATCTGTATGAAATTATTGAATGAAATATACTTTATTATATACCGATAAATAAGAGATAAACAAAATACGGCTGACCCTGCAGGCCATCCCTGGAACTCCCCGTTATGTTCGATCTCAAAACGCTCTAAAAATATTTTTACGAACTAATAGTTAACTCGTCATTTAAAAACTTAACTAGTTATTAAAAAAAATACTTTTTTGAATTTTTTGACAACGATGACTTTTGAACCGGATCTATGGAACAATAATAAAATCTATTATAAAAAACGATTAGACTATACATTCAAAAGTTATTTGAAAAAAAAACACCTTTTTCGAAATTTTACCTCGTTGATTTCTTTTCAACGCATTAACCGATTTTGACGCGGTTCACAGCAATCGACGTCCTTTTCCATGTTTAAGAGTTGTTTAGATTTGGATTTGGAATTGATTGTTACATCTGTTAAAAGTTATTCCAAAAAATAAACATTTTTTTTTGGAATTCCTCAAAATCTACCGGTCCAAATCGATTGAAACTGTATTGAAAATCTAAGTTTGGTGAAATACTTTCGAACGCCACCAAGTTCGTTCAAAAGTTATAAGAGATTTACACACACACACACACACACACACACACACACACACAAACGCACGGGACATAAAGCTACGTCACAGTGACCGAATGAAGCTGGCCACAGTCGAGCGTGTGTCTGATGTACTACTCTATGTCAGAGGAGTCACAGACAAGGTTGGCTACATCTTGAAGCGAGCTTCTATTCAGTCAATTTTTACAATCCGTTAAGTGTAATATACCTCAACAAGATGCAGAGATGTACAAGCTTGATTGCGAATGTGGTTTCTCTTACAAAGGCCAAACAAAAAGATACATTAAAACCCGCGTGAAAGAACATATACCTGATGTGAGGCACCGACGCTCTAGGAAGTCTGCAGTCTGTGAACATTTTCAAGATCGTCCCCCAAAAGAACACCGGTTCCCACCTATAATTACCAAAATTAAATCTAAACCCAAGAATACCACTGCAAGATTTTAAAATACTGTAAGCTCATTCTGCGTAGAGCGAACCAAAAATTAATATTCAAAAACTGAAAGTAGCCGGGCTAACTATGACATCGGGACGTCAAACACCTCAGTCCCCCCGTGACCATGGGTAGTTGTGAAGCACCCGAAACGTCGGGAATTAAAATAAGAAAATTAAACGCGATAAAATCCGCAAAAATAGTTTTATTCCATGTGTAGTATTCGCGTAAATATAAGAAATCATAATCTTACTCAATAATGAAATAGTTGTTTACATAGTCGTGTAGGTCACAACTATTAAATTAAATTCCTCAGCGTTCTACTCCTTTCATTGAATTCCCAGCTGACTTGAATCTGAAGTATGTGGCTTTAACCGAAGCTTCTCAGGACCTCAGCTGTCCAATTAATTTCCATCTAATTTCCGTAAGGAGCAATTATTAGACGGGAAACTGACGTTGCTGTTAAAACTTGGAAAATTTTATGTCATCTCTGTTGAATAGCAATTATTATTTTAATATTATGTTCTATTCATTAATTTATTTATTGATTGACGAAAAAAAAATGGTCCCAAATTACAACAGAGACTGTAATACATGGACTTGAGATTTGCATGTGCGAAGTAAGTTACTAGGTATCAGCATTTTTTTATAGAATACGGGTGACAAACGAGCAGACAGTCCAACTGATGGTAAGTGGATACAGTGGCCCATAGACATATATATATATATATATATATATATATATATATATATATATATATATATAGACATATCCTCGGTTAACAATCAAAATGCAGATCCGTTATCACACCTGAGAACTAGGACGGATTGCATCAATTGAAAAAAGAAAAAAAAATTGGATCAAGTGTTAAAAGCGCACCTTTATCACTTGAGAACTAATAACCTGGGTATTTCGGAACCAATCAATCAAGCAAATGCAATGATCTATGTGCAACACAATTTGAACACACATTGAATTACAATAGATTTTTGTGGATATTATCGCTTTCAAATGATATCCAACCAATTATCTGAAAGTTTTTATAAAAATAAATACAATCATTCGAATCATTTTGATTCCAATTTGGTAGAAACACGCGGCAGCTGTAATATTATGGTTGCTGCAAGAATGGTTGGGTCGACCGGGGAAGGACCACGCTCTCACAGAATACCGGCGTAAAATAGCGGCTTAATACCGCTGTGTGTCGTATGGTGAGTGTAGAGAACCGTTTTTAGTAAAAATGGTCTCCCTTTTTACTAAAAACGAAGCATTTCATCTCAGTCCTCGGGGATGACAACGCATCTGCATTTTGATTCTTAATTGAGGATAAATGTAGATGTCTATGGGCCACAGCATCCATTATTACAGCATCCTTACCATTAGGTGGACTGCGTGCTCGTTTACCACCCTTATTCTTTATAAAAAAATTAAACCACAGGTGAGAGTAGATAATTAAAAATGTTATGAAATTATCTTCTACATTTTAAAATTTAAAATCCTTTTTAATAATTCAAATCAAAAAGGAAAGAAAGATCAAATCAGCAGCATTATTGTAGCTTTGAAATACAACAAATAAATAATTTGGCAAGTCACTTTAAAAAATAAATTCCTACCAAGTGCGTTTCGGGCCACGCACAATGAGGCAGGGTTCCGTAGTTTTCAAAAAATTTGCCCCAATAGGACGATGGTAACTGAAGGACTTATTATCCAAGCAGACTTTATAGGGAGTGGTATTCAATTCACATGCCAATTTCGTTCAGAAACGGTCGTAGTTCCCTATCCATCTATTGGTTCCCGGCAGTACAATCCTAAAATATACATTTTATATGTGGTACAGCCACGCTGCAGACGTATTACGGTTGTAGTATGAATGGGTCTGCTCAGTGGACTGTGTGCTCACTGTCACACTTATTCTATAAAAATACATGACTTTAACGAACCTTACCGTAAATCACCACTGCCCTAAACTATCCTGAGGGCCGCTCGCGATACCAAGAGTACGCGAATCAACTGTATGCAGGCCTACAGTTTTATAACTACTAACTATAAAATAAGCCTAAGTATGTCAGAATCGGTCTCTTGACCATCGATCCTCTCTGTCTACCCACCAAATAAAAACGTAAAGCTATAGCAATTTATCTTAATTTTTTTGTATGTAACTGTATATTACAATGTTATAATGCAGTTAGTTTTAGGTCAATTTCTACAAATGTATCGAAGGTTTTACAAATTCAAGTGCATTTTAATAAGTTGGTCGACTGATACTCATTGTTAATCCTACTTAGCTGTGATAGTTTTTATTTTAACTTCATTATATATACTAATATCGTGCATACTCGTCACATTTCCAAAAATAGCGCTTTCGTTGAGAGCGAGGGGAATACATAACTCTAATGAAAAATACAACTATAAAGCTAAATATTTCGCAAACGGAACCCCGAATCGAAAAAGTGTTGTTCGATATCACCAATATTTTTGATGACTGATGACAGGTAAAAGAAACCATCTGTATGGGACCCAAAATAAAAATGCTTTTCAAGATTTTTTTTTTCACAACTTTGTAGGCGTGACTGATATCTGTAACTTTGTCAATTTTTTTCTAAATAAAACCACGGACCGACGGACGTACGGACGGGAAACTGTTAGGGTTCCTTGTTGTTTAACTACGGAACCCTAAGAAAGGTCCAGTAAAGGCAACATTTTACGACACCGTTCAAGGCTCACTTGCCAAATCGTTTTACCGCCATTTTTCGTTTTTTATACACGCGCGTACCAACCTCGTTATGAGGCGAATGACACGATTTGTATCAGTCCTGGGGTTATGTTTGTTACAATTTCGCCCGACTGTAGCAAAATTCAAAAGGAGGGTAATATTATTGTCTGGTATGTATTTTTTTATTTATTACAAGCCAGTGCTTCTCTACAATTCCACTAGATGGTATATGGCGATGAAACCCTAGATGGAAAATCGTACTGTCAAAATGCAACATTGTAGTCGGCCGGAAATACAGACAGTCATGAGCACAAATATAGTAAGCCAAGCTAGATCAAGAGCTTAGTGCTCGCTGTAAATTTTAACAGTACTTGAGCAACCCGGGTTCAATCCACGCCGGCACCAATGTAATAGATAATTGCAATTTTTAAGCTTACGAGTGTTGAAACAGCTAGACTAATTTACTTTAGCTATTTCCATAGCATAATGTCGTATGGTATTTTGCTATGGGGACACGCAGCTGACACTGAAATTATATTTGTTTTGCAGAAGAGGACCATAAGAGCAATTTATGATTTAAAGCCTAAAGAGTCGCTGCGACAAAAATTTATGGAAATGAATATATAAACATTAGCCTCTCAATACATTTATGAAAATGTAATATAGATACGCACACAAAAATAAAAGTAGTTTTACAAAAATAAGTGATATTCATTCTGTTAATATTAGAAACAGACACAAGCTAGTAATACCAGTTACTCGACTCCACCGGGTCAGTAATTCATTCTTGGGGCGATGTCTACGCTTTTACAATAAAATCCCAGAAAATATACAAAATTTGACCTGCTCAAAGTTCAAAAACTTTATTAAACTAAGTTTGTATGAAAAGGATTATTATAATATTAAGGAATTTATGGATGATAATAACCCCTGGGAATGATGTGATCGCTGCCAAGCTATTTCTAATTTGTTTTGTTGTTAGTTGTGTAACAGACATGATTGTAAGCTGTTATTTAAAAAAAAGTCCCGCTGGGTTTCTTGCTGGTTCTTCCCAGGACAGAGGTTTTTTTTCGAACCAGTGCCAATTAAACAAAAGAGTTATAAGTATTATATATAATCTATATTGAATAAAAAAAGGTTGTTTCTGCTGATTTACGCTTGTTTAGCGGTGAAGGAAAACATCACGAGGAAAGCTGTATGTTTGTGAAATAAGGAAAACTATATTTCGAAGACATGTGAAGTTTTCCAATAAATTTCCTTTTTGACCGTTCCTTGCCCTCTTTCAAGGGATGTACTTTTTAACGCTCAGTATTGACAGGAGGCCTGTACACAGCCGTGGCACATATATAGACTATAACTCTAATTTTAACTTTAACTTTTGCTATACGCAATTATGTCCATTTCTTACTCCTAAGCCAGACGTTGGATTTGATAAATGATACATATATACATACATAAACCCCTCACGTCTTATGTGTACATAACACATAACGCCTGTTATATCACAACACAACAATAATTAAAAATTAAAAATGTTGTACAGCCGACTTCAATATAAATTATTAAGGATAACTCAAAAACTATTGGTCGGACCTTAATCAAATTTATATGGGACCACATGTGAAGCACCAGCTTTCAAATAAAAAAAGAATCATCGAAATCGGTTATTAAACAAGTTATGAGGTAACACACATAAAAAAACATACAGTCGAATTGAGTACCGGCTCCTTTTTGAAGTCGGTAGAAAAGTAATTTACACTGGGTAAACACCAGGAATAAACACAAGCTAATGATACCAGTTACTCGACAGAGTCAGTAACTCCTTCTTGGGGCAATGCACACGCTATCACAACAAGTACCAGACAATATTGTCTGGATCTCTATTGCCAAGTTTAAATGTATTATTAAACAAAAACTGTATAAAAAGGGTTATTATAATAAATGAATATACCTATATGGTTGATAATAACCCCTGGTAATGAGGTGGTCGCTTCCACGCTGTTTCGTAAATAAATTTTGTTTTGTTGTAGAATATACTTTAAAAAAGATCGGCTAAATTTCTTGCGGGTTCTTCTTAAAACAGAAGTTTTTCCCGTGGTAGAGCCATGCTGCAGCTATATTACTGGTATAGTTGTAGCACGAATGGGTCGGCTCGACCGGGGAAGGACCACCCTCTCACAGAATACCGGCGTGAAATAGCAGCTTAACGCTGCTGTTTCGTATGGTGAGTGTGGAGAACTGGAGACCCTTTTTACTGGAAACGAGGCATTCCATCTCAGTCCTATGGGTGACAACGCATTCTGCATTTTGATTCGTAATCGAAGATAGATGTAGATGTCTATGGGTCACAGCAACCATTTACCATCAGGTGGACTGAGTGCTCATTTGTCACGCTTATCCTATATAAAAAAAAAACTTTGAAATAATATTACTTGTAATCAGAATTGCAGTCGGAAGTTAATAAAAATAAGATAAATAAGTTAATTAAACGCGACAAATCCGTAAAAGTAGTTTTATTCAGTGTGTAGTATTCGCGTAAATATAAGAAATCATTACTAAGTAATATTCTGTTAAACCACTGCTTGGTGAGAATTTTATCCTTGTGTTAGGAGTGTAGTTAGTGATTCACGACGGTAGATTCACAAATGGCGGATTTGAACCACGACCTTTTGAGTTCGCAGTTCACACCCTGCAATAAGGCTACTGACGTACCAAAATGTTGTTGTGGGTGTGGTTTAAAATATTAGTATGTCGCTATTTAAAAAATAATTATTTTACACCACTCCACTGTATTATTTGTATAAGAAATGCTTAGATCAGTTACTCGAAAAAGGAACGAGCAAATATAAAAGGCCAAAAAATTAAGAGTTTACTTCGCTGCTCGATTTGAAACTTCACGTCGGTCCTCCTAATTTGAATGCGAATTTGTACTAAAGCGGGGTCGAATTTTAGAAAAATCAACGTCCTCCAACCTCAATTATGTTTTGGCAGCCACTTGCCGGTAGCAAGGGTCGATTTTGTTTATATTTTTATAAGATAAAAAAATTGTAAAGTGTGTTCACAACACCCTAAAAAGTAACAAGTCTTTTCATTTATTATAACTTTTACGCGATTTCCTTATAGAATCTTAGGCAGACGTTTAAAAATAGCTATTTATTGTCACTTTTATTGTCACGCACCTGCAATTACCCTTGTGTTGCAGTTGTTCATGGGTGGCGATAGTCACTTACCATCAGGTGAGCCGTATGCTCGTTTGCCCTCTCTCATAAAAAAATAGCTTTTATGACTTTACTAGCTGTGCCCCGCGGTTTCACCCGCGTATTATTACACTGTCCAAGCGAAGTCTGTAACAAAAAGGGCCGTTCATGCATCTAAGCCGCGCGAAATGACAGCTCGCTTATATAGGCGTTCACTGCTGGCATCTTATGGATCTCATCGGGCGGCTAGGGTTTATGCGGTCGTTCCAAATAACACGCTATATGGAGCAAAGTTTATCTTCATAAAATTGTCTTGATGATGAAGTAACTTTCGTTCGTAAGGATTAATATACCATGCCTAATAATAACGCTCATAAATCCCTTTTTTATTTTCAATAATTTTTTGTCACAAAATACCTTATTGTGGCTTATGTATAAGAAATAGGCATATGGTAGCATGGACTTTTTTTAGGTGGAGCAAAGACGAATATTTTTGTACAACATTGTATTTATGTAACCCCCAATTTACACTCTCGCGCGAGCGGCGAGGCGAGTCGCGAGGCGAGCCTCGAGGCGCGAGTGTAAACGCTAGCTCGTGGCTCGCCTTGCAGCTCGCCTCGCTACTCGCGGCGCTCGCGTTTTTTGGGCACGAGGCAAAGGGCCTCGCGGGCGATGCGAGTGTGCTGTCTACACTCGCGCTCTCATTTCCGTTTGTTTGCGGCGCCCTTCCATAATAACATTCGAATGCTTTTGTTTTAAAATTACAATTTTAATAAAATAATGTCATTTAATCTTGCACAATAGGTACTAGCAATTTATATAAAATTATGGCGCTGAAATGGTTCTGTTTCGATGAATAGATATCATCCACCATATTCTTCCTCAACGACGTATTTTTTTTAATTTCCTTCTATTTAAAATGGTCAAGCATCGGTAAATACTTATTAAGGCAAGAGTTGATGCCGCTATTATTTCTACGTCTTCCATCGTTGCTGGCTCAACGCCCCAACGCAAACTGAACTGAACGCATCGCGAGAGCGTAAACAGGCACTCGTTACCTCGCAACAACACGCAAGCTGCGAGGCGAGGTACGAGACGAGGTGCGAGGCGAGAGTTTAAACGCGGTATAATACTAAACGTTACGCCAGCGCAGCGCGGATAAAGCAGTTAGAGAACGCTTTTTCTTCCGACTTGCTTAACAAAAATAATTAAGGCTAGCTGAGAGTTTTAGTCTAATGCTAGATAACCTATACTATTTCTCATGAATCTGGCTATTATATACAAAAAGAATTTTTCAAATCGAACTGGTAGTTCCAGAGATTAGCGCGTTTAAACAAACAAAAAACCAAAAAATCTCTTCCGCTTTATTATATTATAGTATATAGATTAACGACACAATTAGTAGGATTCGGGTTCACAACGCTTGTATGTAAATTTTTTATAAAGTAATTTGTTTTCGCGCATTTGTAATAGTTATTAGAATTACAGAGGTTAAAAAAGGTAAAAAGTAATAAAACAAAAAAGTTAAAAAGTTATTTATCCATCTTCAGACACCTTTTCTTCATTTAAAAATCTGCAAAGAGAAACTTTACGTTATTAAGTTCAGAAAATTCATCTTAAAAACGCCTTAATTTCAGCGTTAAACAGATATAATTTAGCGAACATTTTTCCAATTCAGTTATGTTTACCGACTGCCTCAACAGGAGGATAATGTTTTTCTAGAGTATATATGTGTTTATGTATGTCTATTTCTTTGGCACGTTCAGTAGCATAAACGGCTTAATGGATTTTAACATATGGGGAGTAAAATCAAATAATTTTTACGGATTTTATCGCGTTTAATTTAAATTTTTTAATTTACGACGTTTCGGGTGTTTTACGGAACCCTTCCATGTGATCTAAGGTGTTTGACGTTTTGATACCATAGTTAGCCCGGCTACCTTCAGTGTTTTAATATTAATTTATGGTCCGAAAAGTTAAAATTAAGCGCGATAAAATCCGTAATTTTTTTTAATGTGTAGTTTCGCACTATTATAAGAAATCATTTTATTGGATGTCGTTAGTTTTATCTTAGTTGTGGAAGTGAGCTAGGGTATAAAATGTTTCTCTTTTCAGTAAACTTTTTTACACAACGGGATTTTAAAGTACTGTTTAACCATTAAAATCGTTTATAAATTAACAGTGGCAAAAGGGCACTCACTCACGTGCAGTCCTCTTCTCACTTTCTACACTAGTAATTATTTACAAGTGTTAATTAGACTAACGGGGTAGAGACATGCTGTTGTCGCTTGTATGCATTATGGCTGCAGCAAGAACTCCTCGGCTCGATCTGGCAAAGACCGCACTCTCACAGAATACCAGGGCAAATAACAGCATGATACTGTGTTGCGTATGATGAGTGTACAGAACCGGTGACCTTTTCTGCCGACTTCCAAAAAGGAGACGGTACTCAATTCGACTGTATGTTTTTTTATGTGTGTTACCTCATAACTTTGTACTGGGTGAACCGAGTTCGATGATTCTTTTTTTATATGAAAGCTGATAGTTCTCGTGTGGTCCCATATGAATTTAATCAAGGTCAGACCAATGGTTATTGAGTTATTCTTAAATAACCTATATTGAAGTCGCTTATATTGAAGTCGGCTGTACAAAATTTTTAATTATAAATTATTATTTACAAATCACGAAGGCTCTCATTCCAGTCCTTAGGGAAGACAACGCGTCTGCATTTTGATAATTAGTCGATGATAGATGTTAGTGTCTAGGCCACAATATCCAGTTACTCTAGGACTGTGATTATTGGTTAACCTTATTACAGTAAATAAATTAAAAAAAAAACTTTTTAAAGTGAAAACTTATTTAGAATTGTTGTGATTTGAAACTCAGTGTAATAAAAAAAGCAATTCTAAAAACAGACAAACTTATACATTTATGGATTTCGCCTGCGAGAGAATGAGATAGAATACAGTTTAGTGTTTCCTACTATCTCGTTCTCTGTATAATATGCAAGTAATTTAATGTAATATAATATGTAGAATAAAATGTTAAATTATTTTTAAATTTAGTTTATCCCTACAGCGGAGGCATCCACGACTTTTTCTGCCTGGGCAGCGCCATTTGAAAGTGAAGTATTATAGTATTTGACAGATTTCATAGCGGGGAAGTTAATTTGTTCGGAAAATATAAAAGTTATTGTTTCTTTCTGTACTATTAGCTATATTTTATATTAATAAGATTAAAAATAAATAAAATAAACCACAGATATTCATAAAAGTAGATATATTTATAAAAAGTTTAAAATGTGCAAAAAATTAAAGATCAAACCACTGGGACACTATTTTGTGTATTAATAGATTAACACTAGAAACTAATAAACTTTTATTAAAAACTAATTTCTCAATTAGGTGACATTGTGTAACAAAAACTCTACCTCAGTGCCAACTAGCGACATTTAGTGAGCAGAAAATTATTAGCCCTCATTAGCCTACTCCTAATACAATGCATTCGTCTCATTCTTTCGAAGTTTAGTTTTCTGAAGGTTTCACTCCGCCCACGTGTTAACTGAACACATGTTTTTTTTTTATTTTATACTTCTGCTTACACTTTCTTAGTTCTGTCGATTCCATTGTTATTCGATTTAACCCTTGTATATATATAGAGGTCAGCGATTTCACCGGATACATTTTCCATCCTCTTGAACATCTAAGCAGATTATTTCAATCATACCGGCGCGTGCCCTACACGAGCACGTGCCGCATTCCATCGGTATGCACATTTAATAATAACGCCAATAATATGTGACTCGGTTGAGCTTCCGACATGGAACGGTTTAGACAAGTGTTATAAAGGTAGCGCCAGTAGTTATTGAATTAATATTATCTAACAGACTTTCAACTTATTTTATACAGGGTTATTTTTCAAACAGTTTTTAAAAATACGAGTAAATAACGCTTCTACTTTTATTTGATATTATCCCAAATTGAATGTGATTTATGGACAACAACGTTTTTGTCTAGCGATCAACCATTGCGAATGTGTGTGTGCGCAGTAAAATCAGTTAAAATAATGCATTACCACGCATTTTGTATTTAAAAGATAAAAAGGACAGCATGTTTGAGATTTGTTTTAATTAATTTTTCTTCGCCATTATATATATACTTATTACTTGTTCTAAACCTTCTCTGTAGATTTGGGCGGTTATTGCAAAACAACCTTTTATATGTGGCGGGGTAAGAATATCCACTACCCCATATCATCCCGTGGGTGTCGTAAGAGGCTACCGAAAGAAACAAATCAGGAGATGGGCAGCAGCGTCTTCTTAATAACGACTGAAAATAAAAAAAACTATGGCAAATATCTCCCCCTATGCCGTAATCTATGGGAGAGGCCTATGTTTAGCAGTGGACTTTGGCTGTAACGGTACATACATACATACATATAATTACGCCTCTTTCCCGTAGGGGTAGGCAGATACTACTTCTTTCCACTTGCTACGATCCTTACATACTTGTTTCGCTTCGTCCACTTTCATTATTCTCTTCATACATGCTCTACGGTTACGGTGCTCTTGACCAGGCCTTTTTTCAAGACGTAAGTACGACGTCCGCCTAGGTCTACCCCTTCCAGCACTTTCATTCACACTCGCCTTATACACTTGTTTCGTCAATCGTTCCTAGTCCTAGTCTTTACGGCTCTTACAGCTTCATTGGACGCAGGGCTCGCGGCTTTTGCACTAAAATCGATAATCTTAGGGGGTTAAAATAGTGTTCAGTTCTGTGATCATATTAACATAACATGGATCAGTTGTTTAACGGCCGTCCGAACATGGGAACCTCTATATGCATAAACCTGTGTTATATATGTAGAAGTTTTCGGAATCTTCGACAGCGTGATTTATATTTCGATTGTTGTTGTGTCCATCATTAAAGTGCGATGATAGCGTCACCATAATATTTTAGTTGCTTTTTCTTGAACTCATTTAATAATAAACCTAGCAAGCTAACAGCATAGCAAAATGGCGAAGCAATCAGCTTTGTAGCGATTTCTAACGGAAAAAAAATTTCAAAATAGGAGGTCAGATGCCTGGGTGATCAGTAATCGATTGCTGAAAACAGAATTTGAAAATTCGAAACCGTTCTCGAGATAATCGTGGGACAGACGGACAGACGGACGGACGGACGGACAGATGGACAGACGGAGAGACGGACAGACGGACAGACGGACAGACGGACAGACATCGTGAAATCAATAAGTGACTTTGCAAGCTTCGCCACTTAATAAACCTAGCAAGCTAACAGCATAGCAAAGTGGCAAAACAATCAGCTTTTTTTTTATGCCGTTGAACAATCATTTTCAAAATACGAGGTTCCGATGCTTGGGTGATCAGTAATCGATTGCTGAAAACAGAATTTAAAAATTCGAAACCGTTCTCAAGATAATCGTGGGACAGACGGACATACAGACGGACAGACATCGTGAAATTAATAAGTGTCTTTGCAAGCTTCGCCACTTAATAACTGTATAAACCTTACATTAATTTCCCACGTGATAGGACCATGCTGCAGCTATATTATGGTTGTATCATGAATGATTTGGCTCGACAGGGGAAGGACCACACAGAATACCAGCGTGGAATAGCAGCTCATTGCTGCTTTGTTTCATATGGGGAGTGTAGAGAACCGGAGACCATTTGTACTGAAAAAGGCATTCGATCTTAGTCCTCAGGGGTGTCGACGCATCTGCATTTTGATTCTCAATCGAGGGTAGATTAAATATCTATAGGCCACAGCATCCACTTACGATCAGGTGGATTGTATACTCGTTTGTAACTCTTATCACATAAAAAATTATTTGGAACGCTTGCGTTTTCAGACTTTTATATTTTTATATCCGAAGCATTAACAAAAATCTCTTTTTATATATTATACTTACCACAACAATGTCAAGTAACCTCAGTAAGGTGCCGTACACACAGGCCGCTTTGCTGTCCCGTCAAGGTCTACATAATGCACTATGAAAAATGACAATGCGTATTAGTTTTTCATTGTGCATCGAGCTTAACCTTGGCCGTACAACAAGATGGCCTGTGTGTAAGGCATTTTAATCTCGATGCTGGGTATGCCTTGCACTTGCGCTAAGTCATTGCGAAACTTCAAAGGCACGTTTTTGTATGTCATTAACAATTTCGGTCACGTCAGATCCTATCTGATCTCCTTTCACGCACTGACATCTTGCATTATACCACATATCTCTTTGTTCACTATAGTTGGCTTACTTTCTAATGGATGTTCTTGACAATTCACTTATATGTTCATATGGGATTTGTTGCAAATCATCACTATCATACAGCCATTCGCATGTCTACTGCAGAATATAAGGTCCTGATCCACCAACATTGATCCATCGGCTTCCTGCATCTACTACTAGGTCGTCAGTCTGGGGGTACCTTGCACTTCACTTACTGCAATGGCAGCCTTGAACCGGTAAGTGAAGTTGCAAATATAGAGATATAAATAACTATAAATAGTTTGAGAGATTACTCGTGAACCACAAGAACAAATACATTTTTTTTAAATTTGGTTTTCGCTGGAGTTTACACCCCCCAGCGGGAATATATTGTCAATTTTCCACAGACATTTTACATTGGTCGCACAACTTTCATAAATTTATGACACACTGAGAGTGGAGAAAGAAATCTACAATTCATAAAATTTTGTCTTAAACGTTAAATTCAGGCACCACAGTTTACAATATACTTGAATAATCTTCAATCGTTCTCAAAATCATTAGAAGTTTTATGCAAAGTATTTTGCATAACATAGTATTGGAGAGTTAAATGGACATTATTTATATTGTATGTTTTAATATTTCTGCTATTTCTGGATAACTTAATACAAAAAGAAGCTTAAAGAATTCTTTGATTTTTTTAAATACATTTGTCCATATTAACTATGGAACCCGCCGACCAATATGAAGTACCAAATTATAATTTTAGTCTGAATCTTTTCCCTGATATGCCCCGTTCTCACATGGTAAATACCGTACTAGCGTAAAATAGACTTATAACCCTACTGCGTTTTGTATTGGGTGCCGATAACCAGGAACCCTTTTTACTGATTACGAAATATCATGGTTCTCAGGGGTGACAGCGCATCTATATTTTTAAACTAAATCGAGGATAGACGAAGATGTCTATGGGCCGGGCCACAGCATCTACTCACCATCGAGTTGACTGTGTGTCATTTTTTTTATCTTTACTTCTATGAAAAATATTAATATTTGACCAAATTGGCGATGTATTGAAGATGGGCCATGGAAGTCCCTAGTTACTGCCTACACTTCCGGGTGACAGGCTTGAGTGCTTAATTATATAAAAACCTTCAGTATGTAGAGGGATGACTACGTTACTCTTGGCGTACAACTCAGCTTCCCTTGAAAAATTATGTAATGAACTTTTTTCAAATAATTTAAAATTAAAAATCTTGTACAGCCGACTTCAATATAAGCGACTTCAATATAGGTTATTTAAGAATAACTCAATAACCATTGGTCTGACCGTGATCAAATGCATTTGGGACCACACGAGAACCATCAGCTTTCATATAAAAAAGAATCATCGAAATCGGTTCCTCCAGTACAAAGTTATGAGGTAACTAACACACATAAAAAAAACATACACTCGAATTGAGTACCGTCTCCTTTTTGGAAGTCGGCAGAAAAAGGAACAAACGTGCAGTCGATTTGAGGACCTCCTGCTTTTTTGAAGTCGCAAAAAATAGATAATTTGGGGGCACTTGAAGTAAAGTTTAACATTAAAAAATTTATGAACCAAAGATTGTATATTATAATAATTTATGAATGATAATTAACCCTGGGAATGAGGTGATCGCTACCAAGCTATTTTGTTTTGTGTTGCCTTTCTAATTTATTTTGTGTTGTTAATTATTGTGTAATTAAATATAATAAATTGCTCTTTTTAAAAAAAAACGTCCAGCTGGTATTCTGCTGGCAAGAATTCCAAACAAATAGTAAATCTATACAAATAAATTAAATCGAAGTGTCTGTTTGCAATGTCAAAATAACAGTTTTTTACTAAGTGAAAGTATACAGTAATTATAAAAAATTATAAAAAAACATGAGAACTATCAGCTTTCATATAAAAAAAGAATCATCGAAATCGGTTCGCCCAGTACAAAGTTATGAGTTAACACACATAAAAAAAACATACACTCGAATTGAGTACCGTCTCCTTTTTGGAAGTCGGCATAAAATAATCAGTTCCTTTGTGTTGTTGCTATAACTTTTAAAATATTCAATATTTTTCAAATCAATATAAAAACCTTCATAGGCCATCGAAAAACTCGTTTTCATCTTACATGGAATAATTAATAGTGAGACGACAAGAGCTAACAGTTTTACTCAACTCAAGGAAGCCACAGATAACTAACGTACTTTCATAAGCTACTCTGTGCAATTTCTAACGGTTTTAATACTAACTCTATGCGTTCAGGAACACAACAATGGCTGCACAGTTGTTCAACTGCAGAAATAGATAAGAGAATTGAACCTACCCCGAGAGTTAGTTGTTAAGTCCACCACTAAACTCGGATAGTTTAAAATTACGACAACTTGTATGCATTTCTTATGCTTTCCGAGTCGTAATTAACAGTAATTTTTTAATTTAATACAAATATTTTTATATATCGTAAAATCTGGAGATTGAGCTCAGGTGCTAATTAAGCGATTGCCGGCACGGTAATTTGTATGAGAAATAAATAATTTCGAAGATTTATTTCATCTCCAGGGCCGCCATCTTAAGCTATGTACCAGTTTTTTTTTTAATATGACGGGGCAAAGGAGCATCCAAATCACCTGATAGTAACGAAAACCCAAAAAAAATTTTCTGTCATAAATGTCATGCCTATTACATCTTTAGGGACCTAAAGTACCAAGTACCACCGGGTTGTTTGTAACGTACTGTATAGATTTTTTTTACAGGAGAGGATTTTAGAGGAGAGGCTGATGGTAAGCGACTACAGCCGCCCATGAGCAACTGCAACACCAGGGAAATAACAGGTGCGTTGTCGGCCTTTTAAAAAGTTACCTCTTTTCTTGAAGGTCCCTAAGTCATATCGGACCGGAAAAATCGCCGGCGGTAAATTATTCCACAAAGAGGTCGTACACGGAAGAAAACTCCTAGTGAAACGTACAGTGGTGGACCGCCAAACATCCAGATGGTGTGGATGGTATCGGGAGTTTTGCCGCGATATGGCTTCATGAAAATTGGCGGCTGGGATTAATCTGAACAATTCCTCAGAGCACTCCCCGTGGTTAATGCGAAATATAATGCAAAGGGATGCAACATCTCTTCGCAGCGCCAGTGAATCTAGCCGATCGGAAAGGACTATGTCGTCGATGATTCGAGCCGCTCTGCGCTGGATGCGATCAAGTGAAAGGAGCTGGCACTGGGGAGCCCCAGCCCAGAAATGAGAACAGTATTCCATGTGAGGCCGAACTTGCGCCTTGTAAATTTGCAGGCGGTGTGCTGGCATGAAATACTGTCCCGCTCTGCTGAGCACGCCAAGCATTTTAGAGGCCAATTTGGCCTTCTCTTCCAAGTGACCACAAAACTGCACGTCACTCGATATGTTGACGCCGAGGATTCTGATATTGGCTGCAGCAACAAGGGGAGTGCCTTGAAACTGAGGAGATAGGACAAGGGGGTCTTTTTAGCGGCAAACGTGCAAACTTAAGTCTTCTTAGGATTAAACTGGACTAAATTTAGTCGCCCCCAATCCGAGACTTTGTTCAGGAAAGACTCGATTTCAGACACAAGTTTGTTCCGGTACTCGGCGACGTTTTCCCGTGAAATATTGGCACGGCTGGTGTATAGAACATCACCAGTGCTGTCATCCGCATAGCAATGAATGTTACCGCTTCGCAACATATCATTGATGTGCAGAAGAAACAGCGTTGGAGATAGTACGCAGCCTTGTGGACCACCAGCATTAATAGGCATGTAGTCGGAGCATGCACCGTCTACGACCTTGATGCTCCGATCTGAAAGAAAGCTGGTGATCTAATTGCACAATTTCTCGGGAAGCCCATAGAAAGGTAGCTTCGAAAAAGCACTTTATGCCAAACCCAATCGAAGGCCTTCGTAATGTCCAAACTAACAGCCAATGCCTCCCCCTTGGACTCTACGGCCTCCGCCCATTTATGAGTCAGGTAGACCAGAAGATCACTAGGTGAGCGACAGTGACGGAAACCATACTGGCGGTCACTAATCAGCTGGCGCTCCTCAAGGTACCGCATGAGCTGGCAGTTAATAATTGGCTCCATTATTTTCAAGAACAAGGAGGTGGTGGCGATAGTTAGACTGATCCGTCTAACTATCGCCACCACCTCCTTGTTCTTGACAAGAGTGCGGTTAGCTTATTTAGGGATCGGGTGCACGAAAGCTGTCTTCCATGATTTCGGGACTATGCTTAGGATGTAGGAATACCGGAAAAGACGGGTTGGAACCGGTGTCAACTCTGGAGTGGACGTGCTTAGCACAATTGGCGAGATTCTGTCAAGCCCACTCGACTTGTGGATGCCAGGGAGAGGAGTGCTTTGCGTACTGAGCACTGTGTGAATCGCACACCAATCATAGAGCACGCACACTGCGGGATGTTCGGCGGTGTGTTGCCCCGGTCATCGAGAGTCGAGTTGGACGTAAAAAGGTAACCTAAAAGGTCGGCTTTGTCTTTTGCGGCGTGGGTCAGTGAGTCGTCCTCCCTGTGCAGAGATAGTAGTGATGGCTTACAGAAATTTTCTAGAACATCTTTGGCGAGAGACCAGAATGCACGGGTCCCGAAGGAAGGGGAACTAATTTCTCGCCTATTCTGCCAATGTGCTCATACTTTGTTTTGGCTATAACTCTTTTGAAGGACCTGTAAGCGAAGTTATACTTCTTTTTAAGCATGCTGGTGTTTACATTCCGAGCCGCCGAAGCCTCAGCTAAGGCCTGATAACACTTCTGCTTACTGCGTAATGCAATCTTACAGGAGCGACCAAACCAAGGCTGAGATCTGCCTCCGATGGGTACCACAGATGATGGAATAAATAGTTCCATTCCCTGTAGCACCACATCAGTGACAGAGTCAGCAACAGCGCTGGGATCATCCGGCGAGAAGCAAATTTGCCCCCATGGGTAGGACACAACTCCTGCCACCTGCACTAACCAAGTGAAACGTAGAAGCTGCAGCGTGGCTCTACCAGTGTTAAAACTAATTTGTAACTTTACTTAACTGTGATAATATATTCTTCCCGGGCCTCAAATTTGATTCCCGCTAAGACGAAGCATTTGTATTCCCTACAAATAGTTATTCCGAGTCTGGTTAAATTTTTGTATGCAAATAAACCCCACGATACTGGAGAAATACACAATATGCTGCGGAAATTTTGAAGCAAACAAGATTACAGGGTTATCAGTTTATATTTTGTTATATACCTACATACTATGTACATATATTATGAACCGTGGTAGCTCAGAGGTGAAGCGCTCTCTGTACATTTCACAGTACGCGAGCAGCCCGGGTTCAATCCACGCCGGCACCAATGACGTTGTTAATTGCAATTTAAAGTGCTGATTTACCACGTGCTCTTTTCCAGTAAAAAGAGTCTCAGGTTCTCTACACTCACTCACACTCTGGTCCTTCTCCGGTCGAGCCGACCCATTCGTGCTACAACTATACTATTAATATAGCTGCAACAAGGCTCTACCACGTATAATATACTATTGACGCGAAGCTTCAATGGGGCCCCCATAAATCCAAATTGGCAGACAGACTTAGCAATATTAAGTATATTGCTAAGTCTGCACATAAAAGTATGTACATAAAAACATAAATAAGAATAAAGACGTTCATACTTTAAACACTAGGAACAAACATAAGCTTGTAATACCAGTTACTAGTCTCCACAAAATTAGAAACTCATTTATGGGGCAATGTAATTTAACAGTGGTAGAGCCACGCGGCAGCTTTTGCTGTCGCACGGATGGGCCGGCTCGAACCGGGGTGGTACCACGACCTCACAGAATACCAGCGTGAAGTAGAGGTTTACCTGCGTTTCGCTTGGTGAGTGCAGGTGGCCGGAGCCCTTTTTTACTGGAAATGAGGCATTCCATCTTAGTCCTCACGGGTGACAATGCATCTGCATTTTGATTCGCAAACGAGGATAGATGTAGATGTCTATGGGCCGCAGCAACCACTTACCATCAGGTGGACTGTGTGCTCGTTTGTCACCCTCATCCTATATAAAAAAAATACGCTTTTACAACAAAAACCCAGAAAATGTACAAAATTTGTCAAGAACCAAGTTTAAATGTTTTATTAAAGAGAAATTGTTCAGGAAGAGTTATTATAATATCAAAGAGTACATAAATGAAAATATCCCCTGGGAATGAGGTGACCGCCGCCATGCTGGTTGTATTGAAATACATTTAAAAATTGTACAAACAAAATGATTGTAAAGTGAAATATGTTTCAAAAAATCCCGCTGAATATCTTGCTGGTTCTTCCCAGGACAGAGGTATTTTCCGAACCAATGGTAAATAAAAAAATACTTTCAATAAGTATTATGTAATAATCTATCTATAATATAAAAATTAATCGCTGAATGAGTTGCTAAGCGCAAATCTTAAGAGCAGCTGAACCGATATCGTTAATTATTTTTTTATAATATTCCTTGAAGTACGAAGATGGTTCTTACGAAAAGAAAATTTTAAAAAATTGCCTAAAAAAGTCTCAAAACAACACTTTTCTATATTCTCATACAAAATATTCGTAATAATACTTAAAAGTCATTAGAACTTTCATACCATACCATAAAGTTTAAGTGTTAGTGGAGGGGTTCCAAAACAATTGAGTGACGTTAGTATCGTATAAATATTAATGTCAATATATTTGCCAATATTTATAAGATGGTAACATTACTCAAAAACAAAATTAGGTTTCCGCGTATATCCATGAAATCGTAGTAAATTCACACAGCTAGTATTCAATAAAAATCATTCTATTCTGTTCTACTAAAATGAGTAACAGTGTTAATACTGATCTCCAGACCCAATTTTGGTCACGGCGGCCGGTCTCAACGGAGACTAACCATCTGCGCAGGACAGGATTATAGTGCCCTCTTTATTCCCTCACTCTCGTAGTCCCACGGGACAGTAATCCGACACGGCCGGAGAGAGATCAGAACGACTTTACGTGCTTTTCAAGGCACGGGGATCTTAAACAGTCAACTTTCTGAAACTACTAAAGTACTGAGAATTTCTTAACAGAAAACCCAAAAACTGATTTATTCCCGACCCGGAATACGAACTTATGTCCCAACCCAACCCAACCCAGTTCATGATGACCGCTTTTACGATCACTAGACCAAGACAGTATTACCGTAGTGACAGGAATTATTACACTAATTCGATAATTAGATTGTCTCGTAGGGGCGATATTTGCCATAGTTGGCACACTTGGCAAGCGGGTTGGCAACTGCAGTTTTTTATGCCGTGTAGCGTTGGTGTAAGACTATCCACTATCCCATATCGTCCTGTGTCGTAAGAGGGGCAGAGGGAAACGACTCAGGAGACGGTCAGCAGCGCCTTAACAACTATAACTTTCCTGTTTATACAGTTACTGATTTTAGAAATGCTGTAAGTTAAATTATTGACTACTGTACAACCGGAAACACGCCTGTCCGGAGCTTGTAGTGTTTCGAATTGAATCTAGAGGCGCCGTGCTAATGAGGAAATTTCCGTGCCGGCTGCAATTTCAGATAATCCGCAAACGGTCGCAAAATCTTCGTAACGGTAGGGATTTTTTATTTAAATTGAAGCTACAGACGAACTAATATTCTATTTGGTAAATGGCTGCGGCGGCCTATGGACACTTGTAGATTTTAAGAAAAATTACAGCGAGGACTATTCAAGGACCACGCCCTCGTAAAATATCAGCATAAAATAGCAGCTTAATGGTGCTGTTTCGTATGATAAGTATAAAGATCCAGATACCCTTTTTACTGGATACGATGCATTCTACCTTAATCCTCAGGGGTGACAACGTATGTAGATGTCTATGGGCAGCATTCGCTTACCATTAGGTGGACTGTGTGCCCGTTTGTCTTCCTCATTCTATAAGTATATAGAAAAAAAAGTATCATGCAAAGTATTTTGCATATAATATAAAACATAAGCACTCACACCTGTCACTCAGAGGGGTAGGCAGAGACTATGGACTTCCATTTGGTACGATCCTCACACACCTCTCTCGCTTTCTCCACATCCATATACCTACGCATACACGCTCGTCGATTAAATGTACTCTTGATTGGGCCCATTTTCAATATATCGCAACTTTCGCCTAGGGCGTCCCTTCCTGCCGTTCACCTCTGTAACATAAATTTGCTTTGTCACTCTTTTCTCGTTTATTCTTTCTACATGACCAATCCACCGAAGCATTCCTTTCTTAATCCTGATCACAACACCATCTTGCAAACCTCACTCTTCTCTTATTTCTCACTCTGTCATTCAGATGCATCTCTAACATACTCATTAATGATCGCATTTTTACAGCATTTATTCTACTCTCGTGCTTCTTCTCCCACACCCAACTTTCAATACCATACATTAAAGTAGAGACTAACACAGCCTTGTGTATTGGCATACGTGCCTTATTGGACACATTCTAACTTCTCATAATAGGGTGTAGTGTGTATAATATTGGAGAGTTAAATTGGCATTAGTATTTATATTGTATGTTTTAAATAATCTGCGATTTCTGGATAACATATTACAACAAGCAGCTAAAAAAAAATTCTATGGTTTTTTTAAATTTTTAAATATTTATATCTTTTATCTATGGAACCCGGTGAACAATATGAAGTATCAAATTATAATTTTAGTCTGAATCTTTTTCCTGATATACCCACGATCTAAGTGGTACTCTACCAGCGTAAAATAGATTCTTTATGCTGCTGTTTCGTATTGAGTGTTTGAAGTTAGCTACAGGATGACAAAGCCATTTCCATCGCATGGGCTATAAGTTAGTTTGTCATATCAGTTTATAAAAATGATTTTGGTTCGCCTATATTTTCTTATTGGTTTAACGGTTCAAACCGTGGTTGTTAGCTGTTTGCTTGATGGCGAAGGACTCAAATGTGTATCAGCAGGCTTATGGCGGCGCGTGCATTTTTTTTAATAGGATAAGGGTGACAAGTGAGCACACAGTCCACCTGATGGTAAGTGGCCACTGCGACCCATAGACATCTACATCTATCCTTGATTACGATTTAAAATGCTTTAATTAATTTATTCTCGATTAAGAATTAAAGTAAAGATGCATAGTCATTCCTGAAGACTAAGATGGAATGTCTCGTGTCCAGTAAAACGGTTCTCCGGTTCTCTACACTCACCATACGAAACACAGCAGCGTTAAGCTGCTATTTATATTCTGTGAGAGCGTGGTCCTTCCCCGTTCGAGCCGATTCACTCGTGTAACAACTATAATATAGCTGCAGCATGGCTCTACCACGTTAAACGTGCATCGCCGGTACTGGCTTTATCGGAATAATTTATTGCCGCCCGTCGACAAATGAATTTTATAAAGTACCTTCATTATGATGTAGGCGGCCTTATATACATTATTGCAACCATGCAACATAAATTGCTTCTGTTTATTGTATTAAATTATAAATATAATGAGCATAATATGTAATTAGCTATGATTCCAAGTATTGCAAAAGGAAGTCTCCCCTACAGTTCAGTAACAAAAAATCCTTCTGATGCACATTCTGCTAAAATCTGTGTTTCTGCTTTACCTTAGATGTATTGATTTTGACTCGACACTAAAGGCCGGAATATTAATTTTAGGTTGCAACTTTCACAGAAATGTCAATCATGGAGCGCTGCATCTAGCAAGCTTCAACGTTGAAGCTGCAGAGCTCGTTCTCAGTTTATTACTGCATGTCAGCTTTAATAGCGGCCGTTGGATCAAAGTCGATTGTCGGACGGAATCGATTCAAAATTTCAATATTTAATTAATCGATACAAGTCAATCTCTGTTCAAAGTTATGAATGGAAAATGGTTTTATTTTTTACAAAAAAAAATATATTGCAATCATCAATACCGGGTCAAATGAACGTATCATTCAGGACTGACACATGTCTACTCACTAACATTATCCCCGTGCTTATCGATTCGAGTTGCAGTACTTTCGTGTTTATACAACAAATATCTGAAGTGGCGGTCGGCAGCTGAGACTTGCGTAATTACTTCTCCGAAGACTATTGAAGTTGAAGATAAGCAGCGATCGCATTGTTTGCTCGAGCGATTAATTGATTGCCTGCTGCGGATTTAAACTGTTAAAGACGTTTCACTCGCTTGTGTTGGGTGTTGTATTAAAACTAGAGCCCAATGACTTCGTCAATCTTACTTAGCGGTACCATGTAGCGACATCTATGGAAATGTATTAAATAAAGAACGATGTATTTAGCGCGTCAAATTTTCATATCGATATACATCGCAACCGCTTCCGTAGATAGATAATAGATGGCGCTAGAGTAGTCAAGTGAGCTCGGCCACGGTCCTTATTACTTTGTAAGAGAGATACATCTTTATACTGTAATCGTTCCAGCCTATTAAAGTCCACTGCTGAACATAGGCCTACCCCATTGATTGCCTCATAGGCGGGATAATGCCCATAGATACCACGCTTGGTAAACGGGTTGGCAGTCGCAGTTTTTTTTATGATATCGAGTTGTAATCAGAAAAATGCTTCTGCCCATCTCAAAACTCATTTTTCTCTGATACTTACGACAGATGATATGTAGTAAATGATATTCTTACACCGACACTAAACGCTAAAATTTTAATATATAATATTATAATTATTGTAAAACGATATATTTAAAATTATTTTAATTCACTTTAAAATTGTAGAAATTGTGCATAAAAAGGAGACCTGTGATTTTTTTCTAGCAAACAGTTGAGGCTTTAAATGAGTTGGGAATCGATTTGAACCGTTAAAGGGCAATTCAATTTTCGAATGAAGCCGCAAATTGAGAAAATGGGAAATTGCACGAGTTGCCAGGGTTGCCCGATATTAGTTAACTATATAGACAATCTATATCGCCTGAAATCCTACCACCCCAATGCCAATTACTCAATTTAATGTATAAAAGACCCAAGTGTTTGGATATTTATACGAGTCATAGCCATGCTGCAGCTATATTATGGTTGTAGTACAAATGGGTCGGCTTGACTTGGGAACGACCACTCTCTTACAGAATACCAGCGTTAAATATCAGCATAATACTGCTTTGTTTCGTACGGTGCGTCTAGAGAACCGGAGACCTTTTTTTACTGGACACGAGGTATTCCATATCAGTCCTCGGGGTGACAATGCATCTCCATTTTGATTGTTATCGATCCACTTAGCATCTGGTGGACTGAGATTCTTAATCGAGAATAGATGTAGATGTCTATAGGCCACAGCATTCACTTACCGTCAGTGTGGTAATTTGTCAGCCTTATGCTATAAAAGAATTACATAGTAGAGCAAAGCTGTAATACAGCTTGTATAATAGCTGCATCATGAATGCCAGATTGAAACAGCAGCATAATGCTGGCTTGTTTCGTATGGGCATTACATCTTAGTTGTTATGGGTCACCACGCAGTCTTCATTTTCATTCTTAATCCAGGATAAGTGCACTACTATGGCCCTGTCTAGCGTATTAGAGCCAGTATTCCTCAGAAATGACAACGCACCTGTAGCCTTCCTTTTTTTTAAGTTTGATGCAGCTAGGTTGCAATAGCCACTCACCATGAGGAAGGCTGCAACTTTATTTGTCACTTCAGTTTTATAAAAAAAAACATTGCAACCAAGGGATGCGAAGTATTTGCTATGCAAACGGGCAGTGGGAATTATACTTGATTTTCCATTAGCAGACCTAGGTGACGTAATATGGGCTTAGTATATTCTAGCGGTCGCGGTCGGGCATATTGTCCGCTTGCCTCAGTATCAGCGATGGTAGCGCCGCGGTTACACGCCGCGCGAACTAAACGAGACAACGCAAAATTCGCGCGAATTTCGTGCAAGATTATCGTTTGCTGTGGACATTTTGCTTATCATTGTTAAATTAAAGATAATTTAAAATTCCTTAGTGATGATAATGTTGTGTTTTTTATAATGTTTATTTACATTTTCTTCTCCCGGGTTTATATAAAGACTTAGTCTTTTACTTAAATAACGTAAAGTAACTAGTGTTTGTATTATAACCTGTGATTTAATAAAGGTGATACCAGAAAAGTTGTGCGGCAATTCGTAATAAATTCGAGACTGTCAACTTGTAGCAACACATTCATTGCAATGTAGTACATCAAATCGAAGTGCCCGGCCCGGCCGTCCCCAGCTGATTAGTGAGATTGTCCGTCTACCAGGAAGACCGTTTCAATCAGCGGCTCTGCATTTGTACGCGAGGTAATGCAGTACCTATATAAAATTTCCCGTGTCGCTACACTTGCAAGCTTTATTAGTTTTACATTAATTCGATTTGTTTAACTGGAACGCAGTGCGTTGAACTCTCGTTTTCTATAACAGGAAGCTGGTTTTCTTTTCACTGGCGCATGGTGCATTTGATCACAGACGGGTATTAATCCCATTTTTTTAATAATTACTTTTTAATATATTATGGTTTTAGCTACAAGCTCTTTCGTCAATATTTACAATGCAACTTATGTACACAGGGGGAGATATTTTTTTTTGTTGATAGCGTATTATAAAGCCTTCAGACTCATTTGTTTAATATTGTATTCTATACGGCAACCAGTTTTAATAAATTTGAATTATGTTCAACGGTGTGTTTAAAATAAAATGGAACATAATATAATGTAGATTTTAATGTTAAATTTACATAGGTTTTTAACGTTATTAAAGCTACATAATTTTATTATTAGAAGATGTTCAGGCAGACAAATATTATATAGGCTGTGAGCTGTAACGATATATTATCTCCGGGTCTGGATGTTTGTCCTTGTGCAATTTGTGTTTGTAACTGCCTCCACGATACAGGAGAAAATCCTAGGGTAACGTTTTTCTTAAAAAAACGTTACCCCCACACTAGGATTTTCTCCTCGGCGTATTATAGACACGATTTTTTGACACTCGGCTTATGATACTTAATTCTTCTTCAATGAAATTCTTAATCGAATGGACTAAAAGAATATTATATATATTTTGAGATAAAAAAGATATAATTGATTCGACGAAAAAAAAACTTGTTACGTTCTATTTCTCGTTATTTCAAGCGGTAACCTAATTATATTTTTCGATAATATGAAAGACAACAATAACATAACACAATCATATTTAATATCAAACATAAATTGGATTCTTTATTGGCTACGTCTTTATTTAGATCTTTTATTTCCTGATAATGAGCAAAAAACGTTTTAAATAAAGTAACCTTTTGTCCACCGAATGTCGCACGATTACTTCGTGTTAGACAGATATGCATACAGTGGAAAAGGGGGCGCTAAAAATCTTTTAAACGTAAGAAATCCTACCTCTAACTGTTAGTAACTGGCGATTCGGCGATATGGCGATATGGCGATCACAGTGATAGGCGTCACGCACTTTTAAGCTGCAACTGTTCCCGATCCGCGAACTATCATCAGCAGCTACATTAATATGCAACAATTAAAAAGGTCGCTGTTTCGAAATAAATTAATTGCAAACGCTTTGTTGATTGCCCCTGCTCTTACGTGTAAAATATAGTCCCATTTTCGTTGTATCCCAAATATTTTATTTGTAGAGCTTTAAACTATGCGAGGCATTTTTATTATAACTCTTGTTTTACCTTTTGACGCCCATTTTAGCAAGGTTTTATTAAGTCACTTTCTCGTTTGTCTGCCTGTCTGTCGTGTCGTTCCGGGTGGAATCTTGCAACTCGAATTTCGAACGCTTACCGATCAGCTAGAGAGTAGAGACTTGAAATTTTAAACAATGTCCAGAATCGGAAGACAATGTAGGATTATGAAATGTGGTACATATTAAATAAAAAAAAACTTTTTTATATTTTATCTTTGAAAATAGTGTTTCGCTAGGTGGTAGAAATTCTTTCCTGCCTAGGAGACTGTCTGGGTAGGTACCACCTTCGTATACCCAATTCTACCACCTAATGGCAGATCTTGCACTGCAGCCATCTTGGTTTGAAGTTAACTGCAGCAACCACTTACTATCAGGTGCACTATTGGTTTGTTTGTCACTTCAGTTTTTATAAAAAAGCTGTCTATGGACTAATGGTATCTACCATCGGGTGGACTGTGTGCCTGTTTGTCATACTTCTATATCTACTGTCTATAAAAAATAACCAAGCCTTTGACGATAGTCTCCAAGCTTGGCAGGCAAGATTGCAATCGCTTATTTTCGGTTGTTATTAGAAGAACGCCTATTTAGGCTTGTTTATAGTACTTATTAATTGGTAAGCTTAAATAGCAATGGGCCAGCCATATAGCTCGAAGAATGGACAACCGAATGGGAAGAAAGGTTCTCGAGTGGCAGCCTCCTACCGGCAGACCAGATATAGGGCGTCCTACCGAGTGACAACCTAGTGGATGCAGGTGGCTCGGGACCGTGCTTTGTGGCATCTCTCTTAGGAATGGTCAAATAGATGAACTAATACACTCTGGTACTTAGTACTACTATTATTCAATGGCGGATTCGAACCCACGACTTTGCGAGTCAGTCTGGTACCCTTAACCTAATGGTGTAACTGCGTCGTTGGGTTAGTGGTCGTTAATATGGCTGCTGATGATGAGTTCCAGGTTACGAATCCCGTGCCGGGCCAGAATCAATTATTGAGTTTTTCTGTCGGGATATTCTCAGTAGACGCCCGGAGTCAATGGCAGTGCTTCATCCCCATGCGGTCCTACGCCTGATCCGTCTCTGGTCATGTCGGATTACCCATCGGAGTATGTGAGTGAGAGAATAAAAGTGCACCTGTGTTCGCGCATACACTCTTCCACTGTAATCCAATCTTGCGCAGTTGGGTCTCCGTTGAGACAGGCCGTGACCGAAATTCGGTCTGGGGGACATTATTATTATTACCGCCGCTCGTATATACATACAAGAAGTCGTTCAAAGTTATTAAACACGTGCAATGTCTACACATACCAGATAGTGTTTACACAGCATTGGTCACGCATGTGGGCGGCTTAGTTTTTCCGCTAGATCCCACATTACTCAGTCCGTGACGAGATCGCTGTGACTCATCCGAGAGCGGGTTCATAATCGTTTTCCTATTATTACTACGTCGATCACGCGCTCCGCGACTTGCAGGTGATGAATTTGTTATTAATAAAGACTTATTTTTAAATCGACGCATCTGTTTTTGCCTCGATTACGTAATTTGAATCTTTTTCGTTTAACACTAGAGATTCGCCCCGGCTTCGCGCGGGTGAGATCTGAATCTCGACAACAGGGCCACCATACGGGTCCTATGGTCTAAACTCTAAACCATCTAGGGACCCATTCAAACACACCAAAAATTTCATCTATATCGGTCGAGCCGTTTTTCAGTTTTAGCGAGAAGCGAGAGCGAACGGACAGCAAAATTGATTTTTTATATATTTTATAAACAATTTATAACTTTTAACGTGGTAGAGCCATGCTGCAGCTAATATTACTGGTATAGTTGTAGCACGAATGGGTCGGCTAGACCGGGGAAGGACCGCGCTCTCACAGAATACCAGCGTAAAATAGCAGCTTAACGCTGCTGTGTTTCGTATGGTGAGTGTAGAGAACCGAAGACCCTTTTTACTGGAAACGAGGCATTCCATCTTAGTCCTCACGGGTGACAACGCATCTGCATTTTGATTCGTAATCGAGGATAGACGTAGATGTCTATGGGCCACAGCAACCACTTACCATCAGGTGGACTGTGTGCTCTTTGTCACCCTTATCTTATAAAAAAAATATAGAGATGATGTGACGAAAGCGGTTTTGTTAAGCAGTTGACTTCTGTGCTGTGGAGTCATGGATTTGAATCCCGCAGTGAACCAATACTTTGTTATCAAGGTTTTTGTTTTAAGCAAGTTATATATATTTTGATGTGGTAGTGCCATGCTGCAGCTACATTACAGTTCTAGTTCTAATCGGTCGACTCGATCAGGGTAGTCTTACCACGCTCTCACAGAATACTAGCGTAAAATAGCAGCTCAATGTTGCTGTGCCTCTAATGGTGAGAGTAGAGAACGGGAGACAACGTGTCTGCATTTTAATTCTTAATTGAGGATAGGTGGAGATGGATCAGGTGTAGTGTGTGCTCGTTTGTCACCTTTACACTATAAAAAATGCATGTAAAAGCCTCCATCTATAACGTTTTTAATTAAAAAGTTACACATATAAACGATAATATACGGTTTTATAATATCGCCGTAAGATAAGTGGCTTCATAGTCTCTCTCTCTCTACTACTTAATAATAAAACTGCTGTCGCCAACCCGCCCGACATTATGGCAAATGTTATACCATGGGGGAGGTATGAATTTAGCACTAGATCTTTATAGACTGTAATAATTTGTATTTTCACATGTTATTTTTGTTTTATTTTCATAATTTTTTACAATTCCACTCTGCTTTCCAATCCTACAAACATTTATTTTTGGCTTAAGTTAAAGCCTCATTTCTGAGAGGGTTTTAGGGCAAGGAAATGTCCACCGTGCTCCCCTAATGCGTGTTGGAGAATTTCGAATGGCTTTGAAATATATTTTTTATTTCTCTGACATGCACGTTTCCTCACGATATTTTCCTTCACCTCAGCAGTGAAGGAAAACATCGTGAGTGAGAGTGAGCACGTGGTGAATCAGCGCTTAAAACTGCAATTAACCATTTCATTAGTACCCACGAGTAGTGGAGTTTACAGCGAGCGTTTTTTTAATTTATGCAATCTTTAATTTCACATCAAGCTTTCAAGCCTTTGATGTAAACATACGTCATATTGTTATATGTAGTAGCACCAGCTAGGTGTAGTAAACAACGAAATAGCGGCAAAACTCAATAAATAAATTACACAGACAGGTCATAAGTATTGTCACACAGTAAAAACTTTTCTCTTAGAATGCTGGCCACAAAAAAGTTTATTGAATTTGAATTTCGAATTGTTCATGAAAATAAAACTGTATACTCTTTAGAATTTTACTCATTTTTAAATATGGAGTGGACGCTTAAAGAAGACCGTCTTGCAGTTATTGCGTTGCATCGTTGCGGTTACGCGCCAATTCAAATTTTTGACATACTGAAAAATTTGAATATAACCAAAAGATTCGTTTATCGTACCATCAAACGATACAATGAAGACTCTAGTGTAGATGACAGGTCAAGAAGTGGTCGCCCTCGGTCTGTTAGAACTCCAGCAGTGATAAAAGCTGTGAAGGCGCGAATTCAAAGAAATCCCCTAACGTAAGCAGAAACTGTTGGCCCTTCAGATGGGGTTAAGCAGAACCACGGTGAAAAGGGTGTTAAATGAAGACTTAGGGCTTTGGGCATATCGAAGAAAAACAGGCCATCGTTTGAATGCTCGTGTAATGGACCTGAGACTGAAGAGATACCGCGCTTTGTTGAAGCGGTACGCGGGAAAAAAATATCGAGAAATTCTTTTTTCGGATGAAAAAATTTTTACCGTAGAAGAGAGCTACTACAAACAAAATGATAAGATGTACGCACACAGTAGTAAAGAAGCGAGCAACCGTATTCCGCGTGTCCAACAAGGTAATTTTCCATCCTCGCTCATGGTATGGTTGGGAGTTTCTTATTGGAAAAAAAAAACGAATGCAGTTGTGTATCAAAATACAGTCCTGACGAACCTTGTGGAACCTGTTTCTCATATCATGTTCAATAACAGGCACTGGGTATTCCAACAAGATTCGGCGCCAGCTCATAGAGCGAAGAGCACACAAGACTGGCTGGCGGCGCGTGAAATCGACTTCATCCGGCACGAAGACTGGCCCTCCTCCAGTCCAGATTTGAATCCGTTAGATTACAAGATATGGCAACACTTGGAGGAAAAGGCGTGCTCAAAGCCTCATCCCAATTTGGAGTCACTCAAGACATCCTTGATTAAGGCAGCCGCCGATATTGACATGGACGTCGTTCGTGCTGCGATAGACGACTGGCTGCGCAGATTGAAGGCCGGTATTCAAAATCACGGAGGTCATTTTGAATAAACTTTAGTGTCATAAAAATCTATGTTTTGTTAAGTTCATTTTGGTATTATAAATGGTTACATAATGAATAAACTTGTTTCAATTATTTTATATTAAACATGTGACAGAATTTATGACCTGACTAGGTATATACGAATTACAATATTCTACGTGCAATAAAATTAAAATAAATTAGGGAAGACCTATTCAAAATAATATTATTAGACCAAACCTCAATAACTCAAAGGAAATTGATAACCATTGTTAGAAGCCTTATCAGCCTTTCACTTGAAATACTCAATTATTATGATAATTGATAAAAGCGTCACTTCCACATAATTATGATTAGTTTATATTTACCTATAGATATAGAGAATGGAGTGAGCGTTAACCTCAAAAATGACAATTCTCTAGAAAGAGACAAAGCGACTGAGCGGCCAATACCTGTCTCTCTCCTGCAAGACTAGTTGGTTCACGTCCTGCAAGCCAGTGATGTGGACCAATCAGAATTAGACGTGGACCAATCAGAATTTTAGAAAGAGTGTACTACTGACCGTACATTCGCTTTGTCACTCTATTTTACTATGGAAACTATGACAAATTTCCTCCTATGAGACAATCTATAGGGAGGCGCATGTTCAGGAGTGGACCTTATTAGGCCGGAAATGGTTGTTGTCTTTGCATCTTTTAAAAAAAAACACTTAATAATTTGATCCTCAACTCAGCTCAACAAGTTTAGCGGAAATTTGACCGGCGGCGAATTGCTGCTCATGTTTTATTGTTTAAATAATGTTTTGAAGTAGATTTTGATACGTTAAAGTTGTGCGATTTTGTGTATTAAGTGTCTGCGCATGTGAACTATTAGTGAAAACGATGAAACAAGTGATCCGATGGTGATGAGAACCTCAAGATAATATGTCTGCTTAGGCGCCTTGAGATACTATCGTTATCTATTGTCTGCTGGCTCAAGCTGCCGTGAAAATCTCCCAAAAACTTCACAATATGACACGTCAACATATTGTGACGAATTTTTGGAACAAATTAGTATAAAAAATAAATTCTTAATATACTTGACACTGGCAAAAGTATTACCGTACGGGTCCATTACCAAAGAAAAAGAAACTACAGAAAGACAAAGTAATCATCGACGTTATCTAACTTAAGTAATTTCAATAATACATCATTTGGTAGACTATTGATAAAATAAATACACAAGATATGTAATGATAAATATTAATATATTTAGAAGAAATAAATAGGAAACGGAAATTACTACCCCGTATCAACCCGTGGGTTTCTTAAGAGGCGACAGGGGGGAACAAATCAGAAGATGCGCAGCAACGCGTTCCTAATAACGACTAAAAACAAAAAAACTGCGGTTGCCAAATTGCTTGCCAAGCATGGCAACTATGGCAAATATCGCCTCTATGAAGCAATATATGACCTATGTTCAGCTGTGGGCTTTATTAGACTGTAACGAAACGGAAACGGATCTAATAGACTAAGTTGAAGCTATTTTATGGCTACAGATATTTACGTGGTAGAGCTACGCTGCAGCGATATTATAGTTGTAGCACAAATGGGTCGATTCGACCGAGGTAGGACCACGCTCTTTCAGAATACCAGCATAAAATAACAGCTTAATGCTGCTGTGTTTCGTATGGTGAGTGGAGAGTACCGGAGAACCTTTTTACTGGAAATGAGGCATTTCATCTTAGTCCTTAGGGGTGACAAGCATCTGCATTTGGATTCTCAATTGAGGATAAATGTAGATATATGTGGGCTACAGCATCCACTTAACATCAGGTGAACTGTGTGCTCGCTTGTCACCCTATACTACATAGATGGACGAAAGGGAAGTTCTCACTTCTCACGGAATCTTCTTCTGAACTGCAATAGTTCAGGGGCTAAGTGTTTGTTGTAATTTTCACAGTAGTTCATAGTCTCTAATCTTCCACAAGAAAGTCACTCGAGGAAGAAAACTCCTAGTAAATCGCGCTGTAGTGGACCGCCAAGCAACCAGATGGTGTGGCTAGTGAAGTGAGTTTTGTCACGATGTGCGTTGGTGATATTTGGAACAATTTCAATCAGAGCACTCTCCGTGGTATACACTCCTCATACATAAACACTCACGCCTGTCACCCAGAGGGGTAGGCAGAGACTATGGACTCCCATTTGGCACGATCCTGACACACCTCTCTCGCCTACTCATATCCACATCCTTATACCTACGCATACACGCTCGTCGGGTAAGGGTACTCCTCATATAATCTATAACATCAAATTAGCTCATAAAAATCTACTAATGGAAAAGGGTCTCTACCGTGGTAAATACATAGAGTTGACACCGGCGGATCGGTGGGGAGTAGCCATATTCTGATGTTCCCCCTGTCAAAGTATAAGTCTACCCGGTCCTATGTATACAATAAAAGTATTTGCAACCACATAAGTAACAAATCTAGCTTCTCGGCTGAATCGTCGTCCTACAAAAATGCCGAATTCTTCAGTTTTTGCTGCAAAAAGAGATCTGCCTCGTCAAATTGGCAATAAGATGGCGTTACCTTTCATATGTACAAGTAATTTTAATAACATTATTGTTATATATTTACTTATCTTTTAAACTCATAAATTACAATAATAACGGTCGTGTTATTTCGGATTTGTTTACCATCACAGCCCAATAACACCTGCAACCAATTTCACACAAAGATGGCTATAGATACGTTGTCACCTCTGAGGAATAGCCTGAATGATCTCTGCCTGCAATAACACTGGATCTCTATATCTCTCCGACGAGATCACAGCAGTGCAAGCACTGCTACTTGGCGGTAGACAGAGACTGATACCAATACTATCTATTGTAATCTCACCTATTTGTGTTTCGTATGGTGAGTGTAGAGAACTGGAAATCCTTTTTACTGTTAACGATCCCATCGTAGTCCTCAAAGGTGGCAATGCATATGCATTTTGAATATTAATGGAGGATTAATATAGATGTCTATGGGCCACTGCGTACACTTACCTTAGATGGACTTTGTGTTCGTTTATCACCCTTATTCTTTTTTTTATAAGATAAGAGTGACAAACGAGCACACAGTCCACCTGATGGTAAGTGGTTGCTGCCGCCCATATACATCTACATCTATCCTCTATTACAAATCAAAATGCAGATGCGTAGTCATCCGTGAGGACTAAGATGGAATGCCTCATTTCCAGTAAAAAGGGTCTCCCGTTCTCTACACTCACCATTCGAAATACAGCAGCGTTAAACTGGTATTCTGTGAGAGCGTGGTCCTTCCCCGGTCGAGCCGACCCATTCGTGCTACAACTATACTACTAATATAGTTGCAGCATGGCTCTACCACGTTTGAAAATTCTATGAAAAAGCTACGGTATGTCGAATGAAATTATTACTGTTAAATATACTCTTTGTATATAAAGAAAACTCTTCCATTACGCTTCTATTGGCTTTAAGTAAATTTTTGATAACCTTTTAGAGTAGTAAAGTATATGCAAATTTAATGTCATAATACTGGGTCGCCCTTTATGTTTTCATATGATACCTTTTAAGTTGTTTTGAAATACGAAAGAGCTCAACGTTCCATAATAAAGGTGATGTTTAAAAGCAAGTACAGTAAACCAACTATTTGCTATTGAGTCAACGTAGAGAGTTGTGCTTATAAAATATACATCAAAATAGCTTAACTCACCCAAGTATTCTGAAATGATTAAGAACCGGTTGTATTAAAGTACTTAAGAAGAAGGTTAACATTAAATTTGCTAACAGATTTAATGACTTGCATTCATGTTTGTAATAAACTATACAAAATCTGTGACTTCAGCGCGACAACTCTTGCTCTGAGGTTAAAAGAAAAATTAACGATGCTCTTTTAAAATTGCTGAAGGAATCGGAGACAACCCTTGAGTTTATTTTAATTATATCACACAACGTATCTCTCTTCACTGTATATATCCTCATACATACAACATACATGTGTAGATATTAATTAGGGTACAGATACTTTGTATTAGATATAATGTACAAGTATGTATAAGTTTATTTTTATATACCTATATTTATTTCGCAGCCAGCTTAGTTAGCCTTTCAGTTAACAACCTAGACATCATGACACAACGCATCTGCAGTTTGCCTTGTTTGAAATTGACTGCAGGTGTCCGCACAGCAGCCACTTACCGTCAGTTGTACAGAAAGTTCGTTTGTCACTTCATTTTTATATAAAAAAAAATTGTCACAAAACATGTAAACGTTTTTTTCTGTCTGTTCACTATGCTTAGTTTAATTGTTTCCGTCCGTGATGTCAACATCAGAATTTCATCGCTATATACCAGCAATTGTCTGAGTTGAGGGGCGATTTGACGTCACACATTTCCTTTGTTGTACTTCCTGTTTTAACCGACTTCAGTAAAGAATGAGTTTCTGTATTGTATATTGTACGCGTAAGATTTTTGTTTTATGTATATTCGCCGATTTCTGGAATACGGCTGTACCGAATTACGCGATTCTTTTTGTTTTCAGATATATCTCTAGGGTGGTCCAATTTAAATTTGAAGGAAAAGTTCCTCTCTTGTTTTTGTTGGTTAGACAGATAGCGTCAGTGGGTCGCGAGAGGATTCCGAATTAAATATGAAATTACCATACTGCTAAAGGTATATAAAGAAACAAAGTGAAATTAAGAAAAATAGCAATTCACTTTACTACAAACCATCGTATATATTTGGTAGAGTCACGCTGCATATATATTATGGTTGGTTGTAGCACGAATAGGTCGTCTCGACCGGGGAAGGACCACGCTCTCACAGAATACCAGCGTAAGATAGCAACTTAATGTTGCTGTGTTTCGTATGGTGAGTGTAGAGAACCGGATACCCTTTTTACTGAAAAAGAGAATTCTATCTTAGTCCTCAAGGGAGACAACGCATCTGCATTTTGATTGTTAATCGAGGATAGACGTCTATGGGCCACAGCATCCACTTATCATGTAGACGTTTGCTCCTTTGTTGCATTATTCCTAAAAAAACTCAACAAAATACTTATACGTTTAAAAAAGCAAATTTTCCATTGGTCTATTAATATCGTAAGTCATGTCAAAAATGTTCGTCACTCAACATGAAATCACAACGTTGATTTTCAGTGATGACCAAAACCTTGGTGAATACAGCCACGAGACACTCACTCTGAGTAAGTGATGGTGAGTAAGAGTTTAATCGTCTACTAATTATATGTAATTAGCTTTTAGACTTCATACGCGTGGAACTTAGTGCTTCGTCTTTGAACAAGTAGTTGAATTATTGAAATACTATTTTAAAGTCATTTGTTTTTGCTGTTATCTCGAAAGCTATGTGCGATATGGGAATATTTAAAAATAAAAATTGAAGACCTATCAATTTCATATAAAAAAGGACCTTTGACACATAATTTTCTGTAAAAGTAATGTTTCTATAAAATATTTAACCATAATACGTGAAAAGGTCTTAACCGTTACTTTCAAAGCTTATAATTTTCTTGTAAAATAGTTATTAAGTAAAAAATGTTTAAATTAAATTTTGCATCAAATATTTAAGAGAGAAAATAAAGTGTAAGGACATTTTCGTGTAAAATTACAAGCCAAAAAATATTTGTACAAAGTTTTTGAGTTCAAGTTCAAGTTTACGAGAAAACCATCAAAACAATTTATTTGTAAATTTTTCAATTGTACATAAACCGACCATTTTTTTTATAGGATAAGGGTGACAAACGAGCACACAGTCCACCTGATGGTAAGTGGTTGCTGCGGCCCATAGACATCCTTCTCTATTAAAAATCAAAATGCAGATGCGTCATGGTTTTCGGATCAAATATAACTTAGATATTTCCGGGCAGTACGTACTATCTGTTCATAATTTCATCACAATCGGTCGAGCCATTCAGGAGATTAGCCCAGACAAACAGACAGACAAAAATTTTAAAATGTTTGTTCATGTAGCTTGTAAATAAACCCTTAAACTTAATAGAACAGTTGTTATGTTATTACCGACAGACATTTTATTTTTTTTACATTCAAGCGACACGCCCTGGCTTCGCTTGTGCTTATTTATTTATTAATGTGACGTCATTTACATTTAAAATAATCAAAGACCATATATATTTTATAAATTTTTCGTTTACTTTTTTAAAAACACACCAAGGTTTTCGGATGAATTACAGTATAGATCATTCCTAACATTAATGTCTATCTGTCCATCTGTCCTCTCTAGGACGTTTTATTACCATCGGTTCAGTCATTCCGAAGATTAGCCTGGACATACAGACAGACGGACAGACAGGCAAACATTTTAAAATGGTTATTTATGTTCTAACGGCATGCAAATTACCCCCTCAGCACAACATATGGTAGCGATATTACAGACAGACAATTCAATTTTATTTATATGTGTGTGTATAGATGTAAAGATCAATTTCAGTTATTGTTCACACACATTGACACCTTTGTGGTAACAGTAAAATTTTTGTTATACACAAATATATATTCTTCGGCTCATAGATGAACTAAGAACACTTGAACTAGGTGTGCATTGTGTACTCTGAACTCTGAACTCACGCGGCCGTATTGCGGTGCGGTGAGGACAGCAAAACACATCGTTTGGTCTTTAGGCACGGAAGCGATCGGTCGTGGCCTTGATATGTTATCACCTTGACCTCGCGATAAGAGGGGCTGTCAATGAGACAAATCATGACAGCGACGTGTGAAGAACCATCTTTCTTTTAGACACGTTTAAGAAATAAATAAAATGTTGCAGTATATGAATTTAGGTTTCATAGATAATACATATAAGTCTTTTAAAGCGAATTTAGATCACGGCGGCCAGTCTCAAAGGACAGGATTACAGTGTCCGAGTGTATGCGCGAACAAAGGTGCATTTCTATTCCCTCACTCACGTAGTCCTTGGGGCGGTATTTCGACATAACCGGCGAGAGACAGAACCAACGGCTGTACGGGACACGGGGGTGTAACACTGCCAACTTCCCGACTCCGGGCTGGTGCTGAGGATTTCTTGATAGAAAAATCTATTAACTCATTTTAACCCACCCGATATTCAGACCCGGGACCTCGAGAACTGCAACTACGTTTACGACTACAAGTCCAACGAGGCGGTCAATAATACATATATAACATGTATAAGTCACGCCTGTTGTCCCAGAGGAGGTAAGCAGAGGTATTTGATTTCTTTTATAGAAAGGGGTGACAAACGAGCTCACAGTCCACCTGATTCTAGTAAATGCTGTGGCCCATAGACATCTACATCTTCGATCAAGAATCAAAATGCAGATGCGTTGTCACCCCTGTGGACCACGGTGGAATGCCTCGTTTCCAGTAAAAATAATGTCCGGTTCTCTACACTCAAAATACGAAACACAGCAACATTAAGCTGCCATTCAACTGTGGTACTCTGTGAGAGGGTGGTTATGTTACAACTATAATATAGCTGCAGTTTGGCTATATATCTTCTATATATATAAAAATTACGTACATTGTTTGTCTGCGATGAACTCCGAAACCACTCAATCGATTTTAATAAAATATTGTAAATGTGTATTACTTGCTCCAACTTGGAAGATAGGATAGTTTTTATCCCGATAAGTGACCCTCAATAGGATCGGAAAGGGCAGAACAAAGTTTGCCTGGCCAGCTAGTGTGTGTATTAAATATAATAAATTTATATATATATATATATATATATATATATATATATATATATATATATAAATTTATTATATTTAATAACAAATATAATATATTAATAATGTAATAAATAGTAAAAATACCGATCGCGTATCACAATCAAAGAGCCATTATGTTAGGTAATAAGATGTTATCTTTCTCACGATATATAAGAGTTTCCCTCACCTCATAAGTCTGAGTGCAATGCAATACTATTACGCAGGCTGCCTCACAACCTCTCCAGATAGGCGAGGCGCCCTTCCGCTCCATGGACTTGTTATTACTAGCGGGTTAATATCTATTCACTGGTCTAGATCATTTAAAAGGATATCGGTCATATTTATAACAGCCTGCTTTTCACATGCTTTTATTAGCTTTGCGTGTATCTATATACTCATATCTATCTATTTTGTACGTGTACGTATATATATTTTCACCAACTTGTAGACGGCCAATTGACTTGCATTCCATCGTGGTCGTCAGAGGTGACAAGGCATCTGCAGTTTGATCGAAGATAGATGTAGATGTCTATGGGCCACAGTATCTCCTACCATCAGGTGGACTGTGAGCTCGTTTGTCACCCCTTTCTATAAAAAAAATACTAAACATTAAAATATTTAACACAATTGCAATTATTTATAAATATGTAGTTGTAGAGTCACTAGATAAGATCTATCATACGCAAATTACAAAATGCTATATGGCCATGCCATGCCCGGAGAATATGCATAAAAGGATTGAGCTTACTATAAGTATGTGCCATATCGATTGAGAAAAACGGACAATGACCTCAGATATGAGCCGAGTGTCAAAAGGCGTAACTTACAAAATCTCAATTTAGATGTGATAACAATATTTAAATATTGATATTATTCCCACTTCTAGGTCAGCACATATGTTTTGTTTTTTTGTTTCTTAAATAATATTGTCTGTGGTTCCTATAAACATAGTAAAATCTTACGGTACATCGCGAAAAATGTGTTATATTTTATATTTCAATTTATGGTAAGTAACGCAGCAATTCATTTAATAACAGTTTCATATTAAAAAAATATTTGAAGCAATATAATCACCATATTGAGCTTTTGCAAATTCATCCCTTTAAAATAAACAAAACGCGCGTTACGTCAGTTCGTTCTAAAAGAAACGTGACAATGGCAGCCAGAGATGCGTCACCTTTTTTGGGCCGGTCCGCCATTTTGTTTTCATTCGTGTTCGGATAGCGCTTGCGTGTGTACGTCTCGGGTAATTCATAGCATTCATTGCATTGTTTTAGTTGAGTTTTTACTGTTAAATTTGTTATATCGTTAAGTTTTTGTTTTTTGAATCTGTTATATTAGTTTTACTGTGACGGTCGTTACTAAATCGACATGAGTTCAGGAGAATTTGGTGAAGGACCCGGTCCTTCAACATCAAGTGGAAAGAGACGTCGCCGACCCATAATAAACGTAGCAGGTACGTACAAATAGGTACAAATGCGACGACGTAGCCTTTCTATTTCTTAAAGCGCTCTTTTTATGTGACCATGTGGTATTTATTTTCTAAAACAATATGTATTTATGTGATGTAGTACTATGGTAGTATATTTTTGTCATTTATTTACAGGCCCATCTTCTGGAGCACCTTTAACGTCACCAGTAAAAAAGAGAAAACCTACCACTTTGTCGGTCGGGGAACAAGAGATTATCATTAATGTATACAAATATGTCAAAAACACCTGGCCCGAAGACGTGTATCCTTCAAACGTTAATATGGTAGAAAAGGTTTCGGAGATCTCAGGAGTCAGCAAGAGCACTATATATCGCGTATTAAGCGTGTATAGAGATTCCCATAAAATACCAGAAAAGGGAATAATTAATAAAAGAAAAAAGTCTGTAATTGACAAGTTGGACGATTTTGATAAATCGGCTATAAGAGCGAAAGTGCATCAGTTCTTTCTTGCAGGAGAATTACCGACTTTAGACAAAATTTTGCTCAGTATAAATCAAGATGACCAGTTGCCAAACTTGAGCAAAACTTCCCTGCGACGTGTGTTGCGCCATTTAAAATTCAAATATATAAAGAGAAACAGAAAAAGTGGTCTAATAGATCGCCCAGAGATAGTTCTGTGGCGTACCAGATATTTGAGAGAAATACAAATATTAAGAAACGAGGGACGTAACATTTTTTACCTTGACGAAACATGGATTAACGCAGGTCATACTATGGGAAAGGTATGGGAAGACACCACAATTGAATCTTCTCGTCAATCACGGTTAGAAGGCTACTCTACTGGCGCGAAAGCCCCTTCGGGTAAAGGAAAGCGATTAATAGTTGTACACGTTGGCAATGAAAATGGCTTTTTGGAGGGATGTGATTGGGTATTTGAATCATCATCTACTGGTGACTACCATGAGAGTATGGACGCTCTCCATTTCGAGGACTGGTTTAGAAAAGTAATAGAAAAACTGCAAAGCGGCGATGTCATAGTTATGGATAACGCTAGTTACCACTCCAGACGTTTAGAAAAAACCCCAACAATGTCTTGGCGGAAACAAAATATGCAGGAATGGCTAGAATCTAAACAGATCGCATACGTGCCCTCGGACACAAAGACCCACTTAATGGAAAAAATAAAGGCAGTTAAAGATAACTATCGAAGTTACGTCACCGACGAGATGGCAAAAGAAAAAAGCATCACAGTGGTAAGGTTACCTCCTTATCACTGTGAGCTTAACCCCATTGAACTTGTGTGGGCAGATGTGAAAGGGTACGTTGCACGAAAAAATACAACTTTCAAGTTAAAAGATGTTAAAAATTTACTTAAAGATGGTTTAACTCAAATCACGCCAGATAAATGGAAAAACTGTGTTCAGCATGTCCTTAAGGTTGAACAAAAAATGCGTGGCATGGATGATAGAATTGACCAAACTGCAGATCGCTTTATAATTAATGTTACAGATAGTTCATCAAGTGAAGATACGAGTGATGATTGCACCGAATAAAAATAAAGTTCTTATATAATATTAAAAATAAAGTTTTATCTTTTGCATAAGTACGTACTTATTCGGTGTCGTTATCACTCGAATCTTTATATGTGTTATAAATTAATGTTTTTTGTTGTTAAATGAATAAAGCACTTTATAACAATAGATGATTTTTCTTCTACAGCGATCTTTCACATAACTTTTTAATAATAGTTAATAAATATATATTATATCAATCATTATAAAAAAATCATTATAAATAAAGAAAGTACTACATATAAAATGTGCCTATATATTGAAGGTTTGTAACTCCTGGTTAAACGACCGAAAGGTCATTGTCCGTTTTTCTCAATCGATTTGGCACAACATTTTTATCGGGGTTTTTGGTGTAAAATTGACCGCCGACGGATTGCTGCTCCTATTTTGTATATATTATAACGGTTTAAAGTGGATTTTGATACGTAAAAATTATGTGATTTTGTGTATTAAATATCTGCCAACTTTATTCTCTAAACATCACTCTTCACGTATGTAAAAGGAATATGTAATAAAATGGAGCTAAAACATAAAATTATTAACAATGTAACTATATAAAAATAAAAATTAGTTAATGTACATATTTAATACATTTTTACAACATGACGAAAACATTCTTGTTCTTATTGTACACGCATAGTAATTTTTTTCAATATTTGGCCAAAGAGAAAAAAATATGTTTGCATTTTAAATGGACTTTTCCCGCGCTTTTGTTAATGGCTATGAAACTCGAAGGAGAGTATTCCATGCAATAATAATAAATTACTTTAAAAGTATTTAGGTAGGGTACCATTTACTTAAACAGACTGAATTTCAAGGCTCCTTATGCCGTTGTGTATAATAATTTAAGATGATATTTTCATAAGTGTTGAAAATTGTTTCTTTTTAATACCGCAAAAGATTTTTTTTAGAATAGCGACAAACGACAAACAGTCCACCTTATCGTAAGTGGATTCTGTGGCTCATAGACATCTACATCGATCCGCGATTAAGATTCAACATGCAAATGCTTTGTCACCCCATTTCAATTAAAATAGAATACAACGTTTCAGTAAAAGGGTGTCATGTTCTCTACACTCACCATACGAAACACAGCTGCATTAAGCTGCTATTGCACGCTGGTATTCTTTTTATTACTGGCTTAAGATTTCATGACAAATGGAAACACCTAGAAATAAATTGTAAAAACTATATCAAGCATTGTTATGGGCCGTATAAATTTAATATTTTCAAAGACAATAGAGCCAAGTCTTAGGTTTATCAGTACGGCCCGCATACCGCACCCAACGGTTAAGGTGTTTCTTCACAAAGAAAGGTCAAGCGTAGGAGCAGTGTGGGCAATAATGATATCTTTACGCCCAAATAATTATTAATATCCGGTGATAAAATAAAGTGTGTCAAACGGACAATATCTCTGTCTATTTTTAAATATTAATAAAATAATTTTGACGGATCCGTGGCACAGTAGTTTAGCATTGAGTCGCGGCGCTGAAGGCCGCGGATTCGAATCCCGCAAGCAACAAATATTTATATGGCATTGTACGAGGAAACCCTTGTGAGGGTAGCGTTTTTTAAAATAAATTTAATACAAATACTTTACCCACAACTTCACTACCTCGTTGGACCAGTGTTTGTGAACGCGATTGCTGAATATGATATGAGGTATCGATTTTGAGTCCCGGGTTGGACCAAAATTACGTTATTGAATTTTCTGTCAAGAAATTATCAGTAGCAACCCAGAGTCAGAAAGATGGAGGTGTTTCACCCACGAGCTTCGGAAAGCACAAAAAACAATTGGTCCTACGCCTGATCTCTCTGCGATCGTTTTGTTACGAGCTTGGGGTTCGAGACTTAAAAACTGTCGAGTGAATTACTAAAATTGACACTTTAATTACAGAACACTAATTACAACTTAAACTACTGATCACTTTAGTTCGCAGTTGTAGCGCTTCGAAGTATTCGCTTATATCGCTAATTGAATACCGTCTCGGTCGCGGTCTATACCGGCCTTATATAGGGCCTCAGATAGTTTCCAGAATCTTCTACTGTAGAAACATATATAAAGTTCGAGTACATATCGGTCCCGATTGACTAGGTGTCGATAGTTCCAGAAAGTTCTTCCATGGAAATTTCTAGAAGGTTCTTGACTCTCCTAGTTCTGTTACTCGATACTAGAGGGCGTTAGTGGTATTAATTGTGGCGCGCAACACTATCATATTACCTTCCCATCGGGCTATGAGAGTAAAGGAATAGAGAGTAGGTACACTTTGGCTTGCGCAAACACTCGGACACTGTTGTTCCGAGCAGAAGGCTAATATCCTTTGCGACTGGCCGTCATGATCAAAATTCAGTCTGGAGGGTATTATAATTATTATTATATGTCTACAAGAATATGTTTTATCACAATAGAATAAAGAATAAGGTTAGCCTGTAGCTATTCTATGTAAGTACTCGGGGTTGACACTTTTCCATTTTCATTCTTAATTAAGGATAAATATAGATGTCTGTAAATGCAGAAGTATGATGGAATTCCTCGTTTCCAGTAAAAAGGGCCTCCAATTCTCTATACTTAGTACACTAAACACAGCAGCATTAAGCTGCTACTTTACGCTAGTATTCTGTGAGAGTGTGGTCCTAACCCTGTGGAGACGCCCCATTCGTGCTACAACCATAATATACTAGTAGCTGCAGCGTGGCTCTACCACGTACGACTTTCTTAGATAGGCCACTAAACATCAGGTGGATTGGTAGCTCGTTTGTCAATCAAATGTTGAAAAATATAGTTTTTATTACTTATTGTTTCGCTATTTTCCGGTACTCAATTCGACTGTATGTTATTTTATGTGTTATGTGTGTTACCTCATAACTTTTTACTGGTTGAACCGAATACGATGATTCTATTTTTATTTGAAAGCTGGTGCTTCTCATGTGGTCCCATATAAATTTGATTAAGATCTGACCTATAGTTTTTGAGTTATTCTTAATAATTTATATTAAAGTCGGTTGTACAAAATTTTTAATTTTAAATTATTAAACTAGTTCTCGTCAATATGTCAGTCAGTATAAGCAAAATTACGATTTCTAGTATCGAAATTAACTGACTTATTAAGTTGATAACTGACTAGTCTTACCGATACACCGTAACATCCTATTAAAGTCCACTGGTAAACATAGGCCTCCCCATAGATAGCCTCATAGGAGGGACCAACTTATTTTTAACATCCTAATTTGTTTCCCTGTGTCGCCTCTTACGACACCTACGGGATGAGATGGGGCCACTGTTCTTTCACTACCACGACACGGTAAACGAAATAGTGTTAAATGAAACTAATTTTTATCGTGTTTAATTTACTTATGTAGAAGTTTGTGGACATTGGCTATAGTTGCGCAATAAGGACCCAACGCAATAGAAACTACTATTGTTTGTAGTTTGGACCTATTCAATAACAAAGGCTTTCTTCGATTCCATTGTTGTTTTGTATTTTATCAACTGCTACTCGACGATTTGGCCTGTCTCGTTGGACTAGTGGTGGGTATGAGGTCCCAGGATCAAATTACGAGTCGAGCCAAGTTCAGTTATTGGGTTTCTTTATCAACAAATTCGCAGTAGAAGCCCGAAGTCGGGAAGTTGGCACTGTTTCACTCACGTGCCTCGGAAATCACGTAAAGCCATTGGTCCTGCGCCTGGTCTCTCACCGGTCGTCATGGATTACCCGCCCATCGGGCTATAAGAGTGAGGGAATAGAAAGTGCACCTATGCTTGACAGTATTGGGTTTAATAAATAATTTTGGCCTACCTGGGACTCGAATTATCCCGTGTTCGAATCTCGGGTGGATAAGCAGCCGCACGTGGTAGAGCCATGCTGCAGCTATATTAGTAGTATAGTTGTAGCACGAATGGGTCGCCTCGACCGGGGAAGGACCACGCTCTCACAGAATACCAGAGTAAAATAGCAGCTTAACGCTGCTGTGTTTCGTATGGTGAGTGAAGAGAACCGGAGACCCTCTTTACTGGAAACGAGGCATTCCATCTTAGTCCTCACGCGTGACAACGTATCTGCATTTTGATTCGTAATCGAGGAGAGATGTAGATGTCTATGGGTCACAGCAACCACTTACCATCAGGTGGACTGTGTGCTCGTTTGTTACTCTTATCCTATAAAAAAATGTACGACCACTAGTTCAACTGTTTCGTTGGTCTAGTGATCTATTGGTGCATAATATACAAATAGGATGATTATTTAACTTAAGTTGGCGATGAAAGGCAATCAATCTAAAGCGCACTTTCGCAAAACTAAATGCGTCAATTAATTTTTTTCGGTGAAAGCTGGCCCCGAGCTCCGGTCATATGTCAGACGCCCGTAATATCCACGGCATTGAGCGCACTTTCAATTCAATAATTAACTTTTGCTAGCAAGTGTAAGAGTGTTATATTTGCACAATCTACGCATATGTAGGTTAGACGGGACAAAATAATTTGAGTGCTCTGTACAGAGATCTAATATGATATGCTTAAATTTATAGATAACGTTTTATGATAGCACCTGGCACATTACAAAAAGAAATATTTTTCAAAATTAAAAAAAAATCATCACAAGTATTTTTATTAATTCTTATTTTCGAGGTAGAGCCACACATCAGCTATTTAATAAATTATCTATACAAATAAATAAAATTGAAGTGTCTGTTTGTAACGTCGAAATAACAGCTTTTTGCTATATGCATATGAAAATATATACGGTACTTATAACAAAAACATGATTTTTTAAATTTTTGTCTGTATTTCTTTCTGTCTGTCTGTTTGTTCCGGCTAATCTCCGGAACGGCTGGACCGATTTTGACCGGACTTTCACTGGCAGATAGCTGATGTTATAAGAAGTAACTTAGGCTACTTTTATTTTAGATAAAGAATTAGGGTTCCGCGCAAAAAATTTAAACCCATGAAATCCAATCGTAATAAATTACGCGCGGGTGAAGTCGCGGGGAACAGTTAAAAATAATCACGGTTGTAGCATGAATATATCGGCTCCGGGGTAGAACCACGCTCTCGCAAACACCAGTATAAGGCCGGCCACATACCGACATTCAAAATTCCGAACGGATCGGCCACGTACAATCGGATTCCTGTTTTTCCTGCGAAATTCCGAACGGAAAACTTTTTTTTTATAGGATCGAGTGATAAACGAGCACACAGTCCACCTGATGGTAAATGGTTGCTGTGGCCCATAGACATCTACATCTATCCTCTTTTGCGAATCAAATTGCAGACGCTTTGTCACTAGTGAGGACTAAGATGGAATGCCTCTTATCCAGTAAAAAGGGTCTCCGGTTCTCTACACTCACCATACGAAACACAGCAGTGTTAAGCTGCTATTTTACGCTGGTATTCTGTAAGAGCGTGGTCCTTCCCCGGTCGAGCCGACCCATTCGTGCTACAGCTATACTACTAATATAGCTGCAGCATGGCTCTACCACGTATAAACTACTGTGCGTGTGTGATAGGCCCTTTAGTTTTATATGGATCTGCTGCTTTCGGAATCCCGAATCCGTTCCGCGTTCCGTTTCGAATGTATGTGGCCGGCCTAAACTAGCGTAAAAGTAAAATGTTGCTTCGTTTCGTATAGTGAGTGTAAAGAACCGGAGAATCCAATAAGGAGACGTGTTGTTGTTAATTAGACTATCCCTATTCAAAACTTATAATTATGTGGTATGGGCAACAAGACTGTATTATCACAATACATTTCGACTGATGCCAAACATTAATTGCTAATTTTTTTTTTCGCTTTGTGCGGTTTACTCTTTTGCCGCATCACCGATCGCGATATTCGTTTTAGCAATCTCTTTAAATGTAATTGTTATAAAATGTTTTAAACACTGCGCGAACGAATCCATTGTCAAACATACCTAACAAAAGCATATAATTACCGTTGCATTTAAATTACACACAGATATATGTACATATATGTAAACAATCGGCGGGGCTACAAGCATTAAGAATCGTTAGCCGTTCAGAATTACTCGCAACTGTGTTATGACTTATGATTTGAGTGATGGCGCAGTGGCGCAGTTACTTAGCAATGAGTCGCGGCGCTAAAGGCCACGGGTTCCAATACCGCACGGAACTAGTATTGGTATGATCTATAAATAAAATTGATCCGGGTCCTGGATGGTTTTCCTTGTGAAATTTATGTATGTAAATTGCCTCTACGATACAGTGACAAATCAAAGGAGGGGGGAGGGGGGGTGGTAACGTTATCTATAAAGAACCACTTGATTCGTAAAATTAATAAAAAATGTACAACCGGCTTCAATATAAATAAAATGAGAACATCAACAACGCCGCCGAAGCCAATTAAATACACATTATCAAAAACTACTGGTCAGATCATGATAAAATTTACATGGAATCACGTGAGAAAAAATAAAAAGAATCATCAAATTCGATTCACCTAAAAAAGTTACATTAAAAGAATACAGTCGAATTGAGTACCTTCTTTTTTGAAGTCGGTAAAACAAATAGAGTTTAAGTAAGTTTAAACAACACGCCAACCCGATGAAGATACCGGGTCATAGTCATAAAATTATTTAATTGTCATCACTTTTTAATAACTTTGAGTTATACTCTGTGGCCTCCTACGATGTTCACGGGATATTTTACGCCACTACGAGTACACGTTTTTTAAAATCACCCGTAATCCATTTCATGACCCCGGCAATCTTTATCAACGCTCTAATATTGGCTTAATTAATTGCACCACGGCGCGATGTTAAACAAACTGAGAGCCCATCTGATAGAATAGCTCTTTCATTAATAAATCTTATCGGCGGCGATCGCTTTTTAATTCCCTTTTTGTAGAGCCGTATGTAATGGAGTCACTCTACAGATATTATGGTTGTAGCACGAATGGGTCGACTCAACTGCGGGAGGACCACGCTCCCATAGAATACCAGCGTAAAATTACAGCGTAATGCTGATTGTGTTTCGTATGGTGAGTGTAAAGTACTGGAGCTTCTTTTTACTGGAGACGAGGCATTTCTCTTAGAGGTGACGGTGCATCTGCATTTTGAATCCTAATTTTGTGGTTGATTAGATGTCTATGGAGTCACAGATCACAGCATCCACTTACCATCAGGTGTTTTGTGTTCATTTGTCACTATTAATCTATAGAAAATTTTGCTTTAAATTGAAATTCGACTTAATTAACCACTTTTCCACTGGATACGAGGCATTACATCTTAGTCCTAGTTACTATCAGGCGGACTGTGTGCTCGTTTGTCAACCTTATTCTATAAAATAGAACGTCAGATATCATCATCATCATCATCATTACAGCCCTTCACAAGTCCACTGCTGAACATAGGCCTCCCCCAAGGAATGCCACAAAGCACGGTCCCGAGCCACCTGCATCCATCGACTTCCTGCATGCCTTACCAGGTCGTCACTCCATCTTGTGGGGGGACGCCCTACACTTCGCCTACCGGTACGAGGCTGCCACTCGAGAACCTTTCTTCCCCATCGGTTGTCGGTTCTTCGAGCTATATGGCCGGCCCACTGCCACTTCAGCTTACTAATCCGTTGGGCTATGTCGGTTACTCTGGTTCTACTGCGGATATCCTTATTCCTAAGTTTATCACGCAGAGAAACTCCGAGCATAGCCCTCTCCATAGCTCGCTGAGCGACCTTGAGCTTCCTCATACGGCCAGCAGTGAAGGACCACGTCTCAGTTCCGTAAGTCATCACTGGCAACACGCACTGGTTGTACAATTTTGTTTTAAGGTTTTGAGGTATTTCTGACGAGAAGATGTGTCGTAGCTTCCCGAACGCTGCCCAGCCGAGTTGAATCCGTCGATTGACCTCTCGGTCGAAGTTGGACTTACCTAGTCGGACTATTTGTCTCAGGTAAACATACTCGTCAACAACTTCGAGCTTAGTGTTTCCAACAACTACCGGCATAGGTGTGACATGGACATTAAACATAATCTTTGTTTTGTCCATGTTCATCTTAAGACCTATCCGTTGGGAGACACTATTGAGGTCATTGAGCATAGTGCTTAGCTCCTCCAGCGATTCTGCCATGAGGACTATATCGTCGGCAAATCGAAGGTAAGTGATGTACTCGCCATTGATGTTAATTCCGTATCCTTTCCAGTCCAGAAGCTTGAAAACGTCTTCCAATGCAGCGGTGAAGAGTTTCGGGGATATAACGTCACCCTGTCTTACACCTCTCTGCAATTGGATAGGTTTCGTACTCTGGTTCTGTACTCGGATAGCCATCGTAGCTCTACTGTACAAACACTTCAGCACTTCGATATACCGACAGTCAACTTGGCACCGCTGAAGGGACTGCAGCACCGCCCAAATTTCGACGGAATCAAAGGCTTTCTCATAGTCCACATACGCCAGACATAGTGGCAAATTGTACTCTTCGGACTTCTGTACAATTTGCCGTAGGGTATGTATGTAGTCTATGGTGCTAAAGCCCTTTCGGAAACCGGCTTGTTCGGGAGGCTGGAAGTCGTCAAGTCTGCGCGCGAGACGATTCGTAATGACTCTCGAAAACAGCACGTAGACGCGGCTCAGAAGGGAAATCGGTCTGTAGTTCTTCAAGAGAGCGTTGTCACCTTTCTTGAAGAACAAGACCACCGCACTTCTGCTCCACGCCTCCGGTGTAATGCCACCATGGAGGACGGAATTAAAGAGCTTCTGAAGGACTTCAAGTACCGGTCTTCCACCCGCTTTCAGAAGCTCCGCTGTAATTCCATCCTCGCCTGGGGCCTTGCCGTTTTTAAGGTGCTGGAGAGACATTCTAATCTCGCTCAGACTGACGTCCGGGATATCTTCGGATTAGTGTCGAATAAGACTCGCTCTTGGATCGTTACTCACACTTGCGTGTGGCTCCAACGATGACGTGTACAGCTGCCCATAGAACCTCTCAATCTCACTCAAAATCTCAGGTGCCCCGGAAACGATGCTGCCACATTCGGTCTTCAGCTTTGACAGTTGGCTCTTTCTGGCAGACAGATCTCTGGCAAAGACTTTGGAGCCTTGGTTCCGCTCGATCGCTTCTTCAACACGAGCTGTATTGAAGTTGCGTAAGTCTCGCCGCATGCATTTGGAGATCTGTCTGTTCAGTTGCCTGTATGCTGTCAAATCTGTTGAAGAATGTAGCCTCAACAGCCATGAGATTAAGAGTGTGATCGGAGAGTTTTTGTGTTCTTCTGCGGTGGGTCTTGCAGAACTTAGCTCCGACCGCATGGACAGTTTCCACGAGCTTGTCATTCATATCGTCCACTTCATTGCAGTCTTCTAGGCACTGAAAACGGTTTTGTAACTCGAGCTGAAAGGTTTCGGGACTTTGGTTTAGAGCACGAGGGGGACGGAGCGTTGACTTCATCAGACGAGACCTCTCCAACTTAACATTTAGGTTCAGTGTGCCTCTAACCATTCGGTGATCGCTGCCGGTTTTCACCCTCGCAATCACTGAGACATCATCATCAATCATGAACAGTAGTCATCTGGTCGTCATAATGAAGTCAATCTCATTTTTTGTCGAACCGTCGGGGCTCGACCAGGTCCACTTCCTGTGGGGCCGCTTCTTGAAGAAAGAGTTCATCATAAAGAGTCCCTCTTTCTCCATGAAGTCGGCCAGCTGCTGGCCCCTTGGGTTCCGTTGCCCTATTCCAAATTTCCCTACTTTCAGCTCACCGTTCTCTCTTGTGCCTAGTTTTGCATTGAAGTCTCCCATTAACACCGTATATTGGGTTTTGGAGGAATGCATGGCTCTAGAGATATCCTCATACATTTCCTCCACCTCCTCATCGGGGTGTGCCGAGGTTGGTGCGTAAACCTGTATGACCTTCAGCGAATACCGTTTGGTGATTCTGAGTATAAGGTACGCAACCCTCGTCGACACACTCCCAATCTTTACAACGTTGTTAACGAGAGACTTGTGGACGATAAATCCGACACCTCCTTGGGACAGATGGTCGCCCTCCCGGTGATAGAGCAAGTTGCCGGATTCGAGGATTACCGTGTCCTCCCCCTCTCTTCGGACTTCGGATAATCCTATAATATGCCAGCACAACTTGTCTATCTCTTCTTCCAGCTCCACGATCTTCTCGTCAGTCCTCAGGGTGCGTGCGTTGTACGTTGCCAGGTCGAGTCGTCTAAGGTGGCAACCGAACCTCCACCGGAGATTCTTAGCACCCCCTGCCCCGCCGTTACCATGGTCGCCACCGTAGCCAGGAATAGCGGGGCCGCCGGGGACTGGGGGCCGTTTATTATTGTCATTGCTCATGGGGGGTATATTGCCATAGTTGCCACGCTTGGCGTGCGGGTTGGCAACCGCAGTTTTTTTATTGTATTTATGCCGTTACCAGGAAGATGCTGCTGCCTATCTCCTGCCTGTTTCCCTTTGTCGCCTTTTACGACACCCACGGGAGGATATGGGGTAGTGGATATTCTTGACCGCCACTACACGGCTGATCAGATATGCCTGACATTTTTTTTTAAATAAAGGTGATATAATATTTTCTTAATTCGCTTTAATAGGGTCCCGTTTGTAAAAATCCAACTACTAGCAGGTGTTTGCCCCGTGCAACTACTTTTTACTTACTATTTATATAAGTCCGTACGGACACTGACTCTAGCTACAGAGAGCACGCGGATTGAGTCGTGACGCTTTAGAAATAAGAGTTCAACTGATAATCTTGTTACGAAAATGCATTTTCTGTGTTATTGTTGCTTGTACGCAACAACTTTCTTTCCTACTTGTTTGTCTCGGAAAATGGCGTTGAATTGCCATAGGGTTGTCAAGTAAATTAACTGAACTTTTGATCTTTAAGGAATGTGTGAATTAACCCTTACTTTGTAATACGTCCCACTGCTGCGCTCAGGTCTCCTCTCATTTCTGAGAGGGTTTTAAGGCATGGAAATGTTCGCCGCGTTGCCCCAATACTTGTTGGTGAACTTCACATGTCTTCGAAATTTTATTTTTTCTTATTTCTCAGACATGTAGGTTTTCCTTCACCACCAAGCACGTGGTAAATTAAAAATTTAAATTAACAATTTCATTGGCGCCGGCGGGGTCGAGTCCGGGTTCCTGAGCTACCACGGCTCACATTAAATGATAAAACCGCTGAAATTACATAATATTTGTCTAATATTATTTGATTTTATTAATACTTCAAATTTAAACATTTATAACAGCGCCATCTATCGTATTTTATATCTTGCTTTGTGTAATGCTAGGTTTATTCGTTAGATGTCACCACGTTCAGCGTAGAATGCACAGAATACATTATAGATATTATGTTTATAGGGAATGATGACTTACAATAAAATTCTATTAACCTTTTCTATAGTCATATTTTTTTTACAAGTTTATTTGTATGGCAAATATACATTTGGATACAGATGGCTCAGGACCGTATTTGTTGCAATCCTTGAGGGAGGCCTATGTTCAGCAGTGGACTTGTAATGATGACGATGATGATGATGATGACAAATATACCTACAGTACTTATCAATTTAACGTCTTTTTAATAAAAAGTTCGAATTTTTAAACATATTTCTTAATTTTCTGAAATGAATAATATTGTAGTCATCAAAACATTGACGGAATTAAGAATAATTGTAACGGATTTAAATGAAATGAAACAAATAGTTTGGAAAACCCAAAAGTGCACGCCTCATGAACGTTTCATTTAATTTTGATGATTTAAAAGATGAAAAAAAATTGTATTCCTGACTTATGAATATATTATTTACGAGTTTTAAATTTAGCGCTCTATTATTTTGACAGGTAGTGTTTTACAGGTAAAATAATTAATAATGTTTACAACATTGAGTTGTAATGTACCTACTACGTACGTTTACCAAAATAAATCGATTACACAAAGTATAATATCGATATAGGCTGTATGGTACATTTGTCCTTTGTCTATGAAAGGCTAAAAAAGGAATATGAAAGCGCCTTTAAATTTTAATAGCAATAAAACTTGTAAAAGTTGAAAATCATTTTATTATTTAACAAAATACGCGTACAAGGCTATCGATATGAAATAGGGAATCAGTTGCTGAAGCTAATAAAAAAAAACGACGGATTGCACTCCGGGAGTTTTTTTTTTTTTTTTATAGTAGAGGGGGCAAACGAGCATGCGGCTCACCTGATGGTAAGTGACTACCGCCGCCCATGAACAACTGCAACACCAGGGAGGGAATTGCAGATGCGTTGCCGGCCTTTTAAAAAGGAGTACGCTCTTTTCTTGAAGGTCCCTAAGTCGTATCGTTCCGGAAAAATCGCTGATGGTAATCGATTCCACAAGGAAGTCGTGCGAGGAAGAAAACATCTTCTAAATCGCACAGTGGTGGACCGCCAATCATCCAGATGGTGTGGATGGTATCGGGAGTTCTGCCGCGATGTGCGTTCGTGAAATTTGGCGGCTGGGATTAATCCGAACAATTCCTCAGAGCACTCCCCATGGTAGATGCGAAAGAAAATGCAAAGAGATGCAACATCTCTTCGCAGCGCCAATGAGTCGAGCCGATCGGAAAGAACTCGGTCGTCGACGATTCGAGCCGCTCTACGCTGGATGCGGTCAAGTGGAAGGAGCTGGCACTGGGGAGCCCCTGCCCAGAGATGAGAACAGTATTCCATGTGAGGCCGAACCTGCGCCTTGTAAAGTTGCAGGCGGTGTGCCGGCATGAAATACTGTCCCGCTCTGCTGAGCAAGCCAAGCTTTTTAGAGGCCAATTTGGCCTTCTCTTCCAAATGACCACGAAACTGCACGTCACTCGATATGTCGACGCCGAGGATTCCGATACTGGCTGAGGCAACCAGGGGAGTGCCTTGAAACTGAGGAGATACGACAAAGGGGTTCTTTTTAGCGGTAAACGCGCAAACTTGTGTCTTCTGAGGATTAAACTGGACTAGATTTAGTCGCCCCCAGTTCGAGACTTTGTCCAGCAAAGACTCGACTTCAGACACAAGTTTGTTCCGGTGCTCGGAGACGTTTTCCCGAGAAATATTAGCACGGCCGGTGTATAGAGCATCACCAGTGCTGTCATCCGCATAGCAATGAATGTTACCAGTTAGCAACATATCATTGATATGCAGAAGAAACAGCGTTGGTGATAGCACACAGCCTTGTGGAACACCAGCGTTAATAGGCTTGTAGTCAGAACATGCACCGTCTACAACAACCTTGATGCTCCGATCTGCAAGGAAGCTGGTGATCCAATTGCACAATTTCTCGGGAAGCCCATAGGAAGGGAGCTTCGAGAGAAGCGCTTTGTGCCAAACCCGATCGAAGGCCTTCGCAATGTCCAGACTAACGGCCAACGCCTCCCCCTTGGACTCTACTGCCTCCGCCCATCTATGGGTCAGGTAGACCAGAAGATCACCAGCTGATCGACCCCCACGAAAACCGTATTGGCGGTCACTAATCAGCTGGTGATCCTCAAGGTACCGGATGAGCTGGCAGTTGATAATGGATTCCATTATTTTGGAGAACAAGGAGGTGATCGCGATAGGCCTATAGTTGGACGGGTCTGAGCGGTCGCCTTTTTTAGGGATCGGGTGGACAAAAGCTGTCTTCCATGAATTCGGGACTACGCCTTGGGAGTAGGAGTACCGAAAAAGACGCGTTAGGACCGGTGCCAACTCCGGAGCACACGTCCTCAGCACAATTGGGGGGATTCCGTCAGGCCCACTCGACTTCTGGATGTCCAGGGAGAGAAGTGCTTTGCGAACCGGGCGCTGTGAGAACAGCTGATCCGGCATAGAGCACTCACACCGCGGGATGGTCGGCGGTGTTTTCCCCCCGTCATCAAGAGTCGAGTTGGACGCAAAAAGGGAGCCTAAAAGGTCGGCTTTGTCTTTTGCGTCATGGGCCAGTGAGTCGTCCTCCCTGTGCAGAGATGGTAGTGATGGCTTACAGAAATTCCCTTGGACAGCCTTGGCGAGAGACCAGAATGCACGGGTTCCCGAAGGAAGGCGAACTAGTTTCTCGCCAATTCTGCCTATGTGCTCTGACTTTGCCTTGGCAATAACTCTTTTGAAGGACCTGGAGGCGAAGTTATACTTCTTTTTAAGTGTGCTGGTGTTTACATCCCGAGTCGCCGAAGCCGCAGCCCAGGCTTGATAACACTCCTGCTTACTGCGTAATGCAGTTTTACAGGAGCGACCAAACCAAGGCTGAGATCTGCCTCCGATGGGTACCACAGATGATGGAATAAATAGTTCCATTCCCTGTAGCACCACATCAGTGACAGAGTCAGCAACAGCGCTGGGATCATCCGGCGAGAAGCAAACCCGCCCCCATGGGTAGGATGCAAAGAAAGACCGCATTCCGTCCCAATCCGCCGACCTGTAATGCCAAACACGGCGGCAACCTGCAGAACGCAACCGCGAAGGGAGCGTGAGTGGCACCATACTCCGGATCAAACAGTGGTCCGAAGAGCCGAGAGGGGCATCGACGGAAACCTGATATCCGTCCGGATGAGAGGTCAGCAGAAGGTCCAACAGGGAAGGTGTATGATCCTCCACATCTGGAATCCGCGTAGGCGAAGTAACCAGTTGTGTCAGACCATATGCCAAGGCAAAGTCATAAACAGATCTCCCCGCAAGATCGGTTAAACGTGAACCGAGCCATTCGGCATGGTAAAATCGCCAAGAATCACGATCTCTGCGGATGGGACCTGTTGTAGCAAGGAATCTGTAGCCATTTGGACGTGGTCGATGAGTCGGTCTGTTTCGGCATTACCGCTATGGGACCTATAGAGGCACCCGTAGACGCGCGGATGGTCGTCGCTGTCTACGCGTAGCCAAAGGATGGACAGGTCCGAACCTTCAAGACTGCCGAGGCGTCGAGAACAGATGTCCTCTCTGACATACACGCAAACTCCAGCCCGAGGCACAAAGGAGTGCTCCAATTTGTACCCAGGGTAGGAGAGATACGAAATATCAGCCGGAGAGGAAACCTGCGTCTCGGTCAGGAAGAGCAAGGCCGGCTTCGCCGTCTCGAGATGGTAGTGGACGGCGTTTAGGTTACAGTTAAGTCCCCTGATGTTGCAGAAATTCACGGATAGCGTGGCAGGGGTCGCCTTGGTATTGTTGCTCTGTTTACCCCGAGCAGTTATGTTTTTGAGCGGAATTTTGCCCCCCCCAGAATACGCGGGGCAGCCTGAGCACCCACGCTCAGGATTGGAATAACATGGTCGTGGATGCTCAGCGAGGGATTCTCCAGGGGTACTGGTACCCTCCTGGGGTAGTCTATTGTGTAATTCCGCTACCATGTTGATGGGGGGGGGGGGGGGATTGGGCCTCCGGCCACCTGCACTCACCAGACGAAACGCAGAAGCAGAGCTTCTACTTCACGCCGGTATTCTGTGAGGTCGTGGTACTAACCCGGCTCGAGCCGGCCCATTCGTGCAACAGCAAAAACTGCTGCATGGCTCTACCACCGTTAAAAAGTGAAAACTTGAATATTAACGTTGTGCATTTTTGATATTTTGGAATGGCGGAGATTATTTATTATTATCTTATTTCATTTATTTTCATTCGAAATTATTTGTTTGGTAAACCTACACCGCAAATGTGCTTATTGTGATGTTATGAAAATATATGTTAATGCTATAAAGCATAAACATATTACAAATATTACATCTATAATGTGTAAGTACATATGTATCCATATTAATAATTTCGTCAAGCAGTAGAGTAGACTCGATCGAAACCTAATCTTAATAATAAAATTATATTAATTAATAAATGAAAATTAATTAAACCTAACTTACTTCCTCTCCTACGCCGCGCCGGCTGTCTACTCTCCGTCCGTCTTACGAATTTTCGATCAGGACACTTGACCTGACGCGAGTTTAACATTTTTTACCCATTACAAAAAAAGTGCACAACGCCGCTAAAGAAGTTTTCATTTCAAAAACCCGGTCTCGATACTTAAATTTTTTCGAGAATTATCGTGACCACACACAAAATAATAAATCGTTTATTAATTTGCAAAAAAAACACGAAAAAAAAAATTAAGAGATCGAGCATTGCAAAATTAAATCTCGACCTCTCCTTAAAAAGTCTTAAACGAAGTATCTTTAAAAGTTATTCAGATAAAGTGTAACATTCGGTAATCTCTACGATGTATTGATTGTTGGTCCCTTAAAAATGTATGTTTTTCAATTTTAATTAAGTTACATATTTTAAGCTTTACTGTACTGTTGTTGTTGATATTGCTTTTCACTTGGTACATAAAGATAAATTTACTACTCTACTTCAACTAACATGGGTAAATCTTTCAACAAGCTATATTGAAATGTTGATCTAAATGTAAGTTTTCGGCACCTGTCTGCTAATTATGTACCTAATGTTATAATATTGTACTTTCTTTGTAAAGACTGTTTGTGTCACAATAAATGAAAAAAAAATCAACATCTGGACGTCCACGTAAAATTTTTATCAAATCGATGTTTTTTCAAATTAGCAATATAAAATGTTTTATTAGAAAATATAAGATGGATTAATTAAAGTGGTTTCTTGATATACGGCTACTCATATTATCGTATAAGTGCAACGTGGTTATGATAGAGGCATTTAAAGAACACAATTTCGTCGAGAGTAAAGCACAGCCTCAAAACGCTTTGCGTTATGAGGCGTGCGATATTAAAGAAAGAAAGATCAGTAAAGTAAGATATTGACAGACTTTTGCCGAGAAGTCCACCTGGTCCACTCTATATGTCTGTGGTCTGTTAGTTAGTTATTTTAAGAAATATTACATTATATAAATATTTGTTACGCTTCTAATACCATATTAATGCGCATTAGCCGTGTCAGATGCGCATTTAAATTGAGTGGGAACGGAGTCATTGTCTCCGTATGTATCCCCGGCCTTAGAATTTAATGAGTCATATGCTGCACCCAGTTTTGGGGCGAGGGTCGACTCGCTGGCTTGTGTGCGACGAGTTCACTCATAATTAATCAATATATTAAATGAATGTACATATTTTGAATACCATGTAACTGTTGTTGACAAAATTGTATTTGTGTTACTTAATAGATTAATGTTATTTGTAATCTAGGACCGAGCTGGACGCTCCAGACGCACAGTCGATAAATGCAAGTGACTTAGGAACGTTATTTGTGGCATGTTTTATGATGGGGCCCTTGTACACCAAATGACAATGATGATGATGATGATAAGATTCAGTATCATTAATTTGCAGTGCTTTCTCCAACATATATGTTCGTAAATATAAGTAATTTAAATAAATAATAGTTTAAAAAACTAAAAAATACACGCTTTTATAGACATTGAGTTATATGTAGTATGTACTACGTACTAGAGAAGCTATTCCAAACAAAAATTGTGCGCTACTCTATGTCTTCGCGCATGCGAGATAGTAGAGTCGCGCATGCGCGAAGTCTTTTTATTTAATATAAAATAAGATATTAATATAAAATAAATATAAGAATTGAATATAAAATACTCTTATTTTAATCTAAACAAACATATTTCTAAATAAAATGTAAAAATAATTATCTTATCTAATTCACAAATCTTCAATTTACGCAATATTTAGTTTAGTGTACGGACTGCAGTACAGTTCAGTTGAACATAGTAAATGTTCGGAATGCGAAATCTAGTGCGTAGTACATATATGTCAATGTTTATAGATAACCAAACTAAAAAGTAGAAAATAATTTTCAATAAGTTTAAAATAAGGAAATAGTGATTAACATAAAAAATTCATTTTATTATAAAGAAGCGTGGGATGTTTTTTCAGATATTTTTATGATGACGCTATTTTACAAATATCCACAAAAATATTTACAACAAAATAAATGACATCAAGCACCCCACGCTTTTTTACAATAAAATGATTTCTTTATCTTTTTTTTTATAGGATAAGGGTGACAAACGAGCACACAGTCCACCTGATGGTAAGTGGTTGCTGCGGCCCATAGACATCTACATTTATCCTCTGTTACAAATCAAAATGCAGATACGTTGTCACCCGTGAGGACTAAGATGGAATGCCTCATTGCCAGTAAAAAGGGCCTCCGGCCACCTGCACTCACCAAGCGAAACGCAGAGGTAAACCTCTACTTCACGCTGGTATTCTGTGAGGTCGTGGTACCACCCCGGTTCGAGCCGGCCCATCCGTGCGACAGCAAAAGCTGCCGCCTGGCTCTATCACTGTTAACTTAATCTTAATCACTATTTTCTTACTTTCAACTTATTGAAAATTATTTTCTACTTTTTAGTTTGGTTATCTATAAAAGAGTATGTGTTTACTTTTTTTTAAACTATCATTTATTTTCTATTTTTAGTGCGGTTAACAATAGCGTTTTTTGGAACGAAGTTCTTTTTCGCGGCTTACAGTAGATTGAACTGGTAGAAATCATAGTTGTTTTATGAATTATTCGTAAATCCTAAGGATCCTGGCAAGGATAATGAGACAAACTATTTAAACTATTGCATTGTCTTCGGTCCATGATAAGTGTGCGAAGTTTCAAATCAATCCGACACTTTGAAGAGCATGAAATCACATTCAAAAATTCCGTTACATAGATAGATACATACCAAGCTAATAAAAGCGTGTTAAAAACCGTATATTATACTGATATCGAGATCACTAAACATTAAATATGACAATATTTCATATAATATCAATTAACTTTTTTAAAAAAACTTTTTAGGTATCAAGTATATTTCCCCACGAAAACGCCCATTTACATAATATACTACCAAAAACCAGAATTAATAAGTCTTTTGTGCCCAGTGTATACTCTGTGCAGACTGTGTTAAAAAATTATAATTGTTATATTTTAACTTAAAAATATGTAGTTTTTTATGGTTCAAAAAAAGTTGGATTTTTAACAATCTAAAATTGAGGATTTATTTATTTTTTATTTCGAAAAATCAGGATTTGTGCACTATCACTATCACCAACGCCATCGTTTCGCACCTAAACTACATATGTACTCATTTGAATTAGAGATCTGATGATACCTCTTTTTCCTGACAAAGTCGGCTTATAAAGAAATATAAACTTTTTTATTCAATATAGATTATAAATAATACTTATTGAAAGTCACTCTTATGTTTAACCAGCTGCGGGCACAGCTTCGTACGCATAGTTTTTAATAATTTATTATTGTACTTCCCTATTTGAAGAGGATTTTGTTCACAATTAACATCATAGCATCAGCTATCTGCCAGTAAAAATCCCGTCAAAATCGGTCTAGCTGAAATTAGCAGTACCAAACAAATAGACAGACAGGTTGACAGACAGACAGACAAAAATTTTATGATATTTTTTATAATTACTGTATACTTTCACTTAGTAAAAACTGTTATTTTGACATTGCAAACAGACACTTCGATTTAATTTATTTGTATAGATTTACCATTTGTTTGGAATTCTTGCCAGCAGAATACCAGCTGGACGTTTTTTTTTTAAAAAAGAGCAATTTATTATATTTAATTACACAATAATTAACAACACAAAATAAATTAGAAAGGCAACACAAAACAAAATAGCTTGGTAGCGATCACCTCATTCCCAGGGTTAATTATCATTCATAAATTATTATAATATACAATCTTTGGTTCATAAATTTTTTTAATGTTAAACTTTACTTCAAGTGCCCCCAAATTATCTATTTTCTGCCGACTTCCAAAAAGGAGACGGTACTCAATTCGAGTGTATGTTTTTTTTATGTGTGTTAGTTACCTCATAACTTTGTACTGGAGGAACCGATTTTGATGATTCTTTTTTATATGAAAGCTGATGGTTCTCGTGTAGTCCCATATGAATTTGATCAAGGTCAGACCAATGGTTATTGAGTTATTCTTAAATAACTTATATTGAAGTCGCTTATATTGAAGTCGGCTGTACAAAATTTTTAATTTTTAATTATTTGTATGTATATTACGCAATATCTTTGCGAACCGATTTTAGTAATTAGTTTTTTTATTAAATAGGATGTTCTTCGACGGCGGTCCCATATATATATATTAAAAAGAATCAAAAGATAAACGAAGTATGAGCTTTTGATATACCTTAGTCCAATAACAAACAAAGTTGTCAAACTTCTCTACACTATAATATCCTTAGCACATACATCGAAGGCTATTATGTGAAATTATTTTTATGGTTTTACTGTTTATCAAGAATATAATTTTATTATTGTACGCTTGCTCAATAAGATGGCCAATGATGAAGTAAACTTTAAATACTTACAAACTTTAAATATTTAAAACAAAACCAAAAAAATACTCATGAAGAAAGCATTCAATCTACCTTGTAGATAAAGATACTTGGTCCTAATGTCGTTCGGTTATATACATATATATCTCATTTTCAAAGTTAGATAATTTAATAATCTGAACATTACTGAATATACTCCACTACTCCATACCATTTCTTGGGTGTCGTAAGAGAAACATACCAGGATATGGGCAGCACAGCGTCTTCCTAATAACGACTAAGTCTAAAAAAAACTGCGGTTGCCAACCCGCTGGCAGTGGACGTTAATACGCTCTAACGGTTATACTGAACATAAATTCGCCAAAGACGTATTTCAACGACATATCAAAATATGTATATGTTAACGTTCATAAGTGCTTTGTTTAAAGTCTACATGCGTAAAGATATTTGATTTGAAAACATTTACGCAAAATTTCAGCTCAATCGGTTGACTGTTTTAAAATTGTAACAAAATTGTAACAGTTGTAAAACTGTTTTAAAATCATAGAGATAATATAGATAGAGTGGAGAAGCCATATGCTTTTCTGCAAGTGGAACTGACGCGCTGTTAGAAAGAGAAAGAAGATGAGAGTTGCTGTCTGTCCTTCTCTAACAACAACAGAGCGCATGCGCGGTATTATTTTGTCATGTTAGGTTAGGCTTGACAACATGCGTCGTTAGAGAGAGACAGATAGCAATCTTGATCTTCTCTCTCTTTCTAACGAGCAGTCACATTTGCGGCTGGCTTCCGTACTCTATCTATATTAATTTAAAATTCAGTTGCAAGATTTGACCCTAACGAATAAAAAATAAAACAAATAAAAGCTTTTAAAAATGATCAAATTTTAATTATTGTATTTTAACTTATATACGCTCGCCAGCCCTGAGATTGCATTGCGCGACTTATTCCCAATGATCCATGCAGTGAGACTACATCCGACTCTCGTTTTCGTTCATTACGTTTCGTAATATCATATTTACTACATTCCTTTTTCATGCCGCGTTTAAGTTTTTATCTAAACCATTTAACAGTTCAATTTTATTTAACTTATGCAACAGTAAAGTGTAACCTACATTTTTTTGTCAAAGCGTTTTGTCGCCTTTAACTTAGACGTCACTTCCGGCGAGTTGCACGAGTAAATCGATAGATTACAATGAGGGCCAATAATCTTTCGCTCACGAGATGTTGCTAGGTAGGACTGAGGTGAATTTTTTACACGTGGTAGAGCCAAGTTGCAGCTATAATATGAGTTGTATAATTATAGCACGAATGGGTCGGCGCGGCCGGGGAAGGACCACCCTCTCACAGAATACCAGCGTAAAATAGCAGCTTAACACTGCTGTGGTTCGTATGGCGAATATAGAGAACCGGAGACCCCTTTTACTGGAAACGAGGCATTCCATCTTAGTGCTCACGGGTGACAACGTATCTGCAATTTGATTCGTAATCGAAGATAGATGTAGATGTCTATGGGCCACAGCAACTACTTACCATCAGATGGACTGTGTACTCGTTTGTCACCCTTGTGCTATGAAAAAGGTAACGTATTTTTTATAAATAATGTCATATAATTGAGAAGTTGTGTTTTGAAATAAAATTATCGGTTTCTAGAGTAAAAAGTAAATACACAAAAAATGCGTATTGTGTTTTTTTTATTTTCTACATTAATGAGTATCATTAGTTTGGTTTATTCATTTCTAATGTAAGTAATAAAAAGTTTTCCTAACAAATTAAATTGCTCGAACGTGTTGAGTTGTCACTCGGTCATTTTTGGCAAAGAATTATTTTGCATAAATTAAATATTATTAACGTTGTTAATCATCAAGAAACAATGCCACCATTAGCAACATTAGCCCCAAAATAAAGCGTAGTCTACAGTTGGAGTTAGGATCAAATACAATACGATCCTTGACGGACTTTGAATGTAGATGAGATAATATTATGATTATTGTTTTTCAAAAGGTATACATAAAAGTAAAGAACACCGTTCAATGGTCTAGAGAAATATGAATTTTAAATAAAAATTTCACATTTATTACAGACATTAAATTTAAAGAGAACTAGCGACTTGCCGCGTAATCACCTGAGTATGATCTATTAATATGGCGTTATTTGGATGTAAGATAATCATCAAATACCTTTATTTTATACATTTTTGATTCCTTAAAAATATTCCAACCTTTTTTTTTGCATAACATATAGCCTATGCTATATGTTCCTCCTAGTACAGCTCAATATATATTCGTGAAGTTTTATTACAATAGGGTATTTTACACAATGTAAAAATAAGTCAAAGAATTTATATTTATGATAGATTTTGTAAAAAGTAAACGAGAAATATTGATTTCTATTTATAAAAATGCATTATAAATTTTATATTTCAATTTAAAGAATATTTTTTTTACCTGTGCCTCAAATCTGCAAAACGATGTCCGCCATATTAGATAGCGTCGTGACGTCACTAGGTCAAAGAAATAGGTTATGTGCTGTGTACTAACTAGTTAATTTCGAAATTTTTCAAGTTATCATTACGATTGTTGACTTTCATTCCAAATTTTATTGAAAAGGCATCATGGAAGACGGATTCGTAAAAGCGAGTTTATTACTTCGCTTTTAGCACTAATGTTATAGATATTATAATATAAGCTTAGGTGAGAAAAACTTTTTGTTATATTTTTTGTACAAACCCTCAGACGAAATAAAAAGTCACTTTTTTATTTGGTCTGAGTACAAACCATGTATTTATTCCCATATAATATAAGAAAACAGGAATTAAGTAAAACACTGCACTGCACTTGCAAGGGCTATCAAAATGGCCCACAAAGGGCGGGTCAGACGAGCGATGAAGCTAGTCTATTACAAAATTTGACTTGCAATAGGTACCTATCATGTCATGATGTTTTGTTTTGTTTAATCGATAGTTAAATATAAGTCATATTTACATCAGAGTGATCTTCACAGAAGTATAGTTTAGATTTTGTAGACAATGCCTGAAATGTCTGAAAGGAAATGTCTGAAAGAAGATGTAGTGACAAAAATTGAGAAAGGCATGCTGAGATGGTTTGGTCATGTCGAGAGAATGAATGAAGAATGATTAACGAAAAAAGTGTATAAGGCGAGTATGAATGAAAGTGTTGGAAGGGGTAGACCTAGGCGGACATTTCTAGACCAAATCAGGGACGTCTTGAAAAAAGGCCAGGTCAAGAGTACCCTAAACCGTAGAGCATGTATGAAGGGAATAATGAAAGTGGACGAAGCGAAACAAGTATGTAAGGATTGTAGCAAGTGGAAAGAAGTGGTCTCTGCCTACCCCTACGGGAAAGAGGCGTGATTATATGTATATGTATGCCTTCGGGTCTCTTCTTGCCAGTTTTAACCAAGTATTTCTCATATTTAAATCAGTTGGCACTTTAATCCATAACTTCCCCGGCGTTCTTATGCTCGTCTTTTTGCAATCAGGTACAACACAACAATGATGTAGATGATAACTCATTATTAAACATTCAAAAGGTCTTATTCCTTTGCAAAATTGTCAAAATTCTAGGACAGTGACGTCACGACTTGAACAGTATGGCGGCTAGCGTTTACACGCTAAAATTTAAAACGATAGATTAAAAGGAATTTTTATGTCACTATTCGGTTTTAAAAAATTTATATAAAAATTATAGTGGTTCATTATCACTCTGGGATTCATTTAAAACACTTTTTGAAAATGAGTGTAATACCCTATTGGTTCAACCATTGCACGACCTACCAATATTTGTTCCGGGTCTGGATGTTTATACTTGTGCAATATGTTTGTAAACTGCCTCCACGATACAGGAGAAAATCCTAGTGTAACGTAACTTTTTTTTAATAAAATATATACAAATTAATCAAATTCGTGCTCGTTTCTTTCACGTGTTAGGTATCAAATATAGTGATATAATATTCTTTGTTAGGTACTAACGTCGTAATCCGCGCGGAGCACTCATAACACAATTTAATTTAATTGAGAAGTTGTTTTTTTAATAAAAGTTTATCAGTTTCTAGAATATTATATCCTATATACAATCCAAATGCCGTAATCATCGGGGCTCACACTTGAATATAAATACCTATATATATAGCCTGGCGTCAGAGACAGGTACCGCTAAGTAGGATTGACGAAGTCATTGGGCTCTAGTTAATACACAAAACAATGCGTCAGTGGTTTGCTCTTTAATTTTTTGCACATTTTTAACTTTTTTTAAATTTTTCCACTTTTATGAATATCTGTGGTTGGTTTATTTATTTTTAACGTTATTAATATAAAATATAGCTAATATTACAAAAAGAAACAATAACTTTTACATTTTCCGAACAAATTAACTTCCCCGCTATGAAATTTGTCAAAAATTGTAACCTCACTTTCTAGTGGCGCCGCACTGGTAGCAGAAAAAGTCGTGGATGCCCTCATTACTATGGCGTCTATTACACACTCGATAATTATCACGATATTTAACGTGATTTTTATCTTGCAATATTTTGGATCGAATCTACATACATACTACAAACTCGATACTAATCGCGTCAGTACAACGGTAGATTTCATTCACTAAAGACGTGTACGTTCCATAATTCGATGCCAGTAACGTAATGAGTGACTATAAAAATAAAGCTATATATTATTGCTATTATATTAGCGATAGCATTAAAAAGGCGTATAAAGAGAAAAAAATGGATGAAGCATTGGCTCCATCCATATTTTTCTCTTTACACGTCTCTCTCACGTGAATTCTTTCAAGGTTTTTTGGTCATTCGTTTGAGGCACGGCTGGCGCCGCCACTGCATCAAGAAGCGCATCCTTCACCATCGCTGACAATGAATACTGACTATAAATATCGACCAGGACTAGACACTCGATATTTATCGACGATACTTGATACAGATCGTTGGATTTCTGGATTATTAGAAATCTAGCGATCCGTATCACAATCCAAGATATGCTATACTACACACTCGATAAATATATCCAAATATCGTGATAATTATCGAGTATGTAGTAGGCGCCTATAAGTGTTACTATTACTATTATCATAGGTGAACTATGTGCTTGTTTGTCACCTATAATCTATTAAAATACTTATCTCTTTTATCTGTGCTCTACTTTCCACTCTCGTAGCTAGCTGGTCACTATTGTAAAACAGTTAGAAAGCGTCATATTTTGCTCTTAGGCGCAAGGTATGATCGATAATAGAAAAACATCGATGTTAAGCGGGATAACATAGATGTTTCACATTGTCTTTATTATTGTCTTAGGCTAACAAAGAAATATAGGCGAAGGAGCCAAAATAAATTTGTCAGAATGTACCTCTAAAATCTTTTTTTTTTCTAGTTTGCCTAATAAATACATTTAATAAATAAAATAATCCTAGATTGTTCATTTTGCCAGCTAAATCTAATCGATATTTTCGGGCATCGATATTTACCTTTCGATATTTATCAATATTAAATAAATAAATATTAACATCGATGTCAACACCGATATTTTTTAAAATCGATCATCCCTATAACGCGCCTAAAATAAAATTACAGATAATAAAAGGAAATATGTTGCCAGAACAATAGAGGCAGGGGTACGTGTGCACTTCTTTATTTAACGCTTTGTGAAATGGTCACAGTGTATACGCGTCGCGGCTATTGTGACAGAGTTAGATTAGAATATTTTTTAAACTTATGATCATCTTACTAAATCGAATACAAATTTAGATAGAACACATTCATATAAACTACTAAAGAAATATTAAAGCATGGATTTTTTTAGGTTGTATGAAACCAAAGTCACAACTTATTTTGAAAGGGGTCATCCAACATTTTTAACAGTGGTAGAGCCACGCGGCAGCTTTTGCTGTGGCACGGATGGGCCGGCTCGAACCGGGGTGGTACCACGACCTCACAGAATACCAGCGTGGAGTAGAGGTTTACCTCTGCGTTTCGCTTGGTGAGTGCAGGTGGCCGGAAGCCCTTTTTACTGGAAATGAGGCATTCCATCTTGGTCCTCACGGGTGACAACGCATCTACATTTTGATTTGTAATAGAGGATTGATGTAGATGTCTATGGGCCGCAGCAACCACTTACCATCAGGTGGACTGTGTGCTCGTTTGTCACCTTTATCATATTAAAAAAAAACTGATGTCAAGTTGGCTTATGGCCTATAGACACATACATCTATTACAAATATTAATTACTTAAGAAGCGCGTGAAAAATAGAATGATGTGACTTAACTACCTGTTTATTCAAACTAGGTTTGTTTTAATACGGTTGACAAACGAGCATACAGTACATGTATCCTTGATTAAGAATCAAAATACAGATGCAGTGCCCTTTGTCATCTTGAGGACTAAGATGGAATGCCTCGTTTCCAGTAAAATGGGTCTCCGGTTCTCTACACTCACCATACGAAACACAGCAACATTAAATTGCTATCTTACGGTGGTATTCTGTGAGAGCGTGGTCCTTCCCCGTCGAGCCGACCCATTCGTGCTGCAGCAATAACTATATTATTGCAGCTATCTGCAGCGTGTCTCTACAACGGTTAAATTAAAAAGTTTTCCAAACGGATCTTAGATAATTAGGGTTGTCAATAGGCTTGCCAACCGTCCCGGATTTTCCGGGGCGTCCTGCTTCTGGGTCAATTTTGGACCGTCCCGCCGTAACCCCTTGCGGGACGTCTTTTGTCCCGGAAATCAGTGATTATATGATATTAGTATCTATCGCGTACCAACTACACCTTAGCCCTGAGAGTGTCTTCTCTCTTTGGAAATGCATGTACAGACAGCTGAAATAGGCTGTTTGTTGATCACGTCAGGGCTGAACTACAAATTAACATTAATTTTGATCAAAAATGCAGTGAATTTTTTAACCAATGTGTTTTTTTTTCTAATCAATTTTTATGTGGATGTGGTGTGTTGTGTCCCGCGTAATATACCCAAGTCCCTTATGTCGAGCTGGGTAATCCCGGAAATGCCTGTTTTGGAGATGGCAAGCCTAGTTGTCAACCCTACTATACAACCCCAAATATAGTATCCTATATTTGGGGGTGCAAATACTATATTTCATACATATTATAAAAAAATGTATAGTAGTCGAAACTACTATACAGGGTCATTATGCAATTACTGGCCAAATTTGCAAAGAGAAGTTTCAGAATAAGTAATATAGACAAATGGTGAAGAAAATTTAATAAAAAAAATCTCAAACATGCTGTCCTTTTTATCGTTTAAATTCAAAATGCTTGGTAATGCATTATTTTAACTGATTTCACTGCGCACGCCCATATTCGTAAGGGTCGATCGGTAGGCAAACACGATATTACCCATAAATCACGTTCAATTTGGGATAAATTCAAATAAAATATAATTGTTTATACGAACTTAAGTTTAAAATTTGCCTACTCTTTGACAAATAACCCTGTATATTAATATGTGAGGCTGTCAATAAAGGCTCGAAGCAGAGCAAATATTCCTTTAAAATATAAAATACCAATTTGAAAAGTCATTGTTATCATCATCATCATTACTCCCATTCACAATGCTTCTTCAAAACAATGGCCTCAAAACATACTCAAATGAATAAATTAAAATACCACATTTCAAATAAAATGTGTCAACCCTATTCTGAATAAACAAGAAAAATACTTGTTGACTGCTTGTTGTGTGTACGGAATTTATTTTTAAAGACAAGGTGTTATGTAGATGTACTGTAATTTCCATTCGCTTGTTGCAGATGGCGTTAGTGGAGGAGACGGGCGCGGGAGCCGCCGAGGACCCGGAGGCACTCCTCAACGAGTGGCTCGGCGAACTGACAGTGCTCACAGCGGTCAGTAATTACTGTAGTTAAATAATTAACTTAAGGCGGCATAGATAAATACCTAACATGCAGTTAATACGGCAATATTAATGATGTCCAGACAGTAGATAACATGATAAAATAAAATAAACTATTAAAATAATTAAATTGACCGGGCTTTATAAATAAATTCGATAAAGTAATGATATTATTTATTTTGTCCGGGCGTGTCCTGATCAATCACTTGGTTATTGCATATTTAGATTGTCAAACTGGGCATTCGACAATCGCGGCCTTTGTTAAACGTATTTCAGTAGTCCTCGGCTTAAAGAAGAGTCATTAACACGAAAGAAGTTTATTTCTATATTTTTAAATAACTCTAAATAGACCTAAAATAAAAACACGACCAAGCTTAAAGACCCTACTTAACAAGTTGGTAAGACAGAAGGACTACTATACTAAATGGCAGTCCGTCCGGGGAGGTACCACACCACTCTCTTATCTATGTTCTAAGGTAAAAGGACCTTGTCAGTATGATTAAGGGAAAAGCAATATATCTTAGTCCACGGAAGTAACAATGCATCTCTAGTGTTCTTTACATAAAGCAGGTGTCCATTAGCTACAGGAATTTCCCATCAGGTAGGCTGTATGTTTATTTATCACTTTCATTTTATAAAAAAAGGCTGCATCTCAAAAAGGTTACCATTTTAAAAGTAACAGCGATATAAAAATAAATGCATCGATGAAATCTGCAAGATACGGACCCAGAGAGCCACGCGCAAGCGCAGCCGGTCGGCAGGTGCGTTTGGCATATGCGGGAACTTAAGATGCCATAATGCGACAACTGCCGTACTTAGGGCGACCACACACTCGACAAACGGGACCGTAGACGCATTTCCTGCGAGAGAATGAGATAGAACACAGTATACCGTGTTTCCTATTATCTGGGTATCAATAAATTGGCAATATTAAATAAATTAATAATACATTTTTATTAATAAAAAGAAATACGGTTTCACTTTTACCGCATGTGAACTGCACACATGTTTTTTTTTAAACTAAAGTTATTAGTGAATCTACAGTACACCTGATTGTAAGAGACTACTGTAGTCCAAGGACATCTACAGCCAACTTCAAGCGAAGAAAGCTCCAACTGCGTTGTCACCTCTGATGACTAACATGGGATACCTCACGTTCTATAGTCACACTATTAAAGTTGTTATTATGCAAACATCAGCACACAAAATTAACCCACTCAGTAGATATGCACCCTGTCGTGGGACGGATATAGGCTAAAGCTTTACAATTCATATGGACGGCTCATGTTGTATGAATAATATTTTTTTTTCTTTACTAAGTTAGGTATTAACGACAGTAAATTATAAACTAATATTAACCTTTATGATGGACAAAAAATAAGTATGAGCAGAGATTCTTTTGCAGTGTCTGCTGCGGTCTGTGGCACCCTTTATCGAAACTGCATTCGATTTGCAAACAAAAGAAACACGCGTTTGTCAAACGCAATTATTTTGCTAGAAGATATATTAAATAGAATCAGGCGTTACTTTGTGGAAAGCCATTATGTTAAAGATTTTAAAATTAATTATCTAAGAACCGCGTAATAATTTTATTTCTTAGGTGAGTAGCTTATTAATTTTAACGTCTCTAGTCTAAGAATTAAATATATTGTTTTTCTTTGCCACATAATAAAGTGTGTGTGTGTCAACTCCAACGCACGAATGGAGTTTACTCCTTACGAAATATTATATATGAAATTTAATGTCAAAACTCCACAAGTTGACAGTTGGTTGACAGTGGCTATGTGTTTATATAAAGTAGTACAGCCGAGAGTACATAGGCTGCACTAAAAGTATCGGGAATGGAATATTTCCACTGTTCCTGTCATATTAACCCTTTCGCTGTCCCGTGCACTACATATAGGGCACTGCTATTGTCTTACTATTGTGTCTGGAAAACGGACAGTGAAAGTGTTAAAATCTTTTTAATTGAAAACTCCTTGGTTTTAAAAATCGGATACCTTTTATTTATTTAAAAAAAGATTCTCGGTCTTGTCACAAGGTTTTGTCAAACTTGTTTAGTCGATGAGAAAATGGAATTGACTCAAAAAATTCAAGAGCGATGATTTATTATGACTTTCGAAGTGGTTTAACACAAAAACAGTGTGTTGACCGGATGATTTCTGCATTTGGTGATGAAGCCCCATCCAAAACCACAATTTATCGCTGTTTTGCTGAATTTCAACGTGGACGTGTCAAGCTCAGTGATGATCCCCGTCAAGGTCGTCCAAAAACTGCAGTCACCCAAGAAAACGTTGATGCTGTGCGTAAGCTGATTGAGGAAGATCGATATGTGACATACCGCGAAATTTAGGCAACTTTAGACATTGGCATGAGTCAAATACAAATAATCTTGCATGAACAATTAAGTGTAAAAAAGTTGTTTTCCCGATGGATACCGCATTCGCTCTGTGAAGAGCAAAAAGCGGCTCGCGTTACTTGGTGCGTCAAAACTCTCGAAAGATTCCACGCAGAGTCCTCAAATGCTGTATACAATATCGTATCAGGTGACGAATCCTAGATATACGCGTACGAACCTGAAACAAAAAACCAGTCACGAGTTTGGGTGTTCGAAAATGAGTTAAAGCCAATAAAAATTGTTCGTTCACGGAGTATTGCAAAAACATGGTGGCCACGTTTGTCTCCAAAACCGGCCATGTTACGACTATTCCTCTTGAGAGACAAAAAACGGTTAGTGCAGAATGGTATGCTAGCATTTGTTTGCCACAGGTAGTTTCTAAACTCGGTAAAGAGAACTGCAACCGCCGCATCAACCTCTATCACGACAATGCGAGTTCTCACACCGCACACAAAACAAAAGAGTTTTTAAAGCAAGAAAACATAGAATTATTAGACCATCCGCCGTTCAGCCCCGACCTAAGCCCTAATGATTTCTGTACTTTCCCTAAAATAAAGAATAAATTGCGTGGACAGAGATTGTCATCACCTGAAGAAGCTGTCGCCTACAAATCGGCCATTTTGGAGACCCCAACTTCCGAATGGAATGGTTGCTTTTAAATAGTAATGTTGTGTCACTTCCTTGATTCCCAACATTTTCAGTGCCGCCCTCGTACACTGTGCTGGGGGCTGCGCAAGATTAGTTGCGCACGACATTACGTAGTCATGGAAACATGAATACATAACGTAACGCATGACGTAACGTTTGATTTTACTCCCCATAAATGTTAATACCCCAGGTTTATAATATATGAAAATCGATTCTTAAGTAGCAAGATCCAAGAAACTATAATAACGTTTCTTTCTATATTTTCTTTCATTTCATTTAATTTAACCGTCAAATTACCGAGTGGGAATTCTGTAAATGTTGCTTACATTTTTCAGTTGGAACTCATTTATATTAGCGACCGGCAGCGTGTGTAGGCGACCTTAATTTGTATTTACGTCCCGTCGCAACACCAAGCCTCAGTTTATTTGTAAGGCTTCATAATATAGAGCAGATTGCAATGTAACGACATTTTTTTTTAATTTGATTGCCAACATAAGAATCAGCAATGAATATGGTTACATTATACTATAAAAATAATTTGACTTATTTAGTTAATTTTTACTGGAAACAAGGCAGACCATCGGTCCTCAGGTCACCCTGCATCTCCATAATACTTAATCAAGGATAGATGTCAATGACTATCGGTCACAGTATTCAATTATTAGGAGGACTGTGCTCGTTTGTCGCCATCAATTTATAAAAATTACACATAATAATGTAATAGCGGCCTAAGTCTACCATACTAATATTAATTCTACCATATTAATAGTCATTACAAAAAGCGTTTAGTAGTAAATGTCGAGAATATACAATACGAATACGTGGTAGAGCCATGCTGCAGCTATATTTCTGGTATAGTTGTAACACGAATGGGTCGGCTCAACCGGGAAAGGACCACGCTCTCATAGAATACCAACGTAAAATAGCAGCTTAATGCTGCTGTGTTTCGCATGGTGAGTGTACAGAACCGGAGACCCTTTCTACTGGAAATCGAGGCATTCCATGTTAGTCCTCACGAGTGACAACGGTCGGTCCAGAAAAATCGCCGGTGGTTGATGATTCCAAAATAAAGTCTTGCGAGAAAGAAAACTCCTAGTTAATCGCACAGTCATGGTGGACCGCCAAACATCCAGATGTGGAAAATCCGATAGAAAATACAATGGGATACAACATCTCTCCGCAGCGCCAATGAATCGAGCCATTCTCAGTCGTCGATGATTCGAACTACTCTTCGCTGGATGCGGTCAAGTGGAAGGAGCTGGCACTGAGGTGCCCCGGTCCAGAGATGAGAACACTCTATGTGAGGACGAACTTGCGCCTTTTAGAGGCGTACTATCTCGCTCTGCTGAACACGCCAGGATTTTTAGAGCCCAATTAAGCCTTCCCTTCCAAGTGACTGGGTGGTTCGATATGAGAATTCCGATGCTAGCCGAGGCAGCATGGGGAGTGTCAAACTGGACTAGAGTCATCCCCAATCCGAGATTTTTTTATCAAAGACTCGACTTCAGACACTCGTTTGTTCCGATACCCGATGGCGTGTTTCTCGAGAAATATTAACATAGCTGGTATAAAAAATATCACCAGTGTTACAACCAGTAACATCAACATATAATTGATATATTGAAGGAATAGCGTAGGTGAATACTCTTAATAAAATTATTTAATTAGATAAGAGAGCCTCAACAGATTAAAATCTTTGAATCACGTCCAGTGAGTCAACGAAAGACGAAAGGTACCAAATAATACCTTATCTTTACTATTTAGTCTTATTTTTACAATCTATTTATCTGTTTTGCAACAAGAATAAAACTGGCAGACAAAAGTTTCCTTGGACAGCCTTAACAGAAACACCTTAATAAAATTAGAGGTAGAGGAGAACTTGAGTACTTAGTTTAAAATCTTTGAATCACGTCCAGTCAATCAATGGAAGACGAAAGGTATTCAGTCTTATTTTTACAATCTATTTATTAGTTTTATACCAAAAATAAAGAAAGAGCACTCTCACTCTCAGCACCCTTTCGAACTTTAGGCTCTAAGTTCCAGCCTAGTTAGTCTGTAGTAAATCTGGCCCTGCGCGTGCCTTTTTATAGCACAGACTAAGAAAGTTTGAGTTGCAGGCTCTAACGAGTGTTGACCACACGAAAAAACAACTAAGTCTAGGCATTTCTTCCAGTTCGTAGTACATATTACTTCAATGGTAGTAGACAGTGTACAATCTATAAACCAGCTGAGATCACATCACAACGCGTAGCTCTGCAATTGCGGACTGAACAAAGCCCTGCTCCCTTCCAATATTAGTTCGTCTATTATTAGACACGAGATAAAAACAAAAAAGGAGATTTCCGTCCGTGGAGTTCGCCGATGCGATAACACATACAACAGATGCGTTTGGAATCGTAATGGAGTACGGCTCAACGTACCATTTTTTCCAAGAGTTTTTCTTAATGTAAAATCTTTCGCAGCTGCTCCTCTGGGCCCCGTCTCCACACGAAAAAACTTACACTAAGAGACGCATTAGTAGAGGCCTTTGCATATCAGATGTGTCCGAATAACTCGGTTTAACAATCGGTTTCATTATCTGACATAATTACAAAATGGATAATTCAGATTTGTAAATACAAACTGATTAAATTTAAAAAATGTTAAAAGCATAACGTAGTTTTCTAATTTAATGTACATAATCATAATAAATAACTATTTAGGACAATTAAAATGGAATAATTTTTAACTTATGTCTATGTTTTTTTTTTATAGGATAAGGGTGACAAACGAGCACACAGTCCACCTGATGGTAAGTGGTTGCTGCGGCCCATAGACATTTACATCTATCCTCTATTACCAATCAAAATGTAGATGCGTTGTCACCCGTGAGGACTAAGATGGAATGCCTCATTTCCAGTAAAAAGGGCCTCCGGCCACCTGCACTCACCAAGCGAAACGCAGAGGTAAACCTCTACTTCACGCTGGTTTTCTGTGAGGTCGTGGTACCACCCCGGTTCGAGCCGGCCCATCCGTGCGACAGCAAAAGCTGCCGCGTGGCTCTACCACTGTTAAAATATATTATTAATTTATCTAACTTGGCAGCTCCGTGCCGCAGTGGCTTAGCAATGAGTTACCCGCTGGGGGCCGCGGGTTCGAATCCCGCACGGAACAAGTATTTGTATGGCCTACAAATAATAGTTCCGGGTCTGGATGTTTGTCCTCGTGCCATCTATGTTTGTAAACTGTCTCCGTTTTTTATAAAAAAAATTGTATAACGTGAATAAAATGTCTCAATAAAGGGCTGTCTTATTATTGTTATATTTCAATAATGTGTAAAGATGACTACTACATACCATAGAATATATAAAATGAGCTATTATATAAAATGTAAAAACTTAAATTATCACACAGTCTTACTCCCCGCGGTATAGTGTCAATAACTGATTATTTATTTTTAAATACGTTACCCCTACACTAGGATTTACTTCTGTATCGTGGAGGCAGTTTACATAATACGTATTACGTGAATTTCACAAGAACAAACATCCAGACCCGAAACAGTTGATTTGTTGGCTATATAAATATTTGCTCCATGCGAGATTTGAGCCTACACTAAAAATCTTACTGAATGCATCCATAAACACTTAGCCTTTGAGCGAGAAAAGAATATTTTATTTTATTACATTTAAAAAGGTATAAATTCACTATAAAAGTAATTTTGCTCTGGTAACATCTACACGTATACGAAAATAAATATTATTATTATAATTTCCATTGAGTTGTAACACATAACTATGTAGGTAATTTAATTCACTGTCAAAAGTTTTCTCTGTGGACAGAGACGTTTAGCTGAGTTTCTACTTGCTTTTCCTCCGTCTTCGGAGGTGACAACGCATCTGCATTTTGATTCTTAATCGAGGATAAATGTAGATGCCTATGGTCCACAGTATTTACTTTCCATCAGATGGACTGTGTGTTTGTTTGTCATCCTTATTCTATCAAAAATGTCATTTACAAACTAGTGATAAGGGTAAAAGGCGATTTTTAAAAAACATTATTTTTTGAATATTAAGTTGAATAAAAGTTACATTAAAATCTAGAGCCATCTCTTTTAAATGAACAATTAGTGTAACTCTGTCCATATAATGTGAGCAGGTCCTAACGCGGCACGTGCATAAACCCTCCTGCACCGATTTATAACGCGCTCAGGGATTTTAGGTACATGTGCTCAACCACCACGTGAACCCTCTTCATTCCAAAAGTAAAAACTAAGGGCCTCGGTCCCTAACGAAGAGCAGGTGATTGTGTTAAGATCACCGAGGTATCGATATTTATAATAGGGTATTTAATAGCTTTAAATGCAAGCAGCGTGATAAAGTAATGTTGCAGATGTGTTATGGTTGCAAAAAGAATGTGTCGACTCGACCGGGGAAAAACTCCCACAGAATACCAGCGTATTTTTTTATAGGACAGTGGGCAAACGAGCAAACGTCTCACCTGATGGTAAGTGACTACCGTCGCCCATGAACAACTGCAACACCAGAGGAATTGCAGGTGCGTTGCCGGTCTTTTTGAAAGGAGTAAACTCTTTTCTTGAAAGTCCCTAAGACGTATCGATGAAGAAAAATCGCTGGTGGTAAATATTCCATAGAGAGGTCGTACGCCGAAGAATACTCCTAGTGGAACTTACAATGGTGGAACGCCAAGTATCCCGATGATGTGGATGGTATCGTGAGTTTTGACGTGATGTGCTTTCGTGAAATTTGGCGGCTGGGATTAATCAGGACAATTCCTCGGAGCATTCCCCGTGGTAGATGTGAAACAAAATGCAAAGTGATCGGAAAGGACTAGGTCGTTGACGGCTCGATCTGCTCTGCGCTGGATGCGGTGAATTGGAAGGAGCTGGCACTGAGGAGATGGGAACAGTATTCCATGTCTAGAGACCGATAGATTACGTAGACGTAATCTACGCCTTATAAAGTTGCAGACGGTATGTCGGCATGAAATACAGTCCCGCTCTGCTGAGCACGCCATGCTTTTTAGAAGCTAATTTAGCCTTCTCTTCTTCCAAGTGACCACGAAACTGTACGTCACTCGATATGTCGACGCCGAGGATTCCGATACTAGCTAAGGCTACAAGGGGAGTGTCATGAAACTGAGGAGATACGACGAAGGCGTTCTTTTAGCGGTAAACGCGCAAACTTGTGTCTTCTATGGATAAAATAGCGGCTAAATGCTGCTGGTTCTTATGGTGAGTGTAGAGAATTGGAAACTCTTTTTTACTGGAAATCAGTCATTCCATCTTCGTCATCAGGGGTGACAACGCATCTGCATTTCGATTACCAAACATGATAGATGTAAGTGTCTATGGGCCAAATTATCCACTTGCTATCAGGTGGATGGTGTGCTCGTTTGACACAGAAACAGAACCTTTTTATTCAATGTAGATTAGAAATAGTACTTATTGAAAGTCACTCTTTTGTTTAATTACTACTGGTTCGGGAAAAAACTTTTGTCCTGGAAAGAACCCGCAAAAAAACCAGCGAAACTTTTTTAAAATAACAGTTTACGATCATTAAATGAAACTAATTTTTATGGATTTTATCGCGTTTGCTTTAACTTTTTAATTCCCGACGTTTCGGGTTCTTTACAGCACCCGTGGTCACGGGGGGGGGGGGGGGGGGACTGAGGTGCTTGACGTCCCGATGTCATGGTTAGACCGGCTACCTTCAGTTTTTGAATATTAATTTTTGATCTGATCTACGCATGTATGTTACACAATTAACAAGACAAAACAAATTAGAAATAGCTTGATAGCGATCACCTCATTTCCAGGGGTTATTATCATCCATAAATTCCTTAATATTATACTAACCCTTTTTATACAAACTTTGTTAAATAAAGTTTTTGAACTTTGAGTAGGTCAAATTTTGTATATTTTCTGGGAAATTTTTGTAAAACTACTTTTATTTTTGTGTACGTACATTACTTTTTTATAATTGTATTGAGAGGCCAAAGTTAATATATTAATTTCCTTAAATTTTTGTCGCAGCGACTCTTTAGGTTTTAATAAATTGCTCTTATGGCCCTCTTCTATAAAACAAATACAATTTCAGTATCATTCGGGTGACCCCATAGCAAAATACCATACGACATTTTGCTATGGAAATAGCTAAAGTTAAATCAAACCTTTTTTTACAGCATATGCTGCAGAACAAAGTCTGCTTGCTAGTTTTGATGTATGGGCATTTGATTCCATTGAAGCTTCGCGTCTAGTGTTATTCCAAGAAAAATTGTGGTATCGGCAAAACTCAGCTCCTCAAATTACATTAGTATTTAAATGTTTGACATTTCATACGTTCCGTTTTTGTAATTTAAAAGCAATATTTAGACATAGCCTTATATACTATGTCATATTTTAGTACATACACTTAGAATATACTTACGTCAGTATATTCTAAGTCTATGTTTTAGTAATTGTCGTTTTAGTTTGAAAATTAAAGAAGTGTTATCTGCAAATAATACTGTATTATGGTCCTTATTATACATAGTACCTTACAGGTAAGTTATTAATATGATACCAGAAACAGAAAGGGGCCGAGAATTGACACCCTTTTTTTTAAATAAAGCTAGAATATCGGACGTATATTTTGCTATATGGTTACGTAATCTATTGGGGCTATAGAACTCTAGTTTGTTAGAGAAAAACCGTGGCGCCTTTGTTGGTGCAAGATTTATCTTGAAATCTGCCAAACTAGCGTCAGGGAGAAAGAAGGGCTTCCAACATGTTCCAACATATTAGGGATTCGAACACTCTAATTATAAAAAGTATATATAAAGTAAATTGAAAAACACATAACAAGAGATCTTTATTTTTAGTCATTTTTTTATTTTTTCAGGCAATAGCCTCAAAAATATTACTTTCATTTGAACTAAAAAAAATTAGCGAGCCCTGGGGACAATAGACTGTGTAGAGTAAACAATAAAAACAAAATACTTATTTATTCTACTCTTTATTGTGTAGAAAAGCTCAATAAAAAGGACGATAAAGAGCGGACTTAATGTCTTTGGACATTTTCTTCAACCCTGATGAGCCGAGCGTGACTAAATGATGTAGAAGGTGCCAAAAAATTATATTAATTTATATTGGCAACACAACAAAATGTTAGCATGTTTATAGTTAAAAAGAAAACAAGTATAACTTACTTCGAAATAAAAACCGCGCACCGCGGGCAGCGAGTGTTTAACATTAGTATAGTTCGATATTACTCATAGACCGACACTTCAATTTTATTTATATGTAAAGATGACTCAAACACCACCGCTACCTCCCGTAGGATTAAAAAACTAAATGACAATAAGCCGAGCTTCAAATCTCACGATTACCAATACGGTTCGGGGACAAAAGCATACGCAAAATCATCCCGTGTGGTCTACCATATATAGTTGCTGGATGCCAGATACGGGATAGTCTTTATATACTCGAATGAACAAAGAAAGACGGAGCCTTTATTTCTAAGAGCACAGTATTTTACGTGGTAAAGCTGTGCTGCAGCTATATTATGAATATGTCACGAATATGACAACCGGGGTAGGACCACGCTCTCAAAATATACCAGCGCAAAATAACAGCTAATTGCTGCTGTGTTTCGTATGGTGAATGTATATAATCGGAAACCCTCTTTACTCGAAACAAGGCATCCCATCTTAGTGTTCGGGGTGACAACATTTTGATTCTTTATTGAGGATACATATAGATTGTCTATGGGCCACACAGCATAAGTCGTATAGAATGGTATTTTAAAAGCACATTTTTATTTTATTTGTGGCAAATAATTCCCGTTGGATTTGTGGTTGGTTTTTCCCAGGACAGAAACTTACAATAAGAATTAAGATATATTATAATCTATATAGAATAAAAAATTATTTTATTCAATATAAATTTTTAGAAGAGAAACACGTGTCGTATAATCGACAGTAGGATGTCTCTCCTAGTGTAATGGTGTTAGGACTAATGGGGACAGTGGACGCAGTTGAGGGAGGATGGGGGGGGAGTGCTTTTCAAACATGTTGAGACACAATTTTATTTTATAAAGCGGATCTTAGCTAATACATTACTAACATTTTTAACACAATGGTTTTCCACAAATAAACGCCAGTTTCTATTACTTATTATACTACACACAAGGAGGCTTACCTACACTCTACAACTTTAAATTACTTATTGGTAAGTGATCTGTTTTGTATACAGGGAAATGTATATTGTCTGAAACACAGATCTTAAGTTATCTAGTTCAGACACAGATGTTCACTGAATTGCATTTATTGTTAAGCTGTATCTCAAAGTGTTTGTATCCTAGAAATTAAGATATATTTATTGCTGGAAATAATAAATTATTATTATTATAATATGCGTGGAACTTTGAGAAAAGAAGTCTGTAGAGTTCTTAGAACAAATCACATCAGCCAGCGCTTTATATTGTAGTGAAAAGGTTTAATTTTGGAGCCTTAGCTCGTTTGTCCTTTATTGTGTCGTAATGAGAAATTTGTTAATACCATTATTAAAGACTTAGCTAGTAGTAACTCTATTGTACGTATATTTTAGTATTAGTAAAAAATTGGTAGATAATAAACGTAATAATATTTCTGCATCTGCATTTTCTGCCGACTTCCAAAAAGGAGACGGTGCTCAATTCGACTGTATGTTTTTTTATGTGTGTTATCTCATAACTTTTTACTGGGTGAACCGATTTCGATTATTTTTTTTTTTATTTGAAAGCTGATATTTCTCGTGTGGTCCCATATGAATTTGATCAAGGTCAGACTAGTAGTTATTGAGTTATTCCTAATAATTTATATTGAAGTCGGCTGTATAAAATTTTTAATTTTAAATTATGATTTTAATAGAGGATAGATGTAGATGTCTATGGGCCGCAGCAACCACTTGCCATCAGGTGGACTGTGTGCTCGTTTGTCACCCTTATCCTATAAAAAAACGCAAGCTTAGACGCGGGCCTCTGGCTGTGCGTCACTTAGTTCGAGAGGAATCCTTTCGTCAAACTTCCTTATTTGTGGATTTACTGCAAATGATCTTACATATTGTTACACTCGTATCATAACCCAACGCTAGCTCAGCCGTAGTTTGAGATGGATCTCCTTACAGTCTTCTATAGACGGCCACGTGGTTTATTTGTGAGTGCAAAATTACCCGAACGAAAGCGTATGGACCAATAATACACAATTCGTTCGTTAGTAGGATACGTCGTTGATGTTGTGTGCCGTTTGAGACACATTGACGCAACAACACTAATTGTTTTATAGTTGGTTACAAATATTGCGAGTATCAGAAAAATAACTACATGAATAACTTGATTTTGAAAAAGGAACAACGTGCGTTAAATATACAATTAATTTTAATTTTATTTTAATTTATTAAAAGCGACTAGTTTAACATAACCGCCATTTCCAGACCTATGAAATGGTGTTTTAATATTCGGGACGATATATAATCGTAGATGGCAAAAATAGTATTGCACTTACGTATAGTTCTGCTATAGGCTGCAGAACTATAGGTAAATGCAATACTATTTGTACCGTACTGTGTATACTGTAAAAAAGATTAGAGATCTCACTAGTGTCGAGACAGCTAGATTAGTTTATTTCAGTTATTTCCATAGCATAATATCTTACGGCATTTTGCTATGGGGGAATGCGGCTGATTAAGAAACTATTTTTGTTTTGCAGAAGAGGGCGTTAAGAGCTATTTACAACCTAAAACCGAGAGAGTCTCTTAGAGAAAAATTTAAAGAAATAAATATATGAATTTTGACCTCTCAGTATATTTACGAAAATTTAATGTATGTTCACAAAAACAAAGATAATTTTAGTAAAAAAAGTGATATAACACACAACACAACACAAACACTCACGCCTGTCACCCAGAGAGGTATGCAGAGACTATGGACTTCCATTTGGCGCGATCCTCAAACACCTCTCTCGCCTCCTTTACATTCATATATCTACGCATACACGCTCGTCGGTTAAGGGCACTCTTAATCTGGCCCATTTTCAATGTATCGCCGATTTGATCGATAAACCTTCGTATATAAATTAAAAAAAAGTGATATACACTCTCTAAACACTAGGAACAAACAAGCTAGTGGTACCGGTCTATCGACTCCACAGAGTCAGCAATTCATTCTTGGGACAGTGTATACGCTATTACATCGAAGTCCCAGAAAATATACAGTCTCTCTATTACCAAGTTTAAATATTTAACTAAACAAAAGCTTAATAAAAGAGTTATTATAATATAAATGAATACATGGTTGATAATAGGTTAGGTTAGGTTAGGTTAGGTTAGGTTAGGTTAGGTTAGGTTAGGTTAGGTTAGGTTAGGTTAGGTTAGGTTAGGTTAGGTTAGGTTAGGTTAGGTTAGGTTAGGTTAGGTTAGGTTAGGTTAGGTTAGGTTAGGTTAGGTTAGGTTAGGTTAGGTTAGGTTAGGTTAGGTTAGGTTAGGTTAGGTTAGGTTAGGTTAGGTTAGGTTAGGTTAGGTTAGGTTAGGTTAGGTTAGGTTAGGTTAGGTTAGGTTAGGTTAGGTTAGGTTAGGTTAGGTTAGGTTAGGTTAGGTTAGGTTAGGTTAGGTTAGGTTAGGTTAGGTTAGGTTAGGTTAGGTTAGGTTAGGTTAGGTTAGGTTAGGTTAGGTTAGGTTAGGTTAGGTTAGGTTAGGTTAGGTTAGGTTAGGTTAGGTTAGGTTAGGTTAGGTTAGGTTAGGTTAGGTTAGGTTAGGTTATTAATAATAACCCCTGGAAATGAGGTGGACGCTTCCAAGCCGTTTCTAAAATAAATTTTGTAGTTTGTAATCATTTATATGGTAAAATTTATTTAAAAAAAAGTCCCGCTAGTTTTCTTGCTGGTCCTTCCCAAGACAGTGGATTTTTTTGGAACCAGTGGTAAAGTAAAAAATGACTTTACAATAAGTATTACTTATAATCACTATTGATTAAAAAATTATTCTATTCTATTCTATACAGATACCTAGTTAAAAAGGAGCCCTACAGTCCAAGTCTTTGACCTAAGACTTATAACGAAAATCGATTGAAGTTAGTTTTGGAATGAAGCCAAAAAACAAACCGTACAATGCGTTCAGAAAGTTCTCCTATTACGAACACCCCACAGTTACAGCAGTGAGCAGTTATTACGCTGCCCGCACCCAAGTCCAACTCGGATGTGATCCAAACCCTCCATACAGGCTGATATACTTAAGTAATTAAATATTGCAGGAAGGGCACAGTGCGGGTGTTACTTGCGTATAGGATGGCCATGTCGCTCCGAGTTTGTCCTATATAATTTTTATAGTTGATGATATTGTATTTTTCTTTAATTATGAACGGCTCCGTGGCAGCGCTGAAGGCCACGGGTTCGAATCCCGCACGGGACAAGTATTGTTCTCAGTCTGGATGTTTATTATATTCTTGTACATTTTATGTATGTAAACTGCCTCCACGATACAGAAGAAAATCTTAATAAGGTAGGAAGGGTAACTTTTTTTTTTAAGAAATAAAAGCAACACAATTTAAGTGACAAAGTAACTTACAGTCCAGCCCATTGTAAGTGGCTACTGTAGTCCATGGCTACCTGCAGCCAACTTCAAATAAAGTAGGCTAAAGATGCCTGATAAACTGTATAATAAAACTGGCTCTGTTGATTCTTCAGACCGGAATAAAACATACAAGACTGTTCTTATTCGACAGAAATTAATAAGAGGATGATACCTACCCAGACAAGCTCCTAGGTTTTTAATAACTATTTTAATAATTCAAATAAAGTAATTTCCACATGTAAGTAGCGGCACGAAAGTCTAGCGGAGACCGTTATTGCGCAAAAGTCTCGCCGATTGGCTCGTGCGTATCGTTCAAGCGCGCCGATTGGCTCTCCAGTCGCATTCTTTTTTTTTAATAAGAAACGTTACCCCCACACTAGGATTTTCTCCTGTGTCGTGGAGGCAGTTTACAAACATAAATTGCGCAAGGACAAACATCCAGACCCGGAACAATTATCTGTAGGCCATACAAATACTTGTTCCGTGCGGGATTCGAACCCGCGGCCCCCAGCGCAATAACTGATTGCTAAGCCACTGCGCCACGGAGCCGTCAAAAAAATTCATTCATACAATTTGATAAGTGCGCGTCCCGTCCACGCTTCGTTCAGCGCTAGACTTGCGTGCCACGATTTGTTATACCTGTACAGTCGGTGCTAAGATATAGCGTATCGAAGAATTGAGGTTCCGACTTGAGATGGAAGTCTAGAAATTTTGAAATCTGTTATAATTTTTTACTATAAATAGTTTTTTTTGAGTGAACTAAAATTTAAACTTATATTTATTTTTGTTTTTTGAATACATATAATCAGACAGAAACTTAATCTTAAGGTTACTAGAATGTTCTAAACAGTAAAAAATAAATTCCCATTTTTCCACTCTTAGGGGTGTTCGAAAGCTGCGGGCTGTTCGAAAGAGATACCGCGGCTCCGGAACGTAAGGGCACTGAAGGAACACGGATGGTTTTTAGTCAGTAAAAGTCTGACACTCCCTTCCGCTCTACCCACAGCGAAAGGCGTCATTAGATGATTTTCCATCCGCAAAAAAAAAAAAAGGGGTTCAATTTTTTCTTTCAGTTTACTTGGGACTTTCCTTAATTAGGATCATTTTCGCTTCAGCTGTTTCTATAAACACTCTCCAATGTGTATAGGATATGGACCAAGTTATTGATAGGGCATTGTTCTTAATGTCCAGACAGTTTGATAAATGCCCAGTATGAGTGGGCAATATGATCAAAAACAATTGCAATAATTAAATTGACCGGCCAATTCTGTTACTAATTGGGTAGAGTAATAAGAATATATGTTAGGTTAGGTTATGACAAGGCAATGTGATATTTTTTTATAAGATAGGGTGACAAACGAGCACACAGTCCACCTGACGGTAAGCGTTTGCTGTGACCCATAGACATCCACATCTATCTTCAATAAAGTATCAAAATGCAGATGCGTTATCACCCGTGAGGACTAAGATCGAACGCCTCTTTTCCAGTAAAAAGGGCCGCCGGTTCTCTACACTCACCATACTAAACACAGCAGTGCTAAGCTGCTATTTGACGCTGGTATTCTGTGAGAGCGTGGTCCTTCGCCGGTCGAGCCGACCCATTCGTGCTACAACTATACTACTAATATAGCTGCAGCATGGCTCTACAACGTAAAAAAACAATGAAGCTTAAAACAGTATTAATTACTTAGTCTGATTTGACATGCCATTATTCAGATTAATCACTTGGTCCATAATAATTAATAACCTATAAAACCGCCTCTTTTAGTTAACTAGAAATCCGTAATTAGACTGTACTAAATATATGGTGACCATAGCTGTATTATATTATGGTGGCCTAGCACGCCATATGTGCGATGGCCTGTAAGGGTATAACTTATTAATACGTCACTAACGCTCTACCGAGTATCTATGTAATATATTACTTTTATATCTATTATAGAATATACATACACACATAATATATACATATAAGTAAAATTGAAGTGTCTGTCTGAAATAATGAATCATGATGAGTCATGTCACAACCTTTTTTTTTACTTTTTCTATTATTTTGATACGAGTGGTGACGACGGTCTGTTGCTGGTGGGTTTTATGACCTGTCTTTTTTAATATTATTTACATCCCATTTTAATTATTTAAGTAATTTATATTTAGTATTAATATTAATATTCAATATGTCTTTTCAAGATATAAGCCTAGACGACTCCTTATTTTCACCTTCATCCTGTGATGGATTGAATAGTACTAATAATTTCTACAGCCTCCATTCTCTTAATCAAACATTAGATTCGCACTTCTCAGATCGACTGAAAAATTTCAACATTATCCATATTAATGCCCAGAGTATTCCAGCACATTATCCAGACATGGTCTCCTCATTTGATAACACAAACATACATGCTATTTTGATATCCGAATCTTGGCTTAAGCCTTGTTTGTCCTCCACATCACATGCTCTTCCAGGCTTTGAACTAATAAGGAATGATCATATTACTCGGGTTGGTGGAGGTGTTGCTATCTACCTTCGCTCACACTTACCATTTACAATTATAAGTATGTCAACTGACCAGGGCACTACAGGAGCTGAAAATTTTATTAAGTTTTTCTGGTTCCAAGCTACTACTTGGCGTGTTTTATAATCCTAGCCTTACAGTTGACTACTTTTCTACGTTTGAAAGCCTCTTAGACAAATATATTCCACTGTATCAGCACGCACTTTAACACGTGCCTTCTAAAAAATGACTCGCGCTGTTTTACGATTAAAATCTATAGCTCAAGCAGCTAACTTACATATTCTCCCTCTTTCTGCTACTCAATTTTTTCCAAATTGTTCCCCATCTCTTCTGGATCTTATTCTTGTTTCTTCCATTCATCATGTTGATAAACATGGTCAGTGTCCTGCTGATGCATTTTCATATCACGACTTGATTTACTTATTATACAAATTACAACCACCTAAACCTAAATCGAGAATCTTTCTGCTGCGTAATTTTGATGGTATGGATTTAGATCGTCTGAGAGATGAGGCTGCAATGATCGACTGGAGTGTTGATTTTACTGGAGCTAACATTGACAAAAGGGTTAATGGCTTTAAGAGGATTGTGAAGCTGTAAATTTTCATACAAAAAGCGATAACGTTTTCCCTCCCGTAAATATCGTCCAATTTTAATAATTTTTGGAAGTGTTGTAGATATGACAAAAAACTAGGCTCGTACGTTTTTATTTTAAAGAAATATTGTATACAATATAAGTTATTAGCATCTAAATATCTACATTTTTGACTTAAAAACTTCCTCGAGCGTTTTTATTTTTTTTTAATTAAGCTAAACTAATTACCAAAAAAGTAAAACGTACAGGCCTAGATTAAAGTGTACTGAATCGAATAAGACCAAAATTGTCTTATTTTGTAAAGTTTTAGGGGGGTAAAAACGTTATCGCCGGAAACAATATTTCAAAAAGAAAATGTAGGCAATTGCCTTCAAGACTTGCAACTCTCTCTATCGCACGATACGGGTCGGGGGGCAGGGGCATATTGTAGTGGTGTTAGTGGTGGTGGGGTGTGAATACCAGTATTTTACGATTATGTTGTAAAAATAAAAGTTATATTTGTAAAATGAGCCGTGGTAGCTCAGATGGTTAGCGCTCGCTATAAGTTTCACAGTAGGTACGCAAGAAACCCGGGTTCGATCCCCGCCGGCACCAATGAAATTGTTAATTGCAATTTTAAGTGCTGATTTTCCACGTGCTCGGCGGTGAAGGAAAACATCGAGAGGAAACCTGCATGTCCGACAAATAAAAAAAAATATATTTCGAAGACATGTGAAGTTCGCCAACACGCAATGGGGCAGCGCGACGGACCTTTCCTTGCCCTAAAACCCGCTCAGAAATGAGAGGAGGCCTGTGCCCAGCATTGGGACATGTATATAGGCTGTAACTTTTAGAGGTGTTATCGATATTATTATCGCCTAGGGAGGAGAAAATAATATCGATAACCTAGAAAGATAATACCTCTCATGAAAAAGTTAATGTCTGTGATTATTCAGTGTTTATCGATTATTTAGTTATTAATTTAGTTTTTATTGAATAAGGACATTAAATTAAAAATATTTCGAGTTTACAATAAAGTGGGTAGAGAATTAAATAAAAAGTAACAACTTGAAGAAATTATTATTGTTTATTATTACATATTACTTAATTACACTCTTTCTCGAACTGCCATTTCTCTAGGAACTCGAGGGTCAATCACTTCTAGTAGGTAATAAACATTAAAAATTAAATGAGTAAAGTCTTGGCTGCATTTTTGTTGCCCAAAAGTGATCATGGTTTATTAAATTAAGTACGAAAACATGAAAAAGTTGTGTCCATACTACGAAAAAACAAAATTGCCTACCAGTGATATGTAATTATCCCTGGACCTGATAATAGTAATCATGGTTTCATTTTTCTTTTTGTCCTTCTCGTATCAAACGAAATTTGATCTGTTTTTAGTTATGGCCTCCAAATGTAGCATATTAGAATCAGAAATAAGACATTTTCATTTAAAGAATCATGTCCAATAAACCCATCAAGAGTTGTCCCTAAATAATAATCTTCGGAATCAATAAACAGTCCACACTCCCAAACTTTTAGATTATGTTTCCTAATGTTGATTCCTTGCAGAATGTTAAATTAATGAATTGCAATCGAAATATTTTTTTTATTTGCTATATGATTTATTTCTACAATTCTTCGCCCATACAACTTATCTGACTCAAACTTGACTAACTCTGGTTCAATAATTAGCTCGACAGTCGAAGAGGTGTGATGTATTATATATATATATATATATATATATATATATATATATATATATATACATCGTCCTTGCACATTACTGTCTGGTAATTATTTGTCTATCTCGGAGTCACTGAAAAATAATAGAAGCATATTTAGTTTAAATTATATTTTATTGCTAACTAATGCGGGCGAAGTCGTGGGTGAAAAGCTAGTTTACCTATATAATTCGGTTCATCGTTTAAATTTCTGTGAGAGCGTAGTCGTTCCCCGGTCGAGCCGACCCACTCGTGCTACAACTATACTACTAATATAGCTGCAGCATGGCTATACCACGTATAGAAATTTTACTAATCAAATCTTTGTATCTCGAAAATTTTACCATTTTCCTTTGCATCATCGGAATTCCACAGTAACAGTGATACGAACAATTTCTTCTAACGGACTAATATTATAACTGGACAAGTGGTAAAATTAAAATTTTGTACAACCGATTTCAATAAAACTCAATTACAACATAATATCTGTAATGGTTGAAATGATTTCCATAAAATTTGTATGAAACCAACTGTGAACAAGAAAAGAATAGGTAAGTAAGTATTCAAAATCGGTCCGGAGAAATCGGTGGACATATTAATATAACAACATATAAAAATAAAACAAATATACATACAGCCGAATATAGAACTCCCTCCGTTTTTGTAGTCAAATCAACATCAGCTATCCCATACTTCTATATTTTGTGGAATAAATTTCTGTCTATCTCCTACCAGTCAACCAATGTACATACAATAATATGTAAGGTGGTAAGATACGCGATCAAAGTAAGTATAATTTATTATAAGTAAGTGAGTAAGTAAGTACGCCTACTTACCTGTTGCCCGTCCTTTCGATTGACGAAGCAAATTGCATATTTTTAGTTTTGTCTCTAATCTTTCTCTTCTATTCTAAAATGTATAAAATTATTTTAGTTGATTGAATGTAATACATATCTTATAATCACTCACATAGTATATAGGTAGATACTTACATAAAAAAATTAACAGCCCACTTCTATAAGTTATATGTAGTAAGTCCCCACGTCTACATAGACTATGCAATGTAATAAAATTGCAAAGTAACACAAACAAATTCATTATGTAACTTGTCGTAAATTTACGCAAATATAGGCTATGAATGAATGAACGCTTCTCCTGCTGGTATCGTAGTGTGCGTAAGAATTAGTGTAATAATGTTGTATTTGTGATGAGCCCGGCGGGAGGCAGAGGCAGAGCGTGCGCTATGAAACAGATAGCATTTTTGAAAATACCTATTCGCGTCGCGTATCGGCACTTCACAATCCTCTTAATTACCTTTTAATACAACTCTACGACGTTCATGCTCCAATTAGGCCAGTCCGGATTAAGCATTTGCCTGCTCTCTGGCTTACTCAAGAGATCAAAAATTTGCAGCGTAAGAAAAATGTTGCTAAAGCCAGGTTTAAATTTGATAACTGTGATACTAATAGAGATAAATATAAAAAAAATCGGAATCACTGCAACAGTTTGTGTAGAGATAAACAACGGCGCTATATTCATAAATCAATACTCGATGAAGATGATTCCGGCATAGTATGGAAATTTCTTAAGTCTCTTGGAGTTGGGAAAGCGAGTCAAAATAGTAGTCCCAAAAATATTGACTTAAACCAACTAAATCAGCATTTCTCTTCTTCTTGGGCCATTGGATGATGTCACAAAAATACAAACTAAACCTCAAATTTCAGCTTTATCCATATCTGACATTCTTGCGTTTATTTTTAGTCAAATCACTGATGTTATTAATTCTTTATGTAATGATGTATGTAGTGTAAAAATGTATGTAATTCTGAATCCATTAGTACTGACTGCATTAGTGGTAAAATGATTATCCCTATTGTCGATATCTTGACTCCTGTTATAAAATCCATCTTTAATTATTCCATTTCGTCCGGAAATTTTCCCTCTTCCTGGAAAGAAGCCCAGATTACTCCTATACCCAAAAAAGCAAATCCCCCCAGTTTCTCTGACTATCGACCCATATCCATAATTCCATTATTTTCAAAAGGTTTTAGCATATAGATCATCGACAATTGAGCATCTACTTATCTAGGTGGTCTTTTCAATTCTTTCCCATCCGGTCTCCGAATATCGCGAAAAACTCAAGTGGCTTCCGATCCGTCTTCGCAGGAATACTCACATTCTTTCTCTTTTATACTGTATACTATTCAATCCTACTTCCCCTACTTATCTTAAAGAGCGGTTTGAGTTTCTTGGCGACATTCACTGTCGCTCTCTTCGCTCTGATAAAAACCTCACCCTAAAAATTCCATCTCATAATACTTCTTTCTATTCTAAATCCTTTTCTGTTGAAGCTATTAGGGTCTGGAACTCCCTACTGCTGCACATTAGAAGAGCGCAGTCTATTGATAATTTTAAAAAACTTGTCAAAGCGCACTTCTTTCCTCCTTAGAGGAATGACTATTTAAGTCAGTCCTCTAAAAAATTACTACCTACTCATTTTTCCTTACGTTTAGGCTTTCACTTCACTTACTTCATTAACCCTTTCTGCTCTCGTATATGTATGTCTATATTATTGTATTTAAAATGTATAATATAGTAGGTATGTATTTATTGATTATATAATTATATGTATGTCGTGTGTATTTTCCAACAACCTACGTACACACTTACCCTTTCTCACAGGTCACTTTATCACTTTCTTTATTTAGGTAGAGATCGCTCCTAAGCGATAAGGCTGCCAATTGTACCTTTAAATAATTTATGTTTTTTTTTCTTATATGAATTTATTGTGTACAATAAAGTATATTTCATTGATTCATTGAAAAATAACCGGCTTGTGTTAAGCTCAGGGGTTATTTGGATGCCATTAAGACATTACAAGATAATATCGTTGCATCTTTTGCATCCTGTTAATTAATAATAATAAAAATTATATATATATATATATATATATATATATATATATATATATATTATGTACCATGTATTGTATGTATTATTTTTATTTACAGTATCATTAACAGCCCTTCACAAGTCCACTGCTGAACATAGGCCTCCCCCAACGAATGCCACAAAGCACGGTCCTGTAGCCACCTGCATCCATCGACTTTCTGACGCCCTACACTTCGCCTGCCGGTACGAGGCTGCATCATTCATAATACACAAATCCCCTGCTGCCACTCGAGAACCTTTCTTCCCCATCGGTTGTCGGTACTTCGAGCTATATGGCCGGCCCATTGTCACTTCAGCTTACTAATCCGTTGGGCTATGTCGGTCACTCTGGTCCTACTGCGGATATCCTCATTTCCAAGTTTATCACGCAGAGAAACTCCGAGCATAGCCCCCTCCATAGCTCGCTGAGCGACTTTGAGCTTCCTCATCCGGCCAGCAGTGAAGGACCACGTCTCAGTTCCATAGGTCATCACTGGCAACACGCACTGGTTGTACAGTCTCGTTTTTAAGTTTTGAGGTATACCTGACGAGAGGATGTGTCGTAATATCTCGAACGCTGCCCAACCGTGTTGAATCCGTCGGTTGACATCTCGGTCGAAGTTGGACTTACCTAGTCGGACTATTTGTCCCAGGTAAACATACTCGTCAACAACTTCGAGCTTAGTGCTCCCAACAACTACCGGCATAGGTGTGACATGGACGTTAAACATGATTTTTGTTTTGTCCATGTTTATCTTAAGACCTATCCGTTGGGAGACACTATTGAGGTCATTGAGCATAGTGCTGAGGTCCTCCAGCGCTTCTGCCATAAGGACTGTATCGTCGGCAAATCGAAGGTGAGTGGTGTACTCGCCATTGATGTTAATACCGTATCCCTTACAATCCAGAAGCTTGAAACGTCTTCCAATGCAGTGGTGAAGAGTTTCGGGGATATGACGTCACCCTGTCTTACACCTCTGCAATTGGATAGGTTTCGTACTCTGGTTCTGTACTCATCCGAGTAAGGCTTTCTCATAGTCCACATACGCCAGACATAGTGGCAAATTGTACTCCTCGGACTTCTGTACAATTTGCCGAAGGGTATGTATGTGGTCTATGGTGCTAAAGCCTTTTCGGAATCCAGCTTGTTCGAAAGGCTGGAAGTCGTCGAGTCTGCGCGCGAGACGATTCGTAATGACTCTCGAAAACAGCACATAGACGCGGCTCAGAAGGGAAATCGGTCTGTAGTTCTTCAATAAAGCGTTCTCGCCTTTCTTGAAGAACAAGACCACCGCACTTCTGCTCCAGGCCTCTGGTGTAATGCCACCATGGAGGACGGAATTAAAGAGCAAAGAGCTTCTGAAGGACTTCAAGTACCGGTTTTGCACCCGCTTTCAGGAGCTCGGCTGTAATTACATTCTCGCCTGGGACCTTGCCGTTTTTAAGGTGCTGGAGAGCCATTCTAATCTCGCTCAGACTGACGTCTGGGATATCATCGGAATAAAATCGGATAAGACTCGCTCTTGGATCATTACTCACACTTGCGTGTGGCTCCAACGATGATGTGTCCTTAGAACCTCTCAATCTCACTCAAAATCTCAGGTGTCTCGGAAATGACGCTGCCACACTCGGTCTCCAGCTTCGACAGTTGGCTCTTTCTGGCAGACAGATCTCTAGCAAAGACTTTGGAGCCTTGGTTCCGCTCGATCGCTTCTTCAATACGAGCAGTATTAAAGTTGCGTAAGTCCTGCCGCATGCATTTGGAGATCTGCCTGTTCAGTTGCCTGTATGCTGTCAAATCTACTGAAGACTGAAGCTTCATATCCCGTCTAACAGCCATGAGATTAAAAGTGTGATCGGAGAGTTTTTGTGTTTTTCTGCGGCGGGTCTTACAAATCTTAGCTCCGACCGCATGGACAGTTTCCACGAGCTTGTCATTAATATCGTCCACTGCATTGCAATCTTCTAGGCACTGAAAACGGTTTCGTAGCTCGAGCTGAAAGGTTTCGGGACTTTGGATTAGAGCACGAGGGGGACGGAGCGTTAACTTCATTCGACGTGACCTCTCCAACTTAACGTTTAGGTTCAGTGTGCCTCTCACCATTCTGTGATTGCTGCCGGTTTTCACCCTCGCGATCACTGAGACATCAGTGAACAGTTGTCGTCTGGTCGTCATATTGAAGTCAATCTCATTTTTTGTCGAACCGTCGGTTGCTCGACCTGGTCCACTTCCTGTGCGGCCGCTGCTGGAAGAAAGAGTTCATCATAAAGAGTCCCTCTTTCTCCATGAAGTCGGCCAGCTGCTGGCCCCTTAGGTTCCGTTGCCTTATTCCGAATTTCCCTACTTTCAGCTTCACCGTTCTCTCTTGTGCCTAGTTTTGCGTTGAAGTCTCCCATTAACACCGTGTAGTGGGTTTTGGAGGAATGCATAGCTCTAGAGATATCCTCATACATTTCCTCCACCTCCTCATCGGGATGTGCCGAGGTTGGTGCGTAAACCTGTATGACCGTCAGCGAAAACCGTTTGGTGATACTGAGTACAAGGTACACAAGTCTCGTCGACACTCTCCCAATCTTTACAACGTTGTTAACGAGAGACTTGTGGACGATAAATCCGACACCTCCTTGGGACAGATCGTCACCCTCCCGGTGATAGAATAAGTTGCCGGAATCGAGGATTACCGTGTCCTCCCCCTCTCTTCGGACCTCGGATAATCCTATGATATTCCAACGCAACTTGTCTATCTCTTCTTCGAGCTCCAGGATCTTCTCGTCAGTCCTCAGTGTGCGTGCGTTATAAGTTGCCAGGTCGAGTCGTCGTAGGTGAAATTCTTAGCACCCCCTGCCCCGCCGTTACCATGGTCGCCACCGTAGCCAGGAATAGCGGGGCCTCTGGGGACTGGGGGCGTCTTTTCGTTACTCTCACGGGAGGTATATTGCCATAGTTGCCACGCTTGGCGAGCGGGTTGGCAACCGCAGTTTTTTATTGCTGTTTTGCTACTACATTAAGATACTGCTGCCCATCCTCTGCCTCAGTTTCCCTCTGTCGCCTCTTACGACACCCACGGGAAGACATGGGGTAGTGAGTATTCTTTCCCGCCACTACATGGGCTTTACTTACAGTATCAGTATTACTTTACAGCATCATTTAATATAATTTACGTAACATTTTGTATATTATTTACAGTAGTATTATTAGTATTGTACGCACTAAGTTTGCCTTTTTAATATATTTTCCTTTGTGGGTCTACTGGAAGATATTTCAGCAAATTATGGAATAAGTAGAACCTTTGTACAAACTCACTATAAGACTGTTTCTGTGTCTTGTTGTGTGTACATAAATAAATTGAAAAAAAATACACTTTTTGAAATTTTTGACTGTCTGTCTGTATGTCTGTACGAGCTAATCTTTGAAATGTCTGACCCGATTGTAATGAAATATCACCAACATATGAAGAACAATGCCAGAAAAGATCTAGATTATATTTTATCCGAAAAACTTGTAGTATTTTAAATAATATGTATAGATACATACACGCGAAGCTAATAAAAGAGTGTTAAACAAGTGAGTTTTTTAACTTTGTACTAAAAAAAAATACAGAACGTTTTTTTGTTATATTTCTACATTTTCATCCGATTATGAGCTATGTTCAAGCTCATCGGGAATTACTTGGAATATCGGCTTGCAAGATTCCACCCGGTACGACAGACAGACAAACAAACAAGAAATTGCCTTAATAATAATTTAAAATTAAAAATTTTGTACAGCCGACTTCAATATAAGTTATTAAGAATAACTCAAAAACTATTGGTCTGACCCTAATAAAATTCATATAGGGCCACACGAGATGTATCAGCTTTCATATAAAAAAAAAAGAATCATCGAAATCGGTTCACCCAGTAAAAAGTTATGAAGAAACACACATAAAAAAAACAAAAAAATATAGTCAAATTGAGTACCGTCTCCTTTTTGGAAGTCGGCAGAAAACATAGTAAAAAGTATTTTTTTTGACTCCTAAACTTGAGTAAACCAAGTAACACGAACGAAATAAACACATTCATTTATCGTCCACGACTTCACTACGTACCTGGTTCCGGGACGCTTACCGCAAAATTACTCCGCGGTGGGATAAGTGTGGCAAATTAACGGTTTCTGCGCGCAAACACCGTGTTTTGAGGTTCGGGAGCTCATTAAAATCACGGCTCGAACGGCTGGCGAGAGGCAGGTGTGGTATTGAACCACATTGCTTACCATTTCTTGTCACTGATATAACTTAAAAATGAGGATATCCGCAGTAGAACCAGAGTAACCAACATAGCCCAACGGATTAGTAAGCTGAAAAAGAGAAAGAAGAACCGACAACCGATGGGGAAGATTTTATAGATTAGATAGATTTTTATAGATTAGATTACATTTTATACGTGGGAAGGACCACGCTCTCACAGAATACCAACGTCAAATAGCAGCTTAACACTGCTGTGTTTCATATGGTGAGTGTAGAGAACCGGAGATCCTTTTTACTGGAAACGAGGCATTCCATCTTAGTCCTCACGGGTGGCAACGCATCTGCATTTTGATTCGCAAACGAGGATAAATGTAGATGTCTATTGGCCACGGCAGCCACTTACCATCAGGTGCACTGTGTACTCGTTTGTCACCCTATAGGCCCTATACTATAAAAAAAATACGACAGGAATCGATGATAAAACAAAAACTTCAACAACTGTTTTTAATATTTAGTGGTCCACGTAGACTTTCACAGAAACAAGGGAACTTTTAGTAAAAAAGTGATATATACTCTGTAAACACTAGGAACAAACACAAGCTAGTGGTATCGGTCTCTACTCCACAGAGTCAGTAATTCATTCTTGGGACAATGTATACGATATTAAAACAAAGTCTCAGAAAATGTACAAGGTATCTCTACAAGGGGTGTATCCAAAAGTAATGATAATCGGTTACTTCAGGTCCGCATAAAAATCCAAAAAAAATATTTTTTGCTTGCTTATATACTCATTACGTCAGCCTAAAAAAATCATATATGTATATAGATCACGATTTCCGGGAGATACATTCATTTGAATACGAACTGTCAAAGAGATAACATCAACATGGAGAAAAACGAAATTAGAGCTGTCATCAAGTACCTCTGTTTGAAAAAAATGTCTTCAAAAGACATACACAGTGACTTAGTGGAAACATTGGGGGACTCTGCTCCTCCATATTCTGCAGTTGCACGCTGGGCCAAGGAGTTTAAACTGGGCAGAACATCCACTGAAGATAAACATCGCGAAGGACGCTCATCCATGTCCCTCACTGAAGACAACGTGAAAAAAGTCGAAGATGTTGTGTTGGCAGATCGAAGAGTGACCATCAGGCATGTAGCTGAGGTCACAGCGATCTCATATGGCAGCGTTCAAAGAATTCTTGCGAACGAGTTGCACATGAAAAAGGTCTCTGCGCGTTGGGTAGCCAGAATGTTAACCGACGAGCAAAAGAAAAATCGAGTTGACATTTCGAGGGTCAATCTCGAAAAGTTCCAAGCAGATGAAGAAAATTATTTGTTCTGTTTTGTGACTATGGGCGAGACCTAGATCAACCATTTTGATCCTGATACGAAACAACAATCGATGGAAGCGAGCCTCCTCACCGACGCCAAAGAAATTCAAAGTTTTAAGTTCGGCGGGAAAGGTTATGGCATCCTCAATCAATATTAAATTTAGATCATTATTTAAATCATATGGTCTTTTTAATTTATTTATAGAGCCAACGCGTATTGCTCAATCTAGTGCAACATGTATAGATAATATTTTTACAAATGTGAAGCCATTGCATAAATGTATAATTCAAAAATTAAGTTCTGATCACTGTGGACAAGTAGTTTCGTTACCATATGTTCACAAAAAGCAAGTAGATGAGAAAGTTGTGTTTGTTCCAGTAAATGCACGTCGCTTGGAGAAATTTAGAAGTAACATAGTGAAAAAACTTCCATCACTTTCATACCAAAATGATCCAAATTTTTTGTATGGAACATTATTTAAGCTTATTTGCAATGAATTTAATAATACTTTTACTTCTAAAACATTCTCCTTGAACAGTCGGAAGTCATTTAATGAATGGGCGACAGCAGGAGTCCATAAGAGCAGACGCAGGTTATATGATCTTTACCATGAAAGGTCATATAACCATAGCGTCGAATTTAGAGAATATGTAAAAAAATATTCAAAAATATTTAAAAGAGTGTGCTCCACAGCCAAGTCTTTGCATTTGAGCAACAAAATTAAGACGGCTTCTAATAAAATTAAAATGACATGGAGTATAATTAATAGCGAAACTGGTAAGATCAACTCTCGTAATTCAAACTACAAGTTAAGTGTTAATAACAAATTAACCGAATCAGATCAGGACGTTGCAGTGGTTTTTGAGAAATATTTTACTGATATTCCGATATTAACCACTAAGTCACTGAATTCTTCTCCTGCGGTCGCCGAATCATTACTTAAACAAAATGTAAATGCGTGTACAAAGAATTTTACATTTCATAAAGTATCATCAAAAGATATTGTAAAATATTTTAAAACTATTGATGTTAAGAAAACTGCGGATCTGTGGGGGATTTCTGTTAAAGTTATTGCGTCTATAATAGATACAATCGCGCCTCATTTAGCTGTTATTTTTAATACTAGTATCGAATCTGGTGTGTTTCCTGATTTAATGAAGTATAGTAAAGTAATACCTTTATTTAAATCTGGTAGTACATTAGACCCCGCCAATTTTAGACCTATTTCTGTACTACCAACACTTAGTAAGATTTTTGAAAAAATTATTCTTGATCAAATGTTAAATTTCTTTAATATAAATAATTTACTTCATAAAAATCAATTTGGTTTTACAAGGGGTCGCTCGACAACTGATGCCGGTGTTGAGCTGATTAAATATATATTTAATGCATGGGGGAATTCACAGGATGCTTTGGGTATATTTTGTGACCTATCCAAAGCCTTCGATTGTGTTCACCATGAAACATTAATCAGGAAACTTAAACACTACGGTGTAAGAAGTGATGCTCTTAAATTAATTATTTCATATTTAAGTAAGAGAACGCAAAAAGTTGTCATTAACAGTATGAGTTCTTCCGGGTCGATGGTACAGATGGGCGTGCCTCAAGGCTCAATTCTAGGCCCCTTTCTGTTTCTTGTATACATTAATGACTTACCTTACATAGTAGGAGATAACCATGATATAGTATTATTTGCAGATGACACTTCTTTAATTTTCAAATTAAGTCGACAATTGCTAAAATATGACGAAGTAAATAATGCTATATCTAAATTAGTAAATTGGTTCAATGTTAATAATTTGCATTTAAATGGCACTAAAACGAAATGTATAAAATTTATGACTCCAAATGTCAAACAATTAAATACTAATGTAATTTTAAATGGGGAGAAACTGAGTCTTGTAGATACCACCATTTTTCTTGGAATCACACTAGACGCGAAGCTTCAATGGAGCCCCCATATATCAAAACTAGCAAGCAGACTTAGTTCTGCAGCATATGCCGTAAAAAAGATTAGAAGTCTAACTAGTGTTGAAACAGCTAGACTAGTTTACTTTAGCTATTTCCATAGCATAATGTCGTATGGTATTTTGCTATGGGGAGACGCAGCTGACACTGAAATTATATTTGTTTTACAGAAGAGGGCCATAAGAGCAATTTATGATTTAAAGCCTAAAGAGTCGCTGCGACAAAAATTTAAGGAAATTAATATATTATCTTTGGCCTCTCAATACATTTATGAAAATGTAATGTACGTACACAAAAATAAAAGTAGTTTTACAAAAATAAGTGATATTCATTCTGTAAATACTAGGAACAGACACAAGCTAGTAGTACCAGTTACTCGACTCCATCGAGTCAGTAATTCATTCTTGGGGCGATGTATACGCTTTTACAACAAAATTCCAGAAAATATACAAAATTTGACCTGCTCAAAGTTCAAAAACTTTATTAAACTAAGTTTGTATAAAAAGGGTTATTATAATATTAAAGAATTTATAGATGATAATAACCCCTGGAAGTGAGGTGATCGCTCCCAAGCTATTTCTAATTTGTTGTGTTGTTAATTTGTGTAACATACATGATTGTAAGCTCTTATTTAAAAAAAAAAGTCCCGCTGGGTTTCTTGCTGGTTCTTCCCAGGACAGAGGTTTTTTTTTCGAACCAGTGGTAATTATACAAAAGAGTGACTTTCAATAAGTATTATTTATAATCTATATTGAATAAAAAAGTTTCTGTTCTGTTTCTGTTTCTGCATCTGTTTTTTGGGACGCTCAAGGCATAATTATGGTCGAATATTTGGAAAAGGGAGCCACTATTGCTCTTACTACGCAGACCAAATTAGAAGATTACGAAAGGCCATTAAGGAAAAAAGACGCGGCAAACTCCGAGCTGGAGTGCTGTTTCACCAAGACAACGCACCGGCTCACAAAGCCGCAGTTGCGATGGCTGCCATTCAAGAAACGGGATTCGAACTGCTCGAACACCCTCCCTATTCGCCAGATCTAGCTCCTAGTGATTTCTACCTCTTTCCTCGGCTCTAGTAACGCCTCCGAGGCAAGAAATTCGAAGACGATAGCGAAGTAATGGCCGCTGTTGAAGCGTTTTGGGAGCGTCAAGACAAAGAATTTTTTTCAAAGGGAATCCTGGGTTTAGAAAAAAGATGGACTAAATGTATTGATTTGTTAGGAGACTATGTAGAAAAATAAATTATTATTTTAACTTTAATTACCGTGTTTTATCTTCATTATCATTACTTTTGGATCACCCCTCGTATTACCTAGTCTAAATATATATTTAATTAAACAAAAACTGTATGAAAAGTATTACTATAATATAAATGAATATATGGTTATAATAACCCCTGGGAATGCGGTGGTCGCTTTCAAGCTGTTTCTAAAATAAATTTTGTAAATAGTTTGTTACAATTTATAATGTAAAATTTATTATAAAAGTCCCGCTGGGTTTCTTGTTGGTTCTTCCCAGGACAGCGGTATTTTTTCCGAACCAGCAGTAAAGTAAAAAATTACTTTCGATAAGAATTACTTGTAATCAATATTGAATAAAAATTATTCTATTCTATTCTTTTCCCAGCTGTGGGTTGCTTATGGTCGACAGCTGGCTTGTATTTATAATAATGAAGTGTCAAGGCAAATGTTAAGTCCTTAACGACGACTATGTTTTGAATATAATCGAGGATAACGCAATAGATCTGAACATTATTTTAGCAAGTGCCATCATTATTGTGTTAACTGTAAAAATACAATAATATTATGCGCTTTATGTGCTTTAATACGATGTGGCCATGCAACCAGTTACCGCCGCGCCGGTCAGTTGGCGAGAACGGCAAAAGCTTAACTTGACGGCGCCTTGCACCCGTGCACTAACGGTTTCTTAAATATACAATGTAATGAGTTCAAATAACACCTGCTTTTTGTTTTAACTTCTTTTTTTCCCGTGTTTACGGCTAATTAACTAAAGGGTGAAACAGACGACGTATTTTTGTTTATGCGCAAAACAAAAACCTTTTTTGTTTTAAATAAGTGGCCAAGGATATTTTCTTACACGACAAATATAGGAATCATAAATGCGGAACTTACTGAAATAGGCGTCCATATTATAAATTTATTGATGGCCGAAAGTTGCTTTTAAAAGAAAGAACTCTTTTGTATGCCAATTATAAAAGTGTTGACTAATATTATTTTATAACTTAAATTCTAACTTTTAAAACACGAGTTTTAGGAATCAGATTAATATAAAGCTATTTTGTTAAGTTAGAAGTTAAAAGGGTTTATTATTTTAAACGGCCGTAAGACATTACATTTTTCTGGACGCTTATTATATTAAGTATATTATCCTGTCTATCCGTCTATCGAAAGGATTTAAATTCATTTTCTTTATTATATTTCTTAAAACTGCTCTTGTTTTTCTTGTAGTATAGTCATAAGTCGTTGATGATTGTAAATTGAAAAATTCAGCTCTCGACGTTAAGTTTAGGTAGATTTCAAAATGAGAGTGGGAGAAAATTTCGTCTTTGTAAAAATCGTTAATCATCACATGTCGCATACGTGGTAGAGTCATTATGGTTGTGGCACGAATGGGTCGGCTTGACCGGGGTAGGACCAAGCTGTCACAGAATACCAGCGTAAATTAGCAGCTTAATGCTACTGTGTTTCGTATGGTGAATGTAGAGAACCGAACGCCTTTTTTCTGGTAACTCAGATGTTAAACTGCATAAAGATATTATTGTCTGATTACCTCGTTGGTCCTATGTTTGTTGGATCGGACTAAAACCAGTTATTGGATATATCTGTTAAGAAATTCTCAGTAGGAAACCGGGGTCAGTAAATTGGCGGTGTTCCTCCCCCGTGCCTCGGAAAGCATGTAAAGTCGTTACTCCTGCGCCTGTTCTCTCTCCGGTCATGTCGGATACCGTCACAGCCGACTATAAAAGACTTAAGTGCACCTATGCTTACCGTGTAGTATAATCTTCTCCTGCGCAGATGTCTAGTCTACTTTGAACGAGCCGTCGTGACCAAAAGTCAGTCTGTAGGACATTTTGACACACTTATATTAGCTTGGTATGTATCTGTGTGACGGAATTTTTGAATGTGATTTTTATCCCCTTCGAAACGTCGAATTGATTGGAAACTTCGCACACTTTTCAGGAACCGAAGACAATGCAATAGTTTAAATAGTTAGTCCCATTATCGTTGCCAGGATCCTCAGGATTTGCGAATAATTCATAAAACAACTACGATTTCTGCCTGTTCAATATACTGTAAGCCGCGTAAAAGAATTTCGTTTCAAAAAAAATCCGCTTTTGTAGTTAGGCGCACTAAAAAATTAGAAAATAAATTATTTTATTATTTTCTATTAAACTAATAAATAGTTTTTTAAACGTAGCATCCATTTTACCATTGGGCGCCTTTATGCTCATTAGTCATCATTATTCTTTATAATAAAAATACTTAAGCAATGCACTTTGTCTGATCTGCATTGTCACTCGGCCGTGACACCTAGCATATTTTATTAAAAGTTTGTACTTGCAATTTAAAAAGATAGTCAGTATCTTCTCATATACTGATTGTTTATGTTGTCTCGATTAAAGGCTAAAAGGCTTAAAAAGATACAAGATCAAAGCGTAATCAAAACAAAATTCAATTAACGATTGTGTTATGGCGTCCAATTAATCTGGAGTATAAGCAAAACTGACACCACTTTCACGCGATAGACCTAACAAACATCTTTAGGATTTTATTTACGTGATTTCTATTTATATTTGTTTGTTATTACGTATAATTGTGAATTAACACATGAATAACAGTTATAGTGGTAGGTTACTGACTGATCATATGCGAGAGACTGGTGCCTGAAGTAGGTTTCCGAAAAATAGCTGTTACGCAGCTCACCAGGACCCCAGGTTTTAAAAACAAACTCCCTGTCAGATGTAAAGTGGAGAAAACAAATACTATTATGTTTAATACAATAATAAAATAATAGTGTACGAAAACAAAACCACTTATTTGTACTCCACTTATTTTTATAGGACAGTCCACCTGGTGGTAAGTGGTTGCTGTGACCCATAGACATCTACATCTATCCTCGATAAAGATCAAAATGCAGATACGTTGTCACCCGTGAGGACTAAGACGAAATGTCTCTTTTCCAGTAAAAGGGGTCTCCGGTTCTCTACACTCACCATACGAAACACATCAGCGTTATGCTGCTATTTTACGCTGGTATTCTGTGAGAGCGTGTTCGTAACCCAGGTTGAGCAGACTCAAGTGAGACCCATCAACGGTGCTGCAACTATAGTATAGCTGCAGCGTGTCTCTACCACGTATAAAATATAACTAAAACAATGACAATAAGTTAACTCATACTAGAGTTATGTATACGCGAGTATAATATTTGAATAAGTCGAGTTTTTTTCAATAATAACCAGTTACTCGACTCCAAAGTCAGTAATTCTTTCATGAGGCAATGCATACTCTTCAATAACTAAGTCTCAGAAAATATGCTGACAGAAAATACCAAACCACTATATTAAGAAAGTTTAAAATTTTTATTTAGCATAAATCTTTTAATAAGAGTTATTATACTGCTAAAGAGTTCGTTCGTTCTACCATGCTGTTTCCAAACGATTTTTTTAAAGTCCTGCTTGGTTTCTCGCTGGTTCTTCCCAAAACAGTTTTATTTCCGAACCGCTAAAAGCCTAATGACTTTCGACAAGAATTACTAGTAATCTTTTTTATATATGTATATAATTCTCCAGGTTGGTCACTTGACGTCTTACCTTAGCTTAATAATAAAATAAGATTTTTTTATTAGAAAATTTATTTGGCTACTTTTTTGGGGATAATTGTGGCAGTCAATCAATTTGACTAGCATGTTTCATTTGTATGCATAAGTTCATAATTGCTCAACGAGTACAGGAAGGACTCGAAATTTTTGAACAATAGATACGCAATTAATTGGACTTGGTGGGCCTTAGGATACGTCAAGCGATAGACCACCGTAGGTTAGTGAACTTCGTGGTGAACTTAGACGGATAGGAAAACAGAAAATATATAAATGCAGAAAATAATCAATTATATCTTTTTTTGTATAGAATAAGGCGACGAACGAGCACACTGTCCACCTGATGATAAATTGAAGCTGTGGCCCATAGGCACCTACAGCCATCTTTAATTAAGAATTAAAAATCGAAATGCAGATGCTAGAACCATAAGAAAGCTCCATGGTGGCTTTCGCATATTTAAAAAAAAATATCGAGCTTTATCTAGGTCCGTAATAACTTGTGTTTAGTCATCTCATATATACTAGATACTCATGGAAAAACCGCACAATTGTCTTACTTTTATATTCAGTCAAGTTATAATTAATTTAATGGATAATTTTCTAATAGTTATTGGCAATCGAAACAGCCCATCTAAGTTCACTGCTGACAATCGTAAATTGATAAATTTCATAGTACGTAAGCAACTCAAATTCGATCCGCACCGACACCACTCATATTTGAATTGCAATTTAAAGTTTCGACTTTCGATATACCACATTCTCGGTAATGAAGGATAATTCGTCGTCTTTTGTAATACGTACAGCAAAGGAGTGGAATAATTTGCCAGCGTCTATCTTTCCGTCCGAATACAATCTAGGCGTCTTCAAGGCAAGAGTGAATAGGCTTTTGTTACGATAAGACAGTGCGATTTACCATCTAAGGCTGCATCACCACTTACCACCAGGTGGGATTGTGGTCAAGCACTGGCTTATAATAAGTAAAAAAAATGTCGCGAGAAAACCTACATATTTGAGAAGTTAAAAAAATATTTCGGAAATTATTTTAGGTCACTGACCTCTATATATATGCAAGTATTTAGGTACACTTACGTGAAGTCGGTATCCCCCGTTGGAGTCAACTCAATCTACTCTTTTTCCGCCGACTTCAAAAAGGAGACGGTACTCAATTCGACTGTATGTTTTTTGTTAATGTGTTACCTCATAACTTTTTACTGGGTGAACCGATTTCGATGATTCTTTTTTTATTTGAAAGGCTGTACTTCACATGTGGTCCCATATGAATTTGATCAAGGTCAGACTAATAGTTTTTGTTATTCCTAATAATTTATTTTGAAGTCGGCGGTACAAAATTTTTATTTTTAAATTATATACACTAAAACTCGCTGCGGCCTGTCTCCAGTAGTGGGATGTATGTAGGCTGCTATTTTTTTTACTTTTAACAGTCATATCCACTGTTGATCATAGGCTTCTCCAATTGTTTGTCAAATAGGCCGGAAAGATGTAGTAGAAGCCACTTTTTTATTACTTTTTTTTTCACAGCTTTTTATTACTCTGCACTGATCAGGAAGATGCTGCCACACATCTCCTATTTCAGTTCTCTTCTTTCACGTATAATGACACCCATGAGACGAAATGCGGCATTGGTTTCTATTTCGTCGCCTCCACATTGCTAATATATTTCTACTCCCGTTCATCATTTCGATTCCCACCATAGATTACGAAATAAGTTGGATATTAGCCGTTGTTGCCACGTTTGGCAGGTGGGTTGGCAACTGCATCTTTTTATTTTTTTGAGCTGTAATCAGAAAGACGCCGCTGCCCATCTTCTCTATAGCTCTACTCCCGTTCATGAATATCACCTTACACGTCCATGGTGAATAGAACTACATTTATGACATTTTAACTTTAATTGGAGTAGTATTAATGATATTTCTAAATTGAAGCCAACGCGAACGAAGCCGCGGGTAAAAAGCTAGTACACTTATGTATATATTAAATTAATAATTTCTTACGCTTCTTATGCTAAGTGTCTTTAAGTTCGGTGACAGGTGTTTCGTTCTAAACTGATTTTAAGACGTTTGACAGATTAAATCAGAGATCATAAATAATACATAATTTAATAGGCCCCATATCAACAATTCACCGTCGAGTTAAATTGGAATTACGGTTGTTATCAGCAGCGCTCGTCTCGTCGGTCCATCTGTCCGTCCGGATTGGGCCGGATTGGGCCATAACGCAGGTGTTCTTCAACAGCACCTGTTGAAAATTTTTTGCGTACTTTTTTCTTACGCGGCATATGGAACGAGCCCCTTGGACTAGCGGAAGCAGGCGAACATAAAGTGTCAATTTGTCTTTATGTTTTCCTTTAGACTGGAATTCAATACTGATAACTAATCACTACTAAACATATCGCTGCGTTCGAAAGGAAAGACGCTCCGTTTAATGTTTAATTACGTTATAAACTCCACGAGTCAATCACCTTTGCTCTAGATAGCAAGTACGTGTTAAAAAAATTTAGTCTATAGATAACCGAACTGAAAACTATACCTGGCTCTCTCGCTACTCTGTTCGAGTGTTGACTTTAAATTTATGAAAATCCAAAATATTTTTGGGTTTTTGGGTATAACATGACACAGTTAGCATTAACATTTACTTAGATAGTTGGAATATCAATTTAAGTAGGATTAAAATATAAAGTTAAAGTTTAATATTTTTTAAGTTAAGTCCGATCGTTAGGGCGCGTTCCGACGACACGCACCCGCTACGTGCACGCTACGCGCTTCTGCACCCGCGTCTAACTCGCTTTGAAATTTGTTGCATATAATTTGAGTCTTATGACAAATTAATAAATCTGAAATTGTAAAAAAAATCTAAAAAGCGCGGGCGTAGGGCGTAGCATGGCGGGTGCGAGGCGTGTGCAGGGCGAGCGCGGGGCCGACGCGGAGCGGGAACGAGGCGGGCGCGTGGCGTGTGCGGTTGAACGTCGGTAAATGCAATTTCAGATTTATTGATTTGTCATAAGACTCAAATTATATGGAACAAATTTCAAAGCGAGTTAGACGCGGGTGCTGACGCGCGTGGCGTGCGCGTAGCGAGTGCGTGTCGTCGGTACGCGCCCTTCGGATATGTAAATTAATAAATAAATACAATATAAGCAATACAGTTTACTTTTAGTTAAGGAAGCCAATACTACACTATACTAGATTTTTAATCCTACATTAGGTCACTACTTATCCTAAATAGAGATTATTATATACTGTTGTTATGTAGGTTTACATTCTAATAGGCCCTTTGATTTTTTTTAATTTAATATATAAGATAGAGCCAAGGTAGCAGAGGCTAACCGTTCGCCGTAAATATAACAGTACGCGAGCGAGAATTTGTTAATTGCAATTTTAAGTGCTGATTTACCTATGAGGAAACCTTCGTGTCTGACAAATAAAAATATTTTGAAGCCGTGTGTTTTTTTTGTCATGGTAGAGCTATGGTGCGGCTACATTATGGCTATAGAATGAATGGGTTAGCTAGACCGGGGAAGTACCACACTTTCACAGAATATCAGCGTAAAATATGTTTTGTATGGTAAGTAAAGAGAACCGGACACCGCTCCTACTGGATACGATGTAAATATCTATGGGCCATAGCAATCACTTACCATCAGGTATACTGTAGGCTCGTTTATCACCCTTATGCTATATAAAAATAGGGGGGAAGTCAGCTGATATGCACTGTTCAAATTCTTATGTTTACAATTCTTATGTCTAAGAAATTATAAATATTTTGTGACATATAAAGGTACAGCGCTGCGGACTTTATCCTGTTCTAAAAACCCTCTCACAAATGAGAAGAGGCACGTGTCCAGCCCGTACAGCTTATTAAAAGTTCATTGCTGAACATAGACCTCCCCCATAGATTGCCCTCATAGGGGGGATAGTCGCGATAGTTTACACGCTTGGCGAGCGGGTTCGCAACCGCAGTTGTTTATTTTTATTTTTAGTCGCTATTAGGAAGACGTTGCTGCCATCGCCTAGTTCAGTTTCTCTCTCTTTCTCTTTCTCTCGTTTGACGACACTCACGGGATGATATGGAGTAGTGGATATTTTTACACTGCCTCTACATGTGCCCAGCCGTGAGAAACCTACTACTTTTTACTTTTTACTTTAATAGTTTCCTTTCAGGCGAGAAATGATAAAGAGGTTAACAATGCCTTAAGAGCCTTGAGGGACAGTTTTCTTCTGCGGCGTTTATATAGGATAAGGGTGACAAACGAGCACACAGTGCACCTGATGGTTAATGGTTGCTGTGGCAGATGCATTGTCACCCCTGAGGACTAAGTCTCCACGTCTCCAGTAAAATGGGGCTGAATTTTGAACGTGTGTTCTCCCCTTTTGCTTTCTTTTTCTAATCTACTCATTGGCGGTTTGCCTGAAAGTCAACCTGACAAACCGCATCCGTAATGTTACTGGACTTTAAGACTCGGCTCAAAAACCGACATGACAAAGCTGATATGCCCAAATTTAAACAAGTTGAAAGTGAAATAAATGCTGTAGGAATTCGGTCATTTAATAAGTATGTTAGGGCTGACTCTGAATGTAAGAGTGAGAAATTATATGTTATGAGAAAAGTATGGTCTGCAAGAAGTTGCTGTGACTTGGATAAAGAGGTCTCGGGAGTTATGTATAAAGAAAGAATGAGTGACAAAGCAAGTTTATGCTGCAGAAGTGAATAAAAGAGAAATGAAATGTAATATATATATATATATATATATTTATACGTGGTAGAGCCATGCTGCGGCTATATTAGTAGTATAGTCGTAGCACGAATGGATCGGCTCGACCGGGGAAGGACCACGCTCTCACAGAATACCAGCGTAAAATAGCAGCTTAACACTGCTGTGTTTCGTATGGTGAGTGTAAAGAACCGGAGACCCTTTTTACTGGAAACGAGGCATTCCATCTTAGTCCTCACGGGTGACAACGCATCTGCATTTTAATTCGTAATCGAAGATAGATGTAGATGTGTATGGGCCACAGCAACCACTTATCAGGTGGACTGTGTGCTCGTTTGTCACCCTTATCCTATAAAAAAAATATATAAATACAGTTGGCATTTAACGGCCAAATTGGCGAAATATTGAAGACTAGGGCTTCGCCAGGGTAGGATCTATAAATGTGTCGTTACGAGATTTTGATTTAGGGTAAACGAAAACCACTTATTACATCTTTTTTTTCATATAAATAATGGCCAAGTTTTATGAATAAAGTATAACCCGGATCACTACTTGCATTTCTCTTTATCTTTTAAGTTTTATTACAAGCGGTTCATACATTCCGGGCGGACAGACAAACAGACAGACGGACAGTCTAACAGCCATGAGATTAAGAGTGTGATCGGAGAGTTTATGTGTTCTTCTGTGACGGGTCTTGCAAAACTTAGCTCCGACCGCATGGACAGTTTCCACAAGCCTGTCAATTATATCATCCACTGCATTGCAATCTTCTAGACACTGAAAACTATTTTGTAACTCGAGCCGAAAGGTTTCGTGACCCTGGATTAGAGCACGTTCATTAGACGTGACCTCTCCAACTTGTTTAGCTTCAGTGTGCCTCTCACTATTCGGTGATCGTTGCCGGTTTTCACCCTCGCGATCACTGAGACGTCACTGAACAGTTGTTGAATAGTCGAACCGTCGGGGCTCGACCAGATCCACTTCGTGTCTTAGTGACATACAAATAACCCCTTCAGCTTAATATCAGGCAGTTATTTCGATATTACAGACGGACAATTCAGTTATATTTATATTGAGTATGAATGAAAAAAGCTAGAGGTGTACCAGTTTCTTGCCAAATGGAAGTCCGTAGTCTCTGCCCACTCTGGATTACAGGCGTTATAGTTTGTGATTTTTTATGTTTTTTTAATGGGTTGTATGTTGCATGTCAGACGATTCGTGAGACATATATACTACAAAATAGGTACTATCAGAGACGTAACGGGAGCGTAAACTACCTATTCGAATATGTAGAGATGAGCTTGACTCATACACAAAGGAATGTGTGTGATAATTAAGCATTAGATCGCACACGTTGGAAGAAGGAAGATATCCCTTTGCCTAGTAGGGAACATAACAACACATAAGTAAAGATAACAGTCTCTTGATGTTGCATCACAATTCATAACACTCCGGAATAGTTTTAATATGTACGAGTCTCGTATATATGAGATTTAATGTTTCTTGAATGTCTTTTACATTCAATATAAAACCAATTTAATATTAATCTATGAAGGATTATGTAACTTTTTAAATATGGTATATTCGAAACTTGGTCACGGTCGTCACTCGAGCTTACATAATACATACGACAATAAAAAACGGCGCGTGGCAGTGAACTCTGTCGATACTCGTTATAATGTTTTTTAAATTCATTGCTGTTCTATGCAGGAAAAATAAATCGTGGTTTTGTTTAATTGTCAAAAAGTATTTATATGTATTATGCTTATCTAAGCAGTGTTGCTTGTGCCACTCTCGGTTTTTAACGTTTTAATTACAGCAAGATCTTAAATCTATCCAGCATTATTAAATATTTTTATTAATAATACTTGTTAGGATAGTTCCCAACAGTTTATTAAAATACCGAACATATCGATTTTTTTTATAAGATAAGGGTAACAAACGAGCACACAGTCCACCTGATGGTAAGGGGTTACTGCGGCCCATAGACATCTATATCTATCCTCTATTCCAAATCAAAATGTAGATGCGTTGTCACCCGTGAGGACTAAGATGGAATGCCTCGTTTCCAGTAAAAAGGGCCTCCGGCCACCTGCACTCACAAAGCGAAACGCAGAGGTAAACCTCTACTTCACCCTGGTTTTCTGAGAGGTCGTGGTACCACCCCGGTTCGAGCCGGCCCATCCGTGCGACAGCAAAAGCTGCCGCATGGCTCTACCACTGTTAAAATATTAGTAGGCATATTAGTAGTGATGCAACGAATACTACTTTTACGAATACGAATACGAATATCAAACCTACTATTCGGCGAATACGAATACGAATATCTCGCCATGGTAATAAAAAACTAATTTATTTGATGATTTTCTATTGTTCTAATGATTACAATTTACAATAGGCAAATTTTTATTTAAAAAACAAAATTTGTAGATTTTCTGGTTTTTAGGCGATTTCTTTTTTCAGTTTGGATGTTCCCAGCCGTTGAAAAAAGTCTTTCCCAGGCGACTGTACATAGTTTCAGTGAAAAATATTTTTGGGCGTCTCCCGTCGTCGAGGCTAAGCGCCAAAACATATATTTTTTCGCGCCGACGACGCGCGTTATCCAAGTCCGCTAGTAATTAGAGTAGCGTACAAAAATATTTGTTTTTAAATATTCGTGATCAGTATTCGCCGAATACGAATATTCGGTAAATGTCTACTATTCGGCGAAAGCGAATATTCGTATTCGTATTCGTTGCATCACTACATATTAGTTTGTCGAATCGAATTGTTTGTCAATCCAATCATGTATCGCATTCACGAACGGGTGCTCTACCTCGTTGAGAGGAATTTAACTCGCTAGTGGGAACTAAGTAACGAATTTAAAAGCTATATTCGCTTAACAGGGTAACGACGTTTACTTATTATTATTTCGCGTCGCATGTGCTATATTTATTCGCTTTCGTGCACATGGAAATATATCACGAGTGCATATTTATTTTGTTTGTGCGAACTACCCGCTTGTTTTTTTAAATTACTTAATACCTAACATAAAAATGTCAATTGTTTTAAGTCTTTTTTTAAATTCGTTTTTATGAAAGTTTGACATTCCATAGTGTGGTTAAACTATAGTTAATCTTTAGCAAGTACAATGACAAGTTTTTATTAAAATCGCATTGCGAAATGCAGTGTTCGATGTTTCAAAACCGAAACCTTGTCCTCGCATAGTATGCATATTTAGTTTCGAAAGTTACCGTAAAAGCTCAATCATAAATATAATTAAATCTTTTTCGTAGGTATGTAAGTAATAAACAGTTGCTAGCGGAGCGAAATCTAATAGGGATCAGACGTCTCAAAGAAAAATTACACAATCATCAAGTTTGCATCTTTTCGGAACTACACGTGCACGGCACGGCACTAGAGTAGTATATTCCTTGCACTAGAGACCGCGCGCACCACAACGAAGCGCCGTTCGCCGGAACGCTCGCTTGCCGCGGGGACAGCTTTGCCGCACTTCTCTTCGCCCCTCGTCTCCCCCTCTCCTCCATAGCCTCTATCCCGCTCACAGCCAGCGCCGTTCATTTTGTAAAGCAACTTTAGGTCAGTTTAGTTTAGTTTTACTCGGGACGGCACACGCTGTGACCGTTTCGAAACTTTGCGCCGCGACTCCTTTGTTCTGTTACACTTATATCGATTGTGAAAACGAAAGTTTTGCAAATATTGTCATCCACAAAGTGAATGGGCGAGGTCATCCGCCAGTGTTTGTCAGATTATCGCGGTCGTGATCCGCGCAGACTCCGAACGCCGCGAGTGGGATAAACTCAACTCGTGTAGGTTAACAAGTTTACGCTTCTACTTCGGTGCGACCGAATAGCGGATTCCCGGTTAAAATGAACGTTTTACTTTGTGAGAATATGACGAACTCACGGGGATAGACAGGCAGTTCGACCGGCCTTATGGCACACTTAGTGGTTGACGGTGACTCACCTCTCGGTGCGATGTAAACGGAAAGATGGACGTGCGACTCGAATCTAGTAAGTGGCACCGCGGCGGATTCCTCTCTACTCTGAACAGGAGTTTCCGCTTGGCGAGCGGCAGGTCCAGGAACGTGAACAATTCACCTGTAGAGAGCAAGAGTATTGAACAAACTTTGGATATGTCAGTGATGGTACGTAGCCCAATACAAGTTTATTTACATTACAGTTAACCAACTTTGTACATTTTTAAACGAAAATGGCGTTATCACGTTTTCAATTGTGTTATGTAAGTTAACTGAAAAAGTTAACAAAAGTTTTTATCACGAGTGACAGTTTAATAACTCAATGCACTTGCGCAGCTAAGTTCGAGTACTGTAAACTTATTTTAATATAGTAAGTAAATAAACGTAAAGAATTTGCTAAACAATTAAATCAGTTACTACTATAAACTTCGAAAGCTTTCTTCATTCATTATAAAAAAAAACAACCAGTAAAATTAAGTATTCGTTTACCATAAACAAACGGGACGCTGTACAAAATGCATACAAAATAAGCTGCGAGCCTGCGACACGAGCAGCACTCCGTCGCGTCGCCAAGACAATATGTTCATGGTGACGGCTTTAAGTGGACAGATAATTAATTCTTTATCATAAAGGGCTACACAACACATTTATATTCATGACACGCGTATTTATGGCTTGGGCTTAGTATCCTACCTACGACTTATTAAAAGTATTTTTGGGCCCAATGTTATTTTAATTCTTGGTGTATTAAAATATGAAATATTCTATATATGTGTTAACAATGTTTTTCAATGCTTGCGTTGCTTTAAATTTGAATTTTGGTTTACTAAATATATAAATTAAAAACAAAGCTTGCCATTGACTGCATCAACATAGTTAATGTCAGTAATTATTTTCAACCATATATCTTTACAATCTAAAGCACATTTACCAAGGCTGGATTTAGAAATGGTCAATTAAGTTATTTGTGTCATAAGCTGAAAACCGAAATCGATATCCTCAGAATATACTAGACGTCAGCCACAACACCCGTAGGTTATTTAAAAAATATATAGCTAAAATGAATATTATTTACATATATTATAAATGAAAAAAAATGGTCAAATTGTACTAGGATGAAAAATCTATACATAAGTAAATAAAAATAATAACTTATCACGTAAAATTAAAAACACTATATTTTGCTTTAGAAATTATCAAAGCCTCCAGTTTAATCGTCTCCAAGGGCAGCCTGTATTTTCTACCGACTTCAAAAAGGAAGAGGTACCCAATTTGACTTTCTTAATCACATTTTTGTTATCAGCAAATAATACTATATTATGGTTATCCCCTACTATGTAAGGTAAGTCATTAATATATACAAGAAACAGTAAGGGGCCGCGAATTGAGCCTTGAGTCACACCCATTTGTACTATCGACCCGGAAGAGCTCATACTGTTTATGACAACTTTTTGTGTTCTGTTACTTAAATATGAAACAATTAATTTAAGAGCATTACTTCTTGCACCGTAGTGTTTTAGTTTCCTGATTAATGTATCGTGGTGAACACAATAGAATACCCAAAGCATCCTATGAATTCTGCCATGCATTGAAAATATATTTAATCAGCTCAACACCAGCATCAGTTGTCGAGCAACCCCTTGTATAAACGTATTAATTTTTATGTAGTAAATTATTTACATTAAAAAATTTAACATTTGATCAAGAACAAATTTTTCAAAAATTTTACTAAGGGTTGGCAGTACAGAAATTGGTCTAAAGTTGGCGGCGTCTAATGTACTAGGTACCAGATTTAAATAAAGATATTTCTTTACTATGCTTCAATCAGGAAACATACCATATTCGATACTATTATTAAAAATAATAGCTAGTTAAGGAGCGTTTATATCTATTATAGACGCCATAACTTTAACGGAAATCCGCCACAGATCTGCAGTTTTCTTAATATCAATAGTTTTGAAATATTTTAGAATATCTTTTGATGATATTTTATGAAATGTAAAATTCTTTGTACACGCATTTACATTTTTTTTAAGTAATGATTCGGCTACGGCAGGTGAAGAATTCATTGATTTAGTAGTTAAGATCGGTATATTGGAAAATACTTTTCAAAAACCATTGCAACATCCTGATCTCATTCAGTTAATTTGTTGTTAAAACTTAACCGGTAGTTTGAATTGCGATAGTTGACCTTACCAGTTTCACTATTAATTATACTCCACGTCATTTTAATTTTATTAGAAACCGTGTTAATTTTGTTGCTCAAATGCAAAGACATGTGGAGCCCACTTCTTTGAATATTTATGAATATTTTTTACATATTCCCTAAATTCGACGTTAGGATTATATGACCTTTCATGGTAAAGTTCATATAACCTGTGTCTGCTCTTATGGCCTCCTGCTGTCACTGCTACATTCACTGAATTCCTTCAGACTCCAAAGAGAATGTTTTAGAAGTAAAAATATTATCAAATTCATTGCAAAAAACGGTGTTCCATACAAAAAAAATTGGATTATTTTAGTATGAAAATGATGGAAGTTTCTTCACTATGTTACTTCTAAACTTCTCCAAGCGACGTGCATTTACTGGAACAGACACAACTTATACATTACATTTACAACATAAGGTAATGAAACTAACTGTCCACAGTGATCAGATTGTGACGGTAATTGTACAACCCTTTTTATACCATCTTTGTTTAATACCTAGTTTTTAAACTTGGCGGAAGTCAGATTTTGTATATTTCCTGGAATGTTCTCGTAAAGAGAGCGCCTTATATCATCAGACGACTGTAGTTTTGATTAAAATGTAAATTTATAGGCATTTAGATAAGGCTTCGCCGGGGATTGAACTGTAAAATAATGTTTGTCCTCGTGCAATTTATGTTTGTAAACTGCCTTCACGATACAGGAGAAAACCCTAGTGTGGTGGTAGTTATTTAAAAAAAATAATAAAAAAATAACTCTGTGTTATGAAATTTAAAGTAGTTATAGCGTTAAACAGTGATTAGCGTTTGGAAAATTACGCCAAATCTTACATGTAGTTGCGTGTAATAGAACCCACTACCCCATACATTCGATTCGACGTTCACTTAAATTCGGCGTTCAGTTACATTGTCGAGTTGTGGCAGCTCAGAGCTGGGGCTAAGCGCTCGCTGTAAATATAGCCTTGCTGTACTTTGCAATTTGCGAGCAACCCAACGTAATAAATATAATTTAAAATAAAAAATTATGTACAGCCGACTTCAATATAAGTTATTAAGAATAACTCAAAAACTATTGGTTTGACCTTAATCAAATTCATATGGAACCACAAGAGAAGTATCAGCTTTCTAATAAAAAAAGAATCGTCGAAATCGGTTCACCCAGTAAAGAGTTATAAGGTAACACACATAAAAAAAACACAATCGAATTGAGTACCGTCTCCTTTTTGGAAGTCGGCAGAAAACATGCGTGAGTGTCGTTGAACACTCGGTTGGAACAAAGTCCCTTTCGTAATATAATTATTATTATTGACAAACGTATTATATTATTGATTTACAAATACAAATAATTGAATTAGCGTCTATTAAAATGAAGCGTCATCTAAGATAATATTTCCTTCATGGCAAGATAAGAAAAAGTGCGAGGGAGATGGATATTATTCCATCTCACTCGCACTATAGATATGGGTTCGTGACGGAATAATCTTACACCTTTTATCGCCTAGCCCCCCATCCGTCAAATTCATACCGTTCGATAAAGAACTTCGTTCCAAAAACTAAAAATAACCCCTCTGTGAGGTCTATGGGGGAGGCCTATGTTCAAAATTACACAGCCACAGCAACCACTTACCATCAGGTGGACTGTGTGCTCGTTTGCCACCCTGGACCAAAAAAAAAAGAACCGACAACCGATGTGGAAGAAAGGTACTTAAGTGATAGCCTCGTACAGCTAAGCGAAATGTAAGGCAGCGCCCCACTAGATGGAGCGACGACCTGGTAACACTTGCAGAAAGTCGATGGATTGAGGTGGCTCAGGACTGTGCTTGCTGCCATTCCTTGATGCAACATCTGACGGTAGACTTGTACCCATTAGATTAGCGTTTATACGCCGTTAGTGTCCATTTAATTAAACGCGGTGTGAACTTCTATTTCAGGGTCTAAACTCGTCTAATGACGCATCTTCGGCGCTGAGGCCGCTCGAGATCGTTGCCCCCCGCATTGACACGTACCGCTTCTCGATGGCCAACCTGGAGGAGACGCAAGATGCAGATCTTGACGCAATACTCGGAGAACTCTGTGCTCTAGATTCAGAATATGACGAGGAACTGTCCAGGGTTTCAGCTGGTGAGTTTGTTTATTTTTATTAATATGTATTATATATTTTTAAAAAGCTGATGATGCCAGGTTATACATACCACTGTTGTAAATAGGAAAGGCAAAGGGAAGGCATTTAGGCTCACTCTCTATCTGATAATGAAGTTTCATTTCATTATCAGATAGAGAGTCATCATTAAAATCTATTCAGCTGTTCTAAAGATTAGCCCAACAGACAGACAGAATTAGAAAAAATATGTGGTTATTTGCATGCTCGTAGCATCCTAAGCTTAATAGAAGCCAGCTATTTCAATATCACAGACAAACACTTTAGTACTCTAGCAGTCTAGTATCTATTCTAAGATCCGTTCTCCCGCTTCGTTCATCGTATTGGAGAGCCAATCGAAGTTTTCAATTATTCCTTTAGAACATAAATGTAATACAGGCTTTCGTTGATCCCTTCTAATATATATATTATTAAATATTTATGTAAGCCGACTCAAATGCAATTATGTAGGTATATTGTATTCGATTTCAATAGTTTAACAGAAACCTCCTACTGAGGGTAGACGTATATAATAAAGAAAACGGCAGAACAATTTTTTATCTTTATGTTACGCAGGCGTTAGAAAAAGATAAAACATATTATTAACCGCGACACAAATAATGGTTTTTAATGATTTTTAATTTATGAACTATCGTTATATTTAACATGTCAGTCCCATAGTACCTACCTTATAACTAAATAACACAAAACATTTTAACTGGAAACAAAGTATTTCATCTTAGTCCTCAATACTATAACGCATCTGCATTTTGATTCTTTATTGGGGATAGATTTAGATGTCTTGGGGCAACACTTACCATCTGTTGAACTGTGTGCACGTTTGTCACACTTGTTCTATAAAAAAAAATCATTCATTCATTCGTCAGCCTATCAAAGTCCACTGCTGAACATGGGTTTTCCCATAGATTGTCTCATAGAGGGGACTTTTCTATAGTTGTCTCACTTGGTCGTATGGTTAATAACGTGGCGGGTTAGAAAACACGTTAATGCCCATCTTCTGGTTTGTTTCCCTGTCGTCTGTTTCGACACCAACGAGATGTTATGCAATAATCCTTATACCGCCACAACATGGTAGATATAGTTGTAGTATATGAACCTTAAAATGTCTTTCGCCTTTTATACGAAAAAAATTTAAAAATATCGTTTATTTATCTTCCTTTACAGAGATACATTCTGTCGTGAAACAAATTGTTTTCGTGGTATATATAACTTACACCGCCGTGTGATTTCCTTCAACTTTCGTTGTATTGAGGGTAACTGATTTGTTGAACAGTTTGTAGTCATTATAATGCCCATTGTTTTCTATAATACCCCCGGACACAATACGCCTGTTCCGGAAATAAATTAATAGATCTGCTTACCGAGAAACACCTATCTCCCTGTTAAATGCCTAACAAAAGATAAAAGTGTTTTGACGGTAACTTAAATAAAGAAATATAAGCTTATTGTACACCATAAAAACATACAGAAAAAAATTCAGAAAGTGTACTAAATCTGTTGTAGAATAGGCGACCTTATTGCTAAAAGCGATCTATTCCAAAGCAAATTTTGTATGGACAGAAACTTAAAAAATAATTACGCTCATGTACATAACGTTTTGAATAATCAATTTACTTTTATTAATTAGCGAAACACGTATTTCGTTTAAAGCTAAAAAAATTGTTTCTGTATAATTAACACGAAATTTTTTTGACTGCTTGATACCAATGATTCGTATTTTGTTACCGAAAAAAAATGTCAAATAATTAATAAAATAAAAAAATATTAATGAACAGGACGGTTTACAATAATGAAATACAAAAGGTTTCGTACATACATACATATAATCACGCCTCTTTCCCGTAGGGGTAGGCAGAGACCACTTCTTGCCACTTGCTACGATCCTTACATACTTGTTTCGCTTCGTCCACTTTCATTATTCATACGTACTCTACGGTTTAGGGTACACTTGACCTGGCCTTTTTCAAGACGTCCCCGATTTGGTCTAGAAACGTCCGCCTACGTCTACCCCTTCCAACAATTTCATTTACACTCCCCTTTTCACTTTTTTCGTCAATCGTTCTTCATTCATTCACTACCTCTTCTTTCAGACTGCAACGTTTCCTTATTTCTCAAACACTCAGTTTAACTCCTATCATACTTCTTAACGCTCTCATCTCAACTGCATTTATTCTGCTTTCATGTTTCTTCTGCCATATCCAACTTTCACTTCCATACATGAGTGGCGGAACCAAGACCCCCTCATGCACAGCCAAACGAGCCTTGTTAGACACCTTCCGACTGCTCATAAAGGAGTGCAAAGCTCCATTCACCATGTTTCCTGCATTCACTCTTCTTTCGATATCACTCTCACACTTTCTTCAAGGCTTCTTAAGGACTTAACTTTTTTTTATAGGATAATGGTGACAAACGAGCCCACAGTCCACCTGATGGTAAGTGGTTGCTGCGGCCCATAGACGTCTACATCTATCCTCTATTACTAATTAAAGTGTAGATGCGTTGTCACCCGAGAGGACTAAGATGGAATGCCTCATTTACAGTAAAAAGGGCCTCCGGCCACCTGCACTCACCAAGCGAAACGCAGAGGTAAACCTCTACTTCACGCTGGTTTTCTGTGAGGTCGTGGTACCACCCCGGTTCGAGCCGGCCCATCCGTGTGACAGCAAAAGCTGCCGCGTGGCTCTACCACTGTATAAAATCTAAAGCTATTAAAAAATCAAAGTGATGAGTTCAGTTTTTCTAAAGATATCTTGTTCACTTCCCTACCGACCAACTGACGTCCAAGTGAAATTATTTTCAATTATTTTTTTTTATTTTTAGTGGTTCCCGAACTTTTTTCTGACGCGCCCTCTTTATACCAAAAAGAAAATTATAGCGCCCCCTAACTTGCTCATATAATTTTAGATTACTGTCAGGCTAGAAAACAAATAGTTCTGTTCAACAACATCAAATTTTTAATGCTAAAAAGTTACATAATACCATACAAAAACTACTTAATTATATAATACCTACTTCTTATTTAATCGAATGTAGATATTGTATGGTTTTAACAAAGTTTCCGATTCACGGCTTAACCACTGAAATCGCACAACGCAAAGCACTATCGATGTTACGAGTAAGTTTATTTCTAGACTTGGTTTTTATTGCTTACAACAGCAGAAAATCTACTTTCGCACAAATATGTACCGGAAAAGGATAAATACGATTGAAGTGCTTCCTCTGCTATTTTGGAATAAATTGTGAAATACTTGGCCAGATAAAAAATGTTTCACCAATTTTTTCGGTGCACATACACTGCACCACATACGGACGTTTCTTGGTCGTAAGGTTCCTAACTACGCAGCTAGCTCGTAGCTAGCTAGTCATTTGCAGCCCCCCCCCCCCCGTGGTGGGTGGACCGCCCCCACTATGAAAACCGCTGGTCTACAGATTTTAAAATAAGAATCTACGTAAAATACGCCATATAATCCTGTAGTAGATGCATATACACAGACAATACATCTATAAATAATATACAAAAACTTGTATGGCGTAACTTGTGTGGCGTCTAAGCTCTATTACTGGTATTGTTGAATAAATATTAAGGGAAGTTTCTGTTTTGCAATAGACATTTCTATCATCGGAATTATTATTATTAAGTGGCGAAGCTTGCGAATGAATGCGATGCTTGTTATTGTTATTGATTTCACGATGTCTGTCCGTCTGTCCGTCTGTCCCACGATTATCTCGAGAACGGTTTCGAATTTTCAAATTCTGTTTTCAGCAATCGATTACTGATCACCCAGGCATCTGAACCTCCTATTTTGAAACTGATTGCTCAACGGCAACCGTTAGAAACCGCTACAAAGCTGATTGCTTCGCCACTTTGCTATGCTGTTAGCTTGCTAGGTTTATTAATAATGGCTCCGTTAAACTGGTAGGGTTTTAGAATATAACAAAATACAACATAATCGTTTTATGAATGTTCAGAGATAACTTTTGTACGTAGTAGGCAGTTTTGTCTTTTTTTTAGAATAAGGGTGACAAACGAGCACACACTCCACCTGATGGTAAGTGGATGCTATGGCCCAAGGATGTCTACGTTAACCTCGATTAAGAATCAAAATGCAGATGCCATGTCAGCCGTGAGGACTAAGATGTAATGCCTCGTTTCCAGTAAAACGAGTCTCCAGTTCTCTACACTGACCATACAAAATACAGCAGTATTGAGCTGCTATTTTACGCTGGTATTCCATGAGAGCGATGCTCTACCACATCTAAATCACGTATTATGGTTGTATTACGAATTGGTCGACACCACTGGGAAAGGACCACCCTCTCACAGAATACCAGCGTGAAACAGCCGTAATGCTGTTTCGTGTGGTGAGTGTAGAAAACCGGAGACCCTTTTTATTGGAAACGAAGCATTCTATCTTAGTTCACAGGAGTGAAAACGCATCTGCATTTTGATTTTTAATCGAGGATAAATGTAAATGTCTATTGGCGACAGCATCCACTTACCATCAGGTGGAATGTGTGCCAGTTTGTCACTCTTATTCTATTAAAAAAAAAAAACAGGTTTTTTTATCTCGAAATCCGTCCGGTTCACTCTATCTGATTGTGTTCCGTGGTTTTAATAGAGGGGTCTGTTGTTGGGAATTTCTCGTATTGATTGTACCTTTTGACGTCTCCGAGGTTTAGCAATGAGGTGATCGCTACCAAGCTATTTCTAATTTGTTTTTTGTTGTTAATTGTATCATATATATATATATATGATTGTAAGCTGTTATTTTTTTTTAAGTCCCGCTGGGTTTCTTGTTGGTTCTTCCCAGGACAGAGTTTTTGTTTTCCGAGCCAGTGGTAATTAAAGAAAAGAGTGACTTTCAATAAGTATTATTTATAATCTATATTGAAAAAAAAGTTTCTGTTTTAATGATGTGCAGCGCTGAAGGCCGAGTGTTCGAATCCTGCACGGAACCGGTATAATTATTATTAATAAGCACGAAGCCTATTAATAATTATTCCGGTTCTGACTGTTTGCCCTTGTGCAATTTATTAAACTGCCTCCACGGTACAGGAGAAAATCCTAGTATGACGTTAACGTACAACAATAACAAAGAAATAATAAACCGATTGCCTCTGACACTATATTAGATGTCTCTTACTCATAAATGTTTGATATAAGTGGAATTTAATATATTGGAAGGTGATCGATTGCTTGTGTATGCTAGGGAATACGAGATACGGCCGTGAATAAAATCGGCCAAGGGAATCTGTTGTATCATGTAAATCTTATTAATGTAAATTACACCTATGCTGTGACCAGAGACTCGTCTAGATCTTGCACTTACATTAAATATCGAACTAAATATAGCTTCGGTTTTTTATAGAATAAGGTGACAAACGAGTGTGCTCGTTTGCCACCTGATGATAAGTGAATGCTATGGCGCATAGAGATGTATATCTATCATCGATACGAATGAAAATGCAGATGCGTTGTTAACTCTAATGCCTCCTCTACACTACTCGCGAAGTAGATCGAAGTTGGGCGAGGCGAATAGTGTAGAGAGGTACTTCGATACTTCGTCCAACCTCACTTCGCCTCGAGCGACTTCCGACCGCTGTCGGTTTTTTGCGCCAGTGTCAAAGGACTTCGCGAAGTAACCCGAAGCTTCTCACTACACTACTCGGCGTACGCCAGTTATGAATATTTTTTTATATATATAAATATTAAATATGTAACTTTCTACATAATTATTTATTTAGTTAACGCATTGACGTCGTACTGTTCACACAATTAGGTACCTATAGCAGCTGCCTCTTGAACGTCTGATTACGGTGCGGGAGACTCGACACGACTGAGCTCTTCGCGAAGTAGCACTAGTGGTGGTCATGTTCTTCGGACTGCGATCGACTTCGACGATCACTTCGTCGAAGTTACTTCGCGAGTAGTGTAGACCAAGCATAAGGACTAAGATGAAATGCCTTGTTACCAGTAAAAAGGGTCTCCGGTTTACAAAATTTTACGAAACACACCAGTGTTATTCCGCTGTATCACGTTGGTATTCTGTGATAGCGCAGTCCTACTTCAGTCTAACTGACCCATTCGTGCTGTTGCAGCATGTATAGCTACCATAGCTGCAGCGTCGCTATAACACGAAATTTGATAAATACGCAGGACAGGATTAGATTAGATTAGTGCATGAATGTGAGTACAAGCACAGGTGCACACACTATTACTCCTATCGCTTACTGTCATAGACCGATGGGACGGCGAACCGGCACGACCGTTGGAGAGATCAAGCGCTACTACTACCACTTACTGCTAACTGCTTTACGTGCTTTCCGAGGCTGCGGATGAAATACTGCCAAATTCTTCACTACTACTGTGAATTTCTTAAGAACTAAGATAGAATCCCTTGCAGTCTGTAACTGCCTCTCCTACACCTTTCGGACCGGAACACTGTTGTGCAAGCTCTGCTATTTGGTGGGCAGATATATAAGTTAGTTAATTGACATGATGGTGCTACCTAACCAGATAGAGACTCCTTGGTACAAAAGGTTACCTGGTGATACCTAGGTCGCAATTTATTTTTATAGGAGAGTGGGCAAATGAGCATGCGGCCCACCTGATGGTAAGTGACTACCGCCGCCCATGAACAACTGCAACACCAGGGGATTTGCAGATGCGTTGCCGGCATTTTAAAAAGGAGTAGGCTTTTCTTGAAGGTCCCTAAGTCGTATCGGTCCGGAAAAATGGCTGGTGGTAATCGATTCCACAAGGAAGTTGTGCGAGGAAGAAAACATCTTCTAAATTGCACAGTGATGGACCGCCAATCATCCTGATGGTATGGATGGTATCGCGAGTTTTGTCGCGATGTGTGATGGTGAAATTGAACGGCTGGAATAAGTCCGAACAATTCCTCAGAGCACTCCCCGTGGTAAATGCGATAAAATACGCAAAGACAACATCTCTACGCAGTGCCAGTAAGTCAAGCCGATCGGAAAGAACTCGGTCGTCGACAATTCGAACCGCTCCGCGCTGGATGCGGTTAAGTGGACGGAGCTGGCACTGGAGAGTATGATGGGATGGGACCAAAGATGGGAACAGTATTCCATGTGAGGCCGAACCTGCGCCTTGTAAAGTTGCAGGCGGTGTGCCGGCATGAAATACTGTCCCGCTCTGCTGAGCACGCCAAGCTTTTTAGAGGCCAATTTGGCCTTCTCTTATTAATTTATAATACATATTATTACACTGTTACACTGTTATTCTTTATTATAGTTTATCAAACTTCTTCCTCATTGCATTTGTTATCTAAGCTTATATCCACTGATGAACATAGGCCGCCCTTAAATCTCATAGGGAGGAATTTGCCATATTTGCCACTCTTGGCAGGCGCGTTGGCAACCGCAGTTTTTTATATTATTTTGAGTTATCATCAGGAAGACGCTGCTACTCATCTCCTGTTTTAATTTCCGTCTGTCGCCTCTTACGATATCCACGGAACAAAATGGGGGGAGTGGATATACACCAGCACTACACCGCTACATATACACGCACATATTGTCCAATTTCAATGCATGATAACCCTTATTAACATTAATATTTAATATGCTAAAACAAGGTAAACTTCCACCCTTGTCATTAATAATTTATATTTTCTCCCCCGTCCAGAATACACGTCGGTGTCGAAGGAGAGGGGTGAGGGCGGCGAGGGCTGCCCTCAAAGGGCGGAGTGCAGCAAGGAGTGCAGCGAGGGCAGCCCCGCTATCGCCCGTACCGACTCGCCCGACAATGACTCAGCCTTTAGCGATACTGTAAGCAACACAATCTATATAACAAATATCTGTCTATGGTTTTGATAGGTTTTTCTTTTATTATATTTGCTGAGCCGTTACACACAGCCTATTAAAGTCCACTGCTGAAGATAAACCAATCCCGTATATTGGCTTATATACACGCTTGACGAGCGGGTTGGCAACCGCACTTTTTAATATTTTGAATTATTATGACGAAGACTGACCGTCTTCTATTTTTTAGTGTTTCCCTCTGTCGTCCTTTCGACCCCCACGGTACGATATAGGGTAGTGGATATTCTTACACCGCCACTACACGGTTAATAAATAAATGCAAATACAGTGGATTTCAGGTATAAAGACGATGAAGGGACCACTCTATTTTCGTCGTTATATACGGAAGTCGTTACAGGCAAAGGTAATAAATTTAATACATTACAGTTGCTACTCAGAATATCACTTTGTAACTGAACCATAAATTTAACTCCGAAACGTACACGCTTCCCTACCTACTTAGCTGATATCTATAAACAAAAGGTAAAGGTTTCCACACTTGCTGACCATTTGTGGATAGTAACAAAAGATAAGAAATGTTTGTGAAAGAAAGAAATCTTTGTGTCTTTGGCGGCCGACTCCGGTCGCAATATCTGCATGGGATTTCTATGAATTTGTTACAAATGATTCATTAAAAACAGTCACTACACCCGAACTCGGCGTTACAGCCGAAGTCGCTATAGCCACATGAATTTTGTACTAAAATATTATTTACATTCAAGAGACTTAGATTTAACGTCGCTATAGGCAAATGGTCGCTACAACCAAGGTCGTAATAAATGAAATCCACTGTATGTGATTAATGTTTCTGAGCATGCTTCTTTAATTATTTATTTCATTAAATTGTAATGATAATACATAATAGTTTAGTATATAAGTATTATATTGAACACCATTATCATGGTCGAATGTAAGCTGTTTATTAATAACTAATAACATCATTATATTATGTACTACATTCTGGCAATGAATAAAATTAAAATGAAAATAAAGCCTTGAGCTCAGAGATGGGGTGTTTGGTTTAATTTTGTTTGAACGTAAACAAATCGCATGGGAGCACGGCGCGGATCGCACCACTCAAGTTGTTAATTACATCTTCAAATGTAAATTACCACGCCCTCGGCTGTAAAGGAAAACAATAACATTAAATAGATTGAATATTTTCTTTTTTTTTTAGTTTACTTTATAGAATAAGGGTGACAAACGAGCACACAGTCCACCCAATGGTAAATAGATGCTGCAGACCATAGATGATATATACATACGCGGATAGATCTATCCTCGATGAAGCATCAAAATGCATTGTCACCCGTGAGAACTAAGATGGAATGCCCCGTTTCCTTCTGGATCCGTAGTATTTACTAATAGTTGACACCCGCGACTTCGTCCGCGTTGCTTGATATATTAACAAACAAAACACACCACTGAACACGTAGTGCTTATAAAAAAAATCATTCTTTTTTAAAACTTTAATCACTTTATATTAAATGAAGAATAATGAATAATTTATTTTTAGATAAAAGGTCAAGTGTCTAAGAAATAAAACTTAGAAAACCCAATTGAAATCTATCCAGTAGTTTTTATATGATGCGCGCTCAACTGCAAACGTCTATCATTTTATTTATATAATATAGGATCCCCAGTTCTCTACATTCACGATACGAAGCACAACAGCATTAAGCTGCTATTTTACGCTGGCATTCTGTGCGAGCGTGGTTCTTCCTTGGTCGATTCGATTCGTTCGTGCTACAACTATAATATAGCAAGCAGCAGCATGGCTCTACCACGTATAAAGTACGCCTACATTCGATCATGAAATCGTTCATTCATTCATAATCAAAGTCTACTGCTGAACATAGGCTCCCTGTAGATTGCCTTTTAAGGGAAATATTTGCCATAGTTAACCCGCTTGGCAGGTGGTTTGACAAACGTAGTTTTTATTTCTTAGTTTTTATTAGGGAGACGCTGCTGCCCATCTCCAGGTTTGTTTTCCTCTGTCGCTTCCAAGGAACGATATGGGGTAGTGGATAATCTTACATCGGCCTTACATAATCATAATCGAATTATATAATGTCAAGTTTAAGTACAAGTAAAAGCATACGCACTCGGGGCCTAATGCCGGGCGGAGGCACATTGCCAGAGTTATAAAGGAACGAGTATACGCTCTGTTCTTATGCGAATTATTATGTTCTTACAATATTAATAATTCCTCAAGATATTTTCCTTCACCTTTGAGCTCGATAAAAGGCAGTTATTTCGATAATACAGACACACTTAAACTATATTTTATATATATATATATATATATATATATATATAATGTATATATATATTATACACTATTTTAAGTCGAAAACATTTAGTTATACATAAGCAAGTTGATATGTGAATCCAAAATTATAAAACAATTCCTCATTATTCTCCCGTGGGAATAGATGCTCTAAAATACTCGAAACGTCAGGAGTTTAAAATAAGTTAAGATATGCGATAAAATCCGTAAAACTTAGTTTCAATTAGTTTTCGCATTGACATAAGAAATCATTAGTTTAACCTATTCCCCATTTAATCACATGAATTTTTTTCAGGTATCCATGCTGTCCAGTGAATCATCAGCGTCGAGCAGCGCTAGTGCCAAATGCAAAGCCTTGAAGTTGAACCTTCATCAAAACCAAAAGGTAACTGGGGGTTGTTAATGAACACCAAAACTGTCTTATGAACCAATGAAGACATCTAACGGTAAATGACCATCTAACGATTAGTTGTAAAACACCTTACATTTTTTACGTGGTAGAGCCACGCTGTAGCATGGGTCGGCTCGACCGGTGAAGGACCACGCTCTCACAGAATACTAGAGTAAAGTCGCAGGTTAATGCTGCTGTGTTTCGTATGGTGAGTGTGAGAGAACCAGATTTCCTTTTTACTGGAATCGAGGCATTCGATTTTTTGAAGCAGGAAAACGTTGAGCTGATGAGCCATCCTCCATACAGTCCTGACCTGAGCCCAAATGATTTCTTTACATTCCCTAGAATGAAAGATTTATTACGCGGTCAACGGTTTGAGGGCCCCGAAGCAACTGTGGAAGCGTACAAATCAGCCATTTTGTCAACATTAACTTCAGACTGGAATTACTGTTTTAATGATTGGTTTCCACGAATGGAAAAGTGCATTAATTTGAACGGAGAATACTTCGAAAAACAATAAAATACAATTTAGCTATATCGTGCATGTGGTTTTTATTATTCACGATCATTTCAGTGTGCCCCACGTATTGTGTAGTTAATTATCATTTTATTTTGTTTTTTATTCTATATTGCTACGCATACGGCAAATTCTCATCAATCCATGACTGGTATAGGATAACTCGAGGCTGCTCTTTTTATTCTTTTGTTATAAGGAATGCAACCTTTATTGGGGAGCCTTCATTCCAGGACGCGATTTTTCAACAGAAAGCTGACAAGATCAAGCTAGCGCTGGAGCGGATGCGGGAAGCCAACGTGAAGAAACTGTTCATCAAGGCTTTCTCCACGGATGGCTCATCCAAAAGCCTCCTGGTTGACGAAAAGATGAGCTGTGGCTATGTGACCCGTCTCCTGGCTGACAAGAACCATGTTACTATGGAGCCGAAGTGGGCCATTGTCGAACATTTGCCAGATCTGCATATGGGTGAGTTAGTTATTACTTTTAAACTTTGAATAAAGTATATGGATATTATTATTATTATTATTGGAAACGAACAGTTTTTGGGCAATTTTTTTTTGCGTCTAACCTGTATGCGCAGTACCAGGTGTACCCAGGTAGACCAGGCAGACAGTCATATACCTGCTTATTGAGTCGACTGATACTTTAAACAAAGTTTCATAACGCATCAAAAACAACAAAGGACCAATAGTGGAATCTCGATAACTCGAATTTCATGATTTTCAACTTAAAAATAATTTTGAGATTTGTTTCTCCAACATAAACAAACACAAGGTACATAGATGTGTTACTTAGAAAGTTTAATGAATGTATTCATTCTTACATGTGTACAAAGTACACACAATAGAACAGAAGGGACAATCATGCTTTTGGTTTTTATTGCTATGAGTTCGGGAAAGTCAAACTAAGACACTATTATAATATTTTACTGACTTTGACTTACCGAGTCTGCTATTTAAAATTTCAGTTATAAATTTTTTTAAATATGTACTTGTAATACCTTTATTTCGTTTTACTATGGATTACAATTTCACGAGGTACGAATATACGTGGTAGAGAAATGCTGCAGCTATATTACTATAGTTGTAGCACGAATGGGTCGGCTTGACCGGGGAACGACCACGCTCTCATAGAATACCAGCGTAAAATAGCAGCTTGACGCTACTATTAAAGAAGACATACTGTGTTTTGCATGGTAAGTATAGAGAACCGGAGACACTTTTTACTGGAAAAGAGGCATTCCTTCTTAGTTCTCACGGGTGACAATGCATCTGCATTTTAATTCGCAAACGAAGATAGATGTAGACGTCTTTGGGTAATAGCAACCACTTACCGTCAGACTGTGTGCTCGTTTGTCACCCTATCCCTATTCTATAAAAAAATCAACATTCCACTGTATTTTTGTATTACACACAAACACTACACAAACACTCACGTCTGTCACCCAGATGGGTAGGCAGAGACTACGGACTTCTATTTGGCGCGATCCTGGCACACCTCTCTCGCCTCCTTTACATCCATATATCTACGCATACACGCTCGTCGGTTAAGGATACTCCTAATCTGGCCCATTTTCAATGAATCGCCGATTTGGTCGATAAATCTTCTTCTGGGGCGTCCCTTCCCGACTCTGCCGTTCACTTCTGAAACATAAATTTGCTTTGTTACTCTTTCCTCATTAATTCTTTCTACATGACCAAACCACCGAAGCATTCCTTTTTTAATCCTGGTCACAACGTCATCTTGCAAATCACACTTTTCTTTTATCACACTATTTCTCACCCTGTCACTCAGATTCAGCCCTAGCATACACCTTAATGACCGCATTTCTACAACATTTATTCTACTCTCGTGCTTACACACCTATTTTTTACTACAAACTACACACCTATTTCTGTATTAGACACCTAGACCATGTAGAGGAAGACAGCAAAGATATATGTTGTTTGAAATGTGATGTTTGTAATGTTTGAAAATTTTCTGTGTTGTATGTAATGTTTCAAAATTAAAAAAAAAAATGTTCAACATAAGGCGGACTCCTCTACTCCACAACTGTAAATAAATGCATTTATAATCTTTTATTCTCACTACGATCATCAAAGCTCATGAGCAATGCATGTTATTCGAGTTTTCTTAAGAGGCGTATTACAAAAAAACGCGAAATTACAAGGTTTCCTCGTTGAAATTTTATGTTTATCGTTCATTGCTTGAAATAACAATTACTTGGTAGAAATAGTTCGTTTTCTCTCCTTAAATAAGCTCGGAATGGATTTTAGATAACTTATTTATTTAATCAGTAATAATCATACTCCCGATGCATGTTTAGGCAAAAACTCTCGAAGACATGATTTGGGAGCTCTAATTTGTAGATTCTATTGAATATCGACCATCAAAAAAAATATTTTTATCTCCCAAATATCCTACACTTTAATAACAGTTTAATCCATTTTCGTTATATGCTTTTCACGCTAGGAAAAAAAATCGACATAATTCAAAAAACGACCAAAAAAGCTTCGATACAAGCCTCTATATTTCCGAAGTTCTACATCATTTAGAAGTAAAATTTATACCAAAATAATCAGCAACATTTGCTTAAACTATGCTATTATTTTTACTTTTTAAATCGTTACTATTATATTTTAATTAATTAAATAAAAGTACTATATATTTCACTGTGCCGGCCATCTGCGATCATTAACGCGCGAGCGCTTGCCGAGGGTGGACCTACGTCAGTTTATTTCGGGCGCTGCATCGTTTCGATACTACCGTAGTGTGCGTCGATTGCCTGCATACTAGAACATCGTCAACTACGACCGCAATTTTTGATCGATCGGTTTAAAACTATTTTATATAGTTATAATTTAGATCACGTCTCTTCCATTAAACATGGTAGGGACAACGAGTCTGCAGCATTGGCACAATTGAGCAAACAAAAAATATTATTATAGAAAAATGTGGTCTATTCATTGACCTAGATTTTTTTTTTTTTTTTTTTATAGTAGAGGGGGCAAACGAGCATGCGGCTCACCTGATGGTAAGTGACTACCGCCGCCCATGAACAACTGCAACACCAGGGAGGGAATTGCAGATGCGTTGCCGGCCTTTTAAAAAGGAGTACGCTCTAGATCATTGTTATTTGAGGGCTTCACCTAATGGTTTATACAGCAACGGTCTTATTGAAGTTAAATGTCCTATTTCAGCTTTCGGAATAGATTTTGACACGGCCTTTCGACAAAAAAAAGTTAAAGGTTATAAATTCAGTGATTCAAGTGTAACATTAAATCAATATAATGACTGGTTTTACCAAATCCAAGGCCAGCTTCATTTAGCAAATAAAAATGTCTGAATACTTGCCATAATATGTATTGGCCCAGATTAATGCAGTAAAAGTACTAAAAATTTACAAATACGACCAATTTTAGATTTTCAATATGTTACCCAAGTTACAAGCTTTTTATGAAAAGTGTGTACTGCCTGAAATTATCGAATCGAGAAAAGTTCGGTCAATGCCGTCGAGGCAAATATTTTTCTTATAAAAAATATAGTAATTGACTGTAAGTACCGATTAAAAAAATATTAGTTACATTTGGTTGTTATATTTATTAAAACAGGTTGCAACCATTTATTTATTTATACCACTATTCTACCGGTAGTAGACATAATCGATTATTAACATTCGATTACAGCGTAACAATTAAAATATTTATGTGTACTTATTTTGACACTAAATTTCATAAATAATGAATAATATATCAAAATGGTATATAATAATAAATAATAATTATATAATATTAGAACTGAGACGTGGTCCTTCACTGCTGGCCGTATGAGGAAGCTCAAGGTCGCTCAGCGAGCTATGGAGAGGGCTATGCTCGGAGTTTCTCTGCGTGATAAACTTAGGGATGAGTATATCCGCAGTAGAACCAGAGTAACCGACATAGCCCAACGGATTAGTAAGCTGAAGTGGCAGTGGGCCGGCCATATAGCTCGAAGAACCGACAACCGATGGGGAAGAAAGGTTCTTGAGTGGCAGCCTCGTACCGGTAGGCGAAGTGTAGGGCGACCCTCCACGAGATGGAGTGACGACCTGGTAAGACATGCAGGAAGTCGATGGATGCAGGTGGCTCAGGACCGTGCTTTGTGGCATTCCTTGGGGGAGGCCTATGTTCAGCAGTGGACTTGTGAAGGGCTGTAATGATGATGATGATGATGATGATAATAATAAATTAATAAGATAACATTAAAATGACACACCAAAAAATATTCCATCCAATGAAGTCCATCCTAAGAAAACTTTGTATTATGGAAGATCAAGATCGTTTAATCGCCATACTCACAGTATTATAGTGCGAGCGAGTGAATAGATATGAAAGAAAGTATCGGTCGCGTAGCTTGCCGCCCGCTCGGTGCGTAAAATACCTAAATTTGCGAAACGCCGAAATGTAAGAGGGCTCTTAAACTGTAAAATTATTAGCTTGTATGTACATGCATGTATGTATGAACGTAATGGAGGTTTATCATTCTCAAAATCATCTCATTACAGTTTAAGAATCTTACTATAATATCATTGTCTAAATATTGTATATTAATGCACAAATCAGATTAGGAACTGTGCTGTGCTGAGAATCAGTGGTAATCAGCTTATGCAGAGCGTAGGCCATTGTTTGTTGTGTTATACTGCAACACACGTGTACGCCATAATTATTATTTTAAAAATGGAGCTTTGGTTTTGTTATTTTTTGTCAATTTTAGTTTTAGTTAAAATTTATTAATCGTGCTCAAAAACCTAGTTCTATAATCCACCCGCAGGTTATTTTTATGTATGTTCACCGATTTCTCGGAAACGGCTGAAGTGATTTAAATTATTCTTTTTTAATTAAATCGGCTATAATTCAGGAGTGGTGGAAGAATAGAACTGAAGATTTTAATGTAACTATTTAGACAACATTTTAGTTATGACCTTGACTTTGTGATATTTCTACAACCCAAAGTGTAAAAATTTTGACTTTTAAAAAACGTAAAAAGTAGTGGGAGCTTTAAATCTTCGAACTACTACGTCTTAGCGATGGTTTCAGAAGAAATTGAAAATAATTTTATTTTTTGATATAGAGTCGATTTGTACTTTTTTTATCTTAACGCATTTGCCATTTTTTGAATACTTGAAACTAGATTCAGATGGAACGATATATCTATCTTAAATTTTCACCAATTTAACATTGTACTATTTATTTCAGAACGAGTATACGAGGACCATGAATTACTGGTGGACAACCTGATGCTGTGGACTCGGGAGTCCAAGAACAGGATCCTATTTGCAGAGAGGCCAGAGAAGATATCGCTGTTCCAAACACCAGAGAAGTTCCTGTTGACCGAGGATGATAGAGGTATGCTGAACAATTTATTAATGTTCAAGTATATCTTTACCATTACAGCCTATTAAAGTCCACTGCTGAACACAGGCCTCCCCCATAGATTGACTCATGAGGGTGGGGGGATATTTGCCACAGTTGCTACGCTTGGCAAGCGGGTTGGCAACCGCAGTTTTTTATTTTTAGTTGTTATTAGGAAGACGCTGCTGCCTATCTCCTGATTTGTTTCCCTCTGGCGTTTCTTACAACACCCACTGGATGATATGGGGTGGTGGATATTCTTGCACCCCCACTACACGGTGTATCTTCATTATCCCATAAAATCTGCGGGAGGTAGAAGTAACTGTTACATTTAGATGAATAAGCAATGTATGTTTTTGCATAAACGTTGGCACTGGCTCTTATTTGAAACCAAGATTCCTACGCAGTAGTAGTCAGGTAATCTGATGATTAAGTACAGTTCCTTTCTTTCATTTTAATGGAGGTATCTATAACTTTTTCTGCCACCAGGGCGGCACCACTTAAGCTAAATTGTTAGAACATTTTAAAGTTATATGTTAATGAAATATTAGTTATAATTTATATCAATTAGATTAAAATTAGTAAACCAAACTATGGATACACTTTTATGTAAATTAATTAAAAAGAGAGTTAAAATGTGAAACAATTAAAGAGCAACCACTGAGTCATTGTTTTGTGTATAACCAAAGAAACTTTTATTTGAAACTCAACTTTTTACTTATGTTTTTTTTTTAAATATTATTCTAAGCCAGCGCTTAACTACAATCCCACCTCATGGTAAAAGGTGATGTAGACTAAGATGGTGAAGCGCACTGGCTTAACAAAAGCCTATTCACTCTAGCCTTAAAGACACCCACATTATATTAGGATGGAAACCCAGATGCTGGCAACTTATTCTACTCCTTTGCGGCATGTATAACGAACGATGTAGCAAACCGTTTGGTTCGAATGCGCGGTAAGTCAGCAACGAAGGGGTGGAGACTGGCCTAACGTCTGGTTGTCCGATGGTGGAAGGGAGAGGGAGGAATTAAATTATGCAATTTCTGCGCACACCGAAATGCTTCCTGTAAAAGATCGAAAGCCTGGCTACTTTGCGTCTTTGTTCGAAACTTATAAAATTGGCCAAATTCGGGTTACCAATAAGCCTCTTAGCACGCCTTTCCGTTGAGTCCAAAGCTGCTAGGTGGCATTTGCATGCACGACCGGACTTGCGCTTTATATAAAGTAAGTAGCTGTCCCGGCTTCTTGACACAAGAATCATTTTTATTTAACATAGATTACAAAAATAAAAGTCATTTAAGCTTTATCACTGGTTCCACATTACAAACCTAGCGGGACTTTTTGTTGACACTGTATAACAGACAACTTCAATTCAATCCCAACTAACGACATCTGGCGAGCGGTAAATTATTAGCTCTCATCAACGAGTCTATGTATCTTTTCCAGGTTGGTCCAGTGAACACGATGAACACTCAAGGCAGGTGATCTTAGAAGAGTTCTTTGGACAGAGTGGTGGAACCTCTACAGTTCCCTCTGTCTCCGGACACCCCGTCCCCCAGATGGAAGGCCCCCTTTACTTAAAGAGCGACGCAAAGAAAGAGTGGAAGAAATACAGATTCGTGCTTCGACCATCCGGTTAGTAGAAAGCTTGCGAAATAATTATTAACTACCTATGTTATTGTATACCTTACTTGATGCGGGTAGTTTAAAAATTATTTAAATATTATTAACTACTGAGTGCTTCGGGATGACACTCGTGTAGAATATGAAAATGAGCGGGGATAGGACGGAGCCTTGTGGGACCCCAGTCCTATATATTTCTTGATTCATTTACTTGATTCATTTAACTTCTACCCGTTGATAGTGAATGTGCTGAGCGAAGTGTGGCCACACAATTTACAGCTGAGCGATTTTTGCGAGTTCTAGAATATTGTATATACCTACTTACAACAATGAATTATTCGTATAACAAACAGTATTGTTTTGTCCACACATTAGGACTGTACTATTCACCGAAAGATAAAGTGAAGACACTGAAGGAGTTGGTTTGCTTGGCGACTTTCGACACTAACGAGGTGTACATAGGGTTGAACTGGAAAAAGAAGTATAAGTCACCAACAGAGTACTGCTTCGCTATCAAGCATCCAAGACTGCAGCAGCCGAAGAGTGTTAAGTTCATCAAGTTCCTTTGTGCTGACGATCAGGGTACATTGGAGAGATGGCTGACTGCCATGCGGATAGCGAAGGTAAGAAGTTCTTAACCTCATTTATGAAAGAAAGAAACCGTCATTTACGAGATGGATGAAGAGAATATCATTAACGAAAGATAGATATATAATTTCATGGTAGATCTACGCTGCAACCATATCGTTGTAGCAAGAATGGGTCGTTCTAATAAATAGCAGGTGATTTGTACGGTGTATTACCGGAGACCCTTTTTACTGGAAACGAGACATTTCATATCAGTCTGTCAGGGGTGACAACGCATCGGCATATTGATTCTTAATCGAGAATAGATGTACATGTCTCTAGACCACATCATCGACTTACCATCAGGACTGTGTGCTTGCTTGTCTTATTTTGTATTATTTGTTTTTTTTTTCTAAAAATAATGATGAATAACACATCTATAAATATATTATATGTATGTTTATATAATTATGTTCAAGTTCATCTCTTAATGTTTTGTATTTTTTTTTGTAATGTTGAGCACAAAAAAGCTCTGCTAGCGTACGTTGATATTATTGAAAAAAATAATATTTGACTACATGGGTACAGCTTAACTCAATTTAAAATTATGGTCTCTCTACCGCAGGCTCTATTGAGTGTATGACATACGAGTATTTACATACCATTATAACCTATCATAGTCCACTGCTGAATAAAGGATTGCCTCTCACGTGGGACAATTAGCATAGTTGAGACGCTTGGTGGGCAAGATCGCAACTGTAGTTTCTTATTTAGTTTTTATTAAAAAAAAACACTGCTGCCCATCTCCGAGTTTGTGCCCGTCTGTCGTCTCTTACGTTTGACTCACCCATTTGACGATATGGGGTAGTGAATATTCTTACACCACCATTCACGGTCAATAGCTTATATACTTATGTATGAATATATGCACATGCATTCATAAGTATATACTTATGTATGAATATATGCACATGCATGCTTAAGTATATACTTATGTATGAATATATGCACATGCATTCATAAGTATATACTTATGTATGAGTATATATAGTAGATAATCTCTCACGCCTGTCACAGAGAGGTATAGGCAGAGGCTAAAGACTTATTTGGCACAATTTTAACACACCTCTTTTCATCTATGCATACATGCTCGTTAGTTAACGGTACTCTTTATTAGGTCCATCTTCAAAATATCGCAAATTTGACCTAAAAAACTTCCGTCAATGGGGCGTCCATTGCCAACTATCACTCACTTCTGCAGTATAAATTTGCTTTGTTTCTCATTCTTTCCTCATTCATTCTTTCTACGTGTCCAAACAACCGATGTATTGATTTCGTTATCCTGGTAACAACATTTTGCAAACCAAACCTTTATCTTATCACACAGCTTATACCATTCTTAATAAATCATTATATAAATATAATTTGAATTTTCTACTTTAATTTCTTTGCATTTCATCGTGACTGTGTAATGATCCATCACAAGTCCACTGCTAAATATTGGCCTACCCGAAGGTATATCACTACGCACCGTCCAGAGCCACCTGCATCCATCAACTTTCTGCATTTGTCACAAGTCCTTATATTTTGTGTTATAATTTATTAAAAGTGGCATTAAAAATAAAAGTAATAATTACTTATCCCTCAATAATATTAAAGAAATTTAAAAATTTATGAAATTATAATAAAATGTATTTGTGTAATACTGGAGGTACATTTAGAGAAATATCAAACTCTACAAAGCTGACCCACATATATTTTGCAGCATGGTCGGCAACTGCTAGAGAACTACCGCTCCTTAGTAGAAGAGCTGACACAGGAGGACCTGGATCATCTTGCACATGCGCGCTCTTGTTCTGTAAGTATTTAATAATTTTTATATAGGTATGCACACATTACTCTTGTCTCTTCTTACACTTTTTTATAGTGAGGAAATTCCGAAATCGCTTCAATAATACTGTCACGTGGGTCTAGTTGTGAGCGCTACGTCATGCGGTCCCTTTGCTTTGAATCCCAGGTTGGACAAAATCAGTTTGAGTGAGGGAATTAAGAGTGTATATGTGCTTGTGCATACACTTGGGAAATATAATCCTGCCCTGCGTTGATGGCTAGTCTCTGTTGAGACGGATTACCGAGACCGAAATTCGGTCTAGAGGACATTATTATTATTACCTGGTAATCGCCACAGTTAGCGGTCAGATTGCATTGCTGGTGTTGATATTGTACATCTGCTGGAAATGGTTTGAACAGCTTCAGGATATGGACGGCAGGATACGCTGCAGCTTCCTAATATAAAAGTGTGGTTGCCAACGCGCTTGTCAAGCGTTTCAACTAAAGTAAATATAGTTGCCACGATTAGGATTTATCCTACGAGAGAATGAGATCGAATATTATATTAAATTGGTCGTGTTTAGGCCACCTACCGTCTATTTTACGTATCACTTGAGAGTCAATCAATTTTCGTTCTATAAAATGACTACCTTTAAAATGAGATAGATGGCGCTATTGCGAGGCAGATGAGTAACCTAAATAAAATATTCTTTTGATTTATTACACTAAAATTTAGGCTCTATATGTCGCAAAATAAGAATTGTGACATTTGCCTTTAAATTCAATTTTATCGTACACTTGTGGTTTGAATTAATGAAACAATTTGCGGTAAAATATATTTATTTTATATTTCATTTTATTTGAAGGTTTCCCTTCTACCATTGAACTTTTAATCTGTACCCATATTTTTTTTTTATTTAGATTGTCCATAGATAATGTTACTTAAAAACATCCTTTTCTTGCACCAGATATCATCAATTCCAACGAAGACGAACGGAAGCACAACAGCAGGTGTCAACAGTCCCGCGCAGTCTGCATCTAGCAATGCCAGTGTTGCCAACTCGGATATTAGCAGCGGCAGGTTGGTGTTGCAACTTTCTTTCCCATTTAATAATAATGTATGCATGTATGTATTTGCTGTCACTTAATTTGTTATTAATTTTTAAAATCGCATATTAGCGAATTTGAATTTATCAATTATTTTATTTAATGTTAATGTGTATATTACTGACTGCGAATATTCTTAGTTTTTCCATGATATTGAGCGAATGTTTTTAAGTTTTACTTTTAATTTGTATAGAAGTACAATAAAATGTCATTGTATATATGTAGCGTTGCAAAATATGTCTTGGCTTGTGTAAGATAATGGTATAAATGTCTTGGATAAACGTTATATTTCTAGAGATATATAAATATTTTTATAGATTTATATATCTTTAATGTTTACAATATGTTATAATAATGTAATATATCCTAAATGTTTGTGTACATTTATATATCTTTAAAACCCGCTGGGTTTCGTGCTCGTTCCTCCTAAGGCAAAGGGTTTCTCCGACCAGTGATGAGAGCATAAAAATTACTTTCAAAGTAAATTGTGTAATCTATAAAGTTTCAGTCTGTATACTTAGTGTAGACTTAGTGTCACACTGCTGGGTACAGGCATCCTCTTGTTTTGAGAGTGTTATGAATAATATTAATAATAATAATTGGTATTTTTTTGGATGATATTGGTATTTATTTGGTTGATATATGATATGCAGGATAGTTTTGAATTAGTCTGCGCTGTCCTAAAGCGTGTTACTGTACTTTCCGTGTTATTTATTTTCATTTCTCATACGCTTTCTCAAGATTGTTTTCTTCACCGCTAAAAACTTGAGAAATCAGCACTTAAAATTGTAATTAACTATTTCAATGGTATCAGCGGGGATCGAAAACTGGTTGCTCGCGTACTGTGAATTTTTTTCTCTTAAAAACTTTACCCCCCACATGGATTTTGTCCCGTATCGTGGAGACGATTTACATACTTAAATTGCACAAGGACAAATATCACAGTGCGGGTTTGAAACTCGCGGCCGTCAGCGCTGTAACTCAATGCTAAGCCACTGCGTCACGGAGCCATTCAGTTTAAGTCGCGCGTTTAGCCCCTTATGCAATTTATATTGAATCCAAATTGTTGTATTTTAAAAGGTAAGGTACCTTTCAGGCACTCCAGAGCTTCCTCCTCGAGTTCTAGTGGATGCATGTCGGATGGAGGAACGGCCTCTGAAAGTGCATTCGACTGCGAGTTTTCTATGGGTAAGTTTTTTTTATATAGAATAAGGGTGATAAACGAGCACACAGTCCACCTGATGGTAAGTGGATACTGTGACCCATGCACATCTACATCTTTCCTCGATTAAGAATCAAAATGCAGGTGCGTTGTCACCCCTGAGGATTCAGGTGGTATGCCCCGTTTCCAGTAAAAAGGGTCTCCGGTTCTCTACACTCGCCATACAGTAGCTGTACAAGCTGCTATTTTACGCTGGTATTCTGTGTAAAAGTGGTCCTCCCCCAGTCGATAGTGATATTATAGCCGAAACATACTATTCCACGTTGTTATTGTGAAAAAATGTTATTTATATCTGAACTAACGCGCGTCCGTCAATGCAGAGGTAATAAACCCACATACAATTTTCAAAAAAATATTGCCATAAATTTTATTGAATTTTTTTATGGTCGAGTTTTCTGAAGTAAACTTATTTCTATACGTTTATTGATTATAATAACGCACTTAAAGGAAATCACAGAGTTCTTGTTACACTTTTTATAATCGTAAGATAAATACACTATAACTCAGGGTTTATACTCGCCTCGCGCCTACAGGTAACGAGTACCTGTTTACACTCTCGCGATGCGTTCGGTTTGCGTTGAGCCAGCAACGATGCATGATATGTTTTGGATCCCAAATTATTCGCTCAGCCTGATAAGAGTTCCAAGAACAGCAGCGTTTCTTCTTGCGACCAGTCCATTTTTAATTGAAGTCGAACGTAATCCCAACAAAACAACACAACCTGTACGGAAGGGCGCCGTAAACCAACTGAAACGATAGCGCGAATATAAACACTGACTCGTGCCCAAACAACCGCCTACGACGCAAGCGCCGCGAGTGGCAAGACGAGTCACGAGCCACTCGCACCTCGTGGCTCGTCTATACCAATTTTATGGCAAATTGATAAAATAGCTAAATTCAAATTTTTCATCACCAGGTACAATAAAGCGCAAGCCTTCGATGAAACCCAACATACCTCTGACGTGGATGACGAGGCAGCTAAAAGAAATGGCTGAGACAGATTCGACTCTAGGCGATGACGACCATGGAGACTGCGGTACGCTAACTAGGCGACCAAGACCCCGCGACGATTCTACGTTGAAGAGACATCACGCTGGTAAGTGCATTTAACTGAATTTGAAAAAAGGAGGTGCTATTTTTTAATTCGCCGTTACCGTTACCAGTCTATAAAAGTCCACTGCTGAACATAGGCCTCTCCCATGGACTGCCTCATATCTGCCAGATATGAGGCAGTTAGATATCTGCCAGAGTAGCTACGCTTGGCAACCGCAGATTTTTATTTTTAGTCGTTATTAGGAAGATGGTGTTACCCATCTGTTTCATTTACCTCTATCGCCAAAACTTAAACCTACGGGCGATATTTTTTTTTATAGGATAAGGGAGACAAACGAGCACACAGTCCACCTGATGGTAAGTGGTTGCTGTGGCCCATAGACATCTACATCTATCCTCTATTACATATCAAAATGTAGATGCGTTGTCACCCGTGAGGACTAGGATGGAATGCCTCATTTCCAGTAAATAGGGCCTCCGGCCACCTGCACTCAGCAAGCGAAACGCAGAGGTAAACCTCTACTTCACGCTGGTATTCTGTGAGGTCGTGGTACCACCCCGGTTCGAGCCGGCCCATCCGTGCGACAGCAAAAGATGCCGCTTGGCTCTACCACTGTTAAAAGTGATGAAATATAGTGATGATTAATTAATTAAATTAATTAGATTGGAAAGTGATGAACAAAATACGCATATTCCTAAAAGTAGAACAATTAAAAATATTAAAAAGTGTAAAAAATCACGATAACAGCACTGAGACATTGTTTTGTGTATATAATCGTAAATATACTAGTAACCAATTTTTTTTTAAATTAAACGTAAATTTTCCATCTACGTAAAAAGTAAGTTCACCTCAGTCCCGACTAGCGATGTTTTTTTTATGGGATAGGGTGACAAACGAGCACACAGTCCACCTGATGGTAAGTAGTTGCTGTGACTCATAGACATCCACATATATCCTCAATAAAGAATCATAATGCAGATGCGTTGTGACCCGTGAGGACTAAGATGGGATGCCTCTTTTCCAGTATAAAGGGTCTCCGGTTCTTTACACTCACCATACGAAACACAGCAGCATTAAGCTGCTATTTGACGCTGGTATTCTGTGAGAGCGTGGTCCTTCCCCGGTCGAGCCGACCCATTCGTGCTACAACTATACTACTAATATAGTTGCAGCATGGCTCTACCACGTACATGTCTTGTAAGCGTAAAATTATCATTTATATTATATATATAACTAATTGCGGAAATATTATTTTAAATTTAGACGAGTTATATTGTTCAATTTTGAATGATAAGACATTCTTTGAAATGAAATGATCATATATAAGTTTGACAAATATATTATATAATTAAACAAATAAATTTGTCGCTGTCGATACGCATGCCATCTACTGTAAGTTAATTGTATTATGCCTATAACCTCCGCGCAAGTGCAAACAATAAGTCGACAAAGTTTTACTGCAATCCGATTAACGGTATGGCAGCGCATAAAATACCAACAAACATAAATAAATTTTTATATTATTGACCTCATTGTAAATTACTATATCTAATATTAATAGAATTTGGCATATATAGTAACTTCTTAAGACTTGCTAGGTTAACTATTTTATAGTTTTTAAAAAGATAAAAATAATTTATAATTCTATAATTAATTTTAATATAAGTCTATGTGGACATGTGGTAATGTGGTGTAGGTGTACGTGTATGATGAAATTGATTTGAGAATGGTTTAGATTCACAATTGGCACTGTTGTCTCCAGAAAACACGCGTGACACAAAGACGGAGCGGATCACTAGTTTATTGTAATATTACATATCTTTCAACTTAACCACCCTTTTCGGGTATTATAATATTTAATACAATCCCGTCGACAGATGTAATTTGACTAACGTTTCTGTTTTTCTACACCAGCAGATTCATCTGACAACGCGGTTTACAGCACAACGAGTGCCAGCCTGCACAGTTCCAGCATAAGTCCAGTACGTCATGAACCCTCCCCTTCATTTGGCCACTACGAGAGCATTCCTCGCGATGTATACCGTTCGAGCGTCGAAACCACCTCCTCTCTATACGGCTACTCAGCTATCTACGACAAAGTACAAAGACCAGAAGTCACCAGTGTCGAGGATCTACCACCTCCACCTCCAGAAGATACGCCAGACGGCATGTTCAGCTCAACCCTCAGTCTCGACTCCTTGCCCCCACCGCCTCCACCTTTAGACCCCATTGAAGACATTTGCGGGTCACAACTTAGCCTCCCCCCGCCACCACCAGAGCACGCTATGGAAGCCAATTCGGGAAGAGTCCAGGACATTGTCAGTCAACTGACCGCCCAACAAATAGAACAAGCGGCGAGAGCAGGTCAATCTCGCAACTCTCGGAATCCGGAACAAACCCGCTCTTTCCCTAGACAACCCTCCTTAGATAGCGTTCATTCAGAAGCTTCTAGAACATCGTCTTTGCACTCTGATAAAAGCATTTACGGTCAAACAGCCGCTTACGGTGCTTGTCTCGTAGAATTACAATCCAAAAAACTGAGCAGTCCGTCCATACAGAAAAAGCTCACAGAGCCTGGCAAAGAGCGAACTGGGTCGATCAAGAAAGTAAACTTCGCAGACGATTTACCTACTTGTTCTGAAAAGAAGACCAAGAAGATATCTTTCAATCTTAAAGAACCTTCGCCGTCTTCACCCAGGAAGCCGCTTCCTCCGAAACGCAACGAGAGTACTCGACTGTCCTCGCCTAAGAAGTTAGCAGATTCGAACAGTAACCCTCCCAAAGAGTTTCTCAAAGATCTCCAAAGAGTAATGAGGAAAAAGTGGCAAGTGGCGCAAAAGTGTAAATTAGAGCCGGCTACGACTCCACACGAAGTACTGGGCTTCCGCGAATACCCACTCTCCGAAGACTACAAAGAGGCCAGTGTATCCATGTGGGTGCAGGAGCACTATGGCTCTGTCGAGGAACCGTTTTACGAGAATATGTATGGTAGAGAAGCACCACCGAGAGAAGAACCAAAGCCAGTGAAGAAACGTCCGCCACCAGCCCCTCCAAGAAGAAGTGACTCGACACACTTGTCTTCCCACACGCTCTCCTCTACAGTGCAACCGACTGCTTGAAGAATCATTGACTATGAGAGTGAAAGTTTCAGTGTTATTTAGTAACTAGATAAGTACAAAAGCTGCACACTGTGAAAGAATTAGTGCATATTCTGTAAGTGGCAGTTTTCGTGACGTGTCTTTTATTTTGCGCACTGTTCGTGCAGTGTTGAGGACTATAGACGATTAAACTCTATGATGGAACAGCTCTCTGGACTAAGAGTAATATGAACTTGTGACCAATCGTCGGTTATATTGTTTGTTGCGAGCGATACGCCGGTGTTTATTCAATGGTTAGTCGAATTTTAACAATTTTATAACGACAGCGGAACACAATTCTGCGGATGTGACCAAAATCTGTAACGAGTAATGAGGACATAAAGTAAATGATTTGAAAAAAAAATCTTGAATGGCGGTGCTATTTAGGAAAGGTTTATAAAGTATTATGAGTTGCTTTTGTGAGGCCGCTTGCATTGAAATGAGTTCTTTGTTTATAATTTAGTTTCTTTTAGACTAATGTATTTTCTATTTTAACTCGTTAACTATAGCATATATTGGTTATTTATAAATTTTCTGAAATGGTTTGATTTTATTTAAAATTATAATTAAATTGACAAGCGGACCTGACAAAGAATGAGACAAGAGTTTATAAATTTGATTTTATGTTCCTAGCTAATTATTAGCTAAGACGTGGCTAAGTGACTGTGGACCGAGGCCCCGCTTAGTGTTTAAAAGTATCACTGGCTTACTAGTCTATTGCTTATTAGCTAATATGGGATCAGCATGAAACATAACAATAAGTTATGCTTACTTATGTGATGCTATGAATGAATTTACCATGAAACTCTTCATAATTATATAAATTCTTGTGTTCTTCCTTCCACTTTTGATTAAAAGAAGAATCTTTCGAGGTTCAATCACAATTAGCACTTCGGAAAACAAATTAATTGCATTTTTGTATTGAATTAATGATTTTGAATCTTTTTTTATTATGTTACTGTCTTCAGTTTCGTTAACTTTTCACTTTCACTGTTCATCTAATTACTTTTACACTATCTTTTCTTTGCTAATTATCCTACCGCTGCGCCATGTCATATTTTATGATTTGGAACGCGAAAAAAAAAACTGTGGTTAATCTGAGACTGACTTTATTTTCTACACTTCACACATAAAACATAAATATTCAAACCATCCACAGCATTCCTCTATGGAATTTTAACTCTTGGGCAACTAAGTGAGAAAACGGTTGCGATATTATGAATATAGTTATTGTAGGCATTTACTTTAAGTAATTGTATTTCTACTGTGTTTAGTGATAAAAGTAAGGATGGTTTGTCATTATTTGTTACATTTTATAAGATTGTTCGATTAAGACTACAGTTTTTATGCATTATATTCATTGTATAAAACGGGCTGTGCCATATTAATGTTTGTTGCAAAGTCATTCCTTACATATGTAAACTTATCATGATATTTATTTATTATAATTTATCATTGGCGGAGAGAGGCTTGGATACCTGGCATTTGAGTTCAATTTTAAAGGCATTTGTATTCTAATATGTCATTCCGTCAACCTATACCGAGGCTAGAAGAAAATATTGTGGCTTATCATACAAATAAAAATATCAAATTATTTTAAAAGAATTGAACATCATGTATGATGATAAAATGTTTAAGGGCGGCAATGTGGCTTCCTTCAATTTGTTTGCACAGTTTATTGATCTTCGTGTAAAGTTATTTACGTACATCAATAAATGCAAAAATTACTTTTTGTGTTAAAAAAAATACGATTTATTGAATCATCCTATCATTTATTGTAAGGAGGCCGATGCCATCATGTGTAGTCTTGATACATTCGTTTCTTGAATTCGTAATATACTGTGTTACATCGCATCGCAGATTTATAGATATATCATTATGAATGTACATTTAAACCCACAGCTGACCATTTATGTAGGATGTAGGTACGTCAAAGAACGATTTTTATAATCGCAAGTGTTTACATACATATGTTTTGAATGAAATTAGTATGAATTTAAGTAACATTCCCATACCGAAACCAGATGAAAACCGAAGTATTGAGTAATGGACTACAAAATTACAGGTTTAACATATATATTCAACTTATAATACTAAAAATTAATAAAGTTAGGAGTAAATATTAATAAAGCTTTAGATCATCTTACACTTTCATTTCTACAATTTATACACGCTTTTTTCTAAAATAAAAAAATAGTGCCTGTTGCTTCTAAGGAGTCTGTTCACACGACTGGAAACATTCAAGTAAGTGTAAACTGTGAACAGTCTTCAGAATGTAAATGTTGGTATTTAAGTTACAATTTTATAATGGTAGCTAAGCAATCTTCTATATCAATTGAATATATACTTCAAGACTGAAATGTATTTCCCTGATAGACAATAAAACGTCGTCCAGAATTCAACACATTAACAACACACACTCACCAGTGAAATGAAATACAGATGTCTGGCAACATTCACATTGCAATGTAAATTGTGCTATTGGTGCTGGCTCTATGCTAACAACGCCTTTGACACTTTTAATAAAACACTTCGTTGCGTTATGTGCGGATTTGAAATTTCCTTTACTTTCGCATGTTATGAGCTTTGAAGTGATAACTTTTTAGACACATCACGACTGGTGTCATAGACTTAGCGTATATTCTAAGTCTATGGCTTGTACTTGTATTTTTTAATCAATAATATAATACGTTTATCATTAATAATATACTACGAAAGGAAGTTCGTTCCAACCGAGTGTTCCACGACAATCATGCATGTTTTTTTAAATTATAATATTACTTTAATTGACAATACAAAATCTTATAATTTATAATGATTTCCAGTATTTTATTATAAGATTATAATAATATACTGGAAACTACTAAGGCTTAAAGTGATACTATTGTAATTTTAATCTTCAGTTCAGTTCTCGCATTCGAAATTGGACTGTTGGTGTGTTTGTCAAACGTGTTATACGCATAATTCTAATTTAATTAAAAGTTAGACATTTAGTTGAATGAATGCTAACATTTGATGGGCGATATATTCAAAAAGCCAGGTTCAAAAGTCCAGGTCAAGAGTACCCTAAACCGTAGAGCATGTATGAAGGGAATAATGAAAGTGGACGAAGCGAAACAAGTATGTAAGGAGCGTAGCAAGTGGAAAGAAGTGGTCTCTACCTACCCCTACGGGAAAGCGGCGTGATTATATATATGAATGTATGTATATATTCAATTAACCGAGTGATTTAACTATTAGACTTTAGTTATTATGAGTACGTAAAATGTTCGGGCACAATTTCTTGCAATGTGTTTGTATTCCAGTGTGTTCACTGTTTTAATTTTTTTTTCCTTTGGAATAATTTCAATGATTAAAATGACAGATTTAATAGAAATAACAAGTAAAATTTAATCTCCATTTATAACTTATGGTTAACGTTTTAGATGTTACCATTGAATAAAAAATTAAGTCTTGTTATTTTTATTATAATCTGATTTAATTTTATATTTTTATACAGACGTTTAATTTTATGACATTGATTTTTCGCGCCTCGCCACGAAGTGTCACTTAATTGTACAGTGGACCGCATGTTAAGCAAAGTAGAAGTAAAGTGATCTTTTTGTATTCTGTTGGTACTTATTGATGTAAATGAATATTTGATATTGTCGATATATTTAATATATAAACAGTTAAATATATTGATTTTATCTAATTTCAATTTATTGATCAATGACCAAAGTAGCCAGGGTCAGTAAGACCTGTGTGGTACACTGTACAATTCAAATACGATTACATTATATAGATAGTAAATTTTTTAATGAAATTTTGTGAAATATGAAAAACTGAGTATTCTTGTACAAAATACTCAATCTATCTAATAAATGTATGAGTGTCTGCCAAGTAAATGACTGCGTAGGAGATTCCTGTCAACACATCCAAATTAGCTGTGATTAATGTTATAAAATAAATTTATAACGTTAACAATAGATGTAAAACTTTTTAAAGTTGGTAAACAGCGTAGAAGAGTTATTCTAAATTTTCATGTTAGACTTTAATTAATTGATTGTGCCGTTTAGGAAATCAAAATATAGATTTCAAATAGTATATTAAATGTGATCTCACAAAGGAAGTATTTGACTGTCCCCAACTTTTACTGAAATAGAATAGAAACTAAATAATATTTAAAAATGTTTTCGGTTATTAAAAATACTAATAATAACGTTTTTTACGTTACTGTAGTATTTTTAATAAAAAATAAAATAAAAACATGTGACATTTATGGAATTTAAAATCGTCAAATACCTCCTTTGTCATAGCTGTAGATGTATGTTTCCGATGTTTGATGTACTTACTTGTATGTATTTGTAAATTTCCATAGAATCTTGATGTGAGTTAACAATTAATGTTGGATGATATTATCTCGTTTAGAACCTTTAGACATACTTAAAACAGGATAGTATAAAACCTATAAACTACTTATATTAAAACCTAAATTTCCTCATATTTGTTTTATTAATCTGTTATAATGATGGTATACACTATACAATCGCTATTATATATTAAGTAACTCAAATAATGTACCAAATTTGTATATTTAAAAATTAACAGGAGTCATAAAAACATTTTAGTGTCGTGTTTAATATAATCTGTAGGCTTCGTGGGTCTAGTGGTTGCAAGCGTGATTGCAGATCATGAGACTCCGGGTTCGATACCGGGTCGGCCCGAAATCAGTTATAATGTATTTCTCTCAAGAAATTCTCAGTGGCAGCCCGGAGTCGGGAAATTGGTGGTGTTTCACCACGTGCTTCGGAAAGCACGTAATCGTTGGTCCAGCGCCTGATCTCTCTCCGGTCGTGTCGGTTTTCCGTCCCATTGGACTGTGAGAGTGAGGGAATAAAGAGTGCAAGATTGCGGGAAACACTAGTTACATTATGATCCAGTCCTGCTTAGGTGTTTAGTCTCCGTTCACTGACCGTCGTGACCGAAGTTTAAGGTGTGGAGAACATTATGATTAATCTATAGCACAAATATATTAAAGTTAGACATGAGACTGGCAATCTATTTACTCATAGAAAAAAAACATGGCTTCCTACTTCGTTTTCTGCAGCTAATTGCGTAGCTGATGTACCGATCGCACGGTTAAGATATTCGTTTGAATATTCTTTATCAAGGCTGTAATATCTAGTAGATAAAAGCACGAGTGTGTTTAGATTTTACAACACGAGTCATTAGTAGAGTTGCGTCGACCGTCAGTGGTACCAGAATGACACGCTGGCGAGTTAAGTGACGCCTGAAGGATTGTATTCACTAATTCCATTATCGCATATGTAAATGTTGAGCTAGCAGTGCAATTGTGTAAATGGTGGGAGTCGAGATTGGCTACGTTGTGTTTTGTAAATGTATCGGTATTCCTATGGACCGTCTTTTTAGTTTTTACATTATTAGGTTAGATTACAAAGGGTTTTCCTAATAAAAAAACAACGCAGTTTAGTGGCCCCACCGGCTGGAATTACACAATCGCAACGCTTATCCTAAGTCCTTAGACGGGGACTAAAAAAAATTAATGGAATTCTGATAATGTACATATAACTCATATGTATTATATATGTATCCGTTATACACAAACTAAACTATAGCTAAATTTACGGGTCACACATTTGCATGTTTCGGCAACTATATGTATTTACGATATACCTGCATTTGGAATGATTTTTTTTGTATTTAATTATTTGTAACGCATTTATTAGTATCAATAATTATGTTTAAAATTGTACAGAGCAAATTAAGTATAATATTAATTCTTTGTATATTTTTTCAAATATATCGAAATTCCAAATATGTGAAGCATTTCATTTTCTATAATTCCCACAAAATTCGTATAGCATCCTTAAACTGATCATTTATTTTTTAACTCAAAACGGGACTTGGGTTTATTTATACACGCCAGTTAGCAGGTTGAGAATAAAAATAAACACAGTGTTTTAATGTTATTTATTTAGAAAATCTGTAACTTTGTACAATTAGTGTTCACTATAATTAAATTCACATTAATTATATTATTTTTTATTATAAAAAGTTGTGAAAAATAAAAATCAATCACCAGTTCACCTGCAAAGTGTAAAGTAGTAGTAGTAGTAAAGTAAAGCAAAGTTGCTCAGACAGCAATCATTAAATGCAATATATTATTTTAATTATATTTACGTGGAAGAAATTTTCTTTAATAATGTTGGTGACGATTTTATATAAGAATAAAATTCTGGGCATGTTTTTTTATATTCACCTTTGTTATCAACATCACCTTTAGAACTGGAACCGTAAGTGATTTTTTTCAGAACTGCACAATTTATTAATTATGGAAAATACTCTTTTTTCTTTTTGAATATCTAACTATAGCAAATGTATCTATAATTAACTAACAGATTGCTTCTAGATAATGTTAATTCAACAATTTGTGACTGGTCATTTTATTCGGTTTACTACTTAATATCATTTCATTCATTTTACTATTTATTTGCATAGAGAAACAATAATCAGCAGTTCTCGGAATTTAAGGGAGATAAGTAACTACAAACGATAATAAACGGAAGGGTGTCATAAACTTTTTCAATCCTATATTGCGGTCCACCTTGATTTATTTTACCGAGGTAAAGAGAGACAGAGAATAAAATATTAAGCTAATTTTGGAGGGGGGGGGGGGGGGGCTCGGTGGTATTGTTACTGCAGTTTAATTTAGGCACCTACTATTGCATTAGTTAATGCACTCCCTGCTATTAGTGTGTAACCATGTCGGATTTAGCTTGTGCAAGTACCTCTTCAGGAAATATATTTTTAAATTATATTCAAAGAAACGGTGGAACAGTTTTATTGCATGCAGAACATGAGTATACGATTAAGCGTAAATTCAAAAGTGGGCTTAATGTATGGGAGTGTACTGCAAGAAAGAAAAAAAATGCAGAGGAATGACCAAAGTCAGAGTGAGTACCTACCATTATACAGTACACTAACTTACTATATGTACCTGATAGACAATTATTATACATAGTTAAACGTCATGGATTACTTGTTGAATTGTTTTTTTTTCTATAATAGTAATACATTTAGTACCTACCTAATAGAAATCAGATACCAAAATTTTACTCAGTTATTTTTATAATAATAACATTAATGGCGTTATGTGGGGGAGGACTTTGTTTAGCAGTGGGTGTCTTCCGACTGTTGATGAAGATATAACATACAACATACAACATATTTGACAACATAGTTGAATCAAAACCCCACCAATGCCCACCAAATTTTGCGAACAACGAATTAGAAAAAAGAATACAAGAATGTAAAGGTGCACTAGCCTCGTCGAATTTACCATCTGTTACACAAACTTACAACAAAATGGTCAGTGAACTTAAAGATTCTGGCATGGATTTGATTGAAAAATTTCCTGCATTAAAGGACATAAAGTCATCACTATACAGATGTAGAAATAAATCGGCGGGTGTATTTAAAATGCAGTTCAAAATTGTGGAAGAAATTGAACTGCTTGAAAAATTCAAACAATTTCTTTTAGCAGACTATATGCATGTCGGAAATCGCATAATAGTATTTTGCATAAAAGAAGCTAGAGAAATTATCCCTCGAATTCAAGATTTTTTTAGCGACGGCACATTTAAAAGTTGCCCAAAGCCGTTCAATCAAATTTACACAGTGCATGGTGGTTTGAAGAGCACTCAAAATGAAACAAATATTATTCCGCTCATTTATGCGTTCATGAATCGCAGAGACGTAAAATCATATGAGATTTTATTTAGTTTGATTATAAAATAAAACTAAATCTAGAAACTTAAATATTATATAGTCCTACTCCCCGCGGTATCGTGCCAAGAACGCTGGCTGCGTTTCCCTGCTGAATGGCTATACTTAGCCTTTGAGCGAGGAAAGAACCAGCCCTCTTATCTCCAACAGCAACGACCAGCCGCGGATTGAGTTCCTTTAGGAACTTCACCGCACGTGGACCCCACGGACCGATAGTCTCTACAACAAATGGCACAAATATGTAGTCATCTCTCAGAGACTCATATTTGCGCCACTTACTCAGTTCAGTTTGATTAAAAGTGAAATACCTGAGTGGAAACCAAAAAAATATAAAACAGACTTCGAAAAAGCTGCCATGAAATCGATAAAGAGTGTATTTCCATCCGTTCAAGTCAAAGGATGTTACACTAATTTCAAAAAAAAACATTTGGGATAAAGGCCGTGCCTTAAACCTAACCTCAGACATTGAAAAGATTCGAGAAGTAGCCTTAACAGCAGCACTTCCCTTGTTACCAGAATGTGAAGTAAATAATGGATGGCTATATATTAACCGAAAATGGACGACGGACTCAGACATTAGAAATTTTAGAAAATATGTAGAAGATACGTGGCTGAAAGATGACTACATACCGGTGTGGAATGTTTTTGGAGAGCAACACCGGACAACAAACGTCGTCGAAGGATGGCATCACAAATTGAATAGCGCTATGGGCCAAATCAATCCAACTTTCATCAAGGCTTTGCATGTTCTTCATGAAGATGCATCCTTTTATGTAGTACGAAGATTGCAAGTGGAAGCAAACAAAGAAAATTCTAAAAAAAAACAAAAAAGAGCAGTCATAAATGAGGAATTCATACAAGAAACTCAAATGGAATTGTTGCACAAAGAAATTACTACGGGTCATTTTTTGGAACTGATGCGACATTAAACTGACGTGCTTTTGGTTACGAAAAAATACTATTAATGTTTCCGTGATAATCATGTATTTTTTTTTCTTTTGTTACTAGATGTTTTTTTAAACATAGAGTACCTATCGTTGTTAATGTTATATTATCGTAATTAGTTATTATAGTATCGTGATTTGAGCTGTGATTGTAATATTTAAATTATTGTACAAATACCAGATGGTTTTTTAGACATAGAGTACCTATATTTTTAATGTTAATCAATATTAGTATCGTGATTTGAGCTGTGATCTTAATGAAAAGTTTTCATTATTTTAATTATGATTTTGAAATAAGCTTGATAAAAATGCTTAAAGAGTTTCGTTTGTTATTTGATTAAAGCTATGATAATAAAGGAGATTTTAAAATATTTATTTTGGCATTTTCATTTGTGACACGGTCTACCTACATTCGAGCACGATCGGTCTGACTGTAATTGCCACCACCAAATTTACTGTGCCAAACTGCAAGGGCAGTTGACACAATTAATAATATTAATCCTAACGACCCCCAGTGGTGGCAGTGAGAGAGACAAAGAATATATCAACGGCCACCACTAAGGTGGCCGTTGATATATTCTTTGTCTCTCTTTACCTCGGTAAAATAAACCATAGTCAATATATTTACTGTGTCAAAGTGGACCGCAATCCTAAGGGGTATAGTGTTTTCTTCCTCACACGACTTCCTTGTGGAATCGATTACCATCAGCGATTTTTCCGGACCGATACGACTTAGAGACCTTCAAGAAAAGAGCGTACTCCTTTTTAAAAGGCCGGCAACGCATCTGCAATTCCCTCCCTGGTGTTGCAGTTGTTCATGGGCGGCGGTAGTCACTTACCATCAGGTGAACGGCATGCTCGTTTGCCCCCTCTCCTATATAAAAAAAAGATAGGATTGAAAAAGTTTTAACAGTGGTAGAGCTAAGCGGTGGCTTTTGCTGTCGCTCGGATGGGCCAGCTCGAACCGGGGTGGTACCACGGCCTCACAGAATACCAGCGTGAAGTAGAGGTTTACCTCTGCGTTGCGCTTGGTGAGTGCAGGTGGCCGGAGGCCCAATTCCCCCCCCCCCCCCCATCAACATGGTAGTGGAATTAAATAAAAGACTACCCCAGGAGGGTACCAGCACACCTGGAGAATCCCTCGCTGAGCATCCACGACCAAACTACTCCACTCCTGGGCGTGGGTGCTCAGGCTGCCCCGCGTATTCTGGGGGGGGGGGGGGGGGGCGAAATTCCGCTCAAGACGAAACCTGCTCGGGGCAAGCGGAGCAAGAAGACAAAGGCAACCCCTGCCACACTTACCGTTGATTTCTGCAATATCAGGGGACTTCATTCAAACCTTAACGCCGTCCACTACCATCTGGAGATAGCTAAGCCGGCCTTGCTCTTTCTTACCGAGACACAGGTGTCCTCTCCGGCTGATACTTCGTATCTCTCCTACCCGGGGTACAAATTAGAACACTCGTTTGTGCCCCGGGCTGGAGTTTGCGTGTATGTCAGAGAGGACATCTGTTTTCGACGCCTCGGCAGCCTTGAAGGTACGGACCTGTCCATCCTATGGCTGCGCGTAGACAGCGACGACCATCCCCGCGTCTACGGGTGCCTCTATAGGTCCCATAGCGGTAATGCCGACACAGACCGACTCATAGACCACGTCCAAATGGCTGCAGACTCCGTGCTACAACAGGTCCCATCCGCAGAGATCGTGATACTCGGTGATTTCAACGCCCACCACGCTGAATGGCTTGGTTCTCGTTTAACCGATCATGCGGGTAGATCTGTCTATGACTTTGCTTTGGCATATGGTCTAACACAACTGGTTACTTCGCCTACGCGGATACCAGATGTGGAAGACCATGTACCTTCCCTGTTGGACCTTCTGCTGACCTCTCATCCGGACGGATATCAGGTCTCCGTCGATGCCCCTCTGGGCTCTTCGGACCATTGTCTGATCCGGAGTACGGTGCCACTCACGCTCCAATCGCAGTTGCGATCTACAGCTTGCCGCCGTGTTTGGCACTATAGGTCAGCTGATTGGGACGGGATGCGGTCTTTTTTTGCATCCTACCCTTGGGGGCGGGTTTGCTTCTCGCCGGAAGATCCCAGCGTTGTTGCCGATTCTGTTGCTGATGTAGTACTTCAGGGTATGGAACTTTTTATTCCATCCTCTGTGGTGCCCATCGGAGGCAAATCCCAGCCATGGTTTGGTCGCTCCTGTAAAATAGCATCACGCTATAAGCAGGAGTGCTACCAGGCCTGGGCTGACGCATCAACGTCTCGGGATGTAAACACCAGCACATTAAAAAAGAAGTATAATTCCGCCTCCAGGTCCTTCAAAAGCGTCATTGCCAAGGCAAGGTCTGAGCACATCGGCAGAATTGGCGAGAAGCTAGTTCGCCTTCCATCGGGAACCCGTGCATTCTGGTCTCTCGCCAAGGCTGTCCAAGGGAACTTCTGTCAGCCATCTCTTCCATCTCTGCACAGAGAGGACGACTCACTGGCCCATGCCGCAAAGGAGAAAGCCGATCTGTTGAGCTCTCTTTTTGCGTCCAACTCGACTCTAGATGACGGGGGGAACACACCGCCGACCATCCCGCGATGTGAGTGCTCCATGCCGGATGTGCGATTTACACAGCGCTCGGTCCGCAAAGCACTCTTCTCCCTGAACGTCAACAAGTCGAGTGGACCCGATGGAGTCCCTCCCATTGTGCTGAAGACGTGTGCTCCGGAGTTGGCACCGGTTTTAACGCGTCTTTTCCGGTACTCCTACTCCCAAGGCGTAGTCCCGAACTCATGGAAGACAGCTTTGGTACACCCGATCCCTAAAAAAGGCGACCGCTCAGACCCGTCCAACTACAGGCCTATCGCCATCACCTCCTTGTTCTCCAAAATAATGGAAGCCATTATAAACTGCCAGCTCATGAGGTACCTTGAGGATCACCAGCTGATTAGTGACCGCTAGTACGGTTTTCGTCGGGGTCGATCAGCTGGTGATCTTCTAGTCTACTTAACTCATAGATGGGCGGAGGCAGAAGAGTCCAAGGGGGAGGCATTAGCCGTTAGTTTGGACGTAGCAAAGGCCTTTGATCGGGTCTGGCACAAAGCGCTTCTTTCTAAGCTTCCTTCCTATGGGCTTCCCGAGAAATTGTGCAAATGGATCACCAGTTTCCTTGCTGATCGGAGCATCAAGGTCGTAGTAGACGGTGAATGCTCTGATTTCAAGCCTATCAACGCTGGTGTTCCACAAGGCTGCGTGCTATCACCAACGCTGTTTCTCCTGCATATCAATGATATGTTGCTAACTGGCAGCATTCATTGCTATGCGGACGACAGCACTGGTGATGCCTTATATACCGGCCGTGCCAATATTTCTCGGGAAAACGTCGCCGAGTACCGGGACAAACTTGTGTCTGAAGTCGAGTCTTTGCTTAACAAAGTCTCGGATTGGGGCGACTAAATCTAGTCCAGTTCAATCCCCAGAAGACACAAGTTTGCGCGTTTACCGCTAAAAAGAACCCCTTTGTCGTATCTCCTCAGTTTCAAGGCACTCCCCTTACTGCCTCAGCCAGTATCGGAATCCTTGGCGTTGACATATCGAATAGTGTGCAGTTTCGTGGTCACTTGGAAGGGAAGGCCAAATTGGCCTCTAAAAAGCTTGGCGTGCTCAGCAGAGCGAGACAGTATTTCATGCCGGCACATCGCTTGCAACTTTACAAAGCGCAAGTTCGGCCCCACATGGAATACTGTTCTCATCTCTGGGCCGGGGCACCCCAGTGCCAGCTCCTTCCACTTGACTGCATCCAGCGCAGAGCGGTTCGAATCGTCGACGACCGAGTTATTTCTGATCGGCTCGATACACTGGCACTGCGTAGAGATGTTGCATCTCTTTGCGTATTTTATCGCATTTATCACGGGGAGTGCTCTGAGGAATTGTTCGGACTAATTCCAGCCGCTCAATTTCACCATCGCACATCGCGACAAAACTCGCGTTACCATCCATACCATCTGGATGATTGGCGGTCCACGACTGTGCGATTTAGAAGAAGTTTTCTCCCTCGCACGACTTCCTTGTGGAATCATTTACCACCAGCGAATTTTCCGGACCGATACGACTTAGGAACCTTCAAGAAAAGAGCTTACACCTTTCTAAAAGGTCGGCAACGCATCTGCAATTCCCCTGGTGTTGCGGTTGTTCATGGGCGGCGGTAGTCACTTACCATCAGGTGAGCCGCATGCTCGTTTGCCCCCTATTCTATAAAAAAAAAAAAGTTTATGACACCCTTCCGACTCGTCGCCGTTTATTATCGTTCGTAGTTACTTATCTCCCTTAAATTCCGAGAACTGCTATTGTGATTATTGTTTCTCTATGCAAATAAATAGTAAAATTAATGAAATGATATTAAGTAGTAAACCGAATAAAATGACCAGTCACAAATTGTTGAATTAACATTATCTAGAAGCAATCTGTTAGTTAATTATAGATACATTTGCTATAGTTAGATTACATTGACAAAACACTGAAAATAAATATTATTTTTAATGTCCCAACGTCCGCCACTGATGGCCCTTGGGACAATACTCGTAATTAATGAGTTATTCTAACGGCCACCACTGGTGCCTGTTTTAGTGGTGGCCGGTAGGAGTAAACTGTACGTGGTTACTGTCGCTCATAGACATCTACATCTATCCTCGACTAAGATTCAAAACGCAGATGCCTTGTCACTCCTGAAGACTAAGATGCAATGCCTCGTTTTCAGTAAAAACAGTATCCCGTTCAGTTTATCACGAAACAACAGCATTAAACTGCTATATCGTGCTACAACTATAATATAAGTGTTGCACAGTATGCTCTACTACGTAAAACAGTGATTTCGTATAACCTTTGGGCGACTGCCTTTTTAGTTTAAAAAGTGTTTATATGATTAACGCCATCTGTACTGCAATATATAAAATAAGTCGGAAGGACCAAGCTCTCACAGAATACCAGCGTCAAATAGCAGCTTAATGCTGCTGTGTATCGTATGGTGAGTGTAGAGAGCCGGAGATCCTTTTTACTGGAAACGAGGCATTCCATCTTAGTCCTCACGGGTGGCAACGCATCTGCATTTTGATTCGCAAACGAAGATAAATGTAGATGTCTATGGGCCACAGCAACCACTTACCATCAGGTGGACTGTGCGCTCGTTTGTCACCCTATACTATAAAAAAAGTCTGTTTGAGAGATGTGTCGGAGTGTTTAGAGGTGGCGAATTTATTAATTCGTATTTACTTTATGCTAGATTGCCTGCCTACCTCGTCGGTATAGTGATAGTTATAAAAATGCTGATCCTGGTAGGAGCCACAATCAGTTATATAGAGTTAGATAGACTTTTTCTAAAAATAAAGTCAGGAAGATTCGAAAAACACGGAAAGCTATTGGTCCTGCGCCTGATCTGCCAACTATCATGTCGGATTGCCGCCTCATCGGACTATACGAGTGAGAGATTACAGTGCACCTACATATGTATATCATGCATTGTAATCATGTCTTTGGCAAATGGCTGTTCTCCGTTAGACTGGCCAATGTGACCAAAATTCGGTCTGGAGAACATTATTAGTATGCTGCTATTTATGCGCAAGCAAAAGTAAAAAGTAGGGATGGCATTTAATTAGTCCTAAGCCATCTGGGTGCATCAATTTCTTTGCAAGTCTTTTTCGATTTCTTGGTTGTCACTCGATGTGGGGAGCAGCCGTATACTTGGTTCTTTATCAACACTTAAAAGCCAGTGCTTGACTAGCACCCATCTGATGGTAAGTTGTGATATAGCTAAATGGAAAATCGCGCTGTCTATGTATCATAAAGGCCTATTCACTTTTGCCTTTTTTATAGGGGAGGGAAAACGAGCATGCGGCTCACCTGATGGTAAGTGACTACCGCCGCCCATGAACAACTACAACACCATGGGAACCAAGGGAACCGCAGATGCGTTTCCGGCCTTTTAAACAGGGGTAGGCTCATTTCTTGAAGGTCCCTAAGTCGTATCGGTCCGGAAATATCGCTGGTGGTAATCGATTCCACAAGGAAGTCGTGCGAGGAAGAAAAAATCTTCTAAATCGCACAGTCGTGGACGGCCAATCATCCAGATGATATGGATGGTATCGCGAGTTTTGTCACGATGTGTGATGGTGAAATTGAGCGACTGGAAATAGTCCGAACAATTCCTCAGAGTAATAGATGCGAGAAAATACGCAAAGAGATGCAACATCTCTACGCAGTGCCAGTGAGTTAAGCCGATCGGAAAGAACTCTGACGTCGACGATTCGAAACGCACTGGAGCTGGATGCGGTCAAGTGGAAGGAGCTGGCACTGGGGAGCCCAGCCCAGAGATGGGAACAGTATTTCATGTGCTGCCGAAACTGCGCCTTGTAAAGTTGCAAGCAGTGTGCCGGCATGAAATACTGTCCCTCTGCTGAGCACGCCAAGGTTTTTAGATACCAATTTGGTCTTCTCTTCCAAGTGACCACGAAACTGCACGTCACTAGATATGTAGACACCGAGGATTCCGATACTGGCTGAAGCAACAACGGGAGTGCCTTGAAACTGAGGAGATATGACAAAGCGATTCTTTTAACGGTAAATGCGCAAACTTCTGTTTCTGGGCATTGAACTGGACAACTAAATTTAGTCGCCGCCGGTCTGAGAATTTGTTCAACAAAGTCTCGACTCTCGAAAGAACGACACAAGTTTGTTCCGGTACTCGGCGACGTTTTCCCGAGAAATATTGGCACGACCGGTGTATAGAGTATCGCCAGTGCTGTCATCCGCATAGCAATCAATGTTACCGGTTTGCAAGATATTATTGATATGCAGAAGAAACAGCGTTGGTGATATCACGCAGCCTTGTGGAACACCAGCGTTAACGGGCTTGTAATTGGAGCATGCACCGTGTACTACGACCTTGATGCTCCGATCTGCAAGAAAACTAGTGATCTAATTGCACAATTTGTCGGGAAGCCAAAAGGAAGGTAGCTTCGAAAGAAGCGCTTTGTGCCAAATCCGATCGAAATCTTTGCTATGTCCAAACTAACGGCCAACGCATCCCCCATGGACTCCAATTCCTCCGCCCATCTATGAGTTAGGTATCCCAGAAGAGCACTAACCGAGCGACCTCGACGAAAACGTACTGGAGGTCACTAATCAGCTGGTGATCCTCAAGGTACCGCATGAGCTGGCAGTTATAATGGTTTCCATTACTTTGGAGCCATGTAGTGGCGGTTAAGAATATCCACTATCCCATATTTAGCGACAAAGGGAAACAGGCAGGAGATAGGCAGCAGCATCTTTCTGATAATAGCAAAAATATAATAAAAAAACCCGCTCGCCAAGCGTGGCAATTATGGCAAATACCCCCAATGATGAGACCAACCAAGAGACGGCCCCCAGTCCTCGGCGGCCCCGCTATTCCTGGCTACGGTGGTGACCATGGTAACGGCGGGGCAGGGGGTGTTAAGAATCTCCGGTGGAGGTTCGGTTGCCACCTAAAACGACTCGACCTGGCAACATACAACGCACGCACCCTGAGGACTGAAGAGAAGATCGTGGAGTGGGAAGAAGAGATAGACAAGTTACGCTGGCATATTATAGGATTATCCGAGGTCCGAAGAGAGGGGGAGGACACGGTAATCCTCGAATCCGGCAACTTGTTCTATTACCAGGAGGGCGACCATCTGTCCCAAGGAGGTTTCGGATTTATCGTCCACAAGTCTCTCGTTAACAACGTTGTAAAGATTGAGTGTGTCGACGAGGGTTGCGTACCTTATACTCAGAATCACCAAACGGTATTCGCTGAAGGTCATACAGGTTTACGCACCAACCTCGGCACACCCCGATGAGGAGGTGGAGGAAATGTATGAGGATATCTCTAGAGCCATGCATTCCTCCAAAACCCAATATACGGTGTTAATGGGAGACTTCATTGCAAAATTAGGCACAAGAGTGAATGGTGAGCTGAAAGTAGGGAAATTAGGAATAGGGCAACGGAACCCAAGGGGCCAGCAGCTGGCCGACTTCATGGAGAAAGAGGGACTCTTTATGATGAACTCTTTCTTCCAGAAGCGGCCCCACAGGAAGTGGACCTGGTCGAGCCCCGACGGTTTGACAAAAAATGAGATTGACTTCATTATGACGACCAGACGACAACTGTTCAGTGATGTCTCAGTGATCGCGAGGGTGAAAACCGGCAGCGATCACCGAATGGTTAGAGGCACACTGAACCTAAATGTTAAGTTGGAGAGGTCTCGTCTAATGAAGTCAACGCTCCATCCCCCTCGTGCTCTGATCCAAAGTCCCGAAACCTTTCAGCTCGAGTTACAAAACCGTTTTTAGTGCCTAGAAGACTGCAGTGAAGTGGACGACATGAATGACAAGCTCGTGGAAACTGTCCGTGCGGTTGGAGCTAAGTTCTGCAAGACCCGCCGCAGAAGAACACAAAAACTCTCCGATCACACTCTTAATCTTATGTTAGACACAGAACTGGCAGCAAACAGGCAACTGAACAGACAGATCTCCAAATGCATGCGGCGGGACTTACGCAACTTCAATACAGCTTGTATTGAAGAAGCGATCGAGAGGAGCCAAGGCTCCAAAGTCTTTGCCAGAGATCTGTCTGCCAGAAAGAGCAAACTGTCAAAGCTGAAGACTAAGTGTGGCAGCATCGTTTCCGGGACACCTGAGATTTAGAGTCAGATTGAGAGTTTCTATGGGCAGCTGTACACGTCATCGTTGGAGTCACACGCAAGTGTGAGTAGCGATCAAAGAGCGAGTCTTATCCGACACTATTCCGAAGATACCCCGGACGTCAGTCTGAACGACATTAGAATGGCTCTCCAGCACCTTAAAAACGGCAGGGCCCTAGGTGAGGATGAAACTACAGCGGAGCTTTTGAAAACGGGTGGAAAACCAGTACTTGAAGTCCTTCAGAAGCTCTTTAATTCTGTCCTCCATGGTGGTGCTACTCCGGAGGCGTGGAGCAGAAGTGTGGTGGTCTTGTTCTTCAAGAAAGGCGAAAACGCTCTCTTGAAGAACTACAGACCGATTTCCTTTCTGAGCCGCGTCTACATGCTGTTTTCGAGAGTCATTACGAATCGTCTCGCACGCAGACTTGTCGACTTCTAGCCTCCCGAACAAGCCGGTTTCCGAAAAGGCTTTAGTACCATAGACCACAAACATACCCTGCGGCAGATTGTACAGAACACAGAGGAGTTTAATCTGCCACTTTGCCTTGCGTATGTGGACTATGAGAAAACCTTTGATGCCGTCGAAATTCGGGCGGTGCTGCAGTCCGTTCAGCGGTGTCAAGTTGAATGTCGGTATATCGAAGTGCTGAAGTGTTTGTACAGTAGAGCTACGATAGCTATCCGAGGACAGAATCAGAGTACGAAATCTTTCCAACTGCAGAGAGGTGTAAGACAGGGTGACGTTATAGCCCCGAAACTCTTCACCGCTGCATTGGACGACGTTTTGAAGCTACTGGACTGGAAAGGATGAAACAGAAACTTTTTTATTCAATATAGATTATAAATTATACTTATTGAAAGTCACTCTTTTGTATAATTACCACTGATTCGAAAAAAAATCTCTGTACTGTGAAGAACCAGCAAGAAACCCAGCGGGACTTTTTTTTAAATAACAACTTACAATCATGTATGTTACACAAATTAACAACACAACAAATTAGAAATAGCTTGGTAGCGGTTACCTCATTTCCAAGGGTTATTATCATCTATAAATTCTTTAATATTATAATAACCCTTTTTATACAAACTTATTTTAATAAAGTTTTTGAACTTTGAGCAGGTCAAATTTTGTATATTATTATCGGCTATAGCGGTATTAACATCAATGGCGAGTACATCACTCACCTTCCATTTGGCGACGATATAGGCCCTATGGCAGAATCGATGGAGGACCTAAGCACTATGCTTATTGACCTCAATAGTGTCTCCCAATGGATGGGTCTTAAGATAAACATGGACAAAACAAAAATCATGTTTAACGTCCATGTCACATCTATGCCGGTAGTTGTTGGGAGCACTAAGCTCGAAATTGTTGACGAGTATGTTTACCTAGGGCAAGTAGTCCGATTAGGTAAGTCCAACTTCGACCGAGAGGTCAATCGACGGATTTAACTCGGCTGGGCAGCTTTCGGGAAACTACGACACATCTTCTCGTTAGACATTCCTCAAAACCTGAAAACGAAACTGTACAACCAGTGCGTGTTGCCAGTGGTGACTTACGGATCTGAGTCGTGGTCCTTCACTGCTGGCCGTATGGGAAGCTCAAGGTCGCTCAGCGAGCTATGGAGAGGGCTATGCTCGGGGTTTATCTGCGGGATAAACTTAGAAATGAGGATATCCGCAATAGAACCAGAGTAACCGACATAGCCCAACGGATTAGTAAGCTGAAGTGGCAGTGGGCCGGCCATATAGCTCGACCAACCGACACCAGATTGAGAAGAAAGGTTCTCGAGTGGCAGCCTCGTACCGGTAGGCGAAGTGTAGGGTGACCCCCCACTAGATGGAGTGACGACTTGGTGCGACATGCAGGAAGTCGATGGATGCAGGTGGCTCAGGAGCGTGCTTTGTGGCATCCTTTTGGGGAGACCTATTTTCAGCAGTGGACTTGTGAAGGGCTGTAATGATAATGATGATGATGATTACTTTGGAGTACAAGGATGTGATAGCGATAGACCTGTAGTTGGATAGGTCTGAGTGGTCACCTTTTTTAGGGATCGGGTGCGCCAAAGATCGGGACTACGTCTAGGGAGTAGGAGTACAGGAAAAGACGTTAAAACCGGTGCCAACTGCGGAGCACACGTCTTCAGCACAATAGGTGGGACTACATCACGCCCACTCGACTTGTTGACGTCCAGGGAGAGGAGTGCTTTAGTCACCACAGATGATGGAATAAATAATTCCATTCCCTGAAGTACCATATCAGCGACAGAATCAGCAACAGCGTTGGGATCATCCGACGAGAAGCAAACCCCCCCCCCCCTCCCAAGGGTAGGATGCAAAAAAACCGCATCAAGTCCCAATCGGCCAACCTATACTGCCAAACACGGCGGCAAGCTGCACTGCTGGCACTGTGCTCCGGATCAGATAATGGTTCGAAGAGCCAAGAGGGGCATCGACGGAGACCTGATATCCATCCGTATGAAAGGTCAGCAGAAGATCCAACAGGGAAGGTACATGATCCTCCACATCTGGTATCTGCGTAGATAAAGTAACCAGTTGTATCAGACCATAGGCCAAGGCAAAGTCATAAACAGATCTACCCGCATCGGTTAAGCAAACCAAGCCATTCAGCGTGGTGGGCATTAAAATCACCGATTATCACGACCTCTGCGGATAGGATCTGTTGTAGCACAGAGTCTGCAGTCATTGGTAGATGAGTTGGTCTGTGTCGGCATTACCGCTATGGGACCTATAGGGGCATCCGTAAACGCGGGTCACTGTCTACGCGCAGCCATAGGATGGACAGGTTCGTACCTTCAAGACTGTCGAGGCATTGAAATCAAATATCCTCTCTGACGTACACGCAAACTCCAGCCCGGGGTACAAATGAGTGTTCTAATTTGTACCCCGGGTTGGAAAGATACGAAGTAAGCCTGCCTTCATAATATGTACAAAGAAGCCACTTGAGAACATTTAGATTTTCGTCCCCTTTGACTTAAACATTTTCGTATAGTAGGATTTCTTTTAAAGAATAAGTGTGACAGACTAGCCCACAGTCTTCTTCATCATCATTACAGCCTATCATAAGTCCACTGTTGAACATAGGCCTCCCCCAAGGAATGCTTCCACTTCGCCTACCGGTACGAGGCTGCCACTCGAGAACCTTTCTTCCTCATCGGTTGTCGGTTTTTCGGGCTATATGACCGGCCCACTGCCACTTCAGCTTACTAATCCGTTGGGCTATGTCGGTTACTCTGGTTCTACTGCGTATATCCTCATTTCTAAGCTCTCACGCAGAGAAACCCCGAGCATAGCCCTCTCCATAGCTCGCTGAGCGACCTTGAGCTTCCTCATACGGTCAGCAGTGAAGGACTATGTCTCAGATCCGTAAGTCATCACTATCAACACGTACTGGTTGTACAGTTTCGTTTTCAGGTTTTGAGGTATATCTAACGAGAAGATGTGTCGTAGTTTCCCGAACGCTGCCCAGCCGTGTTGAATCCGTCGATAGACCTCTCGGTCGAAGTTGGACTTACCTAATCGGACTATTTGTCCCAGGTAAACATACTCGTCAACAACTTCGAGCTTAGTGTTCCCAGCAACTACCGGCAAAGGTGTGACATGGACGTTAAACATGATTTCTGTTTTGCCCATGTTCATCTTAAGACCTATCCGTTGGGAGACACTATTGAGGTCATTGAGCATAGGGCTTAGGTCCTCCAGCGATTCTGCCATAAGGACTATATCGTCGGCAAATCGAAGGTGAGTGATGTACATGCCATTGATATTAATACCGTATCCTTTCCAGTCCAGTAGCTTGAAAACATCTTCCAATGCAGCGGTGAAGAGTTTTGGGGATCTTCTTACCTAGAGTAGTCTTCTTGATGGTAAGTAAATCCTGTTGCTCATAGACATCTACATCTATCCTCGAGAATAAAAATGCATATGCGTTGTCACCCCTGAGGACTAATATGGAATGCCTTGTCTTCAGTAAAAAGGGGTTTCCGGTTCACTACATTCACCATACGATACAGCAACATTAGGCTGCTCTTTTAGTCTGGTATTCTGTGAGAGCGTGGTCCTTCCCCAGTCGAGTCGTCCCATTATATAGGTTGGCTTTACGACGTATAAGTAAGAATGACAAATGAGTACACAGATATCTATGGATACTTACATTCCTCGATTAAGAATCAAAATGCAAATGGGTTGTCTTCGTTGAAGAGTAAGATGGAATGCCTCGTTACAAGTAAAAGGGCCTTGGGCTCTCTACACTCATCATACGAAACAGAGTCATTATGCTAAAATTTGATTCTATGCGAACGTGATCCTTCCCCGTCGGGGCCGACCCATACATGCTGCAGCTATAATACAGTTACTAAGCCATGCTTGCGCCTCCGGCGACTCTCAAGTACTCTCGGAAGTGGTCCACTGTACGACTGTAGGATTGAATGAATTTTTTTATTCAATATATTTAAGAAGAACATATTGAAAGTCCTTTGCTACTGGTTCGAGAATACCTGCCCTGGGAAGCGCCAGCATAAAGCCAGCGAGACCTTTTTGTAATATCACCTAATTTCCGAAATTACATGTTATCTATTCACTACCAGGGGTATTACCAATCATGTATTCTTTAATAGTGCAATTATCATTTTTCTACCATTAAATTAAAATGTATTTACGAATATAGTACATAATAGGTACTTCAATGTTTTCACGGCTTTAGTTTAATAAAAATATATAAAGGCCTGACTGTGCTGTGCACGACATACCTCAAGATCTGAAGTAGAAATAGGTGTTAAAGGCACAGGGACAATAACCACAAAACTAGACTCGATAACTGCACTGGTTGCGTTCCCGGGAGATGCCAGAACCGTTCGTATACGCTGATGATGACCACCGTGGTTTTAGCCGGTAGGAGTCCTGCATAACTTTTCCGTCGCCTCCGCAACGGAATGCATTAATGAGGATTTCCACAGCATAAAAAAAGACTCGCAGTGTAGAGGTGATTAAGGATATCCACTACCCCAACAGGCAGGAGGTGGGCAGCAGCATCTTCTTGATAACAGCAATAGTACTATATAAAATTGCGGTTGCCAACACGCTCGCCAAATGTAGCAACTATGGGAAACATCCCCCCATGATGAAAGTTACGAAGAGATAGACCCCATTCCCCGGCGGCCTCGCTATTCCTGGCTACGGTGGTGACTATGGTAACGGCTGGGCAGGGCGTGCTATGAATCTCTAGTGGAGGTTCAGTTGCCATCTAAGACGCCTCGATCTGACAACATACAACGTCGCACTCTGAGGACTGACGAGAAGATCTTGGAGCTGAAAGAAGAGATAGACAAGTTGCTCTGGGATATAATAGGATTATCTGAGGTCCGAAAAGAGGGGAAGGACACGGTAATCCTCGAATTCGGCCTCTTCTTCTATCACCGGGAGGGCGACCATCTGTCCCAAGGTGGTGTCGCATTTATTGTCCACAAGTCTCTCGTTAGCAACGTTGTGAATATTGTGAGTTTGTCGACGAGAGTTGCGTACCTTATACTCAGAATCACCAAATAATATTCGTTGAAGGTCATACAGATTTACGCGCCAACCTCGGCACAACCCAATGAGGAGGTGGAGTAAATGTATGGGGATATCTCTAAAGCCATGCAATCCTCCAAAATCCACATACAATGTTAATGGGAGACTTCAACGCAAAACTAGGCACAAAAGAGAGCAGTGAGCTGAAGGTAGGGAAATTTGGAATAGGGCAACGGAACCCAAGGGGCCAGCAGCTGGCCGAATTCATGGAGAAAGATGATGAACTCTTTCTTTCAGAAACGGCCAAACAGAAAGTGGGCCTGATCGAGCCGCGAAGGGTTCAAAAAAAAACGAGATTGACTTCATTATGACAACCAGACGACAACTGTTCAGTGATGTCTCAGTGATTGCGAGGTTGAAAACCGGCAGCGATCACCGAATGGTGTGAGGCATACTGAACTTAATCGTTAAGTTAGAGAGGTCTCGTCTAATGAAGTCAACGCTCCGTCCCCTAATCCAAAGTCCCGAAACCTTTCAGCTCGAGTTAAAAATCCGTTTATAGTGTCTAGAAGATTGCAATGAAGTGGACGATATGAATGACAAGCTCGTGGAAACTGCACATGCGGTCGGAGCTAAGTTCTGCAAGACCCGCCGCAGAAGAACACAAAAACTCTCCAAATACACTCTTAATTTTATGGCTGTTAGACGGAAAATGAAGCTGCAGTCTTCAACAGACTTGACAGTATACAGGTAACTGAACAGACAGATCTCCAAATGTATGCGGCGGGACTTAGGCAACTTCATTACAGCGCGCATTGAAGAAGCGATCGAGGGGAATCAAGGCTCCAAAGTATTTGCCAGAGATCTGTCTGCCAGAAAGAGCAAACGGTCAAAGCCGAAGACCTAGTGTGACAGCACCGTTTCTGAGACATGTGAGATTTTGAGTAGGATTGAGATTTTCTATGGGCAGCTGTACACGTCATCGTTGGAGCCACACGATTAGAATGGCTCTTCAGCACCTTAAAAATGGCATGACCCCAGGCGAGGATAAAATTACAGCGGGGCTTCTGAAAGCGGATGAAAAACCGGTACTTGAAGTCCTTCAGAAGCTATTTAATTCCGTACTCCATGTTGAGACTACTCCGGAAACGAGGAGAAGTGCGGTGGTTTTGTTCTTCAAGAAAGGCGACAATGCTCTCTTGAAGAACTACAAATTGGTTTCCCTTCTGAGCCGCGTCTACGTGCTGTTTTCGAGAGTCATTATGAATCGTCTCGCATGCAGACTCGACGACTTCCAGCCTCCCGAACAAGCCGGTTTCCGAAAAGGCTTTAGTACCATAGACCACTTACATACCCTTCGGCAAATGGTACAGAATACTGAAGAGTACAATCTGCCACTTTGACTTGCGACTTTGACGACCAAGTTGACTGTTAGTATATCGAAGTGCTGAAGTGTTTGTACAGTAGGGCTACGATGGCTATCGGAGTACAGAATCGGAGTATGAAACCTATCCAACTGCAAAGGGGTGTAAGAGCGTGATGTTGTATTCCCAAACTCTTCATCGCTGCATTGGAAGACGTTTTCATGCTAATGGACTGGAAAGTATACGATATTAACATCACTGGCCAGTACATCACTTACCTTTGAATTGCCGACGATATAATTCTTATGGCAGCATCGCTGGATGACCTAAATACTATGCTCAATAACATCAACAGTGTCTCTCAACGGATAGGTCTTAAGATGAACATGGACAAAATAACAACTACATGGACCGTGCTTTGTGGCATTTCTTGGGGGAGGCCTATGTTCAACAGTGGACTTGTGAAGAGCTGTAATGATGATGATGATGAAAAAAAAAAGACCCGAAATGTAATATAAACCGCGATCGCAGTGTTGCCGATGATGTCACGACTTCCGTGTACATGGAAGTTTTGTTAGCGGTATTCCGGAATCAGCCATCTTAATTTTCTAAAACGTAATATATAATAGAAAACTGTCAAAATTAACGAGAATGGCATATCCCAACAAAAATCAAACTTCACCATATCAAACTTTATCAACACAACATGATTACATGATCTAGACTCAAGTTTCACATTGCGAAGTTTAAGCTAACACTCAAGATTCCTTCTACAGGCTAAGTCCCGTGACTCATGACTTACCGTTAATTTTTATTTTTATATGTTTCTATTAGCATCTACGATTGTAGAAAGTCAACATAGCTAACCCCACTGAGCGGATCAGCAATGGACCTGATCGGCGGAAGTGAAGAGTAATCATCGGCAAATCTTCGCGCGGCTTCTAACAATTTGTGTTAGGACTAAAGTAGAATCAGCGGTCAGATGACATGCAGCATCCAAGTACGCTTAAGTATTAGGAAATGGGGTAAGTTAAAATAATACGCGAACACTGATTATTACTCCATTTATTAAACATAGAAACATTTTTTCTCATACGAACAATAAGATGAACACAAAAACATAAAATATTCTAAAACCAATTCTCACTGATGACTACCAAAAAAGAATTAAGCATATTCGACTTTACGAGTTATTAAATATGCGAAAATAATCCTAAGGCGATCTAAACATCAAATATACATATTCAAAAAGAAGTTTTTTTTGTAGATTGGATTCTTTTTGTGTTAATTTATAAGAAGATTAAAACATTAACTTAATCCAGAGAAATAATCTATAAAAGAACTGGCAATATATTTCTATTAAAAACCAAAAACTTATATTACCATTTTTGCCGATCTTGCGGGTAACGTGGAATAGACAGTGACTTATTAATAAATCTGACAACATCGTGACAACGTTTTTCATCTGTCATTAGATGGCAGGACTCCATTCATGCCCAAGATTACGTGTGGGTAGGTACTACCTATGGAGTGTCTACACTCCATAGTACTACCCTCTTACTTATTACAGACGTCAAATAGCACAGATGTATTCCGGTCTGATGTATATGTAGCCAGTAAAGTTAGTGTGTGTGAGGCCTTTCATCTTAGTGTTCTGAGGGGATAATGCATCTGTAGCATTTTTGGTTAAATTTGGCTGCATGTGTTCATGGACTGTACACACTTACCATCATCTGAACTGTAATTTCGTTCGTCACTTCAGTTTTATAATAAAATAGTGCAATGCACTTGGTTTTGCATGTGTTCATGGGCGACGGGCGACACTTATCATCAGGTGGACCGCATGCTCGTTTGGGCTATAGACAAAAATAACTAAATCCAAATTTAACACAAATTTTACAAGTTTATTGGTTATTTATTCACAAAATACGCGGATCATAAGTAAAAAATAACTTAATTTTATTTATTGCTAATAAAAAACGTTGTAGTACATAAACTGTAAATTATAGACGTACCTACTAAATGTCAAAGTCTCATTCTAAACAATTAAAATGAAATTAATTTTCTTTATTAGAAATAAATATGTAAAGAGTACAGACAAAATATATTTAAATAAGTTTATTTCACATTGTTATTTTATTTAAAGGCAGAGCTATTTCAAACAATAATATACTCTGTGCGATAATAAAAATAATAATGGGCCATGTAATAAATTATTTTAACACATGATACAAAATGGAAAGTACTGGTTTAAAAAAATAATTTTCATCAGTTTCTTTCTCTTGCTTTGTTACATGTAATTTTTCACACAATCGTGTATTGTAATGAATTCGAAGTAAGAAAATACGGGATTATAATGCATTTCCTTAACAATCTTTATTTATATTTCACATTGGCTGTTTTTTTTAATAATTTTATTGTCCGGTGCTATTTATTGAAGTGTGTTTACTGGCTGAAGAAACCAACATACGAAAATATAAATTATAGGAGCCAGATCGTGGGGTTTTTTTTATAGAATAAGGATGACTAATGAGCATAGTCTACCTGATGGTGAATAGACATCTACTATTCTACATTAAAAATCAAGATGCAGATGCGTAGTCACCACCCAGTAAAAAGCTAAAAAGTTTCTTCGGATTTCTACACTCACCATACGAAAAGTAAAGGAAGATTTTAATGTGTAATATGTTCAAATTTTTCTAAGGTAAAATAATCAATTTTATCCAATCAATGTAGTACATAGATATCTATGGTTTTGTGATTCACTTTTGATTTCCTGCTGCCATTTAACACTTGATTTACTGCGTGCTTGAAACAGATCAGATAAGAAATTGTATTTTCAGACATCCTACAGATAATACGCTTGCGTGAAACTAAGAGTTTTTATAGACATTCATTATTGTGCCCATTTTCAAAAATGGCGGTTATGTTATTTGAAAAATAAGAACCCCACCGCAAAAGCGTTTATAAAAATCTACAAAAGTTTATAAATACCTTGTGTAGTATATTATATATGAACAGAAAGAAGACCAAAAACCAAAGTCAGTGACACAACAGGTGCTTGACTCGTACCGAGACTTTATCAAAGAGCATAATATGTACAGTAACTATACCAATTTTCTTGTGATAAATACAGACTTCTATTATGGACTGCGGATGCGTCTCCAATGTGAAAGTAAAGTGAAGCCTTTATACGTCCCACTGCTGAGCCGCAAGCCACAATGCTCCTCGGATTTCTGAGAAGATGGCACGAAAATGCCAGGCTTTCTCAATGCGTGATGGCGAACTTAATATGTCTGTCGAATATATTTCTTTTTCATTTCTCAGCGCCCGTGAGTTATCACGGCTCTTTCCAATGTGAGACAAACTATAAATATCTTACATGCGTCAGTAAACGCAAGTAAAAACGCCAAATAAATACTTCTTATCTATACTTAATCCTATATGCTCCTAAACTTATTAAGTACTACACTACCTTTCGACTTGGATTCTTGATACATTTAACATCAAACTATTTCTATCTTATATAATAACTTCAATCAATGGTTCATCGACACACGCAAACAGGAACTAGGTAAAGCAATTTTTTATTATTATTTGTAGGATTTAGTACTTATTCATATTTTAAATAAAGATCGTTTTTAAGCCAAACTAGTTCCCGTAATGAAATCATATTATGGAATACAGCTGCAAGGACTGAACTTGAATGTGAACGAGTAAAAAAAAGAGAAACTTTTTTAAAATTTGCGAGGGTAGGAGAAATCTTTAGAAACGAAAGAATGTAATAATATGCATATGATATTATATTAAAATTAAATGAAAAATGAATGGACGTAGTGACGCAAAAAGGACACAACCCACAAAAAGTTACAATTTAGTTTTTTTTTCTACATTTAGTGACGTTTTAATTTTGTATCGGTATTTAGTGATAATGGCTGATTTCAATCTGTTTACATTTTTGTTATCGTCTGCGATTTTAGCTGAAATTACTATGAAAGTATGGCTTCTAAGGTGCTTTTTTTTGTTTTTTGTATGCTTGAACGAGTATTTCTTATTTTTTACCCTAATGTGGGTTGAATCTTTTCGTGTTACTACGTATATGATTATACTACGTAACTATTTTACATCGTTGCTGTCGTAAAAGGCGACTATGTGAATGCCCTTAAAACACAAGGACCGTTAATTAATCGGTAAATCATTCCCAATTTTTAATTAAACTGTAAATAAATAAGCACACATTTTCAAACACGCTTTCACCATTTTTCTATTCTAAATACGATATAATTTTTTTTTAATTTCTCTTTTATTTTATTACTATTATTATATATTTTAATATATAGGAAGACTGCAATTTTAGGGATTTTGTTGCAATTACGGGGACACTGTTCGATTATGAAACCTAAATTAGTTATATCGTGTGCATATTCCCAGTTTTTACCTCTGAACGTCATATACGAGTATAACTTCTTGTCTAACGTCAGGTCAAGTAGGTACATCTTAGACTGCATTCTCATCTTATTGTAGCACTGTGTCCCCTAGTTTTCTTAGTGAGTATTTGTGACAAATGGACTCAAGGTTGTATTAGAGTTGTAATATTCGAAATCACTTTATGAATTCCACGACAATACCAAATGTACGCTCAATATCAAGTTATTAAAAATTCAATATGTCGTCGCGTGGTGGTGAAGTAAGCCATGACCTCACTTACATGCAAATACTTCTATGTATCCCACTAGACGGTCACTACGGTACTAAGACATTACGCGCTAAGTTACGGTCAATTCTCCGTAACTCCTACAGTCGACTGCGAGCGGCCGAGTAAACTAGTTCCATTTTTTGTATACCGTGAACGTTGTTTTCGACAATCTAACAATGACTTTGTTTAATGTGACTAATTCTTAATAATATGTTCTTATTATTTATTTACTACGCACTTTGTCAACGTGATTTGAAGTTTATTTTATATAAGTATGTTAATTTACATCGTATTTGCCTAAAAACAGTAACTGGCGTAAATGATACTACACTTGCGTGGCATATTGGTTGTGCCAGCTTCCGCCCCGCGCCCGCGCCCGCTACTGCGCTCCCTTACGCGATCCACAGTTGTGACACAATTTTTGCTCTCAATTGCCGTGCAGTAGGTATACATAGAAGTTTTTATTTCCATGGGTGTGGAAAGAGGTGAATATGAGGTATTCCAGAAAAATCTTATGGCTTAAAGACGAAGGATAATAATCTCGTTTACGTCATATGTGGAACACCGAAACCGGCGAACATCTGGTACTGCAGTCGTCGAAACTTCCTTATAACGGGAGGAAGATCTCCAGCAGTGGACCATTAACGGTATGGTGATGAAGACGAGTACGATTTATTCGCAACAATTCGGACCGACGAGAGTCCATTACATTTTTGTTAGTATCATCATCATTTCAGCCCTTCACAAGTCACAAGTCCACAGCTGAATTTAAAACTCTCCCAAGAAATGCCACAAAGCCTACGGTCCTAAGCTGCCTGCATCGTTCGACTCCCTGCACCTCTAACCAGGTCGTCACTTCATTTAGTGGGGAGCCGCTCTACACTTCGCTTACTACATGGCTGCCACTCGAGAACCTTTCTTCTCCATCGGTTGTCGGTTCGTCAATCTATTACCACTTTGTTAGGTATAATTTAGTAATGTAATTTAGAACTATGTATATTACTGAATGTATAATTTAACATTTTGCACTACCCTAAAATTACATTTTAAGTAACTTAACCTTTAAGTTATAAGTATAATAATCTGAATTTATAAACCCCCCTTATTTATAAACTATGTTTTACAAAGTAGGAAATATGTAATTAAATTTCGAACTGAAAGTTGGTTTTTAAATGGGTACGGTTACTTAGATAAATATACGGGGATATATATATTTATTACCACATTACACTACTTTCGTAAATAAATATATTTTCAAAGACGATTAGAATACCTTGCACTTGGTACTGCGGAAGTATAGCGAATTACGTGTTAATTAGAATTATTAAGCCTTATTTTAAATGCCTACACTATTTTGAATAAATGTCTAATACTTGACTATATCTAAATGCAATATGATACCAGAACCGATGCAATATTTTAGATGAACAAGTTCATTAATTAATATCGATAATTATGACATTTATTATAGTAGTAGACAGTAACAGGCATCTAATAATATATAAAGTATATTATAAAGAAGTCGGCATTACAGAATTACATCATGCATATTAGAATAGTACTATTATTTATTCTGTGATGTTAGACATATGAAAACTTATGGAGATTGTGTAATTACACGAACAATTTTTTTTTCTAATTATTATAAGCCAGTGTTTCACCACAGTCCCACCTGATGGTAAGTGGTGATGAAGCCCTAGATGGTACTAATCTTGCCTTTGAAGATGTTAAGACGATTGATTTTAATATACAATAAAGAGCAGTTCTTTTTTATATAGGATAAGGGTGACAAACGAGCACACAGTCCACCTGATGTTAAGTGGTTGCTGCGACCCATAGACATCTACATCTATCCTCTATTACAAATCAAAATGCAGATGCGTTGTCACCCGTGAGGACTAAGATGGAATGCCTCATTTCCAGTAAAATGGGGCCTCCGGCCACCTGCACTCACCAAGCAAAACGCAGAGGTAAACCTCTGCTTCACGCTGGTATTCTGTGAGGTCGTGGTACCACCCCGGTTCGAGCCGGGCCATCCGTGCGACAGCAAAAGCAGCCGCGTGGCTCTACCACTGTTATAAGTAAGTAGTGTAAGTTCATACTCGCATGTGTGTATTTGTATGATGTAAATACATATTCCGCCGTCCGATCTGAAACAACGTTTTTTATAAGGGTGACAACCCTTATTCTATAAGAAAAAAAAACAGTACTACTTTCAGTTTACACATAGAGTCACGCAGTCGGCTCGACTGAGGTATGCAACTGAATATTGTGTAATGTAATTTTTTTTATTTTTTTTTGTGACATAAACATTTACACATTAATGTAATACAAGACAATTTATACTAGGAATACTTAACGTGTAACCCACACCAATGCCCAAAAAATGCTTAGTCTTATATTTAACACAAATGCCCAGTTTGTGAATGTGTATGAAACTGTGCTAATTAATGTCCTGTAGACCGTATTTCGGTCACAACGACCCGTCTGAACGGAGATTAGCCATCTGCGCACATTTGCGGTTTACATTTCGGTTTGTAGTGTATGTAACTATTTACACGAAACAATCCATCAGTGGTTGCTCTTTAATTATTAACACATTTTTTAACTCTCTTCAATTTAATTAACATAAAAAAAATATATCAGAAATAAATATTAAGCTTTATATTTGACTAACAAATTAACTTTCCGCCATATGAAATCTGTCAATTATTTCATCTCATACAAAGTAGCGCCGCCCTGGTTGTAGAAAAAGTTATGGATCATTACACTATAAAGACGATAATCCTTATTATCCAATATTGAATTTCTACAACAATATTGTAGAGCAGTTCTGTAGTTTAATAGATATTTTCCTACACAACGAAGTTTATAGGTTATCTAAACATTGTTTAAAACATCGATATTTCCATTAATTAATTTCCTCTCGATCGGTATACATACCCGGAGGCTATCTTAATTATTCAAGCAAAGAATGAATTTTTAATTGATATAAAATCTCTTTCTTGAGCATTACAGCAATAGTTTGCTCAAACGTGAGACTTTGGAATCATTATGTACTTATATCACAACGACTTCTAAAGTTAAATGTGGTGTTATTTTCATAAACATAACATAACTACATAAACACTCCTGCCTGTCACCCAAAGGAGTAGACAGAGACTACGGACTTTCATTTGGCACGATCCTGACACACTTCTCTCGCCTCCTTTACATCCATCTAACTACGCATATACGCTCGTCGGTTAAGGGTACTTCTAATCTGGCCCGTTTTCAATATATCGCCAATTTAGTCGATAAACTTTCGTCTTGGGCGTCCCTTGCCGACTCTGCCGTTCGCTGATTTGTTTTGTCACTCTTTCCTCGTTCATTCTTTCTACATGACTAAACCACCGAAGCATTCCTTTCTTAATCCTGGTCACAACATCATCTTGCAAACAACACCTTTCCGTTATCACACAATTTCTCACCCAGTAATTCAGATTTAGCCCTAACATACTCTTTATTGACAGCATTTATTTTTTTATAGGATAGGGTGACAAAGGAGCATTCAGTCCATTTGATGGTAAGTGCTTGCTGTGACCTATAGACATCTACTCTCAATAAAGAATCAAAATGCAGATGCGTTATCATCCGCGAGGACTAAGATGCCTCGAATGCCTCGTTTCCAGTAAAAAGGGTCTCCAGTTCTCTTCTCTCCATACGAAACACAGCAGCGTTAAGCTGCTATTTTACGTTGGTATTCTGTAAGAGCGTGGGCCTTCCCCAGGAGAGTCGACTCACTCGTGCTGCAACTATAGTACTAATATAGCTGTAGCATGGCTCTACCACGTATAAAGCACCCAGCATTAATTCTACTCTCCTGCTTCTTCTTCCACTCCCAATAAACATAATTATGTTAATATTAGTGTTATTAAATACAGATAGTTCTTAAATAACATATTCATCGAAAGAACCCTTCTTAGTTTTGAGATAAAACAGAAATATGGTGAACTTTTTAAAAAAAAGAGTGATGTTTCAGAAATATAAATTGTATTTCCCTTTAATAATGCTTACAAATTATTCAAATATAATAAACAAACAGATAAACTTACAGCTGTCTCTTGCGAACCTAGTGATATAAATTAGGTAAATACTTCTTTCAAATATACACGGACACTAGTTAAGTGACTATTATAATTATGGAACTTTATTCTAAATAGTTTCAGTTTACAAACATGTTGGAAAACCAATTAGATAAATTTAGTACTATTTTATAGTACTATTTATTTTTTATTAATTTGAGACTCTCCCATTCATTTCAATCTGTTGCAACTAGGATTTGGGTCTAGAGAAAAATATGTAAGTTATCAAACGTACTGTCGATATTAGACTGAATATCCTTCAAAATTGAATGTGTATATTAATGTAAATATAATTAGCCAGATTCTCAAACGTTGGAGTGACTTTTAATTGAAAATGCTTCCTTGGGGGATACGAGTATGTTGCAGGTGTAAGCCTTAATAATCATTAAGTTTACAGTTTATACGTAACTTAGTGTTATGCTGTTTTGCCAGTCACAAAGTTGAGCTCTTTTCAATTACTTGTTACTTTGGCCTTTAAAAGGACTTTGGTGCCCATAAACTAACTTATTATTAAAAAAACTACTAATTAATTCATTATGACTATGTTTGATTTTCGAAATCAATAAAATATTGTCAACAGAGTATAGCTTAAAACATAGACTTAGAAAGTATATTTTATGTCTATAATTTAAAACATAGACTTAGAATATACTACACCAGTATAATTTAAGTCTATGGTTTAAAATAATTTATGACAGTTCCCTTACATATATAAATAAGAAATTTAAGTGGACCAAAGTTTCATATAAATTGATTTAATCAAAGTTAATTTTAATATATTATGAAAATATAATAAATACAGTTAAGATTTGTAAAAGGTTATCAAAATAAGAGGATTTAACTTTCTTAAATGGAAAACATCTTTCAAGAGATCTACAAAAGAGTTAATTAATAAGTCTATTTGATATTTTAAAAGTAGTTTTTATTTTTTAAAAACATTGATATAAAAATTTAAACGCTAAATATTTAGTACATCCTACTTTATTTACTTGTTGAAGATACGATTAGATACATTCTTAACTAAGCCGTCTAACCGATGCATTTAACGTTCCATTTTTAAACGATTCCAGTTTAAGTATCGTTTTAATTTGAAATAATTGTAGCAGCATTTTAAATACTATTGTTAATATAATCAAAACTACCGACATATAGCACTTTAAAATTTATTAAATTTATAGGTTTTAAAAAAATATTTTTGAAAAGAATTTGTTAAGATTTGTTATTCAGATTTGTGACAGATATTATACCCAGTTTGAATAGCCCCACCCTCCTTCACAGGAATGCTGTTTGATGTGTTACAAATACAAACTTAGTAATATCTTCTCATACAGATCTTGGTTACTTACATAAAGATAAATATTTTGATTTTTATGGGGTAGGTAATATCTGGACTGTGTTTAGTCCATATAAACTTATTTTTCTGTTTTCTCCCTGGATAATGATATAAGCACAAATATTTTAATGTGATTTTTACCATGAATTAATTATTTTAAAGACTAGGCCTATTTTAAAAACTAGGGCCGTTATTCGACAAAGTAAACAAATTTAACGGACATTAAAAATTCATGCGGGCATAAACACAATTCTTCTTATATTGTTAGTGAAAAATGTAATCAATCTAGTTTTATGTATAGATATTAAATATTTTCATAGGTTTCTCGAGGGGTGGTCGTCTCTCTAGGTTGCCTGGGACCGTCTTTCTCGCATAGCCAGACAGTAAAAACAATTTAAAGAAATTTTAAGTGTAGGACTTATAATTTCTCTGACTCCTACGTTACGTTATCTGTTACGATTAATTTCATTATATATGAAGCGTATCTAAGAACTAATTCTAATGTGAACTATTCATTGGGTAGCGTACATCGCCATAGAAATGACACACACACACACACACATATATATATATATATATATATATATATATATATATATATATATATATATATATATATATATATATATATATATAAAGCATCGATGGTTGTTGGAAGTAAAGGAGAATATGTCAATGTTTTTCTGACAGACTGATGTTGGAAAATTTCACAATCCTCCTGTCCAGATATTTTGAGTTTTTTGTCCATTAAATTACAATTGACCTACAGGCCATGATGCTAAGTGATGGTAAGTAGCTTCTGTAGCCCATAAACACCTGCAGCCAACTCCAGACTAAGAAGGTTACAGATACGTGCTCACCTCCTGGTGTCAAGCCTGTAATCACGCTAGCTCTTTATACTCCAGAAAGCACTCCCATTGGTCGACAGAAATAGGTAAGGAACTGGTGACCCACCCAGATCGATCCCTAGCATTAAATGGTGTCTTACTTCAAGTAAATTTAAACTTAATTTCCCTACAATGCTTTTAAGTGCAATGAATGCAAATTTTATTTGTAATATTACATTAAATTTTATTTTCTTAAATGTAGTATAATAGTATATTAAATTATAAAAGTAATAAAACACAATAAACTTTTATAAGCAACATTAAAACAAATAAAAAGTAATAGTAGAAGTAGATATATAATTTTTAAGTTTCTTCCACTTTCACAATTTTTGCATGAGACCTGTAACATTTAACATTTACACGGTTATATGTTAAAACAATATTACTACTTAAATAATGTATATATCATAACATCACTTGACTCGTATAAATTAAGAAATTTTATTTTAATATAAGATAGGTATACATATAAGTAAGTATACGAAGCATGCAACGCGATCTCAACAGTAGTTTAAGACATTAAAATTAATTTTTAGGTTCAAACTTTTTAACCCAAAGTACCTACTACTATTTATTATTTACCCTAAAGGTAAAGTTGGCAAGTGTCTGGAATATTTTTATACCATTTAGGAAATTAGAAAAAGGGAGAATAATCTCTAAGAGTTTAATCTGATTTTGGCACTCTTCGTAGAGTTTGACATTAGTGTTTTGAGAGAAACGAACTTAAATTAATTTGTTTGAGGGTTGAGTAGTTTAGTTTTGCTATTTGGCGATACATAGCAGTTATGAAATGAAATGATAACTCTTTATTTTTAGACTCAAGAAAATAAAAATTTCGTTTGGTCATAGTCAACATGTTTTATAATCTGCTATAGTTTTAAAATGAGGTTCCTTTGTCCGGAGAAGGAACGTAAGGCGTTGGCGTTTGCCGATGCCTGGACTTTAATAGTATACGCACAGATTTAATAAACCTAGCAAGCTAACAGCATAGCAAAGTGGCGAAGCAATCAGCTTTGTAGCGGTTTCTAACGGTTGTCGTTGAGCAATCAGTTTCAAAATAGGAGGTTCAGATGCCTGGGTGATCAGTAATCGATTGCTGAAAACAGAATTTGAAAATTCGAAACCGTTCTCAAGATAATCATGGGACAGACGGACAGACGGACGGACAGACGGACAGACGGACAGACGGACAGACATCGTGAAATCAATAAGTGACTTCGCAAGCTTCGCCACTTAATAATGTTACTACGTAAGTAATGTCTTTGTGATGATATGAATATAGTCATAAACACACATCTATTAACTAAGAGATATTTTAGTTAGGAAAGGTTGACTATATCTAAACACAATAGACAAAATTATTTTGCATTTATTTATAATATAGAATATTCGGCACTACCATTTTAAGATATTTAATGTTCCTGTATCATAGATATATATATATATATAGATACATACTGTTAATTATATAATTTGTCAAGTTTAATTATTGAAACTTGGCGATTACTTCGTGTACACTTCTTAAGGATACGAAACGCGTTATTCACTGTTACAATGACAACGGTTTTAGTATATTCTTGATCATAAATGCACACAACTATGCTATAATCAGTATTATTATTATATTTACGCATTTAGGTTACATTTGCCGTTACAATAGTTAGAAAATACAAGTCTTACTTAAAACTACACATTCAATAAATATTTTGCGATGTTTATTTTAATTTAGTTTATAGGTTTTATAATATAATACTTAATTGTAAGTGCAAATTCATATGCTCCGTGGTGTAACCGTATCGTATGTGGGCCGTGCCGCCATATTTTAGCGTTTAGCGGGAACATTTTGAAAAAGAAAAGCCAGTATTCCTTCTCAAAGTATAACGAATTCCGCAGTCTTCTAAGTTTTGTAAATTAAGATAACCTTCACATGCACTTGTCAAGGAGTAGAGATTACTATAAAAATACATTTATAAAAAAATACATTTATTTAAATAGTGCATGACAGACGATTAAAGTCCTGTGCGCATATAAGATATAGGTAAGTCAGCCAATGAGTACGCAAATAATGTATATATATATATATATATATATATATATATATATATATATATATATATATATATATGTATATATAAATATGTGGAGGATGATCTAAGAACTTTTCGTAATGACTTACTTAGTTATTTCTCATATGTTTTACTAGCTATGCCGCCCATACGTTATGGTGTTTTTTTTAAAAGTATATAAATTACGCGCGTATTCGAATTTTAAAACAATCGGTGAAAAATTTCGGACGCATAAATTAATGAATATTTATATTTTTTAAGAACCTTTTTCCGAGAGTATGTATAATATATTATGAAGTGTCATTAGATTCGTCTTAATTGTGGGAGTGAGATAGGCTGTACAATATGTATATATTGCATGTGTAAATAGAAAAAAGGGAGAGCAAGGTTTGTTTTAGTAAACTTTTTAATGCAGCCGGATTTTTTACCGACTTCAAAAAAGAGAAGGTACCTAATCAATTCAACTGCATGATTTTTTTTAATGTGTGTTAACTCATAACTTCTTTCTGGGTGAACCGATATCGATAGTTCCTTTTTTATTTGAAAGCTGCTGCGTCACAGGTGGTCCCATATAAATTTGATCAAGGTCTCACCGATAGTTTTTGAGTTATTCTTGCCTAACTGTGGAATTACTTAAAAACAAAAACAAATAATTTTCCGGAACCCTGAGGTTCCATGGAATCTAAGTGTTCCACCTAAAGGTACTATGTTAAGAATCTCTGTTTTATTAGGTACGTAATCCCGTCTCTCTACTGAAACTGTTTCTTACTCCAGGTGATCGAATAGTGTGTGTGGTAACAGAAATGGATTATGCATGGCACCGGTGAACAGTACTCGATGTGTGTTTGTAGAACTTGAAAACATAGTATAATTAGTATAACTTATAAGCCATTCCACTAAGACCGTACCTTCATTTGGAGTTGCCAGCTACGGCCACTTATCGCGAGGTGGATTACATGCTGATATATTTCTTATCGTTCTATTTCAAGAAGTTCTGTTGTTTTTTTGCGAGCAACTATGCGAGTCCCGCAAGAGCAGTATCACTGCGACTGGTATACAAATTCACGCGGATATAAAACCTAATCGCGTCGTTATTACGGCATATTATGTAGCGATATTTAATAAACACTATTTTAGATAAAGTTCAAAGTCAGGACCCGTACAGGCTGTTACATATTTAATTAAATTTTTTTCAGGTGCACGCATCTAATAATCCAGATAACTCTACTATTGATCTCCACTACTGACGAGAAGGAGAAGCAAGGGAAAGCTTAGATTTGTTTTTGGATGCGCACATACAGAAATTGCGAGAAATACAGCATAGAAGCAATTTAAAACATCACACTTTATTCTTTATAACTGGACGCGGCTTACACAGCAATGGTAGGCCCAGACTGAAACCTGCTGTCAAGAAAAGACTACAGGAAAGGAATTTAACGTAAGTTCTTGCTAATATCACTGTCAGTGTCAGTTTCAGGCTAATTACATCAGATATATTATTACATTTTGCGTTTATCCCCACTCATTTTGTATTTCAAAACAACGAATATTATAAAGAAGTTAATACACAAAATAAAAACAAACATAACGATTAAAACTTCAAACCTCGCAAACAACTCGACCTTGTCGCCTGTTGACGACTATTTTTGCCACCCTAACACGAGAAAAGCGAGTGAACATGATATAACCTTTTACATCGTTCCATAATAGAGCTATATTTATTTGTCGGGTGTTACAATTGTTCATCCATCTTTCTGCTACTCGCGTATGTAGTTATTCCAAGCGTAGCTATAATTTAGAATGCACGGAAAAACGATACACGAATTAACTCGAGATTTAAATTGTGAAATATCTAATGACCTCAATTTATACTCGATTAAATGTAATCCCTGATATATTTAATCGAATATAAATTGTGGTTTGATTGAATCCACCCTAAAGTGATTATAAGTAAATATTGCAGTTACTTTGTTTGCGATATAACGATAATGATTTTTTTATGATAGTGCTTTGTTTCTTTTCAACTTTAGCAAAACGAATCCTGGCCTGCTCGCAGTTTAGAGTGCCTCCACTCTAGCTGCAAGGAGGCCAGGGTTCGATTAAATATACCAGGGATTATTAATCGAGTATAAATTGAGGTTATTAGCCATTCCACAATTTAAATCTCGAGTAAAATCGTGTATAGTTTCTCCGTGCAATCTAAATTATAGCTACGCTTGGAATAACTACATACGCGAGTAGCAGAAAGATGGATGAACAATTGTAACACCCGACAAATAAATATAGTTCTATTATGGAACGATGTAAAAGGTTATATCATGTTCACTCGCTTTTCTCGTGTTAGGGTGGCAAAAATAGTCGTCAACAGGCGACGAGGTCGAGTTGTTTGCGAGGTTTGAAGTTTTAATCGTTATGTTTGTTTTTATTTTGTGTATTAACTTCTTTATAATATTCGTTGTTTTGAAATACAAAACGAGTGGGGACAAAAGCCAAATATAATAATATATCTGATGTAATTAGCCTGAAACTGACACTGACAGTGATATTAGCAAGAACTTACGCTAAATTCCTTTCCTGTAGTCTTTTCTTGACAGCAGGTTTCAGTGTGGGCCTAACCATTGCTGTTTAAGCCGCGTCCAGTCATAAAGAATAAAGTGTGATGTTTTAAATTGCTTCTGTGCTGTATTTCTCGCAGTTTCTGTATGTGAGCATCCAGGAACAAATCTAAGCTTTCCCTTGCTTCTCCTTCCCGTCAGTAGTGGAGGTCGATAGTAGAGTTATCTAGATTGTTAGATGCGTGCACCTGAAAACATTTAAATTAAAAATGTAATAGCCTGTACGAGTCCTGACTTTGAACTTTATTTAAAATAGTGTTTATCAAACATCGCTACATGATATGCCGTAATAGAGATGCGATTAGGTTTTATGTAACATATTTACTAACAACTATGGACATTCTTTTTTTGTCCGAAATAAATGAATTACTATTATTATTATCATCTATATCCGCGTGGATTTGTATACCAGTCGCAGTGATACTGCTCTTGCGGGACTTGCATAGTAGCTCGCAAAAAAACAACAGAACTTCGTGATATAGAATGATAAGAAACATATCGGTTTGTAGTCTACCTCGCAATTAGTGGCCGCAGCAGGCAACTCCAAATGAAGGTAATCCATCTCCTGGAGTAAGGAACAGTTTCAGTAGAGCGACGGGATTACATAATAAAACAGAGCTTCTTAAAGTGATAAACTCAGGTTCCGCGAAACTCAGGGTTCCAGGGAACTAGGGTTCCAGAAAATTATTTATTTTCGTTTTTAAATAATTCCAGAGTAAGGCTCAAATATTATTTTTAATAGTCCAAAATATGTGATGGGAAGTACCTATTACTGTTATGGCACGTACGTACGTTACGTAGGTAGTTAACGAAGACTATTAAAAATAATATTTGCCCTGTGTAATTATTTAAAAACAAAAATATATAATTTTACGGAACCCTGAAGTTCGGTTGCGGGATCTAAGGGTTCCACCTAAGGGTACCACTTTAAGAATCTCTGCTTTATTATGTAATCCCGTCGCTCTACTGAAACTGTTTCTTAATCCTGGAGATCGAATAGTGTGTGTGGTAATACATGGATTATGCATGGCACAGGTGAACAGTACTCGATGTGTGTTTGTACAACATGAAAACATAGTATAATTATTATAACTCATAAGCCATTCCACTAAGACCGCACATTAATTTGGAGTTGCCAGCTACGGCCACTTATCGCAAGGTAGATTACATGCCGATATGTTTCTTATCATTCTATATCAAGAAGTTCTGTTGTTGTTTTTTTGCGAGCAACTATGCGAGTCCCGCAAGAGCAGTATCACTGCGACTGGTATACAAATTCACGCGGATATAAAACCTAATCGCATCTCTATTACGGCATATTATGTAGGGATATTTGATAAATACCATTCTAGACAAAGTTCAAAGTCAGGACCCGTACAGGCTGTTACATATTTAATTTAAATTTAATCGGGTGCAAGCATCAAATAATCCCGATAATTCTACAGTAGCTCCACTACTTACAAGTAAAAGTAAGAAAAAGCATAGATTTGTTCCTAAATGCTCACATACGGAAAATTCGAGAAATACAGCACAGGAGCAATTTAAAAATATCAGACTTTATTCTGTGTAACTGGACACGGTTACACAGCAGTGGTAGGCCCAGACTGAAACCTGCTATCAAGAAGAGACTACAGGAAAGGAATTTAACGCAAGTTCTTGCTAACATCAATGTTTAACTTAATTGAAGCTGAATGGAAGAAACATTGCCAAGTAAATTTATAATTTCTTATTATTCTTAACACTGGAAAAGTACAACCGTACGAGTCCATTACCACAGAAAATAATACTTCGAAGGAAAAATCAGGCAAGCGTCTTAAAGGTCTTATTCACGGTCCATCTTGATGTCCGTCCTGCCGAGGTCATGCATGACACACGATGCGAAACGATGTTATATCGATGTTGTATATAACGTTTAGTAGGCTTGACGTACGTCAAGCCTATTCATTGTCGTGTTTCGTCGTGCGTCGTGCATAATCTTGGCGGGATGTACAGCAAGGTGGACCGTGATGTGTATAAGTCGTTTTAGACCGTAAATAATTGCACAAATTTCCCGCGAATGAGAAAATACTCAAAAAGTGGCTTGAACTGACCCCATTTGATTTGTTACGGAATAAAAGTGTTAGTGATTTTGCCCACCTGCAAGGCTGTCACAAACATTTTGAGGTTCGTTTTGTGACTGTAAATTCACATTTTTTAAAGACAGCCATCCATCACATTTTAAAGACATCCATCGCTATTTCTGGAATCTGAGATCAGCATTGGCATGAGACATGGAACGAGTAGTTATTCGCCGAGTACTCGGCCACCAGGTACTCGGTCTAGATTGGGACGAGTCCTCGGCCGAATACTCGGCTTTAAAAGAAACGCGGTAGCGGGCGGTGTGCGGTTATTTCCCTTACAAACTAGACTCAAATAGGGCCGAAAACTAGTTATTTTGCATCACAATCTTCCTCTCTTAAATTTTAAATAATAGTAATAATAATTTCTATTATAGATTCTTATGTACGTTCTAAATATTTCTGCTGGTTCTCATGTTCCTGAGGTTTTAATGTGTCTAATATAATAATAATCATAAAAACTGGCTTTTTGTCTTTATTTTTCTCTGGAATATAATTAAGGCCGAGTACTCGGTACTCGGCCGTTAATACTCGGTGCTCGGCCGAACCCTAAAAAAAGGCCGAATCCGCCGAGTACCGAATCCAAACCGAGTATTCGTCCCATGTCTAATTTGCATTACACTGAACCGTTCAGAGAGCATTGGTAAGTTGTTATTATTTTTATTAATAACTTAAAACTTATTGTCGGCTAACTACCTACTATGAACTTTAGTTTTTATTCTGAAATTTTACAAAATCTGTTCTTTTTTTTTCATAGAAAATGTGAATGCTGTTGCTGACCATTAGTATGCGAAGAAAATTAATTATGACCACATCTATTTTAAAACAGAAGTGTTAGAATTGTACCCACAAATTATGCCAATAAACACAGGTAAGTAATTTGCTAAAAACCTTGAATGTTATTAGTTGTAACTTTGCAATCGATAACAATTAGAAAGTATTTTTATTTTCTATAAATGGCAGATATAATGAACATAATATAAACTCATTTATACTTTATTCTTTAATCTATAAATTTATGTAAAATTGTTTTTCCAGCAACGCAGTCAAAGTAAGGATTATGGACTTGACAATCTCCAAGGACCTCGCAAATTGAAGGATGGTTTCAAGAAAATGGTCAGTAAGTATTGTTAAAATTAAAATTACCTACATTTTTGAACAATAATTATAATAATAGTACGTGAAGGTAATATAGTCATCTGGTTAATATGGGCACTTTCTTATAACTCAAAAACTACAGCCTTGTTTGCATTGACGGCTCTGTGATACGATAGCTTTTCATCAGTTAATCAAATAATAAAGGGTCAAAAGGGCTCTGCTTTATCGACGCCATTTTGACAGTTCACATTATAGTAAATATTTTAGTCGATTTTTGCTGAGATTTTTGTATTGTGTAGTGCAGTAAGTTTTTTTTAAGTTAAGTTTTTGAATTGTTCCTAATGATTGCCAAAGCTTGTTTGCTATTATTTTCTTAATATATTAGTTATAGTATACGACTTTTCGTTTTTTGTCTCTGTCCTCCGCCTAGTTTTGGTTTTCTAGGGCGGCAAATCTTAAGTTGACCATATTACCCTCACGTACCTTAGTTGTTAATAAAAAGATTAAGAGAAACATTTCTGTGATATTGAAACGTTATGTGGCAAGTCATAAGTGGATCTACCCATATTATTACGTAAATTTATATATACCACCTCAAAACTGTAGTATTTTATATGGTGAGTGGTGACAATCAGAGACCCATTTTACTGGTGATTATTTTGTCTTTAACGGTGAAAATGAACTATCATTTTTATACTTAATCGAGGGTTAATTTAGATGTCTGTAAGCCACAGCATTCACTTACTATCCAGTGAAATGGATGCTTGCTTGTCATGTTTAATTCTATAAAAAACGCAAACTTCTTCTGTAACTTAAAAATACTGTATAGCGTACTTAATGATTTATTATTTAATAATATTTCAAATATTTATTACAGCTCATTATTCAGATGGGCGGCCAGTGAGCAAAACACTGAAAAATACTGCAGAAACAGTGTCTCTTATGGATGATCTACTTGACAGTGCGGTGGTAAATTAAAAAGAAGAGGGAAAGATTTAAGAATTGCTGTTACAGAAAAAAGCAGACACCACACATTCTGCCTGAAAGATTTGTTGAAACTACAAAATTTAATTTTTTTTTAATAAAAATGGTCATGAATGTACAATAGAAAGTTTTATGAAATTGTGGCAGTTTTTGTCCAAGAAAAACAAAAATCATGAAACCCTGCTATAAATTATATATTATAAATCGATCAAATAAGACCATACAATTTTATTCATCAATTCATAATTTGAATTTTTTTTACTACGATTCTAAGGGATTATCCATAACGTAAATTATTTATCAAAATATTCACTTTATTTTCTAAATGTACTTTCATTTTCTAAGTTAAAATAATTCGTTTTCTGAACGACAATATCTTCAAGTATTTCAAAAAAAGTTGGTTACTTGAAATGTCGTAGCAGCTAGGCGAAGGAGCTTTCTCTGCGTTAAAAAAATATTTCAGAGACGTAACCTATCTAGATAAATTTGGAAAGTGAAACTTTATCTAAATACAAAATTTGATTTAAATCGTATGAGCTGTTTCCGAGAAATAAATTACACATAATTTATATTATAATTACGTAAGTACATAGTATACAAGAATTCGTTTATACTTATAATATGCGATTTTAATATTAAAAGTTCATATAATCCGAGTCTTTATCCTTACATTAGAGAAATAGCTATCATTTTTAACAGTACCAAAAATTTGCGATCCATATATTTTATAGACTAAATATTAGGTTACATAATTATTATGACAGTTAATAATTACACAGACAAATACGATCGTATATAAACATTAGTTAGTAGAGTTTGTGAAAATGTCACGAACTGGCGGTAAATGACGTCAAAACGAATGTAAAAGATATAAATAAGTATGTAGTAAATAACGCCTAAGTTACAAACCTGGTAAAAAATACAGGAAGTCAATGGATGCAGGACTGCGCTTTGTGGTCTTTCCTTTCCTCTATATTCAATAATGGACTTGTGAAGAATTGTAATGATGATGATGATGATGATAACGATGAAGGCCTCAGTGAAGAGCGATCGTGGCCGGCATATCGATGTGATAAACACGACGTTGTTTTAGTACGTCCTAAGTGACGCCTGCTCGATGGAAACTCACCATCACGCTACACGCTCTGATGATCGCTTAACACTAAGAAGTGAGCGGTTAAATTTCATTAGAGCGCGTTGGGCGGGGCGTGTGACGTGGTGTTCTGACAAAATCGAAGTTGTATTAGAACGTTTTAAATGGCGCCCGTTTACCATTTTACCTTATGCTGATCACTTAGCACTGAAGCATGAAGGGTAAGGCCTCAGTGAAGAGCGTGCAGCGGGGCGTTCTGGCAAACATGATATTGTATTAGAACGTCCACAATGGTGCCCGCTTACCACTCTACTCTCAGCTAATCACTTACCACTGAATTATGAAGGGTAAGGCCTCAACACACGATGCTCTATATAAGATCGTCCTAAACGAGTTGTATTGGAAACGTAGGCTAATATTTAACTTATATTCTGTTATGTAAATATTAAAAAAATCTAAACCTTTCTTATAATAAACGAGCACACAATCCACCAGATGGTAAATGGGTGGTGTGGACCATATACATCTACATCTATCCTCGATTAAGAATCAAAATGCAGATGTGTTGACATCCCCGAGGCCTAAGATGGAATGCCTCGTTTCCAGTAAAAAGGGTTTCCGGTTTTCTGCACTTAGCATACGAAACACAGCAGTATTAAGCTGCTATTTTACGTCGGTATTCCGTGAGGGCGTGGCCCTTCCCCGGTCGGTCCGACCCATGCTACAACCATAATATAGCTGCAACCTGGCTCTACCAAGTAAAATATAAAACATTAAGAATAACCTGTAAGTAAACAATTTTTATCGTTCTTTTTCGTTTTTTATAAAAAGTTAGCCCCACACTAGGATTTTCTCCTGTATCGTGGAGGCAGTTTACAAACATAAATTGCACAAGGACAAGCCCTGAGAGCCGTAGCTCATTGCTAAGCCACTGCGCTACGGAGCCGTATAATATTCATAAACGTGGAAGAAAACAAATAGGAAAATAAACGTGAGAGGACAATGGGCTCTGGCTCCTGACACTAACCAATGAAACGCTAACAACGCTTCAAGGTGTTCTGTGACAGTGGGGTAACTTCGGCCAGTCGCGTGCGGCCCAACTCAACAGTATAACTAATGCATCAGCACGCTCCCCCTTGAAAACTAACTTGTGCAAAAGAAACAGCTGGGCACAGGCCACCCCATTGTAAGGAGAACTTTAAATCATTGTTTAAATCGTTATCGTCATCACTTGTTAAATCGTTGTAGAGCGTTAAATTTAGAACATTTTATATATAAATACCACAGATATTAACGACAATGCGCGTGAATTTCTGAGTTTATTTCCATAATCTCTATATAAGTCAAGTAAGTCATAAGTCCGGATGACGTGCTGCCACTAAGAATTGTTTGACATTGAGGCAGTTAATGCCTCAATTTACAATATTTATATATGTTATAAATTCAGAAAATTAATATAGTCTTATTATTGTGTTTCAACTGGTTTAAAGCCCGCGAGGCGTGCTTCAAACGCACCCGTATCAAGAACGGCGAGGGCGCGCTGTTTACTTGGAACTCTACTGTTAAGAAATAAATTTTAGCTAATTAAGTTAGATATTATACATAATTTGTTACGTACTTACCTAATTTAAAAAGATAAATGCGTATCATATATATATAGCATATATAATAGTTACACTATCGTATTAGGATAACCTGTAAAGACAGTTGTAATAAGCGTTGAAATAAAAAATAAGTACATACATAAATAAATAAATAAATTATGCAATATAAAGTGATATAAGCGATAAGGTGAACTGCAAACGGACCTCGATTTTGCGAGAATTTTTTTATGTGTGTGCGAGATGGACGGGATCAATGAAAATAAAAAAAAGCAATGAAAGGACAAAATGAATATAAATTTTGATATCAATTGATGTATGTAATTAAATGAAATCATTTAAGTGTGTGTGTGTGTTCCAAAAATACACACATACACACACAAGAGAGTTCTTCATCCATAAGCTGAACAGACTAAATTTAAGAAAACCTAAAGGACACTATAAGCGGAAAACAGACATAAATATCCAAAACAGTTACGAAATTAATGTCTTTACCTACCTACTGATTGGCAATCTGCCCAAAAATTGAAGCGATTAGAGCTAAGTCATACCTCCAGCTTCGGAGGTTATGTTTAAATTAGTTTAGACAAATTAGTACCTTATCATATTTTATTATAATGATTATATTGTATCTAACTTTAAATCCTTATTAAATTAACGCGAGAAAAGTACTGTTTACACAATTACGTAAATATAGCAGCTACCTCTTCTACGTTATTCACGTTAGGGGTGCGGGCGACTTAAGGCGACTGAGTTCTTCGCAAAGTTACACGAGTATGTAGTCACGTTCTTCGGACTGCGATTGACTTTGATGAGCACTTCATTGAGATAACTTCGCGAGTAGTGTAGAAGAGGCATGAAGAAGTTGAGCAAGCGTTACTATAAATAGAAATGTACCACATCCATCCTTTTATGTTGGTGAGAGTTAATCCTAAATAATACTTCTTATTAACTAAATATTTCTGAATCTAAAGGCGGTCCATCGACGTGCAATACAATCCTAACTTACAAAGGGCATTGTTCTGTTTTTAATATTCCGTAGTTCTATTGTCATCTGTGGAACTACAATAATTATAAGCTAAGTCTAAGGTTATTTGAATAATAAATACGGCACGATTACACAATGCTTGATTAAGATCTATCCCTAAAAGTCTTCATTTTACATTTTTAATAATAATACTTTTTATAATAATTTAATGATTTTTTATAATTATTATAATTTATAGTATTAGCGATAGTAATACATTTTTAACTGCTATCTTGAAAATCATTCTAATATTTTTTATAAAGTTTTCACTAAAATAGTGGTATAGGGACAATTAAACATTTATCTTAGTATTTTTGATTTATTACAATTTTAAACACACTAAATAAATAAACAAATACGACGTAAATGTAATTACGTAATTAATTACATATTTGTTACTACCGAGTGGTGGCGCCTTAAAAGTGTCATCGCCCTAAGTCCGTGGATGTCGTGAGAGGCAATGATGACAAAGCGGAGAAATGACGGTACAGCTATAGTCCCGTGGTGACATATGTTAGTAGGTGGCATGTCTCGTGTAACGACTTTAAGTTATATTTATCATCTTTTAAAAAAAATTGTATAATACTCTTTGGCTTGACCATAGTTCTGACTAAATATGTCCAATAAAATGTCAAGATCTGAGAGGTTAAGCCACACTTTAAATTACGAATACCCAGATCGGTGCAACGGAAAGCAGTAGCAGAGTAAGACTGCTATAGTTAGGGGTGCCAGCTCCCGTTTCATATTTTAAACGATTTGATAAGATAAAAGGACGTAGAATGAAAATAAAGGATATTTTTATCATATTGTTTTCAATAAAATGCTGTTATGGTATCTGTAGCAACATTTGTTAGTATAAAAAGCAATGCTAACACGCATTGTAGCGTAGTTTGTCCCTCTAACATCGCATCTAATATTTTTTTAATTCGTTTTTTTCGTTTTTTAAATTCTTTGACCTCAACTAGCAGAGCGAATGTCGAATACGCGCGACATTGCCTTATCTTCTATCAAAGATTTCAAATTAAAACATTTAGCATTTTTTATCATTAAAACGGAGAGTGGGGTGGCCGAACTTGCGTTGCCAACTCCCACTGTCATAATAAAAAGAAAATATATATGTATCGCATAGACTCGTACTTAAAAAATATCAGCTAAAATTAGTATGATTTAGATAAGAACGTATAGTTCAAAGAAAAACACTAAACACAATGTCGTTAAATGTTGATTTCCGTGAAGAAATATTATGTCCTAGGCTATTGAGTGGCTAGACTTTTACGACTCTAATTCTTAATGTGTACACGTAAATGTTAGTTTTGGATAGTAGTTAAAAAATAATACAAAAAACAACCTTAATTTACCGAAATATACGAAGAATTTGAAAGTTTAGACTAAGCCTAAACTTTTAAATTCTTGGCATGTTTTAAGGGCTCTTTGGTGTTATAGAATAGATGAACTCTTTGAATGCGAACTGGAAATTGGAAAAGAAATTTGGCCTATCATAAAGTAATTTCAACTTTGAAAAACGTGGAAGACTTATTGGGGCAAGTTTAAAAAATATGACACAAATAAGGGGCTCTAGCCTTAACTCTGTTGATTTTACGAGTACCAACGCCTCTGTGAGGACTAAATTTCCCGGACGAAAGCGACTAGACCAAAAAAGCACAATTCCCTCCTTGGTAGTGCTATGTCCGTACACGTCATTAATATTGCGTACTGTTGAAGCGCATTTTATATATTTATATAAAAATAAATTACATAAATATATAAATTGCATATTAAAATAACACTAGATAGACTATAGAGTCTATGGTTATAATAATCATAGCAGAAAATGAAAACCCGAAGAAGTAAATAAACCACTGATTTTGTTGAAAACATGCCTCAAATGTAACATTTATTTGAATTTAGAATTTCAAATAATAATACCATAGCTATTACAATTCAAACTGGCCAGTTTAAGTAAATCACAATTTCATAGGTAAAGACGTGTCAGATGAAAAATCATAGTAAGTTAGAAATTGGAGTTTGGTGGTAATTTTATGAAAAATATTATTTATTAAAAGTATAAGAATTGTTAAGGAAATGCATATTTAATGTTTAAATTATATTTAGTACTTTGTTTTTATGGTTAAATTAAATGTATTCATAAATTGGAAAAAATATTTAAAAAAATTGAACATCAGTGCAGTAGTTTCAATTTCAGAAACTGAATTTGTTGCAACATTGTGTGATATATCATGTGACTTAAAACAGATTTCACAAAGTATTTTCCTTCATGCAGATTTTAAATATAAGATAGTTTACAATTAAATATATCGATATAACAGACTATCGAATACGTCTAAAAATAAACGATAGTAAATAAATATTCGTTATCAACAAGATAAGATTCGTACCATAGCTCTACCTTTAAACGAATACAAAAACACCTAATTATAACAAATTAATGTTCAGCTGCTGCAATATCAATGAGGGCTTAATATTCTTACGCTCACCAGATGTCGCTAGTTGCGAATATATTTGTCACGCAGATGGTCACACAGTGTATGTACATTCACAAAATAATGCCTAAGTGCTGTATTCTTAAATTTTTTACACATTTTTACCTTATTTAATTCCACTACGTTTACGAATAATCGTAGTCTGGTTTATCCATTTCTAATCTAATTAAAATAAAGTAATAGTTATATTTCAGAAAGAAACATTAATATTTCTACACTTGAATAAAACTACTTTTACGTATTCTAGCGCATTTAATTACATGACATGTTTTTTATTGATTTCCGACGTTTCAGGTGCTTTAATACGTCGGGAATCCGTGAAAGTACTTTTATTCAATGTGTAGTGTTCGCGTAAATATTAGGAATCATTATCTCTACACTTAAACAAATTAACTTCCCCGCTATGAAATCTATCAAATATTTTACCTCATACCAAAGTGGTGCCGCCCTGGTGCCAGAGAAAAACATATACAACAATAATTTCTATGTATAATTATTTTTTCTGAGTAAATTTCTATCATTTAGGTTTCAATAATTCATGCAGATATTAACGTTATACATTTAAGTTTATGTTATTTATTGTTTAAATGAGAAAGTAGACGTCGAATAACACTGGATAGAGAAAACTTAGATACGATATTTCAACATAACTCTTAACTGTTGATGATTGAAGTTTTCACTTACGCCAACTCTTCAGTGCTGTGAATATCGGGAGCTGGATAGTACATAGAAGAGAAGAGAAGAGAATACAGGAAGAACACGTGGGCAGCGGTTTACTTCTGATTGTTGTCATCACCACTCACTAGTTGTAGTGGGCCCGGTCCTGTGGAATTATATAACGTCAAATGCTATTTACTATGATGATGGTTGAATTTTGAGTCTAAGGAGGCTTGTAGGGTAAATAATAAGCGTTATTGAAAAATAGTGACGACAATCATCGGTACATTTATTCTCTTAAAAGATTTATATATACGATGCTTGACTGCCTCGTTGCTTAAATGGTCTTAAATGAAAGAAAAATGAAAAATGGTGGTTGCTAATCATGAGCTCCCGGGTTCGAATACCGGTCTGACCAAAATCAGTTTTATTGGCTTTTATCTGTCAAGAAATTCTCAGCCGTCGGTCTTGCGCCTGGTCTCTCTCCTGTCGTGTCGGGTTACCGTCCCATCGGTCTATGAAAGTGAGAGATTAGAAGGTGTAGTGTCGACGTGGTAGAGCCCCTTAGCTCTATTATGGTTGTAGCACGAATGGGTCGGCTCGACCGGGGAGGACCACGCTCTCACAGAATACAAGCGTAAAATAGCAAAATATAAACGCGTTTTAAGAATCAAAATGCAGATGCGTTGTCAGCCGTGAGGAATAAGATAGAATGTCTCTTTTCCAGTAAAAAGGGTCTCCACGGTTCTCAACACTCACCATACGAAACACAGCAGCATTAAGCTGCTATTTTACGCTGGTATTCTGTGAGAATCTTTTTGTGACGAACACTTTCTTTCGTCATAAAAGGATTCACATGTAAACATGGGAAAGAGGTGATGATAGAAGTATGAAAGATTTCATAATTGTTGATGAAAGAATGAGGAGCGCAGTGGTAGATACAAGGGTTTACCGGGGCTCTAACGTAGGGACGGATCATTACTTGGCCTTATGCCGAATTAATGGTCTTTTCAGACGTTGCAGGCATCGGACATCTGTGTCTACCACTGCGTTACAGCGTATAAGAACAGAGAGGTTACAAGATGAAGGTGTGAAAGAGAAGTTCAAATGTAGATTGAGAGAAAATATAAGTGGTATGGCTGAATTATGTATGAATGATTTAGACTTGGAGACTGTGTGGTATAATGTCAAGAAAGGTTTAGTGGATGCAGCTACCGAAGTATGTGGTGTAAGTAAGAGAACGAATGAAAGGAAAAATAACACGTTATGGTGGGATGATGAGATACGGATGGAAGTTGAAGCAAAGAAGAAAGCATGGCTAGATTTACTAGCAATCAATGTTAGTAATTCTAGCAGTATGAATGATGATATTGAAAGGAAAAAGGCAATCTTTAGATACCTAAATAAGAGAGTAAAAGAAGTAGCTGAAAGGAAAAAGCAAAAAAGAACGGATAAAAATGATAGAAGAATATCGGATAACTTCCAGGCAAACATTAAAATGTTCTGGAAACTCGTAAGAACTACCAGGGGACATTCAAAACAGCCTAGAATGAATGCTATACGAGACCAGAATGGCTGTATTCTGAATGACGAAGTTTTGAGTTTAAGAAGATGGAAGGAATACTTTGAAAGCGTGTTTATGTGTGATGAGACGTTTGAATTAAATGAAATAGAAATTCCAAAAGAAGAGGAAATAGATAGAGATATAAGAATAGAAGAAATAATGAAAGCAATGAAAAGTATGAAAGCAGGTAAGGCAGCCGGTTATGATAGGGTATCTCTCGAAATGCTAAGGGCTGGAGAAGGAGTGGTGGCTGACCTGCTGTACACCTTGTTTAATTTATGTTGGGAACTTAAGCGGGTACCGGGAGACTGGTGCAAAGCCGTGATAGTCCCAATATATAAAGGAAAAGGATCACAGCAGGTGTGTAAAAACTACCGTGGTATCAGCCTTCTTAGCATTGTGGGAAAACTGTATGCTAAGGTACTAATTGAAAGAGTTATGAAAGAAACTGATGGAAAAATTTGGGATGTGCAAGCGGGATTTAGAAAGGGAATTGGATGTACGGATCAGGTCTTTTCCATGCGCATGATCGCGGAGAAGTTTTTGGCCAAAAACCAAAGAGTTTTTTGTGCGTTCATAGACTTGGAGAAGGCTTATGACAGAGTGGATAGGGATGTGTTATGGCAAACACTGAACTCATTTGGGTTGAGCGCTGGCTTGATACAGGCATTGAAGTCTCTATATAGGGACTATAGTGCTTGTGTCAGGATCAAAGGGGTCTACTCAAAAATTTGGCATCCATAAAGGTGTCAGACAGGGCTGTGTGGCTTCCCCGTGGCTGTTCGACCTATTTATGGACAGTTGTTTGGAAAATTTGAAAGTAGAAGAATGCGGGTTAAGAATGGGTGAGTTAACCGAAAGTTATGGCTTTTGAAAGAGAAGAAAGTAAAACGATATGTGAAATAAGAATAGAAAGGGAGTTGGTAGAGCAAGTAGATGAGTTTGTGTATTTGGGCTGTGTGTTTAGCAGGGATGGTAGATATGATAAGGATATAGAACGACGAGTGAATGCAGGAAATAGATTGAATGGGGCTCTACACTCTATTGTGAAAAGTCAGAATGTGTCCAAAAAGGCACGTTTGGCAATTCACAATGCTGTGTTACTACCTACTTTAATGTATGGTAGTGAAAGTTGGGTGTGGCAGAAGAAGCACGAGAGTAGAATAAATGCTGTAGAAATACGGTCATTAAGGAGTATGTTAGGGATGAATCTGAATGACAGATTGAGAAATTGTTTAATAAGAGAAGAGTGTGGTTTGCAAGATGATGTTGTGACCAGGATTAAGAAAGGAATGCTTCGGTGGTTCGGTCATGTTGAATGAATGAATGAGAAAAGAGTGACAAAGCAAATTTATGTTGCAGAGGTGAACGGCAGAGTCGGGAAGGGTCGCCCTAGGCGAAAGTTTATCGACTAAATTGGCGATATATTAAAAATGGGCCAAATCAAAAGTACCTTTAACCGACGAGCGTGTATGCGTAGGTATATGGATGTGGAGGAAGCGAGAGAGGTGTATCAGGATCGTGCCAAATGGAAGTCCATAGTCTCTGCCTACCCCTCTGGGTGACAGGCGTGAGTGTTTATGTTTATGTATGTATGTATTCTGTGAGAATGTGGTCCTTCCCCGGTCAAGCCGACCCATTCGTGGCACAACTATACTATTAATATCTATAGCTGCAGCATGGCTCTACCACGTAAAAAATGTAATATAAACCACAAATTACTAAATGGTAGGTTTCCTTATATATCTAGAAGTCAGGCTGTGTAGATACCATCTTCCTACCTACTTCTGCCATCTAACAGCAATCCTATATCTCCACAGTTGGCTGCGCGTGTCCGTTATAAGTCAAAGTTATAGCTTATACAAGTCCAACTGCTGGGCACAGACCTCCCCTCATTTCTTAAGGTGTTTTGGACAGGGAAATATCCACCACGTTGCCCCAATGCGTGTTGGTGAACTTCACATGTCTTCGAAATATTTTTTTTTATATTTCAGACATGCAGGTTTCCTCACGATGTTTTCCTTCACCGCCGATCGTACATGGGTCGCTCGCATACTGTGAAATCAGAACCGGCAACGCATCTGCAATTCCCCTGGTGTTGCGGTTGCTCATGGGCGTCGATAGTCACTTACCATCAGGTGAACCACATGCTCGTTTGCCTCCTCTCCTATAAAAAAAATATAAGGAACGCATAAACCCTGAGCTACCACGGTTCCACTTACCATGGACGGCAGATGTCCATGGATTCCAGTAAATACTAACCGTCTGGTGTACTGTAAGTTTGTCTGTCACTTTAGTTTTACGAAAAAAGTGTTTTTTTTATTATTTAAATACCAGCAATGCAATTAACATTACTAACACTCCATGTGCTGTACTCCTGGTAACCTTAAAATGCTTGTATTAAGAGTGGCTCACGACAGTAGTTGGATGGCGGATTCGAATCCACGACCTTCGACCACGAGTTCGCGGTCCGCACCCTGCTGTTAGGATGCTGTCGCTTCCCAAGTTTGAATAAGGCGTATCGTTAAAGTCACAGACACACAAAATGATACAGAAGATATGAAAATACTTCACCTTTTGGATGATTACGTGACCATTTCTGCGGCATTGGTACCGGAGAATTGGAGCTCGTCTTGGAAAGTAGTGTTGTTTTAGTAGGTTTACGCCTCGCGAGGTTGACGTGTTTGGCCGTCATCGAAGATTCTGTAGAAGATACAAATTGATTTGTTATAAAATAAGGGTGATAAACGAGCGCACAGTCCACCGGATGTTAAGTGGATGCTGTGGTACCATAGATATCTACATCTATCCTCGATTAAGAAACAAAATGCAGTTGAGTTTTCACCCCTGTGGGTTGAGGTGGACTGCCTCGTTTCCAGTAAAAAGTGTCTCCAGGCGAAACACAGCAGCATTAAGCTGCTATTTCCTACTGGTATTCTGTGATAACGTGTTCTTTCCCCGGACGAGCCACCGTCGTGTTACAATCATATTATTATATCTACAGCATTAAAAGATTATTAATGATTTCTTATATTTACGCGAACACTACACATTGAATAAAACTACTTTTATGGATTTTTTCGCGTTTAGTAAACTTGTTGATCTTATTTTTATTTATTCCCGACGTTTCGGGTGCTTTTTTTTATAGGAGAGGGGGCAAACGAGCATGCGGCTCACCTGATGGTAAGTGACTACCGCCGCCCATGAACAACTGCAACACCAGGAAGGGAATTGCAGATGCGTTACCGGTCTTTTAAAAAGGCGTACGTTCTTTTCTTGAAGGTCCCTAAGTCGAATCGGTCCGGAATAATCGTTGACGGTAATCGATTCCACAAGGAAGTCGTGCGAGGAAGAAAACATCTTCTAAATCGCACAGTGGTGGACCGCCAATGATCCAGATGGTGTGGACGGTATCGGGAGTTCTGCCGCGATGTGCGTGCGTGAAATTTGGCGGCTGGGATTAATCCGAACAATTCCTCAGAGCACTCCCAATGGTAGATGCGAAAGAAAATGCAAAGGGATGCAACATCTCTTCGCAGTGCCAATGAATCGAGCCGATCGGAAAGGGCTCGGTCGTCGACGATTCGAGCCGCTCTGCGCTGGATGCGGTCAAGTGGAAGGAGCTGGCACTGGGGAGCCCCTGCCCAGAGATAGGAACAGTATTCCATGTGAGGCCGAACCTGCGCCTTGTTAAGTTGCAGGCGGTGTGCCGGCATGAAATACTGTCCCGCTCTGCTGAGCACGCCAAGCTTTTTAGAGGCCAATTTGGTCTTCTCTTCCAAGTGACCACGAAACTGCACGTCACTCGATATGTCGACGCCGAGGATTCCGATACTGGCTGAGGCAACTAGGGGAGTGCCTTGAAACTGAGGCGATACGACAAAGTGGTTCTTTTTAGCGGTAAACGCGCAAACTTGTGTCTTCTGAGGATTAAACTGGACTAGATTTAGTCGCCCCCAATCCGAGACTTTGTCCAGCAAAGACTCGACTTCAGACACAAGTTTGTTCCGGTACTCGGCGACGTTTTACAGCACCCGTGGTCACGGGGGACTGAGGTGGTTGACGTCCCGATGTCATAGTTAACCCGGAGTACCTTCAGCTTTTTTAATTATTAATTTTGGTCCGATCTACGCAGAATGAACTTACTGTGTCTTGAAGTCTTGCAGTGGTATGCTTGGGTTTAGTTTTAATTTTATTAATTACACGATAGTACCCAGCCTCCCTCTCTTTTGAAATTAGGATGTTTTTTAATTTCAATAACCTCACGTATCACCCTTGGCAGGAATCGATGTTCTTTCGCGAGAATTTCTGGTTTATCAAATCTAATGTAATGGCGGGGGCCGTCTAGGATATAATCACAAAGTGACTGTGACCACGGGTGCTGTTAAGCACCCGAAACATCGGGAATAAATAAAAATAAGATAAGTTTATTAAACGCGAAAATATCCGTAAAATTAGTTTTATTCAAGATTATTAATTGATTACACTTGTGATTATCGTTTCTTGGTGAATCTCAATTATATCATTGCACAAGTGACACTTGTACTTGTTTCCACTGTGGTTCTTTATATTGCTAGTTGTTCACGGCCGCGCGTTACTTAGGTTCAATTTTTTTTCAATAAATATATAAACACTCGTAGATTCGTCAAAATTGTGTCAAAATTTCATAATATTCGGCGAATAACTACCGGAGACTATAATATATATATAAAATATTTTGAACAAAAGAATATTAACATTTTTATTTATGAAGATTTAGATAATGGCCGCTTGATGACTTTTCGCAAAGCGGGAAAACCAAATCCCACAAAAATCTAAAGACAGGATACTTATAATTCGAACTTACTTAAAATTGGATGTCCAGATGAAAACCCAGTAAATGGCTTCATGGTAAAAGTGAGCTGCTAGCCCGAATTACCGAAGGTAAGTTGTTCACTTAAGACTTAACTACCTATCGGCAACAATCTGAAAATAAAATAAATGGGTTATTTCTGCTTTTTGTCGATAAATTTTTAACTACGGGCAATTGTACTTATTCCTTATAATAAATGATAGTTCAGTTACAATAATATTAGGATACGTCATGCCTGTAATCCCCAAGGGGTACTTCAAAATGCAGCCAGCTAGTCTCAACACTGTTAGCAAAAAAAATGGCGTATTACGTTAGATAGTCACACAGTGTCATCACCATTGCAACGTTGCAATTTAATTATAAAATCATAACATTTGTATTTATATACACAAAACAATGCCCCAGTATTCTTAAAATGTTAACATATTTTAACTATTCCTTAACCTTCAAATCTTAGGAATATCCGTAGTTTGATTTATACATTTCTAATCTTATTCACATAACATATATTATAACTAATATTTCAGAAAGAAACATTAATCCTACAAATTAATTTCACTATGGTGACAGAACAAGTCGAAGATGCACAAATTCGTGCCTAATATATATTTAGTAATAAAATCAAATACATATAAACATACGCAACCGAACTTGACGTTTTGGAACAACTGTTTGATCACAATTCACAATGGTTACAGGTAACCTACTAGTAATTTCAGCGCGCACTTTTCACACCGATGCGATGGCTCGGAGTAGACTGAGCGGAGTCAGCTAGCCCGGGAATTCGGGAGCGACTGGTGCATTATTGATTAATGTGTGGGCGGGAACAGGGCGAAAATGTTAGCTATGCTACTTTATAAGTGCTAGAGCCATGCAGCTGAATGCGCCTGTGCAGTATTGATTACCGTCAGAGCAGGACAGAACATAGCTGACGATTTATTGAACTTATTTGATTTACTGTATTCGTAATAATTTACTGATTCATGAGGCTATGTTGGTTAGTCTGGTTTCACTGCTTATCACCAGGTCCTCACACATTAATATGTCATTGGTGGTCCACACTAGTTTTCAAATATTAAAGTATATGTTATAAACGAGCACACAGTGTCCCATAGACATCTACATCTAAACTGTAAGGAGTTCCAAAGCTTAACTCCAAGAACTAAAAAAGATTGGTAAATAGTACAGAAGTAATCGATATAGCTCAATGGATAAGTAATGGATAAGTAAGCCGAGGTGGCGATGGTCCAAATAGTTCATCGACAGGAAATAAAGGTTCTCGAGTTGCAGCCTCGTACCGGTAAACAAAGTGTATGGCGATAATATATGCAGGAATTAGATGGATGCAAGTGGCTCAGGATTGTGTTTGTGGCATTCCTTGGGAGAGGTTTATGCTCAACAGTGGACTTGTGAAGAGCTGTAATGATGATAAGGTTGAGAGGGGTTCAAAGGACATAAAAGCTAAAGGTTTGTCTGGACCGAAGGGAAATATTATAAAGGAGCTGAACACTTGGAAATTAAATAAATATTGTAGCTAAGTTTTTCTAAAGCATACGTACCTTTTAAATTCAGGTATTTTATGCAGAAGACACCGTATGCTAGATATGTATGATTGCCGAGGAAAGTGTCAGTGTTCACGAAAATTTATTTATGTTCCATTCAGATAAAAATCTAAGCCAAACACCGGACTGAATAAACAAGGAGATTTCGCGTCCCACTGTCCCGTGCAGCGGCTAGGACAACAATGCAGTGCGAGAGCCCCGGGAGAGGCGGCCGCCTGCACATTTCAATATTGATTACTACCTGTGCGGGTCCAATGCGCAGTATCCATTTTAATCTTTTTTTATAGAATAAGGGTGGCAAACGAGCACACAGACCCCCAATGGTATGTGATTGCTGTGTGCATAGACATCTACATTTATCTTCGATTAAGAATCCAAATATAGATACGTTTCCACCCCTGAGGACTAAGATGGAATACCTGGTTTCCAATAAATAGTATTTATATCCTCCCGCGGACTTTGTAAGACGCGACAGAGGGAGACTGAAACAGGGGACTGACAGCAGCATCTGCCTGATAACAACTCGATAATAATGACAAACTGTGGCTGCCACGTTTTCAAGTTATGCATATTAGATAACGTATTCGTGAAAAGGAGAAAAAGACATTATCGTGTGGTTGCGTTTTTATTTATTTAATAGCTGTTCCCTGCGACTCCGCCCGCGTGAAATTTATTACGGTTGGTAGCTTAATTGTTTTTCTAAAATAAAAGTAGCCTAAGTTATTCTTTATAACATCAGCTATCTGCCAATGAAATACCCGTTGAAATAGGTCCAGTTATTTCGAAGATTAGCCTGAACAAACAGACAGACAAACAAACCGACAGACAGATAGAAAGACAAAATATTTTTAAAATTGTTATTTTTTTAATAAAGGTATAGTATAGACTTTCTTACGCATTTAGTAAAAATATGTTATTTTGACACTTAAATATTTATTTCTATTAGAGTATAGATTTAGTGATGTAAGAGCAGTCTCTATCATATATATCATATCGAATTTCAATAAAAAAAACTGCCGTTGCCAACCCGCCTGCCAAACGTGGCATCTTTTTTTATAATATTGAAGTATCATACGATATATCCCATCTGATGGCAAGTAGCTATTACCTAGTCGAGAAGGAATCCTACCAAGAAAAGAGCCGCTCCATACTAAAAGCCATTAACGCACCCGCAATTCCTCAGTTGCAGATGTTCATGGGCGACGGTGATCCCTTCCATAAAAAGCACATAGTGTATACTATGTCGAACCTTATGAGACAATCTATGGGGGATGCCTGTGCTCATCAGTGAACTTTTGATGGGGTATAATGAATGAATATATATATTATATGGTATCAGGTGGCTCGGGACCGTGCTTTGTAGCATTCCTTGGGGGAGGCCTATGTTCAGCAGTGGACTTGTGAAGGGCTGTAATGATGATGATGATATTTATATATATATATATATATTATATATTATTGAGAGATTAGGAGAAGAATCCATCTTTAATCAACTTATCCAAAATTTAATCATTGACTAATGCGCATTGCACCTAGGGAGCCGAAGGGCGTGACCATGAGGTATCGATTTGTAGGCTGTCTGTGTGCATCTAGTATCAAATGCGTCGTTGTGTATTTTCACGGAAAGTTGTAGAAATTTATTACGACGTTGATTTTGTGCATTATATAAAATGGAAGACCCGTAGTCTGAACAAATTAATTTGAACTCTCCCTATTCAAATATTAGTTCTTCATGAAATAAATGTTTGCATTTTAGGAGGTAAATTAAACATTTTGTTTTTTACTTTTAACTCTGCGACTATTTATTTTATCTTAAAGCCAATTTTCAGTTACGTTTATGCTTATTAATGTTTTATTAATAACCGTGTAGTGGCGGTTAAGAATATCCACTACCCCAAATCTTCCCGTGGGTATCGTAAAAGGCGACAAAGGGAAACAGGCAGAAGATGGGCAGCAGCATCTTCTTGGTAACGGCAAAAATACAATAAAAAAACTGCGGTTGCCAACCCGCTCGCCAAGCGTGGCAACTATGGCAATATACCCCCCATGATGAAAGTTACGAAGATACGGCCCCCAGTCCCCGGCGGCCCCGCTATTCCTGGCTACGGTAGCGACCATGGTAACGGCGGGGCAGGGGGTGCTAAGAATCTCTGGTGGAGGTTCGGTTGCCACCTACGACGACTCGACCTGGCAACATACAACGCACGCACCCTGAGGACTGACGAGAAGATTGTGGAGCTGGAAGAAGAGATAGACAAGTTACGCTGGCATATTATAGGATTATTCGAAGTCCGAAGAGAGGGGGAGCACACGGTAATCCTCGAATCCGGCAACTTGCTCTTTTACCGGGAGGGCGACCATCTGTCCCAAGGAGGTGTCGGATTTATCATCCACAAGTCTCTCGTTAACAACGTTGTAAAGATTGAGAGTGTGTCAAGGGTTGCGTACCTTATACTCAGAATCACCAAACGGTATTCGCTGAAGGTCATACAGGTTTACGCACCAACCTCGGCACATCCCGATGAGGAGGTGGAGGAAATGTATGAGGATATCTCTAGAGCCATGCATTCCTCCAAAACCCAATATACGGTGTTAATGGGAGACTTCAATGCAAAACTAGGCACATGAGAGAACGGTGAGCTGAAAGTGGGGAAATTTGGAATAGGGCTACGGAACCCAAGGGGCCAGCAGCTGCCCGACTTCATGGAGAAAGAGGGACTCTTTATGATGAACTCTTTCTTCCAGAAGCGGCCCCACAGGAAGTGGACCTGGTCGAGCCCTTTGACCGTGACTTGAGCCGTTGACTTCATTATGACGACCAGACGACAACTGTTCAGTGATGTCTCAGTGATCGCGAGGGTGAAAACCGGCAGCGATCACCGAATGGTTAGAGGCACACTGAACCTAAACGTTAAGTTGGAGAGGTCTCGTCTAATGAAGTCAACGCTCCGTCCCCCTCGTGCTCTAATCCAAAGTCCCGAAACCTTTCAGCTCGAGTTACATAACCGCTTTCAGTGCCTAGAAGACTGCAATGAAGTGGACGATTTGAATGACAGGCTCGTGGAAACTGTCCATGCGGTCGGAGCTAAGTTCTGCAAGTCCCGCCGCAGAAGAACACAAAAACTCTCCGATCACACTCTTAATCTCATGGCTGTTAGACGAGAGATCAAGCTACATTCTTCAACAGATTTGACAGCATGCAGGCAACTGAACAGACAGATAGATCCAAATGCATGCGGCGGGACTTACGCAACTTCAATACAGCTCGTATTGAAGAATCGATCGAGCGGAACCAAGGCTCCAAAAGTCTTTGCCAGAGATCTGTCTGCCAGAAAGTGCCAACTGTAATTGCTGAAGACCGAGTGAAGCAGCATCGTTTCCGGGGCACCTGAGATTTTGAGTGAGATTGAGAGGTTCTATGGGCAGCTGTACATGTCATCGTTGGAGCCGCACGCAAGTGTGAGTAACGATCCAAGAGCGAGTCTTATCCGACATTATTCCGATGTCATACCGGACGTCAGTCTAAGCGAGATTAGAATGGCTCTCCAGCACCTTAAAAACGGCAAGGCCTCAGGCGAGGATGGAATTACAGCGGAGCTTCTAAAAGCGGGTGGAAAACCGGTACTTGAAGTCCTTCAAAAGCTCTTTAATTCCGTCCTCCATGGTGGCATTACACCGGAGGCGTGGAGCAGAAGTGCGGTGGTCTTGTTTTTCAAGAAAGGCGACAACGCTGTCTTGAAGAACTACAGACCGATTTCCCTTCTGAGCCGCGTCTACGTGCTGTTTTCGAGAGTCATTACGAATCCTCTCGCGCGCATACTTGACGACTTCCAGCCTCCCGAACATGCCGGTTCCCGAAAAGGCTTTGGCACCATAGACCACATACATACCCTTCGGAAAATTTTACAGAAGTCCGAGGAGTACAATTTGCCACTATGTCTGGCGTATGTGGACTATGAGAAAGCCTTTGATTCCGTCGAAATTTGGGCGGTGCTGCAGTCCCTTCAGCGGTGCAAAGTTGACTGTCGGTATATCGAAGTGTTGAAGTGTTTGTACAGTAGGGCTACAATGGCTATCCGAGTACAGAACCAGAGTACCAACTTTATCCAATTGCAGAGAGGTGTAAGACAGGGTGACGTCTATCCCCGAAACTCTTCACCGCTGCATTGGAAAACGTTTTCAAGCTTCTGGACTGGAAAGGATACGGTATCAACATCAATGGCGAATACATCACTCACCTTCGATTTGCCGACGATATATTCCTTATGGCAGAATCGCTGGAGGACCTAAGCACTATACTCAATTACCTCAATAGTGTTTCCCAACGGATAGGTCTTAAGATAAACATGGACAAAACAAAGATCATGTTTAATGTCCATGTCACACCTATGCCGGTAGTTGTTGGGAACACTAAGCTCGAAGTTGTTGACGAGTATGTTTACCTGGGGCAAATAGTCCGACTAGGTAAGTCCAACTTTGACCTAGAGGTCAATCGACGGATTCAACTCGGTTGGGCAGCGTTCGGGAAATTACGGCACATCTTCTCGTCAGGTATACCTCAAAACTTGAAAACGAGACTGTACACCCAGTGCGTGTTGCCAGTGATGACATACGGAACTGAGACGTGGTCCTTCACTGCTGGCCGGATGAGGAAGCTCAAGGTCGCTCAGCGAGCTATGGAGAGGGCTATGCTCGAAGTTTCTCTGCGTGATAAACTCAGAAATGAGGATATCCGCAGTAGAACCAGAGTGACCGACATAGCCCAACGGATTAGTAAACTGAAGTGGCAATGGGCCGGCCATATAGCTCGAAGAACCGACAACCGATGGGGAAGCAAGACTTCTCGAGTAGCAGCCTCGTACCGGCAGGCGAAGTGTAGGGTCTCCCCCCACTAGATGGAGTGACGACCTGGTAAGATATGTAGGAAGTCGATGGATGCAGGTGGCTCAGGACCGTGCTTAGGAGGCCTATGTTCAGCAGTGGACTTGTAAAGGGCTGTAATGATGATGATGATTGTTTTTTGATTGATTGATTGACTAATTAAGAATATTAAATGTTACGAAGATACTGTAGAAACATTTTGTATAATTAATAATAATTACATTCTATATCGGAGTGGTATTATATGAACCCACAGTTCTCCAAGTACGATAACACATTGAGTCGATAACTTAATCTTAAAAGTTAATCCCAGAAAGTTAGGATTTTGTGCAGGTTCGGTTTTGTTAAGTTTATAATTGGGAGAGCATATTTAAATTTTAAGGCATATCAAATTATATATTGGTTAGTTACTGCGAGCTGGACCTGAACCGCTGTTATTAATTACACGTCTTCCTGGGTTCTGGCATTATAATTACTGCAGAGGTATTATGTTAACACTGGACTCTAAGCACACCGCCTCTACACGGTTCACACAGACAAAATTCTTAAAGAAATAAGTCTACTGTTTTATCTTATAAAAAACTTTTTATTATTAAACTAAAAAAAACAATATAAACATTATATATCTAACTGAGATTTTTATATAATAAAGTGACAAACAAGCACAAAGTCCACCTGATGGTGATTGGTTACAGTGGCCCATAGACATTTACAACTATATTCGATAAATAATCAGAATGCAGATGCGGTGTCACCCCTGTGGACGAATATGGGGGCTCTGGTTCTCAACACTCATCATACAAAAACACAGCAGCACTAAGCTGCTATTTTAGTCTGGTATTCTGTGAGAGCGTGGTTCTTTCCCGATCGAGCCGACCCATTTGTGCTACAAACATACACATGTAGCATGGCTCTACTACGTATAAAATACCACATTGCAAGAATAGAATAAAATAGAACAGAGACTGGATCAAGGAGCGAACGATTGAAAATTTCTTTATTTAAACTTTATTGAACGACAATGCTTTTGCCAGTCAACCTTAGGGCAGTGATAGAACTACGAAACTATGAAGGCGGTTACAAGGGTTACCTTGACCGGAAGAAAGTTCCTGAGACGGTTCGAAGCATTGAGCTTACCAAAGACAGAACCACTGATATTTTGAATTTGGATGGACCAACTTAAGGTTGTGTCAAAGTAGACAACCAGATTTTTAACGCTGCCAGAACACGGTATAATAGAATTATCAAACGTGACATGTAGAACGCAATGGACAACAAGCTTACACAATTGTTGAGCACTACCAATTATTACAGCTTAAAGTAAAAAGTGACTTTCAATAAGAATTACGCATGAAATCTATATTGAATAAAAAATTATTCTATTCTATTCTATTCTATTCTATCTAGCTTGGCATTTATTGGGGTTCACACTAATACCAAACTTACGAGACCAACTGTGGAGATTCACTCTGATTTCGAAGGCATTATTGTAACCCAACCCACAATAAAGTGTACTCGATTCTAAAAGAATTAGCGAGAACAAATTTAACAATTATCATTACCAGCTCATATTATTTCTTTACTCATTTCAATATTGCAATATATGAAATTTTGTACAAATGTCTGGATGTTCTTCAAACAAAATAAACGGTTGTATCATTTCAAGTGAAAACTTCTTTAGAATCATTTTGATTTGAAACTAGAAGAAACGAAAAAGCGCCTCTAAAAAGAGACAAACAAATAGATCTATAGGATTTAGTCTGCGAGAGAATGAGATTGAATATTAATAAATTAGTCGTGTGTATGCCATCTAGTGTCTACTTTTTACGTACCACCTTGAGAGCCAATGAATTTTTGTTGCATAAAATAATTTTACCTATAGAATGCGCGAATGGCGCTATTACAAAGCAATTTTACTCGAAAGAAAATATTCTTTTGTTTCATTACACAAAAAATTTGGGACCTCTAAAAATAAGGACTGTAAATAAGTTAGTGTTTATATAAGCATAGCTTGTTCATAAATACTCTACGGATTTTAACAATGAGTGGCTATAAAATTATACTTTTATGTTATATTTTATACTGCAACTGTGATTGACAATTATCATTATCATATTAAATAAATCAATTACCGGCAAATATTTTTATTCTATATTTCATTTCATTTGAAGTTTTCACATCTATCGCGTGCGAACTGTTCATATACTTTTGGGTTTTGGCGGGAACTTGACCGGCGGCGGTTTGCTGCTCCTGTATTATTGTTTAAATAATGGTTTGAAGTGGACTTTGATATATATATATATATATATATATATATATATATATATATATATATATATATTTTACGTCGATTGGCAAAACACTAGCTGAAACAACATTAAAGCTACTTGGTGAGACGGAAGAGAGGCTAGCTAGTAAGAGTATGCACAGTAGAAGCTGTGTCGACTCAATGATGTTTTTACCCACTGACCCATTAGAGATAAAGAGAATTGTACAACAGATAAAGGATGCAAAAACACCGGGTTGGGATAAAATTAGTATAAAGATCATAAAACAATCAATAGATATTCTCGTTGATCCACTATGCTATTTATATAACCTGAGCCTGGAAACAGGTGTTTTCCCAGTTCTTTTCAAGAAAGCTATTATTACCCCGATATTCAAAAGTGGAGAAAAACAATTAGCAAGTAATTATAGACCAATTGCACTTTTAAGCACACTATCTAAAATTCTGGAAAAAATAGTTAACATTAGACTTACGAAATTTCTTGACCAAAATAATCTCATCTCGTCCAATCAGTATGGATTTAGGAAAAACAAATCTACAGAAGATGCTGTTTTAAAACTAACTACACTAGTGGCCAATTATTTAGATAATAATAATCACTGTGTTGGGGTCTTTTTGGACTTACGAAAGGCTTTTGATACTGTGTCACCGAGGATACTTCTGAAGCGAATGGAGCGAATGGGTATACATGGGATTCCCTATGATTGGTTTAAAGATTACTTAAGTAATCGAAGTCAGCAGATTAAAGTTGATACACACATTAGTGACGAAACTAACTGCGATTACGGAGTCCCACAAGGAAGCACTCTTGGACCAACACTTTTCCTGCTGTACGTTAACGATCTTTGCAACATAGAATTGGAAGGAGCTGATTTATTAATGTACGCAGATGATACTGTCCTGCTTTTTCATCATCAGACTTGGGATGGTGTGCAAACTCTTACAGAAAGAGGACTGTGTAAGGTTTCGAAGGCTCTGGAAAATAGTTTGCTATCGTTAAACGTAGAAAAGACGAAATATCTATGTTTCAGGATAACAGAGGCTACTAATCCCTCTAGCAGTTTTAAAGTCAAGATGCACACTTTCCCATGCAATACAATACCCTTACTTCCTGGCAGAAAGTGTGATTGTAAAGAGCTAGAAATGGTTAAACACGTGCGATATCTAGGAGTGACAATTGACGATAAACTAACTTGGAACTGTCATATTTCAAATGTCACGAGTAGAGTAAGAAAGCTCATTTATATTTTTAAAAACCTAAGAGAAATTGCAGATTGCGACCTTCTTCTATATGTGTACAAGGCTCTTTGCCAATCTGTCATAACATATTGTATTGCAGTGTGGGGAGGAGCAGCGAAATCTCACATGTTGGGACTGGAAAGGGCTCAAAGAGCCATTCTAAAAGTTCTATGTCTTCTCCCTTTTAAATATCCCTCACATGCATTGTATCAACACTGTAGGGTTCTAACTGTGAGACAGTTATACTATAAATCTATAGTTCTCAGGTATCATAGGGAAGTTGTACCGTCTTTACCAATGTCTCAGCGAAGGAGAGAGACATGTCCCACAGTACGGACTCGTACGGAGTTTGCCAAGCGCCAATATTACGCGATAACCTCTAGGGTGTATAATAAATTAGGTGATATTCAACAATTACGAAAATTTAATACCTATAAATTAAAGAAATATATAGAGGACTTCATGAATAAATTAAATTACAAAGATATAGAACACATGATGGAAAGTTTAAAGTGAAACGCACACATATACACACACACACACACACACACACACATACACACGCGCGCGCTCGTACACACGCACGCACACACACACGCACACACACAAACACACACACACACACACACACACACCATAGGAGCACACACACAATTATTGTACACTGTAAGTAAAATAATATGTACAACATAGACAAGAGATATGAAGAGCATTGACTCCTGTAACACAGGCTTTCCTAGCACAGGAGTCAAAGATCACTGTTTGCACATTTCGTATTCTGTACCAAAAGTAATCAAATTGTAAAATTGTGATTTGTGTAACTATTCTTTATGTGTGTGTCAATAAATTATTATTATTATTATTATTATTATATGAAAAAGTGGTGCAATTTTGTGTATTAAGTGTCTGCGCATGTGAACAATTAGTGGAAACGATGAAACAAGTGCTCTGATGGTGATGGATTCTCAAGATAAGCTGTTTGTTTGCATAGGCGCCTTTAGATACCATCGCCAACTGTCAGCTACCTGCTGGCTCAAGGTGCCGTCAAAATCTCCCAAGGGCAACACAATGTGACGCATCAACATATTATTGTAAAGCAGTGAACTATGAAGGATAAATTATAAATAAAGACAATGCTGTATGGCATAGTTCCTTTGCCTGCTCTCTCTCGAGCGAATAATAAAAACAACAACAATCATATTTTTTTTTGTAAAGATTACTAGAACTGCTATCAAGATTGCTATTAAGCTTGTTAACAACTCCAAGTAAGCTTCAAATGCAAATGTGGTGCACAACAGGTAGCCAGATGATAGATTTGAACAATGATTTACTGGCTTTGCAGTCCGCACCCTTGACCATTAGTCTATCCTCGCTACGTATTACTAATTTTAACAAAAATAGAAAATGTCCTAAATAAAAGAAATGGGAAACATTTTATACGAGTAAAATAAAACGATGCAACGCTAAAATAAATAAAATTACGTTTGCGTTTCAGTATATAGTTAATAAAATATGAAATAAATTCTAATATAAGTTAAAAAAGAATGCGTAACTAAACATCAAAGTGGTTTATACTCGTACGCATACTAACAAACACATCAGTTAAGTTGGTAAGATTTCAATGCTAAGGTTTATCGCCTCGTTATTAGATTAAGGGGCCAATTCGCAATGCAGTTAACAATAATCACAATGTGAAATTGCATTTATGGACCAAAACTTATTAGTTACAACCGCAGCTAGCGAAAAGTTTTGAATTAATTGTTGCAACTTACCTGGTGCTACAACAACAGTTCTGGTTCTTTCTTTACTACCAATGTTTGGAAAAACAGAACGTTAATATTTTGAATGATTACAGTTTTAAATTAACTAATGGTTTATCTTCATCTTACGCCCGTAAAAATAAAATCTTCAGAAAAGGAGATCGAGATAATAGGAAACTAGGAAACGGTATTGTGCACAGTATTCTATCTCACTCTCTCGCAGGCTATACCCTATAGATGTATGGTATGCGGTTGTCCCTTTTTAGTGTCACTTTATCGTTTCACCGAGTTTCAAATCACAACGATTCTAAAGAAGTTTTCACTTTACTAACGAGTGCTATAACAATACACCAAACATGTGTGCTTTTACGCAAATGTTAATAAACAATTCTTCCTCTCTGCAGTATTGATTAGTCTGCAGTACCAGCCGTATTGATTTGACGAACTTATAAGCTTTTGTATGATATTTTTAATTTAATAAATAAATATATCAATGAGGGTTAATAATTTTACGCTCAACAGATGTCGCTATATAGTTGGGATTTTTTTCACAATTGTATTTGTATATGTTAAGGATAAAAGCCGAAATGCGTTTAAACCTAGGTTTAGCCGGCTATTTCTAGGTACAACTTATTCCGGTTGGTTAAACTTGTGTACTTGTAGTGGCCGGCTAAACCTGGATGTATCCGCAGTTCGGATTTTAGCCGTAACATATTCACAAAGCAATGCCTCAGCCTCAGCACCGTATTCTTAAAATGTTTACATATTTTAACTATTCTCAAATCTTCAAATCTTAGGAATATCCGTAGATTGATTTATACATTTCTAATCTTATTCAGATAACATATATTATAACTAATATTTTAGAAAGAAACACTAATCCTACAAATTAATTTCACAATGGTGACAGAACAAGTCGAAGATGCACAAATTCGTGTCTAATATATATTTAGTAATAAAATCAAATACATATAAACATACGCAACCGAACTTGACGTTTTGAAACAGTTATTTGATCACAATGGTAATAGGTTACCTACTAGTATTGAATAAAACTAATTTTACGGATTTTATCGTGTTTAATTAAGTTATTTTATATTCCCGACGTTTCGGTTGCTTTCCAGCAACCGTGGTCACGGGGGACTGATGTGATTGACGTCCTGATGTCAAAGTTAACCCGGAGTACCTGCAGCTTTTTAATTATTAATTTTGGTCCGATCTACGCAAAATGAACTAACTGTGTCTTGAAGTCTTGCAGTGGTATGCTTGGGTTTAGTTTTAATTTTATGAATTACAGGGTCCCAAGCAGGTGGTAGTACCCAGCCTCCCTCTCTATTGAAATTTGGATGTTTTTTTAATTTCAATAGCCTCACGTATAATCCTTGGTAGGAATCGATGTTTTTTGCGAGAACTTGTGGTTTATTAAATCTAATGTAATGGCGGGGCCCGTGTAGGATATGATCACAAACTGCAGACTTCCCGGAACGTTGGTGCTTTACGTCAGCTATGTGTTTTTTACGCGGGCTTGAACGTCGGGAATATAAAATAACCTAATTAAACGCGATAAAATCCGTAAAAGTAGTTATATTCAATGTGTAGTGTTCGCGTAAATATAAGAAATAATTACCTACTAGTAATTTCAGCGCGCACTTTTCACACCGCTGCAATGGCTCGGAGTAGACTGAGCGGAGTCAGCTAGCCCGAGGATTCGGGTGCGACTGGTGCATTATTGATTAATGTGTGGGCGGGACCGGGTGAAAATGTTATCTATACTACTTTATAAGTGCAAGAGCCATGCAGCTGAATGCGCCTGTGCAGTATTGATTACCGTCAGAGAAGGACAGAACATAGCTGACGATTTATTGAACTTATTTAATTTACTGTATTCGTAATATTTAACTGATTCATTAGACTATGTTGGTTAGTCTGGTTCCACGCGGGATATCTTCACACATTAATATGTCATTGGTGGTCCACACTAGTTTTCAAATATTAGAACATACGTTATAAACGAGCACACAGTGGCCCATCAACATCTACAAACCGTAAGGAGTTCCAAAGCTTAACTCCAAGAACTAAAAAAGATTGGTAAATAGTACAGAAGTAATCGATATAACTCAATGGATAAGTAAGCCGAGGTGGCGATGGTCCATATAGTTCATCGACAGGAAATAAAGGTTCTAGAGTGGCAGACTCGTACCAGTAAGCGAAGTGTATGGCGGTAATATATGCAGGAATTCGATGGATGCAAGTGGCTCAGGACCGTGTTTTGTGGCATTCCTTGGGAGAGGTTTATGCTCAGCAGTGGACTTGTGAAGAGCTGTAATGATGATAAGGTTGAGACGGGTGCAAAGACCAAAAAAGCTAAAGGTTTTGTCTGGACAAAGGGAAATATTATAAAGGAGTTGAAAACTTGAAAACGTTTTTTAAATATATTTAGTAACAAATTTCTTCTAAAGCATACGTACCTTTTAAATTCAGATATGTTATACAGAAGACACCGTGTGCTAGCTATGTATGATATCTAAAGAGAGTGTTAGTGTTCACGAAAATTTATTTATGTTCCATTCAGATAAAAATCTAAGCCAAACACCGGACTGAATAAACAAGGAGATCTCGCGTCCCACTGTCCCGGGCAGCGGCTAGGACATGAGTGCAGTGCGAGAGCCCCGGGAGAGGCGGCCGCCTTCACATTTCAATATTGATTACCACCTGTACGGGTCCAATGCGCAGTATCTATTTTAATCTTTTTTTATAGAATAAGGGTGGCAAACGAGCACACATACCACCTAATGGTATGTGATTGCTGTGTGCATAGACATCTACATTTATCTTCGATTAAGAATCTAAATATAGATACGTTCCCACCCCTGAGGACTAAGATGGAATACCTGGTTTCCAATAAATAGTATTTATATCCTCCCGCGGACGTGGTAAGACGCGACAGAGGGAGACTGAAACAGGGGCTGACAGCAGCATCTTGCTCATAACAACTCAGTAATAATGACAAACTGCGGCTGCCACTTTTTCAAGTGATGCATCTTTGATAACGCATTCGTAAAAAGGAGGAAAAGACACTATCGTGTGGTTGCGTTTTTATTTATTTAATAGCTGTTCCCTGCGACTTCGGCCGCGTGAAATTTATTACGGTTGGTAGTTTAATTGTTTTTCTAAAATAATAGTAGCCTAAGTTATTCTTTATAACATCCGCTATCTGCCAATGAAATACCCGTTGAAATAGGTCCAGTCATTTCGAAGATTAGCCTGAACAAACAGGCAGACAATCGAACCGACATACAGATAGACAGACAAAATATTTTTAAAATTGTTATTTTTTTAATAAAGGTATCGTATAGACTTTCTTACGCATTTAGTAAAAATATGTTATTTTGACACTTAAATATTTATTTGTATTAGAGTATAGATTTAGTGATGTAAGAGCATTCTCTATCATATATATTATATCGAATTTCAATAAAAAAAAACTGCCGTTGCCAACCCGCCTGCCAACCATGGCGTCTTTTTTTATAAAACTGAAGTATCATACGATATAGTCGAGAAGGAATCCTACCAAGAAAAGAGCCGCTCCATTCTAAAAGCCGTTAACGCATCCGCAATTCCTCAGTTGCAGATGTTCATGGGCGACGATGATCTCTTCCATAAAAATCACATAGTATATACTATGTCGAACCTTATGAGACAATCTATGGGGTATGCCTGTGCTCATCAGTGAACTTATGATAGGTTATAATGAATGAACAGAGACAATAGAAGCACAATCCATCTTCAATCAACTTATCCAAAACTTAATCATTGACTAATGCGCATTGCATCTAGGCAGACGAAGGGCGTGACCATGAGGTATCGATTTGTAAGCTGTCTGTGTGCATCTAGTGTCAAATGCGTCGTTGTGTATTTGCACGGAAAGTTTTACAAATTTATTGCGACGTTGATTTTGTGGATTATAAAAAATGGAGTCCAATATCTTGAACACAATGAAAATTTAGCATTTGGATTGAACACTCCCTATGTAAATATAAGGGCGTTATGAAATAAATGTTTACATTTTAAAAGCTAAATTAATTATTTTGTTTCTTGCTTTCAATTCTTTGACTGTTGACGTATCTCTTTTATCTTATAGTCAATTTTCAGTTTCTTTTATACCAGTTAAGAATATTAAATGTTACGAAGATACTGTAGAAAAATTTTGTATAATTAATAATAATTACATTCTGTATCGTCGTGGTATTAAATGAATCCACAGTTCTCCAAGTTCAATAAGCAATAACACATTCCGTCGATAACTTAATCGTAAAAGTTAGTCTCAGAAAGTTAGGATTTTGTATAGGTTCGGTTTTGTTAAGTTTATTATTGGGAGGGAATGTTTAAATTTTAAGGCATATCATATTATATATGGGTTAGTTACTGCGAGCTGGACCTGAACCGGTGATATTAATTACACGTCTTCCTGAGTTCTGGCATTATAATTACTGCAAAAATATGTTAACAGTGGACTCTAAGCACACCGCCACTACAAGGTTCACAAAGACCAAATTCTTAAAGAAATAAGTCTACTGTTTTATCTTATAACAAACTTTTTATTATTAAACTAAAAAAAATAATATAAACATTATATATCTAAATGAGATTTTTATATAATAAAGTGACAAACAAGCACAAAGTCCACCATGATGGAGTGATGGTGATTGGTTACTGTGGCCCATAGACATTTACAACTATCTTCGATAAATAATCAGAATGCAGATGCGGTGTCACCCCTGTGGACTAATATGGGGGCTCTGGTTCTCAACACTCATCATACAAAAACACAGCAGCACTAAGCTGCTATTTTACTCTGGTATTCTGTGAGAGCGTGGTTCTTTCCAGATTGAGCCGACCCATTTGTGCTACAAACATACACATGTAGCATGGCTCTACCACGTATTAAATACCACATTGCATGAATAAAATAGAATAGAGACTGGATCAAGGAGCGAACGATTGAAAATTAATTTATTTAAACTTTATTGAACGACAATGCTTTTGCCAGTCAACCTTAGGGCAGTGATAGAACTACGAAGGCGGTTACAAGGAAATATACGTACACACATACATATACATATTATACATACATATACATATATACACACATAAATATACACAAATATATAAGTGTCTATATTCTAAGAACATATATTATAATATATTTATTAATAATATACATAAAATACGTAATATACTGATGAAACTAATATACAGAGATTATACCTATAATGATGATGGAACTTAGCAGTTGCAAAGCAATTTTAGGAAGTGTTCTCGAACATTCTTCTTAATTGTTTGTTTGCAGGTAGGTTGTGTTAATATTTCAGGCAGATCATTTCAAAGGCGCGCGGCTTGGACTGCAAACCATGAAGATATGAAGAAGAAGAAAGCAACAGTCTCCGATGAAAGAAGCTGTCTGTCAAGAGTCTCCCGCAGAAACTAAAACTTATGTTTCAAATAATTAGATAGTGTTATCAAATAAAATAGAAAAAAAACTGTGTTAAGTATCCTAATGCGTCTTCGCTGACGAATTAGAAGCTATTTAAGTTGAGTGCGGAATAAGGATACATGGGCAAATTTACGAAGACGAAAAAAAATAAAACGGATACAGTTATTGACGACATGATTCAGCATATCAAGGAAACCTCGTTGAGATCAGGAAAACATACATAAGCATAGTCAATAATAGGCAAAATAAGAGATTGCACCAGAGCTATCTTAACCTTGACCGGAAGAAAGTTCCTGAGACGGTTCGAAGCATTGAGCTTACCAAAGGCAGAACCACTGATATTTTGAATTTGGATGGACCAACTTAAGGTTGTGTCAAAGTAGACAACCAGATTTTTAACGCTGCCAGAACACGGTATAATAGAATTATCAAACGTGACAGGTAGAACGCAATGGACGACAAGCTTACACAATTGTTGAGCACTACCAATTATTACAGCTTGGCATTTATTGGGGTTCACACTAATGCCAAACTTACGAGACCAATTGTGGAGATTCACTCTGATTTCGGAGGCATTATTGTAACCCAACCCACAATAAAGTGTTCTCGATTCTGAAAGAATTAGCGAGAACAAATTTAACAATTATCATTATCAGCTCATATAATTTCTTTACTCATTTCAATATTGCAATATGTGAAATTTTGTACAAATGTCCGGATGTTCTTCAAACAAAATAAACGATTGAACCATTTGAAGTGAAAACTTTTTTAGAATCATTTTGATTTGAAACTAGAAGAAACGAAAAAGCGCCTCTAAAAAGAAACAAACAAATACATCTATAGGATTTAGTCTGCGAGAGAATGAGATTGAATATTAATAAATTAATCGTGTTTAGGCCATCTAGTGTCTACTTTTTACGTACCACCTTGAGAGCCAATTAATTTTTGTTGCATAATATAATTTTACCTATAGAATGCGCGAATGGCGCTATTACAAAGCAATTTTACTCGAAAGAAAATATTCTTTTGTTTCATTACACAAACATTTTTGGACCTCTAAAAATAAGGATTGTAAATAACTTAGTGTTTATATAAGCATAGGTTGTTTATAAATACTCTACGGATTTTAACAATGAATGGCTATAAAATTAAACTTTTATGTTATATTTTATGCTGCAACTGTGATTGACAATTATCATTATCATATTAAATAAATCAATTACCGTCAAATATTTTATTCTATATTTCATTTCATATGACGTTTTCACATCTATCGCGTGCGAACTGTTCATATATTTTTGGGTTTTTGCGGGAACTTGACCGGTGGCGGTTTGCTGCTCCTGTATTATTGTTCAAATAATGGTTTGAAGTGGACTTTGATGTGTAAAAGTGGTGCGATTTTGTGTATTAAGTGTCTGCGCATGTGAACAATTAGTGGAAACGATGAAACAAGTGCTCTGATGGTGATGGATTCTCAAGATAAGCTGTTTGTTTGCATAGGCGCCTTTAGATACCATCGCCAACTGTCAGCTACCTGCTGGCTCAAGTTGCTGTCAAAATCTCCCAAGCGCTGCACAATGTGACGCATCAACATATTATTGTGAAGCAGTGAACTATGAAGGATAAATTATACATAAAGACAAGGCTGTATGGCATAGTTCCTTTGCCTGCTCTCTCTCTCGAGCGAATAATAAAAACAACAACAATCATATTTTTTTTGTAAAGATTACACGAACTGCTATCAAGATTGCTATTAAGCTTGTTAACAACTCCAAGTGTAAGCTTCAAATGCAAATGTGGTGCACAACAGGTAGCCAGATGATAGATTTGAACAATGATTTACTGGCTTTGCAGTCCGCACCCTTGACCATTAGTCTATCCTCGCTACGTATTACTAATTTTAACACAAATAGAAAATGTCCTAAATAAAAGAAATGGGAAACATTTTATACGAGTAAAATATAACGATGCAACGCTAAAATAAATAAAATGACGTTTGCGTTTCAATATATACTTAATAAAATATGAAATAAATTCAAATATAAGTTAAAAAAACGCGTAACTAAATATCAAAGTGGTTTATACTCGTATGCATACTAACAAACACATCAGTTAAGTTGGTAAGATTTCAATGCTTAGGTTTATCGCCTCGTTATTAGATTAAGGGGCCAATTCGCAATGCAGTTAACAATAATCACAATGTGAAATTGCATTAATTGACCAAAACTTATTAGTTACAACCGTAGCTAGCGTAAAGTTTTGAATTAATTGTTGCAACTTACCTGGTGCTACAGCAACAGTTCTGGATCTTTCTTTACTACCAATGATTGGAAAAACGGAACGGTTAATATTTTGAATGATAACAGTTTTAAATTAACTAATGGTTTATCTTCATTTTCCTGCGCCCGTAAAAATAAAACGTTCAGAAAAGAAGAGCAAGATAATAGGAAACTAGGAAACGGTGTTGTGCATAGTATTTATTTTATCTCACTCTCTCGCAGGCTATACCCTATAGATGTATGGTATGCGGTTGTCCCTTTTTAGTGTCACTTTATCGTTTCACCGAGTTTCAAATCACAACGATTCTAAAGAAGTTTTCACTTTACTAACGAGTGCTATAACAATACACCAAACATGTGTGCTTTTACGCAAATGTTAATAAACAATTCTTCCTCTCTGCAGTGTTATTAGTCTGCAGTACCAGCCGTATTGATTTGACGAACTTATAAGCTTTTGTATGATATTTTTAATTTAATAAATAAATATATCAATGAGGGTTAATAATTTTACGCTCACCAGATGTCGCTATATAGTTGGGATTTTTTTCACAATTGTATTTGTATATGTTAAGGATAAAAGCCGAAATGCGTTTAAACCTAGGTTTAGCGGCTATTTCTAGGTACAACTTATTCCGGTTGGTTAAACTTGTGTACTTGTAGTGGCCGGCTAAACCTGGATGTATCCGCAGTTCGGATTTTAGACGTAACATATTCACAAAACAATGCCTCAGCCTCAGCACCGTATTCTTAAAATGTTTACATATTTTAACTATTCTGAAATCTTCAAATCTTAGGAATGTCCGTAGATTGATCTATACGTTTCTAATCTTATTCACATAACATATAGTATAACTAATATTTCAGAAAGAAACATTAATCCTACAAATTAATTTCACTATGGTGACAGAACAAGTCGAAGATGCACTCATTCGTGTCTAATATATATTTAGTAATAAAATCAAATACATATAAACATACGCAACCGAACTTGACGTTTTGAAACAATTGTTTGATCACAATGGTAATAGGTTACCTACTAGTATTGAATAAAACTAATTTTACGGATTTTATCGTGTTTAATTAAGTTATTTTATATTCCCAACGTTTCGGTTGCTTTCCAGCAACCGTGGTCACGGGGGACTGATGCGATTGACGTCCCGATGTCAAAGTTAACCCGGAGTACCTGCAGCTTTTTAATTATTAATTTTGGTCCGATCTACGCAGAATGAACTAACTGTGTCTTAAAGTCTTGCAGTGGTATGCTTGGGTTTAGTTTTAATTTTATGAATTACAGGATCCCAAGCAGGTGGTAGTACCCAGCCTCCCTCTCTATTGAAATTTGGATGTTTTTTTAATTTCAATAGCCTCATGTATAATCCTTGGTGATAATCGATGTGTTTTGCGAGAACTTGTGGTTTATTAAATCTAATGTAATGGCGGGGGCCGTGTAGGATATGATCACAAACTGCAGACTTCCCGGAACGTTGGTGCTTCACGTCAGCTATGTGTTCTTTTACGCGGGCTTGAACGTCGGGAATATAAAATAACCTAATTAAACGCGATAAAATCCATAAAAGTTATTTTTATTCAATGTGTAGTGTTCGCGTAAATATAAGAAATAATTACCTACTAGTAATTTCAGCGCGCACTTTTCACACCGCTGCAATGGCTCGGAGTAGACTGAGCGGAGTCAGCTAGCCCGAGGATTCGGGTGCGACTGGTGCATTATTGATTAATGTGTGGGCGGGACCGGGTGAAAATGTTAGCTATGCTACTTTATAAGTGCTAGAGCCATGCAGCTGAATGCGCCTGTGCAGTATTGATTACCGTCAGAGAAGGACAGAACATAGCTGACGATTTATTGAACTTATTTCATTTACTCTATTCGTAATATTTAACTGATTCATTAGGCTATGTTGGTTAGTCTGGTTCCACGCGGGATATCCTCACACATTAATATGTCATTAGTGGTCCACACTAGTTTTCAAATATTAGAGCATACGTTATAAACGAGGACACAGTGGCCCATCAACATCTACATCTAAACCGTAAGGAGTTCCAAAGCTTAACTCCAAGAACTAAAAAAGATTGGTAAATAGTACAGAAGTAATCGATATAACTCAATGGATAAGTAAGCCGAGGTGGCGATGGTCCATATAGTTCACCGACAGGAAATAAAGGTTCTAGAGTGGCAGACTCGTACCAGTAAGAGGAGTGTATGGCGGTAATATATGCAGGAATTCGATGGATGCAAGTGGCTCAGGACCGTGTTTTGTGGCATTCCTTGGGAGAGGTTTATGCTCAGCAGTGGACTTGTGAAGAGCTGTAATGATGATAAGGTTGAGAGGGGTGCAAAGAACAAAAAAGCTAAAGGTTTTGTCTGGACAAAGGGAAATATTATAAAGGAGTTGAAAACTTGAAAACGATTTTTAAATAAATTTAGTAACAAATTTCTTCTAAAGCATACGTACCTTTTAAATTCAGATATGTTATACAGAAGACACCGTGTGCTAGCTATGTATGATATCTAAAGAGAGTGTTAGTGTTCACGAAAATTTATTTATGTTCCATTCAGATAAAAATCTAAGCCAAATACCGGACTGAATAAACAAGGAGATCCCGCGTCCCACTGTCCCGGGCAGCGGCTAGGACAACAGTGCAGTGCGAGAGCCGCGGGAGAGGCGGCCGCCTGCACATTTCAATATTGATTACCACCTGTACGGGTCCAATGCGCAGTATCTATTTTAATCTTTTTTTTATAGAATAAGGGTGGCAAACGAGCACACAGACCCCCAATGGTATGTGATTGCTGTGTGCATAGACATCTACATTTATCTTCGATGAAGAATCCAAATATAGATACGTTTCCACCCCTGAGGAATAATATGGAATACCTGGTTTCCAATAAATAGTATTTATATCCTCCCGCGGACGTGGTAAGACGCGACAGAGGGAGACTGAAACAGGGGCTGACAGCAGCATCTTGCTCATAACAACTCAGTAATAATGACAAACTGCGGCTGCCACTTTTTCAAGTGATGCATCTTTGATAACGCATTCGTAAAAAGGAGGAAAAGACATTATCGTGTGGTTGCGTTTTTATTTATTTAATAGCTGTTCCCTGCGACTTCGGTCGCGTGAAATTTGTTACGGTTTGTAACTTAATTGTTTTTCTAAAATAAAAGTAGCCTAAGTTATTCTTTATAACATCAGCTATCTGCCAATGAAATACCCGTTGAAATAGGTCCAGTCATTTCGAAGATTAGCCTGAACAAACAGACAGACAAACAAACCCACAGACAGATAGACAGACAAAATATATTTAAACTTGTTATTTTTTTAATAAATGTATCGTATAGACTTTCTTACGCATTTAGTAATAATATGTTATTTTGACATTACAGACAAACACTTAAATATTTATTTATATTATATAGTATAGATTTAATGATGTAAGAGCATCCTCTATCATATATATCATATCGAATTTCAATAAAAAAAAAAACTGCCGTTGCCTACCCACCTGCCAAACGTGGCATCTCTTTTTATAATATTGAAGTATCATACGATATATCCCATCTGATGGCAGGTAGCTATTACCTAGTCGAGAAGCAATCCTACCAAGAAAAGAGCCGCTCCGTTCTAAAAGCCGTTAACGCACCCGCAATTCCTCAGTTGCAGATGTCCATGGGCGACGGTGATCTCTTCCATATAAAGCGCATAGTATATACTATGTCGAACCTTATGAGACACTCTATGGGGGATGCCTGTGCTCATCAGTGAACTTTTGATGGGGTATAATGAATGAACAGAGACAATAGAAGCACAATCCATCTTCAATCAACTTATCCAAAACTTAATCATTGACTAATGCTCATTGCACCTAGGCAGACGAAGTGCGTGACCATGAGGTATCGATTTGTAGGCTGTCTGTGTGCATCTAGTGTCGAATGCGTCGTTGTGTATTTGCACGGAAAGTTTTACAAATTTATTGCGACGTTGATTTTGTGGATTATAAAAAAATGGAGTCCAATATCTTGAACACAATGAAAATTAAGCATTTGTATTGAACTCTCACTATGTAAATATAAGTGCGTTATGAAATAAATGTTTGCATTTTAAAAGCTAAATTAATTATTTTGTTTTTGCTTTCAATTCTGCGACTGTTGGCGTATCTCTGTTATCTTATAGTCAATTTTCAGTTTCTTTTATACCAGTTAAGAATATTTAATGTTACGAAGATACTGTAGAAATTTTTTGTATGATTTATAATAATTACATTCTATATCGGCGTGGTATTAAATGAATCCACAGTTCTCCAAGTACAATAATCAATAATACATTCAGTTGATAACTTAATCGTAAAAGTTAGTCTCAGAAAGTTATGATTTTGTATAGGTTCGGTTTTGTTAAGTTTATTATTGGGAGAGAATGTTAAAATTTTAAGGCATGTCATATTATATATTGGTTAGTTACTGCGAGCTGGACCTGAACCGGTGTTATTAGTTACAGGAATTCTTGAGTTCTGGCATTATGATTACTGCAGAGGTATGTTAACACTGGACTCTAAGCACACCGCCTCTACACGGTTCACAAAGACAAAATTCTTAAAGAAATAAGTCTACTGTTTTATCTTATTAAAAACTTTTTATTATTAAACTAAAAAAAAAACAATATAAACATTATATATCTAAATGAGATTTTTAAATAATAAAGTGACAAACAAGCACAAAGTCCACCTGATGGTGATTGGTTACTGTGGCCCATAGACATTTACAGCTATCTTCGATAAATAATCAGAATGCAGATGCGGTGTCACCCCTGTGGACTAATATGGGGGCTCTGGTTCTCAACACTCATCATAAAAAAACACAGCAGCACTAAGCTGCTATTTTACTCTGGTATTCTGTGAGAGCGTGGTTCTTTCCTGATCGAGCCGACCCATTTGTGCTACAAACATTCTCATGTAGCATGGCTCTACTACGTATAAAATACCACATTGCAAGAATAGAATAAAATAGAATAGAGACTGGATCAAGGCGCGAACGATTGAAAAATTATTTATTCAAACTTAATGAACGACAATGCTTTTGCCAGTCAACCTTAGGGCAGTGATAGAACTACGAAGGCGGTTACAAGGAAATATACATACACACATACATATACTTATTATACATACATATACATATATACATACATATACACATACAAATACATATATACACACATAAATATTCACAAATATATAAATGTATATATTCTAAGAAATTATAATATAATATATTTATTAATAATATAATAATAATATACATCAAAATACGTAATATACTGATGAAACTAATATACAGAGATTGTAACTATAATGATGACAGAACTTAGCAGTTGCAAAGCAATTTTAGGAAGTGATCTCGAACATTCTTCTCAATTGTTTGTTTGCAGGTAGGTTGTCTTAATATTTCAGGCAGATCATTTCAAAGGCGCGCGGCTTGGACAGCAAACCATGAAGATATGAAGAAGAAGAAAACAACAGTCTCCGATGAAAGAAGCTGTCTGTTTAGAGTCTCCCGCAGAAAATAAAACTTATGTTTCAAATAATTAGATAGTGTTATCGAATAAAATAGAAAAAAAACTGTGTTAAGTATCCTAATGAGTCTTCGCTGACGAATTAGAAGCCATTTAAGTTGAGTTCGGAATAAGGATACATGTTTAAACTTGCGAAGACGATAAAAATAAAACGGATACAGTTATTGACGACATGATTCAGCATATCAAGGAAACCTCGGTGAGATCAGGAAAACATACATAAGCATAGTCAATAATAGGCAAAATAAGAGATTGCACCAGAGCTATCTCTACCTTGACCGGAAGAAAGTTCCTGAGACGGTTCGAAGCATTGAGCTTACCAAAGACAGAACCACTGATATTTTCAATTTGGATGGACCAACTTAAGGTTGTGTCAAAGTAGACAACCAGATTTTTAACGCTGCCAGAACACGGTATAATAGAATTATCAAACGTGACAGATAGAACGCAATGGACGACAAGCTTACACAATTGTTGAGCACTACCAATTATTACAGCTTGGCATTTATTGGGGTTCACACTAATGCCAAACTTACGAGACCAACTGTGATGATTCACTCTGATTTCGGAGGCATTATTGTAACCCAACCCACAATAAAGTGTACTCGATTCTAAAAGAATTAGTAAGAACAAATTTAACAATTATCATTATCAGCTCATATAATTTCTTTATTCATTTCAATATTGCAATATGTGAAATTTTGTAAAAATGTCCGGATGTTCTTCAAACAAAATAAACGGTTGAATCATTTGAAGTGAAAACTTCTTTAGAATCATTTTGATTTGAAACTAGAAGAAACGAAAAAGCGCCTCTAAAAAGAGACAAACAAATACATCTATAGGATTTAGTCTACGAGAGAATGAGATTGAATATTAATAAATTAGTCGTGTTTAGGCCATTTAGTGTCTACATTTTATGTACCACCTTGAGAGCTAATGAATTTTTGTTGCATAAAATAATTTTACCTATAGAATGCGCGAATGGCGCTATTACAAAGCAATTTTACTCGAAAGAAAATATTCTTTTGTTTCATTACACAAACATTTTGGGACCTCTAAAAATAAGGATTGTAAATAACTTAGTGTTTATATAAGCATAGCTTGTTTATAAATACTCTACGGATTTTAACAATGAATGGCTATAAAATTAAACTTTTATGTTATATTGTATGCTGCAACTGTGATTGATAATTATCATTATCATATTAAATAAATCAATTACCGTCAAATATTTTTATTCTATATTTCATTTCATTTGAAGTTTTCACATCTATCGCGTGCGAACTGTTCATATATTTTTGGGTTTTGGCGGGAACTTGACCGGCGGCGGTTTGCTGCTCCTGTATTATTGTTTAAATAATGGTTTGAAGTGGACTTTGATATGTAAAAGTGGTGCAATTTTGTGTATTAAGTGTCTGCGCATGTGAACAATTAGTGGAAACGATGAAACAAGTGCTCTGATGGTGATGGATTCTCAAGATAAGCTGTTTGTTTGCATAGGCGCCTTTAGATACCATCGTCAACTGTCAGCTACCTGCTGGCTCAAGTTGCCGTCAAAATCTCCCAAGGACTGCACAATGTGACGCATCAAGATATTATTGTGAAGCAGTGAACTATGAAGGATAAATTATACATAAAGACAAGGCTGTATGGCATAGTTTCTTTGCCTGCTCTCTCTCGAGCGAATAATAAAAACAACAACAGTCATATTTATTTTTTGTAAAGATTACTAGAACTGCTATCAAGATTGGTAATAAGCTCGTTAACAACTCCAAGTAAGCTTCAAATGCAAATGTGGTGCACAACAGGTAGCCAGATGATAGATTTGAACAATGATTTACTGGCTTTGCAGTCCGCACCCTCGACCATTAGTCTATCCTCGCTACGTATTACTAATTTTAACACAAATAGAAAATGTACTAAATTAACATCAATGGGAAACAATTTATAGGAGTAAAATAAAAAGATGCAACGCTAAAATAAACAAAATGACGTTTGCGTTTCAGTATATAGTTAATAAACTATGAAATAAATTCTAATATAAGTTAAAAAAAAACACGTAACTAAACATCAAAGTGGTTTATACTCGTATGCATACTAACAAGCACTTCACTTAAGTTTGTAATTTTTCATTGCTAAGGTTTAGCGCCTCGTTATTAGATTAAGGGGCCAATTCGCAATGCAGTTAACAATAATCACAATGTGAAATTGCATTAATTGACCAAAACTTATTAGTTACAACCGCAGCTAGCGAAAAGTTTTGAATTAATTGTTGCAACTTACCTGGTGCTACAGCAACAGTTCTGGTTCCTCTTTTACCACCTATGATTGGTTATTGTTTGTTTTATTCATATTTTTAATTTAATAAATAAATATATCACAGAGTGCTAATAATTTTACGCTCACCAGATGTCGCTATGTAGTTGGGACTAAGGTGAATTTAATTGTTATTATCTAATTTATAAATTATATATGACACACCAACATAAGTTTAACCAACCGCAATAGGCTGCACCTAGTAGTGGCCGGCTAAACCTGGATGTATCCGCAGTGCGGATTTTAGCCGTAACATATTCACAAAACAATGCCTCAGCCTCAGCACCGTATTCTTAAAATGTTTACATATTTTAACTATTCTCAAATCTTCAAATCTTAGGAATATCCGTAGATTGATTTATACTTTTCTAATCTTATTCACATAACATATATTATAACTAATATTTCAGAAAGAAACATTAATCCTACAAATTAATTTCACTATGGTTACAGAACAAGTCGAAGATGCACTCATTCGTGCCTAATATATATTTAGTAATTAAATCAAATTATAAACATGCGCAACCGAACTTGACGTTTTGGAACAACTGCTTGATCACAATTCACAATGGTTATAGGTTACCTACTAGTAATTTCAACGCGCACTTTTCACACCGATGCGATGGCTCGGAGCACACTGAGCGGAGTCAGCTAGCCCGGGAATTCGGGTGCGACTGGTGCATTATTGATTAATGTGTGGGCGGGAACAGGGCGAAAATGTTAGCTATGCTACTTTATAACTGCTAGAGCCATGCAGCTGAATGCGCCTGTGCAGTATTGATTACTGTCAGAGCAGGACAGAACATGGCTGACGATTTATTGAACTTATTTGATTTACTGTATTCGTAATATTTTACTGATTCATTACGCTATGTTGGTTAGTTTGGTTCCACGCGGGATATCCTCACATATTTATACGTCATTGGTGGTCCACACTAGTTTTCAAATATTAAAGCATACGTTATAAACGATGTGTGCTCGTTTATAACGTATGCTTTAATATTTGAAAACTGTGGCCCATAGACATATACATCTAAACCGTAAGGAGTTCCAAAGCTTAACTCCAAGAACTCAACAAGATTTTGGTAAATAGTACAAAAGTAATCGATATAGCTCAATGGATAAGTAATGGATAAGTAAGCCGAGGTGGCGATGGTCCATATAGTTCGACAGGAAATAAAGGTTCTAGAGTGGCAGACTCGTACCAGTAAGCGAAGTTTATGGCGGTAATATATGCAGGAATTCGATGGATGCAAGTGGCTCAGGACTGTGTTTTGTGGCATTCCTTGGGAGAGGTTTATGCTCAACAGTGGACTTGTGAAGAGCTGCAATGATGATAAAGTTGAGAGGAGTGCAAAGAACATAAAAGCTAAAGGTTTTGTCTGGACAAAGGGAAATATTATAAAGGAGTTGAAAACTTGAAAATGTTTTTTAAATAAATTTAGTAACAATTTTTTTTAAAGCATACGTACCTTTTAAATTCAGGTATTTTATACAGAAGGCACCGTGTGCTAGTTATGTATGATATCTAAGGAGAGTGTAAGTGTTCACGAAAATTTATTTATGTTCCATTCAGATAAAAATCTAAGCCAAACACCGGACTGAATAAACAAGGAGATCTCGCGTCCCACTGTCCCGGGCAGCGGCTAGGACAATAGTGCAGTGCGAGAGCCCCGGGAGAGGCGGCCGCCTGCACATTTCAATATTGATTACCACCTGTACGGGTCCAATGCGCAGTATCTATTTTAATCTTTTTTTATAGAATAAGGGTGGCAAACGAGCACACAGACCCCCAATGGTATGTGATTGCTGTGTGCATAGACATCTTCATTTATCTTCGATTAAGAATCCAAATATAGATACGTTTCCACCCCTGAGGACTAAGATGGAATACCTGGTTTCAATTCGAAATTCGAATTCAATAAACTTTTTTGTGGCCAGCGTTCTAAAATAAAAGTTTATACTGTGTCACAATACTTATGACCTGACTGTGTACATACACACATACATATACATAATATACAAACATACATATATCCATCCATATAATCACGCCTCTTTCACGTAGGGGTAGGCAGAGACCACTTCTTTCCACTCGCTACTATCCTTACATACTTGTTTCGCTTCGTCCACTTTCATTATTCTCTTCATACATGCTCTTCGGTTTAGGGTACTCATGACCTGGCCTTTTTTGAAGACGTCCCTGATTTGGTCTAGAAACGTCTGCCTAGGTCTACCCCCTCCAACACTTTCATTCACACTCGCCTTATACACCTTTTTCGTCAATCGTTCTTCATTCATTCTCTCGACATGGCCAAACGATCTCAGCATACCTTTCGCAATTTTTGAAACTCCATCTTCTTTCAGACCATACATATACATATATACATAGATATACACATATACATACATCAATATACACAAATATATAAATTTATATGTTATAAGAAAATATAATAAAATACAAGATACATAAAGATACGTAATATACAGATGAAACTAATAGAGACTGGATCAAGGAACGATCGATTGAAAATTTATTTATTTAAAGTTTATTGATTTTTACATATTAAATACAAGAAGAAAAGGTGGACTTAATGCTAAAAGCGACAATGCTTTTGCTCGTCAACCTTAGGCCAGTGATAGAACTACGAAGGCGGTTACAAGGAAATATACATACACACATACATATACATATATCGGATGTTTGTGAAACGCTCCCGCAAACGAAGACAGATGATAGTAGGTATTACATCTTAGAACATGGGTCACATATAAATTTGATCCCAAGGAAAAAATCTTTTCACAACGTTTTATTAACTTTATTCACGCTCCATCATGTTAGTACAGCTAAATGAAACGATAATTTTATTAAAAAAATCATGAAAATACTTAAACAAAAAACCAGCAGTGAAACTTAAAAAACATCAGTTGACAATAGGGTTAATATCCACGCGGGCGCCGAGCTCTTATAGGTTCCGTCACGTAAAAACGCTGGCCTTGAACCTGGCCACTGAGCGATTTATCCATCAAATTGGTGGTACGAAGTTTCATTTTTCATTTCTATTTTCTTATACAAAATCAATGATATGATGTGATGAGTGTTTATAATTGTGTGAGTACTGAGTACCCAATTAGGTACGTTTATTAATTTCAATAATTTTTGAAGTAAAGAACTGCTTGTTGCGTCAGGGTACAATTGATTGTGTAATTGTATTAAAAATGACAACCATAACTTTTAAATCCCATATGAAGACTAGTCGTAGGGATAAAACTTATAAATTAAATAAACGTTGGCGTTGTCTTAATATACATAACGCTTCAGCTGTCTGTGAAGGTTCCAGTGCTTCAAGGACTTTAGCTTGTGCGCATTTGTTTTGGCGGAATGGATTAATAATTTTAGTTTTTGAGACAGTTCCGTGTGTATCACAAGAGACAGTTCAATTGTTTTGTTTATTCAATTATTGTCGTTATTATTTATTACTTAATTATATTATTCTGTTGTTACGTTTTAAGTTTCCTGTTTTGTTTTTATAATGCCTAACGCGTACGTTTATAGTGCTCGTGAATACAGCAAGTGCCTTGGAGAAGCTCGCGGGAATACTTCGCATGCATTGCGAATTTACCGAGAGAAATTCCCGACCACTCGACATCCAGCTGACTCTCGTCTGATAACAGCAGCATTTCAGCGAGTGTTGGAATATCGGCCCATTACTCTCATAGCGGCAGGAGGTGGAAGTCAAGTGGTGTTCACTCAGAGGAGCGCATTTTAGATGTCGTTCGGCGGAATCCGAACCTATGTATACGAAGTATCGCTAAATTGTTATAGTTCGGCCGTTCAGAGAATGCGTTCCTGACACGTCGCGATTGAACTGACGAAGTAAATTTGTAATGGCGTTGCAGTTACGATTAAAATATTTTTGCTGGTTGTTTACCGCTTTAACAATTGATGAGCATTAAAACAACATTATTATATCAATAATCAATGAATGTTATAATTTTGTGCCAAACTGAGTGTCAAATAACTTGGTAAACAATATTTTTCTAAATCTATACTGCGCTATTACAAGGTTATGTCAGCGCTTTATATTTGTAGTGCTGTGCTAACAATAACAGGCAATAAGAGTATCGTAATCTGTTCTTATACAGTTATACTTTATTAAATAATACGTTTTGTTTTTCTTTTTAAGAATTTGAAAATAATATACTATAAGATAACTTTTATTAAATATAAAAAAAAACTACGACCAAACCGAACGCGCGAAAGAAAGTAGCATTTTTATATTTAGGTTTTTTTTTTATAGAGGAGGGGGCAAATGAGCATGCGGCTCACCTGAAGGTAAGTGACTACCGCCGCCCATGAACAACTGCACCACCAGGGAGGGAATTGCAGATGCGTTACCGGCATTTTGAAAGCCGGGTTTTTTTTGCCTTTTGCCAGGTTGAAAATGGTAACCCCAAATGGCGTTACGGGCCGCCATTTCGTGACGCTAAAACAGTCGTCTGTTGTCGTTTCGTGCGCATAGACCACGTTCTTCAAGTGTTTTCGATCTGTTTTTATTTGATTACCCGGCTTTCGTTTAATGGACTGTTTCTGCTTTTCAAACTGCCATTGGCGCTAAATCGGACTTCGATTGTGTTTTGTATTGCGTTTTTTTTACTTTTGGTGCATAATAATGCCTAAACGTGGACAAACATTGAAAAGTGGAGCCCGTGAGTTAGTCATCAAGCTGCAAGATTACTTTGAGCGGGAGCGGGAAAATGGCGGACCCCTGTTACCTGTCGAACAAGTACATGAACGCGTCTCTCAGGCGCTTGGAGTTAGCAAACGAACGATAACAAATATGATTAAAAAAAAGTTCGGCTCTACTGGCACGGAAGATAATATTTTACGTACTCTGAAGAGGAAACGTAGAACTAAACCCGTGACAGATATTGACACCTTTAACGCCGATGCGATCAAAAATCATATCAACGTGTCCCAAAATTCAACGATAAGCCAACACCGGAGGATATACCTGCCCCGGACTAATCGGGGAAAAAAAGAAAAAAAATATATCCCAATTATATTTTAAGTTATATAAAAAAAATGAAATTCTTCAGAAATTGAGACCGTTTATGATATTTTTCACTACCATGACCACAATTTTTTAAATATTTTTTCTTTTTTTTTATAGGCAACCTGAATAGTACTGCTATCTACCACAATTCTTAAAAACTCCAGAATAACTCTTGTTTTATCACGAAAATTAATGAAACTTATTTTATTCCCTAAATTTTTTGAAGACTTTTACTTTTAACCAAATTTAACTTATCGTGGTGTAAAAAAAAAGTATGAACACTAGTATGGCAAGTTTTTTTAAAAATTGACGCAACTAACCAACATTCCAAAATGGTATAATACTCTAGGAAAACAAGTTATAAAAAAATATGGGCCTATTATTTCTTAACAGGGGCCAAATGACGGTCGGGTGTAATAAAAGTATTAGTTCTTGAAAAATGTTTAATATTTCAAAACAAATGGTACAAACAGTTTCACGTGTAATTTATTAAGTTATTAACATTATAGCAAATGTTCGAACTGTTTGCCACCAGCATTAATACATGCACGACATCGCCTTAAAATGATCTTTTTATTTGTCTTCTACTTCGACGAAGCTCGTCCAATGTCACAATGGGTTTTGAGTAGACCCTGTTTTTAAGACAACCCCAATGGGAGAAGTCCAGGGGGTTCAAATCGGGTGAACGGGGTAGCCACAAGATAGGACCAAGTCGCCCGATCCAACGCCCTGGATACTCTTGATTTAAATATTCTCGTACAGGACGGGCATAATGTGCTGGGCAACCATCATTTTGAAACCACATGTTTTGAAGATCACTTAAAGGCACGTCGTTTAACAATTCTTGCAAGTCATTTTGTAAAAAGTTTAAATAACTATTGCCATCTAAGTTTCCTTGTAACTCAAAAGGCCCAATTACTTTTCCATTTAATATGCCGGTCCATAGGTTAACCTTGAATTGATATTAGGATTTGTTTTGTCTCATCAAGTGTTGATTTTCATTACTCCAACTATGTAGGTTGTGAAGATTTAAATACCCATCTTTCTTGCACGTTGTTTCATCCGACCGTAGAATTTTGTCTAGGAAGTGGGGATCTTCACTGTGCCTTTGCAGCATTTTACGGCAAAATGTGACCCGTAGCGGATAGTCCCGCGGTAATAACGTCTGCACACGCCTGTAGTGATATGGGTGAAGCTTGTGACGTTTTTATATTCGATGTGCAGAACTTTTCGGGATTCCTGTAGCTTCTTCTATGGTACGTACCGAAGTAGTCGAGTCATTTTCTATCTCATTGAGAACTTCTTCATCAAGATCCAATCTAGGTTTTCCAGTGCTTCTCCTATTGGATGGCATACGACCCTCCGAAAACGCTTGATGCACATTAATAAACACTCGATAATCAGGATATTTTTGAGCATTTGGGTATCTTTCTCGATACAGTCTGCTAGCAGCGTTAGCATTACTTTGGCATTCTCCATAGATTAAATGCATATTAGCGTATTCATGTGGTGTGTACGGTTGCGGCATGTTAAACGCCAAACAGTCCAAAATGCGCCAGAACTCTAAATCACAAAACACACAATCGTAGTCCAAGATAATGCCAGGTCAGTTCAGTTTGCAGATCACTTCCAGTCCAAATAATGCCAGGTCAGTTAAGTTTACAGGTCGCTTCCAGTCCAAAAAGCCAAGCCAAAAGTCGATAGTATTTACGAGGGCCACGTAAGTTGAATTGGGAACGGTGCGCAGTAAACAAAGCAGCAGAGCGTACTGAACCGACTTTCTGAGAATAATTACAGCTTCTCTACCTGCCCTGTTGTTGTCTCTTTTTAACGTAAATATCTCTATCTATCTCTCTCTCTCTCTAACATCTAAGGTATTAATGCCCCATTTGAATTCCTAGAAATTGTAACAGGAACCCATTTTGGGCATGTAGTAAAAGTGATTACTGACAATTACAATTTAAGGAATTTGGCCCCTGTTTAGAAATAATAGGCCCATATTTTTTTATAACTTGTTTTCCTAGAGTATTATACCATTTTGGAATGTTGGTTAGTTGCGTCAATTTTTAAAAAAACTTGCCATACTAGTGTTCATACTTTTTTTTACACCGCGATAAGTTAAATTTGGTTAAAAGTAAAAGTCTTCAAAAAATTTAGGGAATAAAATAAGTTTCATTAATTTTTATGATAAAAAAAGAGTTATTCTGGAGTTTTTAAGAATTGTGGTAGGTAGCAGTACTATTCAGGTTGCCTATAAAAAAAAAGAAAAAAATATTTAAAAAATTGTGGTCATGGTAGTGAAAAATATCATAAACGGTCTCAATTTCTGAAGAATTTCAATTTTTTTATATAAATTAAAATATAATTGGGATATATTTTTTTCTTTTTTTCCCCGATTAGTCCGGGGCAGGTCTATCCTCCGGTGTTGGCTTATCGTTGAATTTTGGGACACGTTGTATATGGTTACTATTCCAGAAATGAATATCTCAACAGGAAGAAGCTTTTGGCATCGTTAAGAGAAGCTGGACTGTTTAGCGGAGGTAAAACTGCTTTAACCAAAATCTTAAAAGATATTGGTTTTTCGTATAAAAAAACAGACAAAAGAAAAATTTCATTAGAACGATACTACATAATTTTAAAACGGATAAGTTTTTTGAGAGAAGCAAAAAATATTGATAACTGGGATAATGTTATGTTCATTGACGAGACATGGCTAAACGCCAATCAAACGGTTTCCCGTTCTTGGATGGATGATACACAAACGTCAACGTCGAAAGTACCAATGGGTAAGGGGGCCGGTCTGATAATATGCCACGCAGGTTCTGCAAAATACGGCTTTGTAGAGAACGCGTTACTGACATTTCAATCAAAAACCACAAATGACTACCACGAGGAAATGAATGCCACTACATTTAAAGAGTGGTTCCAAAACGTGCTTTTGCCCAGCCTACCAGAGCCTTCCGTAATATTCATGGATAATGCCTCCTATCACTCGGTTCAAATACAGAAACCACCTACCCAAGCTAATAAAAAAGAAGAAATGGTGGCTTGGTTACAAGCAAAAGGCATTGACGCAAATATGCAGATGCTAAAACCAGAGCTAATTAAATTAACTGGCTCTGGAGTACGGTCATCGCGTTCTAAGAATTCCACCGTATCATTGCCAATATAACGCGATTGAGCTAATCTGGGCTCAAATAAAAGGTTACGCCGCCCGCCACAATATTCTCCCGCCATTTAGCACGAAAAAGATGATGCCCTATTAAAAGAAGCCTGCGGGGAAGTCACAAGAGATGACTGGGCAAAGGTTGTTGAGAAGACTAAAAACCTGATTGTGGAACATTTTGACCGAGATATCAGGATTGATTCTGTTATTGATAGTAATATAATTATACATGTAGGTGAAGATGATGATGAAGACACCACCTCCTCAAGTGAATCGGAGTCTGATTAATATTCTGTACGCACATTCAATTCAATGAACTTTATTGCATAAAAATACAGATTGTAACTTTGTAACAAAGAATAAATAAAACAATTTTTTTATATTAATATTACCTTTTTTTGGTTTCCACTTAAATTACTAAAATATAAGTTTTAAATGATTCCGCCAATTTAAAACGAAAATAATCTTAAAAATAACGCGGCGGTTCATTTTGGAGGAACGGTAACGAACTCAGTGTTATGTTGTGCCCATCACTAGTTGTGACTAACTGATAGGTGTCAGGAACGCATTCTCTGAACGGCCGAACTATAAAGCGTCGGGATGGAACAAGTGTTTCATACTGTACAGTTCACAAAGTCTTAAAGTGTAACCGAATGCCCCATACAAATTGCACAAAGTGCAAGCTTTAGTTCCCGGCGATCACGACCGCCGGCGAGTTTTCTGCCGTTGGTTATTAGACCAGCAACAACGTGAGGATTTACAGCGGTTAGCTGTTTTATACCTAATTTTTTTTAAGTAACTTAGTACTGAACTGATCTGAATAGGTACATAACTGAAAACATCAGAATAATAAAGATGAATAAAAACGCATAAATCTAACGTTAGTTACATTTCGTTTAAGTATTTTTTTCATTAGCGGGGAATCGAACCAGCTATTTGGGTTATTTAACCTGTGAATTCAAATTAAAGTGGCTAAGTGGAGACAAGCACAGTAGCAAAATATTAGGTTAAGTAGATAAGTTAGGTATTTAGACATGTGTTGTAAATTATTAAGTATTATGGTATGGCCCGCAGCTAGCGGGCCATACCATAATAGTTATAGTATAAGTATTTTCATGGTTTTTTTAATGTAATTATCGTTTCATTTAGCTGTACTAACATGATAGAGAATGAATAAAGCTAATAAAACGTTGTGAAAAGATGATTTTTTTATCAGAGGTAAAGTTGGTACTGTCGTCTGTCTTTCTTTTTCGGGATCGTTTCAAAAATACGATGTATACATACATATATACATATCCATATATATATAAATATATATATATATAAATATATATATATATATAAATATATATACATCAATATACACAAATATATAAATTTATGTATAATAAGAAAATATAATATATGACAAGATACATCAAGATACGTAATATAATGATGAAACTAATTTACAGAGATTATGACTATATTGATGACGGAACTTAACAGTTGCAAAGCAATTTTAGGAAATGATCTCGGACATTCTTCTTAAAATGTTTGTTTGCAGGTAGGTTGTCTTAATATTTCAAAGCTGGTCATTCCACAGGCGCTCAGCTTGGACAGCAAACGATGAAGATATGAAACTCTAACGGTGAAGGGGTATAAAGAGAGCCATAGTCTCTGATGAAAGAAGCTGTCTGTCGTGAGTCTCCCGCAGAAACTAAAACTTATGTTTAAAGTAATTGGATAGTGGTTTTTTTTTATAGGAGAGGGGGCAAACGAGCATGCGACTCACCTGATGGTTAGTGACTACCGCCGACCATGAACAACTGCAACACCAGAGGAATCGCAGATGCGTTGCCGGCCTTTAAAAAAGGAGTAGGCTCTTTTCTTGAAGGTCCCTAAGTCGTTTCGGTCAGGAAAATTTCGCGGAGAAAACTTCTTCTGAATCGCACAGTGGTGGACCGCCAATCATCCAGATGATATGGATGGTATCGCGAGTTTTGTTGCGATGTGCGATGGTGAAATTGAGCGGCAGGAATTAGTCCGAACAATTCCTATATATATATCGAATAAAATAGAAAAAACCTGTGTTAAGTATCCTAATGCGTCTTTGCTGACGAAATAGAAGCCATTTAAGCAGAGTGCGGAATAAGGATACATGATCAAACTTGCGAAGACAAAAAATAAAACGGATACTGTTATTGACCAGACATTCAGCTTATCAAGGAAAACCACATTGAGATCAGGAAAACATACATCAGCATAGACAATAATAGGCAAAATAAGAGCTTGCACCGGAGTTATCTTTACCTTGGCCGGTAGAAAGTTCCTGAGACGGTTCAAAGCACTGAGCTTAGCACAAACTGAACCACTGATACTCTGAATTTGGGTGGTCCAACTTAAGGTTGTGTCAAAGTAGACACTCAGATTTTTAACACTATCAGAATACGCTATGATAGAATTTTCAAACGTGACAGGTGGATCGCAATGGACGTCAAGTTTACACAATTGTTGAGCACTATCAATTATTACAGCTTAGCATTTGTTGGGGTTCACACTAATACCAAACTTACGAGACCAACTGTGGAAATTCACTCTAACTTCGGAGGCATTTTTGTAACCCAACCCACAATAAAGTGTACTCGATTCTAAAAGAATTAGTGAGAACAAATTTAACCATTATCACTATCAGCTCATATAATTTCTATACTCATTTCAATATTGCAATATGTGAAAGTTTGTACAAATGTGCGTATGTTATTCAAACAAAATAAACGGTTGAATCATTTGAAGTGAAAACTTCTTTAGAATCATTTTGATTTGAAACTAGAAGAAACGAAAAAGCGCCTCTAAAAAGAGACAAACAAATACATCTATAGGATTTAGTCTGCGAGAGAATGAGATAGAATATTAATAAATTAGTCGTGTTTAGGCCATCTAGTGTCTACATTTTACGTACCACCTTAAGAGCCAATCAATTTTTGTTGCATAAAATAATTTTACCTATAGAATAAAGTAGATGGCGCTAATAGAAAGCAAATTTACTCGAAAGAAAATATTTTTTTGTTTCATTACACAAAAATGTTGGGACTAACACCTCTAAAAATAAGGATTGTAAATAACTTAGTGTTTATAAAAGCATAGCTTGTTTATAAATACTCTACGGATTTTAACAATGAATGGCTATAAAATAAAACTTTTATGTTATATTTTATGCTGCAACTGTGATTGACAATAATCATTATCATATTAAATAAATCAATTACCGTCAAATATTTTTATTCTATATTTCATTTCATTTGAAGTTTTCACATCTATCGCGTGCGAACTGTTCATATATTTTTGGGTTTTGGCGGGAACTTGACCGGCGGCGGATTGCTGCTCCTGTATTATTGTTTAAATAATCGTTTGAAGTGGACATTGATATGTAAAAGTGGTGCGATTTTGTGTATAAAGTGTCTGCGCATGTGAACAATTAGTGGAAAAGATGAAACAAGTGCTCTGATGGTGATGGATTCTCAAGATAAGCTGTTTGTTTGCATAGGCGCCTTTAGATACCATCTCCAACTGTCAGCTACCTGCTGGCTCAAGTTGCTGTCAAAATCTCCCAAGCGCTGCACAATGTGACGCATCAACATATTATTGTGAAGCAGTGAACTATGAAGGATAAATTATACATAAAGACAAGGCTGTATGGCATAGTTCCTTTGCCTGCTCTCTCTCTCGAGCGAATAATAAAAACAACAACAATCATATTTTTTTTGTAAAGATTACACGAACTGCTATCAAGATTGCTATTAAGCTTGTTAACAACTCCAAGTAAGCTTCAAATGCAAATGTGGTGCACAACAGGTAGCCAGATGATAGATTTGAACAATGATTTACTGGCTTTGCAGTCCGCACCCTTGACCATTAGTCTATCCTCGCTACGTATTACTAATTTTAACAAAAATAGAAAATGTCCTAAATAAAAGAAATGGGAAACATTTTATACGAGTAAAATAAAACGATGCAACGCTAAAATAAATAAAATGACGTTTGCGTTTCAGTATATAGTTAATAAAATATGAAATAAATTCTAATATAAGTTAAAAAACAATGCGTAACTAAACATCAAAGTGGTTTATACTCGTATGCATACTAACAAACACATCAGTTAAGTTGGTAAGATTTCAATGCTAAGGTTTATCGCCTCGTTATTAGATTAAGGGGCCAATTCGCAATGCAGTTAACAATAATCACAATGTGAAATTGCATTAATTGACCAAAACTTATTAGTTACAACCGCAGCTAGCGACAAGTTTTGAATTAATTGTTGCAACTTACCTGGTGCTACAACAACAGTTCTGGTTCTTTCTTTACTACCAATGATTGGAAAAACGGAACGTTAATATTTTGAATGATTACAGTTTTAAATTAACTAATGGTTTATCTTCATCTTCTTACGCCCGTAAAAATAAAATCTTCAGAAAAGGAGATCGAGATAATAGGAAACTAGGAAACGGTGTTGTGCATAGTATTTATTCTATCTCACTCTCTCGCAGGCTATACCCTATAGATGTATGGTATGCGGTTGTCCCTTTTTAGTGTCACTTTATCGTTTCATCGAGTTTCAAATCACAACGATTCTAAAGAAGTTTTCACTTTACTAACGAGTGCCATAACAATACACCAACAATGTGTGCTTTTACGCAAATGTTAATAAACAATTCTTCCTCTCTGCAGTATTGATTAGTCTGCAGTACCAGCCGGTAAATAAGTATTGATTTGACGAACTTATAAGCTTTGGTATGATATTTTTAATTTAATAAATAAATATATCATGAGGGCTAATAATTTTACGCTCAACAGATGTCGATATATAGTTGGGACTAAGGAGAATTTAATTGTTATGTTAGATGGTCGTTCACACAGTGTCATCACCATTGAAACGCTGCAATTTAATTATTAATTTTTTCATATTTGTATTTGTATATGTTAAGGATAAAAGCCGAAATGCGTTTAAACCTAGGTTTAGCCGGCTATTTATAGGTAACAAATTATTCCGGTTGGTTAAATTTGTGTATACTTTTAAATTTGTAAAAACACTGATATACGTATCAAGCAATATCAGCGACAATAGTTTAAGTTGCGGTTGGAGTGGCCCAAGGGCCATTACCAAGAGCCGCAAGCATTTATCTAATTTATAAATTATATATGACACGCCTAAGTTTAACCAACCGCAATAGGCTGCACCTAGTAGTGGCCGGCTAAACCTCGATGTATCCGCAGTGCGGATTTTAGCCGTAACATATTCACAAAACAATGCCTCAGCCTCAGCACCGTATTCTTAAAATGTTTACATATTTTAACTATTCTCAAATCTTCAAATCTTAGGAATGTCCGTAGTTTGATTTATACATTTCTAATCTTATTCACATAACATATATTGTAACTAATATTTCAGAAAGAAACATTAATCCTACAAATTAATTTCACTATGGTGACAGAACAAGTCGAAGATGCACAAATTCGTGCTAATATATATTTAGTAATAAAATCAAATATATATAAACATGCGGAACCGAACTTGACGTTTTGGAACAACTATTTGATCACAATGGTAATAGGTTACCTACTAGTATTGAATAAAACTACTTTTACGGATTTTATCGTTCTTAATTAGGTTATTTTATATTCTCGACGTTTCGGTTGCTTTTCAGCAACCGTGGTCACGGGGGACTGAGGTGATTGACGTCCCGATGTCAAAGTTAACCCGGAGTACCTTGATCTTTTTAAATATTAATTTTGCTCCGATCTTCACAGAATGAACTAACTGTGTCTTGAAGTCTTGCAGTGGTATGCTTGGGTTTAGTTTTAATTTTATGAATTACAGGATCCCAAGCAGGTGGGAGTACCCAGCCTACCTTTCTATTGAAATTTGGATGTTTTTTTAATTTCAATAGCCTCAGCTATCATCCTTGGTAGGAATCGATTTTTTTTGCGAGAACTTGTGGTATATTAAATCTAATGTAATGGCGGGGGCCGTCTAGGATATGATCACAAACTGCAGACTTCCCGGAACGTTGGTGCTTCACGTCAGCTATGTGTTCTTTAACGCGGGTTTGAACGTCGGGAATATAAAATAACCTAATTAAACGCGATAAAATCCTTAAAAGTAGTTTTATTCAATGTGTAGTATTCGCGTAAATATAAGAAATAATTACCTACTAGTAATTTCAGCGCGCACTTTTCATACCGTTGCGATGGCTCGGAGTAGGCTGAGCTGAGTCAGCTAGCCCGGGAATTCGGGTGCGACTGGTGCATTATTGATTAATGTGTGGGCGGGACCGGGTAAAAATATTAGCTATGCTACTTTATAAGTGCTAGAGCCATGCAGCTGAATGCGCCTGTGCAGTATTGATTACTGTCAGAGCAGGACAGAACATTGCGGATGATTTATTTAGCTTATTTGATTTACTGTATTCGTAATATTTTACTGACTCGTTAGGCTATGTTGGTTTGTCTGGTTCCACTGGTGATATCCTTACACATTTATATGTCATTGGTGGTCCACACTAGGTTTCAAACATTAAAGCATACGTTATAAACGAGCAAACAGTGGCTCATTGACATATACATCTAAACCGTAAGTAGTTCCAAAGCTTAACTCGAAGAACTAAAAAAGATTGGTAAATAGTACAGAAGTAATCGATATAGCTCAATGGATAAGTAATGGATAAGTAAGCCGGGGTGGCGATGGTCCAAATAGTTCATCGACAGGAAATAAAGGTTCTAGAGTGGCAGACTCGTACCAGTAAGCGAATTGTATGGCGGTAATATATGCAGGAATTCGATGGATGCAAGTGGCTCAGGACCGTGTTTTGTGGCATTCCTTGGGAGAGGTCTATGCTCAGCAGTGGACTTGTGAAGAGCTGTAATGATGATAAGGTTGAGAGGGGTTCAAAGGACATAAAAGCTAAAGGTTTGTCTGGACCGAAGGGAAATATTATAAAGGAGCTGAACACTTGGAAATTAAATAAATATTGTAACTAAGTTTTCTACAGCATACGTACCTTTTAAATTCAGGTTTTTTATGCAGAAAACACCGTGTGCTAGCTATGTATGATAGCCGAGGAAAGTGTTAGTGTTCACGAAAATTTATTTATGTTCCATTCAGATAAAAATCTAAGCCAAACACCAGGCTGAATAAACAAGGAGATCTCGCGTCCCACTGTCCCGGGCAGCGGCTAGGACAACAGTGCAGTGCGAGAGCCCCGGGAGAGGCGGCCGCCTGCACATTTCAATATTGATTACCACCTGTGCGGGTCCAATGCGCAGTATCCATTTTAATCTTTTTTTATAGAATAAGGGTGGCAAACGAGCACACGGACCCCCAATGGTATGTGATTGCTGTGTGCATAGACATCTACATTTATCTTCGATTAAGAATCCAAATATAGATACGTTTCCACCCCTGAGAACTAAGATGGAATACCTGGTTTCCAATAAATAGTATTTATATCCTCCCGCGAACGTTGTAAGACGCGACAGAGGGAGACTGAAACAGGGGACTGACAGCAGCATCTTGCTCATAACAACTCAGTAATAATGACAAACTGCGGCTGCCACTTTTTCAAGTGATGCATCTTTGATAACGCATTCGTAAAAAGGAGGAAAAGACATTATCGTGTGGTTGCGTTTTTATTTATTTAATAGCTGTTCCCTGCGACTTCGGCCGCGTGAAATTTATAACGGTTGGTAGCTTAATTGTTTTTCTAAAATAAAAGTAGCCTGAGTTGTTCTTTATAACATCAGCTATCTGCCAATGAAATACCCGTTGAAATAGGTCCAGTCATTTCGAAGATTAGCCTGAACAAACAGACAGACAATCGAACCGACAGACAGATAGACAGACAAAATATTTTTAAAATTGTTATTTTTTTAATAAAGGTATGGTATAGACTTTCTTACGCATTTAGTAAAAATATGTTATTTTGACACTTAAATATTTATTTGTATTAGAGTATAGATTTAGTGATGTAAGAGCAGTCTCTATCATATATTATATCATATCGAATTTCAATAAAAAAACTGCCGTTGCCAACCCACCTGCCAAACGTGGCATCTTTTTTTATAAAATTTAAGTATCATATGATATAGTCGAGAAGGAATCCTACCAAGAAAAGAGCCGCTCCATTTTAAAAGCCGTTAACGCACCCGCAATTCCTCAGTTGCAGATGTTCATGGGCGACGGTGATCTCTTCCATAAGAAGCGCATAGTATATACTATGTCGAACCTTATGAGACAATCTATGGGGGATGCCTGTGCTCATCAGTGAACTTTTGATGGGGTATAATGAATGAACAGAGACAATAGAAGCACAATCCATCTTCAATCAACTTATCCAAAACTTAATCATTGACTAAAGCGCATTGCACCTAGGCAGACGAAGGGCGTGACCATGAGGTATCGATTGGTAGGCTGTCTGTGTGCATCTAGTGTCAAATGCGTCGTTGCGTATTTGCACGGAAAGTTTTACAAATTTATTGCGACGTTGATTTTGTGGATTATAAAAAAATGGAGTCCAATATCTTGAACCATTTGGATTGAACTCTCCCTATGTAAATATGAGTGCGTTATGAAATAAATGTTTACATTTTAAAAACTAAATTAATTATTTTGTTTTTTGCTATCAATTCTGCGACTGTTGACGTATCTCTGTTATCTTATAGTCAATTTTCAGTTTCTTTTATGCCATTTAAGAATATTAAATGTTACGAATATACTGTTGAAGTTTTTTGTATAATTAATAATAATTACATTCTATATCAGTGTCGTATTAAATTAATCCACAGTTCTCCAAGTACAATAACTCAATAACACATTCAGTCGATAACTTAATCGTAAAAGTTTATCCCAGAAAGTTAGGATTTTGTACAGGTTCGGTTTTGTTAAGTTTATTATTGGGAGAGCATATTTAAATTTTTAGGCACATCATATTATATATTGGTTAGTTACTGCGAGCTGGACCTGAACCGCTGTTATTAATTACACGTCTTCCTGAGATCTGGCATTATAATAACTGCAGAGATATGTTAACACTGGACTCTAAGCACACCGCTACTACACGGTTCACAAAGATAAAATTCTTAAAGAAATAAGTCTACTGTTTTTTCTTATTAAAAACTTTTTATTATTAAACTAAAAAAAAAACAATATCAACGTTATATATCTAAATGAGATATTTATATAATAAAGTGACGAACAAGCACAAAGTCCACCTGATGGTGATTGGTTACAGTGGCCCATAGACACTTACAACTATATTCCATAAATAATCAGAATGCAAATGCGGTGTCACCCCTGTGGACTAATGTGGGGGCTCTGGTTCTCAACACTCATCATTCAAAAACACAGCAGCACTAAGCTGCTATTTTACTCTGGTATTCTGTGAGAGCGTGGTTCTTTCCAGATCGAGCCGACCCATTTCTGCTACAAACATACACATGTAGCATGGCTCTACTACGTATAAAATACCACACTGCATGAATAGAATAAAATAGAATAGAGACTGGATCAAGGAGCAAACGATTGAAAATTTATTTATTTAAACTTTATTGAACGACAATGCTTTTGCCAGTCAACCTAAGGGCAGTGATAGAACTACGAAGGCGGTTACAAGGAAATATACATACACACATACATATACATATTATACATACATATACATATATACATACATATACACATACAAATACATATATACACACATAAATATACACAAATATATAAATGTATATATTCTAAGAAAATATAATATAATATATTTATTAATAATATAATAATAATAATATACATAAAAATACGTAATATACTGATGAAACTAATATACAGAGATTATACCTATAATGATGATGGAACTTAGCAGTTGCAAAGCAATTTTAGGAAGTGATCTCGAACATTCTTCTTAATTGTTTGTTTGCAGGTAGGTTGTCTTAATATTTCAGGCAGATCATTTCAAAGGCGCGCGGCTTGGACAGCAAACCATGAAGATATGAAGAAGAAGAAAGCGACAGTCTCCGATGAAAGAAGCTGTCTGCCTAGAGTCTCCCGCAGAAACTAAAACTTATGTTTCAAATAATTAGACTGTGATATCGAATAAAATAGAAAAAAGAAACTGTGTTAAGTATCGTAATGCGTGCTGACGAATTGGAAGCCATTTAAGTTGAGTGCGGAATAAGGATACATGGTCAAACTTGCGAAGACGGAAAAAAAATAAAACGGATACAGTTATTGACGACAAGATTCAGCATATCATGGAAACGTCGTTGAGATCAGTTACCTTGACCGGAAGAAAGTTATTGAGACGGTTCGAAGCATTGAGCTTACCAAAGACAGAACCACTGATATTTTGAATTTGGATGGACCAACTTAAGGTTGTGTTAAAGTAGACAACCAGATTTTTAAGGCTGCCAGTACACGGTATAATAGAATTATCAAACGTGACATGTAGAACGCAATGGACAACAAGCTTACACAATTGTTGAGCACTACCAATTATTACAGCTTGGCATTTTTTGGGGTTCACACTAATGCCAAACTTACGAGACCAATTGTGGAGATTCACTCTGATTTCGGAGGCATTATTGTAACCCAACCCACAATAAAGTGTACTCGATTCTGAAAGAATTAGCGAGAACAAATTTAACAATTATCATTATCAGCTCATATAATTTCTTTATGTGCGCGTGTGTGGGTGTGTGTGTGTGTGATTTTTTCATTCAACAATTTCTTTATTCATTTCAATATTGCAATATGTGAAATTTTGTAAAAATGTCCGGATGTTCTTCAAACAAAATAAACGGTTGAATCATTTGAAGTGAAAACTTCTTTAGAATCATTTTGATTTGAAACTAGAAGAAACGAAAAAGCGCCTCTAAAAAGAGACAAACAAATAAATCTATAGGATTTAATCTGCGGGAGAATGAGATTGAATATTAATAAATTAGTCTTGTTTAGGCCATCTAGTGTCTACTTTTTACGTACCACCTTGAGAGCCAATTAATTTTTGTTGCATAAAATAATTTTACCTATGGAATGCGCGAATGGGGCTATTACAAAGCAATTTTACTCGAAAGAAAATATTCTTTTGTTTAATTACACAAAAATTTTGGAACCTCTAAAAATAAGGATTGTAAATAACTTCGTGTTTATATAAGCATAGCTTGTTTATAAATATTCTACGATGAATGGCTATAAAATTAAATTTTTATGTTATAGTTTATGCTGCAACTGTGATTGACAATTACCATTATCATATTAAATAAATCAATTATCGTCAAATATTTTTATTCTATATTTCATTTCATTTGAAGTTTTCACATCTCTCGCGTGCAAACTGTTCATATATTTTTGGGTTTTGGCGGGAACTTGACCGGCGGCGGTTTGCTGCTCCTCTATTATTGTTCAAATAATGGTTTGAAGTGGACTTTGATATGTAAAAGTGGTGCAATTTTGTGTATTAAATGTCTGCGCATGTGAACAATTAGTGGAAACGATGAAACAAGCAAGCTCTGATGGTGATGGATTCTCAAGATAAGCTGTTTGTTTGCATAGGCGCCTTTAGATACCATCGTCAACTGTCAGCTACCTGCTGGCTCAAGTTGCCGTCAGAATCTCCCAAGGGCTGGACAATGAGACGCATCAACATATTATTGTAAAGCAGTGAACTATGAAGGATAAATTATACATAAAGACAAGGCTGTATGGCATAGTTCCTTTGCCTGCTCGCTCTCGAGCAAATAATAAAAACAACAACAATCATATTTTTTTTGTAAAGATTACTAGAACTGCTATCAAGATTGCTATTAAGCTCGTTAACAACTCCAAGTAAGCTTCAAATGCAAATGTGGTGCACAACAGGTAGCCAGATGATAGATTTGAACAATGATTTACTGGCTTTGCAGCCCGCATCCTTGATCATTAGTCTATACTCGCTACGTATTACTAATTTTAACAAAAATAGAAAATGTCCTAAATAAAAGAAATGGGAAAAATTTTATACGAGTAAAATAAAACGATGCAACGCTAAAATAAACAAAATGACGTTTGCATTTCAGTATATAGTTAATAAAATATGAAATAAATTCTAATATAAGTTAAAAAAGAATGCGTAACTAAACATCAAAGTTCATCAAAGGTTTATACTCGTATGCATACTAACAAACACATCAGTTAAGTTGGTAAGATTTCAATGCTAAGGTTTATCGCCTCGTTATTAGATTAAGAGGCCAATTCGCAATGCAGTTAACAATAATCACAATGTGAAATTGCATTAATTGACCAAAACTTATTAGTTACAACCGTAGCGAGCAAAAAGTTTTAAATTAATTGTTGCAACTTACCTGGTACTACAGCAACAGTTCTGATTCTTTCTTTACTACCAATGATTGGAAAAACGGAACGTTAATATTTTGAATGATTACGGTTTTAAATTAACAAATGGTTTATCTTCATCTTCTTACGCCCGTAAAAATAAAATCTTCAGAAAAGGAGAGCGAGATAATAGGAAACTAGGTAACGGTATTGTGCACAGTATTTATTCTATCTCACTCTCTCGCAGGCTATACCCTATAGATGTATGGTATGCGGTTGTCCTTTTTTAGTGTCACTTTATCCTTTCATCGAGTTTCAAATCACAACGATTCTAAAGAAGTTTTCACTTTACTAACGAGTGCTATAACAATACACCAAACATGTGTGCTTTTACGCAAATGTTAATAAACAATTCTTCCTCCCTGCAGTATTGATTAGTCTGCAGTACCAGCCGTATTGATTTGACGAACTTATAAGCTTTTGTATGATATTTTTAATTTAATAAATAAATATATCAATGAGCGCTAATAATTTTACGCTCACCAGATGTCGCTATATAGTTGGGATTTTTTTCACAATTGTATTTGTATATGTTAAGGATAAAAGCCGAAATGCGTTTAAACCTAGGTTTAGCCGGCTATTTCTAGGTACAACTTATTCCGGTTGGTTAAACTTGTGTATACTTTTAAATTTGTAAAAACACAGATATACGTATCAAGTAATATCAGCGACAGTAGGTTAAGTTGCGGTTGGAGTGGCCCAAGGGCCATTACCAAGAGCCGCAAGCATTTATCTAATTTATAAATTATATATGACACGCCTAAGTTTAACCAACCGCAATAGGCTGCACCTAGTAGTGGCCGGCTAAACCTGGAAGTATCCGCAGTGCGGATTTTAGCCGTAACACATTCACAAAACAATGCCTCAGCCTCAGCACCGTATTCTTAAAATGTTTACATATTTTAACTATTCTTAAATCTTCAAATCTTAGGAATATCCGTAGATTGATTTATACATTTCTAATCTTATTCATATAACACATATTATAACTAATATTTTAGAAATAAACATTAATCCTACAAATTAATTTCACTATTGTGACAGAACAAGTCGAAGATGCACTCATTCGTGCCTAATATATATTTAGTAATAAAATCAAATACATATAAACATACGCAACCGAACTTGACGTTTTGGAACAATGATTTGATCCCAATGGTAATAGGTTACCTACTAGTATTGAATAAAACTACTTTTACGGATTTTATCGTGTTTAATTAAGTTATATTAAATTCCAGACGTTTTGGTTGCTTCCCAGCAACCGTGGTCATGGGGCCTGAGGTGATTGACGTCCCGATGTCAAAGTTAACCCGGAGTACCTTCAGATTTTTAATTATTAATTTTGGTCCGATCTACGCAGAATGAACTAACTGTGTCTTGAAGTCTTGCAGTGGTATGCTTGCGTTTAGTTTTAATTTTATGAATTACAGGATCCCAAGCAGGTGGTAGTACCCAGCCTCCCTCTCTATTGAAATTTGGATGTTTTTTTTTAACTTCAATAGCCTCAGGTATAATCCTTGGTAGGAATCGATGTTTTTCACGAGAACTTGTGGTTTATTAAATCTAATGTAATGGCGGGGGCCGTCTAGGATATGATCACAAACTGCAGACTTCCCGGAACGTTGGTGCTTCACGTCAGCTATGTGTTCTTTTACGCGGGTTTGAACGTCGTGAATATAAAATAACCTAATTAAACGTGATCAAATCCGTAAAAGTAGTTTTATTCAATGTGTAGTGTTCGCGTAAATATAAGAAATCATTACCTAGTAGTAATTTCAGCGCGCACTTTTCACACCGATGCGATGGCTCGGTGTAGACTGAGCGGAGTCAGCTAGTTCGGGAATTCGGGTGCGACTGGTGCTGTGTGGGCGGGACCGGTTGAAAATATTAGCTATGCTACTTTATAACTGCTAGAGCCATGCAGCTGAATGCGCCTGTGCAGTATTGATTACTGTCAGAGCAGGACAGAACATAGCTGATGATTTATTGTACTTATTTGATTTACTGTATTCGTAATATTTTACTGATTCATTAGGCTATGTTGGTTAGTCTGGTTCCACTGGGGATATCCTCACACATTTATATGTCATTTGTGGTCCACACTAGTTTTCAAATATTAGAGCATACGTTATAAACGAGCACACAGTGGCCCATAGACATCTACATTTAAACCGAAAGGAGTTCCAAAGCTTAACTCCAAGAACTAAACAAGATTTTTATAAATAGTAGAGAAGTAACCGATATAGCTCAACGGATAAGTAAGCCGAAGTGGCAATTGGCCATATAGGTATATCTCAAACAACCGACAATCGAAAGGAAATAAAGGTGCTCGAGTAGCAGCCTCGTACCGGTAAACTAAGCGTATGGCGGTAATATATGCAGGAATTCGATGGATGCAAGTAGCTCATGATCGTGTTTTGTGGCATTGCTTGGCACATTTCTATGCTCAGCAGGGGACTTGTGAAGAGCTGTAATGATGATAAGGTTGAGAGGGGTGCAAAGGACATAAAAGCTAAAGGTTTTATGTGAACCAAAGGGAAATATTACAAAGGAGCTGAAAACTAGAAAACGTTTTTTAAATAAATTTTGTAACGATGTTTTTCTAAAGCATACGTACCTTTAAAATTCAGGTATTTTATACAGAAGACACCGTGTGCTAGCTATGTATGATATCTAAGGAGAGTGTTAGTGTTCACGAACATTTATTTATGATCCACTCAAATACAAATCTATGCCAAACACCGGACTGAATAAACAAGGAGATCTCGCGTCCCACTGTCCCGGGCAGCGGCTAGGACAATAGTGCAGTGCGAGAGCCCCGGGAGAGGCGGCCGCCTGCACATTTCAATATTGATTACCACCTGTACGGGTCTAATGCACAGTATCTATTTTAATCTTTTTTTATAGAATAAGGGTGACAAATGAGCACACAGACCACCTAATGGTATGTGATTGCTGTGTGCATGAGACATCTACATTTATCTTCGATTAAGAATCAAAATACAGATACATTTCCACCCCTGAGGACTAAGATGGAATGCCTTGTTTCCAATAAATAGAGTCTCCGGTTCTCTACACTCAACAAACAAAACACAGTATCAAGCTGTTATTTAACGCTGGTATTCTGTGAGAGCGTGGTCCTACCCCGGTCGAGCCGACCCACTTGTGCTAAAACCATAATATAACCGCAGCGTGGCTCTACCACGTTGCGTTGCTCTACTACTGCGATTGTTCAAAAGCAGTCCCTGCCTAAAATGGGAGAGGCTCATGTCGAACCGTGGTCTGTTGTACGTGCATCATGATCTATATTAACCAGTTTTTCAAATTATGGATACTAGGTGGCGCATTCGAGAAAAGAAGAAAGATACTGTGAACAAGTGTCAAGTAGCGATGGCGTAAGAAAATCTCTTCTACCCCATATATCCTCCCGTGGTCGTCGTAACAGGTGACAGAGGGAGACTGACGGCAGCATCTTCCTGATAACAACTCGATAATAATGACAAACTGCGGCGGCCACGTTTTCAAGTCATGCCACTTAACCAAAACTTATCATTGACTAATGCGCATTGCACCTAGACAGACGAAGGGCGTGACAATGGGGTATCGATTTGCAGACTGTTTGTGTGTATCAAGTGTCAAATGCGTCTTTGTGTATTTTCACGGAAAGTTGTAGAAATTTATTACGACGTTGATTTTGTGCATTATAAAAAATGGGAGAACCGTATTCTGTACAAATTAATTTAAACTCTCCCTATTCAAATATAAGTTCTTTCTGAAATAAATGTTTGCATTTTAGGAGGTAATTTTATAGAATAGGGGGCAAACGAGCATGCGGCTCACCTGATGGCAAATGCCCACACAATACCACTGCCCATGAACAACCGCAACACCAGTGGAATTGCAGATGCGTTGCCGGCCTTTTAGAAAGGTGTAAGCTCTTTTCTTGAAGGTTCCTAAGTCGTATCGGTCCGGAAAATTCGCTGGTGGTAATTGATTCCACAAGGAAGTTGTGCGAGGGAGAAAACTTCTTCTAAATCGCACAGTGGTGGACCGCCAATCATCCAGATGGTATGGATGGGATCGCGAGTTTTGTCACGATGTGCGATGGTGAAATTGAGCGGCTGGAATTAGTCCGAACAGTTCCTAAGAGCACTCCCCGTGATAGATGCGATAAAATACGCAAAGAGATGCTACATCTACGCAGTGCCAGTGTATCGAGCCGATCAGAAAGAACTCGGTCGTCGACGATTCGAACCGCTCTGCGCTGGATGCGGTCAAGTGGAAGGAGCTGGCACTGGGGTGCCCCGGTCCAGAGATGAGAACAGTATTCCATGTGGGGCCGAACTTGCGCTTTGTAAAGTTGCAAGCGATGTGCCGGCATGAAATACTGTCTCGCTCTGCTGAGCACGCCAAGCTTTTTAGAGGCCAATTTGGCCTTCCCTTCCAAGTAACCACGAAACTGCACACTATTCGATATGTCGACGCCAAGGATTCCGATACTGGCTGAGGCAGCAAGGGGAGTGCCTTGAAACTGAGGAGATACGACAAAGGGGTTCTTTTTAGCGGTAAACGCGCAAACTTGTGTCTTTTGGGGATTGAACTGGACTAGATTTAGTCGGCCCCAATCCGAGACTTTGTTAAGCAAAGACTCGACTTCAGACACAAGTTTGTCCCGGTACTCGGCGACGTTTTCTCAAGAAATATGCATAGCAATGAATGCTACCTGTTAGCAACATATCATCGATATGCAGGAGAAACAGCGTTAGTGATAGCACGCAGCCTTGTGGAACACCAGCGTTGATAGGCTTGAAATCAGAGCATGCACCGTCTACTACGACCTTCATGCTCCGATCAGCAAGGAAACTGGTGATCCATTTGCACAGTTTCTCGGGAATCCTCGAAAGAAGCGCTTTGTGCCAGACCCGATCGAAGGCCTTCGCTATGTCCAAACTAACGGCCAATGCCTCCCCCTTGGACTCTACTGCCTCCACCCATCTATGAGTTAAGTTGACTAGAAGATCACCAGCTGATCGACCCCGACGAAAACCGTACTGGCGGTCACTAAACAGCTGGTGATCTTCAAGGTACCTAATGAGCTGGCAGTTTATAATGGCTTCCATTATTTTGGAGAACAAGGAGGTGATGGCGATAGGCCTGTGGTTGGATGGGTCTGAGCGGTCGCCTTTTTTAGGGATCGGGTGGACCAAAGCTGCCTTCCATGAATTTGGGACTACGCCTTGGGAGTAGGAGTACCGGAAAAGACGCGTTAGAACCGGTGCCAACTCCGGAGCACACGTCTTCAGCACAATGGGAGGGACTCCATCGGGCCCACTCGACTTGCTGACATCCAGGGAGAAAAGTGCTTTGCGAACCGAGCGCTGTATAAATCCCACATCCGGCATGGAGCACTCACATCGCGGGATGGTCGGCGGTGTGTTCCCCCCACCATCTAGAGTCAAGTTGGACGCAAAAAGAGAGCTCAACAGATCGGCTTTATCCTTTGCGGCATGGGCCAGTGAGTCGTCCTCTCTGTGCAGAGATGGAAGAGATGGCTGACAGAAGTTCCCTTGGACAGCCTTGGCGAGAGACCAGAATGCACGGGTTCTCGAAGTAAGGTGAACTAGCTTCTCGCCAATTCTGCCGATGTGAACAGTACTTGCCTTGGCAATGACGCTTTTGAAGGACCTGGAGGCGGAATTATACTTCTTTTTAAGTGCGCTGGTGTTTACATCCCGAGACGTTGATGCGTCAGCCCAGGCCCTGTAGCACTCCTGCCTATAGCGTGATGATATTTTACAGGAGCGACCAAACCATGGCTGGGATCTGCCTCCGATGGGCACCACAGAGGATGGAATAAAAAGTTCCATACGCTGAAGTACCAAATCAGAAACAGAATCGGCAACAGCGCTAGGATCTTCCGGCGAGAAGTAAACCCAAGGGTAGGATACAAAAAAAAAACATTTGGTAAATTAAACATTTTGTTTTATGATTTTAATTCTGCGACTATTTCTTTTATCTTAAAGTTAATTTTCAGTTATGATATGCTAGTTAAGAATATTAAATGTTACGAATATACTGTAGAATTTTTTTGTATAATTAATAATAATTACATTCTATATCGGCGTGGTATTAAATGAAACCACAGTTCTCCAAGTACAATAACACATTGAGTCGATAACTTAATCTTAAAAGTTTATCCCAGAAAGTTAGGATTTTGTACACGTTCGGTTTTGTTACGTATATAATTGGGAGAGAATGTTTAAATTTTAAGGCATATCATATTATATATTGGTTAGTTACTGCGAGCTGGACCTGAACCCGTGTTATTAATTACACGACTTCTTGAGATCTGGCATTACAATTACTGCAGATAATATGTTAACACTGGACTCTAAGCACATCGCCTCTACACGGTTCACAAAGGCAAAATTCTTAAAGAAATAAATCTACTTTTATCTTATTAAGACTTATTATTATTAAACTAAAAAAAAATAATAATATAAACATTATATATCTAAATGAGATTTTTATATAATAAAGTGACGAACAAGCACAAAGTCCACCTGATGGTGATTGGTTACAGTGGCCCATAGACATTTACACATATCTTCGATAAATAATCGAAATGCAGATGCGGTGGACTACTGTGGGGGCTCTGGTTCTCAATACTCATCATACTCAAACAAAGCAACCTGGTATTCTGTGAGGGCGTGGATCGAGCCGAACTATTCGTGCTACAAATTTATGTAGCATGGCTCTATATATCTCATGGCGTATGAAATACCGTATTGCAAGAATATAATAAAATAGAATATAGATTGGATCAAGGAGCGATCGATTGAAAATTTATTTATTTATTTAAACTTTATTGAGGCGTACATATTAAGTACAGGAACGAAAGGCGGACTTGATGCTAAAAGTATTCTCTGCCAGTCAACCTTAGGGCAGGAATAGAACTAGGGAGGCGGTTACAAAGATATATACATACACACATACATATACATACATACATACACACATACATATATACACACATACCTACATACACATATACATACATACATCAATATACGCAAATATATTCTTGTTTATATATAAAAAGTACGTGTCACGTTGTTTGTCCGCGAAGGACTCCTAAACTACTGAACTGATTTCAATGAAATTTTTGGTCAATGTGCAGTTTGGTCCAACTTAAAAGATAGGATAGCTTACATCTTAATTTATAGTCGCAATACATTATTATTTTATTGAAAATTATTTCTCTATTATTTGACAGTCACAATTATCTGTTAGCTCCAAACGATTCTGTCAGATGACGACATCTGTTGACTGGATTGAGTAAATATTTAATAGATGGCGCTATGTTAAAAATATAAACGTTTAATATAAGCTACAATTTAGTAGTATAACCACCACGTGTTGCTGTAAGTATTCAACAGATAGAACCGATTTCAAAAAAATTTTGCAGACTGTGTGCAGTTTGGTCCAACTTGAGAGATAGGATAGTTTTTATCCCGATAAGTGACCCTCAATTTTTTTATTGCTAATTTCAGGAGCTTTTTGGGAAAGCAAATGGTCGTTCGGAAAGGGCAGAACGACGTCTGCCTGGTCAGCTAGTAAATTTATAAATTATAAGAAAATATAATATAATACAAGATACATAAGGATACGTAATATACTGATGAAACTAATATACAGAGATTACAACACTATAATGATGACGGAACTTGCAGTTGTAAAGCAATTTTAGAAATTGATCTGGAACATTCTTCTTAAATGTTTATTTGCAGGTAGGTTTTTGAAGAGTGGTAGAGCCACGGGGCAGCTTTTGCTGTCGAACGGATGGGCCGGCTCAAACCGGGGTGGTACCACGACCTCACAGAATACCAGCATGAAGTAGAGGTTTACCTCTGCGTTTCGCTTGGTGAGTGCAGGTGGCCGGAGGCCCTTTTTACTGGAAATGAGGCATTCCATCTTAGTCCTCACGGACGACAACGCATCTACATTTTGATTTGTAATAGGGGATAGATGTAGATGTCCACGGGCCGCAGCAACCACTTACCATCAGATGGACTGTGTGCTCGTTTGTCACCCATATCCTATAAAAAAGGCCTTAATATTTCAAGCAGGTCATTGCATAGGCGCGCGGCTTGGACAGTAAACGATAAATATATGAATCTCGAACGGTGACGGGGTATAAAGGGAGCAAGAGTCTCCGATGAACGAAGCTGTCTGTCATGAGTGTCCCGCAGAAACTGGAACTTATGTTTCAGATAATTTGGATAGCAGTTATTAAATTAAATAGAAAAAACTATGTTAAGTATCCTGAGTTGAGTGCGGAATGAGGATACATGGTCAAACTTGCGATGACGAAAAACAATAAAACGGATACAGTTATTGACGACATGATTCAGCATATCAAGGAAACCTCGTTGAGATCAGGAAAACATACATATAGCATAGTCAATAATAGGCAAAATAAGAGATTGCACCAGAGCTATCTTTACTTTGACCGGAAGAACGTTCCTGAGACAGTTCGAAGCATTGAGCTTACCAAAGACAGAACCACTGATATTTTGAATTTGGATGGACCAACTTAAGGTTGTGTCAAAGTAGACAACCAGATTTTTAACGCTGCCAGAACAGGGTATCATAAAATTAACAAACGTGACAGGTAGAACGCAATGGACGACAAGCTTACACAATTGTTGAGCACTACCAATTATTACAGCTTGGCATTTTTGGGGTTCACACTAATGCCAAACTTACGACACCAATTGTGGAGAATCACTCTGATTTCGCAGGCATTATTGTAACCCAACCCACAATAAAGTGTACTCGATTCTAAAAAAATTAGCGAGAACAAATTTAACAATTATCATTATCAGCTCATATAATTTCTTTACTCATTTAAATATTGCAATATGTGAAATTTTGTACAAATGTCCAAATGTTCTTCAAACAAAATAAACGACTGAATCATTGTGATTTTTTTTTGAAGTAAACACTTTTTAGAATCATTATGATTTGGAACGCGATAAAACGAAAAAGCGACTCTAAATATATACAAACAAATACATCTATAGGATTAAGTCTGCGAGAGAATGAGGTAGAATATTAATAAATTTGTCGTGTTTAGGCCATCTAGTGTCTACTTTTTACTCACCACCTTGAGAGCCAATTAATTTTTGTTCCATAAAATAATTTTACCTATTGAATGAAATAGATGGCACTATTACAAAGCAATTTTACTGGAAAGAAAATATTCTTTTAATTTATTATACTATTTAGGCTCTTACACCTCTAAAAATTAGGATTGTAGCTTTGAATATAAATAAACCTAGCTTGCTTATAAACACTCTAAGAATTTTAACATTGAATGGCTATAAAATTAAACTGTTATGTTATATTTTGCTGCAATTGTGATTGAAACTTATCGTTATCATAATTAATAAATCAATTGCCGTGAAATATTTTCATTCTATATTTAATTTAATTTGAGGGTTTCACATCTATCGCGTGGGAACTGCGCACATGTTTTTTTTATAAAGAATACTAGAACCGCTATTAACATTGTTAATAATCTCGTTAACCACTCCAAGTAAGCTTAACATGCAAATATGGTTCAAGACAGTTAGCCAGATAATACATTTGAACAACGTTTTACCGGATTTTCAGTCCCTTGACCATTGGTCTATCCTCGCTACATATTGTTGCGCGTCATTATTAATGTCTTGTACATGGCAACACTAGTTACCACTAGCGCACTCTAGTATCGAGTAGCAGAACTAGGAGAGTCAAGATCCTTCTAGAGATATCGGGACTGATATGTACTCGAACATTCTAGACGTTTCTTTAGTAGAAGGTTCTGGAAACTACCTGAAGCCCTATATAAGGCCGGTATAGACCGCGACCGAGACAGTATTGAATTGGCGATATAAGCGAGTACTTCGAAGCGATACAACTGCGAACTAAAGTGATCAGTAGTACAATTAGATTTTGTTATTAGTGTGTTTCTAAGTTGTAATTAGTGTTCTGTAATTAAAGTGTCAATTATGGTATTTGAATCGGCAGTTTTTAATTGTCTCGAACCCCAAGCTGGTAACAATATTACTAATTTCAACACAAATAGAAAATGTCCTAAATTAACAAAAATGAACATTTTATATGAGTAAAATAAAAAGATGCAACGCTAAAATAAACAAAATAACGTTTGTCTTTCAGTATATAGTTAATAAAATATGAAATAAATTCTAATATAAGTTAAAAAAACGCGTAAGTAATAATCAAAGTATTTTAAACAGATTAGTTAAGTTGGTAAAATTTAAACGCTAAACTTCGATATTAGATTTCGGGGCAATTCGCAATGCAATTAACAGTAATAATAATATGAAATTGCATTAATTGGCCTAAACTTATTAGTTACAATCGCAGCTAGCGAAAAGTTTTGAATAAATTGTAGCAATTTACCTGGTGCTACAACAACAGTTCTGGTTCTTCCTTTACCACCAATGATTGGTTATTGTTTTTCCTTTACCATCAGTGGTTAGCATCATTGGAAAAAACGGAATGGTTAGTATTTGAATGATTACAGTTTTAAATTAACTAATGGTTTATCTTCATCTTCTTACGCCCGTAAAAATAAAATCTTCGGAAAAGGAGAGCGAGATAATAGGAAACTAGGAAACGGTGTTGTGCACAGTATTTATTCTATCTCACTCTCTCGCAGGCTATACCCTATAGATGTATGGTATGCGGTTGTCGCTTTTTAGTGTCACTTTATCGTTTCATCGAGTTTCAAATCACAACGATTCTAAAGAAGTTTTCACTTTACTAACGAGTGCCATAACAACACAAAACAAATTACCTACAAACAACATGGTAATTAACAAACACAACCAATTTGTTTATTGTTTGTTAATTACCTACATAATTAACAAACAATAAACAAATTTTCCTCTCTTCAGTATTGACTAGTCTCAGTACCAGCCGGTAAATTGATTTGATGACTTTTAATAAATTTGATTTTTTAAATATATCAATGAGGGCTAACAATTTTACGCTCACCAGATGTCACTAGTTGGGACTTAGGTGAATTTATTTGTTACGTTAGATGGTCGGTCACACTGTCATCGCCATTGAAACGTTACAATTTAATTATAAATTTTTCACATTTGTATTTGTATATGTTACGGCTAAAAGCCGAAATGCGGATACGCCTAGGTTTAGCCGGCTACGTAAAATGTCTACATATTGTAACTATTTTCAAATCTTCAACTCTTAGGAATATTTTTTTCTTTGTTCATACATTTCTAATTTAAGCCATATTACTTGTTAGATTAACTTTCCCCGCACCAAAATCCGTCAAATATTTCACCTCAATCCTAAGTGGCGCCACTCTGGTGACAGAACAAGTCCAGGATGCCGTCATGCATGACTAATAAGTAATAAAATCAAACACATAAGCATTGAGTTATACAAAACTAGAAAAGCAAACCACATTGCCGCGCGTCGAAAAAAGTGTAACCACTATCCAAACGCGAGGACGTAGCTTTGAAATCATTAAAATTTTAAAGTAAACATATATCTGTCTCACTTACACAAGTCGCGGAAAACAATATCGTCCCTAAGATTAGATAAAGATAGACACACAAACATGCAGTGGCGGGTTGGTGTTGCATACTTTATGAAATTTTACCCAAAATGAGCAATATAAAGGAGTTTTTTTTAATGTTGCAGTAAATTGTTTTTATTTTAAATTTGTATATTTTCTTATTAGATGAACATAAGTAAGCATAACTAATGAAATAAAAGATGTTTTTATATATTATTTTTATTGTACTAATAAATCAACCAAAAAATGAAGTAAATAAAAAAACAATTTAAGGTTTCTTAAGCGAGATCTGTGTTGAATATGCATAAGTTGTGAAATCATCAGCAAGTTTTTGTCTCTTAAATTTAGTCTCATGACATTAGCTACAAAAACTTTGGTTATCAATAAATTTCGTTGATTTTCTTGTTTATAGAATTTCCATACTACTTAACAACTTTAAAAAGTTTTTATATTTTTTTTGCAACAATACTGAGGATAGTTAATGGACTCTGCGAAAGTCTATTTGTAGGATAATATAAATGGTTTTAATCTGTAATACTAATCCACTTAAATATTCATAATAGTCCATGTTCTCAAACTCCGCTATGAAGCATCAGTTTGTTATATAATTGTCTTTTGGATTCTTTTTTGTGTGTTTGAGTGCATAATTTACTTTCGTGGTACAATCTTATTTTTAAGTACTTATAAATAATGGCATTAATCAATAAAAGGGAATGATCAACTTGTTTTGAAGATAAATGATCCCCCGGGTGTATTGCAAATTATTTTAATAATTTATTTCCTTGAAGCTCTTTTAATGTTTTTGTAGCTAATGTCGTAAGACCAAATTTAGTAGACAAAGACTTAGTTTCGGAAAGTTTGCAATGCAAATTTATTAATATGAAATAAAATAATAAAATATAATTAATAGATCATTAATGAATAAACTAAAATAAGAATAATTAATTATTTTGTATAAAGGTTAAAACATAGTTTTTATTTTTAAACAAACAATTTTACTTGTTTATTTTAAAACAAAATTAACTTATTCCATAAATTATATAGTCTCCCCTTAATGTGGAAAAATCACAAAGGCGGAAAAGTGGCAACATTGAAGCTAAATTGCAATATTCAATATTTTATTTTATTTTTTAGTGTTTTAAACGTTAATATGAATATATAAATTAAAACTTACGTGTGGAAAGTGATTCCGCTTGATTTATTATGTTTTTGTGATCTTTAATCGCATTCTTTCACTACGCATTTACCCATTTTTTGTCGTAAATCGTTCGGCTTAACTCGGACGGCGTCACATTGAACACTGAACCGACGTTCGCTAAGCATAAGGCTGTGGCCATATGTGAATTGGCAACGCTTTGGCGCGGCAATTACTTATCTAGTGTAACATATAAATCAATGCACATAAGCATACGCAACTGAACTTGACGTTTTGGAACAACTATTTAATCACAATGGTAATAGATTACCTACTAGTAATTTCAGCGCGCACTTTTCACAACTAATGCGATGGCTCGGAGTAAACTGAGTGGAGACAGCCAGCCTGGGTATTCGGGTGCGACTGGTGCATTATTGATTAATATGTGGGCGGGAACGGGGTGAAAATATTAAGTGCTAGAGCCAAGCAGCTGAACGCGTCTGTGCAGTATTGATTACAGTCAGAGCAGGACAGAACATAGCTGATGATTTATTGTACTTATTTGATTTACTGTATTCGTGGTAAGGTGGTGTAACAGTGGTAGAGCCACGTGGCAGCTTTTGCTGTCGCACGGATGGGCCAGCTCGAACTGGGGTGGTACCACGACCTCACAGAATACCAGCGTGAAGAAGAGGTGTACCTCTGCGTTTCGCTTGGTGAGTGCAGGTGGCCGGAGGCCCTTTTTACTGGAAATGAGGCGTTCCATCTTAGTCCTCACGGGTGGCAACGCATCTGCATTTTGATTCGCAAACGAGGATAGATGTAGATGTCTATGAGCCGCAGCAACCACTTGCCATCAGGTGGACTGTGTGCTCAATTGTCACCCTTATCCTATAAAAAAAAATATTTTACTAACTTGTTAGGCTATGTCGGTATGTAGTACACATCTATATGTCATTGGTTGTCACTCTAGTTTTCAAGTATTAAACTATAGGTCTTATAACTTCAACAACACAACAAAATTCAAGCATATGCCACTTTACATGTTAAATTAATTATGATTTTTTTTTATAGAATAAAGGCACAGCACGAGCACACAGTCCATCTGATGATAAGTGGATGCTGTGGCCCATGGAAATTCTAAATATATCCTCGATTAAGAATCAAAATGCAGACGCATTGTAATCGCTGATAACTTAGATATAATGGCTCGTTTCCAGTAACAAGGGTCTCCGGTTCTCTACACTAAACATACGAAACACAGCAGCATTAAGCTGCTATTTTACGCCGGTATTCTGTGAGAGCGTGGTCCTACCCCGGTCTAGCTAACCGCCTCGTGCTTTTTTCTTAGGTTTGCGGTTACTCGGTTTCCACTGGGAATATCATCACATCATATCGTTTATTCGTCTCTAGTTGTCCACTGTAGTTTTCAAATTTTAAGTTATACTTGATGAAAACTTAAGGTACATTTTTTGTAAGATCTCAAGCATATGTCTCATTACATGTAAAACTAATTAAGTTCGTAATTTAAAATAGTGCAGTTGGCCATAATAAAAGACGAAACATACCTTGAAAGTTTAATGCATCAGTATTTATTTCTTAGATTTCACAAAATCACGAGCAATATACTGTTTCTAACTAGATATAATAATTATTATAACAATTAATTATCATGAGCACTGAAATTCCCTAATAGAGTAGAATAATAGAAAAGAATAAGTTATCATTCAATATGGATTACAAGTAGTTCTTATTGGTATTTTTTTTTTTATTTTACCACTGGTTTGGGAAAAATCTTTGTCCTGTAAAAAACGAGCAAGAAACACAGCGAGACGTTTTTGAAGTAATGTTTAGCAATAAAATACAGGTTGTACAAACTATTTACAAAATTTATTTGAGAGACAGCTCGGAAGCGACTACCTTATTCTCAGCGGTCATATCAGCCATGTTGTAAATAGCTTTTGTTTAATAAAATATATAAACTAGGTAATAATAGTCTGCCATTAATGCTGGAACTCCGTAAGGTTCTACCAACTCACCCATTCGTTCTACAACGATAACGTAGATGCAGCGTGTAGAGCCACGGATGCTCGCATTAAATATAATTTTTTTGGAGTTGTCTTCTTCGCACGGATTTTTTGTGGAATATTTTACCACTGGCGATTTTTTTCGGATCCATATGACTTCAAGAATTGAGGTGCTGCAGTTGTTCATGGGCGGCGGTCGACACCTACCATCAGATGAGCTGCATGCTCGTTTGACGTTTGCCTCCTCTTCTATAAAAAATTATCTCTAACGATGGCTGCAACAACTGCGCAGTGCAGTATTGATTAATTGTCGTCTGATTGGAAACTGCGCACATAAATATAGTCATAACATCGTTATACAGTTTAGACAATGTCATGAGCAAGCATAATTGGTCATCGTCTAGGCGAGACCCATGCTGTTATTGGTATTGGTTTGAAGCAAACTATGAATATTATTATTATTAAAAATTATATTGTAAATTAATGCTTAAAAAATTCCCGCTGGGTTTCTTGCTGGTTGTTCCCAGGACAGTGTTTTTTTTCGAACCACTGTAGTGATAAAACTAAACTGCAGTAGTAAAACATTGGTACACAGGACGCAATAGGCGCACTACTTAATAATGTCGTTGACAAATTAAATAGTGAATTTGAAGTAAGCTGCATTCTTTCTGGATTTGAGCTCTGCGTTTGATATCATCGATCATGATCTTCTTTTGGAAAAATTGCAATATTATGCTCTGAAACTTTTTCAATGTTACTTGCAAAACAGAAAAATGTTCGTAGAAATGAAAACAGAATGATTAACGTAAAAGTGGCTGTACCACAAGGCTTCATTTTAGGCCCCGTATTATTTATTACTTTTATTAATTATTTCAACCATTGTGTACGTATAATGACAGACTCAACAAAGCCAGTCCTCTTTGCAGATGACACTAATGCTGTTATCTCAGCCTCTGGAATAGAGACTCTAGAAATTAAAATAAACCAAATATTGGAAATCATTATAATATGGTTTACTGTCCACGGCCTGTCGATCAACACTAACAAAACAAATGTTATGTTATTCCGCAATAACGTCAGAAAAACACAAGCCTGCATGTTACACTAGGTGATAAAACAGTATAGTCTGTAGAAGTGGCCAAATTCTTAGAAGTGAGGATAGACAGTAATTTAAAGTTGAAAGATGAATTATATGAGAATGAGAGTAAAATAAGCTCCTCTTGTTACGTACTAAGAAGCTTACGGGATGAAGCTGTTCACATTAACATTTAAAATTGGTTTATTACGCATTGGTGGAGAGTGGACTTCAACACTACGGTGTAAGAAGTGATGCTCTAAAATTAATTATTTCATATTTAAGTAAGAGAACGCAAAAAGTTGTCATCAACAGTATGAGTTCTTCCGGGTCGATGGTACAGATGGGCGTGCCTCAAGGCTCAATTCTCGGCCCCTTTCTGTTTCTTGTATATATTAATGACTTACCTAACATAGTAGGAGATAACCATGATATAGTATTATTTGCAGGTGACACTTCTTTAATTTTCAAATTAAGTCGACATTTGATAAAATATGACGAAGTAAATAATGCTATATCTAAATTAGTAAATTGGTTCAATGTCAATAATTTGCATTTAAATGGCACTAAAACGAAATGTATGAAATTTATGACTCCAAATGTCAAACAATTAAATACTAATGTAATTTTAAATGGGGAAAAACTGAGTCTTGTAGATACCACCATTTTTCTTGGAATCACACTAGACGCGAAGCTTCAATAGAGCCCCCATATATCAAAGCTAGCAAGCAGACTTAGTTCTGCAGCATATGCTGTAAAAAAGATTAGAAGTCTAACTAGTGTTGAAACAGCTAGACTAGTTTACTTTAGCTATTTCCATAGCATAATGTCGTATGGTATTTTGCTATGGGGACACGCAGCTGACACTGAAATTATATTTGTTTTGCAGAAGAGGGCCATAAGAGCAATTTATGATTTAAAGCCTAAAGAGTCGCTGCGACAAAAATTTAAGGAAATTAATATATTAACTTTGGCCTCTCAATACATTTATGAAAATGTAATGTACGTACACAAAAATAAAAGTAGTTTTACAAAAATAAGTGAAATTCATTCTGTAAATACTAAGAACAGACACAAGCTAGTAGTACCAGTTACTCGACTCCATCGAGTCAGTAATTCATTCTTGGGGCGATGTATACGCTTTTACAACAAAATTCCAGAAAATATACAAAATTTGACCTGCTCAAAGTTCAAAAACTTTATTAAACTAAGTTTGTATAAAAAGGGTTATTATAATATTGAAGAATTTATAGATGATAATAACCCCTGGAAGTGAGGTGATCGCTCCCAAGATATTTCTAATTTGTTGTGTTGTTAATTTGTGTAACATACATGATTGTAAGCTGTTATTTAAAAAAAAAAGTCCCGCTGGGTTTCTTGCTGGTTCTTCCCAGGACAGAGGTTTTTTTCGAACCAGTGGTAATTATACAAAAGAGTGACTTTCAATAAGTATGATTTATAATCTATATTTAATAAAAAAGTTTCTGTTTCTGTTTCTGTTTCTGATGATGATTCGCGCGGTTATTGAAAGTAAAAAACATCCTGATTTTAATAGGGAAGATGGCTGAGTGCTACCATCTGCTAAGGCCATGATAAAGTCCCATAATTAATTTAATTAAACTCAAACCCAAGCATACTTCTGCAGTTATTCTATTCTATTCTATTCTTATTCTATTCTATTCTATTCTTATTGTATTCTATTCTGTTCTATTCTATTCTATTCTTTTCTATTCTATTCTGTTCTGTTCTTATTCTATTCTATTATATTCTATTCTGTTCTATACTATTCTATTCTATTCTATTCTTAATCTATTCTAATCTAACTATGACATCAGGCTGTCAAACACCTCAGTGCTTCCGTGACCATGGGTTCCCTAAAGTGCCCAAAACATCGGGAATTAAAAGAGTTAATCGCGATAAAATCCTTAAAAACAGTTTTATTCCTTATAAACTTTATTCACAGTGAACGTGGGAAGCACTACTCTCATGAATGGTAGTAGAAAAATGTTTACCTTGTTGTGGCGGTGAAAGAGAATCCGCCACCTCATATCGTCCCCTCGTAAGAGGCCACATAGGAAAACAAACAGGAGGTGGGCAGCATCATCTTTCTGACAACAGATCAAAATAATAATAGCTGCGGTTGCCAACCCGCCTGCCAAGCGTGGCAACTATAGCAAACATCCGGCTACTTGACAGTTTATGGGGGAGGCCTGTGTTCATTTCAGTGGACATTAAGATAGGCTAACGATAATGAGTTCTACTTATCTTCGCAACCATTATTTATAGTAGAGTGAAAACAAAAAGTAACATAACCGAAAGTTTGAATAAAATAAAAATTGAAAAAAAAGGCGTGGGCACGGGCCTCAGAGAGTTTTTGGCCAAAAAGTGTTCACTGCGCTGGTTCTAACACGGGATGACTTCAAATGCGATACTTCTCAGACATGCAGGTTTTCCTTCACTACCGAGAACATCGTAAATCGACACTTCAAATTAAAATTAAAATATATGCTGAAATATATAATAATGTTTACGTACCATGAAATTTAAGGTTTAATCAGTTGGATTAAATGCCTTTGACAAGTAAATTAACATGAACCTTTATTTAAGTAAACTCTGCTTTATTTAATTTAAGTATTTTTCCGAAAGAGCCTGTTTACTTCCATATACTCATATGCTCAATGAATCCAGGACTGTCACAAATATCTTATGCCTGAAAATATGAAAGCTATCTTAAATTATTAAGTGATCTCATTAAAGGTAAAAAAGTAGAGTAGGCTGCAATGCTTCAATGCATATTAACGGTTTTTACATCTCCACGACTATTTTAATTACTCAGACATCTAGGTTTCCTCACGAAGCTTTTCTTCACTACTTAATGGGCACGTGTTTAGTCACGTTTTGCTCCCGTGCCATGATGAAATCTCACGGCGAGCTACACGGCCCTCGTAACAGAAACAGAAACAGAAACAGAAACTTTTTTATTCAATATAGATTATAAATAATGCTTATTGAAAGTCACTCCTTTGTATAATTACCACTGGTTCGAAAAAAAAACCTCTGTCCTGGGAAGAACCAGCAAGAAACCCAGCGGGACTTTTTTTTTAAAATAACAGCTTACAATCATGTATGTTACACAAATTAACAACACAACAAATTAGAAATAGCTTGGTAGCGATCACCTCATTTCCAGGGGTTATTATCATCCATAAATTCCTTAATACTATAATAACCCTTTTTATACAAACTTAGTTTAATAAAGTTTTTGAACTTTGAGCAGGTCAAATTTTGTATATTTTCTGGAATTTTGTTGTAAAAGCGTATACATCGCCCCAAGAATGAATTACTGACTCGATGGAGTCGAGTAACCGGTACTACTAGCTTGTGTCTGTTCCTAGTATTTACAGAATGAATATCACTTATTTTTGTAAAACTACTTTTATTTTTGTGTACGTACATTACATTTTCATAAATGTATTGAGAGGCCAAAGTTAATATATTAATTTCCTTAAATTTTTGTCGCAGCGACTCTTTAGGCTTTAAATCATAAATTGCTCTTATGGCCCTCTTCTGTAAAACAAATATAATTTCAGTGTCAGCTGCGTGTCCCCATAGCAAAATACCATACGACATTATGCTATGGAAATAGCTAAAGTAAACTAGTCTAGCTATTTCAACACTAGTTAGACTTCTAATCTTTTTTACGGCATATGCTGCAGAACTAAGTCTGCTTGCTAGTTTTGATATATGGGGGCTCCATTGAAGCTTCGCGTCTAGTGTGATTCCAAGAAAAATGGTGGTATCTACAAGACTCAGTTTCTCCCCATTTAAAATTACATTAGTATTTAATTGTTTGACATTTGGAGTCATAAATTTCATACATTTCGTTTTAGTGCCATTTAAATGCAAATTATTAACATTGAACCAATTTACTAATTTAGATATAGCATTATTTACTTCGTCATATTTTAGCAATTGTCGACTTAATTTGAAAATTAAAGAAGTGTCATCTGCAAATAATACTATATCATGGTTATCTCCTACTATGTAAGGTAAGTCATTAATGCCTTGAGGCACGCCCATCTGTACCATCGACCCGGAAGAACTCATACTGTTAATGACAACTTTTTGCGTTCTCTTACTTAAATATGAAATAATTAATTTAAGAGCATCACTTCTTACACCGTAGTGTTTAAGTTTCCTGATTAATGTTTCATGGTGAACACAATCGAAGGCTTTGGATAGGTCACAAAATATACCCAAAGCATCCTGTGAATTCTCCCATGCATTAAATATATATTTAATCAGCTCAACACCGGCATCAGTTGTCGAGCGACCCCTTGTGAAACCAAATTGATTTTTATGAAGTAAATTATTTATATTAAAGAAATTTAACATTTGATGAAGAATAATTTTTTCAAAAATCTTACTAAGTGTTGGTAGTACAGAAATAGGTCTAAAATTAGCGGGGTCTAATGTACTACCAGATTTAAATAAAGGTATTACTTTACTATACTTCATTAAATCAGGAAACACACCAGATTCGATACTAGTATTAAAAATAGTAGCTAAATGAGGCGCGATTGTATCTATTATAGGCGCAATAACTTTAACGGAAATCCCCCACAGATCCGCAGTTTTCTTAACATCAATAGTTTTAAAATATTTTACAATATCTTTTGATGATACTTTATGAAATGTAAAATTCTTTGTACACGCATTTACATTTTGTTTAAGTAATGATTCGGCGACCGCAGGAGAAGAATTCAGTGACTTAGTGGTTAATATCGGAATATCAGTAAAATATTTCTCAAAAACCATTGCAACGTCCTGATCTGATTCGGTTAATTTGTTATTAACACTTAACTGGTAGTTTGAATTGCGAGAGTTAATCTTACCAGTTTCGCTATTAATTATACTCCATGTCATTTTAATTTTATTAGAAGCCGTCTTAATTTTGTTGCTCAAATGCAAAGACTTGGCTGTGGAGCACACTCTTTTAAATATTTTTGAATATTTTTTTACATATTCCCTAAATTCGACGCTATGATTATATGACCTTTCATGGTAAAGATCATATAACCTATGTCTGCACTTATGGACTCCTACTGTCGCCCATACATTAAATGACTTCCGACTGTTCAAGGAGAATATTTTAGAAGTAAAAGTATTATTAAATTCATTGCAAATAAGCTTAAATAATGTTCCATACAAAAAATTTGGATCATTTTGGTATGTAAGTGATGGAAGTTTTTTCACTATGTTACTTCTAAATTTCTCCAAGCGACGTGCATTTACTGGAACAAACACAACTTTCTTATCTACTTGCTTTTTGTGAACATATGGTAACGAAACTACTTGTCCACAGTGATCAGAACTTAATTTTTGAATTATACATTTATGCAACGGCTTCACATTTGTAAAAATGTTATCTATACATGTTGCACTAGATTGAGCAATACGCGTTGGCTCTAAAAATAAATTAAAAAGACCATATGATTTAAACAATGATCTAAATTTAATATTGATTGAGGAAGCTTCTAGGAGATTGATGTTAAAGTCTCCACATATTACAACTGATTTATTCCGGTTATTAAGCTTAGCAAAAACTTCCTCCATAATTTTTTCAAAAGTATCGTATATAGAACATGGGGGTCTGTAGACGCTCACAACAATGAGGTGCTCAAACTCAACACATGCCATTTCTACAGTTCGCTCAACAGAGAGGCTCACAATATCTTTACGTTCTTTACATGACAATAATTTACTAGCTAATATTAAGGAGCCACCTCTTAAAACCGTTTCTCTATTGAAAGAACTGACCACCTGGTGATTACTGAAGTTAAACATTAAGTTATAAGCTTTTAACCAATGTTCAGTAATACATAAAATATGAATATTGTTGCTATTTAAGAACAACTCAATTTCTAACTCTTTGCCTACCATGCCTTGTATATTTTGATGCACCAGGTGTAAACAATTTTCATTATCACTCTGTGGAGTCATACAATTAAAGATTTGTAAGCTACATTCTAAATTATTTAAATTATTACAACTGCTAGAGATTACCTCTATTGTCTCATTTTCTAATTTAAATTACTTGGAACTGATTCCAAATTACATATTAAGTCATTACACTGCTCAAAAGGAGCAGATGTCTGTGTAGCCAAGTCCTTGGCTGAGTTAATATATAAACAATAAGATAGCACATTTGCTATCTGTCTTAAAATATATTTAGATAGGTAATACCTATCATTAGTCAAAAATTTCTTAAGTAAATTATTTATGTCTATTAAATTACATTTATTATTATAATTATAACAATTAAATGTCAAGTTTATATTATTATTACATGAAAAGTTATTCATTAATAAATTTAAATCATATCTTATTTTATTTTCCTGCGGCCAACCCTGTATGTAAGGCAATGTAAACAAGATAATTTTATGTACATTTAAATAATTAAGATTATCAATATATTTTAATAATTGATTTTTGTTTAGATTGCCTCTTCTCCCAACAAGAATTATTAATGTGCTATTAGGGCAAAATTTACTAGCTAATCGTATTTGTTTAAATACAATTCATAAAAACTGAAACTAAGCTTTTGCCTGATTGATGACCACATCTACCTAGTAATTACACATCCAATGATGCCACGTACGAATTTCCAATTATTTACATCATATATTCAGTAGCAATCTATTATTTAATTTTATCAGTGACTTCCCATCTTAGTTTATTTAGGAGTAAGTAGATGGCGCTATAATTAGATGAAATAATGAAAGCCAAAACTATACTATCTAACAATGTCAGCGATAGAAGTGAACATTTATTTATTATATCAATATCAATAAGGCATAAAGTGATGTCAATCCTATTAAAAGTTCTGATTCTATTAAAAATATGCTATCAGCGCCGCTAGCCTTGAAAAACGATTTAATGATATCGTCATATGACCATATCATGAAATAGCAACGTATTTTATTTTATTTTTAGTTATTAATATCTTCAAACGATTTATATTCATTGATTTAGTCAAGTTATATCATGACATGTCCAACAAACAGTGTCAAATATCATTAAATGACTACACCATTTCACGAAAAGATGGACGACTTTATTATATAATTATGATCAATTCTCCGATCTGGTCACGACTTAATATACAAAATTCTTCAATAAAACTATAATGCTAATGAAAATTATGCAATAATTGCAGACAGACCAGTTTTAATTAGTTTGTGTATAGATTAGTAATTGAAATAAAAAAAATCATATTTTCTGCCAACTTCCAAAAAGGAGACGATACTCAATTCGACTGTATGTTTTTTTAAGTGTGTTACCTTATAACTTTTTACTGGGTGAACCGATTTCGATGATTTTTTTTATTTGAAAACTGGTACTTCTCATGTGGTCCCATGTGAATTGATCAAGGTCAGATCAATAGTTTTTGAGTTATTCTTAATAAATTATATTGAAGTCGGCAGTACAAAAGTTTTAATTTTTAAATTATTGATAGACTGTTTACATATTTAAATTAAAATAACAAAAAATACCAAAAAAACTAAACATTAGTATTTTCGAATAATTTTAAAAATCTAATTATTTACACATATAAATGTAAGTTACCTATATTATTTAATTCATTAGCAACTGAAGGCAAAATATACTACTTTTACCATTTGATGATAGATGGCGGTGTTTTGATAACTAAATCGGTGGAGTTTCAAATTATTTTACCAAGGTTATAACTTTATTTTAAACTTTATTTATAAATATGGTATTTATTTCAAAAACACACGCCATTCCGCCTATAACTAAGATATAATAGAAAGTCAACATCAAAAGGAAGGAAAATACTTAACCTCCTTTTTTGTCGTCCTATAATCGGATAAAAAGTAGCCTATAAGTTGCCCCGGGTTACTAACTTACTAACTACCTTCAAACAAAATTTCATGTAAATCGGTCCAGTAGATTTTGCGTGAATTCGGAATACACAGAAAGACAAAAATTCTAAAAACCACTAATTTGGCCTCAGAACCTTTTATTTAATCCCCTGGACTTGTTTTTCAAGAACATATTAGAATAACAGATACGACTTTTCTACAGATTTATCAAATGTATAGATTAATAAACAAAACTTTGGATACTTCTAAAAGTAGAGAATATAGCTAAGGCATTGTTTTATTTATTTATGAATACACTAGACACCGATAAACATTTATTTAAAACGCAACTTTTCTACTGCGATATCACTGTGCGACCATCAAAAGAGCATAGGTACCTCAGTCCCTTGTTAGCGACGTCTGGTGAGCGTATTGTATAGTATTAGGGTAGATCCGTCTTTATATCCGGCTGTTCCAAGCCCCAAACGGCCACATTACTACACAATTACGCGACCGTGAGGTATCGATTTATGACCTGTGTAAGAAGTAAGAACTAGGCTTGCCAACTGTCTGGGACGTTCCGCGTTTAGATATAATTTTAGCGATCCCGAGAAGTGACCTTGCGGGCCAAACTAATGTCTCGGAAATCATTGAAAAATAATTCCTCTCATTAATATAATTAATTTTTTTTATTATTTAGTTTTTAATTTTTAATTTTTTTCCTACCTTTCTCAAATATTTTTATTGTAACAGCTCATCAATAGTCCTAGAACATAGCTTCCTCCGAAGGTTGCCTCACTGCCCTCATGTTATTTGCCGTAGGCAGGCGGGTTGGCAACCGTTTTTATTTTTATTTTGAGTTGTTATTATTAAGTCGCTGCTGCCCAACTCTTGGTATGGTCTGGTCCACCGAGGAAGACCCACGCTTTCACAGAATACCAGCGTGAAATTGCATATTAATGCTGGCGTGTTTCGTATGGTGAGTGTTAAAAACCGGAGACCCTTTTTACTGGAAACGAGGCATTCCGTCTTAATCCTCAGGAGTGATATCTCAACTGAATTTTGTTCTTATTCAAGAATAGATCTAGATGTCCATGGGCCACATTGCTTTCTTAACATTAGGTGGACTGGGCGTCGTTCGTCACCATTATTTTATAAAGAGGGCAGGAAAAACGAAAAAAGGGAAGATTAATTTGAGGGATATGTAACGTCCCTTAACTTTTTTTAAAGAAACCCTAGCCGTAAGGATTTTCAAAGTTTGACTCCAGCAACTAAGATTTTTTTTGTAAATAGTGTCGAAGTAACCGACATTGCCCAACGCATAAGTAAGTCAAAGCAGCAATGGGCCATATAGCTCAAAGAACCAACAATCGATGGGAAATTAATGTTCTCGGGTGACAACCTTGTACAGGTAGGCGAAGTGTATGACGGCCCAGATGGAGCGATGGAGGACGACGGACTAGAATAAGTGACAACCTGGTAATACATGCAGAAAGTAGATAGATGCAGGTGGCTTTGGATCGTTCTTCGTGGCATACCTTGGTGAGGTATATGGTCAGCAGTGTACTTGTAAAGGGCTATAATAATGATAATGATGAGAGGAGTGCAAAGGGCATATAAGGTAAAGGTTTTGTCTAGACCGAAGGGAAATATTATGAAGGAGCTGAAAACTTGGAAACGTTCTTTAAATAAATTTTGTAACTCAGTTTATCTAAAACATACGTACCTTTTAAAATCAGATATTTTAGACAGAAGACACCGTATGCTGATAGCTTAGGAGAGTGTTAATGTTCACAAAAATTTATTTATGATGCATTCAGATAAAAATCTAAGCTGAACACCGGACTTAATAAACAAGGAGATCTCGCGTCCCACTGTCCCGGACAGCGGCTAGGACAACAGTGCAGTGCGAGAGCCCCGGGAGAGGCGGCCGCCTGCACATTTCAATATTGATTGCCGCCTGGGCGGGTCCAATGCGCAGTATCTATTTTAATCTCTTTTTTATATATTAAGGGTGACAATCCGGCTCAAATCGTTGACGACTTTATCCTTTCCGATTGGCTCGATTCACTGGTGCTGCGAAAAGATGTTGCATTCCTATGGATTTTCTTTTGCATTTACCACGGGGAGTGTTCTGAAGAATTGTTCGGATTAATCCCGGCCGCCAAATTTCACGAAAACACATCGCGGCAAAACTCCCGATACCATCCACACCATCCCCTTGGATGCTTGGCGGTCCACAACTGCACTTTCCACTAGGAGTTTTCTTCCGCGTACGACCCTTCTTTGGAATAGCTTACCACCGGCGATTTTTCCGGACCGATACGACTTAGGGACCTTCAAAAAAAACCGCCTGCAAGTCCCCTGGTGTTGCAGTTGTTCATGGGAGATGGTAGTCACTTATCATCAGGTGAGCCGTATGCTCGTTTGCCCCCTCCCCTATAAAAAAAAACACAGTCCACCTAATGGTAGGTATGTGATTGCTGTGGCGCATAGATATCTACATTTATCTTCGATTAAGAATCAAAATATAGATACGTTTCCACCCCTGAGAACTACGATAGAATGTCTGGTTTCCAATAACTAGTATATCCTCCCGTGGTCGTCGTAAGAGGTGACAGAGGGAGACTGACAGCAGCATCTTTCTGATAACAACTCGATAATAATGACAAACTGCGGCGGCTACATTTTCAAGTTATGCCACTTATCCAAAACGTATCATTGACTAATGCGCATCGCACCTAGGCAGACGAAGGGCGTGACAATGGGGTATCGATTTGCAGACTGTCTGTGTGCATCTAGTGTCAATTGCGTCGTTGTGCATTTTCACGGAAAGTTGTAGAAATTTATTGCGACGTTGATTTTGTGCATTATAAATAATGGGAGAACCGTATTTTGAACGAATTCATCGGAACTCTCAATATTCAAATATAAGTTCTTTATGTAATAAATGTTTGCATTTTAGGAGGCAAATTAAACATTTTGTTTTTTGCTTTTAATTCTGCGACTATTTATTTTAACTTAAAGCAAATTTTCAGACACGTTTATGCTAATTAAGAATATTAAATATTACGAAGGTACTGTAGAATATTTTTGCATAATTAATAATAATTACATTCTATATCGGAGTGGTATTAAATGAATCCACAGATCTCCAAGTACAATAAACCATTGGGTCAATAACTTAATCTTAAAAGTTAATCCCAGAAAGTTAGGATTTTGTACATGTTCGGTTTTGTTAAGTTTATTATTGAGAGAGAATGTTTAAATTTTAAGGCATATCATATTATATATTGGTTAGTTACTGCGAGCTGGACCTGAACCGATGTTATTAATTACACGAATTCTTGAGTTCTGGCATTATAATTACTGCAGAGATATTATGTTAACACTGGACTCTAAGCACACCGCTACTACACGGTTCACAAAGGCAAAATTCTTAAAGAAATAAGTCTACTGTTTTATCTTGTAAAAAACTTTTTATTATTAAACTAAAAAAAACAATACAAACATTATATATCTAAATGAGATTTTTATATAATAAAGTGACGAACAAGCACAAAGTCCACCTGATGGTGATTGGTTACAGTGGCCCATAGACATTTACACATATCTTCGATAAATAATCGAAATGCAGATGCGGTGGACTACTGTGGGGGCTCTGGTTCTCAATACTCATCATACTAAAACAAAGCAACCTGGTATTCTGTGAGGGCGTGTATGAAATAGCGTATTGCAAGAATATAATAAAATAGAATAGAGATTGGATCAAGGAGCGATCGATTGAAAATGTATTTATTTATTTAAACTTTATTGAGGCGTACATATTAAGTACAGGAACGAAAGGCGGACTTGATGCTAAAAGTATTCTCTGCCAGTCAAACTTAGGGCAGGGATAGAACTAGAAAGGCGGTTACAAAAATATATACATACACACATACATATACATACATAGAATACATATATCAATATACACAAATATATAAATTTATAAATTATAAGAAAATATAATATAATACAAGATACATAAGGATATGTAATATACTGATGAAACTAATATACAGAGATTACAACACTATAATAATGACGGAACTTGCAGTTGTAAAGCAATTTTAGAAATTGATCTGGAACATTCTTCTTAAATGTTTATTTGCAGGTAGGTTTTTGAAGAGTGGTAGAGCCACGCGGCAGCTTTTGCTGTCGCACGGATGGGCCGGCTCGAAACGGGGTGGTACCACGACCTTGCAGAATACCAGCGTGAAGTAGAGGTTTACCTCTGCGTTTCGCTTGGTGAGTGCAGGTGGCCGGTGGCCCTTTTTATTGGAAATTAGGCATTCCATCTTAGTCCTCACGGGTGACAACGCATCTACATTTTTATTTGTAATAGAGGATAGATGTAGATGTCTATGGGCCGCAGCAACCACTTACCATCAGGTGGACTGTGTGCTCGTTTGTCACCCTTATCCTATAAAAAAAGTTTGTTTTAATTTTTCAAGCAGGTCATTCCATAGGCGCGCGGCTTTGACAGTAAACGTTAAATATATTATGAATCTCGAACGGTGACGGGGTATAAAGAGAGCAAGAGTGTCCGATGAACGTAGCTGTCTGTCATGAGTGTCCCGCAGAAACTGAAACTTATGTTTCAGATAATTTGGATAGTAGATAATCAATTAAATAGAAAAAACTATGTTAAGTATCCTGAGTTGAGTGCGGAATGAGGATACATGGTCAAACTTGCGAAAACGAAAAATAAAACGGATACAGTTACTGACAACATGATTCAGCATATCAAGGAAACATCGTTGAGATCAGGAAAATATATGAATATACAATCATATATCATATGAAACAAACAAATTGAATGAAATAGATGGCACTATTACAAAGCAATCTTACTCGAAAGAAAATATTCTTTTAATTTATTATAATAAAATTTAGGCTCTTACACCTCTAAAAATTAGGATTGTAACATTGAGTATAAATAAGCCTAGCTTGCTTATAAATACTCTAAGAATTTTAACATTGAATGGCTATAAAATTAAACTGTTATGTTATATTTTGTGCTGCAATTGTGATTGAAACTTATCGTTATCATAATTAACAAATCAATTACCGTGAAATATTTTCATTCTATATTTCATTTAATTTGAGGGTTTCACATCTATCGCGTGGGAACTGCCCTTATGGTTTTTTTTATAAAGAACACTAGAACCGCTTTTAACATTGCTAATAATCTCGTTAACCACTCCAAGTAAGCTGAACTTGCAAATGTGGTTCAAGACAATTAGCCAGATGACACATTTGTACAACGTCTTACCGGCTTTTCAGTCCCTTGACCATTGGTCTATCCTCGCTACATATTGCTGCGCGTCACTATTAATGTCTTATACATGGCAACACTAGTTACCACTAGCGCACTCTAGTATCGAGTAGCAGAACTAGGAGAGTCAAGATGCTTCTAGAAATATCGGGACTGATATGTACTCGAACATTCTAGATGTTTCTATAGTAGAAGGTTCTGGAAACTACCTGAGGCCCTATATAAGGCCGGTATAGACCGCGACCGAGACAGTATTGAATTGACGATATAAGCGAGTACTTAGAAGCGATACAACTGCGAAATAAAGTGATCAGTAGTACAATTGGGTTTTGTTATTAGTGTGTTTTTAAGTTGTAATTAGTGTTCTGTAATTAAAGTGTCAATTTTGGTAATTGAATCGGCAGTTTTTAATTGTCTCGAACTCCAAGCTTGTAACAATATTACTAATTTGAACACAAATAGAATATGTCCTTAATTAACAAAAATGGGGAAACATTTTATTTGAGTAAAATATAAAGATGCAACGCTAAAATAAACAAAATTACGTTTGTCTTTCAGTATATAGTTAATAAAATATGAAATAAATTCTAATATAAGTTAAAAAAACGCGTAAGTAATAATCAAAGTAGTTTAAACAGATCAGTTAAGTTGGGAAAATTTCAACGCTAAGCTTCGTTATTAGATTTCGGGGCAATTCGCAATGCAATTGACAGTAATCATAATGTGAAATTGCATTAATTGGCCTAAACTTATTAGTTACAATCGCAGCTAGCGAAAAGTTTTGAATAAATTGTAGCAATTTACCTGGTGCTACAACAACAGTTCTGGTTCTTCCTTTACCACCAATGATTGGTTATTGTTTGTCCTTTACCATCAGTGGTTAGCATTATTGGAAAAAACGGAACGGTTAGTATTTTGAATTATTACAGTTTTGAATTAACTAATGGTTTATCTTCATCTTTTGCTTACGCCCGTAAAAATTAAACCTTCAGAAAGGAGACCGAAATATTAGGTAACGGTATTGTGCACAGTATTTATTCTATCTCACTCTCTCGCAGGCTATACCCTATAGATGTATGGTATGCGGTTGTCGCTTATTAGTGTCACTTTATCGTTTCATCGAGTTTCAAATCACAACGATTCTAAAGAAGTTTTCACTTTACTAACGAGTGCCATAACAACACATAACAAATTACCTACAAACAACATGGTAATTAACAAACACAACCAATTTGTTTATTGTTTGTTAATTACCTACATAATTAACAAACAATAAACAAATTTTCCTCTCTTCAGCATTGACTAGTCTGCAGTACCAGCCCGTAAATTGATTTTATGACTTTTAATAAATTTGATTTTTTAAATATATCAATGAGGGCTAATAATTTTACGCTCACCAGATGTCACTAGTTAGGACTAAGGTGAATTTATTTGTTACGTTAGATGGTCGGTCACACTGTCATCGCCATTGAAACGTTACAATTTAATTATAAATTTTTCACATTTGTATTTGTATATGTTACGGCTAAAAGCCGAAATGCGGATACGCCTAGGTTTAGCCGGCTAAGTAAAATGTCTACATATTGTAACTATTTTCAAATCTTCAACTCTTAGGAATTTCCGTAGTTTGATTCATACATTTCTAATTTAAGCCATATTACATAATATATAACTAATATTTTAGAAAGAAACATTAATCCTTGTTAGATTAACTTTCCCCGGACCAAAATCCGTCAAATATTTCACCTCAATCCTAAGTGGCGCCACTCTGGTGACAGAACAAGTCCAGGATGCCGTCATGCATGACTAATATAAATTTAGTAATAAAATCAAACACATAAGCATACGCAACCGAACTTGACGTTTTGGAACAACTATTTGATCACAATGGTAATAGATTACCTACTAGTAATTTCAGCGCGCACTTTTCACAACTAATGCGATGGCTCGGAGTAAACTGAGTGGAGACAGCCTGCTCGGGTATTCGGGTGCGACCGGTGCATTATGGATTAATATGTGGGCGGGACCGGGTGAAAATATTAGCTATACTACTGTATAAGTGCTAGAGCCATGCAGCTGAACGCGTCTGTGCAGTATTAATTACTGTCAGAGCAGGACAGAACATAGCTTATGATTTATTGTACTTATTTGATTTACTGTATTCGTAATATTTTACTGACTCGTTAGGCTATGTCGGTATGTAGTACACATCTATATGTCATTGGTTATCACTCTAGTTTTCAAGTATTAAACTATAAGTCTTATAACTTCAACAACACAACAAAATTCAAGCATATGCCACTTTACATGTTAAATTAATTATGTTTTTTTTTATAGAATAAAGGCACAGCACGAGCACACAGTCCATCTGATGGTAAGTGGATGCTGTGGCCCATAGAACTTCTAAATATATCCTCGATTAAAAATCAAAATGCAGATGCATTGTAATCGCTGATGACTTAGATAGAATGGCTCGTTTCCAGTAACAAGGGTCTCCGGTTCTCTACACTTAACATCCGAAACACAGCAGCATTAAGCTGCTACTCGTATTTTACGCTGGTATTCTGTGAGAGCGTGGTCCTACCCCGGTCTAGCTAACCGCCTCGTGCTTTTTTCTTAGGTTTTCGGTTACTCGGTTTCCACTGGGAATATCATCACATCATATCGTTTATTTGTCTCTAGTTGTCCACTGTAGTTTTCAAATTTTAAGTTATACTTGATGAAAACTTAATGTACATGTTTTGTAAGATCTCAAGCATATGTCTCATTACATGTAAAACTAATTAAGTTAGGAATTTAAAATAGTGCAGTTAGCCATAATAAAAAACGAAACATACCTTGAAAGTTTAATGCATCAGTATTTATTTCTTAGATATCACAAAATCACAAGCAATATACTGTTTCTAACTAGATATAATAATTATTATAACAATTTATTATCATGAGCACTGAAATTCCCTAATAGAATAGAATAGAATAATAGAAAAGAATAAGTTATCATTCAATATGGATTACAAGTAGTTCTTATTGGTATTTTTTTTTAATTTTACCACTGGTTTAGGAAAAATCTTTGTCCTGTAAAAAACAAGCAAGAAACACAGCGAGACGTTTTTGAAGTAATGTTTAGCAATAAAATACAGGTTGTACAAACTATTTACAAAATTTATTTGAGAGACAGCTCCGATAGATAGAGTAGTCGGAAGCGACTACCTCATTCCCAGCGGTCATATCAGCCATGTTGTAAATAGTTTTTGTTTAGTAAAATATATAAACTAGGTAATAATAGTCTGCCATTAATGCTGGTATTCCGTAAGGTTCAACCAAACTCACCCATTCGTTCTACAACGATAACGTAGATGCAGCGTGTAGAGCCACGGATGCTCGCATGAAATATAATTTTTTTGGAGTTGTCTTCTTCGCACGACTTTTTTGTTGAATATTTTACCACTGGCGATTTTTTCGGATGCATATGACTTCAAGAATTGAGGCGCTGCAGTTGTTCATTGGCAGCGGTCGACACCTACCATCAGGTGAGCTGCATGCTCGTTTGACGTTTGCCTCCTCTTCTATAAAAAATTATCTCTAACAATGGCTGCAACAACTGCGCAGTGCAGTATTGATTAATTGTCTGATTGCAAACTGCGCACATAAATATAGTCATAACATCGTTATACAGTTTAGACAATGTCATAAGCAAGCATAATTGGTTATCGTCAAGGCGAGACCCATGCTGTTATTGGTATTGGTTTGAAGCAAACTACGAATATTTTTATTATTAAAAATTATATTGTAAATTAATGCTTAATAAATTCCCGCTGGGTTTCTTGCTGGTTGTTCCCAGGACAGTGGTTTTTTTTCCGAACCACTGCAGTAATAAAACTAAACTGCAGTAGTAAACATAGGTACACAGGACGCAATAGACGCACTACTTAATAATGTCATTGACAAATTAAATAGTAAATTGAAGTTAGCCGCACTCTTTCTGGATTTGAGCTCTGCGTTCGATATCATCAATCATGATCTTCTTTTGGAAAAATTGCAATATTATGGGGTTCGAGGACAGGCTCTGAAACTTTTTCAATCTTACTTGCAAAACAGAAAAATGTTCGTAGAAATATAAACAGAATGATTAACGTAAAAGTGGGTGTACCACAAGGCTCCATTTTAGGCCCCGTATTATTTATTACTTTTATTAATTATTTAAACCATTGTGTACGTATAATGACAGACTTAACAAAGCTAGTCCTGTTTGCAGATGACACTAATGCTGTTATCTCAACTTCTGAAATAGAGACTCTAGAAATTAAAATAAACCAAATATTGGAAATCATTATAATATGGTTTACTGTCCACGGCCTGTCGATCAACACTAACAAAACAAATGTTATGTTATTCCGCAATAACGTCAGAAAAACATAAGCCTGCATGTTACACTAGGTGATAAAACAGTATAGTCTGTAGAAGTGGCCAAATTCTTAGAAGTGAGGATAGACAGTAATTTAAAGTTTAAAGATGAATTAGATGAGAATGAGAGTAAAATAAGCTCCTCTTGTTACGTACTAAGAAGCTTACGGGATGAAGCTGTTCACATTAACATTTAAAATTGGTTTATTGCGCATTGGTGGAGAGTGGACTTCAACACTACGGTGTAACAAGTGATGCTCTAAAATTAATTATTTCATATTTAAGTAAGAGAACGCAAAAAGTTGTCATCAACAGTATGAGTTCTTCCGGGTCGATGGTACAGATGGGCGTGCCTCAAGGCTCAATTCTTGGCCCCTTTCTGTTTCTTGTATATATTAATGACTTACCTTACATAGTAGGAGATAACCATGATATAGTATTATTTGCAGATGACACTTCTTTAATTTTCAAATTAAGTCGACATTTGCTAAAATATGACGAAGTAAATAATGCTATATCTAAATTAGTAAATTGGTTCAATGTCAATAATTTGCATTTAAATGGCACTAAAACGAAATGTATGAAATTTATGACTCCAAATGTCAAAAAATTAAATACTTATGTAATTTTAAATGGGGAGAAACTGAGAACGAGAACGAGAAACTGAGAACTGACACCACGGTTCATGGCCCCTACACGGCATACTGGTCGGGAGTCCCCCAAACCAGCCGAGGCTGTCAGGGAGTTGGTGTGATTCTTTCATCTCGAATGGTTGAATGTGTGATGGAGCATGAATGTGTAAGCCCAAGACTCCTCTGGATTAGGTTAAAAGTCGGACTCACTCGCTTATTTATCCTTGGGGTCTATGCACCGACGGATCTGCGTGGAGGTGGGTCACTAAAACCACAACAAGAGAGAGAGGAATTTTGGGATAGCATGAGAGAGGTCTTGAATAAATGCGGAGAAAATGAACGGATCGTGATGTTAGGGGACTTTAATGGATGGGTTGGAGTAAAGCGGGATGGGTATGAAGGAGTTCTGGGTATGTTTGGGGACGAGAGAGTGAATGACAATGGGAGAAGCCTGCTTGAAGTATGCTTGGAATGGAATCTGTGCGTGGCCAACACAATGTTTGACCACAAAAAGATCCATTTGTATACAAGAGATGAGGGTGAGTCTAGAAGTATGATTGATTTTGTAATTGTGGATGAAAGACTGAGGAAGAAAGTGCTAGACACTCGGGCATACCGCGGTGTAGGCCTCGACACAGACCACTTCCTGGTCATAGCCCGAATGCATGGCCTCTTTAAACGGTGGCGACACCGAGGGGCCGAGTCTACGAGTGTTTTGGACAGAGTAAAAGTGGAAAATCTACAAGAAAAAGAAAAGAAAGACGAGTATGTAGAGAAACTGAAAGAAAGTTTTAAAGGGATAGAAGAGATAGGAGTGATTGAAGATTTGTGGGAGATATTTAAGAAAGGGGTTGTAAATGTTGCGATTGAGGTATGCGGGATAGCTAAAAGAAGGAGAGGGAGAAAGAATGATAACGTATGGATGGATAAAGATGTACAAAGGGTTGTGCAAGAAAAGAAGAAAGCGTGGTTGGATTGGTTAGCAACAAAAGCTAACCAAAAAGTTCAAAAGGCAACGGATGACGAGATAAAGGAAGCAAGAACGAAGTATAAAAGATTGAAAACAGCAGCGAAAGAAATTGTGTCTAGAAAGAAAGAAGAACGAAAAGATGATTTCGATAGGAGGCTCACTGAAGATTTCCAGTCAAACATTAAGTTTTTCTGGAAAACCATCAAAACAGCCAGAGGAAAAACTTCTACCTCGGAGCTGAGTATAATCAGGAGTCAAAATGGGAGCATTATAAAAGGAGAAGAATGTGTGTTAAAGAGATGGAAAGAGTATTTTGAAAGTTTGTTTGAAAGAGAGGAAGTGCAGGTACAGCATCTGCCACCTTCCACGGAAACTAATATAAATGTTGATGAAAATGAGATAAGCATGGATGAAATAGTGAAAGCGATGAAAAGTATGAGATTAGGTAAGGCTGCAGGGTATGACAGGATTACCGTCGAGATGCTGAGGTCTGGACAGGGCCTGGTGGCTAGTCAGCTGTACCGCCTTTTCAATCTGTGCTGGCGATATGGGCAAGTACCGGGAGACTGGTGCAAAGCCGTAATCGTGCCATTGCATAAGGGAAAAGGGTCACGGCAGGACTGCATAAATTACCGTGGTATAAGCCTTCTTAGCGTTGTCGGTAAATTGTATGCGAAAGTGTTGATTGAAAGGGTTGTGAATGAAACAGACGAGAAAGTATGGGATGCACAAGCGGGATTTAGAAAGGGAATGGGATGTACGGATCAGGTCTTTTCCTTGCGGTGCATAGCCGAAAAGTGTTTGGCTAAAAACAAGAAAGTCTACTGCGCCTTCGTAGATCTAGAAAAGGCCTATGATAGAGTGGTGAGGAATGAATTGTGGTCAGCACTGTCCATGAACGGTGTGAGCAGTATCCTCATACGAGCATTGCAATCTCTTTATAGGGATTCTAGTGCTTGTGTAAGGATAAACGGGGCATACACTGAATGGTTTAATATCGAAAAAGGTGTTAGACAGGGATGTGTAGCGTCACCGTGGCTGTTTAATCTGTTCATGGACAATTGTTTGACCGATTTAAAAGAGAATGAAAGTGGGTTGAGAATGAATGAGTTACTCGTCAAATGTTTTCTCTATGCTGATGACCAAGTATTACTTGCGTCTTCGGCCGAGGAGTTGCAGGAGATGGTAACTGCTATGAGCGGAGCTTTTGTTAGAAAGAGAATGAAGATGAATGTAAGGAAGACGAAAGTGATGGTGTTTGAAAAAGATGAGGCAGTGACAGACTGCAATATCGTGATTGAAGATGAACAAATTGAACAGGTGAAAGAGTTTGTGTATCTGGGGTCAAAGTTTACAAGAGATGGAAAGTGTGAGAGTGATATCGAAAGAAGAGTGAATGCAGGAAACATGGTGAATGGAGCTTTGCACTCCTTTATGAGCAGTCGGAAGGTGTCTAACAAGGCTCGTTTGGCTGTGCATGAGGGGGTGTTGGTTCCGACACTCATGTACGGAAGTGAAAGTTGGGTATGGCAGAAGAAACATGAAAGCAGAATAAATGCAGTTGAGATGAGAGCATTAAGAAGTATGATAGGAGTTAAACTGAGTGACAGGATAAGAAATAGTGAGATAAGGAAACGTTGTGGTCTGAAAGAAGATGTAGTGACAAAAATTGAGAAAGGTATGCTGAGATGGTTTGGCCACGTCGAGAGAATGAATGAAGAACGATTGACGAAAAAAGTGTATAAGGCGAGTGTGAATGAAAGTGTTGGAAGGGGTAGACCTAGGCGGACATTTCTAGACCAAATTAGGGACGTCTTGAAAAAAGGCCAGGTTAAGAGTACCCTAAACCGTAGAGCATGTATGAAGGGAATAATGAAAGTGGACGAAGCGAAACAAGTATGTAAGGATCGTAGCAAGTGGAAAGAAGTGGTCTCTGCCTACCCCTACGGGAAAGAGGCGTGATTATATGTATGTATGTATGTAGAAACTGAGTCTTGTAGATACCACCATTTTTCTTGGAATCACACTAGACGCGAAGCTTCAATGGAGCCCCCATATATCAAAGCTAGCAAGCAGACTTAGTTCTGCAGCATATGCTGTAAAAAAGACTAGAAGTCTAACTAGTGTTGAAACAGCTAGACTAGTTTACTTTAGCTATTTCCATAGCATAATGTCGTATGGTATTTTGCTATGGGGACACGCAGCTGACACTGAAATTATATTTGTTTTGCAGAAGAGGGCCATAAGAGCAATTTATGATTTAAAGCCTAAAGAGTCGCTGCGACAAAAATTTAAGGAAATTGATATATTAACTTTGGCCTCTCAATACATTTATGAAAATGTAATGTAATGAAAACACAAAAATAAAAGTAGTTTTACAAAAATAAGTGATATTCATTCTGTAAATACTAGGAACAGACACAAGCTAGTAGTACCAGTTACTCGACTCCATCGAGTCAGTAATTTATTCTTGGGGCAATGTATACGCTTTTACAACAAAATTCCAGAAAATATACAAAATTTTACCTGCTCAAAGTTCAAAAACTTTATTAAACTAAGTTTGTATAAAAAGGGTTATTATAATATTAAAGAATTTATAGATGATAATAACCCCTGGAAGTGAGGTGATCGCTTCCAAGCTATTTCTAATTTGTTGTGTTGTTAATTTGTGTAACATACATGATTGTAAGCTGTTATTTAAAAAAAAAGTCCCGCTGGGTTTCTTGCTGGTTCTTCCCAGGACAGAGGTTTTTTTCGAACCAGTGGTAATTATACAAAAGAGTGACTTTCAATAAGTATGATTTATAATCTATATTGAATAAAAAAGTTTCTGTTTCTGTTTCTGTTTCTGATGATGATTCGCGCGGTTATTGAAAGTAAAAAACATCCTGATTTTAATAGGGAAGATGGCTGAGTGCTACCATCTGCTAAGGCCATGATAAAGTCCCATAAATAATTTAATTAAACTCAAACCCAAGCATACTTCTGCAGTTATTCTATTCTATTCTATTCTTATTCTATTCTATTATATTCTATCCTATTCTATTCTATTCTATTCTTATTCTATTCTATTCTGTTCTATTCTATTCTATTCTATTCTGTTTTATTCTATTCTATTATATTATATTCTATTCTGTTCTATACTATTCTATTCTATTCTTATTCTATTCTAATCTAACTATGACATCAGTCTGTCAAACACCTCAGTGCTTCCGTGACCATGGGTTCCCTAAAGTGCTCAAAACATCGGGAATTAAAAGAGTTAAACGCGATAAAATCCTTAAAAACAGTTTTATTCCTTATAAACTTTATTCACAGTGAACGTGGGAAGCACTACTCTCATGAACGGTAGTAGAAAAATGTTTACCTTGTTGTAGCGGTGAAAGAGAATCCGCCACCTCATATCGTCCCCTCGTAAGAGGCCACATAGGAAAACAAACAGGAGGTGGGCAGCATCATCTTTCTGACAACAGATCAAAATAATAATAGCTGCGGTTGCCAACCCGCCTGCCAAGCGTGGCAACTATAGCAAACATCCGGCTACTTGACAGTTTATGGGGGAGGCCTGTGTTCATTTCAGTGGACATTAAGATAACGATAATGAGTTCTACTTATCTTTGCAACCATTATTTACAGTAGAGTGAAAACAAAAAGTAACATACCCGAAAGTTTGAATGAAATAAATATTGAAAAAAAAAGCCGTGGGCACGGGCCTCAGAGAGTTTTTGGCCAAAAAGTGTTCACTGCGCTGGTTCTAACACGGGATGACTTCAACTGCTATACTTCTCAGACATGCAGGTTTTCCTTCACTACCGAGAACATCGTAAATCGACACTTCAAATTGAAATTAAAATATATGCTGAAATATATAATAATGCTTACGTACCATGAAATTTAAGGTTTAATCATTCCTTTGACAAGTAAATTAACATGAACCTTTATTTAAGTAAACTCTGCATTATTTAATTTAAGTATTTTTCCGCAAGAGCCTGTTTACTTCCATATACTCATATGCTCAATGAATCCAGGACTGTCACAAATATCTTATGCCTGAAAATATGAAAGCTATCTTAAATTATTAAGTGATCTTATTATAGGTAAAAAAGTAGAGTAGGCTGCAATGCTTTAATGCATATTAACGGTTTTTACATCTCCACGACTATTTTAATTACTCAGACATCTAGGTTTCCTCACGAAGCTTTTCTTCACTACTTAATGGGCACGTGTTTAGTCACGTTTTGCTCCCGTGCCATGATGAAATCTCACAGCGAGCTACACGGCCCTCGTATTTGTTTAAATACAATTCATAAAAACTGAAACTAAGCTTTTGCCTTATTGATGACCACATCTACCAAGTAATTATTCCAATGATGCCACGAACGAATTTTCAATTATTTACAACATATATTCAGTAGCAATCTATTATTTAATTTTATCAGTGACTTCCCATCTTAGTTTATTTAGGAGTAAGTAGATGGCGCTATAATTAGATGAAATAATAAAAGCCAAAACTATACTATCTAACAATGTCAGCGATAGAAGTGAACATTTATTTATTATTTTAATATCAATAAGGCATAAAGTGATGTCAATCCTATTAAAAGTTCTGATTCTATTAAAAATATGCTATCAGCGCCGCTAGCCTTGAAAAACGATTTAATGATATCGTCATATGACCATATCTTGAAATAGCAACGTATTTTATTTTATTTTTAGTTATTAATATCTTCAAACGATTTATATTAATTGATTTGGTCAAGTTATATCATGACATGTTCAACAAACAGTGTCAAATATCATTAAATGACTACACCATTTCACGAAAAGATGGACGACTTTATTATATAATTATGATCAATTCTCCGATCTGGTCACGACTTAATATACAAAATTCTTTAATAAAACTATAATGCTAATGAAAATTATGCAATAATTGCAGACAGACCAGTTTTAATTAGTTTGTGTATAGATTAGTAATTGAAATAAAAAAAATCGTATTTTCTGCCAACTTCCAAAAAGGAGACGGTACTCAATTCGACTGTATGTTTTTATGTGTGTTACCTTATAACTTTTTACTGGGTGAACCGATTTCGATGATTTTTTTTATTTGAAAGCTGGTACTTCTCATGTGGTCCCATGTGAATTGATCAAGGTCAGACCAATAGTTTTTGAGTTATTCTTAATAAATTATATTGAAGTCGGCAGTACAAAAGTTTTAATTTTTAAATTATTGATAGACTGTTTACATATTTAAATTAAAATAACAAAAAATACTAAAAACTAAAAGTTAGTATTTTCGAATAATTTTAAAAATCTAATTATTTACACATATAAATGTAAGTTTACTATATTATTTAATTCATTAGCAACTGAAGGCAAAATATACTACGTTTACCATTTGATGATAGATGGCGGTGTTTTGATAACTAAATCGGTGGAGTTTCAAATTATTTTACCAAGGTTATAACTTTATTTTTAACTTTATTTATAAATATGGTATTTATTTCAAAAACACACGCCATTCCGCCTATAACTAAGATATAATAGAAAGTCAACATCAAAAGGAAGTAAAATACTTAACCTCCTTTTTTGTCGTCCTATAATCGGATAAAAAGTAGCCTATAAGTTGCCCCGGGTTACAAACTTACTAACTACCTTTAAACAAAATTTCATGTAAATCGGTCCAGTAGATTTTGCGTGAATCCGGAATACACAGAAAGACAAAAATTCTAAAAACCACTAATTTGGCCTCAGAACCTTTTATTTAATCCCCTGGACTTGTTTTTCAAGAACATATTAGAATAACAGATACGACTTTTCTACAGATTTATCAAATGTATAGATTAATAAACAAAACTTTGGATACTTCTAAAAGTAGAGAATATAGCTAAGGCATTGTTTTATTTATTTATGCATACACTAGACACCGATAAACATTTATTTAAAACGCAACTTTTCTACTGCGATATCACTGTGCGACCATCAAAAGAGCATACCTCAGTCTCTTGTTAGCGACGTCTGGTGAGCGTATTGTATAGTATTAGGGTAGGTTCGTCTTTATATCCAGCTGTTCCAAGCCCTGAACGGCCACATTACTACACAATTACGCGACCGTGAGGTATCGATTTATGACCTGTGTAAGAAGTAGGAACTAGGCTTGCCAACTGTTCAGGACGTCCCGGGTTTAGATATAATTTTAGCGATCCCGAGAAGTGACCTTGCGGGCCAAACTAAAATCTCGGAAATCATTGAAAAATAATTCATCTCATTAATATAATTATTTTTTTATATTTTAGTTTTTAATTTTTAATTTTTTTCCTACCTTTCTCAAATATTTTTATTGTAACAGCTCATCAATAGTCCTAGAACATAGCTTCCTTCGAAGTTTGCCTCATTGCCCTCATGTTATTTGCCGTAGGCAGGCGGGTTGGCAATCGTTTTTATTTTTATTTTGAGTTGTTATTATTAAGTCGCTGCTGCCCAACTCTTGGTATGGTCTGGTCCATCGAGGAAGGCCAACGCATTCACAGAATACCAGCGTGAAATAGCATATTAATGCTGGTGTGTTTCGTATGGTGAGTGTTAAAAACCGGAGAACCTTTTTACTGGAAACGAGGCATTCCATCTTAATCCTCAGGAGTGATATCTCATCTGAATTTTGTTCTTATTCAAGAATAGATCTAGATGTCCATGGGCCACATTGCTTTCTTAACATTAGGTGGACTGAGCGTCGTTCGTCACCATTATTTTATAGAAAAGGGCAGGAAAAACGAAAAAAAGGAAGATTAATTTGAGAGATATGTAACGTCCCTTAACTTTTTTTAAAGAAACCCTAGCCGTAAGGATTTTCAAAGTTTGACTCCAGCAACTAAGATTTTTTTTGTAAATAGTGTAGAAGTAACCGACATTGCCCAACGCATAAGTAAGTCAAAGCGGCAATGGGCCATATAGCTCAAAGAACCAACAATCGATGGGAAATTAATGTTCTCGGGTGACAACCTTGTACAGGTAGGCGAAGTGTATGACGGCCCAGATGGAGCGATGGAGGAAGACGGACTAGATGGAGTGACAACCTGGTAATACATGCAGAAAGTAGATAGATGCAGGTGGCTTTGGATCGTTCTTCGTGGCATACCTTGGGGAGGTATATGGTCAGCAGTGTACTTGTAAAGGGCTATAATAATGATAATGATGAGAGGAGTGCAAAGGGCATATAAGGTAAAGGTTTTGTCTAGACCGAAGGGAAATATTATGAAGGAGCTGAAAACTTGGAAACGTTCTTTAAATAAATTTTGTAACTCAGTTTATCTAAAACATACGTACCTTTTAAAATCAGATATTTTAGACAGAAAACACCGTACGCTGATAGCTTAGGAGAGTGTTAATTTTCACAAAAATTTATTTATGATGCATTCAGATAAAAATCTAAGCTGAACACCGGACTGAATAAACAAGGAGATCTCGCGTCCCACTGTCCCGGGCAGCGGCTAGGACAACGGTGCAGTGCGAGAGCCCCGGGAGAGGCGGCCGCCTGCACATTTCAATATTGATTGCCGCCTGGGCGGGTCCAATGCGCAGTATCTATTTTAATCTCTTTTTTATAGATTAAGGGTGACAAACCGGCTCAAATCGTTGACGACTTAATCCTTTCCGATTGGCTCGATTCACTGGTGCTGCGAAAACATGTTGCATTCCTATGGATTTTCTTTTGCATTTACCACGGGGAGTGTTCTGAGGAATTGTTCGGATTAATCCCAGCCGCCAAATTTCACGAACACATATCGCGGCAGAACTCCCGATATCATCCACACCATCCCCTTGGATGCTTGACGGTCCACAACTGCACGTTTCACTAGGAGTTTTCTTCCGCGTATCTACTACCTTTCTGTGGAATAGCTTACCACCGGCGATTTTTCCGGACCGATACGACTTAGGGACCTTCAAAAAAAACCGCCTGCAATTCCCCTGGTGTTGCAGTTGTTCATGGGCGATGGTAGTCACTTACCATCAGGTGAGCCGCATGCTCGTTTACCCCCTCTCTTATAAAAAGAACCATAGTCCACCTAATGGTAGGTATGTGATTGCTGTGGCGCATAGATATCTACATTTATCTTCGATTAAAAATCAAAATATAGATACGTTTCCACCCCTGAGAACTACGATAGAATGCCTGGTTTCCAATAATTAGTATATCCTCCCGTGGTCGTCGTAAGAGGTGACAGAGGGAGACTGACAGCAGCATCTTTCTGATAACAACTCAATAATAATGACAAACTGCGGCGGCTACATTTTCAAGTTATGCCACTTATCTAAAACTTATCATTGACTAGTGCGCATCGCACCTAGGCAGACGAAGAGCGTGACAATGGGGTATCGATTTGCAGACTGTCTGTGTGCATCTAGTGTCAATTGCGTCGTTGTGCATTTTCACGGAAAGTTCTACAATTGATTTTGTGCATTATAAATAATGGGAGAACCGTATTTTGAACGATTTCATCGGAACTCTCAATATTCAAATATAAGTTCTTTATGTAATAAATGTTTGCATTTTAGGAGGCAAATTAAACATTTTGTTTTTTGCTTTTAATTCTGCGACTATTTATTTTAACTTAAAGCAAATTTTCAGACACGTTTATGCTAATTAAGAATATTAAATATTACGAAGGTACTGTAGAATATTTTTGCATAATTAATAATAATTACATTCTATATCGGAGTGGTATTAAATGAATCCACAGATCTCCAAGTACAATAAACCATTGGGTCAATAACTTAATCTTAAAAGTTAATCCCAGAAAGTTAGGATTTTGTACATGTTCGGTTTTGTTAAGTTTATTATTGAGAGAGAATGTTTAAATTTTAAGGCATATCATATTATATATTGGTTAGTTACTGCGAGCTGGACCTGAACCGATGTTATTAATTACACGAATTCTTGAGTTCTGGCATTATAATTACTGCAGAGATATTATGTTAACACTGGACTCTAAGCACACCGCTACTACACGGTTCACAAAGGGAAAATTCTTAAAGAAATAAGTCTACTGTTTTATCTTATTAAAAACTTTTTATTATTAAACTAAAAAAAACAATATAAACATTATATATCTAAATGAGATTTTTATATAATAAAGTGTCGAACAAGCACAAATTCCACCTGATGGTGATTGGTTACAGTGGCCCATAGACATATACACAGATATGTGTAAAACATATCTTCGATAAATAATCGAAATGCAGATGCGGTGGACTACTGTGGGGGCTCTGGTTCTCAATACTCATCATACTAAAACAAAGCAACCTGGTAATCTGTGAGGGCGTGTATGAAATACCGTATTGCAAGAATATAATAAAATAGAATAGAGATTGGATCAAGGAGCGATCGATTGAAAATGTATTTATTTATTTAAACTTTATTGAGGCGTACATATTAAGTACAGGAACGAAACGCGGACTTGATGCTAAATGTATTATCTGCCAGTCAACCTTAGGGCAGGGATAGAACTAGGAAGGCGGTTACAAAAATATATACATACACACATACATATACATACATATACATATCAATATACACAAATATATAAATTTATAAAATATAAGAAAATATAATATAATACAAGATACATAAGGATATGTAATATACTGATGAAACTAATATACAGAGATTACAACACTATAATAATGACGGAACTTGCAGTTGTAAAGCAATTTTAGAAATTGATCTGGAACATTCTTCTTAAATGTTTATTTGCAGGTAGGTTTTTGAAGAGTGGTAGAGCCACGCGGCAGCTTTTGCTGTCGCACGGATGGGCCGGCTCGAACCGGGGTGGTACCACGACCTTACAAAATACTAGCGTGAAGTAGAGGTTTACCTCTGCGTTTCGCTTGGTGAGTGCAGGTGGCCGGTGGCCCTTTTTATTGGAAATTAGACATTCCATCTTAGTCCTCCCGGGTGACAAAGCATCTACATTTTGATTTGTAATAGAGGATAGATGTAGATGTCTATGGGCCTCAGCAACCACTTACCATCAGGTGGACTGTGTGCTCGTTTGTCAGCCTTATCCTATAAAAAAAGGTTGTTTTAATTTTTCAAGCAGGTCATTCCATAGGCGCGCGGCTTTGACAGTAAACGTTAAATATATTATGAATCTCGAACGGTGACGGGGTATAAAGAGAGCAAGAGTGTCCGATGAACGTAGCTGTCTGTCATTAGTGTCCCGCAGAAACTGAAACTTATGTTTCAGATAATTTGGATAGTAGATAATCAATTAAATAGAAAAAACTATGTTAAGTATCCTGAGTTGAGTGCGGAATCAGGATACATGGTTAAACTTGCGAAAACGAAAAATAAAACGGATACAGTTACTGACAACATGATTCAGCATATCAAGGAAACTTCGTTGAGATCAGGAAAATATATGAATATACAATCATATATCATACGAAACAAACAAATTGAATGAAATAGATGGCACTATTACAAAGCAATCTTACTCGAAAGAAAATATTCTTTTAATTCATTATACTAAAATTTAGGCACTTACACCTCTAAAAATTAGTATTGTAACATTGAGTATAAATATGCCTAGCTTGCTTATAAATACTCTAAGAATTTTAACATTAAATGGCTATAAAATTAAACTGTTATGTTATTTTTTGTGCTGCAATTGTGATTGAAACTTATCGTTATCATAATTAATAAATCAATTGCCGTGAAATATTTTCATTCTATATTTCATTTAATTTGAGGGTTTCACATCTATCGCGTGGGAACTGCCCACATGTTTTTTTTATAAAGAATACTAGAACCGCTTTTAACATTGCTAATCATCTCAACCACTCCAAGTAAGCTTAACATGCAAATGTGGTTCAAGACAATTAGCCAGATGATACATATGTACAACGTTTTACCGGCTTTTCAGTCCCTTGACCATTGGTCTATCCTCGCTACATATTGTTGCGCGTCACTATTAATGTTTTGTACATGGCAACACTAGTTACCACTAGCGCACTCTAGTATCTAGTAGCAGAACTAGGAGAGTCAAGATCCTTCTAGAAATATCGGGACTGATATGTACTCGAAAATTCTAGATGTTTCTATAGTAGAAGCTTCTGGAAACTACCTGAGGCTCTATTAAGGCCGGTATAGACCGCGACCCAGAAACCAGTCATGTCCTACGCGGGCCCCATTTTCGCCCACGCTAACCCTAAAATTATTAATGAACTCCAAGTAGTTCAAAACCTTTTCTGTCGTCGAGCTGCGAACGCACCTTGGTACGTCCGTAATGCCGACCTTCATCGGGACCTAGAGCTCCCTACAATTCGACAATTCTTTAAAAAACTCTCTGAGAACTTCTTCAAAGCCTCAGAGTCTCACTCCAATCATCTTATTCGTGAGGCAGCTACTTATGCAGCCCCACTCCCCTCTCGCTATCGAATCCGCAGGTCGAGAAACTCTCTCTCGGACCCGCCTAATAAACTGTCAAACGACCTGAACTGCCTCATGGCAGCTCAGGCTAACTCTAATTAAATTATTCATAATTAATTTGCATTCGTAGGCACTCCTTCAGCGGCTCGTAGCCGCCTGCGCCCTCTTTTCCCAAAAGAGGGTCGCATTCGATACGGCATATGAAGCTTTAAACAGCTAGTTGCCAGTCCCTAAAGACGGTTTTTAGCGGGTATCACTTAGGTCCCCCGGTAGGCAGTGAGTCCCGCATTACCAGGACAGACCGGCTGTCGTGGTATGCATAATGCATTTTCCGCCTCCCTCTGTGGTAGCCCTTTTCCAATAGCTTCGGGCGCAAAAAAAAAGCGACCCAGACAGTATTGAATTGGCGATATAAGCGAGTACTTCGAAGCGATACAACTGCGAACTAAAGTGATCAGTAGTACAATTAGATTTTGTTATTAGTGTGTTTCTAAGTTGTAATTAGTGTTCTGTAATTAAAGTGTCAATTTTGGTAATTGAATCAGCAGTTTTTAATTGTCTCGAACCCCAAGCTGGTAACAATATTACTAATTTCAACACAAATAGAAAATGTCCTAAATTAACAAAAATGGGAAACATTTTATATGAGTAAAATAAAAAGATGCAACGCTAAAGTAAACAAAATTACGTTTGTCTTTCAGTATATAGTTAATAAAATATGAAATAAATTCTAATATAAGTTAAAAAAACGCGTAAGTAATAATCAAAGTAGTTTAAACAGATCAGTTAAGTTGGTAAAATTTCAACGCTAAGCTTCGTTATTAGATTTCGGGGCAATTCGCAATGCAATTAACAGTAATCACAATGTGAAATTGCATTAATTGTCCTAAACTTATTAGTTACAATCGCAGCTAGCGAAAAGTTTTGAATAAATTGTAGCAATTTACCTGGTGCTACAACAACAGTTCTGGTTCTTCCTTTACCACCAATGATTGGTTATTGTTTGTCCTTTACCATCAGTGGTTAGCATCATTGGAAAAATGGAACGGTTAGTATTTTGAATGATTACAGTTTTGAATTAACTAATGGTTTATCTTCATCTTTTTCTTACGCCCGTAAAAATTAAACCTTCAGAAAGGAGACCGAAATATTAGGAAACTGTATTGTGCACAGTATTCTATCTCACTCTCTCGCAGGCTATACCCTATAGATGTATGGTATGCGGTTGTCGCTTTTTAGTGTCACTTTATCGTTTCATCGAGTTTCAAATCACAACGATTCTAAAGAAGTTTTCACTTTACTAACGAGTGCCATAACAACACATAACAAATTACCTACAAACAACATGGTAATTAACAAACACAACCAATTTGTTTATTGTTTGTTAATTACCTACATAATTAACAAACAATAAACAAATTTTCCTCTCTTCAGCATTGACTAGTCTGCAGTACCAGCCCGTAAATTGATTTGATGACTTTTAATAAATTTGATTTTTAATAAATAAATATATCAATGAGGGCTAATAATTTTACGCTCACCAGATGTCACTAGTTGGGACTAAGGTGAATTTATTTGTTACGTTAGATGGTCGGTCACACTGTCATCGCCATTGAAACGTTACAATTTAATTATAAAAATTTCACATTTGTATTTGTATATGTTACGGCTAAAAGCCGAAATGCGGATACGCCTAGGTTTAGCCGGCTAAGTAAAATGTCTACATATTGTAACTATTTTCAAATCTTCAACTCTTAGGAATTTCCGTAGTTTGATTCGTACATTTCTAATTTAAGCCATATTACATAATATATAACTAATATTTTAGAAAGAAACATTAATCCTTGTTAGATTAACTTTCCCCGGACCAAAATCCGTCAAATATTTCACATCAATCCTAAGTGGCGCCACTCTGGTGACAGAACAAGTCCAGGATGCCGTCATGCATGACTAATATAAATTTAGTAATAAAATCAAACACATAAGCATACGCAACCGAACTTGACGTTTTGGAACAACTATTTGATCACAATGGTAATAGATTACCTACTAGTAATTTCAGCGCGCACTTTTCACAACTAATGCGATGGCTCGGAGTAAACTGAGTGGAGACAGCCAACTCGGGTATTCGGGTGCGACCGGTGCATTATGGATTAATATGTGGGCGGGACCGGGTGAAAATATTAGCTATACTACTGTATAAGTGCTAGAGCCATGCAGCTGAACGCGTCTGTGCAGTATTGATTATTGTCAGAGCAGGACAGAACATAGCTGATGATTTATTGTACTTATTTGATTTACTGTATTCGTAATATTTTACTGACTCGTTAGGCTATGTCGGTATGTAGTACACATCTATATGTCATTGGTTATCACTCTAGTTTTCAAGTATTAAACTATAAGTCTTATAACTTCAACAACACAACAAAATTCAAGCATATGCCACTTTACATGTTAAATTAATTATGTTTTTTTTTTATAGAATAAAGGCACAGCACGAGCACACAGTCCATCTGATGGTAAGTGGATGCTGTGGCCCATAGAACTTCTAAATATATCCTCGATTAAAAATCAAAATGTAGATGCATTGTAATCGCTGATGACTTAGATAGAATGGCTCGTTTCCAGTAACAAGGGTCTCCGGTTCTCTACACTTAACATCCGAAACACAGCAGCATTAAGCTGCTACTCGTATTTTACGCTGGTATTCTGTGAGAGCGTGGTCCTACCCTGGTCTAGCTAACCGCCTCGTGCTTTTTTCTTAGGTTTTCGGTTACTCGGTTTCCACTGGGAATATCATCACATCATATCGTTTATTTGTCTCTAGTTGTCCACTGTAGTTTTCAAATTTTAAGTTATACTTGATGAAAACTTAATGTACATTTTTTGTAAGATCTCAAGCATATGTCTCATTACATGTAAAACTAATTAAGTTAGGAATTTAAAATAGTGCAGTTAGCCATAATAAAAAACGAAACATACCTTGAAATTTAATGCATCAGTATTTATTTCTTAGATATCACAAAATCACAAGCAATATACTGTTTCTAACTAGATATAATAATTATTATAACAATTTATTATATATATAGTGCTCATGGCACTGAAATTCCCTAATAGAATAGAATAGAATAATAGAAAAGAATAAGTTATCATTCAATATGGATTACAAGTAGTTCTTATTGGTATTTTTTTTTAATTTTACCACAAGAAACACAGCGACACGTTTTTGAAGTAATGTTTAGCAATAAAATACAGGTTGTACAAACTATTTACAAAATTTATTTGAGAGACAGCTCCGATAGATAGAGTAGTCGGAAGCGACTACCTCATTCCCAGCGGTCATATCAGCCATGTTGTAAATAGTTTTTGTTTAGTAAAATATATAAACTAGGTAATAATAGTCTGCCATTAATGCTGGTATTCCGTAAGGTTCAACCAAACTCACCCATTCGTTCTACAACCATAACGTAGATGCAGCGTGTAGAGCCACGGATGCTCGCATGAAATATAATTTTTTTGGAGTTGTCTTCTTCGCACGACTTTTTTGTTGAATATTTTACCACTGGCGATTTTTTCGGATGCATATGAATTCAAGAATTGAGGCGCTGCAGTTGTTCATTGGCAGCGGTCAACACCTACCATCAGGTGAGCTGCATGCTCGTTTGACGTTTGCCTCCTCTTCTATAAAAAATTATCTCTAACAATGGCTGCAACAACTGCGCAGTGCAGTATTGATTAATTGTCTGATTGGAAACTGCGCACATAAATATAGTCATAACATCGTTATACAGTTTAGACATTGTCATAAGCAAGCATAATTGGTTATCGTCAAGGCGAGACCCATACTGTTATTGGTATTGGTTTGAAACAATCTACGAATATTTTTATTATTAAAAATTATATTGTAAATTAATGCTTAATAAATTCCCGCTGGGTTTCTTGCTGGTTGTTCCCAGGACAGTGGTTTTTTTTCCGAACCACTGCAGTAATAAAACTAAACTGCAGTAGTAAAACATTGGCACACAGGACGCAATAGACGCTTTACTTAATAATGTCATTGACAAATTAAATAGTAAATTGAAGTTAGCCGCACTCTTTCTGGATTTGAGCTCTGCGTTCGATATCATCAATCATGATCTTCTTTTGGAAAAATTGCAATATTATGGGGTTCGAGGACAGGCTCTGAAACTTTTTCAATCTTACTTGCAAAACAGAAAAATGTTCGTAGAAATAAAAACAGAATGATTAACGTAAAAGTGGGTGTACCACAAGGCTCCATTTTAGGCCCCGTATTATTTATTACTTTTATTAATTATTTTAACCATTGTGTACGTATAATGACAGACTTAACAAAGCTAGTCCTCTTTGCAGATGACACTAATGCTGTTATCTCAACTTCTGAAATAGAGACTCTAGAAATTAAAATAAACCAAATATTGGAAATCATTATAATATGGTTTACTGTCCACGGCCTGTCGATCAACACTAACAAAACAAATGTTATGTTATTCCGCAATAACGTCAGAAAAACATAAGCCTGCATGTTACACTAGGTGATAAAACAGTATAGTCTGTAGAAGTGGCCAAATTCTTAGAAGTGAGGATAGACAGTAATTTAAAGTTGAAAGATGAATTATATGAGAATGAGAGTAAAATAAGCTCCTCTTGTTACGTACTAAGAAGCTTACGGGATGAAGCTGTTCACATTAACATTTAAAATTGGTTTATTACGCATTGGTGGAGAGTGGACTTCAACACTACGGTGTAAGAAGTGATGCTCTAAAATTAATTATTTCATATTTAAGTAAGAGAACGCAAAAAGTTGTCATCAACAGTATGAGTTCTTCCGGGTCGATGGTACAGATGGGCGTGCCTCAAGGCTCAATTCTCGGCCCCTTTCTGTTTCTTGTATATATTAATGACTTACCTTACATAGTAGGAGATAACCATGATATAGTATTATTTGCAGATGACACTTCTTTAATTTTCAAATTAAGTCGACATTTGCTAAAATATCACGAAGTAAATAATGCTATATCTAAATTAGTAAATTGGTTCAATGTCAATAATTTGCATTTAAATGGCACTAAAACGAAATGTATGAAATTTATGACTCCAAATGTCAAAAAATTAAATACTTATGTAATTTTAAATGGGGAGAAACTGAGTCTTGTAGATACCACCATTTTTCTTGGAATCACACTAGACGCGAAGCTTCAATGGAGCCCCCATATATCAAAGCTAGCAAGCAGAATTAGTTCTGCAGCATATGCTGTAAAAAAGATTAGAAGTCTAACTAGTGTTGAAACAGCTAGACTAGTTTACTTTAGCTATTTCCATAGCATAATGTCGTATGGTATTTTGCTATGGGGACACGCAGCTGACACTGAAATTATATTTGTTTTGCAGAAGAGGGCCATAAGAGCAATTTATGATTTAAAGCCTAAAGAGTCGCTGCGACAAAAATTTAAGGAAATTGATATATTAACTTTGGCCTCTCAATACATTTATGAAAATGTAATGTAATGAAAACACAAAAATAAAAGTAGTTTTACAAAAATAAGTGATATTCATTCTGTAAATACTAGGAACAGACACAAGCTAGTAGTACCAGTTACTCGACTCCATCGAGTCAGTAATTTATTCTTGGGGCAATGTATACGCTTTTACAACAAAATTCCAGAAAATATACAAAATTTTACCTGCTCAAAGTTCAAAAACTTTATTAAACTAAGTTTGTATAAAAAGGGTTATTATAATATTAAAGAATTTATAGATGATAATAACCCCTGGAAGTGAGGTGATCGCTTCCAAGCTATTTCTAATTTGTTGTGTTGTTAATTTGTGTAACATACATGATTGTAAGCTGTTATTTAAAAAAAAAGTCCCGCTGGGTTTCTTGCTGGTTCTTCCCTGGACAGAGGTTTTTTTCGAACCAGTGGTAATTATACAAAAGAGTGACTTTCAATAAGTATGATTTATAATCTATATTGAATAAAAAAGTTTCTGTTTCTGTTTCTGTTTCTGATGATGATTCGGGCGGTTATTGAAAGTAAAAAACATCCTGATTTTAATAGGGAAGATGGCTGAGTGCTACCATCTGCTAAGGCCATGATAAAGTCCCATAATTAATTTAATTAAACTCAAACCCAAGCATACTTCTGCAGTTATTCTATTCTATCCTATTCTTATTCTTATTCTATTCTATTCTATTCTTATTCTATTCTATTCTGTTCTATTCTATTCTATTCTATTCTATTCTATTCTGTTCTATTCTATTCTATTCTATTATATTCTGTTCTTATTCTATTCTATTCTATTCTGTTCTATACTATTCTATTCTATTCTATTCTTAATCTATTCTAATCTAACTATGACATCAGTCTGTCAAACACCTCAGTGCTTCCGTGACCATGGGTTCCCTAAAGTGCCCAAAACATCGGGAATTAAAAGAGTTAAACGCGATAAAATCCTTAAAAACAGTTTTATTCCTTATAAACTTTATTCACAGTGAACGTGGGAAGCACTACTCTCATGAACGGTAGTAGAAAAATGTTTACCTTGTTGTAGCGGTGAAAGAGAATCCGCCACCTCATATCGTCCCCTCGTAAGAGGCCACATAGGAAAACAAACAGGAGGTGGGCAGCATCATCTTTCTGACAACAGATCAAAATAATAATAGCTGCGGTTGCCAACCCGCCTGCCAAGCGTGGCAACTATAGCAAACATCCGGCTACTTGACAGTTTATGGGGGAGGCCTGTGTTCATTTCAGTGGACATTAAGATAACGATAATGAGTTCTACTTATCTTTGCAACCATTATTTACAGTAGAGTGAAAACAAAAAGTAACATACCCGAAAGTTTGAATGAAATAAAAATTAAAAAAAAGCCGTGGGTTTGGGCCTCAGAGAGTTTTTGGCCAAAAAGTGTTCACTGCGCTGGTTCTAACACGGGATGACTTCAACTGCGATACTTCTCAGACATGCAGGTTTTCCTTCACTACCGAGAACATCGTAAATCGACACTTCAAATTGAAATTAAAATATATGCTGAAATATATAATAATGCTTACGTACCATGAAATTTAAGGTTTAATCAGTTGGATTAAATGCCTTTGACAAGTAAATTAACATGAACCTTTATTTAAGTAAACTCTGCATTATTTAATTTAAGTATTTTTCCGCAAGAGCCTGTTTACTTCCATATACTCATATGCTCAATGAATCCAGGACTGTCAAAAATATCTTATGCCTGAAAATATGAAAGCTATCTTAAATTATTAAGTGATCTCATTAAAGGAAAAAAAGTAGAGTAGGCTGCAATGCTTTAATGCATATTAACGGTTTTTACATCTCCACGACTATTTTAATTACTCAGACATCTAGGTTTCCTCACGAAGCTTTTCTTCACTACTTAATGGGCACGTGTTTAGTCACGTTTTGCTCCCGTGCCATGATGAAATCTCACGGCGAGCTACACGGCCCTCGTATTTGTTTAAATACAATTCATAAAAACTGAAACTAAGCTTTTGCCTTATTGATGACCACATCTACCAAGTAATTATTCCAATGATGCCACGAACGAATTTTCAATTATTTACATCATATATTCAGTAGCAATCTATTATTTAATTTTATCAGTGACTTCCCATCTTAGTTTATTTAGGAGTAAGTAGATGGCACTATAATTAGATGAAATAATGAAAGCCAAAACTATACTATCTAACAATGTCAGCGATAGAAGTGAACATTTATTTATTATATCAATATCAATAAGGCATAAAGTGATGTCAATCCTATTAAAAGTTCTGATTCTATTAAAAATATGCTATCAGCGCCGCTAGCCTTGAAAAACGATTTAATGATATCGTCATATGACCATATCATGAAATAGCAACGTATTTTATTTTATTTTTAGTTATTAATATCTTCAAACGATTTATATTCATTGATTTGGTCAAGTTATATCATGACATGTCCAACAAACAGTGTCAAATATCATTAAATGACTACACCATTTCACGAAAATATGGACGACTTTATTATATAATTATGATCAATTCTCCGATCTGGTCACGACTTAATATACAAAATTCTTTAATAAAACTATAATGGTAATGAAAATTATGCAATAATTGCAGACAGACCAGTTTTAATTAGTTTGTGTATAGATTAGTAATTGAAATAAAAAAAAATCATATTTTCTGCCAACTTCCAAAAAGGAGACGGTACTCAATTCGACTGTATGTTTTTTTAAGTGTGTTACCTTATAACTTTTTACTGGGTGAACCGATTTCGATGATTTTTTTTATTTGAAAGCTGGTACTTCTCATGTGGTCCCATGTGAATTGATCAAGGTCAGACCAATAGTTTTTGAGTTATTCTTAATAAATTATATTGAAGTCGGCAGTACAAAAGTTTTAATTTTTAAATTATTGATAGACTGTTTACATATTTAAATTAAAATAACAAAAAATACTAAAAACTAAACGTTAGTATTTTCGAATAATTTTAAAAATCTAATTATTTACACATATAAATGTAAGTTACCTATATTATTTAATTCATTAGCAACTGAAGGCAAAATATACTACTTTTACCATTTGATGATAGATGGCGGTGTTTTGATAACTAAATCGGTGGAGTTTCAAATTATTTTACCAAGGTTATAACTTTATTTTAAACTTTATTTATAAATATGGTATTTATTTCAAAAACACACGCCATTCCGCCTATAACTAAGATATAATAGAAAGTCAACATCAAAAGGAAGGAAAATACTTAACCTCCTTTTTTGTCGTCCTATAATCGGATAAAAAGTAGCCTATAAGTTGCCCCGGGTTACTAACTTACTAACTACCTTCAAACAAAATTTCATGTAAATCGGTCCAGTAGATTTTGCGTGAATCCGGAATACACAGAAAGACAAAAATTCTAAAAACCACTAATTTGGCCTCAGAACCTTTTATTTAATCCCCTGGACTTGTTTTTCAAGAACATATTAGAATAACAGATACGACTTTTCTACAGATTTGTCAAATGTATAGATTAATAAACAAAACTTTGGATACTTCTAAAAGTAGAGAATATAGCTAAGGAATTGTTTTATTTATTTATGCATACACTAGACACCGATAAACATTTATTTAAAACGCAACTTTTCTACTGCGATATCACTGTGCGACCATCAAAAGAGCATACCTCAGTCTCTTGTTAGCGACGTCTGGTGAGCGTATTGTATAGTATTAGGGTAGGTCCGTCTTTATATCCAGCTGTTCCAAGCCCTGAACGGCCACATTACTACACAATTACGCGACCGTGAGGTATCGATTTATGACCTGTGTAAGAAGTAGGAACTAGGCTTGCCAACTGTTCAGGACGTCCCGGGTTTAGATATAATTTTAGCGATCCCGAGAAGTGACCTTGCGGGCCAAACTAAAATCTCGGAAATCATTGAAAAATAATTCATCTCATTAATATAATTATTTTTTTTATTTTAGTTTTTAATTTTTAATTTTTTTCCTACCTTTCTCAAATATTTTTATTGTAACAGCTCATCAATAGTCCTAGAACATAGCTTCCTTCGAAGTTTGCCTCATTGCCCTCATGTTATTTGCCGTAGGCAGGCGGGTTGGCAATCGTTTTTCTTTTTATTTTGAGTTATTATTATAAAGTCGCTGCTGCCCAACTCTTGGTATGGTCTGGTCCACCGAGGAAGGCCAACGCATTCACAGAATACCAGCGTGAAATAGCATATTAATGCTGGCGTGTTTCGTATGGTGAGTGTTAAAAACCGGAGAACCTTTTTACTGGAAACGAGGCATTCCATCTTAATCCTCAGGAGTGATATCTCATCTGAATTTTGTTTTTATTCAAGAATAGATCTAGATGTCCATGGGCCACATTGCTTTCTTAAGATTAGGTGGACTGAGCGTCGTTCGTCACCATTATTTTATAGGAAAGGGCAGGAAAAACGAAAAAAGGAAGATTAATTTCAGAGATATGTAACGTCCCTTAACTTTTTTTAAAGAAACCCTAGCCGTAAGGATTTTCAAAGTTTGACTCCAGCAACTAAGATTTTTTTTGTAAATAGTGTAGAAGTAACCGACATTGCCCAACGTATAAGTAAGTCAAAGCGGCAATGGGCCATATAGCTCAAAGAACCAACAATCGATGGGAAATTAATGTTCTCGGGTGACAACCTTGTACAGGTAGGCGAAGTGTATGACGGCCCAGATGGAGCGATGGAGGACGACGGACTAGATGGAGTGACAACCTGGTAATACATGCAGAAAGTAGATAGATGCAGGTGGCTTTGGATCGTTCTTCGTGGCATACCTTGGGGAGGTATATGGTCAGCAGTGTACTTGTAAAGGGCTATAATAATGATAATGATGAGAGGAGTGCAAAGGGCATATAAGGTAAAGGTTTTGTCTAGACCGAAGGGAAATATTATGAAGGAGCTGAAAACTTGGAAACGTTCTTTAAATAAATTTTGTAACTCAGTTTATCTAAAACATACGTACCTTTTAAAATCAGATATTTTAGACAGAAAACACCGTACGCTGATAGCTTAGGAGAGTGTTAATGTTCACAAAAATTTATTTATGATGCATTCAGATAAAAATCTAAGCTGAACACCGGACTGAATAAACAAGGAGATCTCGCGTCCCACTGTCCCGGGCAGCGGCTAGGACAACGGTGCAGTGCGAGAGCCCCGGGAGAGGCGGCCGCCTGCACATTTCAATATTGATTGCCGCCTGGGCGGGTCCAATGCGCAGTATCTATTTTAATCTCTTTTTTATAGATTAAGGGTGACAAACCGGCTCAAATCGTTGACGACTTAATCCTTTCCGATTGGTTCGATTCACTGGTGCTGCGAAAACATGTTGCATTCCTATGGATTTTCTTTTGCATTTACCACGGGGAGTGTTCTGAGGAATTGTTCGGATTAATCCCGGCCGCCAAATTTCACGAACGCATATCGCGGCAGAACTCCCGATATCATCCACACCATCCACTTGGATGCTTGACGGTCCACAACTGCACGTTTCACTAGGAGTTTTCTTCCGCGTATCTACTACCTTTCTGTGGAATAGCTTACCACCGGCGATTTTTCCGGACCGATACGACTTAGGGACCTTCAAAAAAAACCGCCTGCAATTCCCCTGGTGTTGCAGTTGTTCATGGGCGATGGTAGTCACTTACCATCAGGTGAGCCGTATGCTCGTTTACCCCCTCTCTTATAAAAAAAACCACAGTCCACCTAATGGTAGGTATGTGATTGCTGTGGCGCATAGATATCTACATTTATCTTCGATTAAGAATCAAAATATAGATACGTTTCCACCCCTGAGAACTACGATAGAATGCCTGGTTTCCAATAATTAGTATATCCTCCCGTGGTCGTCGTAAGAGGTGACAGAGGGAGACTGACAGCAGCATCTTTCTAATAACAACTCAATAATAATGACAAACTGCGGCGGCTACATTTTCAAGTTATGCCACTTATCTAAAACTTATCATTGACTAGTGCGCATCGCACCTAGGCAGACGAAGAGCGTGACAATGGGGTATCGATTTGCAGACTGTCTGTGTGCATCTAGTGTCAATTGCGTCGTTGTGCATTTTCACGGAAAGTTCTACAATTGATTTTGTGCATTATAAATAATGGGAGAACCGTATTTTGAACGAATTCATCGGAACTCTCAATATTCAAATATATGTTCTTTATGTAATAAATGTTTGCATTTTAGGAGGCAAATTAAACATTTTGTTTTTTGCTTTTAATTCTGCGACTATTTATTTTAACTTAAAGCAAATTTTCAGATACGTTTATGCTAATTAAGAATATTAAATATTACGAAGGTACTGTAGAAAATTTTTGCATAATTAATAATAATTACATTCTATATCGGAGTGGTATTAAATGAATACACAGATCTCCAAGTACAATAAACCATTGGGTCAATAACTTAATCTTAAAAGTTAATCCCAGAAAGTTAGGATTTTGTACATGTTCGGTTTTGTTAAGTTTATTATTGAGAGAGAATGTTTAAATTTTAAGGCATATCATATTATATATTGGTTAGTTACTGCGAGCTGGACCTGAACCGATGTTATTAATTACACGAATTCTTGAGTTCTGGCATTATAATTACTGCAGAGATATATATTAACACTGGACTCTAAGCACACCGCTACTACACGGTTCACAAAGGCAAAATTCTTAAAGAAATAAGTCTACTGTTTTATCTTGTAAAAAACTTTTTATTATTAAACTAAAAAAAAACAATATAAATATTATATATCTAAATGAGATTTTTATATAATAAAGTGACGAACAAGCACAAAGTCCACCTGATGGTGATTGGTTACAGTGGCCCATAGACATTTACACATATCTTCGATAAATAATCGAAATGCAGATGCGGTGGACTACTGTGGGGGCTCTGGTTCTCAATACTCATCATACTAAAACAAAGCAACCTGGTATTCTGTGAGGGCGTGTATGAAATACCGTATTGCAAGAATATAATAAAATAGAATAGAGATTGGATCAAGGAGCGATCAATTGAAAATGTATTTATTTATTTAAACTTTATTGAGGCGTACATATTAAGTACAGGATCGAAAGGCGGACTTGATGCTAAAAGTATTCTCTGCCAGTCAAACTTAGGGCAGGGATAGAACTAGAAAGGCGGTTACAAAAATATATACATACACACATACATATACATACATAGATACATATATCAATATACACAAATGTATAAATTTATAAATTATAAGAAAATATAATATAAAACAAGATACATAAGGATACGTAATATACTGATGAAACTAATATACAGAGATTACAACACTATAATAATGACGGAACTTGCAGTTGTAAAGCAATTTTAGAAATTGATCTGGAACATTCTTCTTAAATGTTTATTTGCAGGTAGGTTTTTGAAAAGTGGTAGAGCCACTTTTCAAGAATGTACCTAACCTTTGCTGTCGCACGGATGGGCCGGCTCGAACCGGGGTGGTACCACGACCTTACAGAATACCAGCGTGAAGTAGAGGTTTACCTCTGCGTTTCGCTTGGTGAGTGCAGGTGGCCGGTGGCCCTTTTTATTGGAAATTAGGCATTCCATCTTAGTCCTCCCTGGTGACAACGCATCTACATTTTGATTTGTAATAGATGATAGATGTAGATGTCTATGGGCCTCAGCAACCACTTACCATCAGGTGGACTGTGTGCTCGTTTGTCACCCTTATCCTATAAAAACAGGTTGTTTTAATTTTTCAAGCAGGTCATTCCATAGGCGCGCGGCTTTGACAGTAAACGTTAAATATATTATGAATCTCGAACGGTGACGGGGTATAAAGAGAGCAAGAGTGTCCGATGAACGTAGCTGTCTGTCATGAGTGTCCCGCAGAAACTGAAACTTATGTTTCAGATAATTTGGATAGTAGATAATCAATTAAATAGAAAAAACTATGTTAAGTATCCTGAGTTGAGTGCGGAATGAGGATACATGGTCAAACTTGCGAAAACGAAAAATAAAACGGATACAGTTACTGACAACATGATTCAGCATATCAAGGAAACTTCGTTGAGATCAGGAAAATATATGAATATACAATCATATATCATATGAAACAAACAAATTGAATGAAATAGATGGCACTATTACAAAGCAATCTTACTCGAAAGAAAATATTCTTTTAATTTATTATAATAAAATTTAGGCTCTTACACCTCTAAAAATTAGGATTGTAACATTGAGTATAAATAAGCCTAGCTTGCTTATAAATACTCTAAAAATTTTAACATTAAATGGCTATAAAATTAAACTGTTATGTTATATTTTGTGCTGCTATTGTGATTGAAACTTATCGTTATCATAATTAACAAATCAATTACCGTGAAATATTTTCATTCTATATTTCATTTAATTTGAGGGTTTCACATCTATCGCGTGGGAACTGCCCTTATGGTTTTTTTTTATAAAGAATACTAGAACCGCTATTAACATTGCTAATAATCTCGTTAACCACTCCAAGTAAGCTTAACTTGCAAATGTGGTTCAAGACAATTAGCCAGATGATACATTTGTACAACGTCTTACCGGCTTTTCAGTCCCTTGACCATTGGTCTATCCTCGCTACATATTGCTGCGCGTCACTATTAATGTCTTATACATGGCAACACTAGTTACCACTAGCGCACTCTAGTATCGAGTAGCAGAACTAGGAGAGTCAAGATCCTCCTAGAAATATCGGGACTGACATGTACTCGAACATTCTAGATGTTTCTATAGTAGAAGGTTCTGGAAACTACCTGAGGCCCTATATAAGGCCGGTATAGACCGCGACCGAGACAGTATTGAATTGACGATATAAGCGAGTACTTAGAAGCGATACAACTGCGGACTAAAGTGATCGGTAGTACAATTGGGTTTTGTTATTAGTGTGTTTAAAGTTGTAATTAGTGTTCTGTAATTAAAGTGTCAATTTTGGTAATTGAATCGGCAGTTTTTAATTGTCTCGAACTCCAAGCTGGTAACAATATTACTAATATGAACACAAATAGAAAATGTCCTAAATTAACAAAAATGGGGAAACATTTTATATGAGTAAAATTTTTATATGAGCAACGCTAAAATAAAGAAAATTACGTTTGTCTTTCAGTATATAGTTAATAAAATATGAAATAAATTCTAATATAAGTTAAAAAAACGCGTAAGTAAAAATCAAAGTAGTTTAAACAGATCAGTTAAGTTGGTAAAATTTCAACGCAAAGCTACGTTATTAGATTTTGGGGCAATTCGCAATGCAATTAACAGTAATCATAATGTGAAATTGCATTAATTGGCCTAAACTTATTAGTTACAATCGCAGCTAGCGAAAAGTTTTGAATAAATTGTAGCAATTTACCTGGTGCTACAACAACAGTTCTGGTTCTTCCTTTACCACCAATGATTCGTTATTGTTTGTCCTTTACCATCAGTGGTTAGCATCATTGGAAAAATGGAACGGTTAGTATTTTGAATGATTACAGTTTTAAATTAACTAATGGTTTATTTTCATCTTTTTCTTACGCCCGTAAAAATAAAACCTTCAGAAAGGAGACCGAAATATTAGGAAACTGTATTGTGCACAGTATTCTATCTCATTTTCTAACAAGCTATACCCTATAGATGTATGGTATGCGGTTGTCGCTTATTAGTGTCACTTTACCGTTTCATCGCATTTCAAATCACAACGATTCTAAAGAAGTTTTCACTTTACTAACGAGTGCCATAACAACACATAACAAATTACCTACAAACAACATGGTAATTAACAAACACAAACCAATTTGTTTATTGTTTGTTAATTACCTACATAATTAACAAACAATAAACAAATTTTCCTCTCTTCAGCATTGACTAGTCTGCAGTACCAGCCCGTAAATTGATTTGATGACTTTTAATAAATTTGATTTTTAATAAATAAATATATCAATGAGGGCTAATAATTTTACGCTCACCAGATGTCACTAGTTGGGACTTAGGTGAATTTATTTGTTACGTTAGATGGTCGGTCACACTGTCATCGCCATTGAAACGTTACAATTTAATTATAAATTTTTCACATTTGTATTTGTATATGTTACGGCTAAAAGCCGAAATGCGGATACGCCTAGGTTTAGCCGGCTAAGTAAAATGTCTACATATTGTTACTATTTTCAAATCTTCAACTCTTAGGAATTTCCGTAGTTTGATTCATACATTTCTAATTTAAGCCATATTACATAATATATAACTAATATTTTAGAAAGAAACATTAATCCTTGTTAGATTAACTTTCCCCGGACCAAAATCCGTCAAATATTTCACCTCAATCCTAACTGGCGCCACTCTGGTGACAGAACAAGTCCAGGATGCCGTCATGCATGACTAATATAAATTTAGTAATAAAATCAAACACATAAGCATACGCAACCGAACTTGACGTTTTGGAACAACTATTTGATCACAATGGTAATAGATTACCTACTAGTAATTTCAGCGCGCACTTTTCACAACTAATGCGATGGCTCGGAGTAAACTGAGTGGAGACAGCCAGCTCGGGTATTCGGGTGCGACCGGTGCATTATGGATTAATATGTGGGCGGGACCGGGTGAAAATATTAGCTATACTACTGTATAAGTGCTAGAGCCATGCAGCTGAACGCGTCTGTGCAGTATTGATTACTGTCAGAGCAGGACAGAACATAGCTGATGATTTATTGTACTTATTTGATTTACTGTATTCGTAATATTTTACTGACTCGTTAGGCTATGTCGGTATGTAGTACACATCTATATGTCATTGGTTATCACTCAAGTTTTCAAGTATTAAACTATAAGTCTTATAACTTCAACAACACAACAAAATTCAAGCATATGCCACTTTACATGTTAAATTAATTATGTTTTTTTTTATAGAATAAAGGCACAGCACGAGCACACAGTCCATCTGATGGTAAGTGGATGCTGTGGCCCATAGAACTTCTAAATATATCCTCGATTAAAAATCAAAATGCAGATGCATTGTAATCGCTGATGACTTAGATAGAATGGCTCGTTTCCAGTAACAAGGGTCTCCGGTTCTCTACACTTAACATCCGAAACACAGCAGCATTAAGCTGCTACTCGTATTTTACGCTGGTATTCTGTGAGAGCGTGGTCCTACCCTGGTCTAGCTAACCGCCTCGTGCTTTTTTCTTAGGTTTTCGGTTACTCGGTTTCCACTGGGAATATCATCACATCATATCGTTTATTTGTCTCTAGTTGTCCACTGTAGTTTTCAAATTTTAAGTTATACTTGATGAAAACTTAATGTACATTTTTTGTAAGATCTCAAGCATATGTCTCATTACATGTAAAACTAATTAAGTTAGGAATTTAAAATAGTGCAGTTAGCCATAATAAAAAACGAAACATACCTTGAAATTTAATGCATCAGTATTTATTTCTTAGATATCACAAAATCACAAGCAATATACTGTTTCTAACTAGATATAATAATTATTATAACAATTTATTATATATATAGTGCTCATGGCACTGAAATTCCCTAATAGAATAGAATAGAATAATAGAAAAGAATAAGTTATCATTCAATATGGATTACAAGTAGTTCTTATTGGTATTTTTTTTTAATTTTACCACAAGAAACACAGCGACACGTTTTTGAAGTAATGTTTAGCAATAAAATACAGGTTGTACAAACTATTTACAAAATTTATTTGAGAGACAGCTCCGATAGATAGAGTAGTCGGAAGCGACTACCTCATTCCCAGCGGTCATATCAGCCATGTTGTAAATAGTTTTTGTTTAGTAAAATATATAAACTAGGTAATAATAGTCTGCCATTAATGCTGGTATTCCGTAAGGTTCAACCAAACTCACCCATTCGTTCTACAACCATAACGTAGATGCAGCGTGTAGAGCCACGGATGCTCGCATGAAATATAATTTTTTTGGAGTTGTCTTCTTCGCACGACTTTTTTGTTGAATATTTTACCACTGGCGATTTTTTCGGATGCATATGAATTCAAGAATTGAGGCGCTGCAGTTGTTCATTGGCAGCGGTCAACACCTACCATCAGGTGAGCTGCATGCTCGTTTGACGTTTGCCTCCTCTTCTATAAAAAATTATCTCTAACAATGGCTGCAACAACTGCGCAGTGCAGTATTGATTAATTGTCTGATTGGAAACTGCGCACATAAATATAGTCATAACATCGTTATACAGTTTAGACATTGTCATAAGCAAGCATAATTGGTTATCGTCAAGGCGAGACCCATACTGTTATTGGTATTGGTTTGAAACAATCTACGAATATTTTTATTATTAAAAATTATATTGTAAATTAATGCTTAATAAATTCCCGCTGGGTTTCTTGCTGGTTGTTCCCAGGACAGTGGTTTTTTTTCCGAACCACTGCAGTAATAAAACTAAACTGCAGTAGTAAAACATTGGTACACAGGACGCAATAGACGCTTTACTTAATAATGTCATTGACAAATTAAATAGTAAATTGAAGTTAGCCGCACTCTTTCTGGATTTGAGCTCTGCGTTCGATATCATCAATCATGATCTTCTTTTGGAAAAATTGCAATATTATGGGGTTCGAGGACAGGCTCTGAAACTTTTTCAATCTTACTTGCAAAACAGAAAAATGTTCGTAGAAATAAAAACAGAATGATTAACGTAAAAGTGGGTGTACCACAAGGCTCCATTTTAGGCCCCGTATTATTTATTACTTTTATTAATTATTTTAACCATTGTGTACGTATAATGACAGACTTAACAAAGCTAGTCCTCTTTGCAGATGACACTAATGCTGTTATCTCAACTTCTGAAATAGAGACTCTAGAAATTAAAATAAACCAAATATTGGAAATCATTATAATATGGTTTACTGTCCACGGCCTGTCGATCAACACTAACAAAACAAATGTTATGTTATTCCGCAATAACGTCAGAAAAACATAAGCCTGCATGTTACACTAGGTGATAAAACAGTATAGTCTGTAGAAGTGGCCAAATTCTTAGAAGTGAGGATAGACAGTAATTTAAAGTTGAAAGATGAATTATATGAGAATGAGAGTAAAATAAGCTCCTCTTGTTACGTACTAAGAAGCTTACGGGATGAAGCTGTTCACATTAACATTTAAAATTGGTTTATTACGCATTGGTGGAGAGTGGACTTCAACACTACGGTGTAAGAAGTGATGCTCTAAAATTAATTATTTCATATTTAAGTAAGAGAACGCAAAAAGTTGTCATCAACAGTATGAGTTCTTCCGGGTCGATGGTACAGATGGGCGTGCCTCAAGGCTCAATTCTCGGCCCCTTTCTGTTTCTTGTATATATTAATGACTTACCTTACATAGTAGGAGATAACCATGATATAGTATTATTTGCAGATGACACTTCTTTAATTTTCAAATTAAGTCGACATTTGCTAAAATATAACGAAGTAAATAATGCTATATCTAAATTAGTAAATTGGTTCAATGTCAATAATTTGCATTTAAATGGCACTAAAACGAAATGTATGAAATTTATGACTCCAAATGTCAAAAAATTAAATACTTATGTAATTTTAAATGGGGAGAAACTGAGTCTTGTAGATACCACCATTTTTCTTGGAATCACACTAGACGCGAAGCTTCAATGGAGCCCCCATATATCAAAGTTAGCAAGCAGACTTAGTTCTGCAGCATATGCTGTAAAAAAGATTAGAAGTCTAACTAGTGTTGAAACAGCTAGACTAGTTTACTTTAGCTATTTCCATAGCATAATGTCGTATGGTATTTTGCTATGGGGACACGCAGCTGACACTGAAATTATATTTGTTTTGCAAAAGAGGGCCATAAGAGCAATTTATGATTTAAAGCCTAAAGAGTCACTGCGACAAAAATTTAAGGAAATTGATATATTAACTTTGGCCTCTCAATACATTTATGAAAATGTAATGTAATGAAAACACAAAAATAAAAGTAGTTTTACAAAAATAAGTGATATTCATTCTGTAAATACTAGGAACAGATACATGCTAGTAGTACCAGTTACTCGACTCCATCGAGTCAGTAATTTATTCTTGGGGCAATGTATACGCTTTTACAACAAAATTCCAGAAAATATACAAAATTTTACCTGCTCAAAGTTCAAAAACTTTATTAAACTAAGTTTGTATAAAAAGGGTTATTATAATATTAAAGAATTTATAGATGATAATAACCCCTGGAAGTGAGGTGATCGCTTCCAAGCTATTTCTAATTTGTTGTGTTGTTAATTTGTGTAACATACATGATTGTAAGCTGTTATTTAAAAAAAAAGTCCCGCTGGGTTTCTTGCTAGTTCTTCCCTGGACAGAGGTTTTTTTCGAACCAGTGGTAATTATACAAAAGAGTGACTTTCAATAAGTATGATTTATAATCTATATTGAATAAAAAAGTTTCTGTTTCTGTTTCTGTTTCTGATGATGATTCGGGCGGTTATTGAAAGTAAAAAACATCCTGATTTTAATAGGGAAGATGGCTGAGTGCTACCATCTGCTAAGGCCATGATAAAGTCCCATAATTAATTTAATTAAACTCAAACCCAAGCATACTTCTGCAGTTATTCTATTCTATCCTATTCTTATTCTTATTCTATTCTATTCTATTCTTATTCTATTCTGTTCTATTCTATTCTATTCTATTCTATTCTATTCTGTTCTATTCTATTCTATTCTATTCTATTATATTCTGTTCTTATTCTATTCTATTCTATTCTGTTCTATACTATTCTATTCTATTCTATTCTTAATCTATTCTAATCTAACTATGACATCAGTCTGTCAAACACCTCAGTGCTTCCGTGACCATGGGTTCCCTAAAGTGCCCAAAACATCGGGATTTAAAAGAGTTAAACGCGATAAAATCCTTAAAAACAGTTTTATTCCTTATAAACTTTATTCACAGTGAACGTGGGAAGCACTACTCTCATGAACGGTAGTAGAAAAATGTTTACCTTGTTGTAGCGGTGAAAGAGAATCCGCCACCTCATATCGTCCCCTCGTAAGAGGCCACATAGGAAAACAAACAGGAGGTGGGCAGCATCATCTTTCTGACAACAGATCAAAATAATAATAGCTGCGGTTGCCAACCCGCCTGCCAAGCGTGGCAACTATAGCAAACATCCGGCTACTTGACAGTTTATGGGGGAGGCCTGTGTTCATTTCAGTGGACATTAAGATAACGATAATGAGTTCTACTTATCTTTGCAACCATTATTTACAGTAGAGTGAAAACAAAAAGTAACATACCCGAAAGTTTGAATGAAATAAAAATTAAAAAAAAGCCGTGGGCACGGGCCTCAGAGAGTTTTTGGCCAAAAAGTGTTCACTGCGCTGGTTCTAACACGGGATGACTTCAACTGCGATACTTCTCAGACATGCAGGTTTTCCTTCACTACCGAGAACATCGTAAATCGACACTTCAAATTGAAATTAAAATATATGCTGAAATATATAATAATGCTTACCCTTAATTTATTATTTAACCTTTATTTAAGTAAACTCTGCATTATTTAATTTAAGTATTTTTCCGCAAGAGCCTGTTTACTTCCATATACTCATATGCTCAATGAATCCAGGACTGTCAAAAATATCTTATGCCTGAAAATATGAAAGCTATCTTAAATTATTAAGTGATCTCATTAAAGGTAAAAAAGTAGAGTAGGCTGCAATGCTTTAATGCATATTAACGGTTTTTACATCTCCACGACTATTTTAATTACTCAGACATCTAGGTTTCCTCACGAAGCTTTTCTTCACTACTTAATGGGCACGTGTTTAGTCACGTTTTGCTCCCGTGCCATGATGAAATCTCACGGCGAGCTACACGGCCCTCGTATTTGTTTAAATACAATTCATAAAAACTGAAACTAAGCTTTTGCCTTATTGATGACCACATCTACCAAGTAATTATTCCAATGATGCCACGAACGAATTTTCAATTATTTACGTCATATATTCAGTAGCAATCTATTATTTAATTTTATCAGTGACTTCCCATCTTAGTTTATTTAGGAGTAAGTAGATGGCACTATAATTAGATGAAATAATGAAAGCCAAAACTATACTATCTAACAATGTCAGCGATAGAAGTGAACATTTATTTATTATATCAATATCAATAAGGCATAAAGTGATGTCAATCCTATTAAAAGTTCTGATTCTATTAAAAATATGCTATCAGCGCCGCTAGCCTTGAAAAACGATTTAATGATATCGTCATATGACCATATCATGAAATAGCAACGTATTTTATTTTATTTTTAGTTATTAATATCTTCAAACGATTTATATTCATTGATTTGGTCAAGTTATATCATGACATGTCCAACAAACAGTGTCAAATATCATTAAATGACTACACCATTTCACGAAAATATGGACGACTTTATTATATAATTATGATCAATTCTCCGATCTGGTCACGACTTAATATACAAAATTCTTTAATAAAACTATAATGGTAATGAAAATTATGCAATAATTGCAGACAGACCAGTTTTAATTAGTTTGTGTATAGATTAGTAATTGAAATAAAAAAAAATCATATTTTCTGCCAACTTCCAAAAAGGAGACGGTACTCAATTCGACTGTATGTTTTTTTAAGTGTGGTACCTTATAACTTTTTACTGGGTGAACCGATTTCGATGATTTTTTTTATTTGAAAGCTGGTACTTCTCATGTGGTCCCATGTGAATTGATCAAGGTCAGACCAATAGTTTTTGAGTTATTCTTAATAAATTATATTGAAGTCGGCAGTACAAAAGTTTTAATTTTTAAATTATTGATAGACTGTTTACATATTTAAATTAAAATAACAAAAAATACTAAAAACTAAACGTTAGTATTTTCGAATAATTTTAAAAATCTAATTATTTACACATATAAATGTAAGTTACCTATATTATTTAATTCATTAGCAACTGAAGGCAAAATATACTACTTTTACCATTTGATGATAGATGGCGGTGTTTTGATAACTAAATCGGTGGAGTTTCAAATTATTTTACCAAGGTTATAACTTTATTTTAAACTTTATTTATAAATATGGTATTTATTTCAAAAACACACGCCATTCCGCCTATAACTAAGATATAATAGAAAGTCAACATCAAAAGGAAGGAAAATACTTAACCTCCTTTTTTGTCGTCCTATAATCGGATAAAAAGTAGCCTATAAGTTGCCCCGGGTTACTAACTTACTAACTACCTTCAAACAAAATTTCATGTAAATCGGTCCAGTAGATTTTGCGTGAATCCGGAATACACAGAAAGACAAAAATTCTAAAAACCACTAATTTGGCCTCAGAACCTTTTATTTAATCCCCTGGACTTGTTTTTCAAGAACATATTAGAATAACAGATACGACTTTTCTACAGATTTGTCAAATGTATAGATTAATAAACAAAACTTTGGATACTTCTAAAAGTAGAGAATATAGCTAAGGAATTGTTTTATTTATTTATGCATACACTAGACACCGATAAACATTTATTTAAAACGCAACTTTTCTACTGCGATATCACTGTGCGACCATCAAAAGAGCATACCTCAGTCTCTTGTTAGCGACGTCTGGTGAGCGTATTGTATAGTATTAGGGTAGGTCCGTCTTTATATCCAGCTGTTCCAAGCCCTGAACGGCCACATTACTACACAATTACGCGACCGTGAGGTATCGATTTATGACCTGTGTAAGAAGTAGGAACTAGGCTTGCCAACTGTTCAGGACGTCCCGGGTTTAGATATAATTTTAGCGATCCCGAGAAGTGACCTTGCGGGCCAAACTAAAATCTCGGAAATCATTGAAAAATAATTCATCTCATTAATATAATTATTTTTTTTATTTTAGTTTTTAATTTTTAATTTTTTCCTACCTTTCTCAAATATTTTTATTGTAACAGCTCATCAATAGTCCTAGAACATAGCTTCCTTCGAAGTTTGCCTCATTGCCCTCATGTTATTTGCCGTAGGCAGGCGGGTTGGCAATCGTTTTTCTTTTTATTTTGAGTTATTATTATTAAGTCGCTGCTGCCCATCTCTTGGTATGGTCTGGTCCACCGAGGAAGGCCAACGCATTCACAGAATACCAGCGTGAAATAGCATATTAATGCTGGCGTGTTTCGTATGGTGAGTGTTAAAAACCGGAGAACCTTTTTACTGGAAACGAGGCATTCCATCTTAATCCTCAGGAGTGATATCTCATCTGAATTTTGTTTTTATTCAAGAATAGATCTAGATGTCCATGGGCCACATTGCTTTCTTAACATTAGGTGGACTGAGCGTCGTTCGTCACCATTATTTTATAGAAAAGGGCAGGAAAAACGAAAAAAAGGAAGATTAATTGGAGAGATATGTAACGTCCCTTAACTTTTTTTAAAGAAACCCTAGCCGTAAGGATTTTCAAAGTTTGACTCCAGCAACTAAGATTTTTTTTGTAAATAGTGTAGAAGTAACCGACATTGCCCAACGTATAAGTAAGTCAAAGCGGCAATGGGCCATATAGCTCAAAGAACCAACAATCGATGGGAAATTAATGTTCTCGGGTGACAACCTTGTACAGGTAGGCGAAGTGTATGACGGCCCAGATGGAGCGATGGAGGACGACGGACTAGATGGAGTGACAACCTGGTAATACATGCAGAAAGTAGATAGATGCAGGTGGCTTTGGATCGTTCTTCGTGGCATACCTTGGGGAGGTATATGGTCAGCAGTGTACTTGTAAAGGGCTATAATAATGATAATGATGAGAAGAGTGCAAAGGGCATATAAGGTAAAGGTTTTGTCTAGACCGAAGGGAAATATTATGAAGGAGCTGAAAACTTGGAAACGTTCTTTAAATAAATTTAGTAACTCAGTTTATCTAAAACATACGTACCTTTTAAAATCAGATATTTTAGACAGAAAACACCGTACGCTGATAGCTTATGAGAGTGTTAATGTTCACAAAAATTTATTTATGATGCATTCAGATAAAAATCTAAGCTGAACACCGGACTGAATAAACAAGGAGATCTCGCGTCCCACTGTCCCGGGCAGCGGCTAGGACAACGGTGCAGTGCGAGAGCCCCGGGAGAGGCGGCCGCCTGCACATTTCAATATTGATTGCCGCCTGGGCGGGTCCAATGCGCAGTATCTATTTTAATCTCTTTTTTATAGATTAAGGGTGACAAACCGGCTCAAATCGTTGACGACTTAATCCTTTCCGATTGACTCGATTCACTGGTGCTGCGAAAACATGTTGCATTCCTATGGATTTTCTTTTGCATTTACCACGGGGAGTGTTCTGAGGAATTGTTCGGATTAATCCCGGCCGCCAAATTTCACGAACGCATATCGCGGCAGAACTCCCGATATCATCCACACCATCCACTTGGATGCTTGACGGTCCACAACTGCACGTTTCACTAGGAGTTTTCTTCCGCGTATCTACTACCTTTCTGTGGAATAGCTTACCACCGGCGATTTTTCCGGACCGATACGACTTAGGGACCTTCAAAAAAAACCGCCTGCAATTCCCCTGGTGTTGCAGTTGTTCATGGGCGATGGTAGTCACTTACCATCAGGTGAGCCGTATGCTCGTTTACCCCCTCTCTTATAAAAAAAACCACAGTCCACCTAATGGTAGGTATGTGATTGCTGTGGCGCATAGATATCTACATTTATCTTCGATTAAAAATCAAAATATAGATACGTTTCCACCCCTGAGAACTACGATAGAATGCCTGGTTTCCAATAATTAGTATATCCTCCCGTGGTCGTCGTAAGAGGTGACAGAGGGAGACTGACAGCAGCATCTTTCTAATAACAACTCAATAATAATGACAAACTGCGGCGGCTACATTTTCAAGTTATGCCACTTATCTAAAACTTATCATTGACTAGTGCGCATCGCACCTAGGCAGACGAAGAGCGTGACAATGGGGTATCGATTTGCAGACTGTCTGTGTGCATCTAGTGTCAATTGCGTCGTTGTGCATTTTCACGGAAAGTTCTACAATTGATTTTGTGCATTATAAATAATGGGAGAACCGTATTTTGAACGAATTCATCGGAACTCTCAATATTCAAATATAAGTTCTTTATGTAATAAATGTTTGCATTTTAGGAGGCAAATTAAACATTTTATTTTTTGCTTTTAATTCTGCGACTATTTATTTTAACTTAAAGCAAATTTTCAGATACGTTTATGCTAATTAAGAATATTAAATATTACGAAGGTACTGTAGAAAATTTTTGCATAATTAATAATAATTACATTCTATATCGGAGTGGTATTAAATGAATACACAGATCTCCAAGTACAATAAACCATTGGGTCAATAACTTAATCTTAAAAGTTAATCCCAGAAAGTTATGATTTTGTACATGTTCGGTTTTGTTAAGTTTATTATTGAGAGAGAATGTTTAAATTTTAAGGCATATCATATTATATATTGGTTAGTTACTGCGAGCTGTACCTGAACCGATGTTATTAATTACACGAATTCTTGAGTTCTGGCATTATAATTACTGCAGAGATATATATTAACACTGGACTCTAAGCACACCGCTACTACACGGTTCACAAAGGCAAAATTCTTAAAGAAATAAGTCTACTGTTTTATCTTGTAAAAAACTTTTTATAATTAAACTAAAAAAAACAATATAAACATTATATATCTAAATGAGATTTTTATATAATAAAGTGACGAACAAGCACAAAGTCCACCTGATGGTGATTGGTTACAGTGGCCCATAGACATTTACACATATCTTCGATAAATAATCGAAATGCAGATGCGGTGGACTACTGTGGGGGCTCTGGTTCTCAATACTCATCATACTCAAACAAAGCAACCTGGTATTCTGTGAGGGCGTGTATGAAATAGCGTATTGCAAGAATATAATAAAATAGAATAGAGATTGGATCAAGGCGCGATCGATTGAAAATGTATTTATTTATTTAAACTTTATTGAGGCGTACATATTAAGTACAGGAACGAAAGGCGGACTTGATGCTAAAAGTATTCTCTGCCAGTCAAACTTAGGGCAGGGATAGAACTAGAAAGGCGGTTACAAAAATATATACATACACACATACATATACATACATAGATACATATATCAATATACACAAATATATAAATTTATAAATTATAAGAAAATATAATATAATACAAGATACATAAGGATATGTAATATACTGATGAAACTAATATACAGAGATTACAACACTATAATAATGACGGAACTTGCAGTTGTAAAGCAATTTTAGAAATTGATCTGGAACATTCTTCTTAAATGTTTATTTGCAGGTAGGTTTTTGAAGAGTGGTAGAGCCACGCGGCAGCTTTTGCTGTCGCACGGATGGGCCGGCTCGAACCGGGGTGGTACCACGACCTTACAAAATACTAGCGTGAAGTAGAGGTTTACCTCTGCGTTTCGCTTGGTGAGTGCAGGTGGCCGGTGGCCCTTTTTATTGGAAATTAGACATTCCATCTTAGTCCTCCCGGGTGGCAACGCATCTACATTTTTATTTGTAATAAAGGATAGATGTAGATGTCTATGGGCCTCAGCAACCACTTACCATCAGGTGGACTGTGTGCTCGTTTGTCAGCCTTATCCTATAAAAAAGGGTTGTTTTAATTTTTCAAGCAGGTCATTCCATAGGCGCGCGGCTTTGACAGTAAACGTTAAATATATTATGAATCTCGAACGGTGACGGGGTATAAAGAGAGCAAGAGTGTCCGATGAACGTAGCTGTCTGTCATGAGTGTCCCGCAGAAACTGAAACTTATGTTTCAGATAATTTGGATAGTAGATAATCAATTAAATAGAAAAAACTATGTTAAGTATCCTGAGCTGAGTGCGGAATGAGGATACATGGTCAAACTTGCGAAAACGAAAAATAAAACGGATACAGTTACTGACAACATGATTCAGCATATCAAGGAAACTTCGTTGAGATCAGGAAAATATATGAATATACAATCATATATCATATGAAACAAACAAATTGAATGAAATAGATGGCACTATTACAAAGCAATCTTACTCGAAAGAAAATATTCTTTTAATTTATTATAATAAAATTTAGGCTCTTACACCTCTAAAAATTAGGATTGTAACATTTAGTATAAATAAGCCTAGCTTGCTTATAAATACTCTAAGAATTTTAACATTAAATGGCTATAAAATTAAACTGTTATGTTATATTTTGTGCTGCAATTGTGATTGAAACTTATCGTTATCATAATTAACAAATCAATTACCGTGAAATATTTTCATTCTATATTTCATTTAATTTGAGGGTTTCACATCTATCGCGTGGGAACTTCCCTTATGGTTTTTTTTTTATAAAGAATACTAGAACTGCTATTAACATTGCTAATAATCTCGTTAACCACTCCAAGTAAGCTTAACTTGCAAATGTGGTTCAAGACAATTAGCCAGATGATACATTTGTACAACGTCTTACCGGCTTTTCAATCCCTTGACCATTGGTCTATCCTCGCTACATATTGCTGCGCGTCACTATTAATGTCTTATACATGGCAACAATAGTTACCACTAGCGCACTCTAGTATCGAGTAGCAGAACTAGGAGAGTCAAGATCCTTCTAGAAATATCGGGACTGATATGTACTCGAACATTCTAGATGTTTCTATAGTAGAAGGTTCTGGAAACTACCTGAGGCCCTATATAAGGCCGGTATAGACCGCGACCGAGACAGTATTGAATTGACGATATAAGCGAGTACTTAGAAGCGATACAACTGCGAACTAAAGTGATCGGTAGTACAATTGGGTTTTGTTATAAGTGTGTTTTTAAGTTGTAATTATTGTTCTGTAATTAAAGTGTCAATTTTGGTAATTGAATCGGCAGTTTTTAATTGTCGCGAACCCCAAGCTGGTAACAATGTTACTAATATGAGCACAAATAGTAAATGTCCTAAATTAACAAAAATGGGAAACATTTTATATGAGTAAAATAAAAAGATGCAACGCTAAAATAAACAAAATAACGTTTGTCTTTCAGTATATAGTTAATAAAATATGAAATAAATTCTAATATAAGTTAAAAAAACGCGTAAGTAATAATCAAAGTAGTTTAAACAGATCAGTTAAGTTGGTAAAATTTCAACGCTAAGCTTCGTTATTAGATTTTGGGGCAATTCGCAATGCAATTAACAGTAATCATAATGTGAAATTGCATTAATTGGCCTAAACTTATTAGTTACAATCGCAGCTAGCGAAAAGTTTTGAATAAATTGTAGCAATTTACCTGGTGCTACAACAACAGTTCTGGTTCTTCCTTTACCACCAATGATTGATTATTGTTTGTCCTTTACCATCAGTGGTTAGCATTATTGGAAAAAACGGAACGGTTAGTATTTTGAATGATTACAGTTTTAAATTAACTAATGGTTTATCTTCATCTTTTTCTTACGCCCGTAAAAATAAAACCTTCAGAAAGGAGACCGAAATATTAGGAAACTGTATTGTGCACAGTATTCTATCTCATTCTCTCACTGGCTATACCCTATAGATGTATGGTATGCGGTTGTCGCTAATTAGTGTCACTTTATCGTTTCATCGAGTTTCAAACTACAACGATTCTAAAGAAGTTTTCACTTTACTAACGAGTGCCATAACAACACATAACAAATTACCTACAAACAACATGGTAATTAACAAACACAACCAATTTGTTTATTGTTTGTTAATTACCTACATAATTAACAAACAATAAACAAATTTTCCTCTCTTCAGCATTGACTAGTCTGCAGTACCAGCCCGTAAATTGATTTGATGACTTTTAATAAATTTGATTTTTAATAAATAAATATATCAATGAGGGCTAATAATTTTACGCTCACCAGATGTCACTAGTTGGGACTAAGGTGAATTTATTTGTTACGTTAGATGGTCGGTCACACGGTCATCGCCATTGAAACGTTACAATTTAATTATAAAAATTTCACATTTGTATTTGTATATGTTACGGCTAAAAGCCGAAATGCGGATACGCCTAGGTTTAGCCAGCTAAGTAAAATGTCTACATATTGTAACTATTTTCAAATCTTCAACTCTTAGGAATTTCCGTAGTTTGATTCATACATTTCTAATTTAAGCCATATTACATAATATATAACTAATATTTTAGAAAGAAACATTAATCCTTGTTAGATTAACTTTCCCCGGACCAAAATCCGTCAAATATTTCACATCAATCCTAAGTGGCGCCACTCTGGTGACAGAACAAGTCCAGGATGCCGTCATGCATGACTAATATAAATTTAGTAATAAAATCAAACACATAAGCATACGCAACCGAACTTGACGTTTTGGAACAACTATTTGATCACAATGGTAATAGATTACCTACTAGTAATTTCAGCGCGCACTTTTCACAACTAATGCGATGGCTCGGAGTAAACTGAGTGGAGACAGCCAGCTCGGGTATTCGGGTGCGACCGGTGCATTATGGATTAATATGTGGGCGGGACCGGGTGAAAATATTAGCTATACTACTGTATAAGTGCTAGAGCCATGCAGCTGAACGCGTCTGTGCAGTATTGATTACTGTCAGAGCAGGACAGAACATAGCTGATGATTTATTGTACTTATTTGATTTACTGTATTCGTAATATTTTACTGACTCGTTAGGCTATGTCGGTATGTAGTACACATCTATATGTCATTGGTTATCACTCTAGTTTTCAAGTATTAAACTATAAGTCTTATAACTTCAACAACACAACAAAATTCAAGCATATGCCACTTTACATGTTAAATTAATTATGTTTTTTTTTTTATAGAATAAAGGCACAACACGAGCACACAGTCCATCTGATGGTAAGTGGATGCTGTGACCCATAGAACTTCTAAATATATCCTCGATTAAAAATCAAAATGCAGATGCATTGTAATCGCTGATGACTTAGATAGAATGGCTCGTTTCCAGTAACAAGGGTCTCCGGTTCTCTACACTTAACATCCGAAACACAGCAGCATTAAGCTGTTACTCGTATTTTACGCTGGTATTCTGTGAGAGCGTGGTTCTACCCTGGTCTAGCTAACCGCCTCGTGCTTTTTTCTTAGGTTTTCGGTTACTCGGTTTCCACTGGGAATATCATCACATCATATCGTTTATTTGTCTCTAGTTGTCCACTGTAGTTTTCAAATTTTAAGTTATACTTGATGAAAACTTAATGTACATTTTTTGTAAGATCTCAAGCATATGTCTCATTACATGTAAAACTAATTAAGTTAGGAATTTAAAATAGTGCAGTTAGCCATAATAAAAAACGAAACATACCTTGAAATTTAATGCATCAGTATTTATTTCTTAGATATCACAAAATCACAAGCAATATACTGTTTCTAACTAGATATAATAATTATTATAACAATTTATTATCATGAGCACTGAAATTCCCTAATAGAATAGAATAGAATAATAGAAAAGAATAAGTTATCATTCAATATGGATTACAAGTAGTTCTTATTGGTATTTTTTTTTAATTTTACCACAAGAAACACAGCGACACGTTTTTGAAGTAATGTTTAGCAATAAAATGCAGGTTGTACAAACTATTTACAAAATTTATTTGAGAGACAGCTCCGATAGATAGAGTAGTCGGAAGCGACTACCTCATTCCCAGCGGTCATATCAGCCATGTTGTAAATAGTTATTGTTTAGTAAAATATATAAACTAGGTAATAATAGTCTGCCATTAATGCTGGTATTCCGTAAGGTTCAACCAAACTCACCCATTCGTTCTACAACGATATCGTAGATGCAACGTGTAGAGCCACGGATGCTCGCATGAAATATAATTTTTTTGGAGTTGTCTTCTTCGCACGACTTTTTTGTTGAATGTTTTACCACTGGCGATTTTTTCGGATGCATATGAATTCAAGAATTGAGGCGCTGCAGTTGTTCATTGGCAGCGGTCGACACCTACCATCAGGTGAGCTGCATGCTCGTTTGACGTTTGCCTCCTCTTCTATAAAAAATTATCTCTAACAATGGCTGCAACAACTGCGCAGTGCAGTATTGATTAATTGTATGATTGGAAACTGCGCACATAAATATAGTCATAACATCGTTATACAGTTTAGACATTGTCATAAGCAAGCATAATTGGTTATCGTCAAGGCGAGACCCATACTGTTATTGGTATTGGTTTGAAGCAAACTACGAATATTTTTATTATTAAAAATTATATTGTAAATTAATGCTTAATAAATTCCCGCTGGGTTTCTTGCTGGTTGTTCCCAGGACAGTGGTTTTTTTCCGAACCACTGCAGTAATAAAACTAAACTGCAGTAGTAAAACATTGGTACACAGGACGCAATAGACGCTTTACTTAATAATGTCATTGACAAATTAAATAGTAAATTGAAGTTAGCCGCACTCTTTCTGGATTTGAGCTCTGCGTTCGATATCATCAATCATGATCTTCTTTTGGAAAAATTGCAATATTATGGGGTTCGAGGACATGCTCTGAAACTTTTTCAATCTTACTTGCAAAACAGAAAAATGTTCGTAGAAATAAAAACAGAATGATTAACGTAAAAGTGGGTGTACCAAAAGGCTCCATTTTAGGCCCCGTATTATTTATTACTTTTATTAATTATTTAAACCATTGTGTACGTATAATGACAGACTTAACAAAGCTAGTCCTCTTTGCAGATGACACTAATGCTGTTATCTCAACTTCTGAAATAGAGACTCTAGAAATTAAAATAAACCAAATATTGGAAATCATTATAATATGGTTTACTGTCCACGGCCTGTCGATCAACACTAACAAAACAAATGTTATGTTATTCCGCAGTAACGTCAGAAAAACATAAGCCTGCATGTTACACTAGGTGATAAAACAGTATAGTCTGTAGAAGTGGCCAAATTCTTAGAAGTGAGGATAGACAGTAATTTAAAGTTGAAAGATGAATTAGATGAGAATGAGAGTAAAATAAGCTCCTCTTGTTACGTACTAAGAAGCTAACGGGATGAAGCTGTTCACATTAACATTTAAAATTGGTTTATTACGCATTGGTGGAGAGTGGACTTCAACACTACGGTGTAAGAAGTGATGCTCTAAAATTAATTATTTCATATTTAAGTAAGAGAACGCAAAAAGTTGTCATCAACAGTATGAGTTCTTCCGGGTCGATGGTACAGATGGGCGTGCCTCAAGGCTCAATTCTCGGCCCCTTTCTGTTTCTTGTATATATTAGTGACTTACCTTACATGGTAGGAGATAACCACGATATAGTATTATTTGCAGATGACACTTCTTTAATTTTAAATTAAGTCGACAATTGCTAAAATATGACGAAGTAAATAATGCTATATCTAAATTACTAAATTGGTTCAATGTCAATAATTTGCATTTAAATGGCACTAAAACGAAATGTATGAAATTAATGACTCCAAATGTCAAAAAATTAAATACATATGTAATTTTAAATGGGGAGAAACTGAGTCTTGTAGATACCACCATTTTTCTTGTAATCACACTAGACGCGAAGCTTCAATGGAGCCCCCATATATCAAAGCTAGCAAGCAGAATTAGATCTGCAGCATATGCTGTAAAAAAGATTAGAAGTCTAACCAGTGTTGAAACAGCTAGACTAGTTTACTTTAGCTATTTCCATAGCATAATGTCGTATGGTATTTTGCTATGGGGACACGCAGCTGACACTGAAATTATATTTGTTTTGCAGAAGAGGGCCATAAGAGCAATTTATGATTTAAAGCCTAAAGAGTCGCTGCGACAAAAATTTAAGGAAATTGATATATTAACTTTGGCCTCTCAATACATTTATGAAAATGTAATGTAATGAAAACACAAAAATAAAAGTAGTTTTACAAAAATAAGTGATATTCATTCTGTAAATACTAGGAACAGACACAAGCTATTAGTACCAGTTACTCGACTCCATCGAGTCAGTAATTTATTCTTGGGGCAATGTATACGCTTTTACAACAAAATTCCAGAAAATATACAAAATTTGACCTGCTCCAAGTTCAAAAACTTTATTAAACTAAGTTTGTATAAAAAGGGTTATTATAATATTAAAGAATTTATAGATGATAATAACCCCTGGAAGTGAGGTGATCGCTTCCAAGCTATTTCTAATTTGTTGTGTTGTTAATTTGTGTAACATACATGATTGTAAGCTGTTATTTAAAAAAAAAGTCCCGCTGGGTTTCTTGCTGGTTCTTCCCAGGACAGAGGTTTTTTTCGAACCAGTGGTAATTATACAAAAGAGTGACTTTTAATAAGTATGATTTATAATCTATATTGAATAAAAAAGTTTCTGTTTCTGTTTCTGTTTCTGATGATGATTCGGGCGGTTATTGAAAGTAAAAAACATCCTGATTTTAATAGGGAAGATGGCTGAGTGCTACCATCTGCTAAGGCCATGATAAAGTCCCATAATTAATTTAATTAAACTCAAACCCAAGCATACTTCTGCAGTTATTCTATTCTATTCTATTCTTATTCTTATTCTATTCTATTCTATTCTTATTCTATTCTATTCTGTTCTATTCTATTCTATTCTATTCTATTCTGTTCTATTCTATTCTATTCTATTATATTCTGTTCTTATTCTATTCTATTCTATTCTGTTCTATACTATTCTATTCTATTCTATTCTTAATCTATTCTAATCTAACTATGACATCAGTCTGTCAAACACCTCAGTGCTTCCGTGACCATGCGTTCCCTAAAGTGCCCAAAACATCGGGAATTAAAAGAGTTAAACGCGATAAAATCCTTAAAAACAGTTTTATTCCTTATAAACTTTATTCACAGTGAACGTGGGAAGCACTACTCTCATGAACGGTAGTAGAAAAATGTTTACCTTGTTGTAGCGGTGAAAGAGAATCCGCCACCTCATATCGTCCCCTCGTAAGAGGCCACATAGGAAAACAAACAGGAGGTGGGCAGCATCATCTTTCTGACAACAGATCAAAATAATAATAGCTGCGGTTGCCAACCCGCCTGCCAAGCGTGGCAACTATAGCAAACATCCGGCTACTTGACAGTTTATGGGGGAGGCCTGTGTTCATTTCAGTGGACATTAAGATAACGATAATGAGTTCTACTTATCTTTGCAACCATTATTTACAGTAGAGTGAAAACAAAAAGTAACATACCCGAAAGTTTGAATGAAATAAAAATTGAAAAAAAAAGCCGTGGGCACGGGCCTCAGAGAGTTTTTGGCCAAAAAGTGTTCACTGCGCTGGTTCTAACACGGGATGACTTCAACTGCGATACTTCTCAGACATGCAGGTTTTCCTTCACTACCGAGAACATCGTAAATCGACACTTCAAATTGAAATTAAAATATATGCTGAAATATATAATAATGCTTACGTACCATGAAATTTAAGGTTTAATCAGTTGGATTAAATGCCTTTGACAAGTAAATTAACATGAACCTTTATTTAAGTAAACTCTGCATTATTTAATTTAAGTATTTTTCCGCAAGAGCCTGTTTACTTCCATATACTCATATGCTCAATGAATCCAGGACTGTCAAAAATATCTTATGCCTGAAAATATGAAAGCTATCTTAAATTATTAAGTGATCTCATTAAAGGTAAAAAAGTAGAGTAGGCTGCAATGCTTTAATGCATATTAACGGTTTTTACATCTCCACGACTATTTTAATTACTCAGACATCTAGGTTTCCTCACGAAGCTTTTCTTCACTACTTAATGGGCACGTGTTTAGTCACGTTTTGCTCCCGTGCCATGATGAAATCTCACGGCGAGCTACACGGCCGTCGTATTTGTTTAAATACAATTCATAAAAACTGAAACTAAGCTTTTGCCTTATTGATGACCACATCTACCAAGTAATTATTCCAATGATGCCACGAACGAATTTTCAATTATTTACATCATATATTCAGTAGCAATCTATTATTTAATTTTATCAGTGACTTCCCATCTTAGTTTATTTAGGAGTAAGTAGATGGCGCTATAATTAGATGAAATAATGAAAGCCAAAACTATACTATCTAACAATGTCAGCGATAGAAGTGAACATTTATTTATTATATCAATATCAATAAGGCATAAAGTGATGTCAATCCTATTAAAAGTTCTGATTCTATTAAAAATATGCTATCAGCGCCGCTAGCCTTGAAAAACGATTTAATGATATCGTCATATGACCATATCATGAAATAGCAACGTATTTTATTTTATTTTTAGTTATTAATATCTTCAAACGATTTATATTCATTGATTTGGTCAAGTTATATCATGACATGTCCAACAAACAGTGTCAAATATCATTAAATGACTACACCATTTCACGAAAAGATGGACGACTTTATTATATAATTATGATCAATTCTCCGATCTGGTCACGACTTAATATACAAAATTCTTTAATAAAACTATAATGCTAATGAAAATTATGCAATAATTGCAGACAGACCAGTTTTAATTAGTTTGTGTATAGATTAGTAATTGAAATAAAAAAGTCGTATTTTCTGCCAACTTCCAAAAAGGAGACGGTACTCAATTCGACTGTATGTTTTTTTAAGTGTGTTACCTTATAACTTTTTACTGGGTGAACCGATTTCGATGATTTTTTTTATTTGAAAGCTGGTACTTCTCATGTGGTCCCATGTGAATTGATCAAGGTCAGACCAATAGTTTTTAAGTTATTCTTAATAAATTATATTGAAGTTTTAAACAGTGGTAGAGCCACGCGGCAGATTGCTGTCGCATGGATGGGCCGGCTCGAACCGGGGTGGTACCACGACCTCACAGAATACCAGCGTGAAGTAGAGGTTTACCTCTGCGTTTCGCTAGGTGAGTGCAGGTGGCCGGAGGCCCTTTTTACTGGAAATGAGGCATTCCATCTTAGTCCTCACGGGTGACAACGCATCTGCATTTTGATTCGCAAACGAGGATAGATGTAGATGTCTATGGGCCGCAGCAACCACTTACCATCAGGTGGACTGTGTGCTCGTTTGTCACCCTTATCCTATAAAAAAAAAAGTCGGCAGTACAAAAGTTTTAATTTTTAAATTATTGATAGACTGTTTACATATTTAAATTAAAATAACAAAAAATACTAAAAACTAAACGTTAGTATTTTCGAATAATTTTAAAAATCTAATTATTTACACATATAAATGTAAGTTACCTATATTATTTAATTCATTAGCAACTGAAGGCAAAATATACTACTTTTACCATTTGATGATAGATGGCGGTGTTTTGATAACTAAATCGGTGGAGTTTCAAATTATTTTACCAAGGTTATAACTTTATTTTAATCTTTATTTATAAATATGGTATTTATTTCAAAAACACACGCCATTCCGCCTATAACTAAGATATAATAGAAAGTCAACATCAAAAGGAAGGAAAATACTTAACCTCCTTTTTTGTCGTCCTATAATCGGATAAAAAGTAGCCTATAAGTTGCCCCGGGTTACTAACTTACTAACTACCTTCAAACAAAATTTCATGTAAATCGGTCCAGTAGATTTTGCGTGAATCCGGAATACACAGAAAGACAAAAATTCTAAAAACCACTAATTTGGCCTCAGAACCTTTTATTTAATCCCCTGGACTTGTTTTTCAAGAACATATTAGAATAACAGATACGACTTTTCTACAGATTTATCAATGTATAGATTAATAAACAAAACTTTGGATACTTCTAAAAGTAGAGAATATAGCTAAGGCATTGTTTTATTTATTTATGCATACACTAGACACCGATAAACATTTATTTAAAACGCAACTTTTCTACTGCGATATCACTGTGCGACCATCAAAAGAGCATACCTCAGTCTCTTGTTAGCGACGTCTGGTGAGCGTATTGTATAGTATTAGGGTAGGTCCGTCTTTATATCCAGCTGTTCCAAGCCCTGAACGGCCACATTACTACACAATTACGCGACCGTGAGGTATCGATTTATGACCTGTGTAAGAAGTAGGAACTAGGCTTGCCAACTGTTCAGGACGTCCCGGGTTTAGATATAATTTTAGCGATCCCGAGAAGTGACCTTGCGGGCCAAACTAAAATCTCGGAAATCATTGAAAAATAATTCATCTCATTAATATAATTATTTTTTTTATTTTAGTTTTTAATTTTTAATTTTTTTCCTACCTTTCTCAAATATTTTTATTGTAACAGCTCATCAATAGTCCTAGAACATAGCTTCCTTCGAAGTTTGCCTCATTGCCCTCATGTTATTTGCCGTAGGCAGGCGGGTTGGCAATCGTTTTTATTTTTGTTTTGAGTTGTTATTATTAAGTCGCTGCTGCCCAACTCTTGGTGTTGAGGACAGCTAGAGACCCGCCGCCCCGTCCCCCGAATTATAACGCGGACCTTTCCCGGACCAGACGGCGTGGTGCGCAACGTGGACGTGCGGACCAGGGGCGGATTGCTGCGGCGGCCGGTCAGGAAGATCGCCGTCCTCCCGAAAGAAGATGAGGCTCGCGAGCTACGCCGGGGGGAGGATGTTGAAGACAGCTAGAGACCCGCCGTCCCGTCGCCCCTTTGTACCCCGCTACCCCTCGCGCACCCCGGACACCGGCGCCGACCAAGTGATGTCGGCGACCAATCAGCGCGCGTATGGCTTCATTTGTCGTCGCACGGCTCTACTCACAGACTGAGGCACCTTCTTGCGAGATATAAGAAGGGCGTCTCGGTCTGTGAGCTGTTCATTTCACTTCGGAGCGGCACTTAAGAAGAAACCTGAAGAAGACTCAAGACTCCAATTCAAGACCTCCCTCTGTACATAGTGTTAGACATAGTTAGTCAGTGCCGAATCACTGTAAATAGTTAATACAGTATATTAAAAAGAACCATCTTTTCTTCAAGCAGTTCCCTAGTATAGCTAACCTCAGATCAGTCGTTAAGTAATCAGTCAGAAATAAATATACAGTCCACTGTTCATCCATTATATTCTTGGTCCATCGCCGCCGGATTCAAGCCAGGAGAAAGAAGCAAGACGTAAGAAGAAACAAGAAAGAAGCCAATTATAGAAGAAAGAACATAATTATAGAAAAAAGAACATAATTATAGAAGAGAGAAGATCATTATAGAAGATCTTCAAGGAAGAAAGAAGTTCGTCAACGAAGAGAGAAGATCTTCGGTACTAATTTCTTCCCTGTTTCTTGTTACGATTACGTCACATACGTCTATTGTCTGTTTCCAGACAATTTCTTGTTTCTTTAACCGCGTTTACGCGGCCAGTGGTCACTCCCTAACGGTGCCAAACTGTGACCATCTGGTAACGCCCTTGTGGCGGGAACGGCATCCATACGTGTGTCTTTTTAAAGACTGTACGTACGTCTTTTTGAAGACGACCGGAGGTCGCAACGTGGGACCATGAGGAAGACACGAAGCCAGAAGACACGGAACGATGATGACACGCCGGTAGGAATGCGCATATTCGAAGAAGCACCCGCGTCCCCGTCAGATTATCTCGCGATGGCACAAGCGCCCTCCGCCGCGCCCGCGCTCCAGGCCCCGCCCGCGCCCGCATCTACGCCCGCGCCCGCGCCCCCGCCGCCGCGCCCCGCTATGTCCGTGTCCACGACCGATCGTTTGGGAGAGGTTAGCATTTCCGCGCCGCGTACAGAGACACTCGCCGCGATTATTGAAGATCTTCCGTCTACAGAGATTAGTTCGATAGTACGTACCGTCGCGCCTGTAACAGACGTACATAGGCCCGCACCCCGCGCCCCGTCGGTTCGCTCCGTTCGTTCAGCCCGGTCGACGGCTAGTGCGATAGCTAAATTAAAGCAAATTGAGTATAACGCCGCGGAGGAACTAGCTGCAATTAGGAGGAAGCAATTGCAGTTGGAAGAAGATCTTATTAGGAAGAAGTACGCTAGGGACGTCGCGCAACTGCAAGAAGAAACAGATAGGGAAAGTGTCAACGAAGACGAGTTAGTTGAAAATAGGGTACGCGTTGATAGGTGGTTAGAGAACGTAGAGACTGTGCGGGGGGAGTCGCCTTCCCGCCCCTCTCAGCCCGCGCCCCGCATCGAGTTAGAGCAGACCCTACCGAACAGGGTAACCGGTTACGACCACAGTGAAGATGCCCAGGGGAGGACGGAAGCGAATAACGTTCAACCGCGCCGCATAGATTCGGTACAGAGGGAAGATGGAGTCGCCGTAGAAATGAACCAGGTGGATCGTCGTGTACGGGTTACGTCGCCGTCGCGCGTCCAACGCCGCACTCTATCGCCTACACATAGATCGCCACATCGCCACGCGGATCGTAGATCACCGTCGCCGTATAGGGATGTAGGTGTACATAGATCGCCATCGCCACATCGCCACGCGGATCGTAGATTATCGTCGCCGTATAGGGATGTAGGTGCGCATAGGACGCCAGCGCCACAGCGTAGGCTAGAGAGAGATAGGGATAGAGATAGGTCGCTTACTCCGCGAGGGAAAGATAGGGGTATAGAGCGACTAGCGGAAGCTCTGGAGAATATGGTCAGAGTTAGGCCCGCTGCCGCGAAGCAGACGCAGGACTTGCCTATTTTTAACGGTTCGGCCGGGGAATGGTTAGCGTTCAAAGCCGCGATGAAAGAATCCACGCGTCTATATGGATACACAGATACGGAAAATATGGCAAGGTTAAGAAACTGTCTACGCGGTGAAGCTAGGGAGGTAGTATCGGCACTGCTGTTTACCGCGAAGGATCCAGCAGATATTATGCGAACATTAGAGCAGTGTTTCGGCCGCCCGGAAGTAATTATCGATCGAGCGTGAGAAGAATTGAAACGCCTTCCGCGCCCGGGTCAAACCGCACAGGAGTTAAATGCGTTCGCAATAAAGTTGCAAAATATCGTGTGCATTTTGCAAAACGTCGACGGCAAGGGATATCTGCAAAATCCAATGCTTACTAGGGAAGTAACGAGTAAGTTAAGCCCTCACTTACGGTCGCGTTGGTGTGATTATGCGGAGCACTACGGAAGTGCAGACGAACCGGACATCGTTACACTGTCCAGGTTCATGATGAGAGAGGCTGATCGTGCGTTGAGTCATGCCTATACGTCCGTAGAGCCGACTAAGGAATCGCCCGTAAGACGAGAGGCGCCGTCGTCGAAAAGGATAGTGACACGCCGCGTAGAGAACAGGGCCCGCGACGTAAAAACGTTCACCGCCCAGGAGGACACCGGTAGTGCCTCTTGTATGTGTTGCGGGGGTGAACACGTGATCGCTAAGTGTAGAAAGTTAGCGCAAATGGGTGTGGACGACCGGTGGAATTGGGTAAAGGAAGAGGGGGTGTGTTTTCTATGTTTGAATAGTAAACACCGACGGTTTAAATGTAGAGCGAAGAAAAGCGGCGTCGACGGCTGCAACGCCCCCCACCATGCCCTCCTTCACACCCGCAAGACCCGCGCACCCAAGACATCGGCAAAACCGGATGAGACCGTGCTCGTCGCGTCTAACGTTTGTAGTAATGCGTCCGTATTATTGAAAGTGTGTCCCATTACGTTGCGTGGACCACAGGGTAGAGAAATAGACACGTATGCGTTGCTTGACGAAGGCTCGACCATTTCATTGATCGACGACGACTTAGCGCGCGAGTTAGGAGCGGAAGGACCGGTAAAACCGCTGAATATTAGGGGAATAAGCAATAGTCAGCGCGAGGCCGATAGCAGGCTAGTTAACATAGGCATACGTGGAAAATCGCGCAGCGAGATGTATAGAATAAATGCGCGTACAGTAACAAATTTACAGATAGGTTCGCAGTCGGTAAATAAAGAGTGTTTACGGTTGAAACACTTACGCAACCTACCGAGCTCGGTTTGCTACGAGGACGCCAAACCGAGATTATTATTAGGCGCCGACAACTGGCATTTAATAATCACCCGTAATTTAAGGATAGGACGTCGAAGGCAGCCCATAGCTGCACGAACGTTATTAGGATGGGTGATACAGGGAACCGTGCCGCGATTCACGTGTAGGGAGGACGGTGAAACCGTATTACACGTCGTAAACAGTAGCGGACGGTTAGATAGGGACATTCGAACGATCGCCAGTCAGGACGAGGAGTTAACGGAACTCCTTAAACGGCAGTACGAGATCGATTCCATCGGTATCTCGCTAAAGAGTAGGCCGCGACGGGAAGAGGAGCGCGCTGTCGAGATATTCCGGCGCACCGTCAAGAAGGTCGGCGAGCAATACCAGGTGGGACTGCCATGGAAGGACGACGACGTGCGGATGCCTCCCAGCTACGAGATGGCTGCTCGAAGACTGCGGACGATCGAGAAGAAGATGGACAAATCGCCGGAGTTTCGAGACGCCTATACAGCACAAATAGACAACCTCCTGGCGAAAGGATACGCAAGGGAGGCCGAAGGGACAGAGAGAGATGACCCCAAGAGCTGGTACCTGCCCCACTTCGCAGTACGGAATCCGAACAAGCCTGGGAAGACAAGAGTGGTTTTCGACGCGGCAGCGCGTGCGTCCGGTAAATGTTTGAACGATTATTTACTTGACGGCCCCGACTTGTTACGGAACCTACCGGGCATACTGTTTAGATTTAGGGAGAACGAAATAGCCGTGTCCGCGGATATTAGGGAAATGTTTTTACGCGTAAAGATAGACCGTCGCGACCAACCCGCGCAATTGTTTCTGTGGCGAGGTAACGAGCGATCCAGCCCACCGCGGGAATACGTTATGACATCGATGATTTTTGGTGCGAGGAGCTCGCCGTTTCTCGCACATAGTGTTAGGGATCATAACGCGCGCGCACACGCAGAGACACATCCGTTGGCACTTAACGCTATCGTACGTAGTCACTACATGGATGACTACCTAGACAGTTATGCTACGGTAGAGGAAGCGGTAAACACTGCGAGGCAGGTAATGGAAGTACACCAGCAGGCCGGCTTCACCTTAGCAGGCTGGAATTCGAACCACGCAGCCCTACTAGAAGACAAGCCGGAGGAATTACTAGCGAGCAAGCCTAAGGAGGTAGGCTTGAGACAAGACAGCCCAGGCAGAACCCTAGGGCTATTATGGATGGCCGACGAAGATGCCTTAACGTTCAACACATCCATGAACAGGGTACCGAACGAAGTGAAGACGCTGCAGAGGCCACCGACCAAAAGAGAGGCGTTAAGTGCAGTCATGTCGGTCTTCGACCCGCTGGGACTGCTGAGCTACCTCACCATCACCGCCAAGATCCTGCTGCAAGACCTGTGGCGGATGAAGAAGGTCGGATGGGACGACGAACTACCCGAGGAGGCAGCTGAGGAATTTCAGAGGTGGCTGCGAGTCGTCGAGGAAGTATCACGACTGCGGCTGCCTAGGTGCTATGCTCCTACGGGGGGAGTGGTAGAGCGTCAGCTTCACGTGTTTAATGACGCAAGCGAACGTGCGTACGCATCCGCGGCGTATTGGCGATTAGGATACCGCGACGGAACGGTTAAGGTACGATTAGTGGCGGCCAAGGCGAAAGTCGCCCCGATAAAGGCGCAAAGCATTCCGCGGTTAGAGTTACAGGCGAATCTAATAGGCGCGCGACTCGCGGAATTCGTGCAAGGCGAGCACAGAGTGGTAGCCGATAGGGTAGCTTATTGGACAGACTCCACTACGGCGCTCCATTGGATTCAGAACGATACGGCGCGTTACACCCCATACGTAGCACATAGATTAGGGGAGATATCGGAGAAGACGTCACCCGAGCAATGGAGTTGGATACCGACCGCAGACAACATCGCGGATCAGGCAACGCGCATTAATTATACGTACAAGGAAGAGAGCGACAAATGGTTTACGGGACCACCATTCCTGTACGAAGATGAAGATCGATGGCCTCGACGTCGGGAAGAGAAGGCAGGGGATGAAGATGACGAGCTGGAGGAAGTCGTGGCGCACCAGAGCGACACCAGGGACGCTCCACACCTGCCAGACATCAAGAGGTTCTCTTCTTACGAGAGATTGGTCAGGGCCACCGCTCGCATATTACAGTTCGTCGATGCCATGAGAGGAAAGGCGCACGGACTAATATTGGACCACATCCAGAAAGCAGAACGGATGTGGATAGAGCGAAGTCAACAAGAAAGTTTTGCTGAAGACATCAGTCGACTGCAGAAAGGAAGGAACTTGGCAACCGGCAGCGCGTTGAGGAAGCTCGACCCCATATTCGAAGATGGCATACTGCGAGCTAGAGGACGGATTGACGCAGCCGATGTGGACAGTCAAATGAAGAGGCCCACCATCCTGAACGGACGCCACCAGTTTGTAAAGCTGCTTGTGGAGAAGGCGCATAAGGAAGCAAGCCACGCCAACAGGGAACGGGTAGTGAACGACCTACGCACGAGATATCACATACTTCGACTACGACCGACCGTAAGAGAAGTGGAGCGGAGATGTCTGCAGTGCAGGGTACGCAAGGCAACACCACGGCCAGCGGTTATCGGAGATCTACCACCTGAACGGTTAGGGGCATTCGCGCGACCATTCACCTACACCGGAATCGACTATTTTGGGCCTATAACGGTAACAGTAGGACGTAGGCAGGAAAAACGGTGGATAGCCTTATTCACTTGTTTGACGACGCGCGCGGTACATCTAGAGATAGTTTATTCCCTAACGACGGACTCGGCGATATCGGCATTGCGGCGCATGGCGGCTAGGCGTGGGTGGCCACGGGTCATCTACTCTGACAACGGAACGAATTTCCATGGGGCGGACACCGAACTACGACGGGCAATGGAGGAGTGGGCACCCCTGCTGAAGGACTACGCGTTGACTCGGCGGACAGACTGGAAGTTCATCGCGCCGGGCGCGCCGAACCAGGGAGGCGCATGGGAGCGTCTCGTGCGCTCAGTGAAGACCGCGCTCGAAGCCACTCTACACCAGAAGAGCCCGCGGGAGGAGACGTTGGTGACGCTCCTCACCGAAGCCGAGAACACAGTGAACTCTCGACCGTTGACACATTTACCGGTCGACATCGACGAGGAAGAGGCGCTGACACCCAACCACTTCCTGCTGCTGGGACCATCGAGCCTTCCAGTAACCGCGCCGTGCACGCCTAGTGATCGTCGGGCGTGGAGAGCGGCGCAAGGACTTGCCGACGAGTACTGGAAGCGCTGGATGAATGAGTACCTGCCGACGCTGGTTGCGCGCGGGGACTCACGGGATGTGCAGCAGCGACAGCTACAAGAGGGGGACCTCGTCGTGGTGGCAGACGGTAGCCTGCCAAAGAACGTGTGGCCGCGTGGAATTATAACGCGGACCTTTCCCGGACCAGACGGCGTGGTGCGCAACGTGGAGGTGCGGACCAGGGGCGGATTGCTGCGGCGGCCGGTCAGGAAGATCGCCGTCCTCCCGAAAGAAGATGAGGCTCGCGAGCTACGCCGGGGGGAGGATGTTGAGGACAGCTAGAGACCCGCCGCCCCGTCGCCCCTTCGTACCCCGCTACCCCCCGCGCACCCCGGACACCGGCGCCGACCAAGTGATGTCGGCGACCAATCAGCGCGCGTGTGGCTTCATTTGTCGTTGCACGGCACTACTCACAGACTGAGGCACCTTCTTGCGAGATATAAGAAGGGCGTCTCGGTCTGTGAGCTGTTCATTTCACTTCGGAGCGGCACTTAAGAAGAAACCTGAAGAAGACTCAAGACTCCAATTCAAGACCTCCCTCTGTACATAGTGTTAGACATAGTTAGTCAGTGCCGAATCATTGTAAATAGTTAATACAGTATATTAAAAAGAACCATCTTTTCTTCAAGCAGTTCCCTAGTATAGCTAACCTCAGATCAGTCGTTAAGTAATCAGTCAGAAATAAATATACAGTCCACTGTTCATCCATTATACTTGGTATGGTCTGGTCCACCGAGGAAGGCCAACGCATTCACAGAATACCAGCGTGAAATAGCATATTAATGCTGGCGTGTTTCGTATGGTGAGTGTTAAAAACCGGAGAACCTTTTTACTGGAAACGAGGCATTCCATCTTAATCCTCAGGAGTGATATCTCATCTGAATTTTGTTTTTATTCAAGAATAGATCTAGATGTCCATGGGCCACATTGCTTTCTTAACATTAGGTGGACTGAGCGTCGTTCGTCACCATTATTTTATAGAAAAGGGCAGGAAAAACGAAAAAAAGGAAGATTAATTGGAGAGATATGTAACGTCCCTTAACTTTTTTTAAAGAAACCCTAGCCGTAAGGATTTTCAAAGTTTGACTCCAGCAACTAAGATTTTTTTTGTAAATAGTGTAGAAGTAACCGACATGCCCAACGTATAAGTAAGTCAAAGCGGCAATGGGCCATATAGCTCAAAGAACCAACAATCGATGGGAAATTAATGTTCTCGGGTGACAACCTTGTACAGGTAGGCGAAGTGTATGACGGCCCAGATGGAGCGATGGAGGACGACGGACTAGATGGAGTGACAACCTGGTAATACATGCAGAAAGTAGATAGATGCAGGTGGCTTTGGATCGTTCTTCGTGGCATACCTTGGGGAGGTATATGGTCAGCAGTGTACTTGTAAAGGGCTATAATAATGATAATGATGAGAAGAGTGCAAAGGGCATATAAGGTAAAGGTTTTGTCTAGACCGAAGGGAAATATTATGAAGGAGCTGAAAACTTGGAAACGTTCTTTAAATAAATTTAGTAACTCAGTTTATCTAAAACATACGTACCTTTTAAAATCAGATATTTTAGACAGAAAACACCGTACGCTGATAGCTTAGGAGAGTGTTAATGTTCACAAAAATTTATTTATGATGCATTCAGATAAAAATCTAAGCTGAACACCGGACTGAATAAACAAGGAGATCTCGCGTCCCACTGTCCCGGGCAGCGGCTAGGACAACGGTGCAGTGCGAGAGCCCCGGGAGAGGCGGCCGCCTGCACATTTCAATATTGATTGCCGCCTGGGCGGGTCCAATGCGCAGTATCTATTTTAATCTCTTTTTTATAGATTAAGGGTGACAAACCGGCTCAAATCGTTGACGACTTAATCCTTTCCGATTGGCTCGATTCACTGGTGCTGCGAAAACATGTTGCATTCCTATGAATTTTCTTTTGCATTTACCACGGGGAGTGTTCTGAGGAATTGTTCGGATTAATCCCGGCCGCTAAATTTCACGAACGCATATCGCGGCAGAACTCCCGATATCATCCACACCATCCACTTGGATGCTTGACGGTCCACAACTGCACGTTTCACTAGGAGTTTTCTTCCGCGTATCTACTACCTTTCTGTGGAATAGCTTACCACCGGCGATTTTTCCGGACCGATACGACTTAGGGACCTTCAAAAAAAACCGCCTGCAATTCCCCTGGTGTTGCAGTTGTTCATGGGAGATGGTAGTCACTTATCATCAGGTGAGCCGTATGCTCGTTTGCCCCCTCCCCTATAAAAAAAACACAGTCCACCTAATGGTAGGTATGTGATTGCTGTGGCGCATAGATATCTACATTTATCTTCGATTAAGAATCAAAATATAGATACGTTTCCACCCCTGAGAACTACGATAGAATGTCTGGTTTCCAATAACTAGTATATCCTCCCGTGGTCGTCGTAAGAGGTGACAGAGGGAGACTGACAGCAGCATCTTTCTGATAACAACTCGATAATAATGACAAACTGCGGCGGCTACATTTTCAAGTTATGCCACTTATCCAAAACGTATCATTGACTAATGCGCATCGCACCTAGGCAGACGAAGGGCGTGACAATGGGGTATCGATTTGCAGACTGTCTGTGTGCATCTAGTGTCAATTGCGTCGTTGTGCATTTTCACGGAAAGTTGTAGAAATTTATTGCGACGTTGATTTTGTGCATTATAAATAATGGGAGAACAGTATTTTGAACGAATTCATCGGAACTCTCAATATTCAAATATAAGTTCTTCATGAAATAAATGTTTGCATTTTAGGAGGCAAATTAAACATTTTGTTTTTTGCTTTTATTTCTGCGACTATTTATTTTAACTTAAAGCCAATTTTCAGTTACGTTTATGCTAATTAAGAATATTAAATGTTACGAAGATACTGTAGAAATTTTTTGTATAATTATTAATAATTACATTCTATATCGGAGTGGTATTAAATGAATCCACAGTTCTCCAAGTACAATAAACCATTTGGTCAATAACTTAATCTTAAAAGTTAATCCCAGAAAGTTAGGATTTTGTATATGTTCGGTTTTGTTAAGTTTATTATTGGGAGGGAATGTTTAAATTTTAAGGCATATCATGTTATATATTGGTTAGTTACTGCGAGCTGGACCTGAACCGGTGTTTTTAATTACACGTCTTCTTGAGTTCTGGCATTATAATTACTGCAGAGGTATGTTAACACTGGACTCTAAGCACACCGCTACTATACGGTTCACAAAGGCAAAATTCTTAAAGAACTAAGTCTACTGTTTTATCTTATTAAAAACTTTTTATTATTAAACTAAAAAAAAAACAATATAAACATTATATATCTAAATGAGATTTTTATATAATAAAGTGACGAACAAGCACAAATTCCACCTGATGGTGATTGGTTACAGTGGCCCATAGTCATATACACAGATATGTGTAAAACATATCTTCGATAAATAATCGAAATGCAGATGCGGTGGACTACTGTGGGGGCTCTGGTTCTCAATACTCATCATACTAAAACAAAGCAACCTGGTAATCTGTGAGGGCGTGTATGAAATACCGTATTGCAAGAATATAATAAAATAGAATAGAGATTGGATCAAGGAGCGATCGATTGAAAATGTATTTATTTATTTAAACTTTATTGAGGCGTACATATTAAGTACAGGAACGAAACGCAGACTTGATGCTAAATGTATTATCTGCCAGTCAACCTTAGGCCAGGGATAGAACTAGGAAGGCGGTTACAAAAATATATACATACACACATACATATACATACATAGATACATATATCAATATACACAAATATATAAATTTATAAAATATAAGAAAATATAATATAATACAAGATACATAAGGATATGTAATATACTGATGAAACTAATATACAGAGATTACAACACTATAATAATGACGGAACTTGCAGTTGTAAAGCAATTTTAGAAATTGATCTGGAACATTCTTCTTAAATGTTTATTTGCAGGTAGGTTTTTGAAGAGTGGTAGAGCCACGCGGCAGCTTTTGCTGTCGCACGGATGGGCCGGCTCGAACCGGGGTGGTACCACGACCTCACAGAATACCAGCGTGAAGTAGAGGTTTACCTCTGCGTTTCGCTTGGTGAGTGCAGGTGGCCGGTGGCCCTTTTTATTGGAAATTAGACATTCCATCTTAGTCCTCCCGGGTGACAACGCATCTACATATTGATTTGCAATAGAGGATAGATGTAGATGTCTATGGGCCTCAGCAACCACTTACCATCAGGTGGACTGTGTGCTCGTTTGTCACCCTTATCCTATAAAAAAGGTTGTTTTAATTTTTCAAGCAGGTCATTCCATAGGCGCGCGGCTTTGACAGTAAACGATAAATATATGAATCTCAAACGGTGACGGGGTATAAAGAGAGCAAGAGTCTCCGATGAACGAAGCTGTCTGTCATGAGTGTCCCGCAGAAACTGAAACTTATGTTTCAGATAATTTGGATAGTAGATAATCAGTTAAATAGAAAAAACTATGTTAAGTATCCTGAGTTGAGTGCGGAATGAGGATACATGGTCAAACTTGCGAAAACGAAAAATAAAACGGATACAGTTACTGACAACATGATTCAGCATATCAAGGAAACTTCGTTGAGATCAGGAAAATATATGAATATACAATCATATATCATATGAAACAAACAAATTGAATGAAATAGATGGCACTATTACAAAGCAATCTTACTCGAAAGAAAGTATTCTTTTAATTTATTGTACTAAAGTTTAGGCTCTTACACCTCTAAAAATTAGGATTGTAACATTGAGTATAAATAAGCCTAGCTTGCTTATAAATACTCTAAGAATTTTTTGAATTTAACATTAAATGGCTATAAAATTAAACTGTTATGTTATATTTTGTGCTGCAATTGTGATTGAAACTTATCGTTATCATAATTAATAAATCAATTACCGTGAAATATTTTCATTCTTTATTTCATTTAATTTGAGGGTTTCACATCTATCGCGTGGGAACTGCCCACATGTTTTTTTTTTATAAAGAATACTAGAACCGCTATTAACATTGCTAATAATCTCGTTAACCAATCCAAGTAAGCGTAACATGCAAATGTGGTTCAAGACAATTAGCCAGATGATACATTTGTACAACGTTTTACCGGATTTTCAGTCCCTTGACCATTGGTCTATCCTCGCTACATATTGTTGCGCGTCACTATTAATATCTTGTACATGGCAACACTAATTACCACTAGCGCACTCTAGTATCGAGTAGCAGAACTAGGAGGGTCAAGATCCTTCTAGAAATATCGGGACTGATATGTACTCGAACATTCTAGATGTTTCTATAGTAGAAAGTTCTGGAAACTACCAGAGGCCCTATATAAGGCCGGTATAGACCGCGACCGAGACAGTATTGAATTGGCGATATATGGGAGTACTTCGAAGCGATACAACTGCGAACTAAAGTGATCAGTAGTACAATTGGGTTTTGTTATTAGTGTGTTTTTAAGTTGTAATTAGTGTTCTGTAATTAAAGTGTCAATTTTGGTTATTGAATCGGCAGTTTTTAATTGTCGCGAACCCCAAGCTGGTAACAATATTACTAATTTGAACACAAATAGAAAATGTCCTAAATTAACAAAAATGGGGAAACATTTTATATTAGTAAAATAAAAAGATGCAACGCTAAAATAAACAAAATTACGTTTGTCTTTCAGTATATAGTTAATAAAATATGAAATAAATTCTAATATAAGTTAAAAAAACGCGTAAGTAATAATCAAAGTAGTTTAAACAGATCAGTTAAGTTGGTAAAATTTCAACGCTAAGCTTCGTTATTAGATTTCGGGGCAATTCGCAATGCAATTAACAGTAATCATAATGTGAAATTGCATTAATTGACCAAAACTTATTAGTTACAATCGCAGCTAGCAAAAAGTTTTGAATAAATTGTAGCAATTTACCTGGTGCTACAACAACAGTTCTGGTTCTTCCTTTACCACCAATGATTGGTTATTGTTTGTCCTTTACCATCAGTGGTTAGCATCATTGAAAAAAACGGAATGGTTAGTATTTTGAATTATTACAATTTTAAATTAACTAATGGTTTATCTTCATCTTTTTCTTAAAAACGCCCGTAAAAATAAAACCTTCAGAAAGGAGACCGAAATATTAGGAAACTGTATTGTGCACAGTATTCTATCTCATTCTCTCACAGGCTATACCCTATAGATGTATGGTATGCGGTTGTCGCTTTTTAGTGTCACTTTATCGTTTCATCGAGTTTCAAATCACAACGATTCTAAAGAAGTTTTCACTTTACTAACGAGTGCCATAACAACATATAACAAATTACCTACAAACAACATGGTAATTAACAAACACAACCAATTTGTTTATTGTTTGTTAATTACCTACATAATTAACAAACAATAAACAAATTTGCCTCTCTTCAGTATTGACTAGTCTGCAGTACCAGCCGGTAAATTGATTTGATGGCTTTTAATCAATTTGATTTTTAATAAATAAATATATCAATGAGGGCTAATAATTTTACGCTCACCAGATGTCACTAGTTGGGACTAAGGTGAATTTATTTGTTACGTTAGATGGTCAGTCACACTGTCATCGCCATTGAAACGTTACAATTTAATTATAAATTTTTCACATTTGTATTTGTATATGTTACGGCTAAAAGCCGAAATGCGGATACGCCTAGGTTTAGCCGGCTAAGTAAAATGTCTACATATTGTAACTATTTTCAAATCTTCAACTCTTAGGAATTTCCGTAGTTTGATTCATACATTTCTAATTTAAGCCATATTACATAATATATAACTAATATTTTAGAAAGAAACATTAATCCTTGTTAGATTAAATTTACCCGCACCAAAATCCGTCAAATATTTCACCTCAATCCTAAGTGGCGCCACTCTGGTGACAGAACAAGTCCAGGATGCCGTCATGCATGACTAATATAAATTTAGTAATAAAATCAAACACATAAGCATACGCCACCGAACTTGACGTTTTGTAACAACAATTTGATCACAATGGTAATAGATTACCTATTTTCACAACTAATGCGATGGCTCGGGGTAAACTGAGTGGAGACAGCCAGCCCGGGTATTCGGGTGCGACTGGTGCATTATTGATTAATATGTGGGCGGAAACGGGGTGAAAATATTAGCTTTACTACTTTATAAGTGCTAGAGCCATGCAGCTGAACGCGTCTGTGCAGTATTGATTACTGTCAGAGCAGGACAGAACATAGCTGATGATTTATTGTACTTATTTGATTTACTGTATTCGTAATATTTTACTGACTCGTTAGGCTATGTCGGTATGTAGTACACATCTATATGTCATTGGTTGTCATTCTAGTTTTCAAGTATTAAACTATAAGTCTTATAACTTCAACAACACAACAAAATTCAAGCATATGCCACTTTACATGTTAAATTAATAATGTTTTTTTTTATAAAATAAAGGCACAGCACGAGCACACAGTCCATCTGATGGTAAGTGGATGATGTGGCCCATAGAACTTTCAAAAATATCCTCGATTAAGAATCAAAATGCAGATGCATTGTAATCGCTGATAACTTAGATATAAAAGCACGTTTCCAGCAACAAGGATCTCAGTTCTCTACACTTAACATACGAAACACAGCAGCATTAAGCTGCTATTTCACGCTGTTATTCTGTGAGAGCGTGGTCCTACCCCGATCTAGCTAACCGCCTCGTGCTTTTTTCTTAGGTTGTCGGTTACTCGGTTTCCACTGGGAATATCATCACATCATATCGTTTATTCGTCTCTAGTTGTCCACTGTAGTTTTCAAATTTTAAGTTATACTTGATGAAAACTTAATGTACATTTTTTGTAAGATCTCAAGCATATGTCTCATTACATGTAAAACTAATTAAGTTCGTAATTTAAAATAGTGCAGTTAGCCATAATAAAAGACGAAACATACCTTGAAAGTTTAATGCGTCAGTATTTATTTCTTTGATTACACAAAATCACGAGCAATATACTGTTTCTAACTAGATATAATAATTGTTATAACAATTAATTAGCATGAGCACTGAAATTCCCTAATAGAATAGAATAGAATAATAGAAAAGAATAAATAATCATTCAATACAGATTACAAGTAGTTCTTATTGGTATTTTTTTTTAATTTTACCACTGGTTTGGGAAAAATCTTTGTCCTGTAAAAAACGAGCAAGAAACACAGCGAGACGTTTTTGAAGTAATGTTTAGCAATAAAATACAGGTTGTACAAACTATTTACAAAATTTATTTGAGAGACAGCTCGGAAGCGACTACCTCATTCCCAGCGGTCATATCAGCCATGTTGTAAATAGTTTTTGTTTAATAAAATATATAAACTAGGTAATAATAGTCTGCCATTAATGCTGGTATTCCGTAAGGTTCTATCAAACTCACCCATTCGTTCTACAACGATAACGTAGATGCAGCGTGTAGCGCCACGGATGCTCGCATTAAATATAATTTTTTTGGAGTTGTCTTCTTCGCACGACTTTTTTGTGGAATATTTTACCACCAGCGATTTTTTTCGGATCCATATGACTTCAAGAATTGAAGTGCTGCAGTTGTTCATGGGCGGCGGTCGACACCTACCATCAGATGAGCTGCATGCTCGTTTGACGTTTGCCTCCTCTTCTATAAAAAATTATCTCTAACAATAGCTGCAACAACTGCGCAGTGCAGTATTGATTAATTGTCTGATTGGAAACTGCGCACATAAATATAGTCATAACATCGTTATACAGTTTAGACATTGTCATAAGCAAGCATAATTGGTTATCGTCTAGGCGAGACCCATGCTGTTATTAGTATTGGTTTGATGCAAACTACGAATATTATTATTATTAAAAATATATTGTAAATTAATGCTTAAAAAATTCCCGCTGGGTTTCTTGCTGGTTGTTCCCAGGACAGTGGTTTTTTTCCGAACCACTGCTGTAATAAAACTAAACTGCAGTAGTAAAACATTGGTACACAGGACGCAATAGACGCACTACTTAATAATGTCATTGACAAATTAAATAGTAAATTGAAGTTAGCTGCACTCTTTTTGGATTTGAGCTCTGCGTTCGATATCATCAATCATGATCTTCTTTTGGAAAAATTGCAATATTATGGGGTTCGAGGACAGGCTCTGAAACTTTTTCAATCTTACTTGCAAAACAGAAAAATGTTCATAGAAATAAAAACAGAATGATTAACGTAAAAGTAGGTGTACCACAAGGCTCCATTTTAGGCCCCGTATTATTTATTACTTTTATTAATTATTTAAACCATTGTGTACGTATAATGACAGACTCAACAAAGCTAGTCCTCTTTGCAGATGACACTAATGCTGTTATCTCAACCTCTGAAATAGAGACTCTAGAAATTAAAATAAACCAAATATTGGAAATCATTAAAGGGGAATGCCCACCGTTCACAGACACTTTGGCCATGGGTGCCCACATATAAAAGCATTTGGAAATGATAATATACAATTAAAAATATTAAATGGTTAAGGAATTGGTTTAAAAAAAGTCCGGATTTTTAAGATATAAAGATTTTTTATTTTCACAAAAACAGTTTATTAACAACAAATAACTTCGTATTTTCGTGACATTTAAACCACGATTGACACACCGTAAATGTCCTCTTGAATGAGTTACTGAGAGCTGGGAAGAACTCTGGCCGGTGTAAGAGCTGGGGTCATCGTTAACAGTGGATATCGAGTCCAAGTTCGTGCAGAGGTTATCGTAAGAAGTTGGAGCGGGATCCATTTTCAGGCCGTGGTCAATAGGGTGAGAACAATTATCGGAGTCCATTTAGAAAGCATATTCGTTGCTTTGATAACAAATCCCCGAGAAAACAAACAAAATAACACGAATGCAAAGGAATTTGACTTGTGACTATTTGGTTTTGATAATTATGACTAGCTGTCAGATTCGATGTTGCCAATTAACAGAGATAAAATCGACAAATAGATAGCGATATTTTTATTCGATTTATAATTTCATAAAAAGGAATAATCTTTGATTCGCTTTAAGTTCTGCACGCCTTTTAAAATATGTTTTGTTTTATTTATTTAAATTCCATTTTAAATGTATTCTTAAGAACAGATAAGAATAACAGTTAAATTGTGCAGTATCTAGCGTTTTTGATATGGTCTAAAGAGTTCATGATAAATCAACTAGCACTTCGCTTGTTTAATTATCATAACATCATAATAATTATCGAAATATAATATTACCATTATAATAATGACACCATAAAAATCGATTGAAAAAACAGAATCGACATTTTGACGAGATTTGTGATTGGCAACACTTTTTATTTTATCCTCAAACTAATGACTTCCGGATTTACCTAATTTAATTTTTTTTTCGGTACTTTTTTTTTGTGCAAAAATAATGCAATCTTTTTTGGATACATAAATACCGCGATTAATAACCATAAAAAAAGTTGTATTTTTTTAACAAAAGCAAATTGTTGGGCGTTTCGTGGCCAGAATTGGGCTTCGCCTTTTGGTTTACTGTTCACGGCCTGTCGATCAACACTAACAAAACAAATGTTATGTTATTCCGCAATAACGTCAGAAAAACACAAGCCTGAATGTTACATTAGGTGATAAAACAGTACAGTCTGTAGAAGTGGCCAAATACTTAGAAGTGAGGATAGACAGTAATTTAAAGTTGAAACATGAATTATATGAGAATGAGAGTAAAATAAGCTCCTCTTGTTACGTACTAAGAAGCTTACGGGATGAAGCTGTTCACATTAACATTTAAAATTGGTTTATTACGCATTGGTGGAGTGAAGATTACGTTATAGTATTTTATTTTGGGGAGGGAGCTTTAAATATAATATACACAAAACCTTTGTTCTGCATCAGCAGTAGAAATTCGTCAACACCATGTTGACGAATTTCTACTGCTGATGCAATTGTAGTATAAACTTCAATGTTTTAAAATTTTTGATGACATTATAAATAATCGTAATTTTTTGTGACATTTAATGTAATTATAATTTAGTGATATGTTATACTTTATTTTATTTATACTGATGAGATTTGACTTGTAATATTTATTGTAAGTTTTATATACTTAATTGTAAGTTTTCATAATCTAATTTTTATATTAATTGTTTTAAGAATTTTAATTTAATATTGATTGTAAATTATATTTTTATTGTAATTTTATATAATTGTAAATTTGGTTGTTAAGCATTGTAATTGTATTTTTGCATAAATGGTTCAACACAATTTGTATATTTCAGAATTAAACAATTATATACAAAAATATATATATACATCTTTGTACTTAATATATTAAATTTCAATACAAGTTAAGAATATATAGGTGATAATAGTCGCTTGGAATAAGGTGATTCTCTATCAAACTTTTTTAGAATGATTTTGCTTAAATAAGAAAACGTAATATATAATAGTAAAGTGTTTAATAGAAAATTCGCGGGGTCTGTTACTGGTAATTTCTGAACAAGTGAAAAATTCAAAAAGAGCTAAAGCTCTTATTAAAATACGTAATAATTTTAACCATAGTCCATATTGAATAAAATTTTCTATCACTTATATAAGATTTTGACAAAAGAACTTATCGTTGATGTGAAGCACCGACGCTCCGGGAAGTCTAAAGTATGTCAACATGTTTAGTATCGTCCAGACCTATCGGATCTGATAGTCAACAAATCCTTAGAATAGAACACCGATTCCTACTAATGATGATTCGCAAGGCTATTGAAAGTAAAAAACATCCTGATTTTAATAGGGAAGATGGCTGAGTGCTAAGGGCCTGATAAGGTCCCATAATTAATTAAATTAAATTCAAACCCAAGCATACTTCTGCAGTTATTCTATTCTATTCTATTCTTATTCTATTCTATTCTATTCTTATTCTAATCTATTCTGTTCTATTCTTATTCTATTCTATTCTATGCTGTTCTTATTTTATTCTATTCTATTATATTCTATTCTGTTCTATACTATTATATTCTATTCTATTCTATTCTTCATCTATTCTATTCTAACTATGACATCAGGCTGTCAAACACCTCAGTGCTTCCGTGACCATGGGTTCCCTAAAGTGCCCAAAACATCGGGAATTAAAAGAGTTAAACGCGACAAAATCCTTAAAAATAGTTTTATTCCTTATAAACTTTATTCACAGTGAACGTGGGAAGCACTACACTCATGAACGGTAGTAGAAAAATGTTCGCCTTGTTGTGGCGGTGAAAGAGAATCCGCCACCTCATATCGTCCCCTCGTAAGAGGCGACATAGGAAAGCAAACAGGAGATGGGCAGCATCATCTTCCTGACAACAGATCAAAATAATAATAGCTGCGGTTGCCAACCCGCCTGCCAAGCGTGGCAACTATAGCAAACATCCGGCTACTTGACAGTTTATGGGGGAGGCCTGTGTTCATTTCAGTGGACATTAAGATAGGCTAACGATAATGAGTTCTACTTATCTTTGCAACCATTATTTACAGTAGAGTGAAAACAAAAAAGTAACATAACCGAAAGTTTGAATGAAATAAAAATTGCATTTATTGCCCCATGAAAAGTAAAAAAGCCGTGGGCACGGGCCGCAGAGAGTTTTTGGCCAAAAAGTGTTCATTGCGCTGATTCCAACATGGGATGACTTCAACTGGAAAACTTCTCAGATATGCAGTTTTTCCTTCACCGCCGAGAACGTCATAAATCGACAGTTCAAATTGAAATTAAAATATATGCTGAAATATATAATAATGCTTACGTACCATGAAATTTAAGTTTTGATCAGTTTGATTAACTGCCTTTGACAAGTAAATTAATATGAACCTTTGTTTAAGTAAACTCTGCATTATTTAATTAAAGTATTTTTCCGCAAGAGCCTGTTCACTTACATATACTCATATGCTCAATTAATTCAGGACTGTCACAAATATCTTAATATGTCTGAAAATATGAAAGCTATCTTAAATTATTTACTGATTTATACGTCTCATTAAAGTTAAGAAAGTAAAGTAGCACCTAATATGTCTCACTTCTGTGCACAGGGCTCCTCACTACCTATGTTTTGTGGGCAGAAAAAAAGAGTACGCTGCAATGCTTCAATGCATATTAACGGTTTTTACATCTCCACGACTATTTTAATTACTCAGACATCTGGGTTTCCTCACGTACCTTTTCTTCACTACTTAATGGACACGTGTTAAGTCACGTTTTGCTCCCGTGCCATGATGAAATCTCACGGCGAGCTACACGGCCCTCGTATTTGTTTAAATACAATTCATAAAAACTGAAACTAAGCTTTTGCCTGATTGATGACCACATCTACCTAGTAATTACACATCCAAGAATGTCACGAACGAATTTTCAATTATTTACATCATATATTTAGTAACGATCTATTATTTAATTTTATCAGTGACTTCCCATTTTAGTTTATTTAGGAGTAAGTAGATGGCGCTATAATTAGATGAAATAATGAAAGCCAAAACTAATGTCAGCGATAGAAGTGAACATTTATTTTATTATATCAATAAGGCATAAAGTGATGTCAATCCTATTAAAAGTTCTGATTCTATTAAAAATACGCTTTCAGCGCCGCTAGCCTTGAAAAACGATTTAATGATATCGTCATATGACCATATCATGAAATAGCAACGTTGTGTTTAGTTAATGATTTCTTATATTTACGCGAACACTACACATTTAAATAAAACTAATTTTACGGATTTTATCGCGTATATTAACTTATTTTACATTCCCGACGTTTCAAGCACTTTACAACACCCATGGTCACGGGGGGGGGGGGGGGTGTATGACGTCCCAATGTCATAGTTAACCACGGCTACCTCCAGATTTGACAGATTACAGACCAGATGACAAGATTGGCTACATCTTGAAGCGTGCTTCCATTAAAACATATTTCAAGCCGCCGAAGAAGATTAGTCAGTTTCTACCATCAGTCAAGTGTAATATTCCTCTGCAAGATGCAGGAGTGTACAAGCCTGATTGTGAATGTTGTCTCTCTTATATAGGACAAACTAAACGATCCATAAAAACCCGCGTTAAAGAACACATAGCTGATGTGAAGAATAGACGTTCTGGAAAGTCTGCAGTCTGTGAACACGTTCAGGATCGGCCCCGTCACTAAATTAGATTTGGTAGACCACAAATCCTCGCTAAAGAACACCGATTCCTTCCAAGGATGATTTGCGAGGCTATTGAAAGCAAGAAACATCCTAATTTCAATAGAGAAGATGGCTGGGTGCTACCATCTGCTTGGGATCCCATAATTAATAAAATTAAATCCTAACCCAAGCATACAACGGCAACACTTCATGATACTGTAAGTTCATACTGCGTAGATCGGAATCTAATCTTCTTCGGCGGCTTGAAATATGTTTTAATGGAAGCACGCTTCAAGATGTAGCCAATCTTGTCATCTGGTCTGTAATCTGTCAAATCTGGAGGTAGCCGTGGTTAAATATGACATTGGGACGTCATACACCTCAGCCCCCCCCCCCCCCCGTGACCATGGGTGCTGTAAAGTGCTTGAAACGTCAGGAATGTAAAATAAGTTAATATACGCGATAAAATCCGTAAAATTAGTTTTATTTAATTGTGTTTAGTTATTAATATCTTCAACCGATTTCTGTTCATTGATTTGGTCAAGTTATATCATGACATGTTCAACAAACAGTGTCAAATATCATTAATTGACTACACCATTTCACGAAAAGATGGACGATTTTATTATATAATTATGATCAATTCTCCGATCTGGTCACGACTTAATATACAAAATTCTTTAATAAAACTATAATGCTAATGAAAATTATGCAATAATTGCAGACAGACCAGTTTTAATTAGTTTGTGTATAGATTAGTAATTGAAATAAAAATTTCATATTTTCTGCCAACTTCCAAAAAGGAGACGGTACTCAATTCGACTGTATGTTTTTATGTGTGTTACCTTATAACTTTTTACTGGGTGAACCGATTTCGATGATTTTTTTTAATTTGAAAGCTGGTACTTCTCGTGTGATTCCATGTGAACTGATCAAGGTGAGACCAATAGTTTTTGAATTATTCTTAATAACTTATATTGAAGTCAGCAGTACAAAATTTTTAATTTTTAATTATTGATAGACGGTTTACATATTTAAATTAAAATAACAAAAAATACTAAAAAACTAAACGTTAGTATTTTTGAATAATTTTAAAAATCTAATTATTTACACATATAAATGTAAGTTACCTATATTATTTAATTTATTAACAACTGAAGGCAAAATATACTACTTTTACCATTTGATGATAGATGGCGCTGTTTTGATAACTAAATCGGTGGAGTTTCAAATTATTTTACCAAGGTTATAACTATATTTTAAACTTTATTTATAAATATGGTATTTATTTCAAAAACACACGCCATTCCGCCTATAACTAAGATATAATAGAAAGTCAACATCAAAAGGAAGGAAAATACTTAACCTCCTTTTTTGTCGTCCTATAATCGGATAAAAAGTAGCCTATAAGTTGCCCCGGGTTACTAACTTACTAACTACCTTCAAACAAAATTTCATGTAAATCGGTCCAGTAGATTTTGCGTGAATCCGGAATACACAGAAAGATAAAAATTCTAAAAACCACTAATTTGGCCTCAGAACTAGACTTGTGTAAGTAATGCGATTGTTGCATTACGCGTCATATAACCCGACCGCGTACTGAAGCATTACACATGACTCGACCAAATCAAGCATGGCACATGACAGTCAAACATGACGCACAGCGCTTTGTTCGGTGTCCGTATTATGTCGTTAATTTTCGCTATGTGTAAGCGAGAGGGAGCAAGCGGCGGTCGGCTGGTTAAGAAATAAGTGAATTTACTTAGAACCGTATTGTTCATGTATTAAGGTTAATGTTTTTTAACAGCGCGGACCGCCTAGTGATCTTTAAATTATGCATCTCGTACTTTATGACTTTATTGCCCAAATATTCAAACGCTATTCAATTTTATGTTTTTATGATGCCGTTACGTCTCCTGCTTTCTATATTACTTTTTTGAATGTCTAAAGACAAAAAAACTATTACAATTATTATTTATTGGCTGTAGTTAAAAATGCTAATACCATGTAAATAAAAACAAAACCGTTAGATATTAAAAAAAAACATAATGTAAAACAAATTAAAAAAACACACAATCACTGTAAATAAAATCGATTTTAAGTATGCCAATATTCATAGTATTGGTCAATAATTAATATTGCAATCTATGTTTATTGTCCGTCATAAGCCCGGAATGCCATTTTGATTGAATAGTTCAGTAGATTGGGACAAAGTGTGAAGAAAAATCGGCTTTATGCATATTATAACAAAATCAAGTGTTCATTGCGGTGCGTAGCGAGGGCATTGCGTTTGGCAATTGTCACATCACAACGCAAGCACATCTTCTACAACGCGAGCGTTTCATTACAATAGCCATTCTGTGTATTATCATTTCGCGTCATGTTTGGAGTCATGGTATAACGTAACATTCCTCGGTACGAAATGTAATGTCATATTACATTACTTTAAAGCGCACTGTTTTGCGCATCTCTACTCAGAACCTTATATTTAGTCCCCTGGACTTGTTTTTCAAGAACATATTAGAATAACAGATACGACTTTTCTACACATTTATCAAATGTATAGATTAATAAACAACACTTTGGATACTTCTACGGCCCCGCTATTCCTGGCTACGGTGGCGACCATGGTAACGGCGGGGCAGGGGGTGCTAAGAATCTCCGGTGGAGGTTCGGTTGCCACCTACAACGACTTGACCTGGCAACATACAACGCACGGACCCTGAGGACTGACGAGAAGATTGTGGAGCTGGAAGAAGAGATAGACAAGTTACGCTGGCATATTATAGGATTATCCGAAGTCCGAAGAGAGGGGGAGGACACGGTAATCCTCGAATCCGGCAACTTGCTCTATTACCGGGAGGGCGACCATCTGTCCCAAGGAGGTGTCGGATTTATCGTCCACAAGTCTCTCGTTAACAACGTTGTAAAGATTGAGAGTGTGTCGAGGAGGGTTGCGTACCTTATACTCAGAATCACCAAACGGTATTCGCTGAAGGTCATACAGGTTTACGCACCAACCTCGGCACACCCCGATGAGGAGGTGGAGGAAATGTATGAGGATATCTCTAGAGCCATGCATTCCTCCAAAACCCAATATACGGTGTTAATGGGAGACTTCAATGCAAAACTAGGCACAAGAGAGAACGGTGAGCTGAAAGTGGGGAAATTTGGAATAGGGCAACGGAACCCAACGGGCCAGCAGCTGGCCGACTTCATGGAGAAAGAGGGACTCTTTATGATGAACTCTTTCTTCCAGAAGCGGCCCCACAGGAAGTGGACCTGGTCGAGCCCCGACGGTTCGACAAAAAATGAGATTGACTTCATTATGACGACCAAACGACAACTGTTCAGTGATGTCTCAGTGATCGCGAGGGTGAAAACCGGCAGCGATCACCGAATGGTTAGAGGCACACTGAACCTAAACGTTAAGTTGGAGAGGTCTCGTCTGATGAAGTCAACGCTCCGTCCCCCTCGTGCTCTAATCCAAAGTCCCGAAACCTTTCAGCTCGAGTTACAAAACCGTTTTCAGTGCCTAGAAGACTGCAATGAAGTGGACGATTTGAATGACAAGCTCGTGGAAACTGTCCATGCGGTCGGAGCTAAGTTCTGCAAGACCCGCCGCAGAAGAACACAAAAACTCTCCGATCACACTCTTAATCTCATGGCTGTTAGACGGGAGATGAAGCTACATTCTTCAACAGATTTGGCAGCATACAGGCAACTGAACAGACAGATCTCCAAATGCATGCGGCGGGACTTACGCAACTTCAATACAGCTCGTATTGAAGAAGCGATCAAGCGGAACCAAGGCTCTAAAGTCTTTGCCAGAGATCTGTCTGCCAGAAAGAGCCAACTGTCAAAGCTGAAGACCGAATATGGCAGCATCGTTTCCGGGGCACCTGAGATTTTGAGTGAGATTGAGAGGTTCTATGGGCAGCTGTACACGTCATCGTTGGAGCCACACGCAAGTGTGAGTAACGATCCAAGAGCGAGTCTTATCCGACATTATTCCGATGATATCCCGGACGTCAGTCTGAGCGAGATTAGAATGGCTCTCCAGCACCTTAAAAACGGCAAGGCCCCAGGCGAGGATGGAATTACAGCGGAGCTTCTGAAAGCGGGTGAAAAACCGGTACTTGAAGTCCTTCAGAAGCTCTTTAATTCCGTCCTCCATGGTGGCATTACACCGGAGGCGTGGAGCAGAAGTGCGGTGGTCTTGTTCTTCAAGAAAGGCGACAACGCTCTCTTGAAGAACTACAGACCGATTTCCCTTCTGAGCCGCGTCTACGTGCTGTTTTCGAGAGTCATTACGAATCGTCTCGCGCGCAGACTTGACGACTTCCAGCCTCCCGAACAAGCCGGTTTCCGAAAAGGCTTTAGCACCATAGACCACATACATACCCTACGGCAAATTGTACAGAAGTCCGAGGAGTACAATTTGCCACTATGTCTGGCGTATGTGGACTATGAGAAAGCCTTTGATTCCGTCGAAATTTGGGCGGTGCTGCAGTCCCTTCAGCGGTGCCAAGTTGACTGTCGGTATATCGAAGTGTTGAAGTGCTTGTACAGTAGGGCTACGATGGCTATCCGAGTACAGAACCAGAGTACGAAACCTATCCAATTGCAGAGAGGTGTAAGACAGGGTGACGTCATATCCCCGAAACTCTTCACCGCTGCATTGGAAGACGTTTTCAAGCTTCTGGACTGGAAAGGATACGGTATCAACATCAATGGCGAGTACATCACTCACCTTCGATTTGCCGACGATATAGTCCTTATGGCAGAATCGCTGGAGGACCTAAGCACTATGCTCAATGACCTCAATAGTGTTTCCCAACGGATAGGTCTTAAGATGAACATGGACAAAACAAAGATCATGTTTAATGTCCATGTCACACCTATGCCGGTAGTTGTTGGGAACACTAAGCTCGAAGTTGTTGACGAGTATGTTTACCTGGGACAAATAGTCCGACTAGGTAAGTCCAACTTCGACCGAGAGGTCAATCGACGGATTCAACTCGGCTGGGCAGCGTTCGGGAAGCTACGACACATCTTCTCGTCAGACATACCTCAAAACCTTAAAACGAAATTGTACAACCAGTGCGTGTTGCCAGTGATGACTTACGGAACTGAGACGTGGTCCTTCACTGCTGGCCATATGAGGAAGCTCAAGGTCGCTCAGCGAGCTATGGAGAGGGCTATGCTCGGAGTTTCTCTGCGTGATAAACTCAGAAATGAGGATATCCGCAGTAGAACCAGAGTGACCGACATAGCCCAACGGATTAGTAAGCTGAAGTGGCAATGGGCCGGCCATATAGCTCGAAGAACCGACAACCGATGGGGAAGAAAGGTTCTCGAGTGGCAGCCTCGTACCGGCAAGCGAAGTGTAGGGCGTCCCCCCACTAGATGGAGTGACGACCTGGTAAGATATGCAGGAAGTCGATGGATGCAGGTGGCTCAGGACCGTGCTTTGTGGCATTCTTTGGGGAGGCCTATGTTCAGCAGTGGACTTGTGAAGGGCTGTAATGATGATGATGAATTTATAATTAATTAAAAAAAATTAAGTATCAAAAATTTAATTTTGCAATAAAGTATAAAATATCTACTTACTTAAATTAAACTGTATGCCAATTAATTGCTCCTTAAATGCTCCAGCAGAATCCGAAATTGCTCCAGCTCTATTGTTATTAGTTAATTCATAATTAATTTTTAAAAAATTTAAGTATCGGCATTTCAATGTTTTTAGAAAACATAAAATATCTACGTTTTAAAATTAAACTGTATGCTAATTATTTGCTCCTTAAATGCTCCAGCAGAATCCGAATTTGCTCCACCTCTATTGCTATTAGTTAATATATAAATAATTTTTAAAAAATGTAAGTATCGAAAATTTAATTTTGCTATAAAACAGAAAATATATAGTTTTTAAAATTAAACTGTATGCCAATTATTTGCTCTTTAAATGCTCCAGCTGAATCCAGAATTGCTATACCTCTATTGCTATTAGTTAATTTATAATTAATTTAAAAAAAAATAACCAGAAGGAAGTTAGCGTAGAACATTATTTTTTTAAATTAAATTGTATGCCAATTAATTGCTCCTTAAATGCTCCAGCAGAATCCGAAATTGCTCCACCTCTATTGTTATTAGTTAATTCATAATTAATTTTAAAAAAATTAACCAGAAGGAAGTTAGCGTAGAACATTATTTTTTTTTATTAAATTGTATGCTAATTAATTGCTCCTTAAATGCTCCAGCAGAATTCGAAATTGCTCCACCTCTATTGTTATTAGTTAATTTATAATTAATTAAAAAAAATTAAGTATCGAAAATTTAATTTTGCTGTAAAACAGAAAATATCTACTTTTCAAAATTAAACTGTATGCCAATTAATTGCTCCTTAAATGCTCCAGCAGAATCCGAAATTACTCCACCTCTATTGCTATTAGTTAATTTATAATTAATTTTGAGATAGTGATCCCATTTGAGTAATAGCGCCATCATAAATAGAATGTAGTAACATTCTATGGTTAAAGTCATTTTATCGAACAAAAATTGATTGACTCTCAAGGTGGTACGTAGAATAGATACTAAATGGCATAAACCCAAAAAAATAATATTAACCGGTGAGTTTTGAAATTATGGATTCTTATGAATGAATTGGACAAACATGTTAATAGTTTTTTTGTGTTTAAGCCATCTAGCGTCTTTTTTTGCGTACCACCTAATATAATTGCTCCCTATTAATTAATTAATTTATAATTGTTATTTTTTGTTTAAAGAATTGCTCTACTACTACTTTTATTACTACCTTTAAACGAGCAATTCTTGTATATATATATATATATATTTGGGTACTCTGAATTAACACATAACCTACATTTTATCCCAGAAAATTAAATAAATCCCGCGGGAATTAAAAAACTTTAGTCCACGTGGACGAAATCGCGGGCATCATTTAGTTAACAGATAAAATATATAATGAATTTATTTTATCTAAGGATAGAAATTCTTTATGTACATTTTTATTTTAATACAAGTAAAAGGCCACTTACGTGGGCTTAGCCCACTCAGGACATGTTATCTTTAAAATCACTGGTCAAAGACCTTTAGATTGATATAAAATAATAAGCAAAAAGTCCAAAGTCCAAAAGTCGCATCTAAGCTACTCAGCTGTCATTGTCAATTATGTTTAGACTAGGTAACAGAATCTACTCAATAATGTTCTTCTTTAGTTGAGTGCTTAAATTTTGATGCTTTTTCAATGAGTAATAAAAAAAATATCGATATCGATCCGCAATCACATTACAAATCAATTTTGGAAAAACCTAAAAGTTAACCCTACAGTGGTCGGGTGGATTATAATATTTAAAATTTCAGAAAAGTCACTTAAAAATGAATCTTTTGACATGTCAAGTATTAAAAGTAGAAAAGTAGGAGGACGCTCAGTGCAGCACGTGCATGTGCATTTATTTATGATTTATTTTTAAATAATAATTTGCTGGTCGAAGAGCGTATCAACGAATAGAGGAAACACTAGCGATCACATTATTATACACAGCAAACAATAATTTGTGATCTCACTTTGAAATTAATGTGTCATTTTCATATATTAATATGTTAAAGTTCTTTCATTATTATTATTTGAATAAAAGTAGGTATAAATGTTTTTGTTTATTTAATATATTAATTAACCGTTGACTAAATGTTACCTTGTTTTAATTAAAATTGAGTATGTATTAGTTAAAGTTGATATTTTACGGCTTTCTTCTTATTTTAGATTGGACTACATATGAAATCCATGTGACCAGTTCTTGTTTTTATAAGGCGCGACAACTACAGTGTTAAGAAATAGTCTTGTACACTTACTTAGCTGTCATGTTGCCTATTCGTTTATTCGAATTTCCACCTTAGCTTTATATTTATATATTTTTATTAATTTTCTCAGTGTTAAATTTAAAAAAAGTATAAATTATATTAATACTTATATATATTATGTAAGTTATTTATATGTATAACTTATATAAATATATTACAAAAGCGTTACAAAAAACAGTGTGTTGTGAAGACACACGACAGAAGTGAAACTTTTGTATTACAGGGAAACATTTCAATTATTCATCAATGATTTTTGAATAACATGGATGGTGTGTATCGTTCATTTAGTTACATAAAATTATATACATATGTGTCACAGTGCATCATCTTCTTCGATCTTAAGAAGAGACATATCTGTTTTGTTTGTTAATTAGGTAATTACTATCTATTATATACGTATTTTTTTTAATAGCACCATCTATTTCTTTCTTTCTATAAGTAGTCATTTTATCAAATCAAAATTGATTAACTCTCATGGTGGTACATAGAAAAGACGCTAGATGGCACAAACACAAAAAAAATATTAAGATGGTTGTCTAATCCATTCATAAGAATCCATAAACTCACCCATCAATATAATTTTTTTGGCTTTATACCATTTAGCATCTATTATACGCACCACTTTTGAGAGTCACTCAATTTTTATTCGATGAAATGACTTTTACTATAGAATGTTACTACATACTATTGACGATGGCACTATTACTCAAATGGGATCATTCTTTCTCAAAACTAATTATAAATTAACGAATAGCAATAGAGGTGGAGCAATTTTGGATTCTACTGGAGCATTTAAGGAGCAATTAATTGGCATTTAGTTTAATTTTAAAAAGCAGACATTTTCTGTTTAATAGCAAAATTAAATTTTCGATAGTTACATTTTTTAAAAATTATTTATAAATTAACTAATAGCAATAGAGGTGCAGCAAATTCGGATTCTGCTGGAGCATTTAAGGAGCAAATAATTGGCATACAGTTTAATTTTAAAACATAGATATTTTGTTTTTTTAAAAAAATAGTATTGCCGATACTTAATTTTTTTAAATATTAATTATAAATGAAGTAATAACATAAGAGCTGGAGCAATTTTGGATTCTGCTGAAGCATTTAAGGAGCAATTAATTGACATACAGTTTAATTTAAAAAAGTAGATATTTTATACTTTATTGCAAAATTAAATTTTCGATACTTAACTTTTTTTAAATTAATTATAAATTAACTAATAGCAACAGAGGTATAGCAATTTAGGTATTCAGCTGGAGCATTTAAGGGGCAAATAATTGGCGTACAGTTTAATTTTAATAAGTAGATATTTTTTGTTTTATAGCAAAATTAAATTTTCGATACTTATTTTTTCTTAAAAATTAATTATAAATTAACTAATAACAATAGAGGTGGAGCAATTTCAGATTCTGCTGGAGCATTTAAGGTGCAATTAATTGGTATACAATTTAATTAAAAAAAATAATGTTCTACGCTAACTTCCTTCTGGTTAATATTTTAAAATTAATTATAAATTAACTAATAGCAATAGAGGTATAGCAATTTCGGATTCAGCTGGAGCATTTAATGAGCAAATAATTGGCATATAGTTTAATTTTAATAACTATATATTTTCTGTTTTATAGCAAAATTAAATTTTCGATACTTACATTTTTTTTAAATTATTTATAAATTAACTAACAGCAATAGAGGTGGAGCAAATTCGGATTCTGCTGGAGCATTTAAGGAGCAAATAATTGGCATACAGTTTAATTTTAAAACGTAGATATTTTATGTTTTTTAGAAACATTGAATTGTCGATACTTAAATTTTTTAGCAATTAATTAATAAATTAACTAATAAAAATAGAGCTGGAGCAATTTCGGATTCTGCTGGAACATTTAAGGATCAATTAATTGGCATACAGTTTAATTTAAAAAAGTAGATATTTTATACTTTATTGCAAAATTAAATTTTTGATACTTATTTTTTTAAATTAGTTATAAATTAACTAATAACAATAGAGCTGGAGCAATTTCGGATTCTGCTGGAGCATTTATGGAGCAATTAATTGGCATACATTTTAGTTAAAAAAAAATGTTCTACGCTAACTTCCATCTGGTACTGTGCGACCATCAAAAGAGCATACCTCAGTCTCTTGTTAGCGACATCTGGTGAGCGTATTGTATATTATTAGGGTAGGTCCATCTTTATATCCAGCTGTTCCAAGCCCCAAACGGCCACATTACTACACAATTACGCGACCGTGAGGTATCGATTTATGACCTGTGTAAGAAGTAAGAACTAGGCTTGCCAACTGTCCGGGACGTCCCGGGTTTAGATATAATTTTAGCGATCCCGAGAAGTGACCTTGCGGGCCAAACTAATGTCTCGGAAGTCATTGAAAAATAATTCATCTCATTAATATAATAATTTTTTTTTATTATTTAGTTTTTAATTTTTAATTTTTTTCCTACCTTTCTCAAATATTTTTATTGTAACAGCTCATCAATAGTCCTAGAACATAAGCTTTCTCCGAAGTTTGCCTCACTGCCCTCATGTTATTTGCCGTAGGCAGGCGGGTTGGCAACCGTTTGTATTTTTATTTTGAGTTGTTATTATTAAGTCGCTGCTGCCCAACTCTTGGTATGGTCTGGTCCACCGAGGAAGACCCACGCTTTCACAGAATACCAGCGTGAAATAGCATATTAATGCTGGCGTGTTTCGTATGGTGAGTGTTAAAAACCGGAGACCCTTTTTACAGGAAACGAGGCATTCCGTCTTAATCCTCAGGAGTGATATCTCATCTGAATTTTGTTCTTTTTCAAGAGTAGATCTAGATGTCTATGGGCCACATTGCTTTCTTAACATTAGGTGGACTGGGCGTCGTTCGTCACCATTATTTTATAAAAAGGGCAGGAAAAACGAAAAAAAGGAAGATTAATTTGGGGGATATGTAACGTCCCTTAACTTTTTTTTAAAAAACCCTAGCCGTAAGGATTTTCAAAGTTTGACTGCAACTAAGATTTTTTTGTAAATAGTGTAAAAGTAACCGACATTGCCCAACGCATAAGACAAAGCGGTAATGGGCCATATAGCTCAAAGAACCAACAATCGATGGGAAATTAATGTTCTCGGGTGACAACCTTGTACAGGTAGGCGAAGTGTATGACGGCCCAGATGGAGCGATGGAGGACGACGGACTAGATGGAGTGACAACCTGGTAATACACGCAGAAAGTAGATAGATGCAGGTGGCTTTGGATCGTTCTTCGTGGCATACCTTGGGGAGGTATATGGTCAGCAGTGTACTTGTAAAGGGCTATAATAATGATAATGATGAGAGGAGTGCAAAGGGCATATAAGGTAAAGGTTTTGTCTAGACCGAAGGGAAATATTATGAAGGAGCTGAAAACTTGGAAACGTTCTTTAAATAAATTTTGTAACTTAGTTTATCTAAAACATACGTACCTTTTAAAATCAGATATTTTAGACAGAAGACACCGTATGCTGATAGCTTAGGAGAGTGTTAATGTTCACAAAAATTTATTTATGATGCATTCAGATAAAAATCTAAGCTGAACACCGGACTTAATAAACAAGGAGATCTCGCGTCCCACTGTCCCGGGCAGCGGCGAGGACAACAGTGCAGTGCGAGAGCCCCGGGAGAGGCGGCCGCCTGCACATTTCAATATTGATTGCCGCCTGGGCGGGTCCAATGCGCAGTAACTATTTTAATCTCTTTTTTATAGATTAAGGGTGACAAACCGGCTCAAATCGTTGACGACTTAATCCTTTCCGATTGGCTCGATTCACTGGTACTGCGAAAAGATGTTGCATTCCTATGGATTTTCTTTTGCATTTACCACGGGGAGTGTTCTGAGGAATTGTTCGGATTAATCCCGGCCGCCAAATTTCACGAACGCATATCGCGGCAGAACTCCCGATATCATCCACACCATCCACTTGGATGCTTGACGGTCCACAACTGCACGTTTCACTAGGAGTTTTCTTCCGCGTACCTACTACCTTTCTGTGGAATAGCTTACCACCGGCGATTTTTCGGGACCGATACGACTTAGGGACCTTCAAAAAAAACCGCCTGCAATTCCCCTGGTGTTGCAGTTGTTCATGGGCGATGGTAGTCACTTACCATCAGGTGAGCCGTATGCTCGTTTACCCCCTCTCCTATAAAAAAAACCACAGTCCACCTAATGGTAGGTATGTGATTGCTGTGGCGCATAGATATCTGCATTTATCTTCGATTAAAAATCAAAATATAGATACGTTTCCACCCCTGAGAACTACGATAGAATGCCTGGTTTCCAATAATTAGTATATCCTCCCGTGGTCATCGTAAGAGGTGACAGAGGGAGACTGACAGCAGCATCTTTCTGATAACAACTCAATAATAATGACAAACTGCGGCGGCTACATTTTCAAGTTATGCCACTTATCCAAAACTTATCATTGACTAGTGCGCATCGCACCTAGGCAGACAAAGAGCGTGACAATGGGGTATCGATTTGCAGACTGTCTGTGTGTATCTAGTGTCAATTGCGTCGTTGTGTATTTTCACGGAAAGTTCTATAATTAATTTTGTGCATTATAAATAATGGGAGAACCGTATTTTGGACGAATTCATCGGAACTCTCAATATTCAAATATAAGTTCTTTATGAAATAAATGTTTGCATTTTAGGAGGCAAATTAAACATTTTGTTTTTTGCTTTTAATTCTGCGACTATTTATTTTAACTTAAAGCAAATTTTCAGTTACGTTTATGCTAATTAAGAATATTAAATATTACGAAGGTACTGTAGAAAATTTTTGTATAATTAATAATAATTACATTCTATATCGGAGTGGTATTAAATGAATCCACAGTTCTCCAAGTACAATAAACCATTGGGTCAATAACTTAATCTTAAAAGTTAATCCCAGAAAGTTAGGATTTTGTACATGTTCGGTTTTGTTAAGTTTATTATTGGGAGAGAATGTTTAAATTTTAAGGCATATCATATTATATATTGGTTAGTTACTGCGAGCTGGACCTGAACCGATGTTATTAATTACACGAATTCTTGAGTTCTGGCATTATAATTACTGCAGAGATATATTAACACTGGACTTAAATACACCGCTACTACACGGTTCACAAAGGCAAAATTCTTAAAGAAATAAGTCTACTATTTTATCTTGTAAAAAACTTTTTTTTATTAAACTAAAAAAAACAATACAAACATTATATATCTAAATGAGATTTTTATATAATAAAGTGACGAACAAGCACAAAGTCCACCTGATGGTGATTGGTTACAGTGGCCCATAGACATTTACACATATCTTCGATAAATAATCGAAATGCAGATGCGGTGGACTACTGTGGGGGCTCTGGTTCTCAATACTCATCATACTAAAACAAAGCAACCTGGTATTCTGTGAGGGCGTGTATGAAATAGCGTATTGCAAGAATATAATAAAATAGAATAGAGATTGGATCAAGGAGCGATCGATTGAAAATGTATTTATTTATTTAAACTTTATTGAGGCGTACATATTAAGTACAGGAACGAAAGGCGGACTTGATGCTAAAAGTATTCTCTGCCAGTCAACCTTAGGCCAGGGAAAGAACTAGGAAGGCGGTTACAAAAATATATACATACACACATACATATACATACATAGATACATATATCAAAATACACATATATATAAATTTATAAATTATAAGAAAATATAATATAATACAAGATACATAAGGATATGTAATATACTGATGAAACTAATATACAGAGATTACAACACTATAATAATGACGGAACTTGCAGTTGTAAAGCAATTTTAGAAATTGATCTGGAACATTCTTCTTAAATGTTTATTTGCAGGTAGGTTTTTGAAGAGTGGTAGAGCCACGGGGCAGCTTTTGCTGTCGCACGGATGGGCCGGCTCGAACCGGGGTGGTACCACGACCTTGCAGAATACCAGCGTGAAGTAGAGGTTTACCTCTGCGTTTCGCTTGGTGAGTGCAGGTGGCCGGTGGCCCTTTTTATTGGAAATTAGGCATTCCATCTTAGTCCTCACGGGTGACAACGCATCTACATTTTGATTTGTAATAGAGGATAGATGTAGATGTCTATGGGCCGCAGCAACCACTTACCATCAGGTGGACTGTGTGCTCGTTTGTCACCCTTATCCTATAAAAAAGGTTGTTTTAATTTTTAAGCAGGTCATTCCATAGGCGCGCGGCTTTGACAGTAAACGATAAATATATGAATCTCAAACGGTGACGGGGTATAAAGAGAGCAAGAGTCTCCGATGAACGAAGCTGTCTGTCATGAGTGTCCCGCAGAAACTGAAACTTATGTTTCAGATAATTTGGATAGTAGATAATCAATTAAATAGAAAAAACTATGTTAAGTATCCTGAGTTGAGTGCGGAATGAGGATACATGTTCAAACTTGCGAAAACGAAAAATAAAACAGATACAGTTATTGACGACATGATTCAGCATATCAAGGAAACTTCGTTGAGATCAGGAAAATATATGAATATACAATCATATATCATATGAAACAAACAAATTGAATGAAATAGATGGCACTATTACAAAGCAATCTTACTCGAAAGAAAGTATTCTTTTAATTTATTGTACTAAAATTTAGGCTCTTACACCTCTAAAAATTAGGATTGTAACATTGAGTATAAATAAGCCTAGCTTGATGATTTCTTATATTTACGCGAACACTACACATTTAAATAAAACTAATTTTACGGATTTTATCGCGTATATTAACTTTTTTACATTCCCGACGTTTCAAGCACTTTACAGCACTCATGGTCACGGGGGGGACTGAGGTGTATGACGTCCCAATGTCATAGTTAACCACGGCTACCTCCAGATTAAAAAATTATTAATTTTTGATCCGATCTACGCAGTATGAACTTACAGTATCATGAAGTCTTGCAGTTGTATGCTTGGGTTGAGATTTAATTTTATTAATTATGGGATCCCAAGCAGATGGTAGCACCCAGCCATCTTCTCTATTGAAATTAGGATGTTTCTTGATTTCAATAGCCTCGCGAATCATCCTTGGAAGGAATCGGTGTTCTTTAGCGAGGATTTGTGGTCTATCAAATCTAATGTAGTGACGGGGGCGATTCTATATATAGAAAAAAGGACCCATACAGATAGATACTTAAACGGTGATTCTCACCACCATCCTTCACAGTTAGCTACCGTGGGTAAATCTTTGTTTCAGAGAGCACGAGGGATCTGTGACAGTAAACACCTGGCCGCCGAGCTCCAACACGTCAAGCAAGTTTTGCACGACAATAAGCTTCGGGTCCCGCGCCTACGTCACAGTGAACGAGTGAAGCCGGCCACAGTCGAGCGAGTGCCTGCTGTACTGCCATATGTCAGAGGTGTCACTGACAAGATTGGCTACATCTTGAAGCGTGCTTCCATTAAAACATATTTCAAGCCGCCGAAGAAGATTAGTCAGTTTTTACCATCAGTCAAGTGTAATATTCCTCTGCAAGATGCAGGAGTGTACAAGCTTGATTGTGAATGTGGTCTCTCTTATATAGGACAAACTAAAAGATCTATAAAAACCCGCATTAAAGAACACATAGCTGATGTGAAGAATAGACGCTCCGGGAAGTCTGCAGTCTGTGAACACGTACAGAATCGCCCCCGTCACTACATTAGATTTGATAGACCACAAATCCTCGCTAAAGAACACCGATTCCTTCCAAGGATGATTCGCGAGGCTATTGAAATCAAGAAACATCCTAATTTCAATAGAGAAGATGGCTGGGTGCTACCATCTGCTTGGGATCCCATAATTAATAAAATTAAATCTCAACCCAAGCATACAACTGCAAGACTTCATGATACTGTAAGTTCATACTGCGTAGATCGGATCAAAAATTAATAATTTTTTAATCTGGAGGTAGCCGTGGTTAACTATGACATTGGGACGTCATACACCTCAGTCCCCCCCGTGACCATGAGTGCTGTAAAGTGCTTGAAACGTCGGGAATGTAAAAAAGTTAATATACGCGATAAAATCCGTAAAATTAGTTTTATTTAAAAGCCTAGCTTGCTTATAAATACTCTAAGAATTTTAACATTGAATGGCTATAAAATTAAACTGTTATGTTATATTTTGTGCTGCAATTGTGATTGAAACTTATCGTTATCTTAATTAATAAATCAATTGCCGTGAAATATTTTCATACTATATTTCATTTAATTTGAGGGTTTCACATCTATCGCGTGGGAACTGCCTACATGTTTTTTTTATAAAGAATACTAGAACCGCTATTAACATTGCTAATAATCTCGTTAACCACTCCAAGTAAGCGTAACATGCAAATGTGGTTCAAGACAATTAGCGAGATGATACATTTGTACAACGTTTTACCGGATTTTCAGTCCCTTGACCATTGGTCTATCCTCGCTACATATTGTTGCGCGTCACTATTAATGTCTAGTACATGGCAACACTAATTACCACTAGCGCACTCTAGTATCGAGTAGCGGAACTAGGAGGGTCAAGATCCTTCTAGAAATATCGGGACTGATATGTACTCGAACATTCTAGATGTTTCTATAGTAGAAGGTTCTGGAAACTACCTGAGGCCCTATATAAGGCCGGTATAGACCGCGACCGAGACAGAATTGAATTGGCGATATAAGCGAATACTTCGAAGCGATACAATTGCGAACTAAAGTGATCAGTAGTACAATTAGATTTTGTTATTAGTGTGTTTCTAAGTTGTAATTAGTGTTCTGTAATTAAAGTGTCAATTTTGGTAATTGAATCGGCAGTGTTTAATTGTCTCGAACCCCAAGCTGGTAACAATATTACTAATTTCAACACAAATAGAAAATGTCCTAAATTAACAAAAATGAACATTTTATATGAGTAAAATAAAAAGATGCAACGCTAAAATAAACAAAATTACGTTTGTCTTTCAGTATATAGTTAATAAAATATGCAATAAATTCTAATATAAGTTAAAAAAACGCGTAAGTAATAATCAAAGTAGTTTAAACAGATAAGTTAAGTTGGTAAAATTTCAACGCTAAGCTTCGTTATTAGATTTCGGGGCAATTCGCAATGCAATTGACAGTAATCATAATGTGAAATTGCATTAATTGGCCTTAACTTATTAGTTACAATCGCAGCTAGCGAAAAGTTTTGAATAAATTGTAGCAATTTACCTGGTGCTACAACAACAGTTCTGGTTCTTCCTTTACCACCAATGATTGGTTATTGTTTGTCCTTTACCATCAGTAGTTAGCATCATTGGAAAAAACGGAACGGTTAGTATTTTGAATGATTATAGTTTTAAATTAACTAATGGTTTATCTTCATCTTTTTCTTACGCCCGTAAAAATAAAACCTTCAGAAAGGAGACCGAAATATTAGGATTAACTGTATTGTGCACAGTATTCTATCTCATTCTCTAACAGGCTATACCCTATAGATGTATGGTATGCGGTTGTCGCTTATTAGTGTCACTTTACCGTTTCATCGAGTTTCAAATCACAACGATTCTAAAGAAGTTTTCACTTTACTAACGAGTGCCATAACAACACATAACAAATTACCTACAAACAACATGGTAATTAACAAACACAAACCAATTTGTTTATTGTTTGTTAATTACCTACATAATTAACAATCAATAAACAAATTTTCCTCTCTTCAGCATTGACTAGTCTGCAGTACCAGCCGGTAAATTGATTTGATGACTTTTAATAAATATGATTTTTAATAAATAAATATATCAATGAGGGCTAATAATTTTACGCTCACCAGATGTCACTAGTTGGGACTAAGGTGAATTTATTTGTTACGTTAGATGGTCGGTCACACTGTCATCGCCATTGAAACGTTACAATTTAATTATAAATTTTTCACATTTGTATTTGTATATGTTACGGCTAAAAGCCGAAATGCGGATACGCCTAGGTTTAGCCGGCTAAGTAAAATGTCTACATATTGTTACTATTTTCAAATCTTCAACCCTTAGGAATTTCCGTAGTTTGATTCATACATTTCTAATTTAAGCCATATTACATAATATATAACTAATATTTTAGAAAGAAACATTAATCCTTGTTAGATTATTTTTCCCCGGACCAAAATCCGTCAAATATTTCACCTCAATCCTAAGTGGCGCCACTCTGGTGACAGAACAAGTCCAGGATGCCGTCATGCATGATTAATATAAATTTAGTAATAAAATCAAACACATAAGCATACGCAACCGAACTTGACGTTTTGGAACAACTATTTGATCACAATGGTAATAGATTACCTACTAGTAATTTCAGCGCGCACTTTTCACAACTAATGCGATGGCTCGGAGTAAACTGAGTGGAGACAGCCAGCCCGGGTATTCGGGTGCGACTGGTGCATTATGGATTAATATGTGGGCAGGACCGGGTGAAAATATTAGCTATACTACTATATAAGTGCTAGAGCCATGCAGCTGAACGCGTCTGTGCAGTATTGATTACTGTCAGAGCAGGACAGAACATAGCTTATGATTTAATGTACTTATTTGATTTACTGTATTCGTAATATTTTACTGACTCGTTAGGCTATGTCGGTATGTAGTACACATCTTTATGTCATTGGTTGTCACCCTAGTTTTCAAGTATTAAACTATAAGTCTTACTAGCTGACCAGGCAGACGTTGTTCTGCTCTTTCCGAATAACCATTTGCTTTCCCAAAAAAACTCCTGAAATTAGCAATAAAAAAATTGAGGGTCACTTATCGGGATAAAAACTATCCCATCTCTCAAGTTGGACCAAACTGCACACAGTCTGCAATATTTTTTTGAAATCGGTTCTATCTCTTGAATACTGACAGCAACACGTTGTGGTTATACTACTAAATTGTAGCTTATATTAAACGTTTGTATTTTTAACATAGCGCCATCTATTAAATATTTACTCAATCCAGTCAACAGATATCGTCATCTGACAGAATCGTTTGGAGCTAACAGATAATTGTGACTGTCAAATAATAGACAAATAATTTTCAATAAAATAATATTGTATTGCGACTATAAATTGAGATGTAAGCTATCCTATCTTTAAAGTTGGACCAAACTGCACATTGACCAAAAATTTCATTAAAATCAGTTCAGTAGTTTAGGAGTCCATCGCGGACAAACAACGTGACACGTACTTTTTATATATAAAAAAGATAACTTCAACAACACAACAAAATTCAAACATATGCCACTTTACATGTTAAATTAATTACGTTTTTTTTTTATAGAATAAAGGCACAGCACGAGCACACAGTCCATCTGATGGTAAATGGATGCTGTGGCCCATAGAACTTCTTAATATATCCTCGATTAAGAATCAATATGCAGATGCATTGTAATCGCTGATAACTTAGATAGAATGGCTCGTTTCCAGTAACAAGGGTCTCCGGTTCTCTACACTTAACATACGAAACACAGCAGCATTAAGCTGCTATTTTACGCTGGTATTCTGTGAGAGCGTGGTCCTACCCCGGTCTAGCTAACCGCCTCGTGCTTTTTTCTTAGGTTTTCGGTTACTTGGTTTCCACTGGGAATATCATCACATCATATCGTTTATTCGTCTCTAGTTGTCCACTGTTGTTTTCAAGTTTTAAGTTATACTTGATGAAAACTTAATGTACATTTTTTGTAAGATCTCAAGCATGTGTCTCATTACATGTAAAACTAATTAAGTTAGTAATTTAATATAGTGCAGTTAGCCATAATAAAAGACGAAACATTCCTTGAAAGTTTAATGCTTCAGTATTTATTTCTTAGATTTCACAAAATCACGAGCAATATACTGTTTCTAACTAGATACAATAATTGTTATAACAATTAATTAGCATGAGCACTGAAATTCCCTAATAGAATAGAATAGAATAATAGAAAAGAATAAGTTATCATTCAATATAGATTACAAGTAGTTCTTATTGGTATTTTTTTTTTAATTTTACCACTGGTTTGGGAAAAATCTTTGTCCTATAAAAAACGAGCAAGAAACACAGCGAGACGTTTTTGAAGTAATGTTTAGCAATAAAATACAGGTTGTACAAACTATTTACAAAATTTATTTGAGAGACAGCTCGGAAGCGACTACCTCATTCCCAGCGGTCATATCAGCCATGTTGTAAATAGTTTTTGTTTAATAAAATATATAAACTAGGTAATAATAGTCTGCCATTAATGCTGGTATTCCGTAAGGTTCTATCAAACTCACCCATTCGTTCTACAACGATAACGTAGATGCAGCGTGTAGAGCCACGGATGCTCGCATGAAATATAATTTTTTTGGAGTTGTCTTCTTCGCACGACTTTTTTGTGGAATATTTTACCACTGGCGATTTTTTTCGGATGCATATGACTTCAAGAATTGAGGCGCTGCAGTTGTTCATTGGCAGCGGTCGACACCTCTCATCAGGTGAGCTGCATGCTCGTTTGACGTTTGCCTCCTCTTCTATAAAAAATTATCTCTAACAATGGCTGCAACAACTGCGCAGTGCAGTATTGATTAATTGTCTGATTGGAAACTGCGCACATAAATATAGTCATAACATCGTTATACACTTTAGACATTGTCATAAGCAAGCATAATTGGTTATCGTCAAGGCGAGACCCATACTGTTATTGGTATTGGTTTGAAGCAAACTACGAATATTATTATTATTAAAAATTATACTATAAATTAATGCTTAATAAATTCCCGCTGGGTTTCTTGCTGGTTGTTCCCAGGACAGTGGTTTTTTTCCGAACCACTGCAGTAATAAAACTAAACTGCAGTAGTAAAACATTGGTACACAGGACGCAATAGACGCACTACTTAATTATGTCATTGACAAATTAAATAGTAAATTGAAGTTAGCCGCACTCTTTCTGGATTTGAGCTCTGCGTTCGATATCATCAATCATGATCTTCTTTTGGAAAAATTGCAATATTATGGGGTTCGAGGACAAGCTCTGAAACTTTTTCAATCTTACTTGCAAAACAGAAAAATGTTCGTAGAAATAAAAACAGAATGATTAACGTAAAAGTGGGTGTACCACAAGGCTCCATTTTAGGCCCCGTATTATTTATTACTTTTATTAATTGTTTAAACCATTGTGTACGTATAATGACAGACTTAACAAAGCTAGTCCTCTTTGCAGATGACACTAATGCTGTTATCTCAACTTCTGAAATAGTGACTCTAGAAATTAAAATAAACTAAATATTGGAAATAATTAAAATTTGGTTTACTGTCCACGGCCTGTCGATCACCACTAACAAAACAAACGTTATGTTATTCCGCAATAACGTCAGAAAAACACAAGCCTGAATGTTACACTAGGTGATAAAACAGTAAAGTCTGTAGAAGTGGCCAAATTCTTAGAAGTGAGGATAAACAGTAATTTAAAGTTGAAACATGAATTAGACGAGAATGAGAGTAAAATAAGCTCCTCTTGTTACGTACTAAGAAGCTTACGGGATGAAGCTATTCTTAGACATTTAAAATTGTTTTATTACACATTGGTGGAGTCAATATTACATTACAGTATTTTATTTTGGGGAGAGAGCTTTAAATATAATGTACACAAAGCCATTGTTCTGCAAAAAGAGCAATCACAACCATGGTCCGGATAAAACAACAAGAATCGTGTCGCGAACACTTCAAAAGACTATGGATCTTGACTGTTCCATGTCTGTATATACTGGATCTTACTCACGCAATTTGCAAAAGTTATTGGCGAATATGAGACGATGGACCAAAAAACCATAAGAGAAAACACTAGAAAAAAAGACTTTCTTAATAAAATCGTCCCTCGTATGGTAATGACTAGACACCGTTCTCAATATCGATCAGTACTTCTATTTAATAGATTACCTACAGACTTAAAAATATGTTATACAAGAATAGTTTCAAAAATACCTTAAAAAAGTTCCTACTGGAAAAATGTTATTATAGTGTTGACGAATTTCTACTGCTGATGCAATTGTAGTATAACCTTCAATGTTTTAAAATTTTTGATGACATTATAATTATTATTGCCAAACTCTATACACTTGCAATCTGTGGGTCAACTACACGCAGCGGGCCATCAACGCTCTCCGAGTACAATATAATAACGCATTCAGGGTGCTGGTGGCGCTCCCGCGCTGCTGTAGTGCGTCTGCGATGTTTGCGTACGCGCACACGGACGGCTTCCACGCCGTGCTGCGGCGCCGCATCGCCTCGCTGATGCTCCGTACGCGGGGGAGCGCCAACACCATCCTGAACGTGCTCAGCGACAAGCCTGACTGCCCCCTTCTACGGCACTGGGTACAAATGCATGTGTCCGGTCCCCAGATGGTGGCAGATACATGAATTAAACTATAGATTAATTTTATTCAAGTAATTGTAATGTTAAACAATCGAATTAAGTTATATTGAATTGATTTATTAATTATAATTTTATTAAATTAATTAATAATAAATTAATTAATTTTAATAAATTATATTGATAAATTAAAAAGATTAGATAGAATAATATAAAACTAAATTAGATGAGATTAAATTTATTATAATGTAAATGTTACTTGTATGGACTCAGTCTGAAATAAATTGATTTTATTTTTATTTTATTATAAATAATCGTAATTTTTTTGTGACATTTAATGTAATTATAATTTAGTGATATGTTATATTTTATTTTATTTATACTGATGAGATTTGGCTTGTAATATTTATTGTAAGTTTTATATACTTAATTGTAAGTTTTCATAATCTAATTTTTATATTAATTGTTTTAAGAATTTTAATTTAATATTGATTGTAAATTATACTTTTATTGTAATTTTAAATAATTGTAAATTTGGTTGTTAAGCATTTTAATTGTATTTTTGCATAAATGATTCAACACAATTTGTATTGTTCAGAATTAAACAAATATATACATAAATATATATACATCTTTGTACTTAATATCTTAAATTTCAATACAAGTTAAGAATATATGGGTGATAATAGTCGCTTGGAATAAGGTGATCTCTATCAAACATTTTTAGAATGATTTTGCTTAAATAAGAAAACGTAATATATAATAGTAAACTGTTTATAGTTCGGCCGTTCAGAGAATGCTTTCCTGACACCTATCAGTTAGTCACGACTAGTGATGGGCACAACATAGCACTGAGTTCGTTACCGTTCCTCAAATATGAACCGCCGCGTTATTTTTAAGATTATTTTCGTTTTAAATTGGCGGAATTATTTAAAATTTATATTTTGGTAATTTAAGTGGAAACCAAAAAAAGGTAATATTAATATAATAAAATTGTTTTATTTATTATTTGTTACAAAGTTACAATCTGTATTTCTATGCAATAAAGTACATTGAATTGAATGTGCGTATAGAATATTAATCAGACTCCGATCGCTTGAGGAGGTGGTGTCTTCATCATCATCTTCGCCTACATGTATAATTATATTATTATCAATAACAGAATCAATCCCGATATCTCGGTCAAAATGTTCCACAATCTTGTTTTTAGTCTTTTCAACAACCTTTGCTCAGTCATCTCTTGTGACTTCCCCGCAGGCTTCTTTTAATAGGGTCATCATCTTTTTCGTGCTGAATGGCGGGGAAGTATTGTGGCGGCGGCGTAACCATTTACTTGAGCCCAGATTAGCTCAATCGCGTTATATTGGCAATGATACGGTGGAATTCTTAGAACGCGATGACCGTACTCCAGAGCCAGTTCATCGATTTTGTATCGCACATTTGCCGCTTTATTTTCTTTAACTAATTTAATTAGCTCTGGTTTTAGCATCTGCATATTTGCGTCAATGCCTTTTGCTTGTAACCAAGCCACCATTTCTTCTTTTTTATTAGCTTGGGTAGGTGGTTTCTGTATTTGAACCGAGTGATAGGAGGCATTATCCATGAATATTACAGAAGGTTCTGGTAAGCTGGGCAAAAGCACGTTCTGGAACCACTCTTTAAATGTAGTGGCATTCATTTCCTCGTGGTAGTCATTTGTGGTTTTTGATTGAAATGCCAGTAACGCGTTCTTCACAAAGCCGTATTTTGCAGAACCTGCGTGGCATATTATCAGACGGGCCCCCTTACCCATTGGTACTTTCGATATCGACGCTTGTGTATCATCCGTCCAAGAACGGGAAACCGTGTGATTGGCGTTTAGCCATGTCTCGTCAATGAACACGACATTATCCCAGTTATCAATATTTTTTGCTTCTCTCAAAAAACTTATCCGTTTTAAAATTATGTCGTATCGTTCTAATAAAATTTCTGTCTGTTTCTGTTTGTCTGTTTTTTTATACGAAAAACCAATATCTTTTAAGATTTTGGTTAAAGCAGTTTTACCCCCGCTAAACAGTCCAGCTTCTCTTAACGATGCCAAAAGCTTCTTCCTGTTGAGATATTAATTTCTGGAATAGTAAACATATATATGATTTCTGATTGCATCGGCGTCAAAGGTGTCAATATCTGTCACGGGTTTAGTTCTACGTTTCTTCTTCGGAGTACGTAAAATATTATCTTCCGTGCCAGTAGAGCCGAATTTTTCTTTATTAATATTTGTTATCGTTCGTTTGCTAACTCCAAGCGCCTGAGAGACGCGTTATTGTACTTGTTCGACAGGTAACAGGGGTCCGCCATTTTGCCGCTCTCGCTCAAAGTAATCTTGCAGCTTGATGATTAACTCACGGGCTCCACTTTTCAATGTTTGTCCACGTTTAGGCATTATTATGCACCAAAAGTAAAAAGAACGCAATACAAAACATAATCGAAGTCCGATTTAGCGCCGATATCAGTTTGAAAAGCAGAAACAGTCCATTAAACGAAAGCCGGGTAATCAAATAAAAACAGATCGAAAACACTTGAAGAACGTGGTCTATGCGCACGAAACGACAACCGACGACTGTTTTAGCGTCACAAAATGGCGGCCCATAACGCCATTTGGGGTTACCATTTTCAACCTTTATATAAAAATGCTACTTTCTTTCGCGCGTTCGGTTTGGTCGTAGTTTTATTTTTATATTTCCTTTTTTCTGTTGTATTCTTAAAAAGAGAAACAAAACGTATTATTTTATAAAGTATATAACTGTATAAGAACAGATTACGATACTGTTATTGCCTGTTATTGTTAGCACAGCACTACAAATATAAAGCGCTGACATAACCTTGTAATAGCGCAGTATAGATTTAGAAAGATATTGTTTACCAAGTTATTTGACACTCAGTTTGGCACAAAATTATAACATTCATTGATGATTGATATAATAATGTTGTTTTAATGCTCATCAATTGTTAAAACGGTAAACAACCAGCAAAAATATTTTTATCGTAACTGCAACGCCATTACAAAGTTACGTCGTCAGTTCAATCGCGACGTGTCAGGAACGCATTCTCTGAACGGCCGAACTTATTTTTTAATAAAAGAAAATTCGCGGGGTCTCTTACTGGTAATTTATGACCGAGTGAAAAATGCAAAAAGAGCTAAAGCTCTTATTAAAATACGTAATAATTTTAACCATAGTCCAAATTGAATAAAATTTTCTATCACTTATATAAGATTTTGACAAAAGAACTTATCGTTGATGTGAAGCACCGACGCTCCGGGAAGTCTAAAGTATGTCAACATATTTAGTATCGTCCAAACCTATCGGATCTGATAGTCAACAAATCCTTAGAATAGAACACCGATTCCTACCAATGATGATTCACGAGGCTATTGAAAGTAAAAAACATCCTGATTTTAATAGGGAAGATGGCTGAGTGCTACCATCTGCTAAGGACCTGATAAGGTCCCATAATTAATTAAATTAAATTCAAACCCAAGCATAATTCTGCAGTTATTCTATTCTATTCTATTCTTATTCTATTCTATTCTATTCTATTCTATTCTATTCTATTCTATTCTATTCCTATTCTATTCTATACTATTCTGTTCTTATTCTATTCTATTCTATTATATTCTATTCAGTTCTATACTATTATATTCTATTCTATTCTATTCTTAATCTATTCTATTCTAACTATGACATCAGGCTGTCAAACACCTCAGTACTTCCGTGACCATGGGTTCCCTAAAGTTCCCAAAACGTCGGGAATTAAAAGAGTTAAACGCGATAAAATCCTTAAAAATAATTTTATTCCTTATAAACTTTATTCGCAGTGAACGTGGGAAGCACTACACTCATGAACGGTGGTAGAAAAATGTTCGCCTTGTTGTGGCGGTGAAAGAAAATCCGCCACCTCATATCGTCCCGTCGTAAGAGGCCACATAGGAAAACAAACAGGAGATGGGCAGCGTCATCTTCCTGACAACAGATCAAAATAATAATAGTTGCAGTTGCCAACCCGCCTGCCAAGCGTGGCAACTATAGTAAACATCCGGCTACTTGACAGTTTATGGGGGAGGCCTGTGTTCATTTCAGTGGACATTAAGATAGGCTAACAATAATGAGTTCTACTTATCTTTGCAACCATTATTTACAGTAGAGTGAAAACAAAAAAGTAACATAACCGAAAGTTTGAATGAAATAAAAATTGAAAAGTAAAAAAGCCGTGGGCACGGGCCGCAGACAGTTTTTGGCCAAAAAGTGTTCACTGCGCTGGTTCTAACACGGGATGACTTCAACAGCGATACTTCTCAGACATGCAGGTTTTCCTTCACTACCGAGAACATCGTAAATCGACACTTCAAATTGAAATTAAAATATGTGCTGAAATATATAATAATGCTTACGTACCATGAAATTTAAGGTTTAAGTAAATTAACATGAACCTTTATTTAAGTAAACTCTGCATTATTTAATTAAAGTATTTTTCCGCAAGAGCCTGTTCACTCACATAAACTCATATGCACAATGAATCCAGGACTGTCACAAATATCTTAATATACCTGAAAATATGAAAGTATCTTATATTATTAAGTGATCTCATTAAAGGTAAAAAAGTAGAGTAGGCTGGAATGCTTCAATGCATATTAACGGTTTTTACATCTCCACGACTATTTTAATTACTCAGACATCTGAGTTTCCTCACGAAGCTTTTCTTCACTACGTAATGGTCATGTTTTTATTCACGTTTTGCTCCCGTGCCATGTTGAAATCTCACGGCGAGCTACACGGCCCTCGTATTTGTTTAAATACAATTCATAAAAACTGAAACTAAGCTTTTGCCTGATTGATGACCACATCTACCTAGTAATTACACATCCAAGAATGTCACGAACGAATTTTCAATTATTTACATCATATATTTAGTAACGATCTATTATTTAATTTTATCAGTGACTTCCCATTTTAGTTTATTTAGGAGTAAGTAGATGGCGCTATAATTAGATGAAATAATGAAAGCCAAATCTATACTATCTAACAATGTCAGCGATAGAAGTGAACATTTATTTATTATATCAATAAAGCATAAAGTGATGTTAATCGTATTAAAAGTTCTGATTCTATTAAAAATATGCTATCAGCGCCGCTAGCCTTGAAAAACGATTTAATGATATCGTCATATGACCATATCTTGAAATAGCAACGTTGTGTTTAGTTAATGATTTCTTATATTTACTTTGCCTGCTGTACTGCCATATGTCAGAGGTGTCTCTGACAAGATTGGCTACATCTTGAATCGTGCTTCCATTAAAACATATTTCAAGCCGCCGAAGAAGATTAGTCAGTTTCTACCATCAGTCAAGTGTAATATTCCTCTGCAAGATGCAGGAGTGTACAAGCTTGTTGTGTGTCTCTCTTATATAGGACAACCTAAAAGATCCATAAAAACCCGCGTTAAAGAACACATAGCTGATGTGAAGAATAGACGTTCCGGAAAGTCTGCAGTCTGTGAACACTTTCAGGATCGGCCCCGTCACTACATTAGATTTGATAGACCACAAATCCTCGCTAAAGAACACCGATTCCTTCCAAGGATGATTCGCGAGGCTATTGAAATCAAGAAACATCCTAATTTCAATAGAGAAGATGGCTGGGTGCTACCGTCTGCTTGGGATCCCATAATTAATAAAATTATAACAGTATAATTTTAACAGTGGTAGAGCCACGCGGCAGCTTTTGCAGTCGCACGGATAGGCCGGCTCGAACCGGGGTGGTACCACGACCTCACAGAAAACCAGCGTGAAGTAGAGGTTTACCTCTGCGTTTCGCTTGGTGAGTGCAGGTGTCCGGAGGCCCTTTTCACTGGAAATAAGGCATTCCATCTTAGTCCTCACGGGTGACAACGCATCTACATTTTGATTTGTAATAGAGGGTAGATGTAGATGTCTATGGGCCGCAGCAACCACTTACCATCAGGTGGACTGTGTGCTCGTTTGTCACCCTTATCCTATAAAAAAAATTATATCCCAACCCAAGCATACAACTGCAAGACTTCATGATACTGTAAGTTCATACTGCGTAGATCGGAACAAAAATTAATAATTTGTAATCTGGAGGTAGACGTGGTTAACTATGACATTGGGACGTACACATTAGTCCCCCCCGTGACCATGGGCGCTGTAAAGTGCTTGAAAAGTCGGGAACGTAAAATAAGTTAATATACGCGATAAAATCCGTAAAATTAGGTTTATTTAATTGTGTTTAGTTATTAATATCTTCAAACGATTTCTATTCATTGATTTGGTCAAGTTATATCATGACATGTTCAACAGTGTCAAATATCATTAAATGAATACACCATTTCAGGAAAAGATGGACGACTTTATTATATAATTATGATCAATTCTCCGATCTGGTCACGACTTAATATACAAAATTCTTTAATAAAACTATAATGCTAATGAAAATTATGCAATAATTGCAGACAGACCAGTTGTAATTAGTTTGTATAGATTAGTAATTGAAATAAATATTTCATATTTTCTGCCAACTTCCAAAAAGGAGACGGTACTCAATTCGACTGTATGTTTTTATGTGTGTTACCTTATAACTTTTTACTGGGTGAACCGATTTCGATGATTTTTTTTAATTTGAAAGCTGGTACTTCTCGTGTGATCCCATGTGAATTGATCAAGGTCAGACCAATAGTTTTTGAATTATTCTTAATAACTTATATTGAAGTCGGCAGTACAAAATTTTTAATTTTTAATTATTGATAGACTGTTTACATATTTAAATTAAAATAACAAAAAAGACTAAAAAACTAAACGTTAGTATTTTCGAATAATTTTAAAAATCTAATTATTTACACATATAAATGTAAGTTACCTATATTATTTAATTTATTAACAACTGAAGGCAAAATATACTACTTTTTCCATTTGATGATAGATGGCGCTGTTATGATAACTAAATCGGTGGAGTTTCAAATTATTTTACCAAGGTTATAACTTTATTTTAAACTTTATTTATAAATATGGTATTTATTTCAAAAACACACGCCATTCCGCCTATAACTAAGATTTAATAGAAAGTCAACATCAAAAGGAAGGAAAATACTTAACCTCCTTTTTTGTCGCCCTATAATCGTATAAAAAGTAGCCTATAAGTTGCCCCGGGTTACTAACTTACTAACTACCTTCAAATAAAATTTCATGTAAATCGGCCCAGTAGATTTTGCGTGAATCCGGAATACACAGAAAGACAAAAATTGTAAAAACCACTAATTTGGCCTCAGAACCTTTTATTTAGTCCCCTGGACTTGTTTTTCAAGAACATATTAGAATAACAGATACGACTTTTCTACAGATTAATCAAATGTATAGATTAATAAACAAAACTTTGGATACTTCTAAAAGTAGAGAATATAGCTAAGGCATTGTTTTATTTATTTATGCATACACTAGACACCGATAAACATTTATTTAAAACGCAACTTTTCTACTGCGATATCACTGTGCGACCATCAAAAGAGCATACCTCAGTCTCTTGTTAGCGACGTCTGGTGAGCGTATTGTATAGTATTAGGGTAGGTCCGTCTTTATATCCAGCTGTTCCAAGCCCTGAACGGCCACATTACTACACAATTACGCGACCGTGAGGTATCGATTTATGACCTGTGTAAGAAGTAGGAACTAGGCTTGCCAACTGTTCAGGACGTCCCGGGTTTAGATATAATTTTAGCGATCCCGAGAAGTGACCTTGCGGGCCAAACTAAAATCTCGGAAATCATTGAAAAATAATTAATCTCATTAATATAATTAATTTTTTATTATTTAGTTTTTAATTTTTTATTTTTTTCCTAACTTTCTCAAATATTTTTATTGTAACAGCTCATCAATAGTCCTAGAACATAAGCTTCCGAAGTTTGCCTCACTGACCTCATGTTATTTGCCGTAGGCAGGCGGGTTGGCAACCGTTTTTATTTTTATTTTGAGTTGTTATTATTAAGTCGCTGCTGCCCAACTCTTGGTATGGTCTGGTCCACCGAGGAAGACCCACGCTTTCACAGAATACCAGCGTGAAATAGCATATTAATGCTGGTGTGTTTCGAATGGTGAGTGTTAAAAACCGGAGATCCGTTTTACTGGAAACGAGGCATTCCTTCTTAATCCTCAGGAGTGATATCTCATCTGAATTTTGTTCTTATTCAAGAATAGATCTAGATGTCCATGGGCCACATTGCTTTCTTAACATTAGGTGGACTGGGCGTCGTTCGTCACCATTATTTTATAAAAGGGCAGGAAAAACGAAAAAAAGGAAGATTAATTTGAGGGATATGTTACGTCCCTTAACTTTTTTTAAAGAAACCCTAGCCGTAAGGATTTTCAAACTCTTGACTCCAGCAACTAAGATTTTTTTTGTAAATAGTGTAGAAGTAACCGACATTGCCCAACGCATAAGTAAGTCAAAGCGGCAATGGGCCATATAGCTCAAAGAATCAACAATCGATGGGAAATTAATGTTCTCGGGTGACAACCTTGTACAGGTAGGCGAAGTGTATGACGGCCCAGATGGAACGATGGAGGACGACGGACTAGATGGAGTGACAACCTGGTAATACATGCAGAAAGTAGATAGATGCAGGTGGCTTTGGATCGTTCTTCGTGGCATACCTTGGGGAGGTATATGGTCAGCAGTGTACTTGTAAAGGGCTATAATAATGATAATGATAAGAGGAGTGCAAAGGACATACAAGGTAAAGGTTTTGTCTAGACCGAAGGGAAATATTATGAAGGAGCTGAAAACTTGGAAACGTTCTTTAAATAAATTTTGTAACTCAGTTTATCTAAAACATACGTACCTTTTAAAATCAGATATTTTAGACAGAAGACACCGTATGCTGATAGCTTAGGAGAGTGTTAATGTTCACAAAAATTTATTTATGATGCATTCAGATAAAAATCTAAGCTGAACACCGGACTGAATAAACAAGGAGATCTCGCGTCCCACTGTCCCGGGCAGCGGCTAGGACAACAGTGCAGTGCAAGAGCCCCGGGAGAGGCGGCCGCCTGCACATTTCAATATTGATTGCCGCCTGGACGGGTCCAATGCGCAGTATCTATTTTAATCTCTTTTTTATAGATTAAGGGTGACAAACCGGCTCAAATCGTTGACGACTTAATCCTTTCCGATTGGCTCGATTCACTGGTGCTGCGAAAAGATGTTGCATTCCTATGGATTTTCTTTTGCATTTACCACGGGGAGTGTTCTGAGGAATTGTTCGGATTAATCCTGGCCGCCAAATTTCACGAACGCATATCGCGGCAGAACTCCCGATATCATCCACACCATCCCCTTGGATGCTTGACGGTCCACAACTGCACGTTTCACTAGGAGTTTTCTTCCGCGTACCTACTACCTTTCTGTGGAATAGCTTACCACCGGCGATTTTTCCGGACCGATACGACTTAGGGACCTTCAAAAAAAACCGCCTGCAATTCCCCTGGTGTTGCAGTTGTTCATGGGCGATGGTAGTCACTTACCATCAGGTGAGCCGTATGCTCGTTTACCCCCTCTCTTATAAAAAAAACCACAGTCCACCTAATGGTAGGTATGTGATTGCTGTGGCGCATAGATATCTACATTTATCTTCGATTAAAAATCAAAATATAGATACGTTTCCACCCCTGAGAACTACGATAGAATGCCTGGTTTCCAATAATTAGTATATCCTCCCGTGGTCGTCGTAAGAGGTGACAGAGGGAGACTGACAGCAGCATCTTTCTGATAACAACTCAATAATAATGACAAACTGCGGCGGCTACATTTTCAAGTTATGCCACTTATCTAAAACTTATCATTGACTATTATTTTAACTTAAAGCAAATTTTCAGATACGTTTATGCTTATTAAGAATATTAAATATTACGAAGGTACTGTAGAAAATTTTTGCATAATTAATAATAATTACATTCTATATCGGAGTGGTATTAAATGAATCCACAGATCTCCAAGTACAATAAACCATTGGGTCAATAACTTAATCTTAAAAGTTAATCCCAGAAAGTTAGGATTTTGTACATGTTCGGTTTTGTTAAGTTTATTATTGGGAGAGAATGTTTAAATTTTAAGGCATATCATATTATATATTGGTTAGTTACTGCGAGCTGAACCTGAACCGATGTTATTAATTACACGAATTCTTGAGTTCTGGCATTATAATTACTGCAGAGATATATTAACACTGGACTCTAAGCACACCGCTACTACACGGTTCACAAAGGCAAAATTCTTAAAGAAATAAGTCTACTGTTTTATCTTGCAAAAAACTTTTTATTATTTAACTAAAAAAACAATATAAACATTATATATCTAAATAAGATTTTTATATAATAAAGTGACGAACAAGCACAAAGTCCACTTGATGGTGATTGGTTACAGTGGCCCATAGACATTTACACATATCTTCGATAAATGATCGAAATGCAGATGCGGTGGACTACTGTGGGGGCTCTGGTTCTCAATACTCATCATACTAAAACAAAGCAACCTGGTATTCTGTGAGGGCGTGAATGGAATACCGTATTGCAAGGATATAATAAAATAGAATAGAGATTGGATCAAGGAGCGATCGATCGAAAATGTATTTATTTATTTAAACTTTATTGAGGCGTTTGATTAAGTACAGGAACTAAAGGCGGACTTGATGCTAAAAGTATTCTCTGCCAGTCAACCTTAGGGCAGGGATAGAACTAGGAAGGCGGTTACAAAAATATATACATACACACATACATATACATACATAGATACATATATCAATATACACAAATGTATAAATTTATAAATTATAAGAAAATATAATATAATACAAGATACATAAGGATATGTAATATACTGATGAAACTAATATACAGAGATTACAACACTATAATAATGACGGAACTTGCAGTTGTAAGCAATTTTAGAAATTGATCTGGAACATTCTTCTTAAATGTTTATTTGCAGGTAGGTTTTTGAAGAGTGGTAGAGCCACGCGGCAGCTTTTGCTGTCGCACGGATCGGCCGGCTCGAACCGGGGTGGTACCACGACCTTGAAGAATACCAGCGTGAAGTAGAGGTTTACCTCTGCGTTTCGCTTGGTGAGTGCAGGTGGCCGGTGGCCCTTTTTATTGGAAATTAGGCATTCCATCTTAGTCCTCACGGGTGACAACGCATCTACATTTTGATTTGTAATAGAGGATAGATGTAGATGTCTATGGGCCGCAGCAACCACTTACCATCAAGTGGACTGTGTGCTCGTTTGTCACCCTTATCCCATAAAAAAGGTTGTTTTAATTTTTCAAGCAGGTCATTCCATAGGCGCGCGGCTTTGACAGTAAACGATAAATATATGAATCTCAAACGGTGACGGGGTATAAAGAGAGTAAGTCTCCGATGAACGAAGCTGTCTGTCATGAGTGTCCCGCAGAAACTGAAACTTATGTTTCAGATAATTTGGATAGTAGATAATCAATTAAATAGAAAAAAACTATGTTAAGTATCCTGAGTTGAGTGCGGAATGAGGATACATGGTCAAAGTTGCGAAAACGAAAAATAAAATGGACACAGTTATTGAAGACATGATTCAGCATATCAGCATATAATCATATATCATATGAAACAAACAAATTGAATGAAATAGATGGCACTGTTACAAAGCAATCTTACTCGAAAAAAAATATTCTTTTAATTTATTATACTTAAATTTAGGCTCTTACACCTCTAAAAATTAGTATTGTAACATTGAGTATAAATAAGCCTAGCTTGCTTATAAATACTCTAAGAATTTTAACATTGAATGGCTATAAAATTAAACTGTTATGTTATATTTTGCTGCAATTGTGATTGAAACTTATCGTTATCATAATTAATAAATCAATTGCCGTGAAATATTTTCATTCTATATTTAATTTAATTTGAGGGTTTCACATTTATCGCGTGGGAACTGCCCACATGTTTTTTTTTTTTTTATAAAGAATACTAGAACCGCTATTAACATTGCTAATAATCTCGTTAACCACTCCAAGTAAGCGTAACATGCAAATGTGGTTCAAGACAATTAGCCAGATGATACATTTGTACAACGTCTTACCGGCTTTTCAGTCCCTTGACCATTGGTCTATCCTCGCTACATATTGCTGCGCGTCACTATTAATGTCTTATACATGGCAACACTAGTTACCACTAGCGCACTCTAGTATCGAGTAGCAGAACTAGGAGAGTCAAGATCCTTCTAGAAATATCGGGACTGATATGTACTCGAACATTCTAGATGTTTCTATAGTAGAAGGTTCTGGAAACTACCTGAGGCCCTATATAAGGCCGGTATAGACCGCGACCCAGACAGTATTGAATTGGCGATATAAGCGACTACTTCGAAGCGATACAACTGCGAACTAAAGTGATCAGTAGTACAATTGGGTTTTGTTATTAGTGTGTTTCTAAGTTGTAATTAGTGTTCTGTAATTAAAGTGTCAATTTTGGTAATTGAATCGGCAGTTTTTAATTGCCGCGAACCCCAAGCTGGTAACAATATTACTAATATGAACACAAATAGAAAATGTCCTAAATTAACAAAAATGGGGAAAAATTTTATATGAGTAAAATATAAAGATGCAACGCTAAAATAAACAAAATAACGTTTATCTTTCAGTATATAGTTAATAAAATATGAAATAAATTCTAATATAAGTTAAAAAAACGCGTAAGTAATAATCAAAGTAGTTTAAACAGATCAATTAAGTTGGTAAAATTTCAACGCTAAGCTTCGTTATTAGATTTCGGGGCAATTCGCAATGCAATTAACAGTAATCATAATGTGAAATTGCATTAATTGGCCTAAACTTATTAGTTACAATCGCAGCTAGCGAAAAGTTTTGAATAAATTGTAGCAATTTACCTGGTGCTACAACAACAGTTCTGGTTCTTCCTTTACCACCAATGATTGGTTATTGTTTGTCCTTTACCATCAGTACCATAGATTATTAGAGATGGAGTGCTTTCCAGAGGAGAACAGACGGTACAGTGAGGGAAGAATGCAGGAAGCCAGATTTATGAGAGCGACACTTTAGTAAAAGGTTGTTCGAGGAACGCAGGTTTCTGTCATTGCTAGAGCAAAGGCACTGAAAATGAGAAGTTAAGTAAGAGGGTGAAGTAGGAGATATCAGAATAGAGTATATGGTTGTGAGTGCGCGCATACTACGTCGCTGACGAATGGGAAGCTACTTTTAGTTTTTTACTTTACCATCATTGGAAAAACGGAACGGTTAGTATTTTGAATGATTACAGTTTTGAATTAACTAATGGTTTATCTTCATCTTTTTCTTACGCCCGTAAAAATTAAACCTTCAGAAAGGAGACCGAAATATTAGGTAACGGTATTGTGCACAGTATTTATTCTATCTCACTCTCTCGCAGGCTATACCCTATAGATGTATGGTATGCGGTTGTCGCTTATTAGTGTCACTTTATCGTTTCATCGAGTTTCAAATCACAACGATTCTAAAGAAGTTTTCACTTTACTAACGAGTGCCATAACAACACATAACAAATTACCTACAAACAACATGGTAATTAACAAACACAACCAATTTGTTTATTGTTTGTTAATTACCTACATAATTAACAAACAATAAACAAATTTTCCTCTCTTCAGCATTGACTAGTCTGCAGTACCAGCCCGTAAATTGATTTTATGACTTTTAATAAATTTGATTTTTTAAATATATCAATGAGGGCTAATAATTTTACGCTCACCAGATGTCACTAGTTAGGAATAAGGTGAATTTATTTGTTACGTTAGATGGTCGGTCACACTGTCATCGCCATTGAAACGTTACAATTTAATTATAAATTTTTCACATTTGTATTTGTATATGTTACGGCTAAAAGCCGAAATGCGGATACGCCTAGGTTTAGCCGGCTAAGTAAAATGTCTACATATTGTAACTATTTTCAAATCTTCAACTCTTAGGAATTTCCGTAGTTTGATTCATACATTTCTAATTTAAGCCATATTACATAATATATAACTAATATTTTAGAAAGAAACATTAATCCTTGTTAGATTAACTTTCCCCGGACCAAAATCCGTCAAATATTTCACCTCAATCCTAAGTGGCGCCACTCTGGTGACAGAACAAGTCCAGGATGCCGTCATGCATGACTAATATAAATTTAGTAATAAAATCAAACACATAAGCATACGCAACCGAACTTGACGTTTTGGAACAACTATTTGATCACAATGGTAATAGATTACCTACTAGTAATTTCAGCGCGCACTTTTCACAACTAATGCGATGGCTCGGAGTAAACTGAGTGGAGACAGCCTGCTCGGGTATTCGGGTGCGACCGGTGCATTATGGATTAATATGTGGGCGGGACCGGGTGAAAATATTAGCTATACTACTGTATAAGTGCTAGAGCCATGCAGCTGAACGCGTCTGTGCAGTATTAATTACTGTCAGAGCAGGACAGAACATAGCTTATGATTTATTGTACTTATTTGATTTACTGTATTCGTAATATTTTACTGACTCGTTAGGCTATGTCGGTATGTAGTACACATCTATATGTCATTGGTTATCACTCTAGTTTTCAAGTATTAAACTATAAGTCTTATAACTTCAACAACACAACAAAATTCAAGCATATGCCACTTTACATGTTAAATTAATTATGTTTTTTTTTATAGAATAAAGGCACAGCACGAGCACACAGTCCATCTGATGGTAAGTGGATGCTGTGGCCCATAGAACTTCTAAATATATCCTCGATTAAAAATCAAAATGCAGATGCATTGTAATCGCTGATGACTTAGATAGAATGGCTCGTTTCCAGTAACAAGGGTCTCCGGTTCTCTACACTTAACATCCGAAACACAGCAGCATTAAGCTGCTACTCGTATTTTACGCTGGTATTCTGTGAGAGCGTGGTCCTACCCCGGTCTAGCTAACCGCCTCGTGCTTTTTTCTTAGGTTTTCGGTTACTCGGTTTCCACTGGGAATATCATCACATCATATCGTTTATTTGTCTCTAGTTGTCCACTGTAGTTTTCAAATTTTAAGTTATACTTGATGAAAACTTAATGTACATGTTTTGTAAGATCTCAAGCATATGTCTCATTACATGTAAAACTAATTAAGTTAGGAATTTAAAATAGTGCAGTTAGCCATAATAAAAAACGAAACATACCTTGAAAGTTTAATGCATCAGTATTTATTTCTTAGATATCACAAAATCACAAGCAATATACTGTTTCTAACTAGATATAATAATTATTATAACAATTTATTATCATGAGCACTGAAATTCCCTAATAGAATAGAATAGAATAATAGAAAAGAATAAGTTATCATTCAATATGGATTACAAGTAGTTCTTATTGGTATTTTTTTTTAATTTTACCACTGGTTTAGGAAAAATCTTTGTCCTGTAAAAAACAAGCAAGAAACACAGCGAGACGTTTTTGAAGTAATGTTTAGCAATAAAATACAGGTTGTACAAACTATTTACAAAATTTATTTGAGAGACAGCTCCGATAGATAGAGTAGTCGGAAGCGACTACCTCATTCCCAGCGGTCATATCAGCCATGTTGTAAATAGTTTTTGTTTAGTAAAATATATAAACTAGGTAATAATAGTCTGCCATTAATGCTGGTATTCCGTAAGGTTCAACCAAACTCACCCATTCGTTCTACAACGATAACGTAGATGCAGCGTGTAGAGCCACGGATGCTCGCATGAAATATAATTTTTTTGGAGTTGTCTTCTTCGCACGACTTTTTTGTTGAATATTTTACCACTGGCGATTTTTTCGGATGCATATGACTTCAAGAATTGAGGCGCTGCAGTTGTTCATTGGCAGCGGTCGACACCTACCATCAGGTGAGCTGCATGCTCGTTTGACGTTTGCCTCCTCTTCTATAAAAAATTATCTCTAACAATGGCTGCAACAACTGCGCAGTGCAGTATTGATTAATTGTCTGATTGCAAACTGCGCACATAAATATAGTCATAACATCGTTATACAGTTTAGACAATGTCATAAGCAAGCATAATTGGTTATCGTCAAGGCGAGACCCATGCTGTTATTGGTATTGGTTTGAAGCAAACTACGAATATTTTTATTATTAAAAATTATATTGTAAATTAATGCTTAATAAATTCCCGCTGGGTTTCTTGCTGGTTGTTCCCAGGACAGTGGTTTTTTTTCCGAACCACTGCAGTAATAAAACTAAACTGCAGTAGTAAACATAGGTACACAGGACGCAATAGACGCACTACTTAATAATGTCATTGACAAATTAAATAGTAAATTGAAGTTAGCCGCACTCTTTCTGGATTTGAGCTCTGCGTTCGATATCATCAATCATGATCTTCTTTTGGAAAAATTGCAATATTATGGGGTTCGAGGACAGGCTCTGAAACTTTTTCAATCTTACTTGCAAAACAGAAAAATGTTCGTAGAAATATAAACAGAATGATTAACGTAAAAGTGGGTGTACCACAAGGCTCCATTTTAGGCCCCGTATTATTTATTACTTTTATTAATTATTTAAACCATTGTGTACGTATAATGACAGACTTAACAAAGCTAGTCCTGTTTGCAGATGACACTAATGCTGTTATCTCAACTTCTGAAATAGAGACTCTAGAAATTAAAATAAACCAAATATTGGAAATCATTATAATATGGTTTACTGTCCACGGCCTGTCGATCAACACTAACAAAACAAATGTTATGTTATTCCGCAATAACGTCAGAAAAACATAAGCCTGCATGTTACACTAGGTGATAAAACAGTATAGTCTGTAGAAGTGGCCAAATTCTTAGAAGTGAGGATAGACAGTAATTTAAAGTTTAAAGATGAATTAGATGAGAATGAGAGTAAAATAAGCTCCTCTTGTTACGTACTAAGAAGCTTACGGGATGAAGCTGTTCACATTAACATTTAAAATTGGTTTATTGCGCATTGGTGGAGAGTGGACTTCAACACTACGGTGTAACAAGTGATGCTCTAAAATTAATTATTTCATATTTAAGTAAGAGAACGCAAAAAGTTGTCATCAACAGTATGAGTTCTTCCGGGTCGATGGTACAGATGGGCGTGCCTCAAGGCTCAATTCTTGGCCCCTTTCTGTTTCTTGTATATATTAATGACTTACCTTACATAGTAGGAGATAACCATGATATAGTATTATTTGCAGATGACACTTCTTTAATTTTCAAATTAAGTCGACATTTGCTAAAATATGACGAAGTAAATAATGCTATATCTAAATTAGTAAATTGGTTCAATGTCAATAATTTGCATTTAAATGGCACTAAAACGAAATGTATGAAATTTATGACTCCAAATGTCAAAAAATTAAATACTTATGTAATTTTAAATGGGGAGAAACTGAGAACGAGAACGAGAAACTGAGAACTGACACCACGGTTCATGGCCCCTACACGGCATACTGGTCGGGAGTCCCCCAAACCAGCCGAGGCTGTCAGGGAGTTGGTGTGATTCTTTCATCTCGAATGGTTGAATGTGTGATGGAGCATGAATGTGTAAGCCCAAGACTCCTCTGGATTAGGTTAAAAGTCGGACTCACTCGCTTATTTATCCTTGGGGTCTATGCACCGACGGATCTGCGTGGAGGTGGGTCACTAAAACCACAACAAGAGAGAGAGGAATTTTGGGATAGCATGAGAGAGGTCTTGAATAAATGCGGAGAAAATGAACGGATCGTGATGTTAGGGGACTTTAATGGATGGGTTGGAGTAAAGCGGGATGGGTATGAAGGAGTTCTGGGTATGTTTGGGGACGAGAGAGTGAATGACAATGGGAGAAGCCTGCTTGAAGTATGCTTGGAATGGAATCTGTGCGTGGCCAACACAATGTTTGACCACAAAAAGATCCATTTGTATACAAGAGATGAGGGTGAGTCTAGAAGTATGATTGATTTTGTAATTGTGGATGAAAGACTGAGGAAGAAAGTGCTAGACACTCGGGCATACCGCGGTGTAGGCCTCGACACAGACCACTTCCTGGTCATAGCCCGAATGCATGGCCTCTTTAAACGGTGGCGACACCGAGGGGCCGAGTCTACGAGTGTTTTGGACAGAGTAAAAGTGGAAAATCTACAAGAAAAAGAAAAGAAAGACGAGTATGTAGAGAAACTGAAAGAAAGTTTTAAAGGGATAGAAGAGATAGGAGTGATTGAAGATTTGTGGGAGATATTTAAGAAAGGGGTTGTAAATGTTGCGATTGAGGTATGCGGGATAGCTAAAAGAAGGAGAGGGAGAAAGAATGATAACGTATGGATGGATAAAGATGTACAAAGGGTTGTGCAAGAAAAGAAGAAAGCGTGGTTGGATTGGTTAGCAACAAAAGCTAACCAAAAAGTTCAAAAGGCAACGGATGACGAGATAAAGGAAGCAAGAACGAAGTATAAAAGATTGAAAACAGCAGCGAAAGAAATTGTGTCTAGAAAGAAAGAAGAACGAAAAGATGATTTCGATAGGAGGCTCACTGAAGATTTCCAGTCAAACATTAAGTTTTTCTGGAAAACCATCAAAACAGCCAGAGGAAAAACTTCTACCTCGGAGCTGAGTATAATCAGGAGTCAAAATGGGAGCATTATAAAAGGAGAAGAATGTGTGTTAAAGAGATGGAAAGAGTATTTTGAAAGTTTGTTTGAAAGAGAGGAAGTGCAGGTACAGCATCTGCCACCTTCCACGGAAACTAATATAAATGTTGATGAAAATGAGATAAGCATGGATGAAATAGTGAAAGCGATGAAAAGTATGAGATTAGGTAAGGCTGCAGGGTATGACAGGATTACCGTCGAGATGCTGAGGGCTGGACAGGGCCTGGTGGCTAGTCAGCTGTACCGCCTTTTCAATCTGTGCTGGCGATATGGGCAAGTACCGGGAGACTGGTGCAAAGCCGTAATCGTGCCATTGCATAAGGGAAAAGGGTCACGGCAGGACTGCATAAATTACCGTGGTATAAGCCTTCTTAGCGTTGTCGGTAAATTGTATGCGAAAGTGTTGATTGAAAGGGTTGTGAATGAAACAGACGAGAAAGTATGGGATGCACAAGCGGGATTTAGAAAGGGAATGGGATGTACGGATCAGGTCTTTTCCTTGCGGTGCATAGCCGAAAAGTGTTTGGCTAAAAACAAGAAAGTCTACTGCGCCTTCGTAGATCTAGAAAAGGCCTATGATAGAGTGGTGAGGAATGAATTGTGGTCAGCACTGTCCATGAACGGTGTGAGCAGTATCCTCATACGAGCATTGCAATCTCTTTATAGGGATTCTAGTGCTTGTGTAAGGATAAACGGGGCATACACTGAATGGTTTAATATCGAAAAAGGTGTTAGACAGGGATGTGTAGCGTCACCGTGGCTGTTTAATCTGTTCATGGACAATTGTTTGACCGATTTAAAAGAGAATGAAAGTGGGTTGAGAATGAATGAGTTACTCGTCAAATGTTTTCTCTATGCTGATGACCAAGTATTACTTGCGTCTTCGGCCGAGGAGTTGCAGGAGATGGTAACTGCTATGAGCGGAGCTTTTGTTAGAAAGAGAATGAAGATGAATGTAAGGAAGACGAAAGTGATGGTGTTTGAAAAAGATGAGGCAGTGACAGACTGCAATATCGTGATTGAAGATGAACAAATTGAACAGGTGAAAGAGTTTGTGTATCTGGGGTCAAAGTTTACAAGAGATGGAAAGTGTGAGAGTGATATCGAAAGAAGAGTGAATGCAGGAAACATGGTGAATGGAGCTTTGCACTCCTTTATGAGCAGTCGGAAGGTGTCTAACAAGGCTCGTTTGGCTGTGCATGAGGGGGTGTTGGTTCCGACACTCATGTACGGAAGTGAAAGTTGGGTATGGCAGAAGAAACATGAAAGCAGAATAAATGCAGTTGAGATGAGAGCATTAAGAAGTATGATAGGAGTTAAACTGAGTGACAGGATAAGAAATAGTGAGATAAGGAAACGTTGTGGTCTGAAAGAAGATGTAGTGACAAAAATTGAGAAAGGTATGCTGAGATGGTTTGGCCACGTCGAGAGAATGAATGAAGAACGATTGACGAAAAAAGTGTATAAGGCGAGTGTGAATGAAAGTGTTGGAAGGGGTAGACCTAGGCGGACATTTCTAGACCAAATTAGGGACGTCTTGAAAAAAGGCCAGGTTAAGAGTACCCTAAACCGTAGAGCATGTATGAAGGGAATAATGAAAGTGGACGAAGCGAAACAAGTATGTAAGGATCGTAGCAAGTGGAAAGAAGTGGTCTCTGCCTACCCCTACGGGAAAGAGGCGTGATTATATGTATGTATGTATGTAGAAACTGAGTCTTGTAGATACCACCATTTTTCTTGGAATCACACTAGACGCGAAGCTTCAATGGAGCCCCCATATATCAAAGCTAGCAAGCAGACTTAGTTCTGCAGCATATGCTGTAAAAAAGACTAGAAGTCTAACTAGTGTTGAAACAGCTAGACTAGTTTACTTTAGCTATTTCCATAGCATAATGTCGTATGGTATTTTGCTATGGGGACACGCAGCTGACACTGAAATTATATTTGTTTTGCAGAAGAGGGCCATAAGAGCAATTTATGATTTAAAGCCTAAAGAGTCGCTGCGACAAAAATTTAAGGAAATTGATATATTAACTTTGGCCTCTCAATACATTTATGAAAATGTAATGTACGTACACAAAAATAAAAGTAGTTTTACAAAAATAAGTGATATTCATTCTGTAAATACTAGGAACAGACACAAGCTAGTAACACCAGTTACTCGACTCCATCGAGTCAGTAATTCATTCTTGGGGCGATGTATACGCTTTTACAACAAAATTCCAGAAAATATACAAAATTTGACCTGCTCCAAGTTCAAAAACTTTATTAAACTAAGTTTGTATAAAAAGGGTTATTATAATATTAAAGAATTTATAGATGATAATAACCCCTGGAAGTGAGGTGATCGCTTCCAAGCTATTTCTAATTTGTTGTGTTGTTAATTTGTGTAACATACATGATTGTAAGCTGTTATTTAAAAAAAAAAGTCCCGCTGGGTTTCTTGCTGGTTCTTCCCAGGACAGAGGTTTTTTTCGAACCAGTGGTAATTATACAAAAGAGTGACTTTCAATAAGTATGATTTATAATCTATATTGAATAAAAAAGTTTCTGTTTCTGTTTCTGTTTCTGATGATGATTCGCGCGGTTATTGAAAGTAAAAAACATCCTGATTTTAATAGGGAAGATGGCTGAGTGCTACCATCTGCTAAGGCCATGATAAAGTCCCATAAATAATTTAATTAAACTCAAACCCAAGCATACTTCTGCAGTTATTCTATTCTATTCTATTCTTATTCTATTCTATTATATTCTATTCTATTCTATTCTATCCTATTCTATTCTATTCTATTCTTATTCTATTCTATTCTGTTCTATTCTATTCTATTCTATTCTGTTTTATTCTATTCTATTATATTATATTCTATTCTGTTCTATACTATTCTATTCTATTCTTATTCTATTCTAATCTAACTATGACATCAGTCTGTCAAACACCTCAGTGCTTCCGTGACCATGGGTTCCCTAAAGTGCTCAAAACATCGGGAATTAAAAGAGTTAAACGCGATAAAATCCTTAAAAACAGTTTTATTCCTTATAAACTTTATTCACAGTGAACGTGGGAAGCACTACTCTCATGAACGGTAGTAGAAAAATGTTTACCTTGTTGTAGCGGTGAAAGAGAATCCGCCACCTCATATCGTCCCCTCGTAAGAGGCCACATAGGAAAACAAACAGGAGGTGGGCAGCATCATCTTTCTGACAACAGATCAAAATAATAATAGCTGCGGTTGCCAACCCGCCTGCCAAGCGTGGCAACTATAGCAAACATCCGGCTACTTGACAGTTTATGGGGGAGGCCTGTGTTCATTTCAGTGGACATTAAGATAACGATAATGAGTTCTACTTATCTTTGCAACCATTATTTACAGTAGAGTGAAAACAAAAAGTAACATACCCGAAAGTTTGAATGAAATAAATATTGAAAAAAAAAGCCGTGGGCACGGGCCTCAGAGAGTTTTTGGCCAAAAAGTGTTCACTGCGCTGGTTCTAACACGGGATGACTTCAACTGCTATACTTCTCAGACATGCAGGTTTTCCTTCACTACCGAGAACATCGTAAATCGACACTTCAAATTGAAATTAAAATATATGCTGAAATATATAATAATGCTTACGTACCATGAAATTTAAGGTTTAATCATTCCTTTGACAAGTAAATTAACATGAACCTTTATTTAAGTAAACTCTGCATTATTTAATTTAAGTATTTTTCCGCAAGAGCCTGTTTACTTCCATATACTCATATGCTCAATGAATCCAGGACTGTCACAAATATCTTATGCCTGAAAATATGAAAGCTATCTTAAATTATTAAGTGATCTTATTATAGGTAAAAAAGTAGAGTAGGCTGCAATGCTTTAATGCATATTAACGGTTTTTACATCTCCACGACTATTTTAATTACTCAGACATCTAGGTTTCCTCACGAAGCTTTTCTTCACTACTTAATGGGCACGTGTTTAGTCACGTTTTGCTCCCGTGCCATGATGAAATCTCACAGCGAGCTACACGGCCCTCGTATTTGTTTAAATACAATTCATAAAAACTGAAACTAAGCTTTTGCCTTATTGATGACCACATCTACCAAGTAATTATTCCAATGATGCCACGAACGAATTTTCAATTATTTACAACATATATTCAGTAGCAATCTATTATTTAATTTTATCAGTGACTTCCCATCTTAGTTTATTTAGGAGTAAGTAGATGGCGCTATAATTAGATGAAATAATAAAAGCCAAAACTATACTATCTAACAATGTCAGCGATAGAAGTGAACATTTATTTATTATTTTAATATCAATAAGGCATAAAGTGATGTCAATCCTATTAAAAGTTCTGATTCTATTAAAAATATGCTATCAGCGCCGCTAGCCTTGAAAAACGATTTAATGATATCGTCATATGACCATATCTTGAAATAGCAACGTATTTTATTTTATTTTTAGTTATTAATATCTTCAAACGATTTATATTAATTGATTTGGTCAAGTTATATCATGACATGTTCAACAAACAGTGTCAAATATCATTAAATGACTACACCATTTCACGAAAAGATGGACGACTTTATTATATAATTATGATCAATTCTCCGATCTGGTCACGACTTAATATACAAAATTCTTTAATAAAACTATAATGCTAATGAAAATTATGCAATAATTGCAGACAGACCAGTTTTAATTAGTTTGTGTATAGATTAGTAATTGAAATAAAAAAAATCGTATTTTCTGCCAACTTCCAAAAAGGAGACGGTACTCAATTCGACTGTATGTTTTTATGTGTGTTACCTTATAACTTTTTACTGGGTGAACCGATTTCGATGATTTTTTTTATTTGAAAGCTGGTACTTCTCATGTGGTCCCATGTGAATTGATCAAGGTCAGACCAATAGTTTTTGAGTTATTCTTAATAAATTATATTGAAGTCGGCAGTACAAAAGTTTTAATTTTTAAATTATTGATAGACTGTTTACATATTTAAATTAAAATAACAAAAAATACTAAAAACTAAACGTTAGTATTTTCGAATAATTTTAAAAATCTAATTATTTACACATATAAATGTAAGTTTACTATATTATTTAATTCATTAGCAACTGAAGGCAAAATATACTACGTTTACCATTTGATGATAGATGGCGGTGTTTTGATAACTAAATCGGTGGAGTTTCAAATTATTTTACCAAGGTTATAACTTTATTTTTAACTTTATTTATAAATATGGTATTTATTTCAAAAACACACGCCATTCCGCCTATAACTAAGATATAATAGAAAGTCAACATCAAAAGGAAGTAAAATACTTAACCTCCTTTTTTGTCGTCCTATAATCGGATAAAAAGTAGCCTATAAGTTGCCCCGGGTTACAAACTTACTAACTACCTTTAAACAAAATTTCATGTAAATCGGTCCAGTAGATTTTGCGTGAATCCGGAATACACAGAAAGACAAAAATTCTAAAAACCACTAATTTGGCCTCAGAACCTTTTATTTAATCCCCTGGACTTGTTTTTCAAGAACATATTAGAATAACAGATACGACTTTTCTACAGATTTATCAAATGTATAGATTAATAAACAAAACTTTGGATACTTCTAAAAGTAGAGAATATAGCTAAGGCATTGTTTTATTTATTTATGCATACACTAGACACCGATAAACATTTATTTAAAACGCAACTTTTCTACTGCGATATCACTGTGCGACCATCAAAAGAGCATACCTCAGTCTCTTGTTAGCGACGTCTGGTGAGCGTATTGTATAGTATTAGGGTAGGTTCGTCTTTATATCCAGCTGTTCCAAGCCCTGAACGGCCACATTACTACACAATTACGCGACCGTGAGGTATCGATTTATGACCTGTGTAAGAAGTAGGAACTAGGCTTGCCAACTGTTCAGGACGTCCCGGGTTTAGATATAATTTTAGCGATCCCGAGAAGTGACCTTGCGGGCCAAACTAAAATCTCGGAAATCATTGAAAAATAATTCATCTCATTAATATAATTATTTTTTTATATTTTAGTTTTTAATTTTTAATTTTTTTCCTACCTTTCTCAAATATTTTTATTGTAACAGCTCATCAATAGTCCTAGAACATAGCTTCCTTCGAAGTTTGCCTCATTGCCCTCATGTTATTTGCCGTAGGCAGGCGGGTTGGCAATCGTTTTTATTTTTATTTTGAGTTGTTATTATTAAGTCGCTGCTGCCCAACTCTTGGTATGGTCTGGTCCATCGAGGAAGGCCAACGCATTCACAGAATACCAGCGTGAAATAGCATATTAATGCTGGTGTGTTTCGTATGGTGAGTGTTAAAAACCGGAGAACCTTTTTACTGGAAACGAGGCATTCCATCTTAATCCTCAGGAGTGATATCTCATCTGAATTTTGTTCTTATTCAAGAATAGATCTAGATGTCCATGGGCCACATTGCTTTCTTAACATTAGGTGGACTGAGCGTCGTTCGTCACCATTATTTTATAGAAAAGGGCAGGAAAAACGAAAAAAAGGAAGATTAATTTGAGAGATATGTAACGTCCCTTAACTTTTTTTAAAGAAACCCTAGCCGTAAGGATTTTCAAAGTTTGACTCCAGCAACTAAGATTTTTTTTGTAAATAGTGTAGAAGTAACCGACATTGCCCAACGCATAAGTAAGTCAAAGCGGCAATGGGCCATATAGCTCAAAGAACCAACAATCGATGGGAAATTAATGTTCTCGGGTGACAACCTTGTACAGGTAGGCGAAGTGTATGACGGCCCAGATGGAGCGATGGAGGAAGACGGACTAGATGGAGTGACAACCTGGTAATACATGCAGAAAGTAGATAGATGCAGGTGGCTTTGGATCGTTCTTCGTGGCATACCTTGGGGAGGTATATGGTCAGCAGTGTACTTGTAAAGGGCTATAATAATGATAATGATGAGAGGAGTGCAAAGGGCATATAAGGTAAAGGTTTTGTCTAGACCGAAGGGAAATATTATGAAGGAGCTGAAAACTTGGAAACGTTCTTTAAATAAATTTTGTAACTCAGTTTATCTAAAACATACGTACCTTTTAAAATCAGATATTTTAGACAGAAAACACCGTACGCTGATAGCTTAGGAGAGTGTTAATTTTCACAAAAATTTATTTATGATGCATTCAGATAAAAATCTAAGCTGAACACCGGACTGAATAAACAAGGAGATCTCGCGTCCCACTGTCCCGGGCAGCGGCTAGGACAACGGTGCAGTGCGAGAGCCCCGGGAGAGGCGGCCGCCTGCACATTTCAATATTGATTGCCGCCTGGGCGGGTCCAATGCGCAGTATCTATTTTAATCTCTTTTTTATAGATTAAGGGTGACAAACCGGCTCAAATCGTTGACGACTTAATCCTTTCCGATTGGCTCGATTCACTGGTGCTGCGAAAACATGTTGCATTCCTATGGATTTTCTTTTGCATTTACCACGGGGAGTGTTCTGAGGAATTGTTCGGATTAATCCCAGCCGCCAAATTTCACGAACACATATCGCGGCAGAACTCCCGATATCATCCACACCATCCCCTTGGATGCTTGACGGTCCACAACTGCACGTTTCACTAGGAGTTTTCTTCCGCGTATCTACTACCTTTCTGTGGAATAGCTTACCACCGGCGATTTTTCCGGACCGATACGACTTAGGGACCTTCAAAAAAAACCGCCTGCAATTCCCCTGGTGTTGCAGTTGTTCATGGGCGATGGTAGTCACTTACCATCAGGTGAGCCGCATGCTCGTTTACCCCCTCTCTTATAAAAAGAACCATAGTCCACCTAATGGTAGGTATGTGATTGCTGTGGCGCATAGATATCTACATTTATCTTCGATTAAAAATCAAAATATAGATACGTTTCCACCCCTGAGAACTACGATAGAATGCCTGGTTTCCAATAATTAGTATATCCTCCCGTGGTCGTCGTAAGAGGTGACAGAGGGAGACTGACAGCAGCATCTTTCTGATAACAACTCAATAATAATGACAAACTGCGGCGGCTACATTTTCAAGTTATGCCACTTATCTAAAACTTATCATTGACTAGTGCGCATCGCACCTAGGCAGACGAAGAGCGTGACAATGGGGTATCGATTTGCAGACTGTCTGTGTGCATCTAGTGTCAATTGCGTCGTTGTGCATTTTCACGGAAAGTTCTACAATTGATTTTGTGCATTATAAATAATGGGAGAACCGTATTTTGAACGATTTCATCGGAACTCTCAATATTCAAATATAAGTTCTTTATGTAATAAATGTTTGCATTTTAGGAGGCAAATTAAACATTTTGTTTTTTGCTTTTAATTCTGCGACTATTTATTTTAACTTAAAGCAAATTTTCAGACACGTTTATGCTAATTAAGAATATTAAATATTACGAAGGTACTGTAGAATATTTTTGCATAATTAATAATAATTACATTCTATATCGGAGTGGTATTAAATGAATCCACAGATCTCCAAGTACAATAAACCATTGGGTCAATAACTTAATCTTAAAAGTTAATCCCAGAAAGTTAGGATTTTGTACATGTTCGGTTTTGTTAAGTTTATTATTGAGAGAGAATGTTTAAATTTTAAGGCATATCATATTATATATTGGTTAGTTACTGCGAGCTGGACCTGAACCGATGTTATTAATTACACGAATTCTTGAGTTCTGGCATTATAATTACTGCAGAGATATTATGTTAACACTGGACTCTAAGCACACCGCTACTACACGGTTCACAAAGGGAAAATTCTTAAAGAAATAAGTCTACTGTTTTATCTTATTAAAAACTTTTTATTATTAAACTAAAAAAAACAATATAAACATTATATATCTAAATGAGATTTTTATATAATAAAGTGACGAACAAGCACAAATTCCACCTGATGGTGATTGGTTACAGTGGCCCATAGACATATACACAGATATGTGTAAAACATATCTTCGATAAATAATCGAAATGCAGATGCGGTGGACTACTGTGGGGGCTCTGGTTCTCAATACTCATCATACTAAAACAAAGCAACCTGGTAATCTGTGAGGGCGTGTATGAAATACCGTATTGCAAGAATATAATAAAATAGAATAGAGATTGGATCAAGGAGCGATCGATTGAAAATGTATTTATTTATTTAAACTTTATTGAGGCGTACATATTAAGTACAGGAACGAAACGCGGACTTGATGCTAAATGTATTATCTGCCAGTCAACCTTAGGGCAGGGATAGAACTAGGAAGGCGGTTACAAAAATATATACATACACACATACATATACATACATATACATATCAATATACACAAATATATAAATTTATAAAATATAAGAAAATATAATATAATACAAGATACATAAGGATATGTAATATACTGATGAAACTAATATACAGAGATTACAACACTATAATAATGACGGAACTTGCAGTTGTAAAGCAATTTTAGAAATTGATCTGGAACATTCTTCTTAAATGTTTATTTGCAGGTAGGTTTTTGAAGAGTGGTAGAGCCACGCGGCAGCTTTTGCTGTCGCACGGATGGGCCGGCTCGAACCGGGGTGGTACCACGACCTTACAAAATACTAGCGTGAAGTAGAGGTTTACCTCTGCGTTTCGCTTGGTGAGTGCAGGTGGCCGGTGGCCCTTTTTATTGGAAATTAGACATTCCATCTTAGTCCTCCCGGGTGACAAAGCATCTACATTTTGATTTGTAATAGAGGATAGATGTAGATGTCTATGGGCCTCAGCAACCACTTACCATCAGGTGGACTGTGTGCTCGTTTGTCAGCCTTATCCTATAAAAAAAGGTTGTTTTAATTTTTCAAGCAGGTCATTCCATAGGCGCGCGGCTTTGACAGTAAACGTTAAATATATTATGAATCTCGAACGGTGACGGGGTATAAAGAGAGCAAGAGTGTCCGATGAACGTAGCTGTCTGTCATTAGTGTCCCGCAGAAACTGAAACTTATGTTTCAGATAATTTGGATAGTAGATAATCAATTAAATAGAAAAAACTATGTTAAGTATCCTGAGTTGAGTGCGGAATCAGGATACATGGTTAAACTTGCGAAAACGAAAAATAAAACGGATACAGTTACTGACAACATGATTCAGCATATCAAGGAAACTTCGTTGAGATCAGGAAAATATATGAATATACAATCATATATCATACGAAACAAACAAATTGAATGAAATAGATGGCACTATTACAAAGCAATCTTACTCGAAAGAAAATATTCTTTTAATTCATTATACTAAAATTTAGGCACTTACACCTCTAAAAATTAGTATTGTAACATTGAGTATAAATATGCCTAGCTTGCTTATAAATACTCTAAGAATTTTAACATTAAATGGCTATAAAATTAAACTGTTATGTTATTTTTTGTGCTGCAATTGTGATTGAAACTTATCGTTATCATAATTAATAAATCAATTGCCGTGAAATATTTTCATTCTATATTTCATTTAATTTGAGGGTTTCACATCTATCGCGTGGGAACTGCCCACATGTTTTTTTTATAAAGAATACTAGAACCGCTTTTAACATTGCTAATCATCTCAACCACTCCAAGTAAGCTTAACATGCAAATGTGGTTCAAGACAATTAGCCAGATGATACATATGTACAACGTTTTACCGGCTTTTCAGTCCCTTGACCATTGGTCTATCCTCGCTACATATTGTTGCGCGTCACTATTAATGTTTTGTACATGGCAACACTAGTTACCACTAGCGCACTCTAGTATCTAGTAGCAGAACTAGGAGAGTCAAGATCCTTCTAGAAATATCGGGACTGATATGTACTCGAAAATTCTAGATGTTTCTATAGTAGAAGCTTCTGGAAACTACCTGAGGCTCTATTAAGGCCGGTATAGACCGCGACCCAGAAACCAGTCATGTCCTACGCGGGCCCCATTTTCGCCCACGCTAACCCTAAAATTATTAATGAACTCCAAGTAGTTCAAAACCTTTTCTGTCGTCGAGCTGCGAACGCACCTTGGTACGTCCGTAATGCCGACCTTCATCGGGACCTAGAGCTCCCTACAATTCGACAATTCTTTAAAAAACTCTCTGAGAACTTCTTCAAAGCCTCAGAGTCTCACTCCAATCATCTTATTCGTGAGGCAGCTACTTATGCAGCCCCACTCCCCTCTCGCTATCGAATCCGCAGGTCGAGAAACTCTCTCTCGGACCCGCCTAATAAACTGTCAAACGACCTGAACTGCCTCATGGCAGCTCAGGCTAACTCTAATTAAATTATTCATAATTAATTTGCATTCGTAGGCACTCCTTCAGCGGCTCGTAGCCGCCTGCGCCCTCTTTTCCCAAAAGAGGGTCGCATTCGATACGGCATATGAAGCTTTAAACAGCTAGTTGCCAGTCCCTAAAGACGGTTTTTAGCGGGTATCACTTAGGTCCCCCGGTAGGCAGTGAGTCCCGCATTACCAGGACAGACCGGCTGTCGTGGTATGCATAATGCATTTTCCGCCTCCCTCTGTGGTAGCCCTTTTCCAATAGCTTCGGGCGCAAAAAAAAAGCGACCCAGACAGTATTGAATTGGCGATATAAGCGAGTACTTCGAAGCGATACAACTGCGAACTAAAGTGATCAGTAGTACAATTAGATTTTGTTATTAGTGTGTTTCTAAGTTGTAATTAGTGTTCTGTAATTAAAGTGTCAATTTTGGTAATTGAATCAGCAGTTTTTAATTGTCTCGAACCCCAAGCTGGTAACAATATTACTAATTTCAACACAAATAGAAAATGTCCTAAATTAACAAAAATGGGAAACATTTTATATGAGTAAAATAAAAAGATGCAACGCTAAAGTAAACAAAATTACGTTTGTCTTTCAGTATATAGTTAATAAAATATGAAATAAATTCTAATATAAGTTAAAAAAACGCGTAAGTAATAATCAAAGTAGTTTAAACAGATCAGTTAAGTTGGTAAAATTTCAACGCTAAGCTTCGTTATTAGATTTTGGGGCAATTCGCAATGCAATTAACAGTAATCACAATGTGAAATTGCATTAATTGTCCTAAACTTATTAGTTACAATCGCAGCTAGCGAAAAGTTTTGAATAAATTGTAGCAATTTACCTGGTGCTACAACAACAGTTCTGGTTCTTCCTTTACCACCAATGATTGGTTATTGTTTGTCCTTTACCATCAGTGGTTAGCATCATTGGAAAAATGGAACGGTTAGTATTTTGAATGATTACAGTTTTGAATTAACTAATGGTTTATCTTCATCTTTTTCTTACGCCCGTAAAAATTAAACCTTCAGAAAGGAGACCGAAATATTAGGAAACTGTATTGTGCACAGTATTCTATCTCACTCTCTCGCAGGCTATACCCTATAGATGTATGGTATGCGGTTGTCGCTTTTTAGTGTCACTTTATCGTTTCATCGAGTTTCAAATCACAACGATTCTAAAGAAGTTTTCACTTTACTAACGAGTGCCATAACAACACATAACAAATTACCTACAAACAACATGGTAATTAACAAACACAACCAATTTGTTTATTGTTTGTTAATTACCTACATAATTAACAAACAATAAACAAATTTTCCTCTCTTCAGCATTGACTAGTCTGCAGTACCAGCCCGTAAATTGATTTGATGACTTTTAATAAATTTGATTTTTAATAAATAAATATATCAATGAGGGCTAATAATTTTACGCTCACCAGATGTCACTAGTTGGGACTAAGGTGAATTTATTTGTTACGTTAGATGGTCGGTCACACTGTCATCGCCATTGAAACGTTACAATTTAATTATAAAAATTTCACATTTGTATTTGTATATGTTACGGCTAAAAGCCGAAATGCGGATACGCCTAGGTTTAGCCGGCTAAGTAAAATGTCTACATATTGTAACTATTTTCAAATCTTCAACTCTTAGGAATTTCCGTAGTTTGATTCGTACATTTCTAATTTAAGCCATATTACATAATATATAACTAATATTTTAGAAAGAAACATTAATCCTTGTTAGATTAACTTTCCCCGGACCAAAATCCGTCAAATATTTCACATCAATCCTAAGTGGCGCCACTCTGGTGACAGAACAAGTCCAGGATGCCGTCATGCATGACTAATATAAATTTAGTAATAAAATCAAACACATAAGCATACGCAACCGAACTTGACGTTTTGGAACAACTATTTGATCACAATGGTAATAGATTACCTACTAGTAATTTCAGCGCGCACTTTTCACAACTAATGCGATGGCTCGGAGTAAACTGAGTGGAGACAGCCAACTCGGGTATTCGGGTGCGACCGGTGCATTATGGATTAATATGTGGGCGGGACCGGGTGAAAATATTAGCTATACTACTGTATAAGTGCTAGAGCCATGCAGCTGAACGCGTCTGTGCAGTATTGATTATTGTCAGAGCAGGACAGAACATAGCTGATGATTTATTGTACTTATTTGATTTACTGTATTCGTAATATTTTACTGACTCGTTAGGCTATGTCGGTATGTAGTACACATCTATATGTCATTGGTTATCACTCTAGTTTTCAAGTATTAAACTATAAGTCTTATAACTTCAACAACACAACAAAATTCAAGCATATGCCACTTTACATGTTAAATTAATTATGTTTTTTTTTTATAGAATAAAGGCACAGCACGAGCACACAGTCCATCTGATGGTAAGTGGATGCTGTGGCCCATAGAACTTCTAAATATATCCTCGATTAAAAATCAAAATGTAGATGCATTGTAATCGCTGATGACTTAGATAGAATGGCTCGTTTCCAGTAACAAGGGTCTCCGGTTCTCTACACTTAACATCCGAAACACAGCAGCATTAAGCTGCTACTCGTATTTTACGCTGGTATTCTGTGAGAGCGTGGTCCTACCCTGGTCTAGCTAACCGCCTCGTGCTTTTTTCTTAGGTTTTCGGTTACTCGGTTTCCACTGGGAATATCATCACATCATATCGTTTATTTGTCTCTAGTTGTCCACTGTAGTTTTCAAATTTTAAGTTATACTTGATGAAAACTTAATGTACATTTTTTGTAAGATCTCAAGCATATGTCTCATTACATGTAAAACTAATTAAGTTAGGAATTTAAAATAGTGCAGTTAGCCATAATAAAAAACTTGAAATTTAATGCATCAGTATTTATTTCTTAGATATCACAAAATCACAAGCAATATACTGTTTCTAACTAGATATAATAATTATTATAACAATTTATAATATATATAGTGCTCATGGCACTGAAATTCCCTAATAGAATAGAATAGAATAATAGAAAAGAATAAGTTATCATTCAATATGGATTACAAGTAGTTCTTATTGGTATTTTTTTTTTAATTTTACCACAAGAAACACAGCGACACGTTTTTGAAGTAATGTTTAGCAATAAAATACAGGTTGTACAAACTATTTACAAAATTTATTTGAGAGACAGCTCCGATAGATAGAGTAGTCGGAAGCGACTACCTCATTCCCAGCGGTCATATCAGCCATGTTGTAAATAGTTTTTGTTTAGTAAAATATATAAACTAGGTAATAATAGTCTGCCATTAATGCTGGTATTCCGTAAGGTTCAACCAAACTCACCCATTCGTTCTACAACCATAACGTAGATGCAGCGTGTAGAGCCACGGATGCTCGCATGAAATATAATTTTTTTGGAGTTGTCTTCTTCGCACGACTTTTTTGTTGAATATTTTACCACTGGCGATTTTTTCGGATGCATATGAATTCAAGAATTGAGGCGCTGCAGTTGTTCATTGGCAGCGGTCAACACCTACCATCAGGTGAGCTGCATGCTCGTTTGACGTTTGCCTCCTCTTCTATAAAAAATTATCTCTAACAATGGCTGCAACAACTGCGCAGTGCAGTATTGATTAATTGTCTGATTGGAAACTGCGCACATAAATATAGTCATAACATCGTTATACAGTTTAGACATTGTCATAAGCAAGCATAATTGGTTATCGTCAAGGCGAGACCCATACTGTTATTGGTATTGGTTTGAAACAAACTACGAATATTTTTATTATTAAAAATTATATTGTAAATTAATGCTTAATAAATTCCCGCTGGGTTTCTTGCTGGTTGTTCCCAGGACAGTGGTTTTTTTCCGAACCACTGCAGTAATAAAACTAAACTGCAGTAGTAAAACATTGGTACACAGGACGCAATAGACGCACTACTTAATAATGTCATTGACAAATTAAATAGTAAATTGAAGTTAGCCGCACTCTTTCTGGATTTGAGCTCTGCGTTCGATATCATCAATCATGATCTTCTTTTGGAAAAATTGCAATATTATGGGGTTCGAGGACAGGCTCTGAAACTTTTTCAATCTTACTTGCAAAACAGAAAAATGTTTGTAGAAATAAAAACAGAATGATTAACGTAAAAGTGGGTGTACCACAAGGCTCCATTTTAGGCCCCGTATTATTTATTACTTTTATTAATTATTTTAACCATTGTGTACGTATAATGACAGACTTAACAAAGCTAGTCCTCTTTGCAGATGACACTAATGCTGTTATCTCAACTTCTGAAATAGAGACTCTAGAAATTAAAATAAACCAAATATTGGAAATCATTATAATATGGTTTACTGTCCACGGCCTGTCGATCAACACTAACAAAACAAATGTTATGTTATTCCGCAATAACGTCAGAAAAACATAAGCCTGCATGTTACACTAGGTGATAAAACAGTATAGTCTGTAGAAGTGGCCAAATTCTTAGAAGTGAGGATAGACAGTAATTTAAAGTTGAAAGATGAATTATATGAGAATGAGAGTAAAATAAGCTCCTCTTGTTACGTACTAAGAAGCTTACGGGATGAAGCTGTTCACATTAACATTTAAAATTGGTTTATTACGCATTGGTGGAGAGTGGACTTCAACACTACGGTGTAAGAAGTGATGCTCTAAAATTAATTATTTCATATTTAAGTAAGAGAACGCAAAAAGTTGTCATCAACAGTATGAGTTCTTCCGGGTCGATGGTACAGATGGGCGTGCCTCAAGGCTCAATTCTCGGCCCCTTTCTGTTTCTTGTATATATTAATGACTTACCTTACATAGTAGGAGATAACCATGATATAGTATTATTTGCAGATGACACTTCTTTAATTTTCAAATTAAGTCGACATTTGCTAAAATATCACGAAGTAAATAATGCTATATCTAAATTAGTAAATTGGTTCAATGTCAATAATTTGCATTTAAATGGCACTAAAACGAAATGTATGAAATTTATGACTCCAAATGTCAAAAAATTAAATACTTATGTAATTTTAAATGGGGAGAAACTGAGTCTTGTAGATACCACCATTTTTCTTGGAATCACACTAGACGCGAAGCTTCAATGGAGCCCCCATATATCAAAGCTAGCAAGCAGAATTAGTTCTGCAGCATATGCTGTAAAAAAGATTAGAAGTCTAACTAGTGTTGAAACAGCTAGACTAGTTTACTTTAGCTATTTCCATAGCATAATGTCGTATGGTATTTTGCTATGGGGACACGCAGCTGACACTGAAATTATATTTGTTTTGCAGAAGAGGGCCATAAGAGCAATTTATGATTTAAAGCCTAAAGAGTCGCTGCGACAAAAATTTAAGGAAATTGATATATTAACTTTGGCCTCTCAATACATTTATGAAAATGTAATGTAATGAAAACACAAAAATAAAAGTAGTTTTACAAAAATAAGTGATATTCATTCTGTAAATACTAGGAACAGACACAAGCTAGTAGTACCAGTTACTCGACTCCATCGAGTCAGTAATTTATTCTTGGGGCAATGTATACGCTTTTACAACAAAATTCCAGAAAATATACAAAATTTTACCTGCTCAAAGTTCAAAAACTTTATTAAACTAAGTTTGTATAAAAAGGGTTATTATAATATTAAAGAATTTATAGATGATAATAACCCCTGGAAGTGAGGTGATCGCTTCCAAGCTATTTCTAATTTGTTGTGTTGTTAATTTGTGTAACATACATGATTGTAAGCTGTTATTTAAAAAAAAAGTCCCGCTGGGTTTCTTGCTGGTTCTTCCCTGGACAGAGGTTTTTTTCGAACCAGTGGTAATTATACAAAAGAGTGACTTTCAATAAGTATGATTTATAATCTATATTGAATAAAAAAGTTTCTGTTTCTGTTTCTGTTTCTGATGATGATTCGGGCGGTTATTGAAAGTAAAAAACATCCTGATTTTAATAGGGAAGATGGCTGAGTGCTACCATCTGCTAAGGCCATGATAAAGTCCCATAATTAATTTAATTAAACTCAAACCCAAGCATACTTCTGCAGTTATTCTATTCTATCCTATTCTTATTCTTATTCTATTCTATTCTATTCTTATTCTATTCTATTCTGTTCTATTCTATTCTATTCTATTCTATTCTATTCTATTCTGTTCTATTCTATTCTATTCTATTATATTCTGTTCTTATTCTATTCTATTCTATTCTGTTCTATACTATTCTATTCTATTCTATTCTTAATCTATTCTAATCTAACTATGACATCAGTCTGTCAAACACCTCAGTGCTTCCGTGACCATGGGTTCCCTAAAGTGCCCAAAACATCGGGAATTAAAAGAGTTAAACGCGATAAAATCCTTAAAAACAGTTTTATTCCTTATAAACTTTATTCACAGTGAACGTGGGAAGCACTACTCTCATGAACGGTAGTAGAAAAATGTTTACCTTGTTGTAGCGGTGAAAGAGAATCCGCCACCTCATATCGTCCCCTCGTAAGAGGCCACATAGGAAAACAAACAGGAGGTGGGCAGCATCATCTTTCTGACAACAGATCAAAATAATAATAGCTGCGGTTGCCAACCCGCCTGCCAAGCGTGGCAACTATAGCAAACATCCGGCTACTTGACAGTTTATGGGGGAGGCCTGTGTTCATTTCAGTGGACATTAAGATAACGATAATGAGTTCTACTTATCTTTGCAACCATTATTTACAGTAGAGTGAAAACAAAAAGTAACATACCCGAAAGTTTGAATGAAATAAAAATTAAAAAAAAGCCGTGGGTTTGGGCCTCAGAGAGTTTTTGGCCAAAAAGTGTTCACTGCGCTGGTTCTAACACGGGATGACTTCAACTGCGATACTTCTCAGACATGCAGGTTTTCCTTCACTACCGAGAACATCGTAAATCGACACTTCAAATTGAAATTAAAATATATGCTGAAATATATAATAATGCTTACGTACCATGAAATTTAAGGTTTAATCAGTTGGATTAAATGCCTTTGACAAGTAAATTAACATGAACCTTTATTTAAGTAAACTCTGCATTATTTAATTTAAGTATTTTTCCGCAAGAGCCTGTTTACTTCCATATACTCATATGCTCAATGAATCCAGGACTGTCAAAAATATCTTATGCCTGAAAATATGAAAGCTATCTTAAATTATTAAGTGATCTCATTAAAGGTAAAAAAGTAGAGTAGGCTGCAATGCTTTAATGCATATTAACGGTTTTTACATCTCCACGACTATTTTAATTACTCAGACATCTAGGTTTCCTCACGAAGCTTTTCTTCACTACTTAATGGGCACGTGTTTAGTCACGTTTTGCTCCCGTGCCATGATGAAATCTCACGGCGAGCTACACGGCCCTCGTATTTGTTTAAATACAATTCATAAAAACTGAAACTAAGCTTTTGCCTTATTGATGACCACATCTACCAAGTAATTATTCCAATGATGCCACGAACGAATTTTCAATTATTTACATCATATATTCAGTAGCAATCTATTATTTAATTTTATCAGTGACTTCCCATCTTAGTTTATTTAGGAGTAAGTAGATGGCACTATAATTAGATGAAATAATGAAAGCCAAAACTATACTATCTAACAATGTCAGCGATAGAAGTGAACATTTATTTATTATATCAATATCAATAAGGCATAAAGTGATGTCAATCCTATTAAAAGTTCTGATTCTATTAAAAATATGCTATCAGCGCCGCTAGCCTTGAAAAACGATTTAATGATATCGTCATATGACCATATCATGAAATAGCAACGTATTTTATTTTATTTTTAGTTATTAATATCTTCAAACGATTTATATTCATTGATTTGGTCAAGTTATATCATGACATGTCCAACAAACAGTGTCAAATATCATTAAATGACTACACCATTTCACGAAAATATGGACGACTTTATTATATAATTATGATCAATTCTCCGATCTGGTCACGACTTAATATACAAAATTCTTTAATAAAACTATAATGGTAATGAAAATTATGCAATAATTGCAGACAGACCAGTTTTAATTAGTTTGTGTATAGATTAGTAATTGAAATAAAAAAAAATCATATTTTCTGCCAACTTCCAAAAAGGAGACGGTACTCAATTCGACTGTATGTTTTTTTAAGTGTGTTACCTTATAACTTTTTACTGGGTGAACCGATTTCGATGATTTTTTTTATTTGAAAGCTGGTACTTCTCATGTGGTCCCATGTGAATTGATCAAGGTCAGACCAATAGTTTTTGAGTTATTCTTAATAAATTATATTGAAGTCGGCAGTACAAAAGTTTTAATTTTTAAATTATTGATAGACTGTTTACATATTTAAATTAAAATAACAAAAAATACTAAAAACTAAACGTTAGTATTTTCGAATAATTTTAAAAATCTAATTATTTACACATATAAATGTAAGTTACCTATATTATTTAATTCATTAGCAACTGAAGGCAAAATATACTACTTTTACCATTTGATGATAGATGGCGGTGTTTTGATAACTAAATCGGTGGAGTTTCAAATTATTTTACCAAGGTTATAACTTTATTTTAAACTTTATTTATAAATATGGTATTTATTTCAAAAACACACGCCATTCCGCCTATAACTAAGATATAATAGAAAGTCAACATCAAAAGGAAGGAAAATACTTAACCTCCTTTTTTGTCGTCCTATAATCGGATAAAAAGTAGCCTATAAGTTGCCCCGGGTTACTAACTTACTAACTACCTTCAAACAAAATTTCATGTAAATCGGTCCAGTAGATTTTGCGTGAATCCAGAATACACAGAAAGACAAAAATTCTAAAAACCACTAATTTGGCCTCAGAACCTTTTATTTAATCCCCTGGACTTGTTTTTCAAGAACATATTAGAATAACAGATACGACTTTTCTACAGATTTGTCAAATGTATAGATTAATAAACAAAACTTTGGATACTTCTAAAAGTAGAGAATATAGCTAAGGAATTGTTTTATTTATTTATGCATACACTAGACACCGATAAACATTTATTTAAAACGCAACTTTTCTACTGCGATATCACTGTGCGACCATCAAAAGAGCATACCTCAGTCTCTTGTTAGCGACGTCTGGTGAGCGTATTGTATAGTATTAGGGTAGGTCCGTCTTTATATCCAGCTGTTCCAAGCCCTGAACGGCCACATTACTACACAATTACGCGACCGTGAGGTATCGATTTATGACCTGTGTAAGAAGTAGGAACTAGGCTTGCCAACTGTTCAGGACGTCCCGGGTTTAGATATAATTTTAGCGATCCCGAGAAGTGACCTTGCGGGCCAAACTAAAATCTCGGAAATCATTGAAAAATAATTCATCTCATTAATATAATTATTTTTTTTATTTTAGTTTTTAATTTTTAATTTTTTTCCTACCTTTCTCAAATATTTTTATTGTAACAGCTCATCAATAGTCCTAGAACATAGCTTCCTTCGAAGTTTGCCTCATTGCCCTCATGTTATTTGCCGTAGGCAGGCGGGTTGGCAATCGTTTTTCTTTTTATTTTGAGTTATTATTATAAAGTCGCTGCTGCCCAACTCTTGGTATGGTCTGGTCCACCGAGGAAGGCCAACGCATTCACAGAATACCAGCGTGAAATAGCATATTAATGCTGGCGTGTTTCGTATGGTGAGTGTTAAAAACCGGAGAACCTTTTTACTGGAAACGAGGCATTCCATCTTAATCCTCAGGAGTGATATCTCATCTGAATTTTGTTTTTATTCAAGAATAGATCTAGATGTCCATGGGCCACATTGCTTTCTTAAGATTAGGTGGACTGAGCGTCGTTCGTCACCATTATTTTATAGGAAAGGGCAGGAAAAACGAAAAAAGGAAGATTAATTTCAGAGATATGTAACGTCCCTTAACTTTTTTTAAAGAAACCCTAGCCGTAAGGATTTTCAAAGTTTGACTCCAGCAACTAAGATTTTTTTTGTAAATAGTGTAGAAGTAACCGACATTGCCCAACGTATAAGTAAGTCAAAGCGGCAATGGGCCATATAGCTCAAAGAACCAACAATCGATGGGAAATTAATGTTCTCGGGTGACAACCTTGTACAGGTAGGCGAAGTGTATGACGGCCCAGATGGAGCGATGGAGGACGACGGACTAGATGGAGTGACAACCTGGTAATACATGCAGAAAGTAGATAGATGCAGGTGGCTTTGGATCGTTCTTCGTGGCATACCTTGGGGAGGTATATGGTCAGCAGTGTACTTGTAAAGGGCTATAATAATGATAATGATGAGAGGAGTGCAAAGGGCATATAAGGTAAAGGTTTTGTCTAGACCGAAGGGAAATATTATGAAGGAGCTGAAAACTTGGAAACGTTCTTTAAATAAATTTTGTAACTCAGTTTATCTAAAACATACGTACCTTTTAAAATCAGATATTTTAGACAGAAAACACCGTACGCTGATAGCTTAGGAGAGTGTTAATGTTCACAAAAATTTATTTATGATGCATTCAGATAAAAATCTAAGCTGAACACCGGACTGAATAAACAAGGAGATCTCGCGTCCCACTGTCCCGGGCAGCGGCTAGGACAACGGTGCAGTGCGAGAGCCCCGGGAGAGGCGGCCGCCTGCACATTTCAATATTGATTGCCGCCTGGGCGGGTCCAATGCGCAGTATCTATTTTAATCTCTTTTTTATAGATTAAGGGTGACAAACCGGCTCAAATCGTTGACGACTTAATCCTTTCCGATTGGTTCGATTCACTGGTGCTGCGAAAACATGTTGCATTCCTATGGATTTTCTTTTGCATTTACCACGGGGAGTGTTCTGAGGAATTGTTCGGATTAATCCCGGCCGCCAAATTTCACGAACGCATATCGCGGCAGAACTCCCGATATCATCCACACCATCCACTTGGATGCTTGACGGTCCACAACTGCACGTTTCACTAGGAGTTTTCTTCCGCGTATCTACTACCTTTCTGTGGAATAGCTTACCACCGGCGATTTTTCCGGACCGATACGACTTAGGGACCTTCAAAAAAAACCGCCTGCAATTCCCCTGGTGTTGCAGTTGTTCATGGGCGATGGTAGTCACTTACCATCAGGTGAGCCGTATGCTCGTTTACCCCCTCTCTTATAAAAAAAACCACAGTCCACCTAATGGTAGGTATGTGATTGCTGTGGCGCATAGATATCTACATTTATCTTCGATTAAGAATCAAAATATAGATACGTTTCCACCCCTGAGAACTACGATAGAATGCCTGGTTTCCAATAATTAGTATATCCTCCCGTGGTCGTCGTAAGAGGTGACAGAGGGAGACTGACAGCAGCATCTTTCTAATAACAACTCAATAATAATGACAAACTGCGGCGGCTACATTTTCAAGTTATGCCACTTATCTAAAACTTATCATTGACTAGTGCGCATCGCACCTAGGCAGACGAAGAGCGTGACAATGGGGTATCGATTTGCAGACTGTCTGTGTGCATCTAGTGTCAATTGCGTCGTTGTGCATTTTCACGGAAAGTTCTACAATTGATTTTGTGCATTATAAATAATGGGAGAACCGTATTTTGAACGAATTCATCGGAACTCTCAATATTCAAATATATGTTCTTTATGTAATAAATGTTTGCATTTTAGGAGGCAAATTAAACATTTTGTTTTTTGCTTTTAATTCTGCGACTATTTATTTTAACTTAAAGCAAATTTTCAGATACGTTTATGCTAATTAAGAATATTAAATATTACGAAGGTACTGTAGAAAATTTTTGCATAATTAATAATAATTACATTCTATATCGGAGTGGTATTAAATGAATACACAGATCTCCAAGTACAATAAACCATTGGGTCAATAACTTAATCTTAAAAGTTAATCCCAGAAAGTTAGGATTTTGTACATGTTCGGTTTTGTTAAGTTTATTATTGAGAGAGAATGTTTAAATTTTAAGGCATATCATATTATATATTGGTTAGTTACTGCGAGCTGGACCTGAACCGATGTTATTAATTACACGAATTCTTGAGTTCTGGCATTATAATTACTGCAGAGATATATTAACACTGGACTCTAAGCACACCGCTACTACACGGTTCACAAAGGCAAAATTCTTAAAGAAATAAGTCTACTGTTTTATCTTGTAAAAAACTTTTTATTATTAAACTAAAAAAAAACAATATAAATATTATATATCTAAATGAGATTTTTATATAATAAAGTGACGAACAAGCACAAAGTCCACCTGATGGTGATTGGTTACAGTGGCCCATAGACATTTACACATATCTTCGATAAATAATCGAAATGCAGATGCGGTGGACTACTGTGGGGGCTCTGGTTCTCAATACTCATCATACTAAAACAAAGCAACCTGGTATTCTGTGAGGGCGTGTATGAAATACCGTATTGCAAGAATATAATAAAATAGAATAGAGATTGGATCAAGGAGCGATCGATTGAAAATGTATTTATTTATTTAAACTTTATTGAGGCGTACATATTAAGTACAGGATCGAAAGGCGGACTTGATGCTAAAAGTATTCTCTGCCAGTCAAACTTAGGGCAGGGATAGAACTAGAAAGGCGGTTACAAAAATATATACATACACACATACATATACATACATAGATACATATATCAATATACACAAATGTATAAATTTATAAATTATAAGAAAATATAATATAAAACAAGATACATAAGGATACGTAATATACTGATGAAACTAATATACAGAGATTACAACACTATAATAATGACGGAACTTGCAGTTGTAAAGCAATTTTAGAAATTGATCTGGAACATTCTTCTTAAATGTTTATTTGCAGGTAGGTTTTTGAAAAGTGGTAGAGCCACTTTTCAAGAATGTACCTAACCTTTGCTGTCGCACGGATGGGCCGGCTCGAACCGGGGTGGTACCACGACCTTACAGAATACCAGCGTGAAGTAGAGGTTTACCTCTGCGTTTCGCTTGGTGAGTGCAGGTGGCCGGTGGCCCTTTTTATTGGAAATTAGGCATTCCATCTTAGTCCTCCCTGGTGACAACGCATCTACATTTTGATTTGTAATAGATGATAGATGTAGATGTCTATGGGCCTCAGCAACCACTTACCATCAGGTGGACTGTGTGCTCGTTTGTCACCCTTATCCTATAAAAACAGGTTGTTTTAATTTTTCAAGCAGGTCATTCCATAGGCGCGCGGCTTTGACAGTAAACGTTAAATATATTATGAATCTCGAACGGTGACGGGGTATAAAGAGAGCAAGAGTGTCCGATGAACGTAGCTGTCTGTCATGAGTGTCCCGCAGAAACTGAAACTTATGTTTCAGATAATTTGGATAGTAGATAATCAATTAAATAGAAAAAACTATGTTAAGTATCCTGAGTTGAGTGCGGAATGAGGATACATGGTCAAACTTGCGAAAACGAAAAATAAAACGGATACAGTTACTGACAACATGATTCAGCATATCAAGGAAACTTCGTTGAGATCAGGAAAATATATGAATATACAATCATATATCATATGAAACAAACAAATTGAATGAAATAGATGGCACTATTACAAAGCAATCTTACTCGAAAGAAAATATTCTTTTAATTTATTATAATAAAATTTAGGCTCTTACACCTCTAAAAATTAGGATTGTAACATTGAGTATAAATAAGCCTAGCTTGCTTATAAATACTCTAAAAATTTTAACATTAAATGGCTATAAAATTAAACTGTTATGTTATATTTTGTGCTGCTATTGTGATTGAAACTTATCGTTATCATAATTAACAAATCAATTACCGTGAAATATTTTCATTCTATATTTCATTTAATTTGAGGGTTTCACATCTATCGCGTGGGAACTGCCCTTATGGTTTTTTTTTATAAAGAATACTAGAACCGCTATTAACATTGCTAATAATCTCGTTAACCACTCCAAGTAAGCTTAACTTGCAAATGTGGTTCAAGACAATTAGCCAGATGATACATTTGTACAACGTCTTACCGGCTTTTCAGTCCCTTGACCATTGGTCTATCCTCGCTACATATTGCTGCGCGTCACTATTAATGTCTTATACATGGCAACACTAGTTACCACTAGCGCACTCTAGTATCGAGTAGCAGAACTAGGAGAGTCAAGATCCTCCTAGAAATATCGGGACTGACATGTACTCGAACATTCTAGATGTTTCTATAGTAGAAGGTTCTGGAAACTACCTGAGGCCCTATATAAGGCCGGTATAGACCGCGACCGAGACAGTATTGAATTGACGATATAAGCGAGTACTTAGAAGCGATACAACTGCGGACTAAAGTGATCGGTAGTACAATTGGGTTTTGTTATTAGTGTGTTTAAAGTTGTAATTAGTGTTCTGTAATTAAAGTGTCAATTTTGGTAATTGAATCGGCAGTTTTTAATTGTCTCGAACTCCAAGCTGGTAACAATATTACTAATATGAACACAAATAGAAAATGTCCTAAATTAACAAAAATGGGGAAACATTTTATATGAGTAAAATTTTTATATGAGCAACGCTAAAATAAAGAAAATTACGTTTGTCTTTCAGTATATAGTTAATAAAATATGAAATAAATTCTAATATAAGTTAAAAAAACGCGTAAGTAAAAATCAAAGTAGTTTAAACAGATCAGTTAAGTTGGTAAAATTTCAACGCAAAGCTACATTATTAGATTTTGGGGCAATTCGCAATGCAATTAACAGTAATCATAATGTGAAATTGCATTAATTGGCCTAAACTTATTAGTTACAATCGCAGCTAGCGAAAAGTTTTGAATAAATTGTAGCAATTTACCTGGTGCTACAACAACAGTTCTGGTTCTTCCTTTACCACCAATGATTCGTTATTGTTTGTCCTTTACCATCAGTGGTTAGCATCATTGGAAAAATGGAACGGTTAGTATTTTGAATGATTACAGTTTTAAATTAACTAATGGTTTATTTTCATCTTTTTCTTACGCCCGTAAAAATAAAACCTTCAGAAAGGAGACCGAAATATTAGGAAACTGTATTGTGCACAGTATTCTATCTCATTTTCTAACAAGCTATACCCTATAGATGTATGGTATGCGGTTGTCGCTTATTAGTGTCACTTTACCGTTTCATCGCATTTCAAATCACAACGATTCTAAAGAAGTTTTCACTTTACTAACGAGTGCCATAACAACACATAACAAATTACCTACAAACAACATGGTAATTAACAAACACAAACCAATTTGTTTATTGTTTGTTAATTACCTACATAATTAACAAACAATAAACAAATTTTCCTCTCTTCAGCATTGACTAGTCTGCAGTACCAGCCCGTAAATTGATTTGATGACTTTTAATAAATTTGATTTTTAATAAATAAATATATCAATGAGGGCTAATAATTTTACGCTCACCAGATGTCACTAGTTGGGACTTAGGTGAATTTATTTGTTACGTTAGATGGTCGGTCACACTGTCATCGCCATTGAAACGTTACAATTTAATTATAAATTTTTCACATTTGTATTTGTATATGTTACGGCTAAAAGCCGAAATGCGGATACGCCTAGGTTTAGCCGGCTAAGTAAAATGTCTACATATTGTTACTATTTTCAAATCTTCAACTCTTAGGAATTTCCGTAGTTTGATTCATACATTTCTAATTTAAGCCATATTACATAATATATAACTAATATTTTAGAAAGAAACATTAATCCTTGTTAGATTAACTTTCCCCGGACCAAAATCCGTCAAATATTTCACCTCAATCCTAACTGGCGCCACTCTGGTGACAGAACAAGTCCAGGATGCCGTCATGCATGACTAATATAAATTTAGTAATAAAATCAAACACATAAGCATACGCAACCGAACTTGACGTTTTGGAACAACTATTTGATCACAATGGTAATAGATTACCTACTAGTAATTTCAGCGCGCACTTTTCACAACTAATGCGATGGCTCGGAGTAAACTGAGTGGAGACAGCCAGCTCGGGTATTCGGGTGCGACCGGTGCATTATGGATTAATATGTGGGCGGGACCGGGTGAAAATATTAGCTATACTACTGTATAAGTGCTAGAGCCATGCAGCTGAACGCGTCTGTGCAGTATTGATTACTGTCAGAGCAGGACAGAACATAGCTGATGATTTATTGTACTTATTTGATTTACTGTATTCGTAATATTTTACTGACTCGTTAGGCTATGTCGGTATGTAGTACACATCTATATGTCATTGGTTATCACTCAAGTTTTCAAGTATTAAACTATAAGTCTTATAACTTCAACAACACAACAAAATTCAAGCATATGCCACTTTACATGTTAAATTAATTATGTTTTTTTTTATAGAATAAAGGCACAGCACGAGCACACAGTCCATCTGATGGTAAGTGGATGCTGTGGCCCATAGAACTTCTAAATATATCCTCGATTAAAAATCAAAATGCAGATGCATTGTAATCGCTGATGACTTAGATAGAATGGCTCGTTTCCAGTAACAAGGGTCTCCGGTTCTCTACACTTAACATCCGAAACACAGCAGCATTAAGCTGCTACTCGTATTTTACGCTGGTATTCTGTGAGAGCGTGGTCCTACCCTGGTCTAGCTAACCGCCTCGTGCTTTTTTCTTAGGTTTTCGGTTACTCGGTTTCCACTGGGAATATCATCACATCATATCGTTTATTTGTCTCTAGTTGTCCACTGTAGTTTTCAAATTTTAAGTTATACTTGATGAAAACTTAATGTACATTTTTTGTAAGATCTCAAGCATATGTCTCATTACATGTAAAACTAATTAAGTTAGGAATTTAAAATAGTGCAGTTAGCCATAATAAAAAACGAAACATACCTTGAAATTTAATGCATCAGTATTTATTTCTTAGATATCACAAAATCACAAGCAATATACTGTTTCTAACTAGATATAATAATTATTATAACAATTTATTATATATATAGTGCTCATGGCACTGAAATTCCCTAATAGAATAGAATAGAATAATAGAAAAGAATAAGTTATCATTCAATATGGATTACAAGTAGTTCTTATTGGTATTTTTTTTTAATTTTACCACAAGAAACACAGCGACACGTTTTTGAAGTAATGTTTAGCAATAAAATACAGGTTGTACAAACTATTTACAAAATTTATTTGAGAGACAGCTCCGATAGATAGAGTAGTCGGAAGCGACTACCTCATTCCCAGCGGTCATATCAGCCATGTTGTAAATAGTTTTTGTTTAGTAAAATATATAAACTAGGTAATAATAGTCTGCCATTAATGCTGGTATTCCGTAAGGTTCAACCAAACTCACCCATTCGTTCTACAACCATAACGTAGATGCAGCGTGTAGAGCCACGGATGCTCGCATGAAATATAATTTTTTTGGAGTTGTCTTCTTCGCACGACTTTTTTGTTGAATATTTTACCACTGGCGATTTTTTCGGATGCATATGAATTCAAGAATTGAGGCGCTGCAGTTGTTCATTGGCAGCGGTCAACACCTACCATCAGGTGAGCTGCATGCTCGTTTGACGTTTGCCTCCTCTTCTATAAAAAATTATCTCTAACAATGGCTGCAACAACTGCGCAGTGCAGTATTGATTAATTGTCTGATTGGAAACTGCGCACATAAATATAGTCATAACATCGTTATACAGTTTAGACATTGTCATAAGCAAGCATAATTGGTTATCGTCAAGGCGAGACCCATACTGTTATTGGTATTGGTTTGAAACAATCTACGAATATTTTTATTATTAAAAATTATATTGTAAATTAATGCTTAATAAATTCCCGCTGGGTTTCTTGCTGGTTGTTCCCAGGACAGTGGTTTTTTTTCCGAACCACTGCAGTAATAAAACTAAACTGCAGTAGTAAAACAATGGCACACAGGACGCAATAGACGCTTTACTTAATAATGTCATTGACAAATTAAATAGTAAATTGAAGTTAGCCGCACTCTTTCTGGATTTGAGCTCTGCGTTCGATATCATCAATCATGATCTTCTTTTGGAAAAATTGCAATATTATGGGGTTCGAGGACAGGCTCTGAAACTTTTTCAATCTTACTTGCAAAACAGAAAAATGTTCGTAGAAATAAAAACAGAATGATTAACGTAAAAGTGGGTGTACCACAAGGCTCCATTTTAGGCCCCGTATTATTTATTACTTTTATTAATTATTTTAACCATTGTGTACGTATAATGACAGACTTAACAAAGCTAGTCCTCTTTGCAGATGACACTAATGCTGTTATCTCAACTTCTGAAATAGAGACTCTAGAAATTAAAATAAACCAAATATTGGAAATCATTATAATATGGTTTACTGTCCACGGCCTGTCGATCAACACTAACAAAACAAATGTTATGTTATTCCGCAATAACGTCAGAAAAACATAAGCCTGCATGTTACACTAGGTGATAAAACAGTATAGTCTGTAGAAGTGGCCAAATTCTTAGAAGTGAGGATAGACAGTAATTTAAAGTTGAAAGATGAATTATATGAGAATGAGAGTAAAATAAGCTCCTCTTGTTACGTACTAAGAAGCTTACGGGATGAAGCTGTTCACATTAACATTTAAAATTGGTTTATTACGCATTGGTGGAGAGTGGACTTCAACACTACGGTGTAAGAAGTGATGCTCTAAAATTAATTATTTCATATTTAAGTAAGAGAACGCAAAAAGTTGTCATCAACAGTATGAGTTCTTCCGGGTCGATGGTACAGATGGGCGTGCCTCAAGGCTCAATTCTCGGCCCCTTTCTGTTTCTTGTATATATTAATGACTTACCTTACATAGTAGGAGATAACCATGATATAGTATTATTTGCAGATGACACTTCTTTAATTTTCAAATTAAGTCGACATTTGCTAAAATATCACGAAGTAAATAATGCTATATCTAAATTAGTAAATTGGTTCAATGTCAATAATTTGCATTTAAATGGCACTAAAACGAAATTTATGAAATTTATGACTCCAAATGTCAAAAAATTAAATACTTATGTAATTTTAAATGGGGAGAAACTGAGTCTTGTAGATACCACCATTTTTCTTGGAATCACACTAGACGCGAAGCTTCAATGGAGCCCCCATATATCAAAGTTAGCAAGCAGACTTAGTTCTGCAGCATATGCTGTAAAAAAGATTAGAAGTCTAACTAGTGTTGAAACAGCTAGACTAGTTTACTTTAGCTATTTCCATAGCATAATGTCGTATGGTATTTTGCTATGGGGACACGCAGCTGACACTGAAATTATATTTGTTTTGCAGAAGAGGGCCATAAGAGCAATTTATGATTTAAAGCCTAAAGAGTCGCTGCGACAAAAATTTAAGGAAATTGATATATTAACTTTGGCCTCTCAATACATTTATGAAAATGTAATGTAATGAAAACACAAAAATAAAAGTAGTTTTACAAAAATAAGTGATATTCATTCTGTAAATACTAGGAACAGATACATGCTAGTAGTACCAGTTACTCGACTCCATCGAGTCAGTAATTTATTCTTGGGGCAATGTATACGCTTTTACAACAAAATTCCAGAAAATATACAAAATTTTACCTGCTCAAAGTTCAAAAACTTTATTAAACTAAGTTTGTATAAAAAGGGTTATTATAATATTAAAGAATTTATAGATGATAATAACCCCTGGAAGTGAGGTGATCGCTTCCAAGCTATTTCTAATTTGTTGTGTTGTTAATTTGTGTAACATACATGATTGTAAGCTGTTATTTAAAAAAAAAGTCCCGCTGGGTTTCTTGCTAGTTCTTCCCTGGACAGAGGTTTTTTTCGAACCAGTGGTAATTATACAAAAGAGTGACTTTCAATAAGTATGATTTATAATCTATATTGAATAAAAAAGTTTCTGTTTCTGTTTCTGTTTCTGATGATGATTCGGGCGGTTATTGAAAGTAAAAAACATCCTGATTTTAATAGGGAAGATGGCTGAGTGCTACCATCTGCTAAGGCCATGATAAAGTCCCATAATTAATTTAATTAAACTCAAACCCAAGCATACTTCTGCAGTTATTCTATTCTATCCTATTCTTATTCTATTCTATTCTATTCTTATTCTATTCTATTCTGTTCTATTCTATTCTATTCTATTCTATTCTATTCTGTTCTATTCTATTCTATTCTATTCTATTATATTCTGTTCTTATTCTATTCTATTCTATTCTGTTCTATACTATTCTATTCTATTCTATTCTTAATCTATTCTAATCTAACTATGACATCAGTCTGTCAAACACCTCAGTGCTTCCGTGACCATGGGTTCCCTAAAGTGCCCAAAACATCGGGATTTAAAAGAGTTAAACGCGATAAAATCCTTAAAAACAGTTTTATTCCTTATAAACTTTATTCACAGTGAACGTGGGAAGCACTACTCTCATGAACGGTAGTAGAAAAATGTTTACCTTGTTGTAGCGGTGAAAGAGAATCCGCCACCTCATATCGTCCCCTCGTAAGAGGCCACATAGGAAAACAAACAGGAGGTGGGCAGCATCATCTTTCTGACAACAGATCAAAATAATAATAGCTGCGGTTGCCAACCCGCCTGCCAAGCGTGGCAACTATAGCAAACATCCGGCTACTTGACAGTTTATGGGGGAGGCCTGTGTTCATTTCAGTGGACATTAAGATAACGATAATGAGTTCTACTTATCTTTGCAACCATTATTTACAGTAGAGTGAAAACAAAAAGTAACATACCCGAAAGTTTGAATGAAATAAAAATTAAAAAAAAGCCGTGGGCACGGGCCTCAGAGAGTTTTTGGCCAAAAAGTGTTCACTGCGCTGGTTCTAACACGGGATGACTTCAACTGCGATACTTCTCAGACATGCAGGTTTTCCTTCACTACCGAGAACATCGTAAATCGACACTTCAAATTGAAATTAAAATATATGCTGAAATATATAATAATGCTTACCCTTAATTTATTATTTAACTTTTATTTAAGTAAACTCTGCATTATTTAATTTAAGTATTTTTCCGCAAGAGCCTGTTTACTTCCATATACTCATATGCTCAATGAATCCAGGACTGTCAAAAATATCTTATGCCTGAAAATATGAAAGCTATCTTAAATTATTAAGTGATCTCATTAAAGGTAAAAAAGTAGAGTAGGCTGCAATGCTTTAATGCATATTAACGGTTTTTACATCTCCACGACTATTTTAATTACTCAGACATCTAGGTTTCCTCACGAAGCTTTTCTTCACTACTTAATGGGCACGTGTTTAGTCACGTTTTGCTCCCGTGCCATGATGAAATCTCACGGCGAGCTACACGGCCCTCGTATTTGTTTAAATACAATTCATAAAAACTGAAACTAAGCTTTTGCCTTATTGATGACCACATCTACCAAGTAATTATTCCAATGATGCCACGAACGAATTTTCAATTATTTACGTCATATATTCAGTAGCAATCTATTATTTAATTTTATCAGTGACTTCCCATCTTAGTTTATTTAGGAGTAAGTAGATGGCACTATAATTAGATGAAATAATGAAAGCCAAAACTATACTATCTAACAATGTCAGCGATAGAAGTGAACATTTATTTATTATATCAATATCAATAAGGCATAAAGTGATGTCAATCCTATTAAAAGTTCTGATTCTATTAAAAATATGCTATCAGCGCCGCTAGCCTTGAAAAACGATTTAATGATATCGTCATATGACCATATCATGAAATAGCAACGTATTTTATTTTATTTTTAGTTATTAATATCTTCAAACGATTTATATTCATTGATTTGGTCAAGTTATATCATGACATGTCCAACAAACAGTGTCAAATATCATTAAATGACTACACCACTTCACGAAAATATGGACGACTTTATTATATAATTATGATCAATTCTCCGATCTGGTCACGACTTAATATACAAAATTCTTTAATAAAACTATAATGGTAATGAAAATTATGCAATAATTGCAGACAGACCAGTTTTAATTAGTTTGTGTATAGATTAGTAATTGAAATAAAAAAAAATCATATTTTCTGCCAACTTCCAAAAAGGAGACGGTACTCAATTCGACTGTATGTTTTTTTAAGTGTGGTACCTTATAACTTTTTACTGGGTGAACCGATTTCGATGATTTTTTTTATTTGAAAGCTGGTACTTCTCATGTGGTCCCATGTGAATTGATCAAGGTCAGACCAATAGTTTTTGAGTTATTCTTAATAAATTATATTGAAGTCGGCAGTACAAAAGTTTTAATTTTTAAATTATTGATAGACTGTTTACATATTTAAATTAAAATAACAAAAAATACTAAAAACTAAACGTTAGTATTTTCGAATAATTTTAAAAATCTAATTATTTACACATATAAATGTAAGTTACCTATATTATTTAATTCATTAGCAACTGAAGGCAAAATATACTACTTTTACCATTTGATGATAGATGGCGGTGTTTTGATAACTAAATCGGTGGAGTTTCAAATTATTTTACCAAGGTTATAACTTTATTTTAATCTTTATTTATAAATATGGTATTTATTTCAAAAACACACGCCATTCCGCCTATAACTAAGATATAATAGAAAGTCAACATCAAAAGGAAGGAAAATACTTAACCTCCTTTTTTGTCGTCCTATAATCGGATAAAAAGTAGCCTATAAGTTGCCCCGGGTTACTAACTTACTAACTACCTTCAAACAAAATTTCATGTAAATCGGTCCAGTAGATTTTGCGTGAATCCGGAATACACAGAAAGACAAAAATTCTAAAAACCACTAATTTGGCCTCAGAACCTTTTATTTAATCCCCTGGACTTGTTTTTCAAGAACATATTAGAATAACAGATACGACTTTTCTACAGATTTGTCAAATGTATAGATTAATAAACAAAACTTTGGATACTTCTAAAAGTAGAGAATATAGCTAAGGAATTGTTTTATTTATTTATGCATACACTAGACACCGATAAACATTTATTTAAAACGCAACTTTTCTACTGCGATATCACTGTGCGACCATCAAAAGAGCATACCTCAGTCTCTTGTTAGCGACGTCTGGTGAGCGTATTGTATAGTATTAGGGTAGGTCCGTCTTTATATCCAGCTGTTCCAAGCCCTGAACGGCCACATTAATACACAATTACGCGACCGTGAGGTATCGATTTATGACCTGTGTAAGAAGTAGGAACTAGGCTTGCCAACTGTTCAGGACGTCCCGGGTTTAGATATAATTTTAGCGATCCCGAGAAGTGACCTTGCGGGCCAAACTAAAATCTCGGAAATCATTGAAAAATAATTCATCTCATTAATATAATTATTTTTTTTATTTTAGTTTTTAATTTTTAATTTTTTTCCTACCTTTCTCAAATATTTTTATTGTAACAGCTCATCAATAGTCCTAGAACATAGCTTCCTTCGAAGTTTGCCTCATTGCCCTCATGTTATTTGCCGTAGGCAGGCGGGTTGGCAATCGTTTTTCTTTTTATTTTGAGTTATTATTATTAAGTCGCTGCTGCCCATCTCTTGGTATGGTCTGGTCCACCGAGGAAGGCCAACGCATTCACAGAATACCAGCGTGAAATAGCATATTAATGCTGGCGTGTTTCGTATGGTGAGTGTTAAAAACCGGAGAACCTTTTTACTGGAAACGAGGCATTCCATCTTAATCCTCAGGAGTGATATCTCATCTGAATTTTGTTTTTATTCAAGAATAGATCTAGATGTCCATGGGCCACATTGCTTTCTTAACATTAGGTGGACTGAGCGTCGTTCGTCACCATTATTTTATAGAAAAGGGCAGGAAAAACGAAAAAAAGGAAGATTAATTGGAGAGATATGTAACGTCCCTTAACTTTTTTTAAAGAAACCCTAGCCGTAAGGATTTTCAAAGTTTGACTCCAGCAACTAAGATTTTTTTTGTAAATAGTGTAGAAGTAACCGACATTGCCCAACGTATAAGTAAGTCAAAGCGGCAATGGGCCATATAGCTCAAAGAACCAACAATCGATGGGAAATTAATGTTCTCGGGTGACAACCTTGTACAGGTAGGCGAAGTGTATGACGGCCCAGATGGAGCGATGGAGGACGACGGACTAGATGGAGTGACAACCTGGTAATACATGCAGAAAGTAGATAGATGCAGGTGGCTTTGGATCGTTCTTCGTGGCATACCTTGGGGAGGTATATGGTCAGCAGTGTACTTGTAAAGGGCTATAATAATGATAATGATGAGAAGAGTGCAAAGGGCATATAAGGTAAAGGTTTTGTCTAGACCGAAGGGAAATATTATGAAGGAGCTGAAAACTTGGAAACGTTCTTTAAATAAATTTAGTAACTCAGTTTATCTAAAACATACGTACCTTTTAAAATCAGATATTTTAGACAGAAAACACCGTACGCTGATAGCTTATGAGAGTGTTAATGTTCACAAAAATTTATTTATGATGCATTCAGATAAAAATCTAAGCTGAACACCGGACTGAATAAACAAGGAGATCTCGCGTCCCACTGTCCCGGGCAGCGGCTAGGACAACGGTGCAGTGCGAGAGCCCCGGGAGAGGCGGCCGCCTGCACATTTCAATATTGATTGCCGCCTGGGCGGGTCCAATGCGCAGTATCTATTTTAATCTCTTTTTTATAGATTAAGGGTGACAAACCGGCTCAAATCGTTGACGACTTAATCCTTTCCGATTGACTCGATTCACTGGTGCTGCGAAAACATGTTGCATTCCTATGAATTTTCTTTTGCATTTACCACGGGGAGTGTTCTGAGGAATTGTTCGGATTAATCCCGGCCGCTAAATTTCACGAACGCATATCGCGGCAGAACTCCCGATATCATCCACACCATCCACTTGGATGCTTGACGGTCCACAACTGCACGTTTCACTAGGAGTTTTCTTCCGCGTATCTACTACCTTTCTGTGGAATAGCTTACCACCGGCGATTTTTCCGGACCGATACGACTTAGGGACCTTCAAAAAAAACCGCCTGCAATTCCCCTGGTGTTGCAGTTGTTCATGGGCGATGGTAGTCACTTACCATCAGGTGAGCCGTATGCTCGTTTACCCCCTCTCTTATAAAAAAAACCACAGTCCACCTAATGGTAGGTATGTGATTGCTGTGGCGCATAGATATCTACATTTATCTTCGATTAAAAATCAAAATATAGATACGTTTCCACCCCTGAGAACTACGATAGAATGCCTGGTTTCCAATAATTAGTATATCCTCCCGTGGTCGTCGTAAGAGGTGACAGAGGGAGACTGACAGCAGCATCTTTCTAATAACAACTCAATAATAATGACAAACTGCGGCGGCTACATTTTCAAGTTATGCCACTTATCTAAAACTTATCATTGACTAGTGCGCATCGCACCTAGGCAGACGAAGAGCGTGACAATGGGGTATCGATTTGCAGACTGTCTGTGTGCATCTAGTGTCAATTGCGTCGTTGTGCATTTTCACGGAAAGTTCTACAATTGATTTTGTGCATTATAAATAATGGGAGAACCGTATTTTGAACGAATTCATCGGAACTCTCAATATTCAAATATAAGTTCTTTATGTAATAAATGTTTGCATTTTAGGAGGCAAATTAAACATTTTATTTTTTGCTTTTAATTCTGCGACTATTTATTTTAACTTAAAGCAAATTTTCAGATACGTTTATGCTAATTAAGAATATTAAATATTACGAAGGTACTGTAGAAAATTTTTGCATAATTAATAATAATTACATTCTATATCGGAGTGGTATTAAATGAATACACAGATCTCCAAGTACAATAAACCATTGGGTCAATAACTTAATCTTAAAAGTTAATCCCAGAAAGTTATGATTTTGTACATGTTCGGTTTTGTTAAGTTTATTATTGAGAGAGAATGTTTAAATTTTAAGGCATATCATATTATATATTGGTTAGTTACTGCGAGCTGTACCTGAACCGATGTTATTAATTACACGAATTCTTGAGTTCTGGCATTATAATTACTGCAGAGATATATATTAACACTGGACTCTAAGCACACCGCTACTACACGGTTCACAAAGGCAAAATTCTTAAAGAAATAAGTCTACTGTTTTATCTTGTAAAAAACTTTTTATAATTAAACTAAAAAAAACAATATAAACATTATATATCTAAATGAGATTTTTATATAATAAAGTGACGAACAAGCACAAAGTCCACCTGATGGTGATTGGTTACAGTGGCCCATAGACATTTACACATATCTTCGATAAATAATCGAAATGCAGATGCGGTGGACTACTGTGGGGGCTCTGGTTCTCAATACTCATCATACTAAAACAAAGCAACCTGGTATTCTGTGAGGGCGTGTATGAAATAGCGTATTGCAAGAATATAATAAAATAGAATAGAGATTGGATCAAGGCGCGATCGATTGAAAATGTATTTATTTATTTAAACTTTATTGAGGCGTACATATTAAGTACAGGAACGAAAGGCGGACTTGATGCTAAAAGTATTCTCTGCCAGTCAAACTTAGGGCAGGGATAGAACTAGAAAGGCGGTTACAAAAATATATACATACACACATACATATACATACATAGATACATATATCAATATACACAAATATATAAATTTATAAATTATAAGAAAATATAATATAATACAAGATACATAAGGATATGTAATATACTGATGAAACTAATATACAGAGATTACAACACTATAATAATGACGGAACTTGCAGTTGTAAAGCAATTTTAGAAATTGATCTGGAACATTCTTCTTAAATGTTTATTTGCAGGTAGGTTTTTGAAGAGTGGTAGAGCCACGCGGCAGCTTTTGCTGTCGCACGGATGGGCCGGCTCGAACCGGGGTGGTACCACGACCTTACAAAATACTAGCGTGAAGTAGAGGTTTACCTCTGCGTTTCGCTTGGTGAGTGCAGGTGGCCGGTGGCCCTTTTTATTGGAAATTAGACATTCCATCTTAGTCCTCCCGGGTGGCAACGCATCTACATTTTTATTTGTAATAAAGGATAGATGTAGATGTCTATGGGCCTCAGCAACCACTTACCATCAGGTGGACTGTGTGCTCGTTTGTCAGCCTTATCCTATAAAAAAAGGTTGTTTTAATTTTTCAAGCAGGTCATTCCATAGGCGCGCGGCTTTGACAGTAAACGTTAAATATATTATGAATCTCGAACGGTGACGGGGTATAAAGAGAGCAAGAGTGTCCGATGAACGTAGCTGTCTGTCATGAGTGTCCCGCAGAAACTGAAACTTATGTTTCAGATAATTTGGATAGTAGATAATCAATTAAATAGAAAAAACTATGTTAAGTATCCTGAGTTGAGTGCGGAATGAGGATACATGGTCAAACTTGCGAAAACGAAAAATAAAACGGATACAGTTACTGACAACATGATTCAGCATATCAAGGAAACTTCGTTGAGATCAGGAAAATATATGAATATACAATCATATATCATATGAAACAAACAAATTGAATGAAATAGATGGCACTATTACAAAGCAATCTTACTCGAAAGAAAATATTCTTTTAATTTATTATAATAAAATTTAGGCTCTTACACCTCTAAAAATTAGGATTGTAACATTTAGTATAAATAAGCCTAGCTTGCTTATAAATACTCTAAGAATTTTAACATTAAATGGCTATAAAATTAAACTGTTATGTTATATTTTGTGCTGCAATTGTGATTGAAACTTATCGTTATCATAATTAACAAATCAATTACCGTGAAATATTTTCATTCTATATTTCATTTAATTTGAGGGTTTCACATCTATCGCGTGGGAACTTCCCTTATGGTTTTTTTTTTATAAAGAATACTAGAACTGCTATTAACATTGCTAATAATCTCGTTAACCACTCCAAGTAAGCTTAACTTGCAAATGTGGTTCAAGACAATTAGCCAGATGATACATTTGTACAACGTCTTACCGGCTTTTCAATCCCTTGACCATTGGTCTATCCTCGCTACATATTGCTGCGCGTCACTATTAATGTCTTATACATGGCAACAATAGTTACCACTAGCGCACTCTAGTATCGAGTAGCAGAACTAGGAGAGTCAAGATCCTTCTAGAAATATCGGGACTGATATGTACTCGAACATTCTAGATGTTTCTATAGTAGAAGGTTCTGGAAACTACCTGAGGCCCTATATAAGGCCGGTATAGACCGCGACCGAGACAGTATTGAATTGACGATATAAGCGAGTACTTAGAAGCGATACAACTGCGAACTAAAGTGATCGGTAGTACAATTGGGTTTTGTTATAAGTGTGTTTTTAAGTTGTAATTATTGTTCTGTAATTAAAGTGTCAATTTTGGTAATTGAATCGGCAGTTTTTAATTGTCGCGAACCCCAAGCTGGTAACAATGTTACTAATATGAGCACAAATAGTAAATGTCCTAAATTAACAAAAATGGGAAACATTTTATATGAGTAAAATAAAAAGATGCAACGCTAAAATAAACAAAATAACGTTTGTCTTTCAGTATATAGTTAATAAAATATGAAATAAATTCTAATATAAGTTAAAAAAACGCGTAAGTAATAATCAAAGTAGTTTAAACAGATCAGTTAAGTTGGTAAAATTTCAACGCTAAGCTTCGTTATTAGATTTTGGGGCAATTCGCAATGCAATTAACAGTAATCATAATGTGAAATTGCATTAATTGGCCTAAACTTATTAGTTACAATCGCAGCTAGCGAAAAGTTTTGAATAAATTGTAGCAATTTACCTGGTGCTACAACAACAGTTCTGGTTCTTCCTTTACCACCAATGATTGATTATTGTTTGTCCTTTACCATCAGTGGTTAGCATTATTGGAAAAAACGGAACGGTTAGTATTTTGAATGATTACAGTTTTAAATTAACTAATGGTTTATCTTCATCTTTTTCTTACGCCCGTAAAAATAAAACCTTCAGAAAGGAGACCGAAATATTAGGAAACTGTATTGTGCACAGTATTCTATCTCATTCTCTCACTGGCTATACCCTATAGATGTATGGTATGCGGTTGTCGCTAATTAGTGTCACTTTATCGTTTCATCGAGTTTCAAACTACAACGATTCTAAAGAAGTTTTCACTTTACTAACGAGTGCCATAACAACACATAACAAATTACCTACAAACAACATGGTAATTAACAAACACAACCAATTTGTTTATTGTTTGTTAATTACCTACATAATTAACAAACAATAAACAAATTTTCCTCTCTTCAGCATTGACTAGTCTGCAGTACCAGCCCGTAAATTGATTTGATGACTTTTAATAAATTTGATTTTTAATAAATAAATATATCAATGAGGGCTAATAATTTTACGCTCACCAGATGTCACTAGTTGGGACTAAGGTGAATTTATTTGTTACGTTAGATGGTCGGTCACACGGTCATCGCCATTGAAACGTTACAATTTAATTATAAAAATTTCACATTTGTATTTGTATATGTTACGGCTAAAAGCCGAAATGCGGATACGCCTAGGTTTAGCCAGCTAAGTAAAATGTCTACATATTGTAACTATTTTCAAATCTTCAACTCTTAGGAATTTCCGTAGTTTGATTCATACATTTCTAATTTAAGCCATATTACATAATATATAACTAATATTTTAGAAAGAAACATTAATCCTTGTTAGATTAACTTTCCCCGGACCAAAATCCGTCAAATATTTCACATCAATCCTAAGTGGCGCCACTCTGGTGACAGAACAAGTCCAGGATGCCGTCATGCATGACTAATATAAATTTAGTAATAAAATCAAACACATAAGCATACGCAACCGAACTTGACGTTTTGGAACAACTATTTGATCACAATGGTAATAGATTACCTACTAGTAATTTCAGCGCGCACTTTTCACAACTAATGCGATGGCTCGGAGTAAACTGAGTGGAGACAGCCAGCTCGGGTATTCGGGTGCGACCGGTGCATTATGGATTAATATGTGGGCGGGACCGGGTGAAAATATTAGCTATACTACTGTATAAGTGCTAGAGCCATGCAGCTGAACGCGTCTGTGCAGTATTGATTACTGTCAGAGCAGGACAGAACATAGCTGATGATTTATTGTACTTATTTGATTTACTGTATTCGTAATATTTTACTGACTCGTTAGGCTATGTCGGTATGTAGTACACATCTATATGTCATTGGTTATCACTCTAGTTTTCAAGTATTAAACTATAAGTCTTATAACTTCAACAACACAACAAAATTAAAGCATATGCCACTTTACATGTTAAATTAATTATGTTTTTTTTTTTATAGAATAAAGGCACAACACGAGCACACAGTCCATCTGATGGTAAGTGGATGCTGTGACCCATAGAACTTCTAAATATATCCTCGATTAAAAATCAAAATGCAGATGCATTGTAATCGCTGATGACTTAGATAGAATGGCTCGTTTCCAGTAACAAGGGTCTCCGGTTCTCTACACTTAACATCCGAAACACAGCAGCATTAAGCTGTTACTCGTATTTTACGCTGGTATTCTGTGAGAGCGTGGTTCTACCCTGGTCTAGCTAACCGCCTCGTGCTTTTTTCTTAGGTTTTCGGTTACTCGGTTTCCACTGGGAATATCATCACATCATATCGTTTATTTGTCTCTAGTTGTCCACTGTAGTTTTCAAATTTTAAGTTATACTTGATGAAAACTTAATGTACATTTTTTGTAAGATCTCAAGCATATGTCTCATTACATGTAAAACTAATTAAGTTAGGAATTTAAAATAGTGCAGTTAGCCATAATAAAAAACGAAACATACCTTGAAATTTAATGCATCAGTATTTATTTCTTAGATATCACAAAATCACAAGCAATATACTGTTTCTAACTAGATATAATATTTATTATAACAATTTATTATCATGAGCACTGAAATTCCCTAATAGAATAGAATAGAATAATAGAAAAGAATAAGTTATCATTCAATATGGATTACAAGTAGTTCTTATTGGTATTTTTTTTTAATTTTACCACAAGAAACACAGCGACACGTTTTTGAAGTAATGTTTAGCAATAAAATGCAGGTTGTACAAACTATTTACAAAATTTATTTGAGAGACAGCTCCGATAGATAGAGTAGTCGGAAGCGACTACCTCATTCCCAGCGGTCATATCAGCCATGTTGTAAATAGTTATTGTTTAGTAAAATATATAAACTAGGTAATAATAGTCTGCCATTAATGCTGGTATTCCGTAAGGTTCAACCAAACTCACCCATTCGTTCTACAACGATATCGTAGATGCAACGTGTAGAGCCACGGATGCTCGCATGAAATATAATTTTTTTGGAGTTGTCTTCTTCGCACGACTTTTTTGTTGAATGTTTTACCACTGGCGATTTTTTCGGATGCATATGAATTCAAGAATTGAGGCGCTGCAGTTGTTCATTGGCAGCGGTCGACACCTACCATCAGGTGAGCTGCATGCTCGTTTGACGTTTGCCTCCTCTTCTATAAAAAATTATCTCTAACAATGGCTGCAACAACTGCGCAGTGCAGTATTGATTAATTGTATGATTGGAAACTGCGCACATAAATATAGTCATAACATCGTTATACAGTTTAGACATTGTCATAAGCAAGCATAATTGGTTATCGTCAAGGCGAGACCCATACTGTTATTGGTATTGGTTTGAAGCAAACTACGAATATTTTTATTATTAAAAATTATATTGTAAATTAATGCTTAATAAATTCCCGCTGGGTTTCTTGCTGGTTGTTCCCAGGACAGTGGTTTTTTTCCGAACCACTGCAGTAATAAAACTAAACTGCAGTAGTAAAACATTGGTACACAGGACGCAATAGACGCTTTACTTAATAATGTCATTGACAAATTAAATAGTAAATTGAAGTTAGCCGCACTCTTTCTGGATTTGAGCTCTGCGTTCGATATCATCAATCATGATCTTCTTTTGGAAAAATTGCAATATTATGGGGTTCGAGGACATGCTCTGAAACTTTTTCAATCTTACTTGCAAAACAGAAAAATGTTCGTAGAAATAAAAACAGAATGATTAACGTAAAAGTGGGTGTACCAAAAGGCTCCATTTTAGGCCCCGTATTATTTATTACTTTTATTAATTATTTAAACCATTGTGTACGTATAATGACAGACTTAACAAAGCTAGTCCTCTTTGCAGATGACACTAATGCTGTTATCTCAACTTCTGAAATAGAGACTCTAGAAATTAAAATAAACCAAATATTGGAAATCATTATAATATGGTTTACTGTCCACGGCCTGTCGATCAACACTAACAAAACAAATGTTATGTTATTCCGCAGTAACGTCAGAAAAACATAAGCCTGCATGTTACACTAGGTGATAAAACAGTATAGTCTGTAGAAGTGGCCAAATTCTTAGAAGTGAGGATAGACAGTAATTTAAAGTTGAAAGATGAATTAGATGAGAATGAGAGTAAAATAAGCTCCTCTTGTTACGTACTAAGAAGCTAACGGGATGAAGCTGTTCACATTAACATTTAAAATTGGTTTATTACGCATTGGTGGAGAGTGGACTTCAACACTACGGTGTAAGAAGTGATGCTCTAAAATTAATTATTTCATATTTAAGTAAGAGAACGCAAAAAGTTGTCATCAACAGTATGAGTTCTTCCGGGTCGATGGTACAGATGGGCGTGCCTCAAGGCTCAATTCTCGGCCCCTTTCTGTTTCTTGTATATATTAGTGACTTACCTTACATGGTAGGAGATAACCACGATATAGTATTATTTGCAGATGACACTTCTTTAATTTTAAATTAAGTCGACAATTGCTAAAATATGACGAAGTAAATAATGCTATATCTAAATTACTAAATTGGTTCAATGTCAATAATTTGCATTTAAATGGCACTAAAACGAAATGTATGAAATTAATGACTCCAAATGTCAAAAAATTAAATACATATGTAATTTTAAATGGGGAGAAACTGAGTCTTGTAGATACCACCATTTTTCTTGTAATCACACTAGACGCGAAGCTTCAATGGAGCCCCCATATATCAAAGCTAGCAAGCAGAATTAGATCTGCAGCATATGCTGTAAAAAAGATTAGAAGTCTAACCAGTGTTGAAACAGCTAGACTAGTTTACTTTAGCTATTTCCATAGCATAATGTCGTATGGTATTTTGCTATGGGGACACGCAGCTGACACTGAAATTATATTTGTTTTGCAGAAGAGGGCCATAAGAGCAATTTATGATTTAAAGCCTAAAGAGTCGCTGCGACAAAAATTTAAGGAAATTGATATATTAACTTTGGCCTCTCAATACATTTATGAAAATGTAATGTAATGAAAACACAAAAATAAAAGTAGTTTTACAAAAATAAGTGATATTCATTCTGTAAATACTAGGAACAGACACAAGCTATTAGTACCAGTTACTCGACTCCATCGAGTCAGTAATTTATTCTTGGGGCAATGTATACGCTTTTACAACAAAATTCCAGAAAATATACAAAATTTGACCTGCTCCAAGTTCAAAAACTTTATTAAACTAAGTTTGTATAAAAAGGGTTATTATAATATTAAAGAATTTATAGATGATAATAACCCCTGGAAGTGAGGTGATCGCTTCCAAGCTATTTCTAATTTGTTGTGTTGTTAATTTGTGTAACATACATGATTGTAAGCTGTTATTTAAAAAAAAAGTCCCGCTGGGTTTCTTGCTGGTTCTTCCCAGGACAGAGGTTTTTTTCGAACCAGTGGTAATTATACAAAAGAGTGACTTTTAATAAGTATGATTTATAATCTATATTGAATAAAAAAGTTTCTGTTTCTGTTTCTGTTTCTGATGATGATTCGGGCGGTTATTGAAAGTAAAAAACATCCTGATTTTAATAGGGAAGATGGCTGAGTGCTACCATCTGCTAAGGCCATGATAAAGTCCCATAATTAATTTAATTAAACTCAAACCCAAGCATACTTCTGCAGTTATTCTATTCTATTCTATTCTTATTCTTATTCTATTCTATTCTATTCTTATTCTATTCTATTCTGTTCTATTCTATTCTATTCTATTCTATTCTGTTCTATTCTATTCTATTCTATTATATTCTGTTCTTATTCTATTCTATTCTATTCTGTTCTATACTATTCTATTCTATTCTATTCTTAATCTATTCTAATCTAACTATGACATCAGTCTGTCAAACACCTCAGTGCTTCCGTGACCATGCGTTCCCTAAAGTGCCCAAAACATCGGGAATTAAAAGAGTTAAACGCGATAAAATCCTTAAAAACAGTTTTATTCCTTATAAACTTTATTCACAGTGAACGTGGGAAGCACTACTCTCATGAACGGTAGTAGAAAAATGTTTACCTTGTTGTAGCGGTGAAAGAGAATCCGCCACCTCATATCGTCCCCTCGTAAGAGGCCACATAGGAAAACAAACAGGAGGTGGGCAGCATCATCTTTCTGACAACAGATCAAAATAATAATAGCTGCGGTTGCCAACCCGCCTGCCAAGCGTGGCAACTATAGCAAACATCCGGCTACTTGACAGTTTATGGGGGAGGCCTGTGTTCATTTCAGTGGACATTAAGATAACGATAATGAGTTCTACTTATCTTTGCAACCATTATTTACAGTAGAGTGAAAACAAAAAGTAACATACCCGAAAGTTTGAATGAAATAAAAATTGAAAAAAAAAGCCGTGGGCACGGGCCTCAGAGAGTTTTTGGCCAAAAAGTGTTCACTGCGCTGGTTCTAACACGGGATGACTTCAACTGCGATACTTCTCAGACATGCAGGTTTTCCTTCACTACCGAGAACATCGTAAATCGACACTTCAAATTGAAATTAAAATATATGCTGAAATATATAATAATGCTTACGTACCATGAAATTTAAGGTTTAATCAGTTGGATTAAATGCCTTTGACAAGTAAATTAACATGAACCTTTATTTAAGTAAACTCTGCATTATTTAATTTAAGTATTTTTCCGCAAGAGCCTGTTTACTTCCATATACTCATATGCTCAATGAATCCAGGACTGTCAAAAATATCTTATGCCTGAAAATATGAAAGCTATCTTAAATTATTAAGTGATCTCATTAAAGGTAAAAAAGTAGAGTAGGCTGCAATGCTTTAATGCATATTAACGGTTTTTACATCTCCACGACTATTTTAATTACTCAGACATCTAGGTTTCCTCACGAAGCTTTTCTTCACTACTTAATGGGCACGTGTTTAGTCACGTTTTGCTCCCGTGCCATGATGAAATCTCACGGCGAGCTACACGGCCGTCGTATTTGTTTAAATACAATTCATAAAAACTGAAACTAAGCTTTTGCCTTATTGATGACCACATCTACCAAGTAATTATTCCAATGATGCCACGAACGAATTTTCAATTATTTACATCATATATTCAGTAGCAATCTATTATTTAATTTTATCAGTGACTTCCCATCTTAGTTTATTTAGGAGTAAGTAGATGGCGCTATAATTAGATGAAATAATGAAAGCCAAAACTATACTATCTAACAATGTCAGCGATAGAAGTGAACATTTATTTATTATATCAATATCAATAAGGCATAAAGTGATGTCAATCCTATTAAAAGTTCTGATTCTATTAAAAATATGCTATCAGCGCCGCTAGCCTTGAAAAACGATTTAATGATATCGTCATATGACCATATCATGAAATAGCAACGTATTTTATTTTATTTTTAGTTATTAATATCTTCAAACGATTTATATTCATTGATTTGGTCAAGTTATATCATGACATGTCCAACAAACAGTGTCAAATATCATTAAATGACTACACCATTTCACGAAAAGATGGACGACTTTATTATATAATTATGATCAATTCTCCGATCTGGTCACGACTTAATATACAAAATTCTTTAATAAAACTATAATGCTAATGAAAATTATGCAATAATTGCAGACAGACCAGTTTTAATTAGTTTGTGTATAGATTAGTAATTGAAATAAAAAAGTCGTATTTTCTGCCAACTTCCAAAAAGGAGACGGTACTCAATTCGACTGTATGTTTTTTTAAGTGTGTTACCTTATAACTTTTTACTGGGTGAACCGATTTCGATGATTTTTTTTATTTGAAAGCTGGTACTTCTCATGTGGTCCCATGTGAATTGATCAAGGTCAGACCAATAGTTTTTAAGTTATTCTTAATAAATTATATTGAAGTTTTAAACAGTGGTAGAGCCACGCGGCAGATTGCTGTCGCATGGATGGGCCGGCTCGAACCGGGGTGGTACCACGACCTCACAGAATACCAGCGTGAAGTAGAGGTTTACCTCTGCGTTTCGCTAGGTGAGTGCAGGTGGCCGGAGGCCCTTTTTACTGGAAATGAGGCATTCCATCTTAGTCCTCACGGGTGACAACGCATCTGCATTTTGATTCGCAAACGAGGATAGATGTAGATGTCTATGGGCCGCAGCAACCACTTACCATCAGGTGGACTGTGTGCTCGTTTGTCACCCTTATCCTATAAAAAAAAAAGTCGGCAGTACAAAAGTTTTAATTTTTAAATTATTGATAGACTGTTTACATATTTAAATTAAAATAACAAAAAATACTAAAAACTAAACGTTAGTATTTTCGAATAATTTTAAAAATCTAATTATTTACACATATAAATGTAAGTTACCTATATTATTTAATTCATTAGCAACTGAAGGCAAAATATACTACTTTTACCATTTGATGATAGATGGCGGTGTTTTGATAACTAAATCGGTGGAGTTTCAAATTATTTTACCAAGGTTATAACTTTATTTTAATCTTTATTTATAAATATGGTATTTATTTCAAAAACACACGCCATTCCGCCTATAACTAAGATATAATAGAAAGTCAACATCAAAAGGAAGGAAAATACTTAACCTCCTTTTTTGTCGTCCTATAATCGGATAAAAAGTAGCCTATAAGTTGCCCCGGGTTACTAACTTACTAACTACCTTCAAACAAAATTTCATGTAAATCGGTCCAGTAGATTTTGCGTGAATCCGGAATACACAGAAAGACAAAAATTCTAAAAACCACTAATTTGGCCTCAGAACCTTTTATTTAATCCCCTGGACTTGTTTTTCAAGAACATATTAGAATAACAGATACGACTTTTCTACAGATTTATCAATGTATAGATTAATAAACAAAACTTTGGATACTTCTAAAAGTAGAGAATATAGCTAAGGCATTGTTTTATTTATTTATGCATACACTAGACACCGATAAACATTTATTTAAAACGCAACTTTTCTACTGCGATATCACTGTGCGACCATCAAAAGAGCATACCTCAGTCTCTTGTTAGCGACGACTGGTGAGCGTATTGTATAGTATTAGGGTAGGTCCGTCTTTATATCCAGCTGTTCCAAGCCCTGAACGGCCACATTACTACACAATTACGCGACCGTGAGGTATCGATTTATGACCTGTGTAAGAAGTAGGAACTAGGCTTGCCAACTGTTCAGGACGTCCCGGGTTTAGATATAATTTTAGCGATCCCGAGAAGTGACCTTGCGGGCCAAACTAAAATCTCGGAAATCATTGAAAAATAATTCATCTCATTAATATAATTATTTTTTTTATTTTAGTTTTTAATTTTTAATTTTTTTCCTACCTTTCTCAAATATTTTTATTGTAACAGCTCATCAATAGTCCTAGAACATAGCTTCCTTCGAAGTTTGCCTCATTGCCCTCATGTTATTTGCCGTAGGCAGGCGGGTTGGCAATCGTTTTTATTTTTGTTTTGAGTTGTTATTATTAAGTCGCTGCTGCCCAACTCTTGGTGTTGAGGACAGCTAGAGACCCGCCGCCCCGTCCCCCGAATTATAACGCGGACCTTTCCCGGACCAGACGGCGTGGTGCGCAACGTGGACGTGCGGACCAGGGGCGGATTGCTGCGGCGGCCGGTCAGGAAGATCGCCGTCCTCCCGAAAGAAGATGAGGCTCGCGAGCTACGCCGGGGGGAGGATGTTGAAGACAGCTAGAGACCCGCCGCCCCGTCGCCCCTTTGTACCCCGCTACCCCTCGCGCACCCCGGACACCGGCGCCGACCAAGTGATGTCGGCGACCAATCAGCGCGCGTATGGCTTCATTTGTCGTCGCACGGCACTACTCACAGACTGAGGCACCTTCTTGCGAGATATAAGAAGGGCGTCTCGGTCTGTGAGCTGTTCATTTCACTTCGGAGCGGCACTTAAGAAGAAACCTGAAGAAGACTCAAGACTCCAATTCAAGACCTCCCTCTGTACATAGTGTTAGACATAGTTAGTCAGTGCCGAATCACTGTAAATAGTTAATACAGTATATTAAAAAGAACCATCTTTTCTTCAAGCAGTTCCCTAGTATAGCTAACCTCAGATCAGTCGTTAAGTAATCAGTCAGAAATAAATATACAGTCCACTGTTCATCCATTATATTCTTGGTCCATCGCCGCCGGATTCAAGCCAGGAGAAAGAAGCAAGACGTAAGAAGAAACAAGAAAGAAGCCAATTATAGAAGAAAGAACATAATTATAGAAAAAAGAACATAATTATAGAAGAGAGAAGATCATTATAGAAGATCTTCAAGGAAGAAAGAAGTTCGTCAACGAAGAGAGAAGATCTTCGGTACTAATTTCTTCCCTGTTTCTTGTTACGATTACGTCACATACGTCTATTGTCTGTTTCCAGACAATTTCTTGTTTCTTTAACCGCGTTTACGCGGCCAGTGGTCACTCCCTAACGGTGCCAAACTGTGACCATCTGGTAACGCCCTTGTGGCGGGAACGGCATCCATACGTGTGTCTTTTTAAAGACTGTACGTACGTCTTTTTGAAGACGACCGGAGGTCGCAACGTGGGACCATGAGGAAGACACGAAGCCAGAAGACACGGAACGATGATGACACGCCGGTAGGAATGCGCATATTCGAAGAAGCACCCGCGTCCCCGTCAGATTATCTCGCGATGGCACAAGCGCCCTCCGCCGCGCCCGCGCTCCAGGCCCCGCCCGCGCCCGCATCTACGCCCGCGCCCGCGCCCCCGCCGCCGCGCCCCGCTATGTCCGTGTCCACGACCGATCGTTTGGGAGAGGTTAGCATTTCCGCGCCGCGTACAGAGACACTCGCCGCGATTATTGAAGATCTTCCGTCTACAGAGATTAGTTCGATAGTACGTACCGTCGCGCCTGTAACAGACGTACATAGGCCCGCACCCCGCGCCCCGTCGGTTCGCTCCGTTCGTTCAGCCCGGTCGACGGCTAGTGCGATAGCTAAATTAAAGCAAATTGAGTATAACGCCGCGGAGGAACTAGCTGCAATTAGGAGGAAGCAATTGCAGTTGGAAGAAGATCTTATTAGGAAGAAGTACGCTAGGGACGTCGCGCAACTGCAAGAAGAAACAGATAGGGAAAGTGTCAACGAAGACGAGTTAGTTGAAAATAGGGTACGCGTTGATAGGTGGTTAGAGAACGTAGAGACTGTGCGGGGGGAGTCGCCTTCCCGCCCCTCTCAGCCCGCGCCCCGCATCGAGTTAGAGCAGACCCTACCGAACAGGGTAACCGGTTACGACCACAGTGAAGATGCCCAGGGGAGGACGGAAGCGAATAACGTTCAACCGCGCCGCATAGATTCGGTACAGAGGGAAGATGGAGTCGCCGTAGAAATGAACCAGGTGGATCGTCGTGTACGGGTTACGTCGCCGTCGCGCGTCCAACGCCGCACTCTATCGCCTACACATAGATCGCCACATCGCCACGCGGATCGTAGATCACCGTCGCCGTATAGGGATGTAGGTGTACATAGATCGCCATCGCCACATCGCCACGCGGATCGTAGATTATCGTCGCCGTATAGGGATGTAGGTGCGCATAGGACGCCAGCGCCACAGCGTAGGCTAGAGAGAGATAGGGATAGAGATAGGTCGCTTACTCCGCGAGGGAAAGATAGGGGTATAGAGCGACTAGCGGAAGCTCTGGAGAATATGGTCAGAGTTAGGCCCGCTGCCGCGAAGCAGACGCAGGACTTGCCTATTTTTAACGGTTCGGCCGCGGAATGGTTAGCGTTCAAAGCCGCGATGAAAGAATCCACGCGTCTATATGGATACACAGATACGGAAAATATGGCAAGGTTAAGAAACTGTCTACGCGGTGAAGCTAGGGAGGTAGTATCGGCACTGCTGTTTACCGCGAAGGATCCAGCAGATATTATGCGAACATTAGAGCAGTGTTTCGGCCGCCCGGAAGTAATTATCGATCGAGCGTGAGAAGAATTGAAACGCCTTCCGCGCCCGGGTCAAACCGCACAGGAGTTAAATGCGTTCGCAATAAAGTTGCAAAATATCGTGTGCATTTTGCAAAACGTCGACGGCAAGGGATATCTGCAAAATCCAATGCTTACTAGGGAAGTAACGAGTAAGTTAAGCCCTCACTTACGGTCGCGTTGGTGTGATTATGCGGAGCACTACGGAAGTGCAGACGAACCGGACATCGTTACACTGTCCAGGTTCATGATGAGAGAGGCTGATCGTGCGTTGAGTCATGCCTATACGTCCGTAGAGCCGACTAAGGAATCGCCCGTAAGACGAGAGGCGCCGTCGTCGAAAAGGATAGTGACACGCCGCGTAGAGAATAGGGCCCGCGACGTAAAAACGTTCACCGCCCAGGAGGACACCGGTAGTGCCTCTTGTATGTGTTGCGGGGGTGAACACGTGATCGCTAAGTGTAGAAAGTTAGCGCAAATGGGTGTGGACGACCGGTGGAATTGGGTAAAGGAAGAGGGGGTGTGTTTTCTATGTTTGAATAGTAAACACCGACGGTTTAAATGTAGAGCGAAGAAAAGCGGCGTCGACGGCTGCAACGCCCCCCACCATGCCCTCCTTCACACCCGCAAGACCCGCGCACCCAAGACATCGGCAAAACCGGATGAGACCGTGCTCGTCGCGTCTAACGTTTGTAGTAATGCGTCCGTATTATTGAAAGTGTGTCCCATTACGTTGCGTGGACCACAGGGTAGAGAAATAGACACGTATGCGTTGCTTGACGAAGGCTCGACCATTTCATTGATCGACGACGACTTAGCGCGCGAGTTAGGAGCGGAAGGACCGGTAAAACCGCTGAATATTAGGGGAATAAGCAATAGTCAGCGCGAGGCCGATAGCAGGCTAGTTAACATAGGCATACGTGGAAAATCGCGCAGCGAGATGTATAGAATAAATGCGCGTACAGTAACAAATTTACAGATAGGTTCGCAGTCGGTAAATAAAGAGTGTTTACGGTTGAAACACTTACGCAACCTACCGAGCTCGGTTTGCTACGAGGACGCCAAACCGAGATTATTATTAGGCGCCGACAACTGGCATTTAATAATCACCCGTAATTTAAGGATAGGACGTCGAAGGCAGCCCATAGCTGCACGAACGTTATTAGGATGGGTGATACAGGGAACCGTGCCGCGATTCACGTGTAGGGAGGACGGTGAAACCGTATTACACGTCGTAAACAGTAGCGGACGGTTAGATAGGGACATTCGAACGATCGCCAGTCAGGACGAGGAGTTAACGGAACTCCTTAAACGGCAGTACGAGATCGATTCCATCGGTATCTCGCTAAAGAGTAGGCCGCGACGGGAAGAGGAGCGCGCTGTCGAGATATTCCGGCGCACCGTCAAGAAGGTCGGCGAGCAATACCAGGTGGGACTGCCATGGAAGGACGACGACGTGCGGATGCCTCCCAGCTACGAGATGGCTGCTCGAAGACTGCGGACGATCGAGAAGAAGATGGACAAATCGCCGGAGTTTCGAGACGCCTATACAGCACAAATAGACAACCTCCTGGCGAAAGGATACGCAAGGGAGGCCGAAGGGACAGAGAGAGATGACCCCAAGAGCTGGTACCTGCCCCACTTCGCAGTACGGAATCCGAACAAGCCTGGGAAGACAAGAGTGGTTTTCGACGCGGCAGCGCGTGCGTCCGGTAAATGTTTGAACGATTATTTACTTGACGGCCCCGACTTGTTACGGAACCTACCGGGCATACTGTTTAGATTTAGGGAGAACGAAATAGCCGTGTCCGCGGATATTAGGGAAATGTTTTTACGCGTAAAGATAGACCGTCGCGACCAACCCGCGCAATTGTTTCTGTGGCGAGGTAACGAGCGATCCAGCCCACCGCGGGAATACGTTATGACATCGATGATTTTTGGTGCGAGGAGCTCGCCGTTTCTCGCACATAGTGTTAGGGATCATAACGCGCGCGCACACGCAGAGACACATCCGTTGGCACTTAACGCTATCGTACGTAGTCACTACATGGATGACTACCTAGACAGTTATGCTACGGTAGAGGAAGCGGTAAACACTGCGAGGCAGGTAATGGAAGTACACCAGCAGGCCGGCTTCACCTTAGCAGGCTGGAATTCGAACCACGCAGCCCTACTAGAAGACAAGCCGGAGGAATTACTAGCGAGCAAGCCTAAGGAGGTAGGCTTGAGACAAGACAGCCCAGGCAGAACCCTAGGGCTATTATGGATGGCCGACGAAGATGCCTTAACGTTCAACACATCCATGAACAGGGTACCGAACGAAGTGAAGACGCTGCAGAGGCCACCGACCAAAAGAGAGGCGTTAAGTGCAGTCATGTCGGTCTTCGACCCGCTGGGACTGCTGAGCTACCTCACCATCACCGCCAAGATCCTGCTGCAAGACCTGTGGCGGATGAAGAAGGTCGGATGGGACGACGAACTACCCGAGGAGGCAGCTGAGGAATTTCAGAGGTGGCTGCGAGTCGTCGAGGAAGTATCACGACTGCGGCTGCCTAGGTGCTATGCTCCTACGGGGGGAGTGGTAGAGCGTCAGCTTCACGTGTTTAATGACGCAAGCGAACGTGCGTACGCATCCGCGGCGTATTGGCGATTAGGATACCGCGACGGAACGGTTAAGGTACGATTAGTGGCGGCCAAGGCGAAAGTCGCCCCGATAAAGGCGCAAAGCATTCCGCGGTTAGAGTTACAGGCGAATCTAATAGGCGCGCGACTCGCGGAATTCGTGCAAGGCGAGCACAGAGTGGTAGCCGATAGGGTAGCTTATTGGACAGACTCCACTACGGCGCTCCATTGGATTCAGAACGATACGGCGCGTTACACCCCATACGTAGCACATAGATTAGGGGAGATATCGGAGAAGACGTCACCCGAGCAATGGAGTTGGATACCGACCGCAGACAACATCGCGGATCAGGCAACGCGCATTAATTATACGTACAAGGAAGAGAGCGACAAATGGTTTACGGGACCACCATTCCTGTACGAAGATGAAGATCGATGGCCTCGACGTCGGGAAGAGAAGGCAGGGGATGAAGATGACGAGCTGGAGGAAGTCGTGGCGCACCAGAGCGACACCAGGGACGCTCCACACCTGCCAGACATCAAGAGGTTCTCTTCTTACGAGAGATTGGTCAGGGCCACCGCTCGCATATTACAGTTCGTCGATGCCATGAGAGGAAAGGCGCACGGACTAATATTGGACCACATCCAGAAAGCAGAACGGATGTGGATAGAGCGAAGTCAACAAGAAAGTTTTGCTGAAGACATCAGTCGACTGCAGAAAGGAAGGAACTTGGCAACCGGCAGCGCGTTGAGGAAGCTCGACCCCATATTCGAAGATGGCATACTGCGAGCTAGAGGACGGATTGACGCAGCCGATGTGGACAGTCAAATGAAGAGGCCCACCATCCTGAACGGACGCCACCAGTTTGTAAAGCTGCTTGTGGAGAAGGCGCATAAGGAAGCAAGCCACGCCAACAGGGAACGGGTAGTGAACGACCTACGCACGAGATATCACATACTTCGACTACGACCGACCGTAAGAGAAGTGGAGCGGAGATGTCTGCAGTGCAGGGTACGCAAGGCAACACCACGGCCAGCGGTTATCGGAGATCTACCACCTGAACGGTTAGGGGCATTCGCGCGACCATTCACCTACACCGGAATCGACTATTTTGGGCCTATAACGGTAACAGTAGGACGTAGGCAGGAAAAACGGTGGATAGCGTTATTCACTTGTTTGACGACGCGCGCGGTACATCTAGAGATAGTTTATTCCCTAACGACGGACTCGGCGATATCGGCATTGCGGCGCATGGCGGCTAGGCGTGGGTGGCCACGGGTCATCTACTCTGACAACGGAACGAATTTCCATGGGGCGGACACCGAACTACGACGGGCAATGGAGGAGTGGGCACCCCTGCTGAAGGACTACGCGTTGACTCGGCGGACAGACTGGAAGTTCATCGCGCCGGGCGCGCCGAACCAGGGAGGCGCATGGGAGCGTCTCGTGCGCTCAGTGAAGACCGCGCTCGAAGCCACTCTACACCAGAAGAGCCCGCGGGAGGAGACGTTGGTGACGCTCCTCACCGAAGCCGAGAACACAGTGAACTCTCGACCGTTGACACATTTACCGGTCGACATCGACGAGGAAGAGGCGCTGACACCCAACCACTTCCTGCTGCTGGGACCATCGAGCCTTCCAGTAACCGCGCCGTGCACGCCTAGTGATCGTCGGGCGTGGAGAGCGGCGCAAGGACTTGCCGACGAGTACTGGAAGCGCTGGATGAATGAGTACCTGCCGACGCTGGTTGCGCGCGGGGACTCACGGGATGTGCAGCAGCGACAGCTACAAGAGGGGGACCTCGTCGTGGTGGCAGACGGTAGCCTGCCAAAGAACGTGTGGCCGCGTGGAATTATAACGCGGACCTTTCCCGGACCAGACGGCGTGGTGCGCAACGTGGAGGTGCGGACCAGGGGCGGATTGCTGCGGCGGCCGGTCAGGAAGATCGCCGTCCTCCCGAAAGAAGATGAGGCTCGCGAGCTACGCCGGGGGGAGGATGTTGAGGACAGCTAGAGACCCGCCGCCCCGTCGCCCCTTCGTACCCCGCTACCCCCCGCGCACCCCGGACACCGGCGCCGACCAAGTGATGTCGGCGACCAATCAGCGCGCGTGTGGCTTCATTTGTCGTTGCACGGCACTACTCACAGACTGAGGCACCTTCTTGCGAGATATAAGAAGGGCGTCTCGGTCTGTGAGCTGTTCATTTCACTTCGGAGCGGCACTTAAGAAGAAACCTGAAGAAGACTCAAGACTCCAATTCAAGACCTCCCTCTGTACATAGTGTTAGACATAGTTAGTCAGTGCCGAATCATTGTAAATAGTTAATACAGTATATTAAAAAGAACCATCTTTTCTTCAAGCAGTTCCCTAGTATAGCTAACCTCAGATCAGTCGTTAAGTAATCAGTCAGAAATAAATATACAGTCCACTGTTCATCCATTATACTTGGTATGGTCTGGTCCACCGAGGAAGGCCAACGCATTCACAGAATACCAGCGTGAAATAGCATATTAATGCTGGCGTGTTTCGTATGGTGAGTGTTAAAAACCGGAGAACCTTTTTACTGGAAACGAGGCATTCCATCTTAATCCTCAGGAGTGATATCTCATCTGAATTTTGTTTTTATTCAAGAATAGATCTAGATGTCCATGGGCCACATTGCTTTCTTAACATTAGGTGGACTGAGCGTCGTTCGTCACCATTATTTTATAGAAAAGGGCAGGAAAAACGAAAAAAAGGAAGATTAATTGGAGAGATATGTAACGTCCCTTAACTTTTTTTAAAGAAACCCTAGCCGTAAGGATTTTCAAAGTTTGACTCCAGCAACTAAGATTTTTTTTGTAAATAGTGTAGAAGTAACCGACATGCCCAACGTATAAGTAAGTCAAAGCGGCAATGGGCCATATAGCTCAAAGAACCAACAATCGATGGGAAATTAATGTTCTCGGGTGACAACCTTGTACAGGTAGGCGAAGTGTATGACGGCCCAGATGGAGCGATGGAGGACGACGGACTAGATGGAGTGACAACCTGGTAATACATGCAGAAAGTAGATAGATGCAGGTGGCTTTGGATCGTTCTTCGTGGCATACCTTGGGGAGGTATATGGTCAGCAGTGTACTTGTAAAGGGCTATAATAATGATAATGATGAGAAGAGTGCAAAGGGCATATAAGGTAAAGGTTTTGTCTAGACCGAAGGGAAATATTATGAAGGAGCTGAAAACTTGGAAACGTTCTTTAAATAAATTTAGTAACTCAGTTTATCTAAAACATACGTACCTTTTAAAATCAGATATTTTAGACAGAAAACACCGTACGCTGATAGCTTAGGAGAGTGTTAATGTTCACAAAAATTTATTTATGATGCATTCAGATAAAAATCTAAGCTGAACACCGGACTGAATAAACAAGGAGATCTCGCGTCCCACTGTCCCGGGCAGCGGCTAGGACAACGGTGCAGTGCGAGAGCCCCGGGAGAGGCGGCCGCCTGCACATTTCAATATTGATTGCCGCCTGGGCGGGTCCAATGCGCAGTATCTATTTTAATCTCTTTTTTATAGATTAAGGGTGACAAACCGGCTCAAATCGTTGACGACTTAATCCTTTCCGATTGGCTCGATTCACTGGTGCTGCGAAAACATGTTGCATTCCTATGAATTTTCTTTTGCATTTACCACGGGGAGTGTTCTGAGGAATTGTTCGGATTAATCCCGGCCGCTAAATTTCACGAACGCATATCGCGGCAGAACTCCCGATATCATCCACACCATCCACTTGGATGCTTGACGGTCCACAACTGCACGTTTCACTAGGAGTTTTCTTCCGCGTATCTACTACCTTTCTGTGGAATAGCTTACCACCGGCGATTTTTCCGGACCGATACGACTTAGGGACCTTCAAAAAAAACCGCCTGCAATTCCCCTGGTGTTGCAGTTGTTCATGGGAGATGGTAGTCACTTATCATCAGGTGAGCCGTATGCTCGTTTGCCCCCTCCCCTATAAAAAAAACACAGTCCACCTAATGGTAGGTATGTGATTGCTGTGGCGCATAGATATCTACATTTATCTTCGATTAAGAATCAAAATATAGATACGTTTCCACCCCTGAGAACTACGATAGAATGTCTGGTTTCCAATAACTAGTATATCCTCCCGTGGTCGTCGTAAGAGGTGACAGAGGGAGACTGACAGCAGCATCTTTCTGATAACAACTCGATAATAATGACAAACTGCGGCGGCTACATTTTCAAGTTATGCCACTTATCCAAAACGTATCATTGACTAATGCGCATCGCACCTAGGCAGACGAAGGGCGTGACAATGGGGTATCGATTTGCAGACTGTCTGTGTGCATCTAGTGTCAATTGCGTCGTTGTGCATTTTCACGGAAAGTTGTAGAAATTTATTGCGACGTTGATTTTGTGCATTATAAATAATGGGAGAACAGTATTTTGAACGAATTCATCGGAACTCTCAATATTCAAATATAAGTTCTTCATGAAATAAATGTTTGCATTTTAGGAGGCAAATTAAACATTTTGTTTTTTGCTTTTATTTCTGCGACTATTTATTTTAACTTAAAGCCAATTTTCAGTTACGTTTATGCTAATTAAGAATATTAAATGTTACGAAGATACTGTAGAAATTTTTTGTATAATTATTAATAATTACATTCTATATCGGAGTGGTATTAAATGAATCCACAGTTCTCCAAGTACAATAAACCATTTGGTCAATAACTTAATCTTAAAAGTTAATCCCAGAAAGTTAGGATTTTGTATATGTTCGGTTTTGTTAAGTTTATTATTGGGAGGGAATGTTTAAATTTTAAGGCATATCATGTTATATATTGGTTAGTTACTGCGAGCTGGACCTGAACCGGTGTTTTTAATTACACGTCTTCTTGAGTTCTGGCATTATAATTACTGCAGAGGTATGTTAACACTGGACTCTAAGCACACCGCTACTATACGGTTCACAAAGGCAAAATTCTTAAAGAACTAAGTCTACTGTTTTATCTTATTAAAAACTTTTTATTATTAAACTAAAAAAAAAAACAATATAAACATTATATATCTAAATGAGATTTTTATATAATAAAGTGACGAACAAGCACAAATTCCACCTGATGGTGATTGGTTACAGTGGCCCATAGTCATATACACAGATATGTGTAAAACATATCTTCGATAAATAATCGAAATGCAGATGCGGTGGACTACTGTGGGGGCTCTGGTTCTCAATACTCATCATACTAAAACAAAGCAACCTGGTAATCTGTGAGGGCGTGTATGAAATACCGTATTGCAAGAATATAATAAAATAGAATAGAGATTGGATCAAGGAGCGATCGATTGAAAATGTATTTATTTATTTAAACTTTATTGAGGCGTACATATTAAGTACAGGAACGAAACGCAGACTTGATGCTAAATGTATTATCTGCCAGTCAACCTTAGGCCAGGGATAGAACTAGGAAGGCGGTTACAAAAATATATACATACACACATACATATACATACATAGATACATATATCAATATACACAAATATATAAATTTATAAAATATAAGAAAATATAATATAATACAAGATACATAAGGATATGTAATATACTGATGAAACTAATATACAGAGATTACAACACTATAATAATGACGGAACTTGCAGTTGTAAAGCAATTTTAGAAATTGATCTGGAACATTCTTCTTAAATGTTTATTTGCAGGTAGGTTTTTGAAGAGTGGTAGAGCCACGCGGCAGCTTTTGCTGTCGCACGGATGGGCCGGCTCGAACCGGGGTGGTACCACGACCTCACAGAATACCAGCGTGAAGTAGAGGTTTACCTCTGCGTTTCGCTTGGTGAGTGCAGGTGGCCGGTGGCCCTTTTTATTGGAAATTAGACATTCCATCTTAGTCCTCCCGGGTGACAACGCATCTACATATTGATTTGCAATAGAGGATAGATGTAGATGTCTATGGGCCTCAGCAACCACTTACCATCAGGTGGACTGTGTGCTCGTTTGTCACCCTTATCCTATAAAAAAGGTTGTTTTAATTTTTCAAGCAGGTCATTCCATAGGCGCGCGGCTTTGACAGTAAACGATAAATATATGAATCTCAAACGGTGACGGGGTATAAAGAGAGCAAGAGTCTCCGATGAACGAAGCTGTCTGTCATGAGTGTCCCGCAGAAACTGAAACTTATGTTTCAGATAATTTGGATAGTAGATAATCAGTTAAATAGAAAAAACTATGTTAAGTATCCTGAGTTGAGTGCGGAATGAGGATACATGGTCAAACTTGCGAAAACGAAAAATAAAACGGATACAGTTACTGACAACATGATTCAGCATATCAAGGAAACTTCGTTGAGATCAGGAAAATATATGAATATACAATCATATATCATATGAAACAAACAAATTGAATGAAATAGATGGCACTATTACAAAGCAATCTTACTCGAAAGAAAGTATTCTTTTAATTTATTGTACTAAAGTTTAGGCTCTTACACCTCTAAAAATTAGGATTGTAACATTGAGTATAAATAAGCCTAGCTTGCTTATAAATACTCTAAGAATTTTTTGAATTTAACATTAAATGGCTATAAAATTAAACTGTTATGTTATATTTTGTGCTGCAATTGTGATTGAAACTTATCGTTATCATAATTAATAAATCAATTACCGTGAAATATTTTCATTCTTTATTTCATTTAATTTGAGGGTTTCACATCTATCGCGTGGGAACTGCCCACATGTTTTTTTTTTATAAAGAATACTAGAACCGCTATTAACATTGCTAATAATCTCGTTAACCAATCCAAGTAAGCGTAACATGCAAATGTGGTTCAAGACAATTAGCCAGATGATACATTTGTACAACGTTTTACCGGATTTTCAGTCCCTTGACCATTGGTCTATCCTCGCTACATATTGTTGCGCGTCACTATTAATATCTTGTACATGGCAACACTAATTACCACTAGCGCACTCTAGTATCGAGTAGCAGAACTAGGAGGGTCAAGATCCTTCTAGAAATATCGGGACTGATATGTACTCGAACATTCTAGATGTTTCTAAAGTAGAAAGTTCTGGAAACTACCAGAGGCCCTATATAAGGCCGGTATAGACCGCGACCGAGACAGTATTGAATTGGCGATATATGGGAGTACTTCGAAGCGATACAACTGCGAACTAAAGTGATCAGTAGTACAATTGGGTTTTGTTATTAGTGTGTTTTTAAGTTGTAATTAGTGTTCTGTAATTAAAGTGTCAATTTTGGTTATTGAATCGGCAGTTTTTAATTGTCGCGAACCCCAAGCTGGTAACAATATTACTAATTTGAACACAAATAGAAAATGTCCTAAATTAACAAAAATGGGGAAACATTTTATATTAGTAAAATAAAAAGATGCAACGCTAAAATAAACAAAATTACGTTTGTCTTTCAGTATATAGTTAATAAAATATGAAATAAATTCTAATATAAGTTAAAAAAACGCGTAAGTAATAATCAAAGTAGTTTAAACAGATCAGTTAAGTTGGTAAAATTTCAACGCTAAGCTTCGTTATTAGATTTCGGGGCAATTCGCAATGCAATTAACAGTAATCATAATGTGAAATTGCATTAATTGACCAAAACTTATTAGTTACAATCGCAGCTAGCAAAAAGTTTTGAATAAATTGTAGCAATTTACCTGGTGCTACAACAACAGTTCTGGTTCTTCCTTTACCACCAATGATTGGTTATTGTTTGTCCTTTACCATCAGTGGTTAGCATCATTGAAAAAAACGGAATGGTTAGTATTTTGAATTATTACAATTTTAAATTAACTAATGGTTTATCTTCATCTTTTTCTTAAAAACGCCCGTAAAAATAAAACCTTCAGAAAGGAGACCGAAATATTAGGAAACTGTATTGTGCACAGTATTCTATCTCATTCTCTCACAGGCTATACCCTATAGATGTATGGTATGCGGTTGTCGCTTTTTAGTGTCACTTTATCGTTTCATCGAGTTTCAAATCACAACGATTCTAAAGAAGTTTTCACTTTACTAACGAGTGCCATAACAACATATAACAAATTACCTACAAACAACATGGTAATTAACAAACACAACCAATTTGTTTATTGTTTGTTAATTACCTACATAATTAACAAACAATAAACAAATTTGCCTCTCTTCAGTATTGACTAGTCTGCAGTACCAGCCGGTAAATTGATTTGATGGCTTTTAATCAATTTGATTTTTAATAAATAAATATATCAATGAGGGCTAATAATTTTACGCTCACCAGATGTCACTAGTTGGGACTAAGGTGAATTTATTTGTTACGTTAGATGGTCAGTCACACTGTCATCGCCATTGAAACGTTACAATTTAATTATAAATTTTTCACATTTGTATTTGTATATGTTACGGCTAAAAGCCGAAATGCGGATACGCCTAGGTTTAGCCGGCTAAGTAAAATGTCTACATATTGTAACTATTTTCAAATCTTCAACTCTTAGGAATTTCCGTAGTTTGATTCATACATTTCTAATTTAAGCCATATTACATAATATATAACTAATATTTTAGAAAGAAACATTAATCCTTGTTAGATTAAATTTACCCGCACCAAAATCCGTCAAATATTTCACCTCAATCCTAAGTGGCGCCACTCTGGTGACAGAACAAGTCCAGGATGCCGTCATGCATGACTAATATAAATTTAGTAATAAAATCAAACACATAAGCATACGCCACCGAACTTGACGTTTTGTAACAACAATTTGATCACAATGGTAATAGATTACCTATTTTCACAACTAATGCGATGGCTCGGGGTAAACTGAGTGGAGACAGCCAGCCCGGGTATTCGGGTGCGACTGGTGCATTATTGATTAATATGTGGGCGGAAACGGGGTGAAAATATTAGCTTTACTACTTTATAAGTGCTAGAGCCATGCAGCTGAACGCGTCTGTGCAGTATTGATTACTGTCAGAGCAGGACAGAACATAGCTGATGATTTATTGTACTTATTTGATTTACTGTATTCGTAATATTTTACTGACTCGTTAGGCTATGTCGGTATGTAGTACACATCTATATGTCATTGGTTGTCATTCTAGTTTTCAAGTATTAAACTATAAGTCTTATAACTTCAACAACACAACAAAATTCAAGCATATGCCACTTTACATGTTAAATTAATAATGTTTTTTTTTATAAAATAAAGGCACAGCACGAGCACACAGTCCATCTGATGGTAAGTGGATGATGTGGCCCATAGAACTTTCAAAAATATCCTCGATTAAGAATCAAAATGCAGATGCATTGTAATCGCTGATAACTTAGATATAAAGGCACGTTTCCAGCAACAAGGATCTCAGTTCTCTACACTTAACATACGAAACACAGCAGCATTAAGCTGCTATTTCACGCTGTTATTCTGTGAGAGCGTGGTCCTACCCCGATCTAGCTAACCGCCTCGTGCTTTTTTCTTAGGTTGTCGGTTACTCGGTTTCCACTGGGAATATCATCACATCATATCGTTTATTCGTCTCTAGTTGTCCACTGTAGTTTTCAAATTTTAAGTTATACTTGATGAAAACTTAATGTACATTTTTTGTAAGATCTCAAGCATATGTCTCATTACATGTAAAACTAATTAAGTTCGTAATTTAAAATAGTGCAGTTAGCCATAATAAAAGACGAAACATACCTTGAAAGTTTAATGCGTCAGTATTTATTTCTTTGATTACACAAAATCACGAGCAATATACTGTTTCTAACTAGATATAATAATTGTTATAACAATTAATTAGCATGAGCACTGAAATTCCCTAATAGAATAGAATAGAATAATAGAAAAGAATAAATAATCATTCAATACAGATTACAAGTAGTTCTTATTGGTATTTTTTTTTAATTTTACCACTGGTTTGGGAAAAATCTTTGTCCTGTAAAAAACGAGCAAGAAACACAGCGAGACGTTTTTGAAGTAATGTTTAGCAATAAAATACAGGTTGTACAAACTATTTACAAAATTTATTTGAGAGACAGCTCGGAAGCGACTACCTCATTCCCAGCGGTCATATCAGCCATGTTGTAAATAGTTTTTGTTTAATAAAATATATAAACTAGGTAATAATAGTCTGCCATTAATGCTGGTATTCCGTAAGGTTCTATCAAACTCACCCATTCGTTCTACAACGATAACGTAGATGCAGCGTGTAGCGCCACGGATGCTCGCATTAAATATAATTTTTTTGGAGTTGTCTTCTTCGCACGACTTTTTTGTGGAATATTTTACCACCAGCGATTTTTTTCGGATCCATATGACTTCAAGAATTGAAGTGCTGCAGTTGTTCATGGGCGGCGGTCGACACCTACCATCAGATGAGCTGCATGCTCGTTTGACGTTTGCCTCCTCTTCTATAAAAAATTATCTCTAACAATAGCTGCAACAACTGCGCAGTGCAGTATTGATTAATTGTCTGATTGGAAACTGCGCACATAAATATAGTCATAACATCGTTATACAGTTTAGACATTGTCATAAGCAAGCATAATTGGTTATCGTCTAGGCGAGACCCATGCTGTTATTAGTATTGGTTTGATGCAAACTACGAATATTATTATTATTAAAAATATATTGTAAATTAATGCTTAAAAAATTCCCGCTGGGTTTCTTGCTGGTTGTTCCCAGGACAGTGGTTTTTTTCCGAACCACTGCTGTAATAAAACTAAACTGCAGTAGTAAAACATTGGTACACAGGACGCAATAGACGCACTACTTAATAATGTCATTGACAAATTAAATAGTAAATTGAAGTTAGCTGCACTCTTTTTGGATTTGAGCTCTGCGTTCGATATCATCAATCATGATCTTCTTTTGGAAAAATTGCAATATTATGGGGTTCGAGGACAGGCTCTGAAACTTTTTCAATCTTACTTGCAAAACAGAAAAATGTTCATAGAAATAAAAACAGAATGATTAACGTAAAAGTAGGTGTACCACAAGGCTCCATTTTAGGCCCCGTATTATTTATTACTTTTATTAATTATTTAAACCATTGTGTACGTATAATGACAGACTCAACAAAGCTAGTCCTCTTTGCAGATGACACTAATGCTGTTATCTCAACCTCTGAAATAGAGACTCTAGAAATTAAAATAAACCAAATATTGGAAATCATTAAAGGGGAATGCCCACCGTTCACAGACACTTTGGCCATGGGTGCCCACATATAAAAGCATTTGGAAATGATAATATACAATTAAAAATATTAAATGGTTAAGGAATTGGTTTAAAAAAAGTCCGGATTTTTAAGATATAAAGATTTTTTATTTTCACAAAAACAGTTTATTAACAACAAATAACTTCGTATTTTCGTGACATTTAAACCACGATTGACACACCGTAAATGTCCTCTTGAATGAGTTACTGAGAGCTGGGAAGAACTCTGGCCGGTGTAAGAGCTGGGGTCATCGTTAACAGTGGATATCGAGTCCAAGTTCGTGCAGAGGTTATCGTAAGAAGTTGGAGCGGGATCCATTTTCAGGCCGTGGTCAATAGGGTGAGAACAATTATCGGAGTCCATTTAGAAAGCATATTCGTTGCTTTGATAACAAATCCCCGAGAAAACAAACAAAATAACACGAATGCAAAGGAATTTGACTTGTGACTATTTGGTTTTGATAATTATGACTAGCTGTCAGATTCGATGTTGCCAATTAACAGAGATAAAATCGACAAATAGATAGCGATATTTTTATTCGATTTATAATTTCATAAAAAGGAATAATCTTTGATTCGCTTTAAGTTCTGCACGCCTTTTAAAATATGTTTTGTTTTATTTATTTAAATTCCATTTTAAATGTATTCTTAAGAACAGATAAGAATAACAGTTAAATTGTGCAGTATCTAGCGTTTTTGATATGGTCTAAAGAGTTCATGATAAATCAACTAGCACTTCGCTTGTTTAATTATCATAACATCATAATAATTATCGAAATATAATATTACCATTATAATAATGACACCATAAAAATCGATTGAAAAAACAGAATCGACATTTTGACGAGATTTGTGATTGGCAACACTTTTTATTTTATCCTCAAACTAATGACTTCCGGATTTACCTAATTTAATTTTTTTTTTCGGTACTTTTTTTTTGTGCAAAAATAATGCAATCTTTTTTGGATACATAAATACCGCGATTAATAACCATAAAAAAAGTTGTATTTTTTTAACAAAAGCAAATTGTTGGGCGTTTCGTGGCCAGAATTGGGCTTCGCCTTTTGGTTTACTGTTCACGGCCTGTCGATCAACACTAACAAAACAAATGTTATGTTATTCCGCAATAACGTCAGAAAAACACAAGCCTGAATGTTACATTAGGTGATAAAACAGTACAGTCTGTAGAAGTGGCCAAATACTTAGAAGTGAGGATAGACAGTAATTTAAAGTTGAAACATGAATTATATGAGAATGAGAGTAAAATAAGCTCCTCTTGTTACGTACTAAGAAGCTTACGGGATGAAGCTGTTCACATTAACATTTAAAATTGGTTTATTACGCATTGGTGGAGTGAAGATTACGTTATAGTATTTTATTTTGGGGAGGGAGCTTTAAATATAATATACACAAAACCTTTGTTCTGCATCAGCAGTAGAAATTCGTCAACACCATGTTGACGAATTTCTACTGCTGATGCAATTGTAGTATAAACTTCAATGTTTTAAAATTTTTGATGACATTATAAATAATCGTAATTTTTTGTGACATTTAATGTAATTATAATTTAGTGATATGTTATACTTTATTTTATTTATACTGATGAGATTTGACTTGTAATATTTATTGTAAGTTTTATATACTTAATTGTAAGTTTTCATAATCTAATTTTTATATTAATTGTTTTAAGAATTTTAATTTAATATTGATTGTAAATTATATTTTTATTGTAATTTTATATAATTGTAAATTTGGTTGTTAAGCATTGTAATTGTATTTTTGCATAAATGGTTCAACACAATTTGTATATTTCAGAATTAAACAATTATATACAAAAATATATATATACATCTTTGTACTTAATATATTAAATTTCAATACAAGTTAAGAATATATAGGTGATAATAGTCGCTTGGAATAAGGTGATTCTCTATCAAACTTTTTTAGAATGATTTTGCTTAAATAAGAAAACGTAATATATAATAGTAAAGTGTTTAATAGAAAATTCGCGGGGTCTGTTACTGGTAATTTCTGAACGAGTGAAAAATTCAAAAAGAGCTAAAGCTCTTATTAAAATACGTAATAATTTTAACCATAGTCCATATTGAATAAAATTTTCTATCACTTATATAAGATTTTGACAAAAGAACTTATCGTTGATGTGAAGCACCGACGCTCCGGGAAGTCTAAAGTATGTCAACATGTTTAGTATCGTCCAGACCTATCGGATCTGATAGTCAACAAATCCTTAGAATAGAACACCGATTCCTACTAATGATGATTCGCAAGGCTATTGAAAGTAAAAAACATCCTGATTTTAATAGGGAAGATGGCTGAGTGCTAAGGGCCTGATAAGGTCCCATAATTAATTAAATTAAATTCAAACCCAAGCATACTTCTGCAGTTATTCTATTCTATTCTATTCTTATTCTATTCTATTCTATTCTTATTCTAATCTATTCTGTTCTATTCTTATTCTATTCTATTCTATGCTGTTCTTATTTTATTCTATTCTATTATATTCTATTCTGTTCTATACTATTATATTCTATTCTATTCTATTCTTCATCTATTCTATTCTAACTATGACATCAGGCTGCCAAACACCTCAGTGCTTCCGTGACCATGGGTTCCCTAAAGTGCCCAAAACATCGGGAATTAAAAGAGTTAAACGCGACAAAATCCTTAAAAATAGTTTTATTCCTTATAAACTTTATTCACAGTGAACGTGGGAAGCACTACACTCATGAACGGTAGTAGAAAAATGTTCGCCTTGTTGTGGCGGTGAAAGAGAATCCGCCACCTCATATCGTCCCCTCGTAAGAGGCGACATAGGAAAGCAAACAGGAGATGGGCAGCATCATCTTCCTGACAACAGATCAAAATAATAATAGCTGCGGTTGCCAACCCGCCTGCCAAGCGTGGCAACTATAGCAAACATCCGGCTACTTGACAGTTTATGGGGGAGGCCTGTGTTCATTTCAGTGGACATTAAGATAGGCTAACGATAATGAGTTCTACTTATCTTTGCAACCATTATTTACAGTAGAGTGAAAACAAAAAAGTAACATAACCGAAAGTTTGAATGAAATAAAAATTGCATTTATTGCCCCATGAAAAGTAAAAAAGCCGTGGGCACGGGCCGCAGAGAGTTTTTGGCCAAAAAGTGTTCATTGCGCTGATTCCAACATGGGATGACTTCAACTGGAAAACTTCTCAGATATGCAGTTTTTCCTTCACCGCCGAGAACGTCATAAATCGACAGTTCAAATTGAAATTAAAATATATGCTGAAATATATAATAATGCTTACGTACCATGAAATTTAAGTTTTGATCAGTTTGATTAACTGCCTTTGACAAGTAAATTAATATGAACCTTTGTTTAAGTAAACTCTGCATTATTTAATTAAAGTATTTTTCCGCAAGAGCCTGTTCACTTACATATACTCATATGCTCAATTAATTCAGGACTGTCACAAATATCTTAATATGTCTGAAAATATGAAAGCTATCTTAAATTATTTACTGATTTATACGTCTCATTAAAGTTAAGAAAGTAAAGTAGCACCTAATATGTCTCACTTCTGTGCACAGGGCTCCTCACTACCTATGTTTTGTGGGCAGAAAAAAAGAGTACGCTGCAATGCTTCAATGCATATTAACGGTTTTTACATCTCCACGACTATTTTAATTACTCAGACATCTGGGTTTCCTCACGTACCTTTTCTTCACTACTTAATGGACACGTGTTAAGTCACGTTTTGCTCCCGTGCCATGATGAAATCTCACGGCGAGCTACACGGCCCTCGTATTTGTTTAAATACAATTCATAAAAACTGAAACTAAGCTTTTGCCTGATTGATGACCACATCTACCTAGTAATTACACATCCAAGAATGTCACGAACGAATTTTCAATTATTTACATCATATATTTAGTAACGATCTATTATTTAATTTTATCAGTGACTTCCCATTTTAGTTTATTTAGGAGTAAGTAGATGGCGCTATAATTAGATGAAATAATGAAAGCCAAAACTAATGTCAGCGATAGAAGTGAACATTTATTTTATTATATCAATAAGGCATAAAGTGATGTCAATCCTATTAAAAGTTCTGATTCTATTAAAAATACGCTTTCAGCGCCGCTAGCCTTGAAAAACGATTTAATGATATCGTCATATGACCATATCATGAAATAGCAACGTTGTGTTTAGTTAATGATTTCTTATATTTACGCGAACACTACACATTTAAATAAAACTAATTTTACGGATTTTATCGCGTATATTAACTTATTTTACATTCCCGACGTTTCAAGCACTTTACAACACCCATGGTCACGGGGGGGGGGGGGGGGTGTATGACGTCCCAATGTCATAGTTAACCACGGCTACCTCCAGATTTGACAGATTACAGACCAGATGACAAGATTGGCTACATCTTGAAGCGTGCTTCCATTAAAACATATTTCAAGCCGCCGAAGAAGATTAGTCAGTTTCTACCATCAGTCAAGTGTAATATTCCTCTGCAAGATGCAGGAGTGTACAAGCCTGATTGTGAATGTTGTCTCTCTTATATAGGACAAACTAAACGATCCATAAAAACCCGCGTTAAAGAACACATAGCTGATGTGAAGAATAGACGTTCTGGAAAGTCTGCAGTCTGTGAACACGTTCAGGATCGGCCCCGTCACTAAATTAGATTTGGTAGACCACAAATCCTCGCTAAAGAACACCGATTCCTTCCAAGGATGATTTGCGAGGCTATTGAAAGCAAGAAACATCCTAATTTCAATAGAGAAGATGGCTGGGTGCTACCATCTGCTTGGGATCCCATAATTAATAAAATTAAATCCTAACCCAAGCATACAACGGCAACACTTCATGATACTGTAAGTTCATACTGCGTAGATCGGAATCTAATCTTCTTCGGCGGCTTGAAATATGTTTTAATGGAAGCACGCTTCAAGATGTAGCCAATCTTGTCATCTGGTCTGTAATCTGTCAAATCTGGAGGTAGCCGTGGTTAAATATGACATTGGGACGTCATACACCTCAGCCCCCCCCCCCCCCCCCCCCCCCCGTGACCATGGGTGCTGTAAAGTGCTTGAAACGTCAGGAATGTAAAATAAGTTAATATACGCGATAAAATCCGTAAAATTAGTTTTATTTAATTGTGTTTAGTTATTAATATCTTCAACCGATTTCTGTTCATTGATTTGGTCAAGTTATATCATGACATGTTCAACAAACAGTGTCAAATATCATTAATTGACTACACCATTTCACGAAAAGATGGACGATTTTATTATATAATTATGATCAATTCTCCGATCTGGTCACGACTTAATATACAAAATTCTTTAATAAAACTATAATGCTAATGAAAATTATGCAATAATTGCAGACAGACCAGTTTTAATTAGTTTGTGTATAGATTAGTAATTGAAATAAAAATTTCATATTTTCTGCCAACTTCCAAAAAGGAGACGGTACTCAATTCGACTGTATGTTTTTATGTGTGTTACCTTATAACTTTTTACTGGGTGAACCGATTTCGATGATTTTTTTTAATTTGAAAGCTGGTACTTCTCGTGTGATTCCATGTGAACTGATCAAGGTGAGACCAATAGTTTTTGAATTATTCTTAATAACTTATATTGAAGTCAGCAGTACAAAATTTTTAATTTTTAATTATTGATAGACGGTTTACATATTTAAATTAAAATAACAAAAAATACTAAAAAACTAAACGTTAGTATTTTTGAATAATTTTAAAAATCTAATTATTTACACATATAAATGTAAGTTACCTATATTATTTAATTTATTAACAACTGAAGGCAAAATATACTACTTTTACCATTTGATGATAGATGGCGCTGTTTTGATAACTAAATCGGTGGAGTTTCAAATTATTTTACCAAGGTTATAACTATATTTTAAACTTTATTTATAAATATGGTATTTATTTCAAAAACACACGCCATTCCGCCTATAACTAAGATATAATAGAAAGTCAACATCAAAAGGAAGGAAAATACTTAACCTCCTTTTTTGTCGTCCTATAATCGGATAAAAAGTAGCCTATAAGTTGCCCCGGGTTACTAACTTACTAACTACCTTCAAACAAAATTTCATGTAAATCGGTCCAGTAGATTTTGCGTGAATCCGGAATACACAGAAAGATAAAAATTCTAAAAACCACTAATTTGGCCTCAGAACTAGACTTGTGTAAGTAATGCGATTGTTGCATTACGCGTCATATAACCCGACCGCGTACTGAAGCATTACACATGACTCGACCAAATCAAGCATGGCACATGACAGTCAAACATGACGCACAGCGCTTTGTTCGGTGTCCGTATTATGTCGTTAATTTTCGCTATGTGTAAGCGAGAGGGAGCAAGCGGCGGTCGGCTGGTTAAGAAATAAGTGAATTTACTTAGAACCGTATTGTTCATGTATTAAGGTTAATGTTTTTTAACAGCGCGGACCGCCTAGTGATCTTTAAATTATGCATCTCGTACTTTATGACTTTATTGCCCAAATATTCAAACGCTATTCAATTTTATGTTTTTATGATGCCGTTACGTCTCCTGCTTTCTATATTACTTTTTTGAATGTCTAAAGACAAAAAAACTATTACAATTATTATTTATTGGCTGTAGTTAAAAATGCTAATACCATGTAAATAAAAACAAAACCGTTAGATATTAAAAAAAAACATAATGTAAAACAAATTAAAAAAACACACAATCACTGTAAATAAAATCGATTTTAAGTATGCCAATATTCATAGTATTGGTCAATAATTAATATTGCAATCTATGTTTATTGTCCGTCATAAGCCCGGAATGCCATTTTGATTGAATAGTTCAGTAGATTGGGACAAAGTGTGAAGAAAAATCGGCTTTATGCATATTATAACAAAATCAAGTGTTCATTGCGGTGCGTAGCGAGGGCATTGCGTTTGGCAATTGTCACATCACAACGCAAGCACATCTTCTACAACGCGAGCGTTTCATTACAATAGCCATTCTGTGTATTATCATTTCGCGTCATGTTTGGAGTCATGGTATAACGTAACATTCCTCGGTACGAAATGTAATGTCATATTACATTACTTTAAAGCGCACTGTTTTGCGCATCTCTACTCAGAACCTTATATTTAGTCCCCTGGACTTATTTTTCAAGAACATATTAGAATAACAGATACGACTTTTCTACACATTTATCAAATGTATAGATTAATAAACAACACTTTGGATACTTCTACGGCCCCGCTATTCCTGGCTACGGTGGCGACCATGGTAACGGCGGGGCAGGGGGTGCTAAGAATCTCCGGTGGAGGTTCGGTTGCCACCTACAACGACTTGACCTGGCAACATACAACGCACGGACCCTGAGGACTGACGAGAAGATTGTGGAGCTGGAAGAAGAGATAGACAAGTTACGCTGGCATATTATAGGATTATCCGAAGTCCGAAGAGAGGGGGAGGACACGGTAATCCTCGAATCCGGCAACTTGCTCTATTACCGGGAGGGCGACCATCTGTCCCAAGGAGGTGTCGGATTTATCGTCCACAAGTCTCTCGTTAACAACGTTGTAAAGATTGAGAGTGTGTCGAGGAGGGTTGCGTACCTTATACTCAGAATCACCAAACGGTATTCGCTGAAGGTCATACAGGTTTACGCACCAACCTCGGCACACCCCGATGAGGAGGTGGAGGAAATGTATGAGGATATCTCTAGAGCCATGCATTCCTCCAAAACCCAATATACGGTGTTAATGGGAGACTTCAATGCAAAACTAGGCACAAGAGAGAACGGTGAGCTGAAAGTGGGGAAATTTGGAATAGGGCAACGGAACCCAACGGGCCAGCAGCTGGCCGACTTCATGGAGAAAGAGGGACTCTTTATGATGAACTCTTTCTTCCAGAAGCGGCCCCACAGGAAGTGGACCTGGTCGAGCCCCGACGGTTCGACAAAAAATGAGATTGACTTCATTATGACGACCAAACGACAACTGTTCAGTGATGTCTCAGTGATCGCGAGGGTGAAAACCGGCAGCGATCACCGAATGGTTAGAGGCACACTGAACCTAAACGTTAAGTTGGAGAGGTCTCGTCTGATGAAGTCAACGCTCCGTCCCCCTCGTGCTCTAATCCAAAGTCCCGAAACCTTTCAGCTCGAGTTACAAAACCGTTTTCAGTGCCTAGAAGACTGCAATGAAGTGGACGATTTGAATGACAAGCTCGTGGAAACTGTCCATGCGGTCGGAGCTAAGTTCTGCAAGACCCGCCGCAGAAGAACACAAAAACTCTCCGATCACACTCTTAATCTCATGGCTGTTAGACGGGAGATGAAGCTACATTCTTCAACAGATTTGGCAGCATACAGGCAACTGAACAGACAGATCTCCAAATGCATGCGGCGGGACTTACGCAACTTCAATACAGCTCGTATTGAAGAAGCGATCAAGCGGAACCAAGGCTCTAAAGTCTTTGCCAGAGATCTGTCTGCCAGAAAGAGCCAACTGTCAAAGCTGAAGACCGAATGTGGCAGCATCGTTTCCGGGGCACCTGAGATTTTGAGTGAGATTGAGAGGTTCTATGGGCAGCTGTACACGTCATCGTTGGAGCCACACGCAAGTGTGAGTAACGATCCAAGAGCGAGTCTTATCCGACATTATTCCGATGATATCCCGGACGTCAGTCTGAGCGAGATTAGAATGGCTCTCCAGCACCTTAAAAACGGCAAGGCCCCAGGCGAGGATGGAATTACAGCGGAGCTTCTGAAAGCGGGTGAAAAACCGGTACTTGAAGTCCTTCAGAAGCTCTTTAATTCCGTCCTCCATGGTGGCATTACACCGGAGGCGTGGAGCAGAAGTGCGGTGGTCTTGTTCTTCAAGAAAGGCGACAACGCTCTCTTGAAGAACTACAGACCGATTTCCCTTCTGAGCCGCGTCTACGTGCTGTTTTCGAGAGTCATTACGAATCGTCTCGCGCGCAGACTTGACGACTTCCAGCCTCCCGAACAAGCCGGTTTCCGAAAAGGCTTTAGCACCATAGACCACATACATACCCTACGGCAAATTGTACAGAAGTCCGAGGAGTACAATTTGCCACTATGTCTGGCGTATGTGGACTATGAGAAAGCCTTTGATTCCGTCGAAATTTGGGCGGTGCTGCAGTCCCTTCAGCGGTGCCAAGTTGACTGTCGGTATATCGAAGTGTTGAAGTGCTTGTACAGTAGGGCTACGATGGCTATCCGAGTACAGAACCAGAGTACGAAACCTATCCAATTGCAGAGAGGTGTAAGACAGGGTGACGTCATATCCCCGAAACTCTTCACCGCTGCATTGGAAGACGTTTTCAAGCTTCTGGACTGGAAAGGATACGGTATCAACATCAATGGCGAGTACATCACTCACCTTCGATTTGCCGACGATATAGTCCTTATGGCAGAATCGCTGGAGGACCTAAGCACTATGCTCAATGACCTCAATAGTGTTTCCCAACGGATAGGTCTTAAGATGAACATGGACAAAACAAAGATCATGTTTAATGTCCATGTCACACCTATGCCGGTAGTTGTTGGGAACACTAAGCTCGAAGTTGTTGACGAGTATGTTTACCTGGGACAAATAGTCCGACTAGGTAAGTCCAACTTCGACCGAGAGGTCAATCGACGGATTCAACTCGGCTGGGCAGCGTTCGGGAAGCTACGACACATCTTCTCGTCAGACATACCTCAAAACCTTAAAACGAAATTGTACAACCAGTGCGTGTTGCCAGTGATGACTTACGGAACTGAGACGTGGTCCTTCACTGCTGGCCATATGAGGAAGCTCAAGGTCGCTCAGCGAGCTATGGAGAGGGCTATGCTCGGAGTTTCTCTGCGTGATAAACTCAGAAATGAGGATATCCGCAGTAGAACCAGAGTGACCGACATAGCCCAACGGATTAGTAAGCTGAAGTGGCAATGGGCCGGCCATATAGCTCGAAGAACCGACAACCGATGGGGAAGAAAGGTTCTCGAGTGGCAGCCTCGTACCGGCAAGCGAAGTGTAGGGCGTCCCCCCACTAGATGGAGTGACGACCTGGTAAGATATGCAGGAAGTCGATGGATGCAGGTGGCTCAGGACCGTGCTTTGTGGCATTCTTTGGGGAGGCCTATGTTCAGCAGTGGACTTGTGAAGGGCTGTAATGATGATGATGAATTTATAATTAATTAAAAAAAATTAAGTATCAAAAATTTAATTTTGCAATAAAGTATAAAATATCTACTTACTTAAATTAAACTGTATGCCAATTAATTGCTCCTTAAATGCTCCAGCAGAATCCGAAATTGCTCCAGCTCTATTGTTATTAGTTAATTCATAATTAATTTTTAAAAAATTTAAGTATCGGCATTTCAATGTTTTTAGAAAACATAAAATATCTACGTTTTAAAATTAAACTGTATGCTAATTATTTGCTCCTTAAATGCTCCAGCAGAATCCGAATTTGCTCCACCTCTATTGCTATTAGTTAATATATAAATAATTTTTAAAAAATGTAAGTATCGAAAATTTAATTTTGCTATAAAACAGAAAATATATAGTTTTTAAAATTAAACTGTATGCCAATTATTTGCTCTTTAAATGCTCCAGCTGAATCCAGAATTGCTATACCTCTATTGCTATTAGTTAATTTATAATTAATTTAAAAAAAAATAACCAGAAGGAAGTTAGCGTAGAACATTATTTTTTTAAATTAAATTGTATGCCAATTAATTGCTCCTTAAATGCTCCAGCAGAATCCGAAATTGCTCCACCTCTATTGTTATTAGTTAATTCATAATTAATTTTAAAAAAATTAACCAGAAGGAAGTTAGCGTAGAACATTATTTTTTTTTATTAAATTGTATGCTAATTAATTGCTCCTTAAATGCTCCAGCAGAATTCGAAATTGCTCCACCTCTATTGTTATTAGTTAATTTATAATTAATTAAAAAAAATTAAGTATCGAAAATTTAATTTTGCTGTAAAACAGAAAATATCTACTTTTCAAAATTAAACTGTATGCCAATTAATTGCTCCTTAAATGCTCCAGCAGAATCCGAAATTACTCCACCTCTATTGCTATTAGTTAATTTATAATTAATTTTGAGATAGTGATCCCATTTGAGTAATAGCGCCATCATAAATAGAATGTAGTAACATTCTATGGTTAAAGTCATTTTATCGAACAAAAATTGATTGACTCTCAAGGTGGTACGTAGAATAGATACTAAATGGCATAAACCCAAAAAAATAATATTAACCGGTGAGTTTTGAAATTATGGATTCTTATGAATGAATTGGACAAACATGTTAATAGTTTTTTTGTGTTTAAGCCATCTAGCGTCTTTTTTTGCGTACCACCTAATATAATTGCTCCCTATTAATTAATTAATTTATAATTGTTATTTTTTGTTTAAAGAATTGCTCTACTACTACTTTTATTACTACCTTTAAACGAGCAATTCTTGTATATATATATATATATTTGGGTACTCTGAATTAACACATAACCTACATTTTATCCCAGAAAATTAAATAAATCCCGCGGGAATTAAAAAACTTTAGTCCACGTGGACGAAATCGCGGGCATCATTTAGTTAACAGATAAAATATATAATGAATTTATTTTATCTAAGGATAGAAATTCTTTATGTACATTTTTATTTTAATACAAGTAAAAGGCCACTTACGTGGGCTTAGCCCACTCAGGACATGTTATCTTTAAAATCACTGGTCAAAGACCTTTAGATTGATATAAAATAATAAGCAAAAAGTCCAAAGTCCAAAAGTCGCATCTAAGCTACTCAGCTGTCATTGTCAATTATGTTTAGACTAGGTAACAGAATCTACTCAATAATGTTCTTCTTTAGTTGAGTGCTTAAATTTTGATGCTTTTTCAATGAGTAATAAAAAAAATATCGATATCGATCCGCAATCACATTACAAATCAATTTTGGAAAAACCTAAAAGTTAACCCTACAGTGGTCGGGTGGATTATAATATTTAAAATTTCAGAAAAGTCACTTAAAAATGAATCTTTTGACATGTCAAGTATTAAAAGTAGAAAAGTAGGAGGACGCTCAGTGCAGCACGTGCATGTGCATTTATTTATGATTTATTTTTAAATAATAATTTGCTGGTCGAAGAGCGTATCAACGAATAGAGGAAACACTAGCGATCACATTATTATACACAGCAAACAATAATTTGTGATCTCACTTTGAAATTAATGTGTCATTTTCATATATTAATATGTTAAAGTTCTTTCATTATTATTATTTGAATAAAAGTAGGTATAAATGTTTTTGTTTATTTAATATATTAATTAACCGTTGACTAAATGTTACCTTGTTTTAATTAAAATTGAGTATGTATTAGTTAAAGTTGATATTTTACGGCTTTCTTCTTATTTTAGATTGGACTACATATGAAATCCATGTGACCAGTTCTTGTTTTTATAAGGCGCGACAACTACAGTGTTAAGAAATAGTCTTGTACACTTACTTAGCTGTCATGTTGCCTATTCGTTTATTCGAATTTCCACCTTAGCTTTATATTTATATATTTTTATTAATTTTCTCAGTGTTAAATTTAAAAAAAGTATAAATTATATTAATACTTATATATATTATGTAAGTTATTTATATGTATAACTTATATAAATATATTACAAAAGCGTTACAAAAAACAGTGTGTTGTGAAGACACACGACAGAAGTGAAACTTTTGTATTACAGGGAAACATTTCAATTATTCATCAATGATTTTTGAATAACATGGATGGTGTGTATCGTTCATTTAGTTACATAAAATTATATACATATGTGTCACAGTGCATCATCTTCTTCGATCTTAAGAAGAGACATATCTGTTTTGTTTGTTAATTAGGTAATTACTATCTATTATATACGTATTTTTTTTAATAGCACCATCTATTTCTTTCTTTCTATAAGTAGTCATTTTATCAAATCAAAATTGATTAACTCTCATGGTGGTACATAGAAAAGACGCTAGATGGCACAAACACAAAAAAATATTAAGATGGTTGTCTAATCCATTCATAAGAATCCATAAACTCACCCATCAATATAATTTTTTTGGCTTTATACCATTTAGCATCTATTATACGCACCACTTTTGAGAGTCACTCAATTTTTATTCGATGAAATGACTTTTACTATAGAATGTTACTACATTCTATTGACGATGGCACTATTACTCAAATGGGATCATTCTTTCTCAAAACTAATTATAAATTAACGAATAGCAATAGAGGTGGAGCAATTTTGGATTCTACTGGAGCATTTAAGGAGCAATTAATTGGCATTTAGTTTAATTTTAAAAAGCAGACATTTTCTGTTTAATAGCAAAATTAAATTTTCGATAGTTACATTTTTTAAAAATTATTTATAAATTAACTAATAGCAATAGAGGTGCAGCAAATTCGGATTCTGCTGGAGCATTTAAGGAGCAAATAATTGGCATACAGTTTAATTTTAAAACATAGATATTTTGTTTTTTTAAAAAAATAGTATTGCCGATACTTAATTTTTTTAAATATTAATTATAAATGAAGTAATAACATAAGAGCTGGAGCAATTTTGGATTCTGCTGAAGCATTTAAGGAGCAATTAATTGACATACAGTTTAATTTAAAAAAGTAGATATTTTATACTTTATTGCAAAATTAAATTTTCGATACTTAACTTTTTTTAAATTAATTATAAATTAACTAATAGCAACAGAGGTATAGCAATTTAGGTATTCAGCTGGAGCATTTAAGGGGCAAATAATTGGCGTACAGTTTAATTTTAATAAGTAGATATTTTTTGTTTTATAGCAAAATTAAATTTTCGATACTTATTTTTTCTTAAAAATTAATTATAAATTAACTAATAACAATAGAGGTGGAGCAATTTCAGATTCTGCTGGAGCATTTAAGGTGCAATTAATTGGTATACAATTTAATTAAAAAAAATAATGTTCTACGCTAACTTCCTTCTGGTTAATATTTTAAAATTAATTATAAATTAACTAATAGCAATAGAGGTATAGCAATTTCGGATTCAGCTGGAGCATTTAATGAGCAAATAATTGGCATATAGTTTAATTTTAATAACTATATATTTTCTGTTTTATAGCAAAATTGAATTTTCGATACTTACATTTTTTTTTAATTATTTATAAATTAACTAACAGCAATAGAGGTGGAGCAAATTCGGATTCTGCTGGAGCATTTAAGGAGCAAATAATTGGCATACAGTTTAATTTTAAAACGTAGATATTTTATGTTTTTTAGAAACATTGAATTGTCGATACTTAAATTTTTTAGCAATTAATTAATAAATTAACTAATAAAAATAGAGCTGGAGCAATTTCGGATTCTGCTGGAACATTTAAGGATCAATTAATTGGCATACAGTTTAATTTAAAAAAGTAGATATTTTATACTTTATTGCAAAATTAAATTTTTGATACTTATTTTTTTAAATTAGTTATAAATTAACTAATAACAATAGAGCTGGAGCAATTTCGGATTCTGCTGGAGCATTTATGGAGCAATTAATTGGCATACATTTTAGTTAAAAAAAAATGTTCTACGCTAACTTCCATCTGGTACTGTGCGACCATCAAAAGAGCATACCTCAGTCTCTTGTTAGCGACATCTGGTGAGCGTATTGTATATTATTAGGGTAGGTCCATCTTTATATCCAGCTGTTCCAAGCCCCAAACGGCCACATTACTACACAATTACGCGACCGTGAGGTATCGATTTATGACCTGTGTAAGAAGTAAGAACTAGGCTTGCCAACTGTCCGGGACGTCCCGGGTTTAGATATAATTTTAGCGATCCCGAGAAGTGACCTTGCGGGCCAAACTAATGTCTCGGAAGTCATTGAAAAATAATTCATCTCATTAATATAATAATTTTTTTTTATTATTTAGTTTTTAATTTTTAATTTTTTTCCTACCTTTCTCAAATATTTTTATTGTAACAGCTCATCAATAGTCCTAGAACATAAGCTTTCTCCGAAGTTTGCCTCACTGCCCTCATGTTATTTGCCGTAGGCAGGCGGGTTGGCAACCGTTTGTATTTTTATTTTGAGTTGTTATTATTAAGTCGCTGCTGCCCAACTCTTGGTATGGTCTGGTCCACCGAGGAAGACCCACGCTTTCACAGAATACCAGCGTGAAATAGCATATTAATGCTGGCGTGTTTCGTATGGTGAGTGTTAAAAACCGGAGACCCTTTTTACAGGAAACGAGGCATTCCGTCTTAATCCTCAGGAGTGATATCTCATCTGAATTTTGTTCTTTTTCAAGAGTAGATCTAGATGTCTATGGGCCACATTGCTTTCTTAACATTAGGTGGACTGGGCGTCGTTCGTCACCATTATTTTATAAAAAGGGCAGGAAAAACGAAAAAAAGGAAGATTAATTTGGGGGATATGTAACGTCCCTTAACTTTTTTTTAAAAAACCCTAGCCGTAAGGATTTTCAAAGTTTGACTGCAACTAAGATTTTTTTGTAAATAGTGTAAAAGTAACCGACATTGCCCAACGCATAAGACAAAGCGGTAATGGGCCATATAGCTCAAAGAACCAACAATCGATGGGAAATTAATGTTCTCGGGTGACAACCTTGTACAGGTAGGCGAAGTGTATGACGGCCCAGATGGAGCGATGGAGGACGACGGACTAGATGGAGTGACAACCTGGTAATACACGCAGAAAGTAGATAGATGCAGGTGGCTTTGGATCGTTCTTCGTGGCATACCTTGGGGAGGTATATGGTCAGCAGTGTACTTGTAAAGGGCTATAATAATGATAATGATGAGAGGAGTGCAAAGGGCATATAAGGTAAAGGTTTTGTCTAGACCGAAGGGAAATATTATGAAGGAGCTGAAAACTTGGAAACGTTCTTTAAATAAATTTTGTAACTTAGTTTATCTAAAACATACGTACCTTTTAAAATCAGATATTTTAGACAGAAGACACCGTATGCTGATAGCTTAGGAGAGTGTTAATGTTCACAAAAATTTATTTATGATGCATTCAGATAAAAATCTAAGCTGAACACCGGACTTAATAAACAAGGAGATCTCGCGTCCCACTGTCCCGGGCAGCGGCGAGGACAACAGTGCAGTGCGAGAGCCCCGGGAGAGGCGGCCGCCTGCACATTTCAATATTGATTGCCGCCTGGGCGGGTCCAATGCGCAGTAACTATTTTAATCTCTTTTTTATAGATTAAGGATGACAAACCGGCTCAAATCGTTGACGACTTAATCCTTTCCGATTGGCTCGATTCACTGGTACTGCGAAAAGATGTTGCATTCCTATGGATTTTCTTTTGCATTTACCACGGGGAGTGTTCTGAGGAATTGTTCGGATTAATCCCGGCCGCCAAATTTCACGAACGCATATCGCGGCAGAACTCCCGATATCATCCACACCATCCACTTGGATGCTTGACGGTCCACAACTGCACGTTTCACTAGGAGTTTTCTTCCGCGTACCTACTACCTTTCTGTGGAATAGCTTACCACCGGCGATTTTTCGGGACCGATACGACTTAGGGACCTTCAAAAAAAACCGCCTGCAATTCCCCTGGTGTTGCAGTTGTTCATGGGCGATGGTAGTCACTTACCATCAGGTGAGCCGTATGCTCGTTTACCCCCTCTCCTATAAAAAAAACCACAGTCCACCTAATGGTAGGTATGTGATTGCTGTGGCGCATAGATATCTGCATTTATCTTCGATTAAAAATCAAAATATAGATACGTTTCCACCCCTGAGAACTACGATAGAATGCCTGGTTTCCAATAATTAGTATATCCTCCCGTGGTCATCGTAAGAGGTGACAGAGGGAGACTGACAGCAGCATCTTTCTGATAACAACTCAATAATAATGACAAACTGCGGCGGCTACATTTTCAAGTTATGCCACTTATCCAAAACTTATCATTGACTAGTGCGCATCGCACCTAGGCAGACAAAGAGCGTGACAATGGGGTATCGATTTGCAGACTGTCTGTGTGTATCTAGTGTCAATTGCGTCGTTGTGTATTTTCACGGAAAGTTCTATAATTAATTTTGTGCATTATAAATAATGGGAGAACCGTATTTTGGACGAATTCATCGGAACTCTCAATATTCAAATATAAGTTCTTTATGAAATAAATGTTTGCATTTTAGGAGGCAAATTAAACATTTTGTTTTTTGCTTTTAATTCTGCGACTATTTATTTTAACTTAAAGCAAATTTTCAGTTACGTTTATGCTAATTAAGAATATTAAATATTACGAAGGTACTGTAGAAAATTTTTGTATAATTAATAATAATTACATTCTATATCGGAGTGGTATTAAATGAATCCACAGTTCTCCAAGTACAATAAACCATTGGGTCAATAACTTAATCTTAAAAGTTAATCCCAGAAAGTTAGGATTTTGTACATGTTCGGTTTTGTTAAGTTTATTATTGGGAGAGAATGTTTAAATTTTAAGGCATATCATATTATATATTGGTTAGTTACTGCGAGCTGGACCTGAACCGATGTTATTAATTACACGAATTCTTGAGTTCTGGCATTATAATTACTGCAGAGATATATTAACACTGGACTTAAATACACCGCTACTACACGGTTCACAAAGGCAAAATTCTTAAAGAAATAAGTCTACTATTTTATCTTGTAAAAAACTTTTTTTTATTAAACTAAAAAAAACAATACAAACATTATATATCTAAATGAGATTTTTATATAATAAAGTGACGAACAAGCACAAATTCCACCTGATGGTGATTGGTTACAGTGGCCCATAGACATTTACACATATCTTCGATAAATAATCGAAATGCAGATGCGGTGGACTACTGTGGGGGCTCTGGTTCTCAATACTCATCATACTAAAACAAAGCAACCTGGTATTCTGTGAGGGCGTGTATGAAATACCATATTGCAAGAATATAATAAAATAGAATAGAGATTGGATCAAGCAGCGATCGATTGAAAATGTATTTATTTATTTAAACTTTATTGAGGCGTACATATTAAGTACAGGAACGAAAGGCGGACTTGATGCTAAAAGTATTCTCTGCCAGTCAACCTTAGGCCAGGGAAAGAACTAGGAAGGCGGTTACAAAAATATATACATACACACATACATATACATACATAGATACATATATCAAAATACACATATATATAAATTTATAAATTATAAGAAAATATAATATAATACAAGATACATAAGGATATGTAATATACTGATGAAACTAATATACAGAGATTACAACACTATAATAATGACGGAACTTGCAGTTGTAAAGCAATTTTAGAAATTGATCTGGAACATTCTTCTTAAATGTTTATTTGCAGGTAGGTTTTTGAAGAGTGGTAGAGCCACGGGGCAGCTTTTGCTGTCGCACGGATGGGCCGGCTCGAACCGGGGTGGTACCACGACCTTGCAGAATACCAGCGTGAAGTAGAGGTTTACCTCTGCGTTTCGCTTGGTGAGTGCAGGTGGCCGGTGGCCCTTTTTATTGGAAATTAGGCATTCCATCTTAGTCCTCACGGGTGACAACGCATCTACATTTTGATTTGTAATAGAGGATAGATGTAGATGTCTATGGGCCGCAGCAACCACTTACCATCAGGTGGACTGTGTGCTCGTTTGTCACCCTTATCCTATAAAAAAGGTTGTTTTAATTTTTAAGCAGGTCATTCCATAGGCGCGCGGCTTTGACAGTAAACGATAAATATATGAATCTCAAACGGTGACGGGGTATAAAGAGAGCAAGAGTCTCCGATGAACGAAGCTGTCTGTCATGAGTGTCCCGCAGAAACTGAAACTTATGTTTCAGATAATTTGGATAGTAGATAATCAATTAAATAGAAAAAACTATGTTAAGTATCCTGAGTTGAGTGCGGAATGAGGATACATGTTCAAACTTGCGAAAACGAAAAATAAAACAGATACAGTTATTGACGACATGATTCAGCATATCAAGGAAACTTCGTTGAGATCAGGAAAATATATGAATATACAATCATATATCATATGAAACAAACAAATTGAATGAAATAGATGGCACTATTACAAAGCAATCTTACTCGAAAGAAAGTATTCTTTTAATTTATTGTACTAAAATTTAGGCTCTTACACCTCTAAAAATTAGGATTGTAACATTGAGTATAAATAAGCCTAGCTTGATGATTTCTTATATTTACGCGAACACTACACATTTAAATAAAACTAATTTTACGGATTTTATCGCGTATATTAACTTTTTTACATTCCCGACGTTTCAAGCACTTTACAGCACTCATGGTCACGGGGGGGACTGAGGTGTATGACGTCCCAATGTCATAGTTAACCACGGCTACCTCCAGATTAAAAAATTATTAATTTTTGATCCGATCTACGCAGTATGAACTTACAGTATCATGAAGTCTTGCAGTTGTATGCTTGGGTTGAGATTTAATTTTATTAATTATGGGATCCCAAGCAGATGGTAGCACCCAGCCATCTTCTCTATTGAAATTAGGATGTTTCTTGATTTCAATAGCCTCGCGAATCATCCTTGGAAGGAATCGGTGTTCTTTAGCGAGGATTTGTGGTCTATCAAATCTAATGTAGTGACGGGGGCGATTCTATATATAGAAAAAAGGACCCATACAGATAGATACTTAAACGGTGATTCTCACCACCATCCTTCACAGTTAGCTACCGTGGGTAAATCTTTGTTTCAGAGAGCACGAGGGATCTGTGACAGTAAACACCTGGCCGCCGAGCTCCAACACGTCAAGCAAGTTTTGCACGACAATAAGCTTCGGGTCCCGCGCCTACGTCACAGTGAACGAGTGAAGCCGGCCACAGTCGAGCGAGTGCCTGCTGTACTGCCATATGTCAGAGGTGTCACTGACAAGATTGGCTACATCTTGAAGCGTGCTTCCATTAAAACATATTTCAAGCCGCCGAAGAAGATTAGTCAGTTTTTACCATCAGTCAAGTGTAATATTCCTCTGCAAGATGCAGGAGTGTACAAGCTTGATTGTGAATGTGGTCTCTCTTATATAGGACAAACTAAAAGATCTATAAAAACCCGCATTAAAGAACACATAGCTGATGTGAAGAATAGACGCTCCGGGAAGTCTGCAGTCTGTGAACACGTACAGAATCGCCCCCGTCACTACATTAGATTTGATAGACCACAAATCCTCGCTAAAGAACACCGATTCCTTCCAAGGATGATTCGCGAGGCTATTGAAATCAAGAAACATCCTAATTTCAATAGAGAAGATGGCTGGGTGCTACCATCTGCTTGGGATCCCATAATTAATAAAATTAAATCTCAACCCAAGCATACAACTGCAAGACTTCATGATACTGTAAGTTCATACTGCGTAGATCGGATCAAAAATTAATAATTTTTTAATCTGGAGGTAGCCGTGGTTAACTATGACATTGGGACGTCATACACCTCAGTCCCCCCCGTGACCATGAGTGCTGTAAAGTGCTTGAAACGTCGGGAATGTAAAAAAGTTAATATACGCGATAAAATCCGTAAAATTAGTTTTATTTAAAAGCCTAGCTTGCTTATAAATACTCTAAGAATTTTAACATTGAATGGCTATAAAATTAAACTGTTATGTTATATTTTGTGCTGCAATTGTGATTGAAACTTATCGTTATCTTAATTAATAAATCAATTGCCGTGAAATATTTTCATACTATATTTCATTTAATTTGAGGGTTTCACATCTATCGCGTGGGAACTGCCTACATGTTTTTTTTATAAAGAATACTAGAACCGCTATTAACATTGCTAATAATCTCGTTAACCACTCCAAGTAAGCGTAACATGCAAATGTGGTTCAAGACAATTAGCGAGATGATACATTTGTACAACGTTTTACCGGATTTTCAGTCCCTTGACCATTGGTCTATCCTCGCTACATATTGTTGCGCGTCACTATTAATGTCTAGTACATGGCAACACTAATTACCACTAGCGCACTCTAGTATCGAGTAGCGGAACTAGGAGGGTCAAGATCCTTCTAGAAATATCGGGACTGATATGTACTCGAACATTCTAGATGTTTCTATAGTAGAAGGTTCTGGAAACTACCTGAGGCCCTATATAAGGCCGGTATAGACCGCGACCGAGACAGAATTGAATTGGCGATATAAGCGAATACTTCGAAGCGATACAATTGCGAACTAAAGTGATCAGTAGTACAATTAGATTTTGTTATTAGTGTGTTTCTAAGTTGTAATTAGTGTTCTGTAATTAAAGTGTCAATTTTGGTAATTGAATCGGCAGTGTTTAATTGTCTCGAACCCCAAGCTGGTAACAATATTACTAATTTCAACACAAATAGAAAATGTCCTAAATTAACAAAAATGAACATTTTATATGAGTAAAATAAAAAGATGCAACGCTAAAATAAACAAAATTACGTTTGTCTTTCAGTATATAGTTAATAAAATATGCAATAAATTCTAATATAAGTTAAAAAAACGCGTAAGTAATAATCAAAGTAGTTTAAACAGATAAGTTAAGTTGGTAAAATTTCAACGCTAAGCTTCGTTATTAGATTTCGGGGCAATTCGCAATGCAATTGACAGTAATCATAATGTGAAATTGCATTAATTGGCCTTAACTTATTAGTTACAATCGCAGCTAGCGAAAAGTTTTGAATAAATTGTAGCAATTTACCTGGTGCTACAACAACAGTTCTGGTTCTTCCTTTACCACCAATGATTGGTTATTGTTTGTCCTTTACCATCAGTAGTTAGCATCATTGGAAAAAACGGAACGGTTAGTATTTTGAATGATTATAGTTTTAAATTAACTAATGGTTTATCTTCATCTTTTTCTTACGCCCGTAAAAATAAAACCTTCAGAAAGGAGACCGAAATATTAGGATTAACTGTATTGTGCACAGTATTCTATCTCATTCTCTAACAGGCTATACCCTATAGATGTATGGTATGCGGTTGTCGCTTATTAGTGTCACTTTACCGTTTCATCGAGTTTCAAATCACAACGATTCTAAAGAAGTTTTCACTTTACTAACGAGTGCCATAACAACACATAACAAATTACCTACAAACAACATGGTAATTAACAAACACAAACCAATTTGTTTATTGTTTGTTAATTACCTACATAATTAACAATCAATAAACAAATTTTCCTCTCTTCAGCATTGACTAGTCTGCAGTACCAGCCGGTAAATTGATTTGATGACTTTTAATAAATATGATTTTTAATAAATAAATATATCAATGAGGGCTAATAATTTTACGCTCACCAGATGTCACTAGTTGGGACTAAGGTGAATTTATTTGTTACGTTAGATGGTCGGTCACACTGTCATCGCCATTGAAACGTTACAATTTAATTATAAATTTTTCACATTTGTATTTGTATATGTTACGGCTAAAAGCCGAAATGCGGATACGCCTAGGTTTAGCCGGCTAAGTAAAATGTCTACATATTGTTACTATTTTCAAATCTTCAACCCTTAGGAATTTCCGTAGTTTGATTCATACATTTCTAATTTAAGCCATATTACATAATATATAACTAATATTTTAGAAAGAAACATTAATCCTTGTTAGATTATTTTTCCCCGGACCAAAATCCGTCAAATATTTCACCTCAATCCTAAGTGGCGCCACTCTGGTGACAGAACAAGTCCAGGATGCCGTCATGCATGATTAATATAAATTTAGTAATAAAATCAAACACATAAGCATACGCAACCGAACTTGACGTTTTGGAACAACTATTTGATCACAATGGTAATAGATTACCTACTAGTAATTTCAGCGCGCACTTTTCACAACTAATGCGATGGCTCGGAGTAAACTGAGTGGAGACAGCCAGCCCGGGTATTCGGGTGCGACTGGTGCATTATGGATTAATATGTGGGCAGGACCGGGTGAAAATATTAGCTATACTACTATATAAGTGCTAGAGCCATGCAGCTGAACGCGTCTGTGCAGTATTGATTACTGTCAGAGCAGGACAGAACATAGCTTATGATTTAATGTACTTATTTGATTTACTGTATTCGTAATATTTTACTGACTCGTTAGGCTATGTCGGTATGTAGTACACATCTTTATGTCATTGGTTGTCACCCTAGTTTTCAAGTATTAAACTATAAGTCTTACTAGCTGACCAGGCAGACGTTGTTCTGCTCTTTCCGAATAACCATTTGCTTTCCCAAAAAAACTCCTGAAATTAGCAATAAAAAAATTGAGGGTCACTTATCGGGATAAAAACTATCCCATCTCTCAAGTTGGACCAAACTGCACACAGTCTGCAATATTTTTTTGAAATCGGTTCTATCTCTTGAATACTGACAGCAACACGTTGTGGTTATACTACTAAATTGTAGCTTATATTAAACGTTTGTATTTTTAACATAGCGCCATCTATTAAATATTTACTCAATCCAGTCAACAGATATCGTCATCTGACAGAATCGTTTGGAGCTAACAGATAATTGTGACTGTCAAATAATAGACAAATAATTTTCAATAAAATAATATTGTATTGCGACTATAAATTGAGATGTAAGCTATCCTATCTTTAAAGTTGGACCAAACTGCACATTGACCAAAAATTTCATTAAAATCAGTTCAGTAGTTTAGGAGTCCATCGCGGACAAACAACGTGACACGTACTTTTTATATATAAAAAAGATAACTTCAACAACACAACAAAATTCAAACATATGCCACTTTACATGTTAAATTAATTACGTTTTTTTTTTATAGAATAAAGGCACAGCACGAGCACACAGTCCATCTGATGGTAAATGGATGCTGTGGCCCATAGAACTTCTTAATATATCCTCGATTAAGAATCAATATGCAGATGCATTGTAATCGCTGATAACTTAGATAGAATGGCTCGTTTCCAGTAACAAGGGTCTCCGGTTCTCTACACTTAACATACGAAACACAGCAGCATTAAGCTGCTATTTTACGCTGGTATTCTGTGAGAGCGTGGTCCTACCCCGGTCTAGCTAACCGCCTCGTGCTTTTTTCTTAGGTTTTCGGTTACTTGGTTTCCACTGGGAATATCATCACATCATATCGTTTATTCGTCTCTAGTTGTCCACTGTTGTTTTCAAGTTTTAAGTTATACTTGATGAAAACTTAATGTACATTTTTTGTAAGATCTCAAGCATGTGTCTCATTACATGTAAAACTAATTAAGTTAGTAATTTAATATAGTGCAGTTAGCCATAATAAAAGACGAAACATTCCTTGAAAGTTTAATGCTTCAGTATTTATTTCTTAGATTTCACAAAATCACGAGCAATATACTGTTTCTAACTAGATACAATAATTGTTATAACAATTAATTAGCATGAGCACTGAAATTCCCTAATAGAATAGAATAGAATAATAGAAAAGAATAAGTTATCATTCAATATAGATTACAAGTAGTTCTTATTGGTATTTTTTTTTTAATTTTACCACTGGTTTGGGAAAAATCTTTGTCCTATAAAAAACGAGCAAGAAACACAGCGAGACGTTTTTGAAGTAATGTTTAGCAATAAAATACAGGTTGTACAAACTATTTACAAAATTTATTTGAGAGACAGCTCGGAAGCGACTACCTCATTCCCAGCGGTCATATCAGCCATGTTGTAAATAGTTTTTGTTTAATAAAATATATAAACTAGGTAATAATAGTCTGCCATTAATGCTGGTATTCCGTAAGGTTCTATCAAACTCACCCATTCGTTCTACAACGATAACGTAGATGCAGCGTGTAGAGCCACGGATGCTCGCATGAAATATAATTTTTTTGGAGTTGTCTTCTTCGCACGACTTTTTTGTGGAATATTTTACCACTGGCGATTTTTTTCGGATGCATATGACTTCAAGAATTGAGGCGCTGCAGTTGTTCATTGGCAGCGGTCGACACCTCTCATCAGGTGAGCTGCATGCTCGTTTGACGTTTGCCTCCTCTTCTATAAAAAATTATCTCTAACAATGGCTGCAACAACTGCGCAGTGCAGTATTGATTAATTGTCTGATTGGAAACTGCGCACATAAATATAGTCATAACATCGTTATACACTTTAGACATTGTCATAAGCAAGCATAATTGGTTATCGTCAAGGCGAGACCCATACTGTTATTGGTATTGGTTTGAAGCAAACTACGAATATTATTATTATTAAAAATTATACTATAAATTAATGCTTAATAAATTCCCGCTGGGTTTCTTGCTGGTTGTTCCCAGGACAGTGGTTTTTTTCCGAACCACTGCAGTAATAAAACTAAACTGCAGTAGTAAAACATTGGTACACAGGACGCAATAGACGCACTACTTAATTATGTCATTGACAAATTAAATAGTAAATTGAAGTTAGCCGCACTCTTTCTGGATTTGAGCTCTGCGTTCGATATCATCAATCATGATCTTCTTTTGGAAAAATTGCAATATTATGGGGTTCGAGGACAAGCTCTGAAACTTTTTCAATCTTACTTGCAAAACAGAAAAATGTTCGTAGAAATAAAAACAGAATGATTAACGTAAAAGTGGGTGTACCACAAGGCTCCATTTTAGGCCCCGTATTATTTATTACTTTTATTAATTGTTTAAACCATTGTGTACGTATAATGACAGACTTAACAAAGCTAGTCCTCTTTGCAGATGACACTAATGCTGTTATCTCAACTTCTGAAATAGTGACTCTAGAAATTAAAATAAACTAAATATTGGAAATAATTAAAATTTGGTTTACTGTCCACGGCCTGTCGATCACCACTAACAAAACAAACGTTATGTTATTCCGCAATAACGTCAGAAAAACACAAGCCTGAATGTTACACTAGGTGATAAAACAGTAAAGTCTGTAGAAGTGGCCAAATTCTTAGAAGTGAGGATAAACAGTAATTTAAAGTTGAAACATGAATTAGACGAGAATGAGAGTAAAATAAGCTCCTCTTGTTACGTACTAAGAAGCTTACGGGATGAAGCTATTCTTAGACATTTAAAATTGTTTTATTACACATTGGTGGAGTCAATATTACATTACAGTATTTTATTTTGGGGAGAGAGCTTTAAATATAATGTACACAAAGCCATTGTTCTGCAAAAAGAGCAATCACAACCATGGTCCGGATAAAACAACAAGAATCGTGTCGCGAACACTTCAAAAGACTATGGATCTTGACTGTTCCATGTCTGTATATACTGGATCTTACTCACGCAATTTGCAAAAGTTATTGGCGAATATGAGACGATGGACCAAAAAACCATAAGAGAAAACACTAGAAAAAAAGACTTTCTTAATAAAATCGTCCCTCGTATGGTAATGACTAGACACCGTTCTCAATATCGATCAGTACTTCTATTTAATAGATTACCTACAGACTTAAAAATATGTTATACAAGAATAGTTTCAAAAATACCTTAAAAAAGTTCCTACTGGAAAAATGTTATTATAGTGTTGACGAATTTCTACTGCTGATGCAATTGTAGTATAACCTTCAATGTTTTAAAATTTTTGATGACATTATAATTATTATTGCCAAACTCTATACACTTGCAATCTGTGGGTCAACTACACGCAGCGGGCCATCAACGCTCTCCGAGTACAATATAATAACGCATTCAGGGTGCTGGTGGCGCTCCCGCGCTGCTGTAGTGCGTCTGCGATGTTTGCGTACGCGCACACGGACGGCTTCCACGCCGTGCTGCGGCGCCGCATCGCCTCGCTGATGCTCCGTACGCGGGGGAGCGCCAACACCATCCTGAACGTGCTCAGCGACAAGCCTGACTGCCCCCTTCTACGGCACTGGGTACAAATGCATGTGTCCGGTCCCCAGATGGTGGCAGATACATGAATTAAACTATAGATTAATTTTATTCAAGTAATTGTAATGTTAAACAATCGAATTAAGTTATATTGAATTGATTTATTAATTATAATTTTATTAAATTAATTAATAATAAATTAATTAATTTTAATAAATTATATTGATAAATTAAAAAGATTAGATAGAATAATATAAAACTAAATTAGATGAGATTAAATTTATTATAATGTAAATGTTACTTGTATGGACTCAGTCTGAAATAAATTGATTTTATTTTTATTTTATTATAAATAATCGTAATTTTTTTGTGACATTTAATGTAATTATAATTTAGTGATATGTTATATTTTATTTTATTTATACTGATGAGATTTGGCTTGTAATATTTATTGTAAGTTTTATATACTTAATTGTAAGTTTTCATAATCTAATTTTTATATTAATTGTTTTAAGAATTTTAATTTAATATTGATTGTAAATTATACTTTTATTGTAATTTTAAATAATTGTAAATTTGGTTGTTAAGCATTTTAATTGTATTTTTGCATAAATGATTCAACACAATTTGTATTGTTCAGAATTAAACAAATATATACATAAATATATATACATCTTTGTACTTAATATCTTAAATTTCAATACAAGTTAAGAATATATGGGTGATAATAGTCGCTTGGAATAAGGTGATCTCTATCAAACATTTTTAGAATGATTTTGCTTAAATAAGAAAACGTAATATATAATAGTAAACTGTTTATAGTTCGGCCGTTCAGAGAATGCTTTCCTGACACCTATCAGTTAGTCACGACTAGTGATGGGCACAACATAGCACTGAGTTCGTTACCGTTCCTCAAATATGAACCGCCGCGTTATTTTTAAGATTATTTTCGTTTTAAATTGGCGGAATTATTTAAAATTTATATTTTGGTAATTTAAGTGGAAACCAAAAAAAGGTAATATTAATATAATAAAATTGTTTTATTTATTATTTGTTACAAAGTTACAATCTGTATTTCTATGCAATAAAGTACATTGAATTGAATGTGCGTATAGAATATTAATCAGACTCCGATCGCTTGAGGAGGTGGTGTCTTCATCATCATCTTCGCCTACATGTATAATTATATTATTATCAATAACAGAATCAATCCCGATATCTCGGTCAAAATGTTCCACAATCTTGTTTTTAGTCTTTTCAACAACCTTTGCTCAGTCATCTCTTGTGACTTCCCCGCAGGCTTCTTTTAATAGGGTCATCATCTTTTTCGTGCTGAATGGCGGGGAAGTATTGTGGCGGCGGCGTAACCATTTACTTGAGCCCAGATTAGCTCAATCGCGTTATATTGGCAATGATACGGTGGAATTCTTAGAACGCGATGACCGTACTCCAGAGCCAGTTCATCGATTTTGTATCGCACATTTGCCGCTTTATTTTCTTTAACTAATTTAATTAGCTCTGGTTTTAGCATCTGCATATTTGCGTCAATGCCTTTTGCTTGTAACCAAGCCACCATTTCTTCTTTTTTATTAGCTTGGGTAGGTGGTTTCTGTATTTGAACCGAGTGATAGGAGGCATTATCCATGAATATTACAGAAGGTTCTGGTAAGCTGGGCAAAAGCACGTTCTGGAACCACTCTTTAAATGTAGTGGCATTCATTTCCTCGTGGTAGTCATTTGTGGTTTTTGATTGAAATGCCAGTAACGCGTTCTTCACAAAGCCGTATTTTGCAGAACCTGCGTGGCATATTATCAGACGGGCCCCCTTACCCATTGGTACTTTCGATATCGACGCTTGTGTATCATCCGTCCAAGAACGGGAAACCGTGTGATTGGCGTTTAGCCATGTCTCGTCAATGAACACGACATTATCCCAGTTATCAATATTTTTTGCTTCTCTCAAAAAACTTATCCGTTTTAAAATTATGTCGTATCGTTCTAATAAAATTTCTGTCTGTTTCTGTTTGTCTGTTTTTTTATACGAAAAACCAATATCTTTTAAGATTTTGGTTAAAGCAGTTTTACCCCCGCTAAACAGTCCAGCTTCTCTTAACGATGCCAAAAGCTTCTTCCTGTTGAGATATTAATTTCTGGAATAGTAAACATATATATGATTTCTGATTGCATCGGCGTCAAAGGTGTCAATATCTGTCACGGGTTTAGTTCTACGTTTCTTCTTCGGAGTACGTAAAATATTATCTTCCGTGCCAGTAGAGCCGAATTTTTCTTTATTAATATTTGTTATCGTTCGTTTGCTAACTCCAAGCGCCTGAGAGACGCGTTATTGTACTTGTTCGACAGGTAACAGGGGTCCGCCATTTTGCCGCTCTCGCTCAAAGTAATCTTGCAGCTTGATGATTAACTCACGGGCTCCACTTTTCAATGTTTGTCCACGTTTAGGCATTATTATGCACCAAAAGTAAAAAGAACGCAATACAAAACATAATCGAAGTCCGATTTAGCGCCGATATCAGTTTGAAAAGCAGAAACAGTCCATTAAACGAAAGCCGGGTAATCAAATAAAAACAGATCGAAAACACTTGAAGAACGTGGTCTATGCGCACGAAACGACAACCGACGACTGTTTTAGCGTCACAAAATGGCGGCCCATAACGCCATTTGGGGTTACCATTTTCAACCTTTATATAAAAATGCTACTTTCTTTCGCGCGTTCGGTTTGGTCGTAGTTTTATTTTTATATTTCCTTTTTTCTGTTGTATTCTTAAAAAGAGAAACAAAACGTATTATTTTATAAAGTATATAACTGTATAAGAACAGATTACGATACTGTTATTGCCTGTTATTGTTAGCACAGCACTACAAATATAAAGCGCTGACATAACCTTGTAATAGCGCAGTATAGATTTAGAAAGATATTGTTTACCAAGTTATTTGACACTCAGTTTGGCACAAAATTATAACATTCATTGATGATTGATATAATAATGTTGTTTTAATGCTCATCAATTGTTAAAACGGTAAACAACCAGCAAAAATATTTTTATCGTAACTGCAACGCCATTACAAAGTTACGTCGTCAGTTCAATCGCGACGTGTCAGGAACGCATTCTCTGAACGGCCGAACTTATTTTTTAATAAAAGAAAATTCGCGGGGTCTCTTACTGGTAATTTATGACCGAGTGAAAAATGCAAAAAGAGCTAAAGCTCTTATTAAAATACGTAATAATTTTAACCATAGTCCAAATTGAATAAAATTTTCTATCACTTATATAAGATTTTGACAAAAGAACTTATCGTTGATGTGAAGCACCGACGCTCCGGGAAGTCTAAAGTATGTCAACATATTTAGTATCGTCCAAACCTATCGGATCTGATAGTCAACAAATCCTTAGAATAGAACACCGATTCCTACCAATGATGATTCACGAGGCTATTGAAAGTAAAAAACATCCTGATTTTAATAGGGAAGATGGCTGAGTGCTACCATCTGCTAAGGACCTGATAAGGTCCCATAATTAATTAAATTAAATTCAAACCCAAGCATAATTCTGCAGTTATTCTATTCTATTCTATTCTTATTCTATTCTATTCTATTCTATTCTATTCTATTCTATTCTATTCTATTCCTATTCTATTCTATACTATTCTGTTCTTATTCTATTCTATTCTATTATATTCTATTCAGTTCTATACTATTATATTCTATTCTATTCTATTCTTAATCTATTCTATTCTAACTATGACATCAGGCTGTCAAACACCTCAGTACTTCCGTGACCATGGGTTCCCTAAAGTTCCCAAAACGTCGGGAATTAAAAGAGTTAAACGCGATAAAATCCTTAAAAATAATTTTATTCCTTATAAACTTTATTCGCAGTGAACGTGGGAAGCACTACACTCATGAACGGTGGTAGAAAAATGTTCGCCTTGTTGTGGCGGTGAAAGAAAATCCGCCACCTCATATCGTCCCGTCGTAAGAGGCCACATAGGAAAACAAACAGGAGATGGGCAGCGTCATCTTCCTGACAACAGATCAAAATAATAATAGTTGCAGTTGCCAACCCGCCTGCCAAGCGTGGCAACTATAGTAAACATCCGGCTACTTGACAGTTTATGGGGGAGGCCTGTGTTCATTTCAGTGGACATTAAGATAGGCTAACAATAATGAGTTCTACTTATCTTTGCAACCATTATTTACAGTAGAGTGAAAACAAAAAAGTAACATAACCGAAAGTTTGAATGAAATAAAAATTGAAAAGTAAAAAAGCCGTGGGCACGGGCCGCAGACAGTTTTTGGCCAAAAAGTGTTCACTGCGCTGGTTCTAACACGGGATGACTTCAACAGCGATACTTCTCAGACATGCAGGTTTTCCTTCACTACCGAGAACATCGTAAATCGACACTTCAAATTGAAATTAAAATATGTGCTGAAATATATAATAATGCTTACGTACCATGAAATTTAAGGTTTAAGTAAATTAACATGAACCTTTATTTAAGTAAACTCTGCATTATTTAATTAAAGTATTTTTCCGCAAGAGCCTGTTCACTCACATAAACTCATATGCACAATGAATCCAGGACTGTCACAAATATCTTAATATACCTGAAAATATGAAAGTATCTTATATTATTAAGTGATCTCATTAAAGGTAAAAAAGTAGAGTAGGCTGGAATGCTTCAATGCATATTAACGGTTTTTACATCTCCACGACTATTTTAATTACTCAGACATCTGAGTTTCCTCACGAAGCTTTTCTTCACTACGTAATGGTCATGTTTTTATTCACGTTTTGCTCCCGTGCCATGTTGAAATCTCACGGCGAGCTACACGGCCCTCGTATTTGTTTAAATACAATTCATAAAAACTGAAACTAAGCTTTTGCCTGATTGATGACCACATCTACCTAGTAATTACACATCCAAGAATGTCACGAACGAATTTTCAATTATTTACATCATATATTTAGTAACGATCTATTATTTAATTTTATCAGTGACTTCCCATTTTAGTTTATTTAGGAGTAAGTAGATGGCGCTATAATTAGATGAAATAATGAAAGCCAAATCTATACTATCTAACAATGTCAGCGATAGAAGTGAACATTTATTTATTATATCAATAAAGCATAAAGTGATGTTAATCGTATTAAAAGTTCTGATTCTATTAAAAATATGCTATCAGCGCCGCTAGCCTTGAAAAACGATTTAATGATATCGTCATATGACCATATCTTGAAATAGCAACGTTGTGTTTAGTTAATGATTTCTTATATTTACTTTGCCTGCTGTACTGCCATATGTCAGAGGTGTCTCTGACAAGATTGGCTACATCTTGAATCGTGCTTCCATTAAAACATATTTCAAGCCGCCGAAGAAGATTAGTCAGTTTCTACCATCAGTCAAGTGTAATATTCCTCTGCAAGATGCAGGAGTGTACAAGCTTGTTGTGTGTCTCTCTTATATAGGACAACCTAAAAGATCCATAAAAACCCGCGTTAAAGAACACATAGCTGATGTGAAGAATAGACGTTCCGGAAAGTCTGCAGTCTGTGAACACTTTCAGGATCGGCCCCGTCACTACATTAGATTTGATAGACCACAAATCCTCGCTAAAGAACACCGATTCCTTCCAAGGATGATTCGCGAGGCTATTGAAATCAAGAAACATCCTAATTTCAATAGAGAAGATGGCTGGGTGCTACCGTCTGCTTGGGATCCCATAATTAATAAAATTATAACAGTATAATTTTAACAGTGGTAGAGCCACGCGGCAGCTTTTGCAGTCGCACGGATAGGCCGGCTCGAACCGGGGTGGTACCACGACCTCACAGAAAACCAGCGTGAAGTAGAGGTTTACCTCTGCGTTTCGCTTGGTGAGTGCAGGTGTCCGGAGGCCCTTTTCACTGGAAATAAGGCATTCCATCTTAGTCCTCACGGGTGACAACGCATCTACATTTTGATTTGTAATAGAGGGTAGATGTAGATGTCTATGGGCCGCAGCAACCACTTACCATCAGGTGGACTGTGTGCTCGTTTGTCACCCTTATCCTATAAAAAAAATTATATCCCAACCCAAGCATACAACTGCAAGACTTCATGATACTGTAAGTTCATACTGCGTAGATCGGAACAAAAATTAATAATTTGTAATCTGGAGGTAGCCGTGGTTAACTATGACATTGGGACGTACACATTAGTCCCCCCCGTGACCATGGGCGCTGTAAAGTGCTTGAAAAGTCGGGAACGTAAAATAAGTTAATATACGCGATAAAATCCGTAAAATTAGGTTTATTTAATTGTGTTTAGTTATTAATATCTTCAAACGATTTCTATTCATTGATTTGGTCAAGTTATATCATGACATGTTCAACAGTGTCAAATATCATTAAATGAATACACCATTTCAGGAAAAGATGGACGACTTTATTATATAATTATGATCAATTCTCCGATCTGGTCACGACTTAATATACAAAATTCTTTAATAAAACTATAATGCTAATGAAAATTATGCAATAATTGCAGACAGACCAGTTGTAATTAGTTTGTATAGATTAGTAATTGAAATAAATATTTCATATTTTCTGCCAACTTCCAAAAAGGAGACGGTACTCAATTCGACTGTATGTTTTTATGTGTGTTACCTTATAACTTTTTACTGGGTGAACCGATTTCGATGATTTTTTTTAATTTGAAAGCTGGTACTTCTCGTGTGATCCCATGTGAATTGATCAAGGTCAGACCAATAGTTTTTGAATTATTCTTAATAACTTATATTGAAGTCGGCAGTACAAAATTTTTAATTTTTAATTATTGATAGACTGTTTACATATTTAAATTAAAATAACAAAAAAGACTAAAAAACTAAACGTTAGTATTTTCGAATAATTTTAAAAATCTAATTATTTACACATATAAATGTAAGTTACCTATATTATTTAATTTATTAACAACTGAAGGCAAAATATACTACTTTTTCCATTTGATGATAGATGGCGCTGTTATGATAACTAAATCGGTGGAGTTTCAAATTATTTTACCAAGGTTATAACTTTATTTTAAACTTTATTTATAAATATGGTATTTATTTCAAAAACACACGCCATTCCGCCTATAACTAAGATTTAATAGAAAGTCAACATCAAAAGGAAGGAAAATACTTAACCTCCTTTTTTGTCGCCCTATAATCGTATAAAAAGTAGCCTATAAGTTGCCCCGGGTTACTAACTTACTAACTACCTTCAAATAAAATTTCATGTAAATCGGCCCAGTAGATTTTGCGTGAATCCGGAATACACAGAAAGACAAAAATTGTAAAAACCACTAATTTGGCCTCAGAACCTTTTATTTAGTCCCCTGGACTTGTTTTTCAAGAACATATTAGAATAACAGATACGACTTTTCTACAGATTAATCAAATGTATAGATTAATAAACAAAACTTTGGATACTTCTAAAAGTAGAGAATATAGCTAAGGCATTGTTTTATTTATTTATGCATACACTAGACACCGATAAACATTTATTTAAAACGCAACTTTTCTACTGCGATATCACTGTGCGACCATCAAAAGAGCATACCTCAGTCTCTTGTTAGCGACGTCTGGTGAGCGTATTGTATAGTATTAGGGTAGGTCCGTCTTTATATCCAGCTGTTCCAAGCCCTGAACGGCCACATTACTACACAATTACGCGACCGTGAGGTATCGATTTATGACCTGTGTAAGAAGTAGGAACTAGGCTTGCCAACTGTTCAGGACGTCCCGGGTTTAGATATAATTTTAGCGATCCCGAGAAGTGACCTTGCGGGCCAAACTAAAATCTCGGAAATCATTGAAAAATAATTAATCTCATTAATATAATTAATTTTTTATTATTTAGTTTTTAATTTTTTATTTTTTTCCTAACTTTCTCAAATATTTTTATTGTAACAGCTCATCAATAGTCCTAGAACATAAGCTTCCGAAGTTTGCCTCACTGACCTCATGTTATTTGCCGTAGGCAGGCGGGTTGGCAACCGTTTTTATTTTTATTTTGAGTTGTTATTATTAAGTCGCTGCTGCCCAACTCTTGGTATGGTCTGGTCCACCGAGGAAGACCCACGCTTTCACAGAATACCAGCGTGAAATAGCATATTAATGCTGGTGTGTTTCGAATGGTGAGTGTTAAAAACCGGAGATCCGTTTTACTGGAAACGAGGCATTCCTTCTTAATCCTCAGGAGTGATATCTCATCTGAATTTTGTTCTTATTCAAGAATAGATCTAGATGTCCATGGGCCACATTGCTTTCTTAACATTAGGTGGACTGGGCGTCGTTCGTCACCATTATTTTATAAAAGGGCAGGAAAAACGAAAAAAAGGAAGATTAATTTGAGGGATATGTTACGTCCCTTAACTTTTTTTAAAGAAACCCTAGCCGTAAGGATTTTCAAACTCTTGACTCCAGCAACTAAGATTTTTTTTGTAAATAGTGTAGAAGTAACCGACATTGCCCAACGCATAAGTAAGTCAAAGCGGCAATGGGCCATATAGCTCAAAGAATCAACAATCGATGGGAAATTAATGTTCTCGGGTGACAACCTTGTACAGGTAGGCGAAGTGTATGACGGCCCAGATGGAACGATGGAGGACGACGGACTAGATGGAGTGACAACCTGGTAATACATGCAGAAAGTAGATAGATGCAGGTGGCTTTGGATCGTTCTTCGTGGCATACCTTGGGGAGGTATATGGTCAGCAGTGTACTTGTAAAGGGCTATAATAATGATAATGATAAGAGGAGTGCAAAGGACATACAAGGTAAAGGTTTTGTCTAGACCGAAGGGAAATATTATGAAGGAGCTGAAAACTTGGAAACGTTCTTTAAATAAATTTTGTAACTCAGTTTATCTAAAACATACGTACCTTTTAAAATCAGATATTTTAGACAGAAGACACCGTATGCTGATAGCTTAGGAGAGTGTTAATGTTCACAAAAATTTATTTATGATGCATTCAGATAAAAATCTAAGCTGAACACCGGACTGAATAAACAAGGAGATCTCGCGTCCCACTGTCCCGGGCAGCGGCTAGGACAACAGTGCAGTGCAAGAGCCCCGGGAGAGGCGGCCGCCTGCACATTTCAATATTGATTGCCGCCTGGACGGGTCCAATGCGCAGTATCTATTTTAATCTCTTTTTTATAGATTAAGGGTGACAAACCGGCTCAAATCGTTGACGACTTAATCCTTTCCGATTGGCTCGATTCACTGGTGCTGCGAAAAGATGTTGCATTCCTATGGATTTTCTTTTGCATTTACCACGGGGAGTGTTCTGAGGAATTGTTCGGATTAATCCTGGCCGCCAAATTTCACGAACGCATATCGCGGCAGAACTCCCGATATCATCCACACCATCCCCTTGGATGCTTGACGGTCCACAACTGCACGTTTCACTAGGAGTTTTCTTCCGCGTACCTACTACCTTTCTGTGGAATAGCTTACCACCGGCGATTTTTCCGGACCGATACGACTTAGGGACCTTCAAAAAAAACCGCCTGCAATTCCCCTGGTGTTGCAGTTGTTCATGGGCGATGGTAGTCACTTACCATCAGGTGAGCCGTATGCTCGTTTACCCCCTCTCTTATAAAAAAAACCACAGTCCACCTAATGGTAGGTATGTGATTGCTGTGGCGCATAGATATCTACATTTATCTTCGATTAAAAATCAAAATATAGATACGTTTCCACCCCTGAGAACTACGATAGAATGCCTGGTTTCCAATAATTAGTATATCCTCCCGTGGTCGTCGTAAGAGGTGACAGAGGGAGACTGACAGCAGCATCTTTCTGATAACAACTCAATAATAATGACAAACTGCGGCGGCTACATTTTCAAGTTATGCCACTTATCTAAAACTTATCATTGACTATTATTTTAACTTAAAGCAAATTTTCAGATACGTTTATGCTTATTAAGAATATTAAATATTACGAAGGTACTGTAGAAAATTTTTGCATAATTAATAATAATTACATTCTATATCGGAGTGGTATTAAATGAATCCACAGATCTCCAAGTACAATAAACCATTGGGTCAATAACTTAATCTTAAAAGTTAATCCCAGAAAGTTAGGATTTTGTACATGTTCGGTTTTGTCAAGTTTATTATTGGGAGAGAATGTTTAAATTTTAAGGCATATCATATTATATATTGGTTAGTTACTGCGAGCTGAACCTGAACCGATGTTATTAATTACACGAATTCTTGAGTTCTGGCATTATAATTACTGCAGAGATATATTAACACTGGACTCTAAGCACACCGCTACTACACGGTTCACAAAGGCAAAATTCTTAAAGAAATAAGTCTACTGTTTTATCTTGCAAAAAACTTTTTATTATTTAACTAAAAAAACAATATAAACATTATATATCTAAATAAGATTTTTATATAATAAAGTGACGAACAAGCACAAAGTCCACTTGATGGTGATTGGTTACAGTGGCCCATAGACATTTACACATATCTTCGATAAATGATCGAAATGCAGATGCGGTGGACTACTGTGGGGGCTCTGGTTCTCAATACTCATCATACTAAAACAAAGCAACCTGGTATTCTGTGAGGGCGTGAATGGAATACCGTATTGCAAGGATATAATAAAATAGAATAGAGATTGGATCAAGGAGCGATCGATCGAAAATGTATTTATTTATTTAAACTTTATTGAGGCGTTTGATTAAGTACAGGAACTAAAGGCGGACTTGATGCTAAAAGTATTCTCTGCCAGTCAACCTTAGGGCAGGGATAGAACTAGGAAGGCGGTTACAAAAATATATACATACACACATACATATACATACATAGATACATATATCAATATACACAAATGTATAAATTTATAAATTATAAGAAAATATAATATAATACAAGATACATAAGGATATGTAATATACTGATGAAACTAATATACAGAGATTACAACACTATAATAATGACGGAACTTGCAGTTGTAAGCAATTTTAGAAATTGATCTGGAACATTCTTCTTAAATGTTTATTTGCAGGTAGGTTTTTGAAGAGTGGTAGAGCCACGCGGCAGCTTTTGCTGTCGCACGGATCGGCCGGCTCGAACCGGGGTGGTACCACGACCTTGAAGAATACCAGCGTGAAGTAGAGGTTTACCTCTGCGTTTCGCTTGGTGAGTGCAGGTGGCCGGTGGCCCTTTTTATTGGAAATTAGGCATTCCATCTTAGTCCTCACGGGTGACAACGCATCTACATTTTGATTTGTAATAGAGGATAGATGTAGATGTCTATGGGCCGCAGCAACCACTTACCATCAAGTGGACTGTGTGCTCGTTTGTCACCCTTATCCCATAAAAAAGGTTGTTTTAATTTTTCAAGCAGGTCATTCCATAGGCGCGCGGCTTTGACAGTAAACGATAAATATATGAATCTCAAACGGTGACGGGGTATAAAGAGAGTAAGTCTCCGATGAACGAAGCTGTCTGTCATGAGTGTCCCGCAGAAACTGAAACTTATGTTTCAGATAATTTGGATAGTAGATAATCAATTAAATAGAAAAAAACTATGTTAAGTATCCTGAGTTGAGTGCGGAATGAGGATACATGGTCAAAGTTGCGAAAACGAAAAATAAAATGGACACAGTTATTGAAGACATGATTCAGCATATCAGCATATAATCATATATCATATGAAACAAACAAATTGAATGAAATAGATGGCACTGTTACAAAGCAATCTTACTCGAAAAAAAATATTCTTTTAATTTATTATACTTAAATTTAGGCTCTTACACCTCTAAAAATTAGTATTGTAACATTGAGTATAAATAAGCCTAGCTTGCTTATAAATACTCTAAGAATTTTAACATTGAATGGCTATAAAATTAAACTGTTATGTTATATTTTGCTGCAATTGTGATTGAAACTTATCGTTATCATAATTAATAAATCAATTGCCGTGAAATATTTTCATTCTATATTTAATTTAATTTGAGGGTTTCACATTTATCGCGTGGGAACTGCCCACATGTTTTTTTTTTTATAAAGAATACTAGAACCGCTATTAACATTGCTAATAATCTCGTTAACCACTCCAAGTAAGCGTAACATGCAAATGTGGTTCAAGACAATTAGCCAGATGATACATTTGTACAACGTCTTACCGGCTTTTCAGTCCCTTGACCATTGGTCTATCCTCGCTACATATTGCTGCGCGTCACTATTAATGTCTTATACATGGCAACACTAGTTACCACTAGCGCACTCTAGTATCGAGTAGCAGAACTAGGAGAGTCAAGATCCTTCTAGAAATATCGGGACTGATATGTACTCGAACATTCTAGATGTTTCTATAGTAGAAGGTTCTGGAAACTACCTGAGGCCCTATATAAGGCCGGTATAGACCGCGACCCAGACAGTATTGAATTGGCGATATAAGCGACTACTTCGAAGCGATACAACTGCGAACTAAAGTGATCAGTAGTACAATTGGGTTTTGTTATTAGTGTGTTTCTAAGTTGTAATTAGTGTTCTGTAATTAAAGTGTCAATTTTGGTAATTGAATCGGCAGTTTTTAATTGCCGCGAACCCCAAGCTGGTAACAATATTACTAATATGAACACAAATAGAAAATGTCCTAAATTAACAAAAATGGGGAAAAATTTTATATGAGTAAAATATAAAGATGCAACGCTAAAATAAACAAAATAACGTTTATCTTTCAGTATATAGTTAATAAAATATGAAATAAATTCTAATATAAGTTAAAAAAACGCGTAAGTAATAATCAAAGTAGTTTAAACAGATCAATTAAGTTGGTAAAATTTCAACGCTAAGCTTCGTTATTAGATTTCGGGGCAATTCGCAATGCAATTAACAGTAATCATAATGTGAAATTGCATTAATTGGCCTAAACTTATTAGTTACAATCGCAGCTAGCGAAAAGTTTTGAATAAATTGTAGCAATTTACCTGGTGCTACAACAACAGTTCTGGTTCTTCCTTTACCACCAATGATTGGTTATTGTTTGTCCTTTACCATCAGTACCATAGATTATTAGAGAGGGAGTGCTTTCCAGAGGAGAACAGACGGTACAGTGAGGGAAGAATGCAGGAAGCCAGATTTATGAGAGCGACACTTTAGTAAAAGGTTGTTCGAGGAACGCAGGTTTCTGTCATTGCTAGAGCAAAGGCACTGAAAATGAGAAGTTAAGTAAGAGGGTGAAGTAGGAGATATCAGAATAGAGTATATGGTTGTGAGTGCGCGCATACTACGTCGCTGACGAATGGGAAGCTACTTTTAGTTTTTTACTTTACCATCATTGGAAAAACGGAACGGTTAGTATTTTGAATGATTACAGTTTTGAATTAACTAATGGTTTATCTTCATCTTTTTCTTACGCCCGTAAAAATTAAACCTTCAGAAAGGAGACCGAAATATTAGGTAACGGTATTGTGCACAGTATTTATTCTATCTCACTCTCTCGCAGGCTATACCCTATAGATGTATGGTATGCGGTTGTCGCTTATTAGTGTCACTTTATCGTTTCATCGAGTTTCAAATCACAACGATTCTAAAGAAGTTTTCACTTTACTAACGAGTGCCATAACAACACATAACAAATTACCTACAAACAACATGGTAATTAACAAACACAACCAATTTGTTTATTGTTTGTTAATTACCTACATAATTAACAAACAATAAACAAATTTTCCTCTCTTCAGCATTGACTAGTCTGCAGTACCAGCCCGTAAATTGATTTTATGACTTTTAATAAATTTGATTTTTTAAATATATCAATGAGGGCTAATAATTTTACGCTCACCAGATGTCACTAGTTAGGACTAAGGTGAATTTATTTGTTACGTTAGATGGTCGGTCACACTGTCATCGCCATTGAAACGTTACAATTTAATTATAAATTTTTCACATTTGTATTTGTATATGTTACGGCTAAAAGCCGAAATGCGGATACGCCTAGGTTTAGCCGGCTAAGTAAAATGTCTACATATTGTAACTATTTTCAAATCTTCAACTCTTAGGAATTTCCGTAGTTTGATTCATACATTTCTAATTTAAGCCATATTACATAATATATAACTAATATTTTAGAAAGAAACATTAATCCTTGTTAGATTAACTTTCCCCGGACCAAAATCCGTCAAATATTTCACCTCAATCCTAAGTGGCGCCACTCTGGTGACAGAACAAGTCCAGGATGCCGTCATGCATGACTAATATAAATTTAGTAATAAAATCAAACACATAAGCATACGCAACCGAACTTGACGTTTTGGAACAACTATTTGATCACAATGGTAATAGATTACCTACTAGTAATTTCAGCGCGCACTTTTCACAACTAATGCGATGGCTCGGAGTAAACTGAGTGGAGACAGCCTGCTCGGGTATTCGGGTGCGACCGGTGCATTATGGATTAATATGTGGGCGGGACCGGGTGAAAATATTAGCTATACTACTGTATAAGTGCTAGAGCCATGCAGCTGAACGCGTCTGTGCAGTATTAATTACTGTCAGAGCAGGACAGAACATAGCTTATGATTTATTGTACTTATTTGATTTACTGTATTCGTAATATTTTACTGACTCGTTAGGCTATGTCGGTATGTAGTACACATCTATATGTCATTGGTTATCACTCTAGTTTTCAAGTATTAAACTATAAGTCTTATAACTTCAACAACACAACAAAATTCAAGCATATGCCACTTTACATGTTAAATTAATTATGTTTTTTTTTATAGAATAAAGGCACAGCACGAGCACACAGTCCATCTGATGGTAAGTGGATGCTGTGGCCCATAGAACTTCTAAATATATCCTCGATTAAAAATCAAAATGCAGATGCATTGTAATCGCTGATGACTTAGATAGAATGGCTCGTTTCCAGTAACAAGGGTCTCCGGTTCTCTACACTTAACATCCGAAACACAGCAGCATTAAGCTGCTACTCGTATTTTACGCTGGTATTCTGTGAGAGCGTGGTCCTACCCCGGTCTAGCTAACCGCCTCGTGCTTTTTTCTTAGGTTTTCGGTTACTCGGTTTCCACTGGGAATATCATCACATCATATCGTTTATTTGTCTCTAGTTGTCCACTGTAGTTTTCAAATTTTAAGTTATACTTGATGAAAACTTAATGTACATGTTTTGTAAGATCTCAAGCATATGTCTCATTACATGTAAAACTAATTAAGTTAGGAATTTAAAATAGTGCAGTTAGCCATAATAAAAAACGAAACATACCTTGAAAGTTTAATGCATCAGTATTTATTTCTTAGATATCACAAAATCACAAGCAATATACTGTTTCTAACTAGATATAATAATTATTATAACAATTTATTATCATGAGCACTGAAATTCCCTAATAGAATAGAATAGAATAATAGAAAAGAATAAGTTATCATTCAATATGGATTACAAGTAGTTCTTATTGGTATTTTTTTTTAATTTTACCACTGGTTTAGGAAAAATCTTTGTCCTGTAAAAAACAAGCAAGAAACACAGCGAGACGTTTTTGAAGTAATGTTTAGCAATAAAATACAGGTTGTACAAACTATTTACAAAATTTATTTGAGAGACAGCTCCGATAGATAGAGTAGTCGGAAGCGACTACCTCATTCCCAGCGGTCATATCAGCCATGTTGTAAATAGTTTTTGTTTAGTAAAATATATAAACTAGGTAATAATAGTCTGCCATTAATGCTGGTATTCCGTAAGGTTCAACCAAACTCACCCATTCGTTCTACAACGATAACGTAGATGCAGCGTGTAGAGCCACGGATGCTCGCATGAAATATAATTTTTTTGGAGTTGTCTTCTTCGCACGACTTTTTTGTTGAATATTTTACCACTGGCGATTTTTTCGGATGCATATGACTTCAAGAATTGAGGCGCTGCAGTTGTTCATTGGCAGCGGTCGACACCTACCATCAGGTGAGCTGCATGCTCGTTTGACGTTTGCCTCCTCTTCTATAAAAAATTATCTCTAACAATGGCTGCAACAACTGCGCAGTGCAGTATTGATTAATTGTCTGATTGCAAACTGCGCACATAAATATAGTCATAACATCGTTATACAGTTTAGACAATGTCATAAGCAAGCATAATTGGTTATCGTCAAGGCGAGACCCATGCTGTTATTGGTATTGGTTTGAAGCAAACTACGAATATTTTTATTATTAAAAATTATATTGTAAATTAATGCTTAATAAATTCCCGCTGGGTTTCTTGCTGGTTGTTCCCAGGACAGTGGTTTTTTTTCCGAACCACTGCAGTAATAAAACTAAACTGCAGTAGTAAACATAGGTACACAGGACGCAATAGACGCACTACTTAATAATGTCATTGACAAATTAAATAGTAAATTGAAGTTAGCCGCACTCTTTCTGGATTTGAGCTCTGCGTTCGATATCATCAATCATGATCTTCTTTTGGAAAAATTGCAATATTATGGGGTTCGAGGACAGGCTCTGAAACTTTTTCAATCTTACTTGCAAAACAGAAAAATGTTCGTAGAAATATAAACAGAATGATTAACGTAAAAGTGGGTGTACCACAAGGCTCCATTTTAGGCCCCGTACTATTTATTACTTTTATTAATTATTTAAACCATTGTGTACGTATAATGACAGACTTAACAAAGCTAGTCCTGTTTGCAGATGACACTAATGCTGTTATCTCAACTTCTGAAATAGAGACTCTAGAAATTAAAATAAACCAAATATTGGAAATCATTATAATATGGTTTACTGTCCACGGCCTGTCGATCAACACTAACAAAACAAATGTTATGTTATTCCGCAATAACGTCAGAAAAACATAAGCCTGCATGTTACACTAGGTGATAAAACAGTATAGTCTGTAGAAGTGGCCAAATTCTTAGAAGTGAGGATAGACAGTAATTTAAAGTTTAAAGATGAATTAGATGAGAATGAGAGTAAAATAAGCTCCTCTTGTTACGTACTAAGAAGCTTACGGGATGAAGCTGTTCACATTAACATTTAAAATTGGTTTATTGCGCATTGGTGGAGAGTGGACTTCAACACTACGGTGTAACAAGTGATGCTCTAAAATTAATTATTTCATATTTAAGTAAGAGAACGCAAAAAGTTGTCATCAACAGTATGAGATCTTCCGGGTCGATGGTACAGATGGGCGTGCCTCAAGGCTCAATTCTTGGCCCCTTTCTGTTTCTTGTATATATTAATGACTTACCTTACATAGTAGGAGATAACCATGATATAGTATTATTTGCAGATGACACTTCTTTAATTTTCAAATTAAGTCGACATTTGCTAAAATATGACGAAGTAAATAATGCTATATCTAAATTAGTAAATTGGTTCAATGTCAATAATTTGCATTTAAATGGCACTAAAACGAAATGTATGAAATTTATGACTCCAAATGTCAAAAAATTAAATACTTATGTAATTTTAAATGGGGAGAAACTGAGTCTTGTAGATACCACCATTTTTCTTGGAATCACACTAGACGCGAAGCTTCAATGGAGCCCCCATATATCAAAGCTAGCAAGCAGACTTAGTTCTGCAGCATATGCTGTAAAAAAGACTAGAAGTCTAACTAGTGTTGAAACAGCTAGACTAGTTTACTTTAGCTATTTCCATAGCATAATGTCGTATGGTATTTTGCTATGGGGACACGCAGCTGACACTGAAATTATATTTGTTTTGCAGAAGAGGGCCATAAGAGCAATTTATGATTTAAAGCCTAAAGAGTCGCTGCGACAAAAATTTAAGGAAATTGATATATTAACTTTGGCCTCTCAATACATTTATGAAAATGTAATGTACGTACACAAAAATAAAAGTAGTTTTACAAAAATAAGTGATATTCATTCTGTAAATACTAGGAACAGACACAAGCTAGTAGTACCAGTTACTCGACTCCATCGAGTCAGTAATTCATTCTTGGGGCGATGTATACGCTTTTACAACAAAATTCCAGAAAATATACAAAAATTGACCTGCTCAAAGTTCAAAAACTTTATTAAACTAAGTTTGTATAAAAAGGGTTATTATAATATTAAAGAATTTATAGATGATAATAACCCCTGGAAGTGAGGTGATCGCTTCCAAGCTATTTCTAATTTGTTGTGTTGTTAATTTGTGTAACATACATGATTGTAAGCTGTTATTTAAAAAAAAAAGTCCCGCTGGGTTTCTTGCTGGTTCTTCCCAGGACAGAGGTTTTTTTCGAACCAGTGGTAATTATACAAAAGAGTGACTTTCAATAAGTATGATTTATAATCTATATTGAATAAAAAAGTTTCTGTTTCTGTTTCTGTTTCTGATGATGATTCGCGCGGTTATTGAAAGTAAAAAACATCCTGATTTTAATAGGGAAGATGGCTGAGTGCTACCATCTGCTAAGGCCATGATAAAGTCCCATAAATAATTTAATTAAACTCAAACCCAAGCATACTTCTGCAGTTATTCTATTCTATTCTATTCTTATTCTATTCTATTATATTCTATTCTATTCTATTCTATCCTATTCTATTCTATTCTATTCTTATTCTATTCTATTCTGTTCTATTCTATTCTATTCTATTCTGTTTTATTCTATTCTATTATATTATATTCTATTCTGTTCTATACTATTCTATTCTATTCTTATTCTATTCTAATCTAACTATGACATCAGTCTGTCAAACACCTCAGTGCTTCCGTGACCATGGGTTCCCTAAAGTGCTCAAAACATCGGGAATTAAAAGAGTTAAACGCGATAAAATCCTTAAAAACAGTTTTATTCCTTATAAACTTTATTCACAGTGAACGTGGGAAGCACTACTCTCATGAACGGTAGTAGAAAAATGTTTACCTTGTTGTAGCGGTGAAAGAGAATCCGCCACCTCATATCGTCCCCTCGTAAGAGGCCACATAGGAAAACAAACAGGAGGTGGGCAGCATCATCTTTCTGACAACAGATCAAAATAATAATAGCTGCGGTTGCCAACCCGCCTGCCAAGCGTGGCAACTATAGCAAACATCCGGCTACTTGACAGTTTATGGGGGAGGCCTGTGTTCATTTCAGTGGACATTAAGATAACGATAATGAGTTCTACTTATCTTTGCAACCATTATTTACAGTAGAGTGAAAACAAAAAGTAACATACCCGAAAGTTTGAATGAAATAAATATTGAAAAAAAAAGCCGTGGGCACGGGCCTCAGAGAGTTTTTGGCCAAAAAGTGTTCACTGCGCTGGTTCTAACACGGGATGACTTCAACTGCTATACTTCTCAGACATGCAGGTTTTCCTTCACTACCGAGAACATCGTAAATCGACACTTCAAATTGAAATTAAAATATATGCTGAAATATATAATAATGCTTACGTACCATGAAATTTAAGGTTTAATCATTCCTTTGACAAGTAAATTAACATGAACCTTTATTTAAGTAAACTCTGCATTATTTAATTTAAGTATTTTTCCGCAAGAGCCTGTTTACTTCCATATACTCATATGCTCAATGAATCCAGGACTGTCACAAATATCTTATGCCTGAAAATATGAAAGCTATCTTAAATTATTAAGTGATCTTATTATAGGTAAAAAAGTAGAGTAGGCTGCAATGCTTTAATGCATATTAACGGTTTTTACATCTCCACGACTATTTTAATTACTCAGACATCTAGGTTTCCTCACGAAGCTTTTCTTCACTACTTAATGGGCACGTGTTTAGTCACGTTTTGCTCCCGTGCCATGATGAAATCTCACAGCGAGCTACACGGCCCTCGTATTTGTTTAAATACAATTCATAAAAACTGAAACTAAGCTTTTGCCTTATTGATGACCACATCTACCAAGTAATTATTCCAATGATGCCACGAACGAATTTTCAATTATTTACATCATATATTCAGTAGCAATCTATTATTTAATTTTATCAGTGACTTCCCATCTTAGTTTATTTAGGAGTAAGTAGATGGCACTATAATTAGATGAAATAATGAAAGCCAAAACTATACTATCTAACAATGTCAGCGATAGAAGTGAACATTTATTTATTATATCAATATCAATAAGGCATAAAGTGATGTCAATCCTATTAAAAGTTCTGATTCTATTAAAAATATGCTATCAGCGCCGCTAGCCTTGAAAAACGATTTAATGATATCGTCATATGACCATATCATGAAATAGCAACGTATTTTATTTTATTTTTAGTTATTAATATCTTCAAACGATTTATATTCATTGATTTGGTCAAGTTATATCATGACATGTCCAACAAACAGTGTCAAATATCATTAAATGACTACACCATTTCACGAAAATATGGACGACTTTATTATATAATTATGATCAATTCTCCGATCTGGTCACGACTTAATATACAAAATTCTTTAATAAAACTATAATGCTAATGAAAATTATGCAATAATTGCAGACAGACCAGTTTTAATTAGTTTGTGTATAGATTAGTAATTGAAATAAAAAAAATCGTATTTTCTGCCAACTTCCAAAAAGGAGACGGTACTCAATTCGACTGTATGTTTTTATGTGTGTTACCTTATAACTTTTTACTGGGTGAACCGATTTCGATGATTTTTTTTATTTGAAAGCTGGTACTTCTCATGTGGTCCCATGTGAATTGATCAAGGTCAGACCAATAGTTTTTGAGTTATTCTTAATAAATTATATTGAAGTCGGCAGTACAAAAGTTTTAATTTTTAAATTATTGATAGACTGTTTACATATTTAAATTAAAATAACAAAAAATACTAAAAACTAAAAGTTAGTATTTTCGAATAATTTTAAAAATCTAATTATTTACACATATAAATGTAAGTTTACTATATTATTTAATTCATTAGCAACTGAAGGCAAAATATACTACGTTTACCATTTGATGATAGATGGCGGTGTTTTGATAACTAAATCGGTGGAGTTTCAAATTATTTTACCAAGGTTATAACTTTATTTTTAACTTTATTTATAAATATGGTATTTATTTCAAAAACACACGCCATTCCGCCTATAACTAAGATATAATAGAAAGTCAACATCAAAAGGAAGTAAAATACTTAACCTCCTTTTTTGTCGTCCTATAATCGGATAAAAAGTAGCCTATAAGTTGCCCCGGGTTACAAACTTACTAACTACCTTTAAACAAAATTTCATGTAAATCGGTCCAGTAGATTTTGCGTGAATCCGGAATACACAGAAAGACAAAAATTCTAAAAACCACTAATTTGGCCTCAGAACCTTTTATTTAATCCCCTGGACTTGTTTTTCAAGAACATATTAGAATAACAGATACGACTTTTCTACAGATTTATCAAATGTATAGATTAATAAACAAAACTTTGGATACTTCTAAAAGTAGAGAATATAGCTAAGGCATTGTTTTATTTATTTATGCATACACTAGACACCGATAAACATTTATTTAAAACGCAACTTTTCTACTGCGATATCACTGTGCGACCATCAAAAGAGCATACCTCAGTCTCTTGTTAGCGACGTCTGGTGAGCGTATTGTATAGTATTAGGGTAGGTTCGTCTTTATATCCAGCTGTTCCAAGCCCTGAACGGCCACATTACTACACAATTACGCGACCGTGAGGTATCGATTTATGACCTGTGTAAGAAGTAGGAACTAGGCTTGCCAACTGTTCAGGACGTCCCGGGTTTAGATATAATTTTAGCGATCCCGAGAAGTGACCTTGCGGGCCAAACTAAAATCTCGGAAATCATTGAAAAATAATTCATCTCATTAATATAATTATTTTTTTATATTTTAGTTTTTAATTTTTAATTTTTTTCCTACCTTTCTCAAATATTTTTATTGTAACAGCTCATCAATAGTCCTAGAACATAGCTTCCTTCGAAGTTTGCCTCATTGCCCTCATGTTATTTGCCGTAGGCAGGCGGGTTGGCAATCGTTTTTATTTTTATTTTGAGTTGTTATTATTAAGTCGCTGCTGCCCAACTCTTGGTATGGTCTGGTCCATCGAGGAAGGCCAACGCATTCACAGAATACCAGCGTGAAATAGCATATTAATGCTGGTGTGTTTCGTATGGTGAGTGTTAAAAACCGGAGAACCTTTTTACTGGAAACGAGGCATTCCATCTTAATCCTCAGGAGTGATATCTCATCTGAATTTTGTTCTTATTCAAGAATAGATCTAGATGTCCATGGGCCACATTGCTTTCTTAACATTAGGTGGACTGAGCGTCGTTCGTCACCATTATTTTATAGAAAAGGGCAGGAAAAACGAAAAAAAGGAAGATTAATTTGAGAGATATGTAACGTCCCTTAACTTTTTTTAAAGAAACCCTAGCCGTAAGGATTTTCAAAGTTTGACTCCAGCAACTAAGATTTTTTTTGTAAATAGTGTAGAAGTAACCGACATTGCCCAACGCATAAGTAAGTCAAAGCGGCAATGGGCCATATAGCTCAAAGAACCAACAATCGATGGGAAATTAATGTTCTCGGGTGACAACCTTGTACAGGTAGGCGAAGTGTATGACGGCCCAGATGGAGCGATGGAGGAAGACGGACTAGATGGAGTGACAACCTGGTAATACATGCAGAAAGTAGATAGATGCAGGTGGCTTTGGATCGTTCTTCGTGGCATACCTTGGGGAGGTATATGGTCAGCAGTGTACTTGTAAAGGGCTATAATAATGATAATGATGAGAGGAGTGCAAAGGGCATATAAGGTAAAGGTTTTGTCTAGACCGAAGGGAAATATTATGAAGGAGCTGAAAACTTGGAAACGTTCTTTAAATAAATTTTGTAACTCAGTTTATCTAAAACATACGTACCTTTTAAAATCAGATATTTTAGACAGAAAACACCGTACGCTGATAGCTTAGGAGAGTGTTAATTTTCACAAAAATTTATTTATGATGCATTCAGATAAAAATCTAAGCTGAACACCGGACTGAATAAACAAGGAGATCTCGCGTCCCACTGTCCCGGGCAGCGGCTAGGACAACGGTGCAGTGCGAGAGCCCCGGGAGAGGCGGCCGCCTGCACATTTCAATATTGATTGCCGCCTGGGCGGGTCCAATGCGCAGTATCTATTTTAATCTCTTTTTTATAGATTAAGGGTGACAAACCGGCTCAAATCGTTGACGACTTAATCCTTTCCGATTGGCTCGATTCACTGGTGCTGCGAAAACATGTTGCATTCCTATGGATTTTCTTTTGCATTTACCACGGGGAGTGTTCTGAGGAATTGTTCGGATTAATCCCAGCCGCCAAATTTCACGAACACATATCGCGGCAGAACTCCCGATATCATCCACACCATCCCCTTGGATGCTTGACGGTCCACAACTGCACGTTTCACTAGGAGTTTTCTTCCGCGTATCTACTACCTTTCTGTGGAATAGCTTACCACCGGCGATTTTTCCGGACCGATACGACTTAGGGACCTTCAAAAAAAACCGCCTGCAATTCCCCTGGTGTTGCAGTTGTTCATGGGCGATGGTAGTCACTTACCATCAGGTGAGCCGCATGCTCGTTTACCCCCTCTCTTATAAAAAGAACCATAGTCCACCTAATGGTAGGTATGTGATTGCTGTGGCGCATAGATATCTACATTTATCTTCGATTAAAAATCAAAATATAGATACGTTTCCACCCCTGAGAACTACGATAGAATGCCTGGTTTCCAATAATTAGTATATCCTCCCGTGGTCGTCGTAAGAGGTGACAGAGGGAGACTGACAGCAGCATCTTTCTGATAACAACTCAATAATAATGACAAACTGCGGCGGCTACATTTTCAAGTTATGCCACTTATCTAAAACTTATCATTGACTAGTGCGCATCGCACCTAGGCAGACGAAGAGCGTGACAATGGGGTATCGATTTGCAGACTGTCTGTGTGCATCTAGTGTCAATTGCGTCGTTGTGCATTTTCACGGAAAGTTCTACAATTGATTTTGTGCATTATAAATAATGGGAGAACCGTATTTTGAACGATTTCATCGGAACTCTCAATATTCAAATATAAGTTCTTTATGTAATAAATGTTTGCATTTTAGGAGGCAAATTAAACATTTTGTTTTTTGCTTTTAATTCTGCGACTATTTATTTTAACTTAAAGCAAATTTTCAGACACGTTTATGCTAATTAAGAATATTAAATATTACGAAGGTACTGTAGAATATTTTTGCATAATTAATAATAATTACATTCTATATCGGAGTGGTATTAAATGAATCCACAGATCTCCAAGTACAATAAACCATTGGGTCAATAACTTAATCTTAAAAGTTAATCCCAGAAAGTTAGGATTTTGTACATGTTCGGTTTTGTTAAGTTTATTATTGAGAGAGAATGTTTAAATTTTAAGGCATATCATATTATATATTGGTTAGTTACTGCGAGCTGGACCTGAACCGATGTTATTAATTACACGAATTCTTGAGTTCTGGCATTATAATTACTGCAGAGATATTATGTTAACACTGGACTCTAAGCACACCGCTACTACACGGTTCACAAAGGCAAAATTCTTAAAGAAATAAGTCTACTGTTTTATCTTGTAAAAAACTTTTTATTATTAAACTAAAAAAAACAATACAAACATTATATATCTAAATGAGATTTTTATATAATAAAGTGACGAACAAGCACAAAGTCCACCTGATGGTGATTGGTTACAGTGGCCCATAGACATTTACACATATCTTCGATAAATAATCGAAATGCAGATGCGGTGGACTACTGTGGGGGCTCTGGTTCTCAATACTCATCATACTAAAACAAAGCAACCTGGTATTCTGTGAGGGCGTGTATGAAATAGCGTATTGCAAGAATATAATAAAATAGAATAGAGATTGGATCAAGGAGCGATCGATTGAAAATGTATTTATTTATTTAAACTTTATTGAGGCGTACATATTAAGTACAGGAACGAAAGGCGGACTTGATGCTAAAAGTATTCTCAGCCAGTCAAACTTAGGGCAGGGATAGAACTAGAAAGGCGGTTACAAAAATATATACATACACACATACATATACATACATAGAATACATATATCAATATACACAAATATATAAATTTATAAATTATAAGAAAATATAATATAATACAAGATACATAAGGATATGTAATATACTGATGAAACTAATATACAGAGATTACAACACTATAATAATGACGGAACTTGCAGTTGTAAAGCAATTTTAGAAATTGATCTGGAACATTCTTCTTAAATGTTTATTTGCAGGTAGGTTTTTGAAGAGTGGTAGAGCCACGCGGCAGCTTTTGCTGTCGCACGGATGGGCCGGCTCGAACCGGGGTGGTACCACGACCTTGCAGAATACCAGCGTGAAGTAGAGGTTTACCTCTGCGTTTCGCTTGGTGAGTGCAGGTGGCCGGTGGCCCTTTTTATTGGAAATTAGGCATTCCATCTTAGTCCTCACGGGTGACAACGCATCTACATTTTTATTTGTAATAGAGGATAGATGTAGATGTCTATGGGCCGCAGCAACCACTTACCATCAGGTGGACTGTGTGCTCGTTTGTCACCCTTATCCTATAAAAAAAGTTTGTTTTAATTTTTCAAGCAGGTCATTCCATAGGCGCGCGGCTTTGACAGTAAACGTTAAATATATTATGAATCTCGAACGGTGACGGGGTATAAAGAGAGCAAGAGTGTCCGATGAACGTAGCTGTCTGTCATGAGTGTCCCGCAGAAACTGAAACTTATGTTTCAGATAATTTGGATAGTAGATAATCAATTAAATAGAAAAAACTATGTTAAGTATCCTGAGTTGAGTGCGGAATGAGGATACATGGTCAAACTTGCGAAAACGAAAAATAAAACGGATACAGTTACTGACAACATGATTCAGCATATCAAGGAAACATCGTTGAGATCAGGAAAATATATGAATATACAATCATATATCATATGAAACAAACAAATTGAATGAAATAGATGGCACTATTACAAAGCAATCTTACTCGAAAGAAAATATTCTTTTAATTTATTATAATAAAATTTAGGCTCTTACACCTCTAAAAATTAGGATTGTAACATTGAGTATAAATAAGCCTAGCTTGCTTATAAATACTCTAAGAATTTTAACATTGAATGGCTATAAAATTAAACTGTTATGTTATATTTTGTGCTGCAATTGTGATTGAAACTTATCGTTATCATAATTAACAAATCAATTACCGTGAAATATTTTCATTCTATATTTCATTTAATTTGAGGGTTTCACATCTATCGCGTGGGAACTGCCCTTATGGTTTTTTTTATAAAGAACACTAGAACCGCTTTTAACATTGCTAATAATCTCGTTAACCACTCCAAGTAAGCTGAACTTGCAAATGTGGTTCAAGACAATTAGCCAGATGACACATTTGTACAACGTCTTACCGGCTTTTCAGTCCCTTGACCATTGGTCTATCCTCGCTACATATTGCTGCGCGTCACTATTAATGTCTTATACATGGCAACACTAGTTACCACTAGCGCACTCTAGTATCGAGTAGCAGAACTAGGAGAGTCAAGATGCTTCTAGAAATATCGGGACTGATATGTACTCGAACATTCTAGATGTTTCTATAGTAGAAGGTTCTGGAAACTACCTGAGGCCCTATATAAGGCCGGTATAGACCGCGACCGAGACAGTATTGAATTGACGATATAAGCGAGTACTTAGAAGCGATACAACTGCGAAATAAAGTGATCAGTAGTACAATTGGGTTTTGTTATTAGTGTGTTTTTAAGTTGTAATTAGTGTTCTGTAATTAAAGTGTCAATTTTGGTAATTGAATCGGCAGTTTTTAATTGTCTCGAACTCCAAGCTTGTAACAATATTACTAATTTGAACACAAATAGAATATGTCCTTAATTAACAAAAATGGGGAAACATTTTATTTGAGTAAAATATAAAGATGCAACGCTAAAATAAACAAAATTACGTTTGTCTTTCAGTATATAGTTAATAAAATATGAAATAAATTCTAATATAAGTTAAAAAAACGCGTAAGTAATAATCAAAGTAGTTTAAACAGATCAGTTAAGTTGGGAAAATTTCAACGCTAAGCTTCGTTATTAGATTTCGGGGCAATTCGCAATGCAATTGACAGTAATCATAATGTGAAATTGCATTAATTGGCCTAAACTTATTAGTTACAATCGCAGCTAGCGAAAAGTTTTGAATAAATTGTAGCAATTTACCTGGTGCTACAACAACAGTTCTGGTTCTTCCTTTACCACCAATGATTGGTTATTGTTTGTCCTTTACCATCAGTGGTTAGCATTATTGGAAAAAACGGAACGGTTAGTATTTTGAATTATTACAGTTTTGAATTAACTAATGGTTTATCTTCATCTTTTGCTTACGCCCGTAAAAATTAAACCTTCAGAAAGGAGACCGAAATATTAGGTAACGGTATTGTGCACAGTATTTATTCTATCTCACTCTCTCGCAGGCTATACCCTATAGATGTATGGTATGCGGTTGTCGCTTATTAGTGTCACTTTATCGTTTCATCGAGTTTCAAATCACAACGATTCTAAAGAAGTTTTCACTTTACTAACGAGTGCCATAACAATACATAACCAATTACCTACAAACAACATGGTAATTAACAAACACAAACCAATTTGTTTATTGTTTGTTACGCTCACCAGATGTCACTAGTTGGGACTAAGGTGAATTTATTTGTTACGTTAGATGGTCGGTCATACTGTCATCGCCATTGAAACGTTACAATTTAATTATAAATTTTTCACATTTGTATTTGTATATGTTACGGCTAAAAGCCGAAATGCGGATACGCCTAGGTTTAGCCGGCTAAGTAAAATGTCTACATATTGTAACTATTTTCATATTTTCAACTCTTAGGAATTTCCGTAGTTTGATTCATACATTTCTAATTTAAGCCATATTACATAATATATAACTAATATTTTAGAAAGAAACATTAATCCTTGTTAGATTAACGTTCCCCGGACCAAAATCCGTCAAATATTTCACCTCAATCCTAAGTGGCGCCAGTCTGGTGACAGAATAAGTCCAGGATGCTGTCATGCATGACTAATATAAATTTAGTAATAAAATCAAACACATAAGCATACGCAACCGAACTTAACGTTTTGGAACAACTATTTGATCACAATGGTAATTAAGAGATTACCTACTAGTAATTTCAGCGCGCACTTTTCACACCGATGCGATGGCTCGGAGTAGACTGAGCGGAGACAGCCAGCCCGGGTATTCGGGTGCGACTGGTGCATTATGGATTAATATGTGGGCGGGACCGGGTGAAAATATTAGCTATACTACTGTATAAGTGCTAGAGCCATGCAGCTGAACGCGTCTGTGCAGTATTGATTACTGTCAGAGCAGGACAGAACATAGCTTATGATTTATTGTACTTATTTGATTTACTGTATTCGTAATATTTTACTGACTCGTTAGGCTATGTCGGTATGTAGTACACATCTATATGTCATTGGTTGTCCTTCTAGTTTTCAAGTATTAAACTATAAGTCTTATAACTTCAACAACACAACAAAATTCAAGCATATGCCACTTTACATGTTAAATTATTTATGTTTTTTTTATAGAATAAAGGCACAGCACGAGCACACAGTCCATCTGATGGTAAGTGGATGCTGTGGCCCATAGAACTTCTAAATAGATCCTCGATTAAGAACCAAAATGCAGATGCATGAAAGAGCCATTCTATCTAAGTTATCAGCGATTACAATCGCTCATAACTTAGATAGAATGGCTCTTTTCCAGTAAAAAGGGTCTCCGGTTCTCTACACTTAACATACGAAACACAGCAGCATTAAGCTGCTATTTTACGCTGGTATTCTGTGAGAGCGTGGTCCTACCCCGGTCTAGCTAACCGCCTCGTGCTTTTTTCTTAGGTTTTCGGTTACTCGGTTTCCACTGGGAATATCATCACATCATATCGTTTATTCGTCTCTAATTGTCCACTGTAGTTTTAAAATTTTAAGTTATATTTGATGAAAATTTAATGTACATTATTTGTAACATCTCAAGCATATGTCAGATTACATGTAAAACTAATTAAGTTAGTAATTTAAAATAGTGCAGTTAGCCATAATAAAAGACGAAACATACCTTGAAAGTTTAATGCATTAGTATTTATTTCTTAGATTTCACAAAATCACGAGCAATATACTGTTTCTAACTAGATATAATAATTGTTATAATAATTAGTTATCATGACCACTAAAATTCCCTAATAGAATAGAATAGAATAATAGAAAAGAATAAGTTATCATTCAATATGGATTACAAGTAGTTCTTATTGGTATTTTTTTTTAATTTTACCACTGGTTTAGGAAAAATCTTTGTCCTGTAAAAAACAAGCAAGAAACACAGCGAGACGTTTTTGAAGTAATGTTTAGCAACAAAATACAGGTTGTACAAACTATTTACAAAATTTATTTGAGAGACAGCTCGGAAGCGACTACCTCATTCTCAGCGGTCATATCAGCCATGTTGTAAATAGCTTTTGTTTAATAAAATATATAAACTAGGTAATAATAGTCTGCCATTAATGCTGGTATTCCGTAAGGTTCTATCAAACTCACCCATTCGTTCTACAACGATAACGTAGATGCAGCGTGTAGAGCCACGGATGCTCGCATTAAATATAATTTTTTTGGAGTTGTCTTCTTCGCACGAATTTTTTGTGGAATATTTTACCACTGGCGATTTTTTTCGGATCCATATGACTTCAAGAATTGAGGTGCTGCAGTTGTTCATGGGCGGCGGTCGACACCTACCATCAGATGAGCTGCATGCTCGTTTGACGTTTGCCTCCTCTTCTATAAAAAATTATCTCTAACGATGGCTGCAACAACTGCGCAGTGCAGTATTGATTAATTGTCTGATTGGAAACTGCGCACATAAATATAGTCATAACTTCGTTATACAGTTTAGACAATGTCATGAGCAAGCATAATTGGTTATCGTCTAGGCGAGACCCATGCTGTTATTGGTATTGGTTTGAAGCAAACTATGAATATTATTATTATGAAAAATTATATTGTAAATTAATGCTTAAAAAATTCCCGCTGGGTTTCTTGCTGGTTGTTCCCAGGACAGTGGTTTTTTTTTCGGAACCACTGCAGTAATAAAACTACACTGCAGTAGTAAAACATTGGTACACAGGACGCAATAGACGCACTACTTAATAATGTCATTGACAAATTAAATAGTAAATTGAAGTAAGCTGCACTCTTTCTGGATTTGAGCTCTGCGTTCGATATCATCGATGATGATCTTCTTTTGGAAAAATTGCAATATTATGCTCTGAAACTTTTTCAATGTTACTTGCAAAACAGAAAAATGTTCGTAGAAATGAAAACAGAATGATTAACGTAAAAGTGGGTGTACCACAAGGCTCCATTTTAGGACCCGTATTATTTATTACTCTTATTAATTATTTAAACCATTGTGTACGTATAATGACAGACTCAACAAAGCTAGTCCTCTTTGCATATGACACTAATGCTGTTATCTCAGCCTCTGGAATAGAGACTCTAGAAATTAAAATAAACCAAATATTGGAAATCATTATAATATGGTTTACTGTCCACGGCCTGTCGATCAACACTAACAAAACAAATGTTATGTTATTCCGCAATAACGTCAGAAAAACATAAGCCTGAATGTTACACTAGGTGATAAAACAGTATAGTCTGTAGAAGTGGCCAAATTCTTAGAAGTGAGGATAGACAGTAATTTAAAGTTGAAACATGAATTAGATGAGAATGAGAGTAAAATAAGCTCATCTTGTTACGTACTAAGAAGCTTACGGGATGAAGCTGTTCACATTAACATTTAAAATTGGTTTATTACGCATTGGTGGAGAGTGGACTTCAACACTACGGTGTAACAAGTGATGCTCTAAAATTAATTATTTTATATTTAAGTAAGAGAACGCAAAAAGTTGTCATCAACAGTATGAGTTCTTCCGGGTCGATGGTACAGATGGGCGTGCCTCAAGGCTCAATTCTTGGCCCCTTTCTGTTTCTTGTATATATTAATGACTTACCTTACATAGTAGGAGATAACCATGATATAGTATTATTTGCAGATGACACTTCTTTAATTTTCAAATTAAGTCGAAATTTGCTAAAATATGACGAAGTAAATAATGCTATATCTAAATTAGTAAATTGGTTCAATGTCAATAATTTGCTTTTAAATAGCACTAAAACGAAATGTATGAAATTTATGACTCCAAATGTCAAACAATTAAATACTAATGTAATTTTAAGTGGGGAGAAACTGAGTCTTGTAGATACCACCATTTTTCTTGGAATCACACTAGACGCGAAGCTTCAATGGAGCCCCCATATATCAAAGCTAGCAAGCAGACTTAGTTCTGCAGCATATGCTGTAAAAAAGATTAGAAGTCTAACTAGTGTTGAAACAGCTAGACTAGTTTACTTTAGCTATTTCCATAGCATAATGTCGTATGGTATTTTGCTATGGGGACACGCACCTGACACTGAAATTATATTTGTTTTGCAGAAGAGGGCCATAAGAGCAATTTATGATTTAAAGCCTGAAGAGTCGCTGCGACAAAAATTTAAGGAAATTAATATATTAACTTTGGCCTCTCAATACATTTATGAAAATGTAATGTACGTACACAAAAATAAAAGTAGTTTTACAAAAATAAGTGATATTCATTCTGTAAATACTAGGAACAGACACAAGCTAGTAGTACCAGTTACTCGACTCCATCGAGTCAGTAATTCATTCTTGGGGCGATGTATACGCTTTTACAACAAAATTCCAGAAAGTATACAAAATTTGACCTGCTCAAAGTTCAAAAACTTTATTAAACTAAGTTTGTATAAAAAGGGTTATTATAATATTAAAGAATTTATAGATGATAATAACCCCTGGAAGTGAGGTGATCGCTTCCAAGCTATTTCTAATTTGTTGTGTTGTTAATTTGTGTAACATACATGATTGTAAGCTGTTATTTAAAAAAAAGTCCCGCTGGGTTTCTCGCTGGTTCTTCCCAGAAGAGAGGTTTTTTTCGAACCAGTGGTAATTATACAAAAGAGTGACTTTCAATAAGTATGATTTATAATCTATATTGAATAAAAAATGTTTCTGTTTCTGTTTCTGTTTCTGATGATGATTCGCGCGGTTATTGAAAGTAAAAAAAATCCTTATTTTAATAGGGAAGATGGCTGAGTGCTACCATCTGCTAAGGCCATGATAAAGTCCCCTAATTAATTTAATTAAACTCAAACCCAAGCATACTTCTGCAGTTATTCTATTCTATTCTTATTCTATTCTTATTCTATTCTATTCTATTCTATTCTATTCTATTCTATTCTTATTGTATTCTATTCTGTTCTGTTCTATTATATTCTATTCTATTCTATTCATTCTGTTCTTATTCTATTCTATTCTATTCTATTATATTCTATTCTATTCTTAATCTATTCTAATCTAACTATGACATCAGGCTGTCAAACACCTCAGTGCTTCCGTGACCATGGGTTCCCTAAAGTGCCCAAAACATCGGGATCTAAAAGAATTAAACGCGATAAAATCCTTAAAAACAGTTTTATTCTCTATAAACTTTATTCACAGTGAACGTGGGAAGCACTACTCTCATGAACGGTAGTAGAAAAATGTTTACCTTGTTGTAGCGGTGAAAGAGAATCCGCCACCTCATATCGTCCCCTCGTAAGAGGCCACATAGGAAAACAAACAGGAGGTGGGCAGCATCATCTTTCTGACAACAGATCAAAATAATAATAGCTGCGGTTGCCAACCCGCCTGCCAAGCGTGGCAACTATAGCAAACATCCGGCTACTTGACAGTTTATGGGGGAGGCCTGTGTTCATTTCAGTGGACATTAAGATAGGCTAACGATAATGAGTTCTACTTATCTTTGCAACCATTATTTACAGTAGAGTGAAAACAAAAAAGTAACATAACCGAAAGTTTGAATGAAATAAAAATTGCATTTATTGCCCCATGAAAAGTAAAAAAGCCGTGGGCACGGGCCGCAGAGAGTTTTTTGACCAAAAAGTGTTCATTGCGCTGATTCCAACATGGGATGACTTCAACTGGGAAACTTCTCAGATATGCAGTTTTTCCTTCACCGCCGAGAACGTCATAAATCGACAGTTCAAATTGAAATTAAAATATATGCTGAAATATATAATAATGCTTACGTACCATGAAATTTAAGTTTTGATTAGTTTGATTAACTGCCTTTGACAAGTAAATTAACATGAACCTTTGTTTAAGTACACTCTGCATTATTTAATTTAAGTATTTTTCCGCAAGAGCCTGTTTACTTCCATATACTCATATGCTCAATGAATCCAGGACTGTCACAATTATCTTATGCCTGAAAATATGAAAGCTATCTTAAATTATTAAGTGATCTCATTAAAGGTAAAAAAGTAGAGTAGGCTGCAATGCTTCAATGCATATTAACGGTTTTTACATCTCCACGACTATTTTAATTACTCAGACATCTAGGTTTCCTCACGAAGCTTTTCTTCACTACTTAATGGGCACGTGTTTAGTCACGTTTTGCTCCCGTGCCATGATGAAATCTCACGGCGAGCTACACGGCCGTCGTATTTGTTTAAATACAATTCATAAAAACTGAAACTAAGCTTTTGCCTTATTGATGACCACATCTACCAAGTAATTATTCCAATGATGCCACGAACGAATTTTCTGCCGACTTCCAAAAAGGAGACGGTACTCAATTCGAGTGTATGTTTTTTTTTCTTTTTGCTTTTTTTTTATGTGTGTTACCTCATAACTTTGTACTGGGCGAACCGATTTCGATGATTCTTTTTTTATATGAAAGCTGATAGTTCTCGTGTGGTCCCATATGAATTTGATTAAGGTCAGACCAATGGTTATTGAGTTATTCTTAAATAACCTGTCTTGAAGTCGCTTATATTGAAGTCGGCTGTACAAAATTTTTTATTTTAAATTATCAATTATTTACATCATATATTTAGTAGCAATCTATTATTTAATTTTATCAGTGACTTCCCATCTTAGTTTATTTAGGAGTAAGTAGATGGCGCTATAATTAGATGAAATAATGAAAGCCAAAACTATACTATCTAACAATGTCAGCGATAGAAGTGAACATTTATTTATTATATCAATATCAATAAGGCATAAAGTGATGTCAATCCTATTAAAAGTTCTGATTCTATTAAAAATATGCTATCAGCGCCGCTAGCCTTGAAAAACGATTTAATGATATCGTCATATGACCATATCTTGAAATAGCAACGTATTTCATTTTATTTTTAGTTATTAATATCTTCAAACGATTTATATTCATTGATTTGGTCAAGTTATATCATGACATGTCCAACAAACAGTGTCAAATATCATTAAATGACTACACCATTTCACGAAAAGATGGACGACTTTATTATATAATTATGATCAATTCTCCGATCTGGTCACGACTTAATATACAAAATTCTTTAATAAAACTATAATGCTAATGAAAATTATGCAATAATTGCAGACAGACCAGTTTTAATTAGTTTGTGTATAGATTAGTAATTGAAATAAAAAAAAATCATATTTTCTGCCAACTTCCAAAAAGGAGACGGTACTCAATTCGACTGTATGTTTTTTTAAGTGTGTTACCTTATAACTTTTTACTGGGTGAACCGATTTCGATGATTTTTTTTATTTGAAAACTGGTACTTCTCATGTGGTCCCATGTGAATTGATCAAGGTCAGACCAATAGTTTTTGAGTTATTCTTAATAAATTATATTGAAGTCGGCAGTACAAAAGTTATAATTTTAAATTATTGATAGACTGTTTACATATTTAAATTAAAATAACAAAAAATACTAAAAACTAAACGTTAGTATTTTCGAATAATTTTAATAATCTAATTATTGACACATATAAATGTAAGTTACCTATATTATTTAATTCATTAGCAACTGAAGGCAAAATATACTACTTTTATCATTTGATGATAGATGGCGGTGTTTTGATAACTAAATCGGTGGAGTTTCAAATTATTTTAGGTTATAACTTTATTTTAAACTTTATTTATAAATATGGTATTTATTTCAAAAACACACGCCATTCCGCCTATAACTAAGATATAATAGAAAGTCAACATCAAAAGGAAGGAAAATACTTAACCTCCTTTTTTGTCGTCCTATAATCGGATAAAAAGTAGCCTATAAGTTGCCCCGGGTTACTAACTTACTAACTACCTTCAAACAAAATTTCATGTAAATCGGTCCAGTACATTTTGCGTGAATCCGGAATACACAGAAAGACAAAAATTCTAAAAACCACTAATTTGGCCTCAGAACCTTTTATTTAGTCCCCTGGACTTGTTTTTCAAGAACATATTAGAATAACAGATACGCCTTTTCTACAGATTTATCAAATGTATAGATTAATAAACAAAACTTTGGATACTTCTAAAAGTAGAGAATATAGCTAAGGCATTGTTTTATTTATTTATGCATACACTAGACACCGATAAACATTTATTTAAAACGCAACTTTTCTACTGCGATATCACTGTGCGACCATCAAAAGAGCATACCTCAGTCCCTTGTTAGCGACGTCTGGTGAGCGTATTGTATATAGTATTAGGGTAGATCCGTCTTTATATCCAGCTGTTCCAAGCCCCAAACGGCCACATTACTACGCAATTACGCGACCGTGAGGTATCGATTTATGACCTGTGTAAGAAGTAAGAACTAGGCTTGCCAACTGTCCAGGACGTCCCGTATTTAGATATAATTTTAGCGATCCCGAGAAGTCACCTTGCGGGCCAAATTAATGTCTCGGAAATCATTGAAAAATAATTAATCTCATTAATATAATTAACTTTTTTATTATTTAGTTTTTAATTTTAAATTTTTTTCCTACCTTTCTCAAATATTTTTATTGTAACAGCTCATCAATAGTCCTAGAACATAAGCTTCCGAAGTTTGCCTCACTGACCTCATGTTATTTGCCGTAGGCAGGCGGGTTGGCAACCGTTTTTATTTTTATTTTGAGTTGTTATTATTAAGTCGCTGCTGCCCAACTCTTGGTATGGTCTGGTCCACCTAGGAAGACCCACGCTTTCACAGAATACCAGCGTGAAATAGCATATTAATGCAGGTGTGCTTCGTATGGTGAGTGTTAAAAACCGGAGAACCTTTTTACTGGAAACGAGGCATTCTATCTTAATCCTCAGGAGTGATATCTCATCTGAATTTTGTTCTTATTCAAGAATAGATCTAGATGTCCATGGGCCACATTGCTTTTTAACATTAGGTGGACTGGGCGTCGTTCGTCACCATTATTTTATAAAAAGGGCAGGAAAAACGAAAAAAAGGAAGATTAATTTGAGGGATATGTAACGTCCCTTAACTTTTTTTTAAGAAACCCTAGCCGTAAGGATTTTCAAAGTTTGACTCCAGCAACTAAGATTTTTTTGTAAATAGTGTAAAAGTAACCGACATTGCCCAACGCATAAGTAAGTCAAAGCGGCAATGGGCCATATAGCTCAAAGAACCAACAATCGATGGGAAATTAATGTTCTCGGGTGACAACCTTGTACAGGTAGGCGAAGTGTATGACGGCCCAGATGGAGCGATGGAGGAAGACGGACTAGATGGAGTGACAACCTGGTAATACATGCAGAAAGTAGATAGATGCAGGTGGCTTTGGATCGTTCTTCGTGGCATACCTTGGGGAGGTATATGGTCAGCAGTGTACTTGTAAAGGGCTATAATAATGATAATGATGAGAGGAGTGCAAAAGGCATATAAGGTAAAGGTTTTGTCTAGACCGAAGGGAAATATTATGAAGGAGCTGAAAACTTGGAAACGTTCTTTAAATAAATTTTGTAACTCAGTTTATCTAAAACATACGTACCTTTTAAAATCAGATATTTTAGACAGAAGACACCGTATGCTGATAGCTTAGGAGAGTGTTAATGTTCACAAAAATTTATTTATGATGCATTCAGATAAAAATCTAAGCTGAACACCGGACTTAATAAACAAGGAGATCTCGCGTCCCACTGTCCCGGGCAGCGGCTAGGACAACAGTGCAGTGCGAGAGTCCCGGTAGTGACGGCCGCCTGCACATTTCAATATTGATTGCCGCCTGGGCGGGTCCAATGCGCAGTATCTATTTTAATCTCTTTTTTTATAGATTAAGGATGACAAACCGGCTCAAATCGTCGACGACTTAATCCTTTCCGATTGGCTCGATTCACTGGTGCTGCGATAAGATGTTGCATTCCTATGGATTTTTTTTGCATTTACCACGGGGAGTGTTCTGAGGAAATGTTCGGATTAATCCCGGCCGCCAAATTTCACGAACGCATATCGCGGCAGAACTCCCGATATCATCCACACCATCCACTTGGATGCTTGACTGTCCACAACTGCACGTTTCACTAGGAGTTTTCTGCCGCGTACCTACTACCTTTCTGTGGAATAGCTTACCACCGGCGATTTTTCCGGACCGATACGACTTAGGGACTTTCAAAAAAAACCGCCTGCCTTCCCTCGGTGTTGCAGTTGTTCATGGGCGATGGTAGTCACTTACCATCAGGTGAGCCGTATGCTCGTTTGCCCCCTTTCCTATAAAAAAAAACACAGTCCACCTAATGGTAGGTATGTGATTGCTGTGGCGCATAGATATCTACATTTATCTTCGATTAAGAATCAAAATATAGATACGTTTCCACCCCTGAGAACTACGATAGAATGCCTGGTTTCCAATAACTAGTATATCCTCCCGTGGAGGTCGTAAGAGGTGGCAGAGGGAGACTGAAACAGGGGACTGACAGCAGCATCTTTCTCATAACAACTCGATAATAATGACAAACTGCGGCTGCCACGTTTTCAAGTTATGCAACTTATCGAAAACTTTATCATTGACTAATGCGTATTGCACCTAGGAAGACGAAGGGCGTGACCATGAGGTATCGATTTGTAGGCTCACTGTGTGCATCTAGTGTCAAATGGGTCGTTGTGTATTTTCACGGAAAGTTGTAGAAATTTATTACGACGTTGTTTTTGTGCGTTATAAAAAATGGAAGACCCGTGTTCTGAACAAATTAATTTGAACTCTCCCTATTCAAATATAAGTTCCTTGCTCAAAGGCTAAGTATAACCATTCAGCGGGGAAACGCAGCCAGCGTTCTTGGCACGATAACGCGGGGAGTAGGACTATATGATATTTAAGTTTCTAGTTTTAGTTTTTTTTTTTAATTATTATTATAGTTTTTAGTATTTTATGAAATAAATATTTACATTTTAGGAGGTATATTAAACTTTTGTTTTTTTTTTACTATTATTTCTGCGATTATCTGTTTTATCTAAAGGCCAATTTTCAGTTACGTTTATGCCAATTAAGAATATTAAATGTTACGAAGATACTGTAATTTTTTTTTGTATAATTAATAATAATTACATTCTATATCGGCGTGGTATTAAATGAATCCACAGTTCTCCACGTACAATAACACATTCAGTCGATAACATTATCGTAAAATTTAATCACAGAAAGTTAGGATTTTGTACAGGGTCGGTTTTGTCTGCCGACTTCAAAAAGGAGACGGTACTCAATTCGACTGTATGTTTTTTTATGTGTGTTACCTTATAACTTTGTACTGGGTGAACCGATTTCAATTATTCTTTTTTTATTTGAAAGCTGGTACTTCACACGTAGTCCCATATAAATGAATTTATGAAGGTCAGACCAATAGTTTTTGAGTTATTCTTAATAATTTATATTGAAGTTGGCTGTACAAAATTTTAAATTTTATATTATTAAGTTTGTTATTGGTTGAGTTTGTTATTTAAATTTTAAGGCATTTCATATTATTACTACGAGCTGGACCTGAATCCGTATTATTAATATCACACTAACATTATAATTACTGCAGAGCTATGTTAACACTGGACTCTAAACACACGGTTCACAAAGAAAAAATTCTTAAAGAAGTAAGTCTACTTTTATCTTCTTAAAACTTTTTATTATTAAACTACAAAAAAAAAACAATATAAACATTACATAAATAAATGAGATTTTTATATACTGTTATAAGCTTGAGGTTCGAGACAATTAAAAACTGCCGATTAAATTACCAAAATTGACACTTTAATCACACAACACTAATTACAATCTAAAACCACACTAATAATAAAACACAATCACTTTAGTTCGCAGTTATTTCGCTTCGAAGTATTCTCTTGTATCGCCAATTCAATACTCACTCGGTCGTGGTCTGTACCAGCCTTATATAGGACCTCAGATAGTTTCCAGAACATTCTACTGTAGCGACATCTAGAATGTTCGAGTACTTATCGGTCCCGAAATTTCTGGAAGGATCTTGACTCTCCTAGTTCTGTTACTCGACACTAGAGGGCGCTAGTTTCACTAGTGTTGCCATGTACAAGACATTAATAGTGGCGAGCAACAATACTAAAGGTGACAAACAAACACAAAGTCTACCTGATGATAATTGGTTACTATGGCCCATAGACATTTACAACCTTTTTCTGTAAAGAATCAAAATGCAGATGCGTTGTCATCCCTGTGGATTAAGATAAAATGCATCGTTTCCAGTAAAAAGTGGATCTGGTTCTTAACACTCTTCATAAAAAACCACAGCAGCACTAAGCTGCTATTTCCGCTGGTATTCTGTGAGAGTGTGGTCCTTCCCCGATCGAGCTGACCCATTCGTGCTACAAACTTATGTAGCATGGCTCTGCTACGTATAAAATTCCACATTGCAAATAAAATCAATAATGCAAATATATAAATAATGGTCGAATTCGCCTAGACCTAGATTCCTGGTTTTGTAGATAAAAAAACCACAAGATTGGATCAAGGACCGATCGATTGAAATTCACTCTGATTTGCAATATGAAAGTTTGTATAGATGTCTGGATCTTATTCGAAGAAAATAAACGGCTAAACCATTGTCATTTTTTCTTTTTGAACCGGAAACTTCTTTAGAATCGTTGTGATTTGAAACTTGATGAAAAGAAAAAGTAACTAAAAAAGACAAACATAAACATCTATAAGATTTAGTCTGCGAGAGAATGAGAGAGAATATTAATAAATTAGTCGTGTTTAGGCCATCTAGTGTCTATTTTACTTACCACCTTTAGAGTCAATCAAAATTTTCCGATAAAATAACTTTAGAATATAGTAGATGGCGTTTTACAAAGCAATTTTACTCGAAAGAAAATATTCTATTGTTTTATTACACTAAAATTTTGGCCCTTGCACCTCCGAAAATAACGATTGTAACTTTGAGTATAAATAAGCATAGCTTGCTTATCAATACTCTAAGCATTTTAACATTGAATGGCTTTAAAATTAAACTTTTATATTACATTTTATGCTGGAATCGTGATTGAAGCTTATAGTTATAATCTATACAAATAAATTAGCCGGAACAAACAGACAGACAAAATTTAGATGAAATCAGATTCAGATTAAATCTCCGAAACGGCTGGACTGATTTTGACGGGACTTTCACTGGCAGATAGCTGATTTCAAAAGGAGTAACTTAGATTACTTCTCTGTTAGAAAAATAATTAGGGTTTCGCGCAAACACTTAAAAACCCTGACACGCGAGTGAAGTCGAAGAGAACAGCTAGTATTAAATAAATCAATTGCCGTGGAATATTTTTATGGTACACGGTGACTTAAAATCACGTTTAATTCACGTTTGTGGGACTTCACTAGCTGATTATTGTACGGTATGCTTTACGGTTAAGGTTAATTTTCAAAAATAACCCTGTAAACACTGAACAGAACAGAAACTTTTTTATTCAATATAGATTATAAATAATACTTATTGAAAGTCACTCTTTTGTTTGATTACCACTGGTTCCGAAAAAACCTCTGTCCTGGTAAGAACCAGCAAGAAACCCAGCGGGACTTTTTTTTATAAATAACAGCTTACAATCATGATGTTACACAAATTAACAACATAACAAATTAGAAATAGCTTGGTAGCGATCACCTCATTTCCAGGGGTTAGTATCATCCATACATTCCTTAATGTTATAATAACCCTTTTTATACAAACTTAGTTTAATAAAGTTTTTGAACTTTGAGCAGTTCAAATTTTGTATATTTTCTGGAATTTTGTTGTAAAAGCGTATACATCGCCCCAAGAATGAATTACTGACTCGATGGAGTCGAGTAACTGGTACTACTAGCTTGTGTCTGTTCCTAGTATTTACAGAATGAATATCACTTATTTTTGTAAAACTACTTTTATTTTTGTGTACGTACATTACATTGTCATAAATGTATTGAGAGGCCAAAGTTAATATATCAATTTCCTTAAATTTTTGTCGCAGCGACTCTTTAGGCTTTAAATCATAAATTGATCTTATGGCCCTCTTCTGTAAAACAAATATAATTTCAGTGTCAGCTGCGTGTCCCCATAGCAAAATACCATACGATATTATGCTATGGAAATAGCTAAAGTAAACTAGTCTAGCTGTTTCAACACTAGTTAGACTTCTAATCTGTTTTACAGCATATGCTGCAGAACTAAGTCTGCTTGCTAGTTTTGATATATGGGGGCTCCATTGAAGCTTCGCGTCTAGTGTGATTCCAAGAAAAATGGTGGTATCTACAAGACTCAGTTTTTCCCCATTTAAAATTACATTAGTATTTAATTGTTTGATATTTGGAGTCATGAATTTCATACATTTTGTTTTAGTAACATTCAAATGCAAATTATAAACATTGAACCAATTTACTAATTTAGATATAGCATTATTTACTTCGTCATATTTTAGTAATTGTCGACTTAATTTGAAAATTAAAGAAGTGTCATCTGCAAATAATACTATATAATGGTTATCCCCTACTATGTAAGGTAAGTCATTAATGTATACAAGAAACAGAAAGGGGCCGAGAATCGAGCCTTGAGGCACGCGCATTTGTACCATCGACCCGGAAGAGCTCATATTGTTAATGACAACTTTTTGCGTTCTCTTACTTAAATATGAAATAATTAATTTAAGAGCATCACTTCTTACACCGTAGTGTTGAAGTTTCCTGATTAATGTTTCATGGTGAACACAATCGAAGGCCTTGGATAGGTCACAAAATATACCCAAAGCATCCTGTGAATTCTCCCATGCATTAAAGATATATTTAATCAGCTCAACACCGGCATTAGTTGTCGAGCGACCCCTTGTGAAACCAAATTGATTTTTATGAAGTAAATTATTTATATTTAAAAAATTTAACATTTGATCAAGAACAATTTTTTCAAAAATCTTACTAAGTATTGGTAGTACAGAAATAGGTCTAAAATTGGCGGGGTCTAATGTACTACCAGATTTAAATAAAGGTATTACTTTACTATGCTTCATTAAATCAGGAAACAAACCAGATTCGATACTAGTATTAAAAATAATAGCTAAATGAGGCGCGATTGTATCTATAATAGACGCAATAACTTTAACGGAAATCCCCCACAGATCCGCAGTTTTCTTAACATCAATAGTTTTAAAATATTTTACAATATCTTTTGATGACACTTTATGAAATGTAAAATTCTTTGTACACGCATTTACATTTTGTTTAAGTAATGATTCGGAGATGGCAGGAGAAGAATTCAGTGACTTAGTGGTTAAGATCGGAATATCAGTAAAATATTTCTCAAAAACCATTGCTACGTCCTGATCTGATACAGTTAAGTTGCTGTTAACACTTAACTGGTAATTTGAATTGCGAAAGTTGATCTTACCAGTTTCGCTATTAATTATACTCCATGTCATTTTAATTTTATTGGAAGCCGTCTTAATTTTGTTGCTAAAATGCAAAGACTTGGCTATGGAGCACACTCTTTTAAATATTTTTGAATATTTTTTTACATATTCCCTAAATTCGACGCTATGATTATATGACCTTTCATGGTAAAGATCATATAACTTATGCCTGCTCTTATGGACTCCTACTGTCGCCCATTCATTGAATGACTTCCGACTGTTCAAGGAGAATGTTTTAGAAGTAAAAGTATTATTAAATTCATTGCAAATAAGCTTAAATAATGTTCCATACAAAAAATTAGGATCATTTTGGTATGAAAGTGATGGAAGTTTTTTCAATATGTTACTTCTAAATTTCTCCAAGCGACGTGCATTTACTGGAACAGACACAACTTTTTCATCTACTTGCTTTTTGTGAACATAAGGTAACGAAACTACTTGTCCACAGTGATCAGAACTTAATTTTTGAATTATACATTTATGCAACGGCTTCACATTTGTAAAAATGTTATCCATACATGTTGCACTAGATTGAGAAATACGCGTTGGCTCTATAGATCTATATATAATATAGATCTATAGAGAATTCAGAGGATGCTTTGGGTATATTTTGTGACCTTTCCAAGGCCTTCGACTGTGTTCACCATGAGACATTAATCAGGAAGCTACAGTACTATGGTGTCAAGAACACAGCGCTTAAACTTATTATTTCATATTTAAGTAATAGAAAGCAGAAGGTTATTATCAATGGTAAAAGTTCTTCCGGGTCACCTGTACTAATGGGTGTTCCTCAGGGCTCGATTCTCGGCCCATTCCTGTTTCTGGTGTATATTAATGACTTACCTCACCTTGTAGGGGATAGTCATGATATAGTATTATTTGCTGATGATACTTCCTTGATTTTTAAACTTAAACGTCAATCATTTAAATGTGACGAAGTGAATAATGCTATATCAAAGAACAATGGCAGACTTTCATACATGAAATTAGTTGAGAAGAAATGGTAGCGTCTATATACCAAAAATATCTTAAAATGTTAAGCGTCGGTCCCATAATAACACTGTCAAAGAATTTTGTACTGAGAAGGCGTCAAAAAAAAGATATTTACATTTGAACCTTTTTAGGTTATGTCCTATGTCACTTGGAAAAAGTCATGCTTCCTGTGGTTGTTTGATGTTAGCTTAATACATAATACATAATTGAGAGTTTTTAGATTATTTTATCTCTATTATATATTTGCATACTATAAATGTATATTTCTGGCATGGCTCCAGGCCTTTTGTATCATAGTGACATTCTCAGAAGGGCTAGAACCCAGAGCCGTAAAGCCAGTAAAAAAACAGTGACATTTTATTTTAGGTAGTGTTGGCATAACATTAAATGGAATTGTTACATAGTACTATGATTGAGATAATGTATTATTGTAGGAAATTCTTTGCAAGAGACTTATTCTCAGCCATATCACTTTTATTTTATTATTACTGATAGTAGAGTTATTACTAATAATAACTTAATATAAAAATATTTTGTATGTTGTGTTGGTAGTCTTACAAAGTGTATACGAAAATAGTAGAAATATACTAAATGGCAACATTTGAATAGAGTAAAATGATTTCAGTCATTTGATATTCTCAAAAATGGTTCTTTTTTTCTGTGGCTTTAATTAAAATAAATTTTTATTTGAAAAATCATAGAAAAATAATAAAACTCATTTTATATATAACTTATTTCTAGACGCTATAATTTTTGTCAACTATTTTTCTGCCATTGCTCATTAGTGCATTGGTTTAACGTTAATAATCTGCATTTGAACGGAAATAAAACTAATTGTGTTAAATTTACAACAACGAATGTTAAAAATCTGAATACCAATGTGTTTTTAAATGGGGAGGAATTGAGCCCTGTTGTATCTACTGTTTTTCTTGGCATCACTCTTGACGCAAAGCTTCAGTGGGGCCCCCATATATCCAAATTAGCAAGCAGACTAAGTTCTGCAGCCTATGCTGTAAAAAAGATTAGAGGTCTCACTAGTGTCGAGACAGCTAGATTAGTTTATTTTAGTTATTTCCATAGCATAATGTCTTATGGGATTTTGCTATGGGGAAATGCGGCTGATTCAGAAACTATTTTTGTTTTACAGAAGAGGGCCATTAGAGCTATTTACAATCTAAAACCGAGAGAGTCTCTTAGAGATAAATTTAAATAAATTAATATATTAACTTTGGCCTCTCAGTATATTTACGAAAATTTAATGTATGTTCACAAAAACAAAGATAGTTTTAGTAAAAAAAGTGATATACATTCTGTAAACACTAGGAACAAACACAAGCTAGTGATGCCAGTTTCTCGACTCCACAGAGTCAGTAATTCATTCTTGGGGCAATGTATACGCTATTACAACAGGGTCCCGGAAAGTGTACAGGTTCTCTCTATTACCAAGTTTAAATGTTTTATTAAGCTGAAACTGTATAAAAAGGGTTATTATAGTATAAATGAATACATGGTTGATAATAACCCCTGGGAATGAGGTGGTCGCTTCCAAGCAGTTTCTAAAATAAATTTTGTAAATAGTTCGTAATCATTTATATTGTAAAATTTATTTTAAAAAAATTGTCCCGCTGGGTTTCTTGCTGGTTCTTCCCAGGACAGAGGGTTTTTTTTCGAACCAGTGGTAAAGTAAGAAATGACTTTCAATAACAATTACACATGTAATGTATATTGAATAAAAATTATTCTATTCTATTCTATAAATAAATTAAAAAGACCATATGATTTAAACAATGATCTAAATTTAATATTGATGGAGGAAGCTTCTAGGAGATTGATATTAAAGTCTCTACGTATTACAACAGATTTATTCTGTTTATTAAGCTTAGCAAAAGCTTCCTCCATAATGTTTTCAAAAGTATCATATGTACAACATGGGGGTCTGTAGACGCTCACAACAATGAGTTGCTCAAACTCAACACATGCCATTTCTACAGTTCGCTCAACAGAGAGGCTCACAATATCTTTACGTTCTTTAAATGATAACAATTTACTAGCTAATATTAAGGAGCCACCTCTTAAAACCGTATCTCTATTGAAAGAACTGACCACCTGGTGATTACTGAAGTTAAACATTAAATTATGAGCTTTAACCAATGTTCAGTAATACATAAAATATGAATATTGTTGCTATTTAAGAACAACTCAATTTCTAGCTCTTTGCATATCATGCCTTGTATATTTTGATGCACCAGGTGTAAACAATTTTCATTATCTTTCTGTGGAGTCATACAATTAAAGATTTGTAAGCCACATTCTAAATTATTTAAGTTATTATAACTGCTAGAGATTACCTCTATTGTCTCATTTTCTAATTTGAATTACTTGGAACTGATTCCAAATTGCATATTACGTCATTACACTGCTCAAAAGAAGCAGATGTCTGTGTAGCCAAGTTCTTGGCTGAGTTAATATATAAATAATAAGATAGCATTTGCTATCTGTCTTAAATTATATTTTGATAGGTAATACCTATCTTTAGTCAAAATTTTCTTAATTAAATTATTTATATCTATTAAATTAATTCTATAATTATAATTGTAACAATAAAATGTCAAGTTTAAATTATTATTACATGAAAAGTTATTCATTAATAAATTTAAATCATATCTTATTTTATTTTCCTGCGGCCAACCCTGTATGTAAGGCAATGTAAACAAGATAATTTTATGTACATTTAAAGTACGCCTGTCATCCAGAGGGGAAGGCAGAGGCTTCCGTTTGGCACGATCCTGACACACCTCTCATCTCACCTTCTTTACAACCATATATCTACGCATACACGCTCGTCGTTTAAGGGTACTCCTAATCTGGCCCATTTCCAATATATCTCCAATTTGGTCGATAAACCTTCGTCTAGGGCGTTCTAGAAGGATCTTGACTCTCCTAGCTCTGCTACTCGATACTAGAGGGCGTTAGTGGTAACTAGTGCTGCCATATACAATACATTAATAGTGGCGCGCAGTGGCACGCAACAATATGTTCTTACTCTAAAATCATAATAAATTCTTTAGTGGCATCTTATAACCTCCTTGGTAGCATCAATCAAATACATTTTGACAAGTATTGTCACCATGACAATTTGAAAAATGATTTGTTAATTTTAATAGGTATTTTTTAAGTAAAAAAAAACCAAAAGGTAATCAAAATTGTTTGTAGCATCACAAAATTTTAAGAAATGGTAATTAAATCGAGATATAGCGTTAAGACGTAAGTGTAAATTTACCAAATTGAAAGTAATTGTAAATGTATTTTTTAGAACTCGAATAGGACATCAATCGGGTTGGCTATAGACGTCCATTAATCTAAGGCTGCTTCTGAATATTATATGCTACACGGTATAATTACCGTCCCTAAATTTCACTTTTGAGAATAGACCACTATTTTGTGTGTTTTTGTGTACACTTTCACTGTCCAATTTCCAGACACACACAATAGTACGATAATAGCAATGTACCATATGTGGCTCATCGGATAATGAATGGGTTAAATATATTTCTTTTTTACATTTTTGTAGTCAGTTTGTACTTTTTCTCGATTAAATTATTTATATTCGATTTATCCCAAAAACCTGACGCCGATTTAGCAACACAGGGCATCTGACATGACTTTACGGACAGTAAAATTACGTCTAGCAAGCTTGTATTCGTGTTTTACTGTCAATGGGCAGAGCCACTAGCATGACATTCCGGCCACTAAACTTACCATGTAGTGCACAAGCGCCCTAACACGTCAGCATAGATCGCTCGGCGAAAAGTGCTGCCTAGTCGTCACTAGTCGCGAAGGCACTGTAAAACCAAAACCTATGTTTGTCTGTCACGCCGTATGCTCCGCCCCGCCGAATGCTAAACTGATACTAACCCTTAGTGAACACGCTATTTGTTTTAAAATTAATGATATTTTTGTTACATTGTAATACCGGTCACAGTATCAAATATACTAAAAGGCATCGGTTGCTGCGATCTCCCTCCCAAAAGTCGATAGGAATATTATCTAGTTTACACCAGATTTAAAATAAGTTGCGAGATTATTTGAGTCGTCCGGTACTGTAATTGCCAATCTCATAATGATCAAGAAGATCATCAAATCCAATGTTGCGTGATTGGGACAATTTCTTCGTCGACTGCCGTGCGGAGTTAAATATTATACAAGTAATAAATACCAATATTTGATACAGTGTTAACCACGAAGAGCAAACACGGGATGTGATCGATTTGGGTGCTCCCCGCTGCCCCCGCATGCCCTGTGCTCGCCCCTTGCCCAATGCCAGACTGTAAGTACTTTCTCTGAAGCTATTTATGTACCAAATTATATTATAAACTTATCGATACACAATTTAGCTAACCTATATTAGCTGCTTAAGCCCTCTTAAATTCGATTATGGCACATTCCAGCCCAATTCTCTTTTGAGTATGAAATAAAATCTCTTTGCTTGTTGAAAAGAGACACTTAGTCAATTTATCCGGAGTACTGTATACAATAAGTACACTATGACGAACCGATTCTGGACACAGAGTTGGAGATATCCCAAACACCGAAAAATTATTTTTTATAGACAAAAATGTTTCGAACAGGGATTCTCGTTCCCAAAGACAGCTTAGTAGATCAGTAATATAACCGCTAACATATGTAGGTTTTATTAAAAAATCTAAAATTGATGTACCTTTTTTAGTATTTAGTATCAAAGGAGTTATATCATTCGAAAGGTGCCATAAATGTGAATAAAAAAGAAAATTTTGTGTAAAGCAGGTTAAATAGGCAGGCCTGCCCTTAAGGTAGGTCAAATAAAATGAACATACATACACTCATGATTTTAAGCTATACAAAATATTTTAAACAATTAAATAAAAGCATTTGATACAAGGCTGTATACGCTGAGATGCTTTTGCCTTCTCCACACGGGGAATCAGTATAAAATAGTTGCGCAAACTATTATGGCGTTACTATGGAGTGTAGAGTACAAGTATGGAGTGTAGAGAGAAGGAGGACCATCTCTATATATGAAAAGTGTCTCTAAAAACGTGTCCAATAAGGGTGGCGCTGCAGTAGCATAGGATAAATTAAAAAAAAGCGCCAAAAGTAATTAGAATAAGATGGAGAAATAAACAAGGACCGACTAATCCGCTTGGTTTTGTACTACGTAAATAGTTGAGATTTTGTATACTCGCATTTTACTAACTACTCTAGTCATGAAATTTTTTTAATATTTGAATTCAGCTGACTTCACTCCGTTCACAACAGCTATCGTCATATCGTAGTTTTTCAGACGCCAGCGCTATTGTGGTAGGTTTTGGAACCTCTATTTTCAATAAATAGTAGGACACTTTTTCAACTTTCGCCCCTTATAAGATGGTTCTCCTTGTACTCTACACTCCATAAGTATAAGGAGGACCATCTCCTTATATGAAAGTGTCCCTAAAAACGCGTCCAATAAGGGTGGCGCTGCAGTAGCATAGGATAAATAAAAAAAAAGCGCCATAATTAATAAGAATAAGATGGAGAAATAAACAAGGAACGACCAATCCGCTTGGGTTTGTACTACGTAAATAGTTGTGGTTTTGTATACTGGCATTTTACTAACTACTCTAGTCTTTTTCAAATATTTGAATTCAGCTGACTTAACTCCGTCTACAACAGCTATCGTCATATCGTAGGTTTTCAGACGCCAGCGCTAGTGGTAGGTTTTGGAACCTCTATTTTCAGTAAATAGTAGGACACTTTTTCAACTTTCGCCCCTTATAAGATGGTTCTCCTTGTACTCTACATGCATGCGTTACCTACAGAGTTAATAGAATTTTAACAATAGATGATACTCATTATTCTTTCTTTACAGCCTATCTATGGTTCACTGCTTAACATAGGCCTTCCCCATAGATACCTTCACAGGGGGATACATGCTATAGTTCCCATGCCTTGCAGACGGGGTGGCAACTTTTTTTTATTATTTTGAGTTAATGTCAGATGACTCAACGCCTGTTTCATTTCCCTCTATCGCCTCTAACGACACCCACGGGGTGATAATGAGGTAGTGGATTTACTTACGCCAACACTACACGGTGGTATAGGCGATACGAGTTACACGACTGAATGGTCATAATGCGATTGTTGATCATAAGATCCCGGTGAGTCCAGGGTCGCAACAAAAAATCCGTTAACTTTCCTATCAAGAAATTCTCAGTAGCAACCCGAAGTCAGGAAGTTAGTGGTGTTTCACTCTTCTGCCTCGGAAAGCAGCTAAAGCCGTTCTTCTCTCCGGTCGTGTATATTTGCCGTCCCATAGGACTATGAGAGTGAGGGAATAGAGGGTACACCTGTGCTTGCGCATACACTCGGGCACTATAGTCCTGTCCTTGAGACTGACTGGAGGATGTTATTATTACCAGTTATATTAAATATCATCAGTAGCAGTTACAATTCCTTGCATTTACAGATATCCTGGCCCCAAAACGCGTACAAAAATAAAGACCACTGACGACGAGAAACTCATTAAAAGGCACACGAAAGCGAAGCCACGGAGACTGGCGCCTAATCCAAGGCTGTATCAGGCACCTCCTCCACGCCCAATACCGCCTCCACCGCCCCCTTTGCACTCAAAAATATCCTGGGCGCCCCCTATCCCATCGACTGCCCTGGACACTGCTTCGCTGGCGGCTCTACGCCTGGCGGAGCTCCGTTCCTCAGCCACCTGTGCCACTTCACCCCTTCATCATTTAGGAACTACTGCGAGTAAGCAGAGGCATACTGGTGACAACCAAGGCCGAAGAACACGGAAACATATACTACGCCGTGAGCCGCGGAGTAGTCAGAATCCTCTTAAAGATCAACTCGATGTCCTTACACCAGTGGCTCCAATACAGTGGAAATTGCGTGAGAACAGAGCAACACATGTCGCGATCTAGTAATAAAAGTAAAAAATAAACACACTAAAGTATGTATTTCTGTTTGTTTCATTGGGCAACAGCTTGAAGTACACATAAGTAAGCTCCTATATACAGCTCAAAGGGGAACAAACAGCATGATAAATCAGTACAGCCTGTAGAAGATGATAGCTAAATAAATTCTTAGACCAGTCATGTCAAGCATATGGCCAGATAATTATTAAGCGGCCCGTGGCGAGATCTACAAAGACATGCCAGGGCGATGATGCCGGCCTTTTAGTTCACAGTGGCAGTACTTTATTTCCAGAATAAATTTTATTTTTATCTTTTCTTCTTATATTTCGTCAATTTGTTTTGAGTCTGGCTCACTAGCACACTCTTAATTTTGTAACTGGGCCTGTAAAAAATTCAATTTGACACCCCTGCCTTAAACTCGGCTCGAAATTGTGGTGAGATTAATTTGTAAAATAAAATTGCTTTTTAAGAATTCTGATGAAGTGTTATTTTAAAAATATTTTTTTTTAATATGAGAACTCTGAGCTCGAGTTTCTTTTAAATACACAATTCATAATACAGGTGGAGATGCTGTATTATGAACGTGCTGCAGCTCTTTTACTGCCGGGAAAGGACCACATTTTTTATGGGAGAGGGGGCAAACGAGCATGCGGTTCACTGATGGAAGTGTCGGTTGCCGCCCATGAACAATAGCTGCAACACCAGGGGAATTGCAGGTGCGTTGCCGGCCTTTTAAAAAGGAGTAGGCACAATATATCTAACGAAAATACGGTTTTAAAACAAAATGAGTTCTTTTTTAAATTTATTTATTCAAACAAAGTTAGGTACATTATTACTGAATTTTTCTCGCCAACTTTTCTCAGTACAAGTAATCTATGCTCGTCAAACTGCAATCAGTTTGTCGGCGAGTGCATGTTCTTAAAAACTATAAATTATTATGCATGATCACCTACATTACAAATACTATTAGTGATTATAAAAAAAAAACAAAAGCTACTACAATTAATTACAAAATATTTGAAAAAAAAACAACTTCAACTCAATTAATAATGACCTTTTGGAGAGGATTTTATCATTACTTTGCTTATTTTATTTTTATTTAATGGCGTTTCTTTTAATCTATTTAATTCGTTATAAATTCTGGGTAGGGTAAAACACCCGGTAGTCAGCCCCGCACCAGTACCCAGCCTTAACAGACATTACTTCCATATAAATAGTATTAACATTTGTTTACACCTTTAAAATGGTGTTTAATTGAATCAGTGTCTTGTTATTGGATAATAAGCACACCTACGAACCAAAAGCATGTCAGATTTACGAGCTACACTCGTTAATTTGTACTGCTGCCAATAACATGACTAGATTCGTCGCTGTTACAATTGCTCGAGTTGTCGGTAAGTTTTCATGTGTATTTGCTATAATTTGTGGTGGATTGTTATACTGTGTTACAATAAAATGTTTATTTTGTGATAAAATCAACTTGGTATTTTACTACAATCTACAATTAATTTATTCAAACGCTGTCCATATTAATTAGTCGCACTACGCTCTTCTAGTTTTTTTCTCCACTTACGTGTGTTATATGGAATATAACAGATTAGAAACTTACGATTATTTATTCAATATAGGTTATCTATACATAGCCGTGTAGTGGCGGTCAAGAATATCCACTACCCCATATCCTCCCGTGGGTGTCGTAAAAGGCGACCAAGGGAAACGAGCAGGAGATGGGCAGCAGCATCTTCCTGGTAACGGCATAAATACAATAAAAAAAACTGCGGTTGCCAACCCGCTCGCCAAGCGTGGCAACTATGGCAATATACCCCCCCATGAGCAATGACAATAATAAACGGCCCCCAGTTCCCGGTGGCCCCGCTATTCCTGGCTACGGTGGCGACCATGGTAACGGCGGGGCAGGGGGTGCTAAGAATCTCCGGTGGAGGTTCGGTTGCCACCTTAGACGACTCGACCTGGCAACGTACAACGCACGCACCCTGAGGACTGACGAGAAGATCGTGGAGCTGGAAGAAGAGATAGACAAGTTGTGCTGGCATATTATAGGATTATCCGAAGTCCGAAGAGAGGGGGAGGACACGGTAATCCTCGAATCCGGCAACTTGTTCTATCACCGGGAGGGCGACCATCTGTCCCAAGGAGGTGTCGGATTTATCGTCCACAAGTCTCTCGTTAACAACGTTGTAAAAATCGAGAGTGTGTCGACGAGGGTTGCGTACCTTATACTCAGAATCACCAAACGGTATTCGCTGAAGGTCATACAGGTTTACGCACCAACCTCGGCACACCCCGATGAGGAGGTGGAGGAAATGTATGAGGATATCTCTAGAGCCATGCATTCCTCCAAAACCCAATATACGGTGTTAATGGGAGACTTCAATGCAAAACTAGGCACAAGAGAGAACGGTGAGCTGAAAGTAGGGAAATTTGGAATAGGGCAACGGAACCCAAGGGGCCAGCAGCTGGCCGATTTCATGGAGAAAGAGGGACTCTTTATGATGAACTCTTTCTTCAAGAAGCGGCCCCACAGGAAGTGGACCTGGTCGAGCCCCGACGGTTCGACAAAAAATGAGATTGACTTCATTATGACGACCAGACGACAACTGTTCAGTGATGTCTCAGTGATCGCGAGGGTGAAAACCGGCAGCGATCACCGAATGGTTAGAGGCACACTGAACCTAAATGTTAAGTTGGAGAGGTCTCGTCTGATGAAGTCAACGCTCCGTCCCCCTCGTGCTCTAATCCAAAGTCCCGAAACCTTTCAGCTCGAGTTACAAAACCGTTTTCAGTGCCTAGAAGACTGCAATGAAGTGGACGATATGAATGACAAGCTCGTGGAAACTGTCCATCGCGGTCGGAGCTAAGTTCTGCAAGACCCACCGCAGAAGAACACATAAACTCTCCGATCACACTCTTAATCTCATGGCTGTTAGACGGGAGATGAGGCTACATTCTTCAACAGATTTGACAGCATACAGGCAACTGAACAGACAGATCTCCAAATTCATGCGGCGAGACTTACGCAACTTCAATACAGCTCGTATTGAAGAAGCGATCGAGCGGAACCAAGGCTCCAAAGTCTTTGCCAGAGATCTGTCTGCCAGAAAGAGCCAACTGTCAAAGCTGAAGACCGAATGTGGCAGCATCGTTTCCGAGGCACCTGAGATTTTGAGTGAGATTGAGAGGTTCTATGGGCAGCTGTACACGTCATCGTTGGAGCCACACGCAAGTGTGAGTAACGATCCAAGAGCGAGTCTTATTCGACACTATTCCGAAGATATCCCGGACGTCAGTCTGAGCGAGATTAGAATGGCTCTCCAGCACCTTAAAAACGGCAAGGCCCCAGGCGAGGATGGAATTACAGCGGAGCTTCTGAAAGCGGGTGGAAGACCGGTACTTGAAGTCCTTCAGAGGCTCTTTAATTCCGTCCTCCATGGCGGCATTACACCGGAGGCGTGGAGCAGAAGTGCGGTGGTCTTGTTCTTCAAGAAAGGTGACAACGCTCTCTTGAAGAACTACAGACCGATTTCCCTTCTGAGCCGCGTCTACGTGCTGTTTTCGAGAGTCATTACGAATCGTCTCGCGCGCAGACTTGACGACTTCCAGCCTCCCGAACAAGCCGGTTTCCGAAAGGGCTTTAGCACCATAGACCACATACATACCCTTCGGCAAATTGTACAGAAGCCCGAAGAGTACAATTTGCCACTATGTCTGGCGTATGTGGACTATGAGAAAGCCTTTGATTCCGTCGAAATTTGGGCGGTGCTGCAGTCCCTTCAGCGGTGCCAAGTTGACTGTCGGTATATCGAAGTGCTGAAGTGTTTGTACAGTAGAGCTACGATGGCTATCCGAGTACAGAACCAGAGTACGAAACCTATCCAATTGCAGAGAGGTGTAAGACAGGGTGACGTTATATCCCCGAAACTCTTCACCGCTGCATTGGAAGACGTTTTCAAGCTTCTGGACTGGAAAGGATACGGAATTAACATCAATGGCGAGTACATCACTCACCTTCGATTTGCCGACGATATAGTCCTCATGGCAGAATCGCTGGAGGAGCTAAGCACTATGCTCAATGACCTCAATAGTGTCTCCCAACGGATAGGTCTTAAGATGAACATGGACAAAACAAAGATTATGTTTAATGTCCATGTCACACCTATGCCGGTAGTTGTTGGGAGCACTAAGCTCGAAGTTGTTGACGAGTATGTTTACCTGGGACAAATAGTCCGACTAGGTAAGTCCAACTTCGACCGAGAGGTCAACCGACGGATTCAACTCGGCTGGGCAGCGTTCGGGAAGCTACGACACATCTTCTCGTCAGAAATACCTCAAAACCTTAAAACAAAATTGTACAACCAGTGCGTGTTGCCAGTGATGACTTACGGAACTGAGACGTGGTCCTTCACTGCTGGCCGTATGAGGAAGCTCAAGGTCGCTCAGCGAGCTATGGAGAGGGCTATGCTCGGAGTTTCACTGCGTGATAAACTTAGGAATAAGGATATCCGCAGTAGAACCAGAGTAACCGACATAGCCCAACGGATTAGTAAGCTGAAGTGGCAGTGGGCCGGCCATATAGCTCGAAGAACCGACAACCGATGGGGAAGAAAGGTTCTCGAGTGGCAGCCTCGTACCGGTAGGCGAAGTGTAGGGCGTCCCCCCACAAGATGGAGTGACGACCTGGTAAGACATGCAGGAAGTCGATGGATGCAGGTGGCTCAGGACCGTGCTTTGTGGCATTCCTTGGGGGAGGCCTATGTTCAGCAGTGGACTTGTGAAGGGCTGTAATGATGATGAATGATGATACATATAATAAAACTGTAAATAGCAGATGTCTGTACATTTTATATTTTTGTAATAAAAGTGATTGAGGGGTACTAAAATAAGTAATTAAATACATTTCTACCATTTTTAGAATTTTCTGTCTGTCTGTCTGTCTGTCTGTTTGTTTGTTAACGTATCACGTTTAAAGTACTAATTTATATCATAAGAATTGTTAAGGAAATTATAAAGTGTACCTTCGGGTTACGTTTAGTCTTTATTTCATTAAAATCGGTTCATTCCATCAAAAGTTATGATAAATATTCTGAAGTATGGGTAGGGAATCTGCTCAAAGGTGGCTTTGTTTGAGTCATCAAGTTGATGTTAGCAGCGCCATCTCTCTTTAAATATATACATATAATAAAAATGATGATAACATGTGTCTCTTTCTGTACATTGTATATATATATTTTGGTGACTCAAATCATTATGAGGAACTAAAAATAATTAAATAAGTAATTTTTTATAATTTTTAGAATTGTCTGTCTGTCTGTTTGTCTGTTTTTATATGAACGCATTACGTCTAAAGTAAACATCTTTTTTTTTTCAAAGAAATCGTTAAGAAAATCATAAAGCGTATCTTCGAGTTACATTTAAGTTTTGTTTTATTAAAATTGTTTAATTCTATCGAAAGTAATCATTAATATTTTGAAATGTAGATTCGAATTTGTTCAATGGCGCCATAAAATGTCAGAAATAGTAATTGTGTGTAAAAAAAAACGTTCCATAATAATTCATATATTTATACTTAAAACATAAAAAGAGATTTAAAATAGGATGTTTTCTCACACAACACAAAGGACGTAATAGATGGAGCTGTACAAATTACAACCTTTTCTGATTTGCTGTGATGAGATTTTTCGCCGATGAATCGTATGAAGAAATTTGTATCTATCGAAGCCATACAACGGAACCCGACCAAAAATAACAAAATTGCAACGAAATGTCGTGATATTGTATTTATAATATACGCAAAATCAGTACTGCCATTTTAGCGCTTTGGGAATTAGATTTAGCGCTTTTTTAGAATGTATAGCGCGCATTTCGAAATTTTAGCACCTAGCACTTCATCCAGCGCTTTTTGGTGTATTTAGCACACATTTCAAAATTGTAGCGACTAGCGGGTTATTAAAGGTCACTGCATACGTAACGTGTTTTATTCCGGACGGAGCGGGACGTGAAATTTTGGAAATATCGTTTCATAGAAAATGTACGTGAAAATGCATACGCTACGGATGCACGGACGGGACGGGGACGTGGCATGAACGTGACGAGAAAAACATCGTCGGCGACGATATTTACCCCGTCCCGCCCCGTGCGCGCCACGTCTCGTCCGTGGTTCCGCTGCGTATGCACAGTCGCCCCGTTGGCTACGCAGTGATGTGCGTGCCGTACCGAACAAAATGGACGACGAAAAACTAACTGAATGTGTACGATCATATCCATGCTTGTATAATTTTGCACACCCGAAGTATTTGGACACAAAATATAAAAATTTTCTGTGGCGGAAAATTGCAGTCGAATTATCACTCACTGCAAGTGGTGAGTATAAATTTTATTTTTCATTTATTGTTTTATTAGGTTTACAATGTATCTTAATATATAACAATAACATTTGAACTTTTTTAAAAGACAGGTAGGTAAATAAAGTTGACTCATGTTTTACAATGTCGATATTTATTACATCAGTAGAATTAAATACAACAGAAATCAAGTAGATACATAACCAATTTTTTGACAGAGTATTTGGTTAAAATGTGATGGTAGAGTGCTTATGGGTAAGGGTGTTAGTATTCATTCATGCTAAAAATGCCGACAGGAGAATATTGAAAACACTTTCAATTTTTCTCGTTCACGAAATGCTTGACTAGAAGCACTGCCACCTTAAGAACGTAAGTTGTTAAGTTAATTCATCATCTAAAGCAATAGCAATTAATGCCAATTCTTCAAATGAAAAATCCATCTTTCACAACACTAGCACGTTAGTTTCGAGTCACTGTCACGGTGCGTATGCATTAAACTCCCGTCCGTGTTGACAAAGAACCACGTTCCGTCTCCGTCCCGTGCACGTGCTGATTCCGTCCTGTATGCAGCGACCTTAACTCTTTTATACCAGCACTGTTAGTCCACATTACCGATAATAATAATATTGACCTTTATTATTTTTTTTCCACAAATAGTACATTGCAGTTTATCTTTTTCAAACATATTTTTTCCACAAAACAAAGAGCATGGGAGACGAGTCCAAACTAGGATACCCTGTGCTATGGATCTCCCGGCTTCCCCTTTAGGATGATCAACTTGATTTTTTTACCGACGACTATAACCACTCACACGTCCATGGTAGTATCCATGGACGTGTGAGTGGTTATGGTATATGGTATCCAAAATTCCAAAATAAAAGTAGCGTTGTAGTCCTGGATACTATAGTATCCATAGCGTCAAATTTTATAAAACTGACATCTAGGGGCCATATGCGGTTCTTTTTGTGAGTTTTGGTTATGGAATCGATAGCTGACGAACTATTTTACGTATTAAATAAGAGATGGCAGTGTAACAAACTTTGACGAATGAACAAATAATTATCTAACTTCAGTGCATAGCTTCAGTGCTTCAGTCGCCTTTACACTCGGTGTTTTGTGTTTTTGTAGTGTCGTAAGTCATTTAGTTTTATTTAATATTTCTTAGATTATTATACATCATAGTAAACTAGATGATTTGTGCTTTATAATTACGTATACATATCACAGTTCCAAGTGTAAAATCGAATCATATTTTAAATAAAAACTATAACTGTTTAAAAAAAATGGCCATTGTGAAGTCGTCAGCCCAATTTTAATTTTGTTTACTTTGTTTTTCAGTATAATTATATTTAAGCAACGAGTGATAATTCGTAATAAATATAATAATGCACTTTAAGCGGGGAAATCCCCTTCATTAAAGTTTTCGTTCATGGTTTTGGCAGCGCATTTATTTTGCTTTATTCAGTTTCAGTCAGTTGTTTAGAGCACAGCTAAGTTAAAAGTTACTTAGAATAGTACTAACTACTGTTGACAGCAATTGCCATAATTATAAGTCGATGTCCTGCGAAGTATTGATACATCAAAAAATATTGCCAGAAAAAAACTTAATGTTGTTTTCTTTATTATGATTATATTTTCTTGAATTATAAATTATAATAAAAAACACAAACTTTGTTTGTAGTTAATTTAGCGCGAAATCTAGGTCTTTTTTAAAGCGCTGTTTTCATGAAATCTAGCTCTTTTTGTGTTGTCCTAGCGCTGAATGAGTTTTTTTTTATCTGGCAGCACTGCCAAACAACCCTCCATTAAGAAGTAACTTTCCTTTCAGTTTTAAGCGCGTTCAGTTCCCATTTACAGTCAGCGTGTTATGCGATGATCGTAAATAAAGCGCAAGGTCAAAATTTACGCGTTGTAGGAGTGGACCTCAGTACTGACTGTTTTGCACATGGCCAACTCTATGTTGCTTTTTCCCGCGTTAGTAGTCCCGGTAACCTTTTTGTGTACACCCCGGCTAAGTCTACTTCTAACGTCGTTTACACCGAAGCTCTATCATAAACTACTTAGAACTTTGATGATAATGATTTATTTTCTTACCACTTATTGATATAGTAATGATATAAATCGTTTAATATTCTCTTACCTAAACGACAAATTCTTTATGTAAAATCTATATACGCGAGCTACGCCGCGGGCACAGCTAGTAAATAATATTTATTGAGAGTCTCTATTATATATACTTAATTTACCATTGGTTCGGAAAATACCTCAGACCTGGGAAGAACTAGCAAGACACACAGCGGGAGTTTTTCTAAAAGAACTGTTTATAATCATTAATATTACACAATTGTTAACAACAAAACAATTTAAAAATAGTATGGTCGCGATCACCTCATTCCGAGGAGGTATTGTCGTCTATTAATTCTTTAATATTTTAATAACTCTTTTTATACAATCGTTGTATATAATGTGTGTCAATAGGCCATCAATAGGTTACTCTATATTTCTCAGTGTATAGCTCGTGTTTGGTATATTATCGTCCAAAATCCATTTAAGATTTAGTTTGAATATTTATTGTATATCGAAGAGCCATAAAGTCGTTTCAATAACACATTCGCAATAAAACGCAGTTGGAGCAAGTATTACTTTAGTAATGTAAAACATTTGGTTTAAATGTGAAAAGTGGGCGATGTCTTGGGCGCGATGGCGCGTGGTGCTACTCACCGTGGCAGTTGCAGCCTCTGCCACGGCCGTGGCCGCAGCCGGCGACTCCAACGAGGAACTAAATCAGGCGCTCGTACTCGTAGAGATCCTTAAATCGGGTGAGAAATCTACCATCAATAAATCAATAAATTCTCAATATTTTAAGTTTTAACATGAAAATTGTCTTAAGCAAATATATTTACCTAGTTAAATCGGTCTAAAGTAGAAGTGACTGCCTCTCTACTGATCATGAGGTCCTAGAATCGAATCTCGGTTTGGGCCTTTATCAGTTATTGGGTTTTTCTCTCAAGAAATTTCTATTTCAATCTTAAAACGTTAAATACCCCCCCCCCCCCCCCACACACACACACTTGGATTTTCTCCTGCATCGTAGTTCACATACATAAATTTCAAAACAACAAAACAAGCCGTTAGTCACCCCGGTCGTGTCGGATTGGTGCTATGAGATTAAGACAATAAAGAGTGCACCTGTGCTTTCGTGCATACTTGTGCACTACAATCCATTCCTGTGCCAATGACCTGTCCCTGTACTATACATTATACACTGCTGGGTACAGGCCTCTTCTCAATTCTAAAAGGCTTAATGACCAATTTTATATATTATTAAGTGGCGAAGCTTGCGAAGTCACTTATTGATTTCACGATGTCTGTCCGTCTGTCCGTCTGTCCGTCTGTCCGTCCGTCCGTCCGTCCGTCCGTCCGTCCGTCCGTCTGTCCGTCTGTCCCACGATTATCTCGAGAACGGTTTCGAATTTTCAAATTCTGTTTTCAGCAATCGATTACTGATCACCCAGGCATCTGAACCTCCTATTTTGAATTTTTTTTTCCGTTAGAAACCGCTACAAAGCTGATTGCTTCGCCACTTTGCTATGCTGTTAGCTTGCTAGGTTTATTAGGGTTCGACTCCAGCACGGAACAAGTATTTGTATGGCCTACAAATAATTGTTCTGGGTCTGGATGTTTGTCCTTGTGAAATATATGTAAGTAACTTGCCGCAGAGACGTGGTAAATCAGCACTTATAATTTGTAGCTAACATATCCATTGGTGCCGACGGCAATCGAATCCGGGTTACCCTGACGAAATTCTAGATAGAAATGGACTTTGTCCTATTTTGATCTCAAACTGAGGTCCCGTGTTTACGTGGAACTTTAACAAAAATATGTGCTGTGTTACTTGCCTAGCATGTCGAACTAGGTCCTTTTTCGTTCTACAACCATAACACAGCCCGTATAATGGTTGTAGAACGAACGTGTCGGCTCGACCAGGGTAGGACCACGCTCGCACAGAATACCAGTGTAGAATAGCAACTTAATGCTGTTGTGCTTCGTATGGTGAGTGTAGAGAATTAGATACCCTTTTTTACTGGAAACGGGGCATTCCATCTTAGTCCTCAGGGCGGACAATGCATCTGCATTTTGATTCTTACTCGAGGATAGATGTAGATGTCTATGAGCCACAGCATCTACTTACCATCAGGTGGACTTTGTGCTCGTTACATTCACCTTACTTATTCTATAAAAAAATACTGGCCAAGTGCGTGTCGGGCCACGCACGATGTAGGGGTAGGGTTTCGTAGTTGCCCGTCACAGTATGTGGATTTAGAAGAGGCTTTTTTGATAATATGGGCATATCAAGTGAGTTCATATATGATGACGACATGTACACACTCGTCAGGAATACATCAAACCTTCAAAACGAGATTGTACAACTAGTGTGTGTTGCCAGTGATGACTTAGTGCTTGTTCACATTAACTGCACTAACTGGATGCCGTGGCGGGCGCGGTCATGAAATATCAAACACAGCATTATATGCAAGTGTTCACGTACAAAACGTAGGTGCGGTGGAAGTAGCGAGCAGCTGGCGGCTAACGCGTGCAGCGCGCTCACGGCAATATCAAACATTAGAAGTTGTTTGTGTGTATTCACATCGAGCTAGCGGTGGACCGCGCGATTGACTCGCGGCCTAGATAAGATCAATCATATTGAACTTGTCGTTACAAATGATTGACCATCCGACCCAATGGATTCCCCTCTGGCAGTTCTATTTCTTTATTAATTTCGTGTACACCCATTCTAAGTTTTGTCGTCTCCCATTAAAGTTCGAAATTTCTTATCTAAAGGTAAGAATTTTCATTTAAAAATAAAAGTTCGTCATCCATGGTCATAACCTCTGACAACACGTCACACTCGCGCAAACGCCTGGCGGCCTACGCGAACACGAGCTCGACGAAATTACCGCGCCGACTGCCGCCCCTCGCACTCGCGTGTTCCACGTGAAAAAGCATATAAGTGCCTTTTCACGGATTTGAGACGGTCCTTGACTGCTCGCCGTATGAGGAAGCTCAAGGTCGCTCAGCGAGCTATGGAGAGATGATAAATTTAGAAAGGATCTTATCTGCAGTAGAACCAGAGTGGCCGACATAGCCCAACGGATTAGTAAGCTGAATGGGCCGGCCATAGAGTTCGAAGAACCGACAACCGATGGGGAAGACGAAGTTTAGTGCGGGGGACGCCCTACCGGCACTGGATGAAGTGACGACCTGGTAAGACGTGCAGGACGTCAATGGATGCAGGTGGCTCAGGACCATGCTTTATGGCACTTCTTGGGGGTGGGAGGCCTATGTTCAGCAGTGTACTTGTGAAGGGCTGTAAGTGAGTTCGCGGTTTGGCCGCTATAACGACTAAAATAAGCCCAAATAGGACGATGGTAGCTGAAGGAATTTTTTATTAACCAAGAGTACCGCGAATGTAACTGGATGAGGTTGTATGAATGTATGAATTAGACCTACAATAACTAACAACTAAAAATATGCCAAAGTAGTGTGTCAGGGTTGGTCTCTTGGCGATTGATCCTCTCTGACTATCCCACAAAAGAAGAAGTAAGGCTCCCTATAGCTTTACTAATGCATAAGTCGTTTTCTTAAAAAATGTTTACAATAACATTACAAAGTTACAATGCAGCTAGTTTTAGATCAGTTTATAAAAAATTGTAACGAATTTTCTTCTCATCCAGTGCATTTTATAAGTTGGTGGACTGGTACTTGTTAAATTGGTAAGACTGTTTAGCTGTGATAGTTTCCATTTTAACTTCGCAATTACTCACCCTACAATAGTCAACCCTAACATACTTCTTAATGACCTGACAGTCCTGAATGTCATGTCTACCATCCTTTCTAAGCACACACCCTACATACACAAACTTTACACTTGCTCAACCAACAATTAATATATTTATTTAAAAAAAAATATTTTCTTTACACCAGAATTTTGTCCTGTATCGTGGAGACAGTTCGCATATATAAATTTCACAAGGACAAAACTGTTCCGTGCGGGATTCGAACCCGCCGCAACTCATTGCTAAGCCACTGGGCCACAGAGTCGTCATCTTTTCTATATATAAACTCTTTTTCTATTTTTATTCCTCATATATCGTTTTGGTTTACGTCTTTTAAAAACCGGCACTTTCGTCTTACTTGCATTCACTTTTATTCCTCTTTCTCTTTCCTTTACTGCTGCGAGTACGTAACAATCATTTGTAACTCGTCCGCCGAAGACGCAAATATATGACTTGATCATCGGCGTAAAATAGTCATTGACGGCTAACTCATCCATTCTGCACCCACATTGTTCGACTTTCAAAGAAAAAACATTATTATTTGAAAAAAAAATATATTGAGGTAATGATCACACAGTCCACCTTATGGTAAGTGGATGCTGTAGCCCATAGAGTACTAAAATGGAATGCCAGCAATATAATCTATATTCTATATGAGCGTGGTCCTTCCCCATTCGTGCTATACCTATATTATGACTGGAACGTGGCTCTAACGCAAATTAGAAGCCTATGTAGGACATGTTGTATGTATTTACTTCCTAGTCCTACACAGGTTGAACAGACACGGTAAATGTTAATTGTATAGTGTTCTTTCTAAGAACGCAATGTTAATAAATTACGCTGGCATACCCTTGAAATATAAACATTGGTTTGAAATGTTGCTTTCTATTTAACTTGAAATTATTTAAAATAGGTAGTGAAAATTAAAAAAAAGATATTTTAAATTAATCAAGGCCCCGGCGAGATTCGAACTCGCGATCTCCTGTTTACTAGACAGGCGCTTTAACCAACTAAGCCACGGCGCCTATGTGCAACATGTTCAAAAACTGATTTATATTTAGAGTACCACAATGAATATAATATAGTAACTACATTAATTGTAAAATTAAACATAGCATGTACCTTTATCTGTGACAAAAAATATTATATAATAATTTTAATAATTAGGGGAAACGAGAGAAACGATATTTCATTAAACATCATTCCATGTGCCATAGATATCGAAAAAAATCGGCATATTATGAAAAAAAATACTTTTTTAATTTCTTTCAGTATGGTGCCGTTAAGGCAAGTAAAATAAAGTGAACAATGAACATACTACACATGTTTTTTCCATACAAAATGCTCTAAAACCAATTAAATGGACGAATTCCGACCAGACGCGCCACTCACTCATTATCTCAATTCTCAATTCAAATGTATTTTTGTATGGTATTCGACGCGACGTCGCTATTTGAAAACTGATCTTAATTATACTTGTTTCATTACATAAGTCATTCAAATTTGACGTAAAGTTTCACATATTATAAGGATAAAAAAGCGGCCAAGTGCGAGTCAGAGTCGCCCATGAAGGGTTCCTTAGCAGCAAGTAATATAATTTACGATTTATGACGCTTAAAAAAACTACTTGCTAGATCTCGTTCAAACCAATTTTCGGTGGAAGTTTACATGGTAGTGTACACCATATATTTTTTTAGTGTTATCATTCTCTTATTTTAGAAGTTACAGGGGGGGAGGCACACATTTTTCCAATTTGGAAGTGTCTCTCGCGCAAACTATTCAGTTTAGAAAAAAATTGTATAAGAAACCTCAATATCATTTTTGAAGACCTATCCATAGATACCCCACATGTATGGGTTTGATGGAAAAAAGTTTTTGAGGTTCAGTTCTAAGTATGGGGAACCCCCAAAATTTATTTTTTCTATTTTTGTGTGAAAATCTTAATGCGGTTCACAGAATACATCTAATTACCAAGTTTCAACAGCATAGTTCTTATAGTATCGGAAAAAAGTGTCTGTGACATACGGACGGACAGATAGACATGACGAATCTATAAGGGTTCCATTTTTCGCCATTTGGCTACGGAACCCTAGAAAGGGATGAGGTTTTTTATGTAAGTTTTTAGACGGCATTTAAGTTGTTACCTTGAGGTTGTACTCGTACCTATTAAAAGAAGTAACCATGGTCTTCAAATAACTGAAAAGAATGAAATAATTTTCAATTTAAAAGCTCCTGCAGTCTGGAGTTTAATTCTCCCATACACTTCTACATCAAAGTTACCGACTTCAGAAGTATTTAAATTGTGTGGAAATTTATTTTATTATTTTTAGCTGAATTCGTTTTTGCTTTAAAAATGTGTGCTTAAGTAAATATTTTATAAACGTAATGTTACATTTTTATATACTTCTGCTACGATTCCTTATTATTCGAAGCTGCATATCGTTAGTTTGTGCAAACTGCAAAGTGATACCACAGTAAATATATAGTAGGAACAGTATGGAATCTTCCTACAAACGCTTGAAACGGCACACTCACACAAACATCCGCAACGACGAGACTTCTAAGCGCTCGTCGCGGTGCTCTCAGTAGCGAGTGTCGCCTCAAGACTTTAAAAATGCCACGAACGTATTGCGTAGTATACGGCTGTTTGAACTCAGCTTCATCAAAACCGGAGCTATCTTATTTTAGGCTTCCTGCTGATTTTGAAAGGTAAGAATGATTTTTATTGTCATTGTTATAATCGTTATCGAATTATAAGTCCGTGTGATCGATCATAATGAATTCGTGAACTTAATTGTACATCCAGAATGCGGCGGTTTTGAGGCTATTTAAAGCTGATAGTGCAATAGTGGTAACAAAAAGTAAATCCAAGATGGCGGCTGCAATAGGTATCATTTTTTTCATCATGGGTGCCATTTTCATGGGTTTAGAGGGTGTTGAAGCGGATAGTGCTGGTTGAAATGTAAATCCAAGATGTCGGTTGCAATAGGTATTAATTTTTTCGTCATGGGTGCATCGATCACTAATAAAAAACATTGGTGTCATTTTCATGGTTTTCGAGGATGTTGAAGCCGATAGTGCTGTCGAAATAAAAATTCCAAGATAGCGGCTGCAATAGGTATCAATTTTTTCGTCATGGGTGTCATTTTCGTAGTTTTTGAGTATGTTGAAGCCGATAGTGCTGTCGAAATATAAATCCAAGATGGCGGCTGCAATAAGTATTAATTTTTTCGTCATGGATGTCATTTTCATAGTTTTTGAGTATGTTGAAGCCGATAGTGCTATCGAAATATAAATCCAAGATGGCGGCTGCAATAGGTAAGTATCAATTTTTTCGTCATGGGTGTCATTTTCATAGTTTATGAGTATGTTGAAGCCCATAGTGCTGTCGAAATATAAATCCAAGATGGCGGCTGCAGTAGGTATCAATTTTTTCGTCATGGGTGTCATTTTCATAGTTTTTGAGTATGTTGAAGCCGATAGTGCTGTTGAAATGTAAATCCAAGATGGCAGTTGCAAAAGGTATCAATTTTTTCGTGATGGGTGTCATTTTCATAGTTTTTGAGTATGTTGAAGCCGATAGTGCTGTTGAAATGTAAATCCAAGATGACGGCTGCAACAGGTATTCATTTTTTCTTCTTGGGTGTCATTTTCATGGTTTTTGAGGGTGTTGAAACCGATTTTTCGTTGTTGCACACAAAAGAACACATAAATTGCAAAGTAGCTGATCTAATTTACAAAAAAAATAAACAAAATCGGTTTCATAGTACCCTGTCCATGTTTCCCAACAGTTTATTTAAAAAAAAATCCTGTTCATTAGAATGATAATTTTTTGCACAGTTAAATTCAATAATAAAGAATTCCGAACTTGTCGTAGCAGACGAAAATATTTTTCTGGAAATAATTTGTAATAATCTATACAAATAAATAAAATTGAAGTGCCTGTTTGTAATGTCAAAATAACAGCTTTTTACTAAATGCATATGAAAGTAAATATGGTACTTATAACTAAATAACAATTTTTAAAATTTTTGTCTGTCTGTTCGTCTGTTTGTTCCGGCTAATCTCCGAAACGGCTGGACCGATTTTGACGGCATTTTCACTGGCAGATAGCTGATATCATAAGGAGTAACTACGGCTACTTTTATTTTAGAAAAATAATTAGGGTTCTATATATATATATAGGATAAGGGTGACAAACGAGCACACAGTCCACCTGATGGTAAGTGTTTGCTGCGGCCCATAGACATCTACATCTATCGTCTATTACAAATCAAAATGTAGATGCGTTGTCACCCGTGAGGACTAAGATGGAATGCCTCATTTCCAGTAAAAAGGGCCTCCGGCCACCTGCACTCACCAAGCGAAACACAGAGGAAAATCTCTACTTCACGCTGGTTTTCTGTGAGGTCGTGGTACCACCCCGGTTTGAGCCGGCCCATCCGTGCGACAGCAAAGGCTGCCGCGTGGCTCTATCACTGTTAAAAAATCCGCCTAAAAAATAAAAACCCTAACACGCGAGCGAAGTCGCAGGGAACAACTAGTGAAGAATAAAAGTACGTTTTCGTCCCGTACGTTCCCGCCGAAACTTTCAAAAGGTTACGCCGTAATGACAAAGGTAAAGATCTATAGTACTACAAGTTGTTGTGTGTTAGTATTAAATTGTTTTCCGTGTTTAAACTATCGTTTTTTTGCTGAGATTACCTATTTAAATTGTAAGCTAGTTATTTAAATTCGATTGATTGATAAAAAAAGCAATATCAAAACATTAAAAGTTACAACCCTATTGCTTCAATGGAGCGTAGGTAATTATATCCTCAACTATGCTTAGTTTCTACTGGTTTTACTGGTGATACTCAGTAGTGTAAGTCAATAGTGTCTGGCGCGAATATTGATTGGACAAGTGCACAATTGTTAGGAAACTGCAAAAGAAGACGTTTGTCTCCGATATAGAATTATTACCCAGTACGCAATAATTCTATGTCTACCGACTTCAATATATGTATGTCTAAATTATTAAGAATAACTCAATAACTATTGGTCTGACCTTGATCAAATTCATATGGGGCCAAAAAAAACATACAGTCGAATTGAGTACCGTCTTCTTTTTGGAAGTCGGCAGAAAAGGAGCCGGTACTCAATTCGACTGTATGTTTTTTATGTGTGTTACCTCATAACTTCTTACTGGGTGAACCGATTTCGACAATTCTTTTTTTATTTGAAAGCTGGTACTTCCCATGTGCTCCAATATAAAATGATCAAGATCTGACCAATAGTTTTTGAGTTATTCTTAATAATTTATATCGAAGTAGGTTGTACAAAGTTTTTAATTTTAAATTATTTGAATGCAGCAATTGAGAGATTTATTATCAGTTTTATTTTAAATTAAAGTGTCAAACGAACTTACAGACGTGATAGAAAGTGGCTGCTGCAACCCATGAACACCTACAACGAACTTCAAATACAGAAAGCTACAGGTGTGTTGTCACCCCTGGAATCTAATATGAAATGTCTCACAATCTGTAATTACTGACTCTCTAAACACTTCCGACAAGAACACAACAGTGCACGGTAATATGGCAGAATGTTTGTACAGTATGAACCATACAGTTACTGAGAGGCTTATAGGTCATAACATTCAATTAAAATAATAGTTAGTGTACAAATATTATCTTTCTGAAATATTAAAATTTATCTATTTATACTAATTAAGCATTTTGGTCATACAATTTCAAATCAATGGATAAATTCAATGTTCCAAATTGTTTTTGAGTGTTTATTTCTTTCAACAGCGTATTTATGAAAATCTTAATAATGTTAGCTGTTGCTATTAAATTTAGGTAAAAGCTTAGAATAATATTCTAAGGGTAAAAGATACATGTTTGCAAAATGTAACCTATTGTAGTTATAATTACTTCACAAAGAGATAGTTAACATTTCTTTCAGAATTTATGTTTTATCTTTTCTGCAATAAGGACCGTGGCCGAGCTCACTTGACTACTGTTGTTATGCCTACATGGGGCAACGTGACTCGCCCATAATAGCCGCGGCAATAACACTGTTTAAAAAGGTGAAGATGCTCTGTTGTGATGGTTATGTCACCAAGAACAGCAGCAAGGACTACCCGCAGTAGAAGAAAATTAAAGAAATATATAAAAATTAATAAATATATTAGAAAACTGCAAAAATTAATTAAAACTAAAATTAATGTTAAAAATAATTTAAATGTATGTGTTCGCGACGGTCTAATGACTTTAAGCAACAAAGTGATTAAAGCATAGAATTATTACGCATAGAAACGCAGTCCAGTACAAAACACGAGCGTTAAAATGATGCAAAGTCATTATGTTAGTGGGCGCGAGTCGAATGTGCCTACGCTCGTCACACGCACACATATACGCCATTCAGTGATACCAGTTTCTGGCGTTTGCAATCAAATTGTGCAAATCACTATTTTATGATTAATTTTAAAAAATCGATATAATAAAGATTACGTATTACGTACGAAGATTATTTAGTAGTAGTATTTTATGAGAATATAAAATGGAATAAAATAAACACGATAATGATGTCACTAATACCTATAACTTTATTATACATATATTAATGGTAAAAATTGCAGACGTAATAAAATTTAAGAATATTATTAAACACAATTAATTTGCTCGAATACAATAAGCACATCGTGTAATGTTTAATTTTAACCGACTTCAAAAAGGGAGGAGGTTATCAATTCGGTGTATTATTTAATGCTTTTTACCTCAGAACTCTACAATTTCTAAACCGATTTAGATTTGAATGGATATACACACAGATTGATCCAATACACACGCTGAAATTTTAATGGTTGTTTTCCCGAAGTAAAATGATTTTGCCTTAGTAGTACAATAGATTTATTAAAATAAAATTATTAGGATGTAAAAATGGCAGATTTACAATCGAGAAAAACAAAACCCGAATGCGATCTCAAACCAATAGCAATATCTCGCAAGTAGGTCGGGCGTACAGGCTAGCTTATACCGAATTACTATAATAAAGTCTGAAAAAAATTCGCTGGACGTAATGTAGTGTTACGTCTATCGCACGTGCTGCCGCGCGCTTCCTACACAGTGAAGGGCCACTAATAAATGTTCATAACATGAATTCTCAAGCGTAGTGATACGACATAAACTAGTTTGGACGCCGGAATAGCTTGTGAAGTATTACTATTGTAAATCTGCCCTTTTTTAATTGTAATATTTTTTAATTTAATAAATTGACTCTACTATCGAGACAGTATAATTTGGCTGCGGGACAACAACCACTACTTACTTACTTACTTACTTACTTATCGTCACGCACAATCCCTGACGGGGTAGCCAGAGAGAACAGATCGCCAAGTGTCACGATCCTTACATACCTCTTTCGCTTCTTTCAGATTCATCATCTTCTTCATACATGCACGTCTAGGTATCCGAGTACTCTTGACCCTCCCCTCTTCGAGCAATTTGCTCACATGGTCTTCGAAAGTTAGTCTCGGTCTACCTCGACACCTTTTAATATTAACTTTCGCGCTATATATTTTCTTCACCATTCGGTCTTCACTCATTCGCTCAACGTGCCCAAACCATCGAAGCACGCCCTTATCAATTTTTGTGATAAGGTCATCTTTCAAACCTGCCATATTGCGAATCTCTTCGTTTCGCTTTCGGTCAGCCATGGTGACGCCGCACATTTTACGAAGAGATCGCATCTCCACTGCATTCAACTTGCTTTTATGCTTCTTCTGGCATACCCAGGTTTCGCTGCCATATAACAAAGTCGGTACCAACACTGCGTTATGTATTGCAAGGCGTGCACTCTTCACTACGCCTTGCCTTTTGACTAACGCAGTCAGGGCACCATTGACTTTGTTCCCGGCAGCGACACGCCTGTCCACATCTAAATCACATCTTCCATCCCGGCTAAAAGCACTCCCCAAGTATACAATGTCATTTACCTGTTCTAGACATTCCTGATTTACCCATATTTCACACTTCGTTCTCTCTTCGTCCCTTTCAAATACCAGAACCTTCGTTTTATTAGCATTCAAGCGGAGACCTTTAATTTCACATTCCTCTTTCATACACGTGACTAATGCCTGCAGTTCTGCCTCTGATGGTGCAATAAGCACTGCATCATCAGCACACAGCAGACAATTTACTTTAATGTCACCCAATTTCACACCCAAACAGCTATCTTTCAGTTTCTGTAAACAGCTGTCGAGATACAGTATGAACAGCCAGGAAGACATGACACAACCCTGTTTTACGCCCGTTTGGACGCTAAACATGGGTGACAGGTCATGCCCTACCCGCACACAGGCTTTACAGTCACAGTAAAGTGACTGCACAGCCCTTAGCAATCGACCATCCACACCATACCCCGGCAACAGTTCCCACATTTTCTTCCTTACAACCTTATCAAATGCTTTCTCAAGATCCACAAAAGCACAGAAAATCCTCTGGTTAGCAGCCAGAAGCGCCAACAACCACTAAAATTTCGGTATGTATATACGAATTGATCAAGCTTAGAAATCAGTGTACATACATATTGATAACCTTTCTTTTTGGGAGTCGGTTAAAATAGACTATGTTTGGGTCTAACGTAACATCTGGTTAATGTTTGGGTGTAAAGTGACATCTGGTTAGTAAAGGCGTTCTTATTAATAATCTCATGATATTGTAAATAAAAAAGTTTTTATTCTATACTCTAAAATGTAATCTTAGTCAATAAAAAAAGCAATTAAAATAAAATAGTTGCGTTAAAATGGCGTCGACGAATCGCGATTAGCTGATCAATCCGTATTAGTTTTAAATAGGCACCCATATGTTAACACTTAGAGAAGTATGTAATAATAATAATAATAATAAAGCTTTATTTTTCTACACATTTACAGAGTTAACAAAAAAAATACATTAATTATTAGAAACTATTTGTTTTTTTTTGTTTTTTTATGTAGTCCCTCTTGGGTAAAAGCCTCCTCCAACTTGAACCATTCTTCACGGTTTTTGGCAATTTGCATCCATTGTTCTCCTGCTGTGTTAATAATGTCATCCACCCATCTTTTCCTTTGCCGTCCTACACTCCTCTTGCCAAATGGGCCCTTCCATTTTGTTGTTTGGTAGGTCCATCTTTTGTCCTGATATCTAGCTATGTGTCCTGCCCATTTCCATTTTTGTATTTGGCTATGCTGAAGTGCATCCGTTAATTTAGTCTTCTTGCGGATATCTATATTTCTTGTTTTTTGTATTCTTTTTAATTTAAGGATGCTTCTCTCCATAGAAGTATGTATCTATATATAAACATTTGAGTTTTACACAGAGCGTTGCGATTAAACGTTTTAAATACAAATAGAAATAAAATATTTTTTAAGAAAATTGTGATTTTTTTCCCCACAACTAGCAACATTTGTATTATGAGAGCTTAGGTAAGTATTTTTTTAGTTTTACGTACTTATAATGAATGAAATGTATAAAATTATATGTGAAATGTAATACCATCACTTCTTTTATGTTTATCATCACCGTTGTGACAATATTTTACAACACTAACGGTAATTTTTACAATTTTTTGCGAGCTCTTCTCCGTAAAGCTGAACGCACATATGTCCGCGCCGTACGCGCCGTACGCGCCGCACGCGCCGTATTTTAGAATTCGTTGTATGAAATCATATGAAACCTCGCACACTACACCCGCACCGTACGCGCCGAATTTTATAAAATGCGGTAGGTATACGATATCGAAGGACGAATGCTGATGACGTCATATAACGCGGCGCGTTTGGCGCGTGTTGATACTCAGTGCTGTGTAATGTTGCCAACTTAGTGGATTTTCCACTAAAACTGGTGGTTTCGACTTACGTGATAGTTTTTGTATTTTTATAACTTAATTAATTCGTAATTAATTATACATAATTTGATTTTTTTTACATCGGTTATCTATATGAATACTTAGTGATAAATTATTTACATACTGAACTAAAAAAATGGTTAAATTTAATTCAAAAACCCAATTATACCTGATTACTTAATTATCAATAAAAGTACTTACCTCAAACATACAACAAGTCTTTTTTCTGGTTCAATTGGTCTTCTAAATCTTGAGTTTTCCATAGAAAGATATGGTTTTAGTACATGTTCCAATTCTTGAAGTACCTTGTATGTTAAATGCAAATATCTGAAAAATCGTTCATCATCACCTAATAAATCTTTAAATAAAGTATATCCCCTTCATATTCTCCATACAATTGCCTTTTTAAATTTATATTATGAATCCAGAATCTTCTTTTTCTCCAAACTTTTTTTTCTTCTTCCTATGCCAATAAGCAGGCTATTACTATATTTCTTTCCATAGTGATTTCGAGCGATCAATTTCAATGTACTGTTTCACACCAGTGGTTGGAAAAAACTACAAAAGTTGTTGGTAATACAAAAGATTTGCGGACGGTGCGGACGATGCGTACGGACATATGTGCGAGGCCATCAGTAAAACTCGGCGCGTACGGCGCGTACGTTGCGTACGGTGCGGACATATGTGCGTTCAGCTTAAGACGTGACTTTTCGCACTGATGCGTCGCTGAGTCAACTTACGCGGTTTCGCATTAGTTTGACTTGCTTCACTTTCGGTGCGCGTACTAGTATTCTATGCGTAATAATTCTATGGATTAAAGAATATTGTTTTATATAAAAAGTGAAATTATGAACAAAATCGAGTAAATAGTATGTTAATATAGTTTTACAGTGTATTTACAACTCTTAATAGGTTTGTATAGAATGTCATTTCGATAATAGTTAATTTAAACAACTTTAATTGTTTAAGAAAAACCGACCAATCATAGCGCGCCGTATCGTAGAACTTTCTGGAAATTTAACTTAACTGCGCAATAGTTTGTACCAAAAAATAATGAGAATATTTTTATGTTCTAAAAGAGTTGTAAATATAACATTTAGTTAGCATATGGTATGTAGAATACTAGCCTGACCGTCAGGCCCTGACGTACTTATACCTTTCCTGTCGAAGTCAGGTCATCGGGCTCTAGTAATGACACATGTGAATTATCTATTGAGGAATCTTAATATTTAGCTATGAGCTTCTGATAATTTAATTGATCAAAGAACCCTACGAATATATTATTATATTTTAACACTTACAACATAGCAGTCGTGGCCGAGCGGTTAAGGCGTCTGACTAGAAATCAGATTCCCTCTGGGAGCGTAGGTTCGAATCCTACCGACTGCGGACATTACTATGCTTTTTAATGTATTTTTTGTAACAAATGAGTATTATTTGCATTTTTAGTAATTTATCACAACAATTTAATAATAATTGCCTTGACCATATTGTTCTAAAAACAAAGCACACATCCAAAGTTTTTGTCCTCAACTCGTATATAACTGATCATAAACCTGTTCTCTTAGCTATGTATAACAAACTTCCTATTGATAAGTCCCAGAAAGTATCATCCAAAACCGATTGGAAGTCTGTTACTGCTTGTATCAATCAATTTGATTTCACACAAATAGTTTCTTGTGATGATCCTAACCTGTCTGCAAAGCTATTCATAACAAGTTTATCAAAAATCATAGCTGATAAAACACACAATAACAGCATTTCCTGTCGCAAAAGGGTCCTAAAGTCATGGATTACTCCGGGTGTGATAAAATGTATTCAAACCAGAGACAAAATGCATTCCGCGGTTAAAAAACATCCTCACAACAATACCTTAAAAATATCTTATGTTCGCTATAAAACTTACTGTAATAACTTGTTAAAAAATCTTAAAATTGCCTTTGAACAGTCGGAACTGAGGTCAGCCTCAAGAGATCCTAAAAGTACTTGGAAAATTATAAGACGACTAGCAAACCTTGATGAAATAAAAATTACTTCTAACGATCTTTTAAAATTGCGCGCGACCCCTCTAGAGTCAATAGAAGAAGTTAATGTTTTCTTTGCTACTATCGGTAGTCAGCTTGCATCTGAAATCCAATCCATTAGTTTGTACGACGATACTGATTATATACAACCTCTCCGTCCATTACACTCATTTGCACTTCTACCAACCAATGATGCTGAAGTGGCCTCTATTATTCGAAACCTGAAAAATGATTCCGCCCCTGGTTGGGATAATATTTCCACAAAATTGCTTAAAATTACAGAAAATGTGATCGTCCCGCCTCTAACAAAAATATTTAACTTAGCGATGGATACTGGAGTTTTTCCAAATATTTTTAAAATCTCGACCATTCATCCTATTCACAAAGGGGGAGACAAAAATGATATTAACAATTACCGACCGATCTTAATTTTACCGGTACTATCGAAAGTATTTGAGAGGATAATGTGCAACAGACTTATTAGATATTTGGAAAAAAATAATGTATTATCTGAATCCCAATACGGATTTAGGGCTGGCAGATCGACGGAAGATGCTGTGTCTAATTTAACTAATTACGTCGTAAAACATCTAGATGGTAAACGTAAATGTTTGGGTATCTTCCTAGACCTTAAAAAAGCTTTTGATACCGTTTCCATACCCAAATTGATAAATAAAATGGAAAACATTGGGATACGGGGTAGGGCTTTAGATCTTTTTTCAGATTACTTACACAATAGGGTTCAAAGGGTAAAAATTGATAATTACTATAGTTCTGACGCCTCGATAACATTTGGTATTCCGCAGGGCAGTGTTTTGTGTCCGAGTCTCTTTTTGATCTACATCAACGATCTATGCCAGTTAAATCTTAGTAATGGAAAAGTGTTCGCTTTTGCTGATGACACAGCATTAGTTTTTCACGGAGAGACTTGGGATGAGGTACGAAAGACTGTGGAGATAGGTTATTGTCGGGTGATTCGATGGCTTAGACAAAATCTTTTGACAATCAATATTCAAAAAACTAAATTCCTTGCCTTTTCAATTAGAGGAGACCCCATACTCAATAGTATTAATTTTATCAGGGCTCATGAATGTGGAAATAACAATAATAACACATGTTCATGTATCTCTATTGAAAAAGTATCTATATGTAAATACCTAGGTATTTATCTGGACTCAAAACTCAACTGGCAATATCATATTAATACTGTATCAGCACGCATTCGCAAATTAGTTTGGGTTTTTAATAAATTACGACGGATTTCAGATATAACTCTTTTAAAAACAGCATACTTTACCTTATGCCAATCTATACTCACTTATTGCAATTCGGTCTGGGGAGGAGCCTCTAAAAGTATGATTATCCCACTAGAAAGAGCTCAAAGATCGATCATCAAGGTAATGACCTATAAATCATTTCAGTTCCCTACTAAACATCTCTACTCTGACTGTCAATTATTAACAGTTCGTCAACTTTTTGTATTAAGTAGTATTCTCAGGCAACATAAATCTACTTTATTTGATCCAAAACTATATAAAATAAAAAGAAGAGCTCATAATATATGTCCGGTTTCTAAATTTAACACTGCTTTCTCCCATCATTTTCAATGCTTCCTTGGCCCACATCTCTACAACAAATTACACAGAGAACTGGACATTTTTCCACTGAATTATTACTTGTGTAAAAAAAAGGTACACGCCTGGTTATTGTCGCTAGATTACGATCAGACCGAAAATTTGTTGACGACAGTAAAATAAGCAAAATAAGAAACTTAAATTCTGTAATTCGATTTGTGTAACTTAATATATCCCATTAGACATTCATAACTACACTTTCAAAACATGAAATAAAAACTCTAAAAAAGCTTTAAACTTATTTATCCATTTATCTTAAACAAATTTTATCCCTTACCCATTGTTTTTGTCATATTTTGTACTAAATAGATTTGAGTGTATTTTTCTATATTGTGTTTGTTTCTAACTGTGTTAATTATTCCTTTTACGTTTGGTTGTAATTGTATTATGTACCAATGACTAATATTACAATATGGAAGGTCTGGAACCCTGTAATACAGGTTTACCTAGTACAGGGTTCACAGAGCATAGACTATGTTATATATATATATATATATATATATATATATATATATATATATATATATATATATATATTAACTAATTCTTAAATAAATTCTTAAATTCTTAAAAATACAAAAGATTTGCGGACGGTGCGGACGATGCGTACGGACATATGTGCGAGGCCATCAGTAAAACTCGGCGCGTACGGCGCGTACGTTGCGTACGGTGCGCACATATGTGCGTTCAGCTTAAGACGTGACTTTTCGCACTGATGCGTCGCTGAGTCAACTTACGCGGTTTCGCGTTAGTTTGACTTGCTTCACTTTCGGTGCGCGTACTAGTATTCTATGCGTAATAATTCTATGGATTAAAGAATATTGTTTTATATAAAAAGTGAAATTATGAACAAAATCGAGTAAATAGTATGTTAATATAGTTTTAGTGTATTTACAACTCTTAATAGGTTTGTATAGAATGTCATTTCGATAATAGTTAATTTAAACAACTTTAATTGTTTAAGAAAAACCGACCAATCATAGCGCGCCGTATCGTAGAACTTTCTGGAAATTTAACTTAACTGCGCAATAGTTTGTACCAAAAAATAATGAGAATATTTTTATGTTCTAAAAGAGTTGTAAATATAACATTTAGTTAGCATATGGTATGTAGAATACTAGCCTGACCGTCAGGCCCTGACGTACTTATACCTTTCCTGTCGAAGTCAGGTCATCGGGCTCTAGTAATGACACATGTGAATTATCTATTGAGGAATCTTAATATTTAGCTATGAGCTTCTGATAATTTAATTGATCAAAGAACCCTACGAATATATTATTATATTTTAACACTTACAACATAGCAGTCGTGGCCGAGCGGTTAAGGCGTCTGACTAGAAATCAGATTCCCTCTGGGAGCGTAGGTTCGAATCCTACCGACTGCGGACATTACTATGCTTTTTAATGTATTTTTTGTAACAAATGAGTATTATTTGCATTTTTAGTAATTTATCACAACAATTTAATAAAACAAGATAAACTATTATTTAATTCAAACACACGCTTTGGTAATTTCGAGACATAGTTCAAAACTCTAGGATTTAATTACATAGGCTGCACTAAAAGTATCGGGAATGGAATATTTCCACTGTTCCTGTCATATTAAAATCTTTTTAATTGAAAATTCCTTGGTTTTAAAAATCGAATACCATTTATTAAGTGGCGAAGCTTGCGAAGACACTTATTAAGTGGCCAAGCTTCCGAAGACACTTATTGATTTCACGATGTCTGTCCGTCTGTCTGTCCGCCTGTCCCACGATTATTTCGAGAACGGTTTCGAATTTTCAAATTCTGTTTTCAGCAATCGATTACTGATCACCCAGGCATCTGAACCTCATATTTTGAAACTGATTGCTCAACGGCAAAAAAAAGAAAAAAAAAAGCTGATTTCTTCGCCACTTTGCTATGCTGTTAGCTTGCTAGGTTTATTTATTTAAAAAACGATTCTCGGTCTTGTCAGAAGGTTTTGTCAAACTTGTTTAGTCGTTGATAAAATGGAATTGACTCGAGAAAATTCAAGAGCGATGATTTATTATGACCTTCGAAGTGGTTTAACACAAAAACAGTGTGTTGACCGGATGATTTCTGCATTTTGTGATGAAGCCCCATCCAAAACCACAATTTATCGCTGGTTTGCTGAATTTCAACGTGGACGTGTCAAGCTCAGTGATGATTCCCGTCAAGGTCGTCCAAAAACTGCAGTCACCCAAGAAAACGTTGATGCTGTGCGTAAGCTGATTGAGGAAGATCGACATGTAACATACCGCGAAATTCAGGCAACTTTAGACATTGGCATGAGTCAAATACAAATAATCTTGCATGAACAATTAGGTGTAAAAAAGTTGTTTTCCAGATGGATACCGCATTCGCTCTGTGAAGAGCAAAAACCGGCTCGCGTTACTTGGTGCGTCAGAACTCTCGAAAGATTCCACGCAGGGTCCTCAAATGCTGTATGCAACATCGTATCAGGTGACGAATCCTGGATATACGCGTACGAACCCGAAACAAAAAACCAGTCACGAGTTTGGGTGTTCGAAAATGAGTTAAAGCCAACAAAAATTGTTCGTTCACGGAGTGTTGCAAAAAAATGGTGGCCACATTTGTTTCCAAAACCGGCCATGTTACGACTATTCCTCTTGAGGGACAAAGAAAGGTTAATGCAGAATGGTATGCTAGCATTTGTTTGCCACAGTTCGTTTCTGAACTCCTAAAGAGAACTGCAACCGCCGCATCATCCTCCATCACGACAATGCGAGTTCTCACACCGCACACAGAACAAAAGAGTTTTTAGAGCAAGAAAACATAGAGTTAGACCATCCGCCGTACAGCCCCGACCTAAGCCCAAATGCTTTCTATACTTTCCCTAAAATAAAGAATAAATTGCGTGGACAAAAATTTTCATCACCTGAAGAAGCTGTGGACGCCTACAAAACGGTCATTTTGGAGACCCCAACTTCCGAATGGAATGGTTGCTTCAATGATTGGTTCCATCGTATGGAAAAATGTGTCAAATTTCGCGGAGAATACTTCGAAAAGCAATAAATACATTTTTAAATAGTAATGCTGTGTCACTTCCTTGATTCCCAAAATTTTTAGTGCCGCCCTTGTATTAGTATTGTAAATAAGAAATAAATTAAAATATACAGCAATATGAAGCTGTTATCTATACAAATAAATAAAATCGAAGTGTCTGTTTGTAATGTCAAAATAACAGGCTCTTTACTAAATGCTTATGAGAGTACTCGTATATACGGTACTTATAACTATTTTTGTCTGTCTGTCTGTTTGTTGGTTCCGGCTAATCTCCAAAACGGCTGGACCGATTTTGACGGGACTTTACAGCTAGTTCTAATTATACATAAATGTTTATAGCGTGGTGCTTCCCCGCTCAAGGCGACCCGTTCGTTCTGTACCTAATCATAATGAGATGATCAGGTCAAGAAATAGAATTTTGAGGACTACTTAAGATTTTAATTAAAAGTAACGTTCTGTACCTAATCATAATGAGATGATCAGGTCAAGAAATAGAATTTTGAGGACTACTTAAGATTTTAATTAAAAGTAAGAACGACCATCGCTAACGTGCATTGGGGTAGCTCGGGTGCCCAGCGGGACGTATATAAGCTCTAACTTTAACTTTCTTTTTAAGGACGACCACGTTTTCACAGATTATTGGGTTTGTTTGTTAATCGAGGATAGATTAATTGTACTTGTATGTGTCACTATATCCATATTATCGGGATCACTATGTGCTTGTTTGTCACCTTTTATTATCATCGTCAAGCCTTCACAAGTGTACTGCTGAACACAGGCCTCCATCAGGTTATACCACTAATCACGGTCACAGTTCTGAGCCACCTACGTACATCGACTTGTCACATTTTTATATATAAAAACAATATAAATATATTTCTTCTGCAGGTATAAATCGAAGAACACCGTTTCCAGTAACTAAGATGGCGGACGTCTTACCTTTGAACTATTATGAGTTATTAGGACGCGCGTGGCCACCACCTCACGATGTTCCATACTACGAGTATGGTGAGTAAAGTAGGAAATGAGATACGCATGTTTTTAGTTTGGTTTTAATGAAAACTAAACGTACTGTACAGTAGTCAATTGCTTGTGTTTTTTTTTTATATAAGAGGGGGCAAACGAGCATACGGCTCACCTGAGTGAGTACCGGCGCGCACAAACAACTGCAACAGGGGTGTGCGTTGCCAGCTGTAATAAACCTAGCAAGCTAACAGCATAGCAAAGTGGCGAAGCAATCAGCTTTTTTTTGAGCAATCAGTTTCAAAATAGGAGTTTCCGATGCCTGGGTGATCAGTAATCGATTGCTGAAAACAGAATTTGAAAATTCGAAACCGTTCTCGAGATAATCGTGGGACAGACAGACGGACAGACGGACAGACATCGTGAAATCAATAAGTGTCTTCGCAAGCTTCGCCACTTAATAAAAAGAGTAGACTCTTTTCTTGAATGTCCCTAAGCCGTGTCGTTCCGGAAAATCGCTGGCAGTCAATTCAACAAGGAAGATGTGCGGAAAGCAAACTTCTACTAAATCGCACAGTAGTGGACCGCCAAGCATCCAGATGATGTCGATGGTAACGTCAATTATTTTATTTTCAAGCCTTTTTTTGTTATTTATTTGCACCTACCAACATCTTTGTTTATTCCATGTTACAAAGAGTTGACTTGTAAAGAATCCTATAGGGCATTCATCCCCGCTCTGTAACCCCTAGTTTTAGGTATTTTGGAATAAAGCATAGTAAATAAACAGGATGTAACGTATATAGGTAGCCGTTTATCGCTAGTTATGAGACTTTTGATGTCTTTATGACAACCAGAGGACGGAATGGATTGATGAATTCTCATATGTCATCGGAAGATATAGTCACACTTATAAAAGTGAGATCATTTAATTAACAAAAAAAAATCAAAGAAGCGAATTAATAGTGTTGTGTTGTAGGCGGACGCGGCAAGATGGCGCCACTGTTCCCTCCAAATCCATACTACGGTGAGTGAAAATAAATATTAAATAATTGGATGATTCACACATGGTAGAACCATGCTGATGCTATATTTCGGCTGTAACATGAATGGGTCGGCTCGAGCGGGGGAGGACCGCGCTCTCACAGAATACCATTGTAAAATAGCAGCTTAATGCTGCTGTGTTTCGTATGGTGAGTGTAGAGAACCGGAGACCCTTTGTACTGGAAACGGGGCATTCCATCTTAGTACGCAAGTGCAACAAAGCATCTGCATTTTGATTCTTAATCGAGGATAGATGCAGATGTCTATGGGCCACAGTATCCACTTACCATCAGGTGGAATGTGTGCTCGTTTGTCACCATTATTCTATAAAAATAAACTCTTATTGGCCAAACTGCTAACCCGAAACGCCGTACTTTTTTCCCCTTTTCATATTTATGTTTTTGCTGGGATAGCTGTTACTGAATTCTATTAAAAATATAACAAACACTGTATCGTTAAAAGTTTTAAACGTAGAGATAACCCGAACCCACACTTGCCAAGGGATAGTAGGAGCTTAGTGGGTGGGGTAGTACTTTCATGTTGTACGTCAGTGCAACGTCAATGCAATGCAAGAAAGCAGGAAAGAAAGACACACTTAATTTTGGTCTGTGCTAAAATAAAGTGTATCTTTCTTTCCTGCTTTCTTTATTCCTTTTTTTTAATAATTAATTTAAAAGTATAGAAATACAATGTAGAAGACTGTTAATGTTTTTATGTTTTTAATATCATAAATATTTGAAAACATGTTAAGTGGTATTTTCATTCTAGCGGCTCTAAGCGACGGAAGTCCATGCTACGTCATTGATTAAATTGTGTGTTCTATGATGTACGTTACATAATATCTAAAGTTAACCAACCGATTTTAATGACAGTCCATACTTCCACACTTTTTCCATATTTAAATTTCAGCCACATTCAATGATACTTAAAGCCGATTACGCACGCACACACGAACACACACACGAACACACACACACACTCACATATATATATATATATATATATATATATATATATATATATATAATTGCTCTATTTTATTCAAGTACAATAATATTTCGGGTTTTAGTTTCTCCCATGAATAACATTTTGATATCTTTTTCTATGTGGTAGAGCCATGCTGCAGCTATATTAGTAGTATAGTTGTAGCACGAATGGGTCGGTTCGATCGGGGAAGGACCACGCTCTCACAGAATACCAGCGTAAAATAGCAGCTTAACACTTCTGTGTTTCGTATGGTGAGTGTAGAGAACCGGAGATCCTTTTTACTGGAAAAGAGGCATTCCATCTTAGTCTTCACGGGTGACGACACATCTGCATTTTGATTCGTAATCGAGAATATATCTAGATGTCTATGGGCCACAGCAACCTCTTATCATCAGGTGCACTGTATGCTCGTATCCTATAAAAAAATCTGAAGATTGAAAAATCCGTGCTACATCTATACTATAAATGCAGCGTGGCTCCACCACGTATAATGTAGTAAGTAATACGTTGAGATGTGGACAGGCGACAAACTCCATATCGATAAGCTTTTTTTTCAAAGATGAAGAAGAAGAAGAAGCTCACTAGATGGCGTGACGACCTGGTAAAAATTGAAGGATGGGTGGTTCAGGACCGTACTTTGTGTCATTACGCGGGGTGGCCTATATGTTCAGCAATGAATTTGTGATAAGATGATGATGATGAATAGAATAGAATCAAATTTATCCAATACTAGCTGTGCCCCGCGGTTTCACCCGTGTCATCACGTATCCGAGTTGCGCGACATGACCTAAGTTCAAGCATTTTATAACGACTAGAGTTTAAGCGTCGTTCGCGCGCCCAGCCATGTATTGAATTATTTTAATTTTACATTATCTCTTAAAGTATGCGCCCAAATAACATGGTATAAAGAACAAGGTTTATCTTCATAAAATTGTCTTGATGATGAAGTAACTTTCGTTCGTAAGGATAAATAGGCCATGCCTAATAATAACGCTCATAAATCACTTTTAAATTTTCAATATTTCTTTGTCATAAAATACCAAATTATGGCTTATGTATAAGAAATAGACATATGGTATTGCGGACTTTTTTTTAGACGGAATAAAGGTCTATATTTTTCTAGAACATTGTATTTACGTATCCCTAACGATAACACCAGCGTATGCGGATAAATCATTTCGGGAGTGTTTTTTCTTCTGACTTGCTTAACAAATATCCATATTTAAGGCTAGCTGAGTAATATAGCTTAATGCTAGATAGCCTATACTATTCCACATGAACTTGGCTATAATATACAAAAAAAATTTTTCAAATCGGACCGGTAGTTCCAGAGATTAGCGCGTTTAAACAAACAAAAAACAAAAAATCTCTTCCGCTTTATTATATTAGTATAGATAGAGAAGAATAGTTGTTGAAAGTCATTTAAGCTTTACCACTGGTTCGGAAAAAACGAGCAAAAAACCCAGCGGGTCTATAAATATTATAATATAATATTATACACAATAATTAAATACGAAACATTTAGAAACGTGCTGTTTCTAAATGTTTCGTATCGATTAGTATTAGGTAGCGATTGCCTCATTCCCAGGGGTTATCAATCATGTAATATTTAGCCTAGTATACTCTTATTTAACAATTTTTGATGAGATGATGATGATTAAAATAAAAAAATGTAAAAAATATTGCTTAAAAAATTTCAGGTCCACTGCCTCAACGTCGCTACGGTGAGTATATCTATTACACTATTTATTACGATTGGAATTCGCGGAACCCTATTCTTTTCTGAAATAAATGTAGCCTAAGTTACTCCTTATAACATCAGCTGACTGCCAGTGAAAGTCCCGTCAAAATAGATCCAGCCATTCCAGATTAGCCAGAACAAAGAGACAGACAGACAAAAAATTTACGTGTTGTTTTTTTTGTTATAAGTACTGTATATAATTTCTTATGCATTATGTAAAAAGCTGTTATTTTTACATTACAAACAGTTACTTCAATTTTATATATTTGTTTAGAAACATGGAAATATAGGTAAAGTCACAGGCTTTGAGTCCCACAGTCGAGCACAGCCTCTCATTTCTCAAGTTTATTCCTTAGACATGGTGATTTTCTCAAAAAGTTTTCAGCACTTTGTAAATCAACAATTAAAATTGCAAATGGCAGTTATGAATTGGTCTGAAAGAAGATGCAGTGACAAAAATTGAGAAAGGTATGCTGAGATGGTTTGGCCATGTCGAGAGAATGAATAAAGAACGATTGACGAAAAAAGTGTATAAGGCGAGTGTGAATGAAAGTGTTGGAAGGGGTAGACCTAGGCGGACATTTCTAGACCAAATCAGGGACGTCTTGAAAAAAGGCCAGGTCAAGAGTACCCTAAACCGTAGAGCATGTATGAAGGGAATAATGAAAGTGGACGAAGCGAAACAAGTATGTAAGGATCGTAGCAAGTGGAAAAAGTGGTCTCTGCCTACCCCTACGGGAAAGAGGCGTGATTATATGTATGTATGTATGTAAATGTTAGTTATACAAACCAATGAAATTCGATTTGCTACGTTTTTCGAAGGGAGGGATAACTTGACGGCGTCTGTCGTCTCGTCTTTAAGGCAAGAGTGAATGTGTTTTTTGTTACGATAAGACAGTGCGATTCACCATCTACAGCCATCTTACACCATCACATGGGATTGTGGTAAAGCACTGGCTTATAATAAGTAAAAAAACAAAGATGTTATTCAACATTTTGGCCAAGAAGACATTGGTCATTGCTATGAACACATGATTCATGTCTTTAGTTATATATTTTTACAGAGAATGGTTTTGTCGAAGGCGTCTCTCCTCGTCGAAGCTTTTCAAATGCGTCCCGACAGATGGAAAGCGAAGATATTTTTGGACAACCACCTGGCAATTATGGTACGGTGTGCTTTAGTTTTCAGAAGTTCCTTGTTCATAATTTTCCCCAACTGATTTTCAACCACGTCTGCTAAATATTATATGCAATGGTGCATTATGAAGCGTCCAAGTACGTTAAGGCTGCTTATATCCTTCTGATTTGATTATTAGGGTAACTTACGAAATTTCAGCGATCCCTCTATCAGGTGAGTCCGCTTGTTTTTTCGCTCTCCATTATTCTTTTCTCTAGGATTTTCTCCTGTAACGTGAAGGCGGTTTACAAACATAAATTGCTAGATTCGTAACCACTGCCGCAACTCAATGCCAAACCACTGCGTCATGGAGCCGTCAAAACTATTCTTTAATAATCTGCCACGCTTCCCTATAATCCACGCCAACGCGCGATTTTCAACTCGCCGGCACCGCACCAGCACGGCGCCTCCAGAACGGCGCGGCGCCGGTGCCGGAGCTCCGTTTCTCCACTGGGGTGGTGCTGGTGCCGATCTACGCTCGTTTTTTGGGCAGTACTATCACAGACTTCAGTACTACAGCACCTTAAAATAGTCTCGCCAAGTCGTCGTATTTCTTTTGTTATGTCTCTTACGTTTAAGACGAAATTATAATCACCGCAGAGAAGTCAAATTTTGAATTCATCCAATCTTGAAAATAAGATACCATATATAGAAGGAACATATTATATACTACTTGAAAAGTTGAAAACGGACCCCAAAAATTTTCAACTACTTCCGCATGAGCGAGGAGACAATTCATCATTTCACAAGTCAATATCGAGTCTCAATCTAAACGCGTCCCTTCTACCTCGCCTCGCGCATGACACAACATACGGCTACAATGCGTAAAATAGTATTAAATATACTACATGGGTTTCCACTAATCGACGCTGGCGCCATTACGGCGTTCACTCCTACCGGTGCCGTTTCCGGTGCTGGGACAGCAAGCTTCCCGCTCGGTACCGGCCCGTAAAACTGCATAATATGTAGGAGCAGGCGAGTGGAAAATAGCTCAATGTCTTCAAATGAGAAACTGAAAAAATAAATAGTCTTTGTTTATCTTAAGTCCAAATAACGACACATTAATAGATCACTATCAACGCGAAGCCGGGGCTAGTTGCTAATAGACAAATAAAAGACAAATTTTGTTTCAGAAAATTATACAAATGTTCCTGAAAATGAAATTACCCGCAAGAATGATACTGAAAAGTCAAAACCAAATTTTAAAAATACGGAAGGGACTACTAATACAACAATAAGTAAAAAACCAGAGAATAAAACCACCATCAAAGCAGAAGATACTAAAAAAGAGTCATCGGCAACTGCCGGTAAGTCAATATTAGAGAATCCTTTTGTTAAAGTCAAGTGATGATAGTGTTTAAGTGGCATTTTAAATGTAAGCAAACCTCATTAAATAAGTGTTACACAATTATGCCTGTAGGTTAGACAATGGCATAACACACTAGCTCCTTGCACATGCCAGCTGCTAATAATAATAATGCCTTCCAGACCGGATTCCGGTCACGGCGGGCAGTCTCAACGGAGACTAGCCATCTGCTCAGCACAGGATTATGGTTCACGAGTGTGTGCATGAGCACAGGTACACCCTCTATTCCCTCACTCTCATAATCCGATGGGACGGCAATCCGACACGACCGAAGAGAGATCCCGTGCAGGGCCATCGGCTTTACTGCGTACTTTCAGAGAAACAGGGGTGCCACCGCCAACTTAATGACTAAAACCTGATACTGACAAGTTCTTGACAGATAAAAGCCAATAACTGATTTTGGTCAGACCGGTATTCCAACCCGGGAGCTCATGATCAGAAATCGCGTTTACCATTTCCAGACCAACGAGGAGATATGTATGAGTATAATATGACAACAAACCAGCAAAATGTGCTGCACAAGCAGTCTGTTAGTGTTGTGTGCAATTACAGGCGGTGAGGCGTTCCATGTTAGACCTCAAAGGTGACAACGCACCTGTATTTAGCATTTTTCGTTTCAAGTACTTTGCAAGTGTCCGTGGGCTGCCTCACCGCAGTAGCCTCTTACTCGTACCACCAAGTGGACTCTAAGTTTGTTCGTCACTTCAATTTACAAAGTAGCATGATATTGTTTCGTGTAATTCATATAAGTTGTAAGGGACTGCAGTGGACTGTATTTGACTTTAAATTTAGTAGTAAAGAAAAGTAGTAGTATTTAGTAGTATCTCGTAGTACCGCTGCCGAAATGAACAGCTCACAGCCCAAAACGCCCTTCTTATATTCTCGAAAAGAGTGTCTCGGCATGTGAGTGGTATTATGAGGTGTGCCGCGCGCTGATTGGTCGACGGCATCACGTGATATTCGGACGGTCTGCGGGGTGCGCGGGGCGCAACGGGTATGAAGGGGTGACGGGGCGGCGGCTCCCTTCGCCGTCCGAAACACAAGTTATATTCGTAGGCATCACACAAAGCAATTTTTTGAAGTTAAACTTCTTTAGAGTCGTTGTGTTTTGAAACGTGATGAAAAGAAAAAGCGACACTAAAAAGAGACTAATATACATCTATACGATTAAGCCTGCGAGAGAATGAGATAGAATCTATACTAATATTTTAGGTAATATAATAAAGTAGAAGAGGTTTTTGCTAATATCCTTCTGATTTGACCATTACGGTAATTTACTAAGTTTTTCATTAAGAGCCCTCTTACATATCGGCGTTTCACAAATTTAGGTATTTTACGCACCGAGCGGGCGGCAAGCTACGCGACCGAGACTTTCTTTCATATCTATTCACTCGCTCACACTATAATACTGTGAGTATGGCGATTAAACGATCTTGATCTTCCATAATACAAAGTTTTCTTAGGATGGACTTCAGTGGATGGAATATTTTTTGGTGTGTCATTTTAATGTTATCTTATTAATTTATTATTATATAATTATATAATTTATTATTTATTACTATATACCATTTTGATATATTATTCATTATTTATGAAATTTTAATTTACTTATGAATTTTAAATTTAAAGGGGATGAGTCGCTCGCGTCCGTAGGCTTCGACCACCTAATCCTAGGCCCACCCTACACGTGTCCCCCGGGTGGTGCTAAACAAGCGACAAAGCCGAAAGAACTGACTCGGCTCCTCGTCGTGTGGTAGCGGCGGAAAAAAAATATCACACCCTACTTTCGCACCATGAGGCACAAAATTAAAGAAATGGCCCCGAGTTCCCGGCGCCCCTTTAATGGGGCAGGGGTGCGAAGAATCTCCGGGAGGAAAACCGGCGACGAGGTTCGCCACCCGTCACGTTCTGTCCCCCGGAGGGGCGAAAAGTGGATTGCGGAAGCCCGTCTGGCTACATTGAATGTATGTGGAGGAATGAATGATAAGATGGATGAAGTATGCGATATGATGCATGATAGAGGAATAGACGTGTTATGTGTAAATGAGACGAAACGGAAGGGAAAGGATGCCACTACACATGGCATGTATACCGCGTACTGGTCTGGTGTAGACGAGACCGAGCGGGCATGCCAGGGAGTCGGTATCATCCTTTCAGAAATAATGGGTCATTGTGTGAAAGGGTATGAATGTGTAAGCCCGAGACTGCTATGGATACGAATGAAAGTGGGCTTAAAGAAGTTGTTTGTTTTAGTGGTCTACGCCCCAGACATGTCTAAGCCCACTTATATCCGAGAGCAGTTTTGGGAGTTGGTAAGGATGGTGCTAATGAAATGCAAGGTTAATGAAAATATTGTGATATTAGGCGATTTCAATGGAAGGGTTGGGGTGAGGAGGCTTGGTTATGAAAGGATATTGGGAACGTTTGGCGATGAAAGTATAAATGAGAATGGTGAAAGCCTTCACGCCGTATGCGTGGAAAAGAGTATTTTTGTGACGAACACTTTCTTTCGTCATAAGAAGATTCACACGTATACATGGGAAAGAGGTGATGATAGAAGTATGATAGATTTCATAATTGTTGACGAAAGAATGAGGAGCGCGGTGGTAGATACAAGGGTTTACCGGGGCTCTAACGTAGGAACGGATCATTACTTGGTCTTATGCCGAATTATTGGTCTTTTCAGACGTTGGAGGCATCGGACATCTGTGTCTACCACTGCGTTACAGCGTATAAGAACAGAGAGGTTACAAGATGAAGGTGTGAAAGAGAAGTTCAAATGTAGATTGAAAGAAAATATAAGTGGTGTGGCTGAATTGTGTATGAATGATTTAGACTTGGAGACTGTGTGGTATAATATCAAGAAAGGTTTAGTGGATGCAGCTACCGAAGTATGTGGTGTAAGTAAGAGAAAGAATGAAAGGAAAAATAACACGTTATGGTGGGATGATGAGGTACGGATGGAAGTTGAAGCAAAGAAGAAAGCATGGCTAGATTTACTAGCAACCAAGGCTAGTAATTCTAGCAGCATGAATGGTGATATTGAAAGGAAAAAGGCAGTCTTTAGACACCTAAATAAGAGAGTAAAAGAAGTAGTTGAAAGGAAAAAGCAAGAAAGAACGGATGAGAATGATAGAAGAATATCGGATAACTTCCAGGCAAACATTAAAATGTTCTGTAAACTCGTAAGAACTACCAGGGGACATTCAAAACAGCCTAGAATGAATGCTATACGAGATCAGAATGGCTGTATTCTGAATGACGAAGTTTTGAGTTTAAGGAGATGGAAGGAATACTTTGAAAGCGTGTTTATGAGTGATGAGACGTTTAAATTAAATGAAATAGAAATTCCGAAAGAAGACGAAATAGATAGAGATGTAAGTATAAATGAAATAATGAAAGCAATGAAAAGTATGAAAGTAGGTAAGGCAGCCGGTTATGATAGAGTATCTCTCGAAATGCTAAGGGCTGGAGAAGGAGTGGTAGCAGACCTGCTGTACACCTTGTTTAATTTATGTTGGGAACTTAAGCGGGTACCGGGAGACTGGTGCAAAGCCGTGATAGTCCCAATATATAAAGGAAAAGGATCACAGCAGGACTGTGAAAACTACCGTGGTATCAGCCTTCTTAGCATTGTGGGGAAACTGTATGCTAAGGTACTAATTGAAAGAGTTATGAAAGAAACTGATGGAAAAATTTGGGATGTGCAAGCGGGATTTAGAAAGGGAATGGGATGCACGGATCAGGTCTTTTCCATGCGCATGATCGCGGAGAAGTTTTTGGCCAAAAACCAAAAAGTTTTTTGTGCGTTCATAGACTTGGAGAAGGCTTATGACAGAGTGGATAGGGATGTGTTATGGCAAACACTGAACTCATTTGGGTTGAGCGCTGGCTTGATACAGGCATTGAAGTCTCTATATAGGGACTCTAGTGCCTGTGTCGTCAACGGGGCCTACTCGGACAACGGGGCCTACTCGGACTGGTTTGGCATCCATAAAGGTGTCAGACAGGGCTGTGTCGCTTCCCCGTGGCTGTTCAACCTATTTATGGACAGTTGTTTGGAAAATTTGAAAGTAGAAGAATGCGGGTTAAGAATGGGTGAGTTAACCGTCAAATGCCTTTTGTACGCCGATGATCAAGTCATACTTGCGTCGTCGGCAGCCGAGTTGCAAATGATGGTTACATTAATGAACAGGACATTAAAAGAAAAGGGAATGAAAGTGAACGCAAGTAAGACGAAAGTTATGGTTTTTGAAAAAGAAGAAAGTAAAACGATATGTGAAATAAGAATAGAAGGGGAGTTGGTAGAGCAAGTAGATGAGTTTGTGTATTTGGGATATGTGTTTAGCAGGGATGGTAGATATGATAAGGATATAGAACGACGAGTGAATGCAGGAAATAGAGTGAATGGGGCTCTACACTCTATTGTGAAAAGTCAGAATGTGTCCAAAAAGGCACTTATGGCAATTCACAATGCTGTGTTAGTGCCTACTTTAATGTATGGTAGTGAAAGTTGGGTGTGGCAGAAGAAGCACGAGAGTAGAATAAATGCTGTAGAAATGCGGTCATTAAGGAGTATGTTAGGGATGAATCTGAATGACAGAGTGAGAAATTGTTTAATAAGAGAAGAGTGTGGTTTGCTAGATGATGTTGTGACCAGGATTAAGAAAGGAATGTTTCGGTGGTTTGGTCATGTAGAAAGAATGAATGAGGAAAGAGTGACAAAGAAAATTTATGTTGCAGATGTGAACGGCAGAGTCGGGAAGGGTCGCCCTAGGCGAAAGTTTATCGACCAAATTGGCGATATATTGAAAATGGGCCAAATCAAGAGTACCTTTAACCGACGAGCGTGTATGCGTAGGTATATGGATGTGGAGGAAGCGAGAGAGGTCTGTCAGGATCGTGCTAAATGGAAGTCCATAGTCTCTACCTACCCCTCTGGGTGACAGGCGTGAGTGTTTATGTATGTTATGAAATTTAGTGTCAAAATAAGTTCACATAAATATTTTAATTGTTACGCTGTAATCGAATGTTAATAATCGATTATGTCTACTACCGGTAGAATAGTGGTATAAAGAAATAAACGGTTGCAACCTGTTTTTAATAAATATAACAACCAAATGTAACTAATATTTTTTTAATCGTTACTTACAGTCAATTACTATATTTTTTATAAGAAAAATATTTACTGCGACGGCATTGCCCGAACTTTTCTCGAATCGTTAATTTCAGGTAGTACACACTTTTCATAAAAAGCTTGTAACTTGGGTAACATATTGAAAATCTAAAATTGGTCGTATTTGTAAATTTTTAGTACTTTTACTGCATTAATCTGGGCCAATACATATTATGGCAAGTATTCAGACATTTTTATTTGCTAAATGAAGCTGGCCTTGGATTCGGTAAAACCAGTCATTATTTTGATTTAATGTTACACTTGAATCACTGAATTTACAACCTTTAACTTTTTGTTACGCGGTCGTAGTTGACGATGTTCTAGTATGCAGGCAATCGACGCACACTACGATAGCAATCGACGCACACTACGGTAGTATCGAAACGATGCAGCGCCCGAAATAAACTGACGTAGGTCCACCCTCGGCAAGCGCTCGCGCGTTAATGATCGCAGATGGCCGGCACAGTGAAATATATAGTACTTTTATTTAATTAATTAAAATATAATAGTAAAGATTTAAAAAAAAATAATAGCATAGTTTAAGCAAATGTTGATGATTATTTTGGTATAAATTTTACTTCTAAATGATGTAGAACTTCGGAAATATAGAGGCTTGTATCGAAGCTTTTTTGGTCGTTTTTTTGAATTATGTCGATTTTTTTTCCTAGCGTGAATAGCATATAACGAAAATGGATTCAACTATTATTAAAGTGGAGGATATTTGGGAGATAAAAATATTTTTTTTGATGGTCGATATTCAATAAAATCTACAAATTAGAGCTCCCAAATCATGTCTTCGACAGTTTTTGCCTAAACATGCATCGGCAGAATGATTATTACTGATTAAATAAATAAGTTATCTAAAATCCATTCCAAGCTTATTTGAGGAGAGAAAACGAGCTATTTTTACCAAGTAATTGTTATTTCAAGCAATGAACGATAAACATAAAATTTCAACGAGGAAACCTTGTAATTTCGCGTTTTTTTGTAATACGCCTCTTAACGAAATCTCAGCGATTTGTCTATCAGGTTTGTTCTCCTGTATCGTGGAGACAATTTACAAATATAGACTGCAAAAATACAAAAGGAGACTGATACACTTTCATACATTCTTGGATTGTACAAAGATAAAAGAAGCTTATATATTGTCAAAACATCACTGAAAATTCTGCGAGCTCTGGCAATCTGAGAGCAGAGTTGTAAAAAATTTAGTAAAAGTGAGTTTATACAACAAGTTGGCAACAACCTATACTAAACAGCCGATTTTTGAAGTGCGATTGGTATTTTGTTTTAGTTCTAGTTTTTATTGTATTGTACTCGTATTAAGTGTGAGGATAATAGGAAACTCACTCGTTTGTACAGTATAAAGTTCAGTGTAGGTGCCGAGTGCGGCAGATTCCTCTTGAGTCCTTCTACAAGTGAAGACATTCTATGCGCGCTAAGATTAAATCGTGGTTCTATTCGTTGTGGTGATTCTTCTGGTACAGGCAAGGAGGATGGTGTTGCTAAAAGGGTGTCCTGTATTACATTGACATGGGTAGTGTTGCTGTTGGTTTGCATGCTTTGGTGTTATCATATAATTATAATTATGTCCTTCACATTACACAAGTGAGAAATTGAAACGAGGTCATAATACAGTATTGTCGAAATGTAATGGCCTGTACTGATTGTATAGTGCAGTTACGCTGTTTTATTGCCACTAATGATGTGAAATGCGTAAGCAAGAGAGCAAGTTAAACATTTGCTCTCACATTTAAACTATTTTGAACAACTAACCTTTTCTGAGTTCCAACATCAGAATTGGGATAAAGTTCCTGTTATTGCCCACAAATAAGTATTTGTGCGCGTTTAATTCGCTATTTAAATTGTGGTTTCGTGAAGACTGCCTCGGATTAGCTTTTCTAAGTTGTACGTTCCTGACAAGAGGCTTGTGTTGAATTTGCCTGATTAAAGTAATTTCGTTTGAAAGTAATTGCGCCAATTATATGGTGATTGCGTGTTGAAGTGCATTTTGCAATATTTAACTTGCTTGTGTGACGTGGAATCTTGCGCGCGCGCCGAGAAGAGATACGGAATTTGAAGCTCGCATTCCATTTCGAGGGCGTGGCCCGGTTGATTGTTTTTTGGAAACAGAAACAGAAACAGAAACTGTTTTATTCAATACAGATTATAAATAATACTTATTGAAAGTCACTCTTTTGTATAATTATCACTGGTTCGAAAAAAAACCTCTGTCCTGGGAAGAATCAGCAAGAAACCCAGCGGGACTTTTTTTAAATAACAGCTTACAATCATGTATGTTACACAAATTAACAACACAACAAATTAGAAATAGCTTGGTAGCGATCACCTCATTTCCAGGGGTTATTATCATCTATAAATTCTTTAATACTATAATAACCCTTTTTATACAAACTTAGTTTAATAAAGTTTTTGAACTTTGAGCAGGTCAAATTTTGTATATTCTCTGGAACTTTGTTGTAAAAGCGTATACATCGCCCCAAGAATGAATTACTGACTCTGGTAACTGACTTGTGACTGACTGAGTAACTGGTACTACTAGCTTGTGTCTGTTCCTAGTATTTACAGAATGAATATCACTTATTTTTGTAAAACTACTTTTATTTTTGTGTACGTACATTACATTTTCATAAATGTATTGAGAGGCCAAAGTTAATATATTAATTTCCTTAAATTTTTGTCGCAGCGACTCTTTAGGCTTTAAATCATAAATTGCTCTTATGGCCCTCTTCTGTAAAACAAATATAATTTCAGTGTCAGCTGCGTGTCCTCATAGCAAAATACCATACGACATTATGCTATGGAAATAGCTAAAGTAAACTAGTCTAGCTGTTTCAACCCTAGTTAGACTTCTAATCTTTTTTACGGCATATGCTACAGAGCTAAGTCTGCTTGCTAGTTTTGATATATGGGGGCTCCATTGAAGCTTCGCGTCAGTGTGATTCCAAGAAAAATGGTGGTATCTACAAAACTCAGTTTCTCCCCATTTAAAATTACATTAGTATTTAATTGTTTGACATTTGGAGTCATAAATTTGATACATTTCGTGTTAGTGCCATTTAAATGCAAATTATTAACATTGCACCAATTTACTAATTTAGATATAGCATTATTTACTTCGTCATATTTTAGCAATTGTCGACTTAATTTAAAATTAAAGAAGTGTCATCTGCAAATAATACTATATCGTGGTTATCTCCTACTATGTAAGGTAAGTCATTAATGTATACAAGAAACAGAAAGGGGCCGAGAATTGAGCCTTGAGGCACGCCCATCTGTACCATCGACCCGGAAGAACTCATACTGTTAATGACAACTTTTTGCGTTTTCTTACTTAAATATGAAATAATTAATTTAAGAGCATCACTTCTTACACCGTAGTGTTGAAGTTTCCTGATTAATGTTTCATGGTGAACACAATCGAAGGCTTTGGATAGGTCACAAAATATACCCAAAGCATCCTGTGAATTCTCCCATGCATTAAATATATATTTAATCAGCTCAACACCGGCATCAGTTGTCGAGCGACCCCTTGTGAAACCAAATTGATTTTTATGAAGTAAATTATTTGTATTAAAGAAATTTAACATTTGAACAAGAATAATTTTTTCAAAAATCTTACTAAGTGTTGGTAGTACAGAAATAGGTCTAAAATTGGCGGGGTCTAATGTACTACCAGATTTAATTAAAGGTATTACTTTATTATACTTCATTAAATCAGGGAACACAATAGATTCGATACTACTCGTAGTATTAAAAATAATAGCTAAATGAGGCGCGATTGTATCTATTATAGACGCAATAACTTTAACGGAAATCCCCCACAGATCCGCAGTTTTCTTAACATCAATAGTTTTAAAAGTTTTACAATATCTTTTGATGATACTTTATGAAATGTAAAATTCTTTGTAAACGCATTTACATTTTGTTTAAGTAATTATTCAGCGACCGCAGGAGAAGAATTCAGTGACTTAGTGGTTAATATCGGAATATCAGTAAAATATTTCTCAAAAACCATTGCAACGTCCTGATCTGATTCGGTTAATTTGTTATTAACACTTAACTGGTAGTTTGAATTTCGAGAGTTGATCTTACCAGTTTCGCTATTAATTATACTCCATGTCATTTTAATTTTATTAGAAGCCGTCTTAATTTTGTTGCTCAAATGCAAAGCCTTGGCTGTGGAGCACACTCTTTTAAATATTTTTGAATATTTTTTTACATATTCGCTAAATTCGACGCTATGATTATATGACCTTTCATGGTAAAGATCATATAACCTATGTCTGCTCTTATGGACTCCTACTGTCGCCCATTCATTAAATGACTTCCGACTGTTCAAGGAGAATGTTTTAGAAGTAAAAGTATTATTAAATTCATTGCAAATAAGCTTAAATAATGTTCCATACAAAAAAATTGGATCATTTTGGTATGTAAGTGATGGAAGTTTTTTCACTATGTTACTTCTAAATTTCTCCAAGCGACGTGCATTTATTGGAACAAACACAACTTTCTTATCTACTTGCTTTTTGTGAATATATGGTAACGAAACTACTTGTTCACAGTGAGCAGAACTTAATTTTTGAATTATACATTTATGCAACGGCTTCACATTTGTAAAAATGTTATCTATACATGTTGCACTAGATTGAGCAATACGCGTTGGCCCTGAAAATAAATTAAAAAGACCATATGATTTAAACAATGATCTAAATTTAATATTGATTGAGGAAGCTTCTAGGAGATTGATATTAAAGTCTCCACATATTACAACAGATTTATTCTGTTTATTAAGCTTAGCAAAAACTTCCACCATAATTTTTCAAAAGTATCGTATATAGAACATGGGGGTCTGTAGACGCTCACAACAATGAGGTGCTCAAACTCAACACATGCCATTTCTACAGTTCGCTCAACAGAGAGGCTCACAATATCTTTACGTTCTTTACATGACAATAATTTACTAGCTAATATTATGGAGCCACCTCTTAAAACCGTTTCTCTATTGAAAGAACTGACCACCTGGTGATTACTGAAGTTAAACATTAAGTTATAAGCTTTTAACCAATGTTCAGTAATACATAAAATATGAATATTGTTGCTATTTAAGAACACCTCAACTTCTAGCACTTTGCCTACCATGCCTTGTATATTTTGATGCACCAGGTGTAAACAATTTTCAATATCACTCTGTGGAGTCATACAATTAAAGATTTGTAAGCTACATTCTAAATTATTTCAATTATTACAATTGCTAGAGATTACCTCTATCGTCTCATTTTCTAATTTAAATTACTTGGAACTGATTCCAAATTACATATTAAGTCATTATACTGCTCAAAAGGAGCAGACGTCTGTGTAGCCAAGTCCTTGGCTGAGTTAATATATAAACAATAAGATAGCACATTTGCTATCTGTCTTAATATATATTTAGATAGGTAATACCTATCTGTTCGCACAAAAGCGTTAATGTTAATAATAGACGTCAGAGGGCGTGCGCGCCTCTACGATACCGGTTTTGGACGTCCGGTCGTTTCGAGGGCACGCTAGAACAAGTAGTCCTTTTCATCGCGTCGAGAGAGCACGCGGTCCGTTTTGGTCGGGAGCTCTTAGATATATTTTTATGATAGGCGCGTATAGTAAATATACCACTGGGAATTGTAGCGCGGGCCCCTTGCTGAGAGTTTACCCGGGACTTAAGGTTTAACGCAGAATCTGTATAAGTGGATTCGACCGTATTAGTTACTAGTGCGGTATTTGATATTCTAGAAATAACGGTGACCTTTGAACCGTACGTTCTGTGTTCATTCGCCAGTCAAGCGTTATAAAAAATGAGAGTTAGTGGCTTCTGTAAGGTAGTTAATCGTACGACAGTGTTAGTAGTTAGTGGTTCCATCTGTTGGAAGCTGAAACCAACTACTAACAACATATTTCCTATTACACATCTGTACGAACCAGGTGGCTCTTTCTTGTGGTCCCACTCGTTTCGAACAGATGGCGCTTTACTGACAACTGTAATGTAAGTACCTAGTTCAACTTGTTGCCACTAGAGGGCATCTCTTATTGTATGTATGGAAAAAACAGTGTTCTAGATTTTTCTTGTATTCGTCCATGGATAGCAGAATAAACGATATCACCATCAAATCAACTAGTTTCCTTGCTCATCCTCAGCAATTTTATAGACAGAGTTAAAGAACTGTCATCGTAGAAAACGAAGAAAGTGACTGCGGAAGGAGACCGTAGTTTGGAGAGGTGCTGAGGGCCGAACTGCTGCAGAGGGAACGGTCTAGTAAGGTCAATAACACTACCAGCCACACCCAAATACACATCACTGACCCTTACTTTCCTAGCACTATACATCCACACGCGACCTGACCGAATCCTGAGAGACCAGTCGCCTTGGATCGAGGTAAGTAAGCTCTGTTCAATAAATGTAACGCTCCCCCCTGATCGTTTAATGTAATTAGAAACTTAACCCTTGGCGTTAGGACGCCCGACCAGCATCTGCCTGTAGCTTCTCCGTCTATGGGCCGCGGAGGATTCTACTCCTGGGATAGGCAGCTGTTGGCCGTAACATTTGGTACCAGAGCGTGGTTCTGGGACCGATTCCCGGTCGATCCACCGACCATAGTGTTTGATAAAAATTCAACAATTTTGATGGCAGGGAGCGTTGGGTTGATTCGTTTAATTTTGTGTCTACAATCACGCCCGTCCGTAATACGTAAAAATATATTTTTTTATTATATACATAATAATAAAAACCCTTTCTTTGGTGGCTTGATTTTTTTGTTGTTAGCGGGTAAATTTGAAAAGCCGCGCCCGGTTCGCGCGCAAGCGGGAGTTTGCGTCATGTAGGTAGATGGTTATTTTTACGTAATCGGTTAATTATCGTTGTCGGATAGTTGTAGTGGATTACTTATCGAAGGGTCGATTTCCGAGATAGGCATTTTTTGTTGATCATTTTTTGTTGATGTGTATCTTCGTTATGTATATTTCGTATTGTAATTTGTATTTGAACTGAAGAGTAGTAATTTGTATTTACGTAATTTGAATTTATCTTGATTTGATCGCACTAGTATTGGTTATTGTTGATTTGATTTGTCTTTTCTTTTGTACTAACTTGTGTTTGATTTGATAAATAGCGGTTCTTATTTGTGTAATTTCTATTCAACTCGATTTGATAGGTACTGCATTTGTTAGCTGTTAATTTTTTTTGTATTTGTTATTTGTTATTTTTGTAATTGTGCTCGAGCCGCGTCGTAATTTGTATTTAGTAGTGATGTCCTCGCCCAAGATGCTAATCCGTTGCCTGCGGACTGAGTTACGCTGGGCCACCAGCGCCCATGCTTTGATAGGTCGACCGGATAGGGCCCATAACTTGATGAAGCGGTTCGAGCAGGTCGATGCTCAAAGGGCTGCAGTAGAGGAGGCTTACGCTGAGCTCGAGGATTCGGATGTGGAAAAGGGAGTCCTGGACTCCTGCTTCGCAGACTATGAGCTGTTCTTTTTGCTCACGGACGAGTTGATCGAGGCTGAAGGCAGGTATGCCGAGGAGGCGCGTGAAGCTCGGACGAGTGGCCTGCCCGAGTCCTTTCGGAAGCAGCCTCAGCCGGAGCTGTTGGGACGACTCCCAACTCTGGACTTGCCAAGGTTCTCCGGGGTACTTTTCGAATGGCTGACCTTCGTTGGTCTTTTCGACGGCCTAGTGGACGCCCGGAGTGACTTGACCCCGAGCCAGAAGATGGCGTACCTCCTGGCCTCACTTGAGGGGGAGGCCCTGGGCCCATTTGAGCTTGTCGGACGACGCCTACCAGACTGCTCGGGACCTCCTAGCCAGAAGATACGCCAACGTCCGGCGAATTGCGGACGAACATGTTAAGCAGCTTCTAAGCCTCCCGCTGCTTAGTGACCGGGCCAGACTACGTCCGGACCTGTTGGATCCAGTCTCGGTGGCCTGTAATATGTTGAGGCGGCTGGATTTACCAGTGGGCGAATGGGCCATCTTGTTGCTCCGCATCGTGCTGTCCCGTCTACCTCTCGACCTTCGAATGCATTTTGAGGAGAGGTACGGCGGGGACGAGGCCTCCTATATTCCGCCCTTCTATGACCTGCTGCGGTTTTTGGAGGAGCAGTGCCGACAGATCGAGCACGCGGCGGGCACCGTCGACGACTTACGAGCCGTGCCCAGTGAGAGGCGAAATCCGCCGGGCAAGTCGTCGTCAACCCCCCCTGCTCCTATTGTCGAGCATCTGATCACCGGGTAACGTCTTGCCCGAAATTATTAAGTAAGCCGGTTCCGGCGAGGCGAACTATCGCCAAGGAGCGCCGCTGGTGCTACTCCTGTTTGGAAGGGCACCTCCAGCGAGACTGTCCGCACCGGCGGCCCTGTCTGCATTGCCAGGGCAATCACCATGCCGTACTGTGCCTGGGTGCGAAATGCGCCTCCTCTCGGGGCGCTGCCAGGCCCTCGAACCCCACGGGCGGGGGCGCTCCGCCACGCCCTCTGACGGGCGACGCTCGGCGCCCGCCGGCTAGCCAACAGACCCCTAGGTTTGGAAGGGGTCCCTCCCCCGACCAGTCGGGGGGTAATTCCCCCAGGGGCGGGGGTGTCATCACCCCCCCTCAGCGTGCGAAGAGGAACTTCACGGCCACTCATCGGTCCGCTGGACCCTTCTCACTCCCGTTAGCTGAGTGGCCGCGACTGGTGTACCACTGTACCACATTTGATGGAGGCGGCCCTAGCTAGCTGCTGCCTTAGCTCCCACCACGGCCGCCTCTACTGAGCCTTAAGCCGTCAACAGTCCACTTGTCAAGCTGTTCTGTTGCCGACGGCCTCAGTGAGGGCGTACAAACCGAGTGGCGACTGTTAGCGGTTGCTCTCTATTAGTCTCGGGTTCACGCGGTGTGGCCTCCACTTGGTGGTGGGAGGATTGGGGCACCCTGGAGCGTTGAATCACGCTCTCGAGGGGTATTGGATTTGGTTTGGTCGAGCACTTAGTTAAGAATTCTTTGAATTAAAATTAAAATGCTTTGCGTTTTCCACGAAATTCATATTGTAGCGGTTGTGATTAAAATAATTGAATTTAAAATACTCCTTTAAATGCTGCTGCATATGTTTTGTAAATACATTTGATCACTGCGTTTGTTGTTGCACGGAAAATTGAGATTTAATTGTGTGCCCTTTTTTAATGCTTGTGTGTATGCTTTGTAATTGTATTTGATTGTCGCGTCTGTGCTGAAAGGAAAGTGTGAATTCATTTGAAATTTGAATGGCGCGCTATTTTGAAAATTATGTATATGTTTGTGATAGTGTTTAATCATTTTGCTTTGTGATAAGGAAGGTTGAAATTAGATAACCCTGTGGTTACCGAAGGTAATAAGAGTAAATTCTCTTTTGGTTTAGATTTTGTTGGCACTGTCTAAGATATTTATTTGAAATAAGAAATAGGCTGTCTCTTACGTTTATTGTTTTGTTTACTTTGCCAAGTTGACCTATGTGCATCGGTGATTACTTGTTTTAATTAATTCTGTAATTGAACATTGATGCTTTTTAAAAATTAGTTGAAATATGAGCATAGGATTACCTGCCTAAAGGGCTATCTGGTTTGTAGATTATCAGATGGAAATCAGCTGTCGCACTATTTGGTAAATGATTATAGGTGGACGGCTTGGTTATGCCTACTTGTTTGAAAATTCATACTAGGGACTATCTGTGCGTTTCGTTCAGCTCTCCACAGACGACGTTCATGGGGAATTTGGGGGTGCTCTCTGCACTGAAGCTTGGAAGAACCCTTTGGGCCGCTCCGTGTCGCGTCGCTGTTTGCCGACCTGATCCGGTCGGATTGCGGAACTAATCATAGGAGCGCAGATAGGTGTTTGAAGGAGGTCGTCGGACTTCTGTCTAGGAATAGGACTTATTTATGTGGTGCGATGTCGAGGAAGGGCATCCAGTTCAACTCTCCGGCTAGCCCACGTTGGGGCTGTAATTTTGAGGCGTTGGTTAGGGTTGCAAGATCTGATGGGGTGCGTAAGGTGGCCTAGTTTGGTTGTAGATTCGGTCTTGCAACTTGCCGTCGCGACCCTGTCCCGCTGACCGGTTTGCTCGCGGACCTAAATCCTTATGTCCGGGACGGGGGTTTGTTCGCGCAAAAGCGTTAATGTTAATAATAGACGTCAGAGGGCGTGCGCGCCTCTACGATACCGGTTTTGGACGTCCGGTCGTTTCGAGGGCACGCTAGAATAAGTAGTCCTTTTCATCCCGTCGAGAGAGCACGCGGTCCGTTTTGGTCGGGAGCTCTTAGATATATTTTTATGATAGGCGCGTATAGTAAATATACCACTGGGAATTGTAGCGCGGGCCCCTTGCTGAGAGTTTACCCGGGACTTTAGGTTTAACGCAGAATGTGTATAAGTGGATTCGACCGTATTAGTTACTAGTGCGGTATTTGATATTCTAGAAATAACGGTGACCTTTGATCCGTACGTTCTGTGTTCATTCGCGAGTCAAGCGTTATAACAAACGAGAGTTAGTGGCTTCTGTAAGGTAGTTAATCGTACGACAGAGTTAAAGAACTGTCATCGTAGAAAACGAAGAAAGTGACTGCGGAAGGAGACCGTAGTTTGGAGAGGTGCTGAGGGCCGAACTGCTGCAGAGGGAACGGTCTAATAAGATCAATAACACTACCAGCCACACCCAAATACACATCACTGACCCTTACTTTCCTAGCACTATACATCCACATGCGACCTGACCGAATCCTGAGGGACCAGTCGCCTTGGATAGAGGTAAGTAAGCTCTGTTCAATAAATGTAACGCTCCCCCCTGATCGTTTAATGTAATTAGAAACTTAACCCTTGGCGTTAGGACACCCGACCAGCATCTGCCTGTAGCTTCTCCGTCTATGGGCCGCGGAGGATTCTACTCCTGGGATAGGCAGCTGTTGGCCGTAACACTATCACTAGTCAAAAATTTCTTAATTAAATTATTTATGTCTATTAAATTAAATTTATTATTATAATTATAACAAATAAATGTCAAGTTTAAATTATTATTAAATGAAAAGTTATCCATTAATAAATTTAAATCATATGTTATTTTATTTTCCTGCGGCCAACCGTGTATGTAAGGCAATGTAAGCAAGATAATTTTATGTACATTTAAATTATTTAGATTATCAATATATTTTAATAATTGATTTTTGTTTACATTACCTCTTCTCCCAACAAGAATTATTAATGTGCTATTAGGGCAAAATTTACTAGCTAAAACTTTATTCATTATATGACTGAATGATGCTCCTAGCATGCAATAATTACTGATCATATGTCTTTCTAAACAGTTATTTAACATCATGCCCAAATTTTTGCCTATGTCATCACAATACATAATAACTTTATTTTTTTAATATTTACATTGCTTTTTAAGTTTATATCCTTTGTCGTGGCATTGTCATAGAGTGTAGGGTAAAATAATGAGTCCTTACTATTTACTTTGTTATTTACACATATTGTCACCGATGAACCTGGTATGGAGCGCTGATATTCACTCTGATGTTTTATTAAGGAGTCAAAGCGCTCCTCATTATATTTACATGATTTTACCAGATCATTCATGGCTAATATGTGTTCTTTTATCTCATCTTGAGCCGATGCATATTTATTTGATAAAATTTGTAGGGAGTTTTTAAGGGATAAAATTGTTGAATTTAGACACTCTATATCAGTCTCATAACAGTGATTCATATTTTCCACCTCATTTGAATATATTTTATGTTTATTAATTAATTCTTGCTTATCTTTGCATACATTTATATAATTTTTAACATTAATTAATTTTAATTAATTTTTGCAGTTTTCTAATATATTTATTAATTTTTATATATTTCTTTAATTTTATTCTACTGCAGGTAGTTCTTGCTGCTGTTCTTGATGTGACATAATCATCACCAGTCAAATCAATTGTTTTGGAAGGTTGCAATGCTTTAGAAGATTCACATTCTATGAGCTCGTTGAACAGACTTTGAGTTTGGGACGCTTTCATGTTGTCTATCTGATGTTTTAATTGCACAATCTGCTCATTAGCCTTACTTAACTGTAACTGTAATGCAGCAATTAATCTGAGGGATTCCTCATATTCCTTGCTGCATTGGTCAAACCCATCAACTGTTGATCCCTTTCTTTTGAAACAAATGTATATTCTGTAAGCAACTTAACCTTATCACTTTTTAGCTCAGTATTTTTAGCTACTATATTTATTATTTCCATTTCATTGTCATCCCTTTCTTTACATAAACAGCTCACACTGCTCCTTTGACGCCTTAAGTTTTTGAAGCGCCATTTGAAGTTGGTTGCGTGTATTCATTTTACTATTAAGTGTAAATAGCAAAAGAAAACAAAGAAAGAAAATCAAAGAAGCAGAGTAAGCAAATGACTAGATGTATGGGTTTATTTACAGATCTCAAATTAAATTATCATGTAAATAATTCAAAATGAAATCAGAACAATACTTACTTAATAGGTAAATCTTAAAATGTTAAAGGGATAACAAGAGTTACACTTACAATAAGTTTAAACGATGTTCGTTACAGCTGTTACTTTTAGTTGGAACTTGGAACACTAAACACAATGTAATTAAAATAGGTACTTCTGAGTTTTACTTATTTCACAAATACAAATAAGTTGTATTTAACAACTGTAACTCAAAATTGAGGTGGATATTATCAATTTACAATATTTAAGTTTTAAAATTGGTTGGGAGCAATTATTTTACAACTTGTCACCGGGGTTGCCACTGGAAAAAAAGTCCAAAATTGGAAATCATTGTTTAATTGTACCGTCGCGTTAAGAGCCTTTTGTGTGTTGACTATGTAATTAGTTTGCGTGTCAGCTAGGTTGATTTTGAATTCTTATTGCGGCATAGTATTTAATATCGTACGAAGGAATTTAGTTGTTGTTTGTAACGCTGACCTTTGTGACTCGTGAAGAGATCGCGTTAGTTCCCTATTTGTAATTTGGTGATAAATGAATCCGGTACATTGAATGTTGAACTTTGAACTACTGTTCGTTACTTGTGTCGGGTATCACGTGTTTGATTCTACGATGAACGTTGAATTAGTTGAGTTGAAGTTAGTTAAATGTACAATAAAGTTGATAGACTGAAATAGTGACATGAAGAAAGTAGTTGTCACTTGGTGACGCGTGCTGGAGTGATGCAGCATTGTGGGGCAGCATGGGACCAGGCCGCTGCCCGGGCACCTCAGCTGCGCCAGGTCATATAAATAAACACTACTACACACCACTTTACATGCACCTACAACTACCTACGGCCTGACCGAGCCTTGGTGCGGTCTTAGCTTCGGATCCACGTACGTACTATTTAGCCTTATCTCTATTGTGTAGTATGATGGGTCAATTGTTCATAGGCATTTTGTGCCCCACCCTTAGTTGTCCGTCGAATCTTCCGCAGATGGGCCCCGGGATACATGAGCTTTGTTGGGGCAGCTAGGGGCGTGTACAAATAATCTTGGAATAGTGTGAGGGTTATTACCTTTTTGAAAGACTACGTAGTCCTTCAAAAACGTAACGCACTTCGCGTTGATGCTTTTGTTTTTACGTCGTATTATATGTATGAGTGAAGTTTGCTGTCCTATTTACGTCATTGTCGTATCATTAAAGTGTACATTAAACGTTTAAATTGAAAGGTTAAAAGAAAGAAAGTTAAATCTTTTTGTTCGATTCATATTAAAGCTACCAAGCAAGCAAGTACTTTTCTAATTTCATCTAATTTCTTAATGTACCCAAATATGTTAACAAATGTTGAAAGAAATGTTGAAGGTACCTAGATAAGTTATAGTTTAGCATTCGGTGGAAATTTCACTGCTTCAGTTACGAGGGTAGGTCAAAAAGTTCACAGAATGACGGGGTAGCGAGGGTGAGTTTACTCAACCAGGTAGGCACTAGTTGAGTGACTCATTGATAGCATATATACCAAGTTTCAGCCTAACCGGGTCATTCGAAGTCACAGAAGTAATTAAAAGCCTTAAAAAGGAATTAGCACCCGGACCCGATGGCATTAGTAACAGGGTACTGAAATCTCTCTCCTCGCCACTAGTATGCTGCCTAGTAGGCATATTCAATGTTCTTCTTTCCATTTGCGCCTTCCCGGATGCATGCAAAGAGGCAGACGTAATAAGAATCTCGAAAACGGGGAAACGGCGCAACTGAGCCTCCCGTTACAGACCTATTAGCCTCCTCAGCACACTGGGCAAAGCTTACTAGCGCCTCATATGGAATCGCCTTCGTAAATTCTGAAAGGATTTAACCTCCCACAAAGTTGCGGCAGAACCACCATAACCAGTGCCCTATTCCTTGATGTCGGAAAAGCGTTTGACAAAATCTGGCACGGCGGCTTCGGATAGGCTCATCCACGTCATCAGATTCTTTATTGCCAATCAAAACTTTCACTATCGAATTCATTTCGAAAGGTACACACTCTACAAAGACTCCTTCGCTGAGCATCCACGACCAAACTACTCCGGTCCTGAGCGTGGGTGCTCAGGATGCCCTGCATACTCTGGGGGGTGGGGGGGGGGGGGGGCAAAATTCCGCTCGCGATTAATGCTGTCACGCTATCCGTGAATTTTTGCAACATCAGGGGAATTCATTCCAACCTTAACGGTGTTCATTACCGTCTAGAGCCAGCGAAGTTGGCCTTGCTCTTTTTAACCAAGACTCAGGTGTCATCTTCGGCTGATACTTCATATCTCTCCTACCCGGGTACAAATTAGAACACTCCTTAGTGCCCCTGGGTGGAGTTTGCGTATACGTCAAAGAGGACATCTGTTTTCGATGCCTCGGCAGTCTTGAAGGTACGGATCCGTCCATCCTATGGCTGCGCGTAGACAACGACGATCATCCCCGCGTCTACGGGTGCCTCTATAGGTCCCATAGCGGTCATGCCGACACAGACCGACTCATTAACCACGTCCAAATGGCTGCAGACTCAGTGCTACAACAGGTCCCATCCGCAGAGATCGTGGTACTCGGTGATTTTAACGCCCACAACGCTGAAGTTCTTTGTTCTCGTTTATCCGATCATGCGGGTAGATCTGTCTATGACTTTGCCTTGGTTATGGTCTAACACAACTGATTACTTCGCCTACGCGGATCACAGATGAGGTGGACCATATACCTTCCCTGTTGGACCTTCTGCTGACATCTCATCCGGACGGATATCAGGTCTCCGTCGATGCCCCTCTGGGCTCTTCGGACCATTGTCTGATCTGGAGTACGATGCTATTCACGCTACAATCGCAGTTGCGATCTGCAGCTTGCCGCCGTGTTAGGCACTATAGGTAAGCCGATTGGGACGGGATGCGACCTTTTTCACATCCTACCCTTGGTTGCGGGTTTGCTTTTCGCCGGAAGATACCAGCGTTGTTTCTAATTCTGTTGCTGATGTGGTACTTCAGGGTATGGAACTTTTTATTCCATCCTCTGTGGTGCCCATCGGAGGCAGATCCCAGCCATGGCTTGGTCGCTCCTGTAAAATAGCATCACGTTATAAGCAGGAGTACTACCGGGTCTGGGCTGACGCATCAACGTCTTGGAATGTAAACAACAGCGCACTTAAAAAGAAGTATAATTCCGCCTCCAGGTCCTTCAAAAGCGTCATTGCCAAGACAAGGTCTGAGCACATCGGCAGAATTGGCGAGAAGCCAGTTTGCCTTCCTTCGGGAACCCGTGCATTCTGGTCTCTCGCCAAGGCTTTCCAAGGGTACTTCTGTCAGCCATCTCTTCCATCTCTGCACAAAAAAGACGTCTCACTAGCCCATGCCGCAAAGGAGAAAGTCAAACTTTTGAGCTCTCTCTTTGCGTCCAACTCGACTCTAGATAACGGGGGGAATACACCGCCGACCATCCCGCGATGTGAGTGCTCCTTGCCGGATGTGCGGTTTACACAGCGCTCGGTTCGCAAAGCACTCTTCTCCCTGGACGTCAGCAAGTAGAGCGGGCCCGATGGAGTCCCTCCCATTGTGCTGGAGACGTGTGCTCCGGCGTTGGCACCGGTTTTAACGCGTCTTTTCCGGTACTCCTACTCCCAAGGCGTAGTCCCGAATTCATGGAAGACAGCTTTGGTTCACCCGATCCCTAAAAAAGGCGACCGCTCAGACCCGTCCAACTACAGGTCTATCGCCATCACCTCCTTGTTCTCCAAAATAATGGATCCATTATAAACTGCCAGCTCATGAGGTACCTTGAGGATCACCAGTTGATTAACGCCAGTACAGTTTTCGTCGAGGTTGATCAGCTGGTGATCTTCTAGTCTATCTGACTCATAGATGGGCGGAGGCAATAGAGTCCAAGGGGAAGGCATTGGCCATTAGTTTGGACATAGCGAAGGCCTTCGATCCGGTCTGGCACAAAGCGCTTCTTTCGAACCTTCCTTCCTTTGGGCTTCCCGAGAAATTGTGCAAATGGATCACCAGTTTCCTTGCTGATCGGAGCATCAAAGTCGTAGTAGACGGTGCATGCTCTGATTTCAAGCCTATCAACGCTGGTGTTCCACAAGGCTGCGTGCTATCACCAACGCTGTTTCTCCTGCATATCAACGACATGTTGCAAACTGGTAGCACTCATTGCTATGCAGACGACAGCACTGGTGATGTTTTATATACCGGCCGTGCCAATATTTCTCGGGAAAACGTCGCCGAGTAGCGGGACAAACTTTTGTCTGAAGTAGAGTGGGGCGACTAATCTAGTTCAGTTCAATCCCCAGAAGACACAAGGTTGCGCGGTTACCGCTAAAAAGAACCCCTTTGTCGTATCTCCTCAGTTTCAAGGCACTCCCTTTGCTGCCTGAGCTAGCATGGGAATCCTTGGCGTCAACATATCGAATAGTGTGAAGTTTCGTGGTCACTTGGACGGGATGGCCAAAGTGGCCTCTAAAAAGCTTGGCGTGCTCAGCAGAGCGAGACAGTATATCGTGCCGGCGCATCGCTTGCAACTTTACTTAGCGCAAGTTTGACCTCACATGGAATACTGTTCTCATCTCTGGGCCGGGGCACTACGGGGATATATTTAATTATATTTGAAAGCCAACGCAGAGATTTTTCGAGAACCTTTTTAATAAATTAGGTTTAGAATTTCTTACAAATGAAATGTGAAGCCATCTAAAGCAGCAGAGCGTCAATCTGACTAGTTTTACACGATAAAACACAACACTTCATCCTTTTCTTCGTCATACTACTAAAATACACCGATTTGCGATTTTCGACACAAGCGCACAAGACGAACGCTGACAGTATACTAAGTAAAGCCACGCCCACTGTGACAACGTCAGGACCTAGTTAGAATCACAGTGCATAGTTGCTTATGTCATCTCCTCTTTGTATTTGCTCCGTGGTTGATACTATGTTACTTGTAATGTATATAATAACTATGATTGAATCATTCATCTGGTGTAAGTTGTTTTTATTTTTAATTTTTAAATCTAATTACATTTATTTTATTAATTTCCCACTGTATTCGTGACTAAAACTGATTTTTTTCTCATCTTCCAGATTGTGAATTGGGTTATTTTTTTATGCATTGAAATAGAAAAATATAACGCTTTTTTTAAAACAATATTTCAACTTGTTAATATAACAACATAATTATAACTATTTGTAATAGGGCTCAGAAATCCTCGCCTCCTTTGTTTCGTGCAAGATTCGTAACCGCGCCCTCAGCGCCGCAACTCAATGCAAAGCCACTGCGCCACGGAGCCGTCAGAATCATTATTTAATAAGTCCGCCATGATGCTCTATAACCTATGATAAAGACCTTATTTTCAACTTACCGGCACTGCATCGGCACGGCGCTAGCACGGCGCTGGTGCCACCCGGTGCCGGTATCGGTACCGGCGCCGATCCACGCTCGATTTTTGAGCAGTACTAACATAGACTACAGTTCTACAGCACGTTAAAATGATCTCGTCAAGTCGTCGTATTTCTTTTGTTATATGTCTTACATTTAAGACGAAAGTTTAAATAACAATCTTAAAAATTTGATATTATACTTAGAAGGAACATATTATATGCTACTTCAAAAGTTGAAAACGGGCCCCAAAATATTGCAACTACTTCCGCATGAGCGAGGAGACAATTCATCATTTCACAGGTCAATATCGAGTCTCGATCAGAACGCGTCCCTTCTACCTCGCCTCGCGCTCGCCACGCGCATTACGGCTACAATGGGAGACGGAGCATTAACTTCATGAGACGAAACCTTTACCTCGCTACCAGTTTTCACCCTCGCGATCACCGAGACATCATTACCAATACTGATTGTATAGTGCAATTACGCTGTTTTATTGCCACTAATGATTAACTTCGTTAGCAAGAGGGAAGTTGAACCTCCGATCTCACACTTTTACTATATTCAAAGACTAACTTTTTCTGACGTATTCCCGCTAGTTCCGACAGAATTAAATGGCACACGTACTAAACGATCCGAGACGAGTGATCACAGAATACTTTTACTCCTAGATTGAGTCAGGCAGGAGCTGTCACTGTCAGCACAGATTAAAAATACAGTTGACAAACACAACTAATAAAACGAACTGTAAAGGAGAATCGATTTTAAGATTTGATTTTATTATGGCGCAGGTTCGGCCTCGCACAGAATACTGTTACTATCTCTGGGCAGGGGCTCCCTAGTGCCAGCGCCTTCAACTTGACTGCATCCAGTGTAGAGTGGCTCAAATCGTGGACAACCGAGTCCTTTCCGATCGGCTAGATTCATTGGCACCGCGAAGAGTTGTTGCATCCCTTTGAATTTTCTTTCACATTTACCACGGGGAGTGCTCTGAAGAATTGTTCGGATTAATCCCAGCCGCCAAATTTCACGAACGCACATCGCGTCAGACCTCCCGATACCATCCACACCATCTGAATGATTGGCGGTCCACCACTGTGCGATTTAGAAGGTGTTTTCTACCTCGCACAACTTCCTTGTGGAAACAATTACCATCAGCGATTTTTCCGGACTGATACGACTTAGGGACCTTTAAGAAAAGAGCCTACTCCTTTTTAAAAGGCCGGCAACGCACCTGCAATTCCCCTGGTTCCCCTGGTGTTACTGTTGTTCATAGGCGGTGGTAGTCACTTACCATCAGTGGAGCCGCATGCTCGTTTGCCCACTCTCCTATAAAACAAATTTGTTAAAATTTAATTTTTTTAATTGTTGACAACACGGAGCAAATACAAATAGGAGGTGCTGTAATTAGATTTCACTACGTGACAATGCGTGATAATTTGCGGGGTGAGGGGATGTGAGTCCCCAACCACTTTACCATTTTCCATCTACTGATAAATAGGAAAACTACTCGCACCGTTCCATATCGATGTTGCAATGTAGTTTAGCTACGTAGACGATAAATGGCGGCCTGTGCACAAAATAGTTATAAAAACTATAAGAATAATATTTTTACGATTAAAAATTCTTTAGGACTGAATGCAAAATAAATTACAACACCGTATGATTATTTCACCAATACTGAGTTTTACGTAATATTTTTAGTTCCCATGACACAAAGTGTCGCCATCTAGTGTCAAATATATTTAATTACATTTGAAAGCCAACGCAGAGATTTTTAGAGAACCTTTTTAATAAATTAGGTATAGAATTACTTACAAATGAAATGTGATGCCATCCAAACCAGCAGAGCCTCTATCTGACTAGTTTTACACGATAAAACACAACACTTTATCCTTTTCTTCTTAATACTTCTAAAATACACCGATTTGCGATTTTCAAGACAAGCGCACAAGACGAACGCTGACAGTATACTAAGTATAGCCACGCCCACTGTGATGACATCAGGACCTAATTAGAATCACAGTGCATAGTTGCTTATACCATCTCCTTTTGGTATTTGCTCCGTGGTTGATACTATGTTAATTTGATGTATAAAATAGCTATGATTGAATCATTTATCTGTTGTAAGCTGTTTTTGGTTTTAATTGTTAAAGCTCATTTACATTTATTTTAATTATTTCCCACTGTATTCGTGACTAAAACTGATTTTTAAAATTTTGCGTCTTCCAGATTAGGAATGGGGCTATTTTTTTATTTTGAAATAGAAAAATATAACGCTTTTTTAAAAACAATTTTTCAACTTATTTTTTTTAATTTTTATTCAATATACATTACATGTGTAATTCTTATTGAAAGTAATATTTACTTTACCATTGGTTTGAAAAAAAAACCCTCTGTCTTGGGAAGAACCAACAAGAAACACAGCGGTATTTTTTTATAAATAAATTTTAAAATATAAATGATTACGAACTATTTACAAAATTTATTTTAGAAACTGCTTGGAAGCGACCACCTCATTCCCAGGGGTTATTATCACCATGTATTAATTTATACTAAAATAAAACTTTTTATACAGTTTCACCTTAATAAAACATTTAAACTTGGTAATAGAGAGAACCTGTACACTTTCCGGGAGCTTGTTGTAATAGCGTATACATTGCCCCAAAAATGAATTACTGACTCTATAGAATAGAATAGAATAGAATAATACTTATTCAATGTTGATTATTACATAACTCTTATTGAAAGACATTTTTTATTTTCCACTATACTGTGGAGTCGAGAAACTGTCATCGCTAGCTTGTGTTTGTTCCTAGTGTTTACAGTATGTACATCACTTTTTTTACTAAAAGTACCTTTGTTTTTGTAGACATACATTAACTTTTCGTAAATATACTGAGAGGCCAAAGTTAATATATTTATTTCTTTAAATTTATCTCTAAGAGGCTCTCTCGGTTTAAGGTTGTAAATAGCTCTAATGGCCCTATTCTTTAAAACAAAAATATTCTAAAGCTTTGCGTTGAGAGTGATGCCAAGAAAAACAGTGGATACAACAGGGATTTTAACATTCGTTGTTGTAAATTTAACACAATTAGTTTTATTTCCGTTCAAATGCAGATTATTAACGTTAAACCAATGCACTAATTTTGATATAGCATTACTCACTTCGTCACATTTAAATGATTGACGTTTAAGTTTAAAAATCAAGGAAGTATCATGAGCAAATAATACTATATCGTGACTACCCCCTACAAGGTGAGGTAAGTCATTAAAATACACCAGAAACAGAAATGGGCCGGGAATCGAGCCCTGGGGAACACCTATTAGTACAGGTGACCTGGAAGAACTTTTACTATTGATAATAACATTCTGCTTTCTATCACTTAAATATGAAATAATAAGTTTAAGCGCTGTGTTCTTGACACCATAGTACTGTAGCTTCCTGATTAATGTCTCATGGTGAACACAGTCGAAGACCTTGGAACGCTCACAAAATATACCCAAAGCATCCTCTGAATTCTCCCATGCACAAAATATATGTTTAATAAGCTCAACTCCAGCGCCAGTTGTCGAGCAACCCCTTGTAAAACCGAATTGATTTTTATGTAGCAATTTATTAATATTAAAGAAACTTAACATCTAATCTAAAATAATTTTTTCAAAAATTTTACTTCATTTTGGTAGTACAGAAATTGTCTAAAATTATCTAATGTACTACCAGATTTAAATATAGATATGACTTTACTATGTTTCATTAAATCAGGAAACACACCAGATTAGACGCTTATATTAAATATAGTGGCTTGATAAGGTGCTAATATATCTATTATAGATTAAATAACTTTAACGGAAATCCCCCATAAGTCTGCCGTTTTCTTAACATCAATAGTTTTAAAATATTTAACGATATCTTTTGGCAGTACTCTATGGAATTTAAAAGTATTTGAACAAGCCTTTACATTTTGTTTGAGCAATAATTCGGCGACAGTAGGAGAATAATTTAATGATTTTGTTGTCAAAAAAGGAACATCACTGAAATGTTTCTCAAAAGCCATAGCAACTTCCTTATCAGATCGAGTTAAATTATTGTAAATAATTAATTGAAAATCCAAGTTGCACGGTTTGACCTTGCCCATTTCACTATTTATTATTCTCCAGGTCATTTTAATTTTGTCGGATGCAGTTTTAATTTTGTTGCTTAAATGTAAAGCCTTAGCAGTGGAACACACTTTTTTTTAAATATTGTAGAATATGTCTTTACATAATCACTAAATATAACACTACTATTATATGATCTTTCATCATAAAGCTCGTATAACATTCGCCTACTTTTATGAAAACCTACTGTCGCCCATTTTTTAAATAATTTGCGACTGTTAAAAGAGAAATTAAATATTCTAATAAATTCACAACTTATAATTTTAAATAATGTAGCATACAAATAATTAGCACTATTTTTAAACGAAAGTGATGGAAGTCTTTTTATTATATTACTTCTAAACCTCTCCAAGCGATGTTCATTTATTGGAACAAACACAACTTTCTTATTTCTCTGTGTTTTGTGTATGTAAGGTAGTGATACCAACTGTCCACAGTGATCTGACCTTAAATTTTAAATAACTGATATATGCAAGGGCTTAACATCTGTAAAAATGTTATCTATACAGGTCGCATTAGGCCCAGCAATACGTGTTGGTTCTAAGAATAAATTAACAAGATTATACGATTTAAACCATGAGCTAAACTTTATACTTATGGAAGAAGTTTCAAGGAGATTGATGTTAAAGTCTCCACATATTACTACCGACTTGTTCTGTTTACTAAGTTTGGGTAAAACTTCTTCCACAATCCTTTCAAAATAGTCATAAATAGCACATGGGGGGAAACCAAAATCTTATTATAACAAAATATAACTATTTGAATAGGGCCCAGAATCTTCGTCTCCTTTGTCCCGTGCAAGATTCGTAACCGCGCCTTCAGCGCCGCAATTCAATGCCAAGCCACTGCGCCATGGAACCGTCAAAATCATTCTTTATTTCCTTGCAAAAAAATTAAACTTCCTACTTCGAGAGAAATCTGGATTCAACCCCACTTACAACCTAAAAAATGGCTTAGATCTCATTTCCAAAATTAAAGATATTCGTATTCCTCTGAAATCCATATTGTTATCTTTAGACGTTGATAGTCTTTTCACAAATGTCCCATCCCCTATCTGTTTGCGTATACTCGCAGATCTCTTTGAAAAACGTCATCTACATACCGGGGAAACAAATGATCTTCTTAACTTAACCTCTCTTTGTATGAAACAAAACTATTTCCGGTTTAATAACCGTTTCTATCTACAAAAAGAAGGGTTAGCTATGGGGTCCCCTCTAAGTCCCCTTATGGCGGACATTTTCATGGATAATTTCGAAAACCAACATATAATTGTCAATCAAAATATCTTATATTACTATCGATATGTAGACGACATAATTATTTGCTGGACTGGCAAAAGGAGACAACTGGATGTTTTCCTCAATAAAATAAATAGAGTCCATGACAAAATTAAATTTTAACTTGAATTGGAACAAGATTGTTCCCTTAATTGCCTCGACTTAACAATAACAAGAAAAGAATCGTCACATGTTTTCCAAATTTACGGATGACACGATTATCCCCGCGTCATCGTGTCATCCGTGGCAACATAAAGTAGCCGCTTTTTATTGTTACATTAACCGTTTGTTCACTGTCCTATTAAGTAAAGAAAATTATTTAAATGAACTTAATATAATTTATCAAATAACGGTCTCTAACGGTTTTTCAAAAAATCTCATTAAAAATTTAATCAAAAAGAAACAAAAGCATGTTGTTCGCAACTCTCTGCACGCGGTTCAACCTCAAAGTGTTCATCGATATGTGAGCAGTTTGACCTATTTAGGCCCCATGTCTGAAAAAGTAGCTATTACTCTTCGACCAAACGGCGTTTATGTGGTGTTCAAAACAAACAATTCTCTTAGAAATATCTGTAATAATAAAGACAAGTTGGATATTCGTCAAAAGTCAGGTGTTTACAAACTTGTTTGTGACGAATGCCACGCCGTTTACGTGGGTCAGACTGGTCGCAATTTCGAGACACGTTATAAAGAGCATTTAGCCGCGTACAGGAATTGCAATCCCGATAAATCTCATTTTGCCAAACATCTTTTGGACACTGGACACAACCTAGCCAACGACCACTCCTTCAAAGTCTTACATACGTGTAATAAAGGGCTGCGGCTGTGTGTGCTGGAACAGTTGGAGATGTTAAAAAGTAATAATAGTACCGTTGCATTGCTGAATGAACAAACAAATGTTACTAACTCACCTCTCTTAAATATCACCTACGATCCGACTTCGAACGTTCGCTAGTCACACTCAACACTACACATTCACTTAGTGCCACAAACACTGTTAGGGCAACAACGGATGGGACGCAGCAAGTCCGCAGACGGGCACGCCGCACACCCGTCCACACCGCGTACACACCGTACACCCACGTCGCTGGGTGATTCTCACTGCCCTAAACATCGAACGATATGAGTGGTAGTATATAACACATCCATGTTATGTTAATGTGATCACTGAACTGAATACAATATTATCCCACTCCCCCAAGATTATCGATTTTAGTGCAACATCGCGTCTGCAACGTTGCACTAAATTAAATAATCTCCCCCACCCCTTCAGGCTGCGAGCTCTGAACTCGATGAAGCTGTAAGAGCTGCATAGGCTAACAGCATTAACATCACAGAAACTAGACTAGAATCGGGTCACTAGATCTTTTGGGATACAGAAGGTATCCTTTTGATTGATTATAAGGGACGAAGTGTGTCCATAACGGGAAAATACCACGCTTCTTTCCTAGATCAATTAAAGGAAGCTATTTAAGAAAAAAGGCGTGGAAAGCTTACAAAAGGCGTGCTTATTTAGGACGACAATGCGCCCATGCACACAAGCCATGTTGCGACGGCTGCCATTCACCGGTGCGATTTTGAGCAATAACACCACCCGTCCTATAGCCCAGACTTGTCTCCAAACGACTAATACCTATTTGTTTCCAAAAATGAAGAAAGAACTGCGTGGAAAAATTCTCAGTTCCGTAGGTCATCACTGGCAACACGCACTGCTTTTACAGTCTCGTTTTCAAGTTTTGAGGTATCAGGTATACCTGGATGTATATGGACGTTATACATGATCTTCGTTTTGTCCATGTTCATCTTAAGACCTAGTTAACTTGGCATCGCTGAAGGAACTGCAGCACCGCCCAAATTGTGACGGAATCGAAGGCTTTGTCATAGTCCACGTACGCCAAACATAGTGGTAAATGGTATTTCTCGAACTTCTTACAATTCGCCGAAGGGCATGCATGTGGTCTATGGTGCTAAAGCCTTTTCGGCAACCAGCTTGTTCGGAAGTCTGCATGCGAGACGATTCGTAATGACTCTCGAAAACAGCACGTAGCCGGGGCTCAGAAGGGAAATCGCTCCGTAGTTATTCAAAAGAGCGTTGGCGCATTTCTTGAAGAATAAGACCACCGCATTTCAACTGCAGGCCTCTGGTGTAGTGTCAAAATGGAGGACGGAATTAAAGAGCTTGTGAAGGACTTCAAGTATTAGTTTTCCACCCACTTTCAGAAGCCGCTGTAACTCAATTTTCGCCTGGGGCCTTACCGTTTTTAAGGTGCCGGAGAGCCATTATAATCTCCGGAGTATCATCAGAATAGTATCGGATAAGATTTGCTCTTGGATCGTTACTCACACTTGCGTGTGGCTCCGACGTTGATGTGTACAGTTGCCCGTAGAACCACTCAATCTCACTCAAAATCTTAGGTGTCCCGAAATAAACGCTGCCACACTCGGTCTTCAGCATCGACAGTTTGCTCTTTCTGGCAGACAGATCTCTAGCAAAGACTTTGGAGCCCTCGTTCCGCTCGATCACTTCTACAATACGAGCTGTATTAAAGTTGCGTAATTCCCGCCGCATGCATTTTCAGATCTGTCCGCTCAGTTGCCTGTACGCTGTCAAATCTGTTGAAGACTGCAGTTTCATTTCCCGTCTAACAGCCATGAGACTAAGAGTGTGATCGGAGTTTTTGTTCTTCTGCGGCGGGGATTGCAGAACTTAGCTCCGACCACATGGACAGTGTCCACGAGCTTGTCATTCATATCGTCCACTGCATTGCAATCTTCTAGGTTTCTGGACGTTGTATAGAGCACGAGGGAGACGGAGCATGACTTCATTACACGAAACCTCTACCTCGCTACCAGTTTTCACCCTCGCGATCACTGAGACATCATTGCCTATACTGATTGTATAGTGCAGTTACGCTGTTTTATTGCCACTAATGATTAACTTCGTAAGCAAAAGAGCAGGTTGAACCTCCGCTCTCACACTTATACTATTTTTAACAACTAACTTTTTCTGACGTATTCCTGCTAGTTCCGACACAATGAAAACTCACACGTACTAAAAGATTTGAGACGAGTGATCACAGAATAATTTTACTCCTAGATTGAGTCAGGCTGGAGCTGTCACTGTCAGTAAACGAAAATCGATTTTAAGATTTGATTTTATTATGGCGCAGGTTCGGCCTCACATGGAATACGGTTCCCATTTCTGGTCAGGGGCTCCCCAGTGCCAGCTCCTTTCACTTGACTGCATCTAGCGCAGAGCGGCTCGAATCATTGATGACAGAGTCCTTTCCGATCGGCTAAATTCATTGGCACTGCGAAGAGATGTTGCATCCCTTTGCATTTTCTTTTGCATTTACCACGGGGAGTGCACTGAGGAATTGTTCGGATTAATCCCAGCCGCCAAATTTTACAAACGCACATCGCGGCTGAACTCTCGATACCATCCACACAATCTGGATTATTGGCGGTCCACCACTGTGCGATTTAGAAGATGTTTTCTTCCACGCACAACTTCCTTGTGGAAACAATTACCATCAGCGATTTTTCCAGACCGATAAGACTTAGGGACCTTCAAGAAAAGAGCCTACTCCTTTTTAAAAGGCCGGCAACGCATCTGCGATTCCCATGGTTCCCCTGGTGTTACTGTTGTTCATAGGCGGTGGTAGTCACTTACCATCAGGGGAGCCGCATGCTTGTTTGCCCACTCTCCTATTAAAAAAATTTGTTAAAATTTAATTTTTTTAATTGTTGACAACACGGAGCAAATACAAAGAGGAGGTGCTGTAATTAGATTTCACTACGTGACAACGCGTGATAATTTGCGGGGTGAGGGGATGTGAATCCCCAACCACTTTACCATTTTCCATCTACTGATAAATAGGAAAACTACTCACACCGTTCCATTTCGATGTTGCAATGTAGTTTAGCTACGTAGACGATAAATGGCGGCCTGTGCACAAAATAGTTATAAAAACTATAAGAATAATATTTTTGCGATTAAAAATTCTTTAGGACTGAATGCAAAACAAATTACAACACCGTATGATTATTTCACCAATACTGAGTTTTACGTTATATTTTTAGTTCCCATGACACAAAGTGTCGCCATCTAGTGTCGAATATATTTAATTACATTTGATAAATTAGGTATAGAATTACTTACAAATGAAATGTGGTGCCATCCAAAGCAGCAGAGCCTCTATCTGACTAGTTTTACACGATAAAAAACAACACTTCATCCTTTTCTTCTTAATACTACTAAAATACACCGATTTGCGATTTTCGAGACAAGCGCACAAGACGAACGCTGACAGCATACTAAGTATAACCACGCCCACTGTGATGACATCAGGACCTAATTAGAATCACAGTGCATTGTTGCTTATGCCATCACCTCTTGGTATTTGCTCCGTGGTTGATACTATGTTTATTTAATATATATATATATATATATATATATATATATATATATATATATATATATATAATAGCTATGATTGAATCCTTTACCTGTTGTAAGTTGTTTTTGGTTTTAATTGTTAAATCTCATTTACATTTATTTTATAAATATCCCACTGTATTCGTGACTAAAACTGATTTTTAAAATTTTGCGTCTTCCAGATAGTGAATGGGGCTCTTTTTTATTTTGAAATAGAAAAATATAACGCTTTTTTAAAAACAATATTTCAACTTATTTTTTTTATTTTTGTTCAATATACATTAAATGTATAATTCTTTTATTTTAGAAACTGCTTGGAAGCGACCACCTCATTCCCAGGGGTTATTATCAACCATGTATTCATTTATACTAAAATAACCATTTTTATACAGTTTCACCTTAATATAACATTTAAACTTGGTAATAGAGAGAACCTGTACACTTTCCGGGACCTTGTTGTAATAGCGTATACATTGCGCCAAGAATGAATTACTGACTCTCTAGAGTCGAGAAACTGTCATTACTAGCTTGTGTTTGTTCCTAGTGTTTACAGAATATACATCACTTTTTTTACTAAAACTACCTTTGTTCTTGTGAACATACATTAAATTTTCGTAAATATACTAAGAGGCCAAAGTTAATATATTTATTTCTTTAAATTTATCTTTAAGAGGCTCTCTCGGTTTTAGGTTGTAAATAGCTCTAATGGCCTTCTTCTATAAAACAAAAATAGTCTGAAGCTTTGCGTCGAGAGTGATGCCAAGAGAAACAGTAGATTCAACAGGGCTCAATTCCTCCACATTTATTAACACATTGGTATTCAGATTTTTAACATTCGTTGTTGTAAATTTAACACAATTAGTTTTATTTCCGTTGAAATGCAGATTATTAACGTTAAACGAATGCACTTATTTTGATATAGCATTACTCACTTCGTCACATTTAAATGATTGACGTTTAAGTTTAAAAATCAAGAAGTATCATGAGCAAATAATACTATATCGTGACTACCACCTACAAGGTGAGGTAAGTCATTAAAATACACCAGAAACAGAAATGGGCCGGGACTCGAGCCCTGGGGAACACCTAATAGTACAGGTCACCCGGAAGAACTTTTATCATTGATAATAACCTTCTGCTTTCTATCACTTAAATATGAAATAATAAGTTTAAGCGCTGTGTTCTTGACACCATAGTACTGTAGCTTCCTGATTAATGTCTCATGGTGAACACAGTCGAAGGCCTTGGAAAGCTCACAAAATATACCCAAAGCATCCTCTGAATTCTCCCATGCACAAAATATATGTTTAATAAGCTCAACTCCAGCGCCAGTTGTCGAGCGACACCTTGTAAAACCGAATTGATTTTTATGTAGCAATTTATTAATATTAAAAAAACTTAACATCTGATCTAAAATAATTTTTTCAAAAATTTTACTTCATTTTGGTAGTACAGAAATTGGTCGAAAATTGGCGGGGTCTAATGTACTACCAGATTTAAATATAGATATGACTTTACTATGTTTCATTAAATCAGGAAACACACCAGATTAGACGCTTATATTAAATATAGTGGCTTGATAAGGTGCTAATATATCTATTATAGATAAAATAACTTTAACGGAAATCCCCCATAAGTCTGCCGTTTTCATAACATCAATAGTTTTAAAATATTTAACGATATCTTTTGGCAGTACTCTATGGAATTTAAAAGTATTTGAACAAGCCTTTACATTTTGTTTGAGCAATGATTCGGCGAAAGTAGGAGAATAATTTAATGATTTTGTTGTCAAAAAAGGAACATCACTGAAATGTTTCTCAAAAGCCATAGCAACTTCCTTATCAGATCGAGTTAAATTATTGTAAATAATTAATTGAAAATCCAAGTTGCACGGTTTGACCTTGCCCATTTCACTATGTATTATTCTCCAGGTCATTTTAACTTTGTCAGATGCAGTTTTAATTTTGTTGCTTAAATGTAAAGCCTTAGCAGTGGAGCACACTTTTTTTTAAATATTGTAGAATATGTTTTTACATAATCACTAAATATAACACTACTATTATATGATATTTCATCATAAAGCTCGTAAAACCTTCGCCTACTTTTATAAAAACCTACTGTCGCCCATTTATTAAATAATTTGCGACTGTTAAAAGAGAAAGTAAATATTCTACTAAATTCACAACTTATAATTTTAAATAATGTAGCATACAAATAATTAGCACTATTTTTAAACGAAAGTGATGGAAGTCTTTTTATTATATTACTTCTAAACCTCTCCAAGCGATGTTCATTTATTGGAACAAACACAACTTTCTTATTTCTCTGTGTTTTGTGTATGTAAGGTAGTGATACCAACTGTCCACAGTGATCTGACCTTAAATTTTAAATAACTGATATATGCAAGGGCTTAACATCTGTAAAAATGTTATCTATACAGGTCGCATTAGGCCCAGCAATACGTGTTGGTTCTAAGAATAAATTAACAAGATTATACGATTTAAACCATGAGCTAAACTTTATACTTATGGAAGAAGTTTCAAGGAGATTGATGTTAAAGTCTCCACATATTACTACCGACTTGTTCTGTTTACTAAGTTTGGGTAAAACTTCTTCCACAATCCTTTCAAAATAGTCATAAATAGCACATGGGGGGGGGGGGGGGAACCAAAATCTTATTATTACAACATATAACTATTTGAATAGCGCCCAGAATCTTTGTCTCCTTTGTCCCGTGCAAGATTCGTAACCGCGCCTTCAGCGCCGCAACTCAATGCCAAGCCACTGCGCCATGGAACCGTCAAAATCATTCTTTATTTCCTTGCAAAAAAATTAAACTTCCTCCTTCGAGAGAAATCTGGATTCAACCCCACTTACAGCCTAAAAAATGGCTTAGATCTCATTTTCAAAATTAAAGATATTCGTATTCCTCCTAAATCCATATTGTTATCTTTAGAAGTTGATAGTCTTTTCACAAATGTCCCATCCCCTGACTGTTTGCGCATACTCGCAGATCTCTTTGAAAAACGTCGTCTACATCCCGGGGAAACAAATGATCGTCTTAACTTAACCTCTCTCTGTATGAAACAAAACTATTTCTGGTTTAATAACCGTTTCTATCTACAAAAAGAAGGGTTAGCTATGGGGTCCCCTCTAAGTCCCCTTATGGCGGACATTTTCATGGATAATTTCGAAAAACAACATATAGTTGTCAATCATAATATCTTATATTACTATCGATATGTAGACGACATAATTATTTGCTGGACTGGCACAAGGACACAACTGGATGTTTTCCTCAATAAAATAAATAGAGTCCATGACAAAATTAAATTTAAACTTGGATTGGAACAAGATTGTTCCTTTAATTTTCTCGACTTAACAATAATAAGAAAAGAATCGTCACATGTTTTCCAAATTTATCGAAAGCCAACTCACACCGACACGGTCATCCCCGCGTCATCGTGTCATCCGTGGCAACACAAAGTAGCCGCTTTTTATTGTTACATTAACCGTTTGTTCACAGTCCCATTAAGTAAAGAAAATTATTTAAATGAACTAGTGTCAAAATGGAGGACGGAATTAAAGAGCTTGTGAAGGACTTCAAGTATTAGTTTTCCACCCACTTTCAGAAGCCGCTGTAATTCAATTTTCGCCTGAGGCCTTACCGTTTTAAAGGTGCCGGAGAGCCATTATAATCTCCGGAGTATCATCGGAATAGTATCGGATAAAATTTGCTCTTGGATCGTTACTCACACTTGCGTGTGGCTCCGACGTTGATGTGTACAGTTGCCCGTAGAATCACTCAATCTCACTCAAAATCTTAGGTGTCCCGGAATAAACGCTGCCACACTCGGTCTTCAGCTTCGAAAGTTTTCTCTTTCTGACAGACAGCTCTCTAGCAAAGACTTTGGAGTTCTCGTTTCGCTCGATCACTTCTTCAATACGAGCTGTATTAAAGTTGCGTAAGTCCCGCCGCATGCCTTTGGAGATCTGTCTGTTCAGTTGCCTGTACGCTGTCAAATCTGTTGAAGACTGCAGTTTCATTTCCCATCTAACAGCCTTGAGACTAAGAGTGTGATCGGAAAGTTTTTGTGTTCTTTTGCGGCTGGGCTTGCAGAACTTAGCTCCGACCGCATGGATAGTTTCCACGAGCTTGTCATTCATATTGTCAACTGCATCGAAATCTTTTAGGCACTGCAAACGGTTGTGTAGCTCAAACTGATAGGTTTCTGGACGTTAGATAGATCACGAGGGAGACGGAGCATTAACTTCATGAGACGAAACCTATACCTCGCTACCAGTTTTCACCCTCGCGATCACCGAGACATCATTGCCAATACTGATTGTATAGTGCAGTTACGCTGTTTTATTGCCACTAATGATTAACTTCGTTAGCAAGAGGCAAGTTGAACCTCCGATCTCACACTTTTACTATATACATAGACTAACTTTTTCTGACGTATTCCCGCTAGTTCCGACAGAATTAAATGGCACACGTACTAAACGATCCGAGACGAGTGATCACAGAAGTTTTTCTCCTAGATTACGTCAGGCAGGAGCTGTCACTGTCAGCACAGATTAAAAATACAGTTGACAAACACAACTAATAAAACGAACTGTAAAGGAGAATCGATTTTAAGATTTGATATTATTATGGCGCAGGTTCGGCCTCGCATAGAATACTGTTCCTATCTCTGGGCAGGGATTCCCCAGTGCCAGCTCCTTCAACTTGACTGCATCCAGCGTAGAGTGGCTCAAATCGTTGACGACCGAGTCCTTTCCGATTGGCTCGAATCATTGGCAGCGCGAAGAGTTGCATTGCCCTTTGAATTTTCTTTCACATTTACCAAGGGGAGTGCTCTGAAGAATTGTTCGGATTAATCCCAGCCGCCAAATTTCACGAACGCACATTGCGTCAGACCTCCCGATACCATACACACCATCTGGATGATTGGCGGTCCACCACTGTGCGATTTAGAAGGTGTTTTCTACCTCGCACCACTTCCTTGTGGAAACAATTACCATCAGCGATTTTTCCGGACTGATACGAATTAGGGACCTTCAAGAAAAGAGCCTACTCCTTTTTAAAAGGCCGGCAACGCATCTGCAATTCCCCTGGTTCCCCTGGTGTTACTGTTGTTCATAGGCGGTGGTAGTCACTTACCATCAGGGGAGCCGCATGCTCGTTTGCCCACTCTCCTATAAAACAAATTTTTAAAAACAATATTTCAACGTATTTTTTTTTTCAATTTTATTCAATATATATTACATGTGTCATTCTTATTGAAAGTAATTTTTACTTTACCACTGGTTTGAAAAAAAAACCCTCTATCTTGGGAAGAACCAACAAGAAACCCAGCGGGACTTTTTTTTAAATATATTTTACAATATAAATGATTAAGAACTATTTACAAAATTTATTTTAGAAACTGCTTGGAAGCGACCACCTCATTCCCAGGGGTTATTATCAACCATGTATTCATTTATACTAAAATAACCATTTTTATACAGTTTCACCTTAATATAACATTTAAACTTGGTAATAGAGAGAACCTGTACACTTTCTGGGACCTTGTTGTAATAGCGTATACATTGCCCCAAGAATGAATTACTGACTCTCTAGAGTCGAGAAACTGTCATTACTAGCTTGTCTTTGTTCCTAGTGTTTACAGAATATACATCACTTTTTTTACTAAAACTACCTTTGTTCTTGTGAACATACATTAAATTTTCGTAAATATACTAAGAGGCCAAAGTTAATATATTTATTTCTTTAAATTTATCTTTAAAAGGCTCTCTCGGTTTTAGGTTGTAAATAGCTCTAATGGCCTTCTTCTATAAAACAAAAATAGTCTGAAGCTTTGCGTCAAGAGTGATGCCAAGAAAAACAGTAGATTCAACAGGGTTCAATTCCTCCCCATTTATAAACACATTGGTATTCAGATTTTTAACATTCGTTGTTGTAAATTTAACACAATAAGTTTTATTTCCGTTCAAATGCAGATTATTAACGTTAAACCAATGCACTAATTTTGATATAGCATTACTCACTTCGTCACATTTAAATGATTGACGTTTAAGTTTAAAAATCAAGGAAGTATCATGAGCAAATAAAACTATATCGTGACTACCCCCTACAAGGGGAGGTAAGTCATTAAAATACACTAGAAACAGAAATGGGCCGAGACTCGAGCCCTGGGGAACACCTATTAGTACAGGTGACGCGGAAGAACTTTTACCATTGATAATAACCTTCTGCTTTCTATCACTTAAATATGAAATAATAAGTTTAAGCGCTGTGTTCTTGACACCATAGTACCGTAGCTTCCTGATTAATGTCTCATTGTGAACACAGTCGAAGGCCTTGGAAAGCTCACAAAATATACCCAAAGCATCCTCTGAATTCTCCCATGCACAAAATATATGTTTAATAAGCTCAACTCCAGTGCCAGTTGTCGAGCGACCCCTTGTAAAACCGAATTGATTTTTATGTAGCAATTTATTAATATTAAAGAAACTTAACATCTGATCTCAAATAATTTTTTCAAAAATTTTACTTCATTTTGGTAGTACAGAAATTGGTCTAAAATTGGCGGGGTCTAATGTACTACCAGATTTAAATATAGATATGACTTTACTTTGTTTCATTAAATCAGGAAACACACCAGATTAGACGCTTATATTAAATATAGTGGCTTGATAAGGTGCTAATATATCTATTATAGATAAAATAACTTTAACGGAAATCCCCCATAAGTCTGCCGTTTTCATAACATCAATAGTTTTAAAATATTTAACGATATCTTTTGGCAGTACTCTATGGAATTTAAAAGTATTTGAACAAGCCTTTACATTTTGTTTGAGCAATGATTCGGCGACAGTAGGAGAATAATTTAATGATTTTGTTGTCAAAAAAGGAACATTACTAAAATGTTTCTCAGAAGCCATAGCAACTTCCTTATCAGATCGAGTTAAATTATTGTAAATATTTAATTGAAAATCCAAGTTGCACGGTTTGACCTTGCCCATTTCACTATTATTATTCTCCAGGTCATTTTAATTTTGTCGGATGCAGTTTTAATTTTGTTGCTTAAATGTAAAGCCTTAGCAGAGGAGCACACTTTTTTTTTAAATATTGTAGAATATGTCTTTACATAATCACTAAATATAACACTACTATTATATGATCTTTCATCATAAAGCTCGTATAACCTCCGCCTACTTTTATAAATTCCTACTGTCGCCCATTCATTAAATGATTTGCGACTGTTAAAAGAGAAAGTAAATATTCTACTAAATTCACAACTTATAATTTTAAATAATGTAGCATACAAATAATTAGCACTATTTTTAAACGAAAGTGATGGAAGTCTTTTTATTATATTACTTCCAAACCTCTCCAACCGATGTTCATTTATTGGAACAAACACAACTTTCTTATTTTTCTGTGTTTTGTGTATGACACAACGCACGGCACTGGTGCCACCTGGTGCCGGTGCCGTTGCCGGTATCGGTACCGGTACCGATCCACGCTCGGTTTTTGGGCAGTACTAACATAGACTTCAGTTCTCCAGCACATTAAAATGATCTCGTCAAGTCGTTGTATTTGTTTTGTTATATCTCTTACATTTAAGACGAAAATTTAATCAACAAACTTAAAAATTTGATATTATACTTAGAAGGAACATATTATATGCTACTTGAAAAGTTGAAAACGGGCCCCTAAATATTACAACTACTTCCGCATGAGCGAGGAGACAATTCATCATTTCACAGGTCAATATCGAGTCTCGATCAGAACGCGTCCCTTCTACCTCGCCTCGCGCTCGCCACGCGCAATACGGCTACAATGCGTAAAAATAATTAAATATACTCTATGTGTCTCCACTAATCGGCGCTGGTGCCATCACGGCATTTACTCCCACCGGTACCGTCGCCGGTGCTGGGACAGCAAGCTTCCCGCTCGGTGCCGTCCCGCAAAACTGCATAATATGTAGGAGCAGACGAGTGGAAAATCGCTCAATGTCTTCAAATGAGAAACTGAAAAATAAATAGTCTTTGTTTATCTTAAGTCTAAATAACGCCACATTAATAGAAACCTATTCACGCGAAGCCGGGGCTAATTGCTAATAGACAAATAAAAGACAAATTTTGTTTCAGAAAGTGACACAAATGTTCCTGGAAATAAAGTTCCCGTCAATCATGAACCTAAAAAGACTGCTACAAAAAAGTCTCCGGCACCTACCGGTAAGTCAATTTTAGAGAATCTTTTTGTTAAAGTCAAGTGATGTTAGTGTTTGAGTGGTATTTTAAATGTAAGTGAACTTCATTAAATAAGAGTTACACCATTATGCCCGTAGGTTATACAATGGCATAAGACACTCGCTCCATGCACATGCCAGCTGCTAATAATAATAATGCCTTCCAGACCGGATTCCGATCACGGCGGGCAGTCTCAACGGAGACTAGCCAACTGCTCAGCACAGGATTATGTTTCACGAGTGTGTGCATGAGCACAGGTGCACCCTCTATTCCCTCACTCTCATAATCCGATGGCACGGCAATCTGACACGACCGAAGAGAGATCCGGTGCAGGGCCATCGGCTTTACTGCGTACTTTCCGAGAAACAGGGGTGCACACCGCCAACTTAATGACTAAAACCTGCTACTGACAATTTCTTGACAGATAAAAGCCAATAACTGATTTTGGTCCGACCGGTATTCGAACCCGGGAGCTCATGATCAGAAATCGCGTTTACCATTTCTAGACCAACGAGGAGATATGTATGAGTATAATATGACAACGAACCAGCAAAATGTGCTGCACAAGCAGTCTGTTAGTGTTGTGTGCAATTACAGGCGGTGAGGCGTTCCATCTTAGACCTCAGAGGTGACAACGCACTTGTGTTTAGACTTGTATGTACGATTTTTCATTTCAAGTACTTTGCAAGTGTCCGTGGGCTGCAGTAGCCTCTTACTCGTACCACCAAGTGGACTCTAAGTTTGTTCGTCACTTCAAATTTACAAATTAGCATGATAGTGTTTCGTGTACTTCATACAAATTATATTCGTAGGCATACATACCACAAAGCAATTTCAGTTTTAGTGCGTGATAATTTGCGGGGTGATGGGATGTGAAGCCCCACCCACTTTACCATTTTCCATCTACTGATAAATTAATAGTAAAACTACTCGAACCGTTCTTTATCGATGGTACAATGTAGTTTAGCTACCTGGACGATAGATGGCGGCCTATACACAAAATAATTATAAAAACTATAAATATAATATTATGGCGATTAAAAATTCTTTAGTACTGAATGCAAAACAAATTTCAACACCGTATGATTACTTTACCAATACTGAGCTCTACGTACCTTTATATTTTTAGTTCCCATGACACAAAGTGTCACCATCTAGTGTCGAATATATTTAATTATATTTGTAAGCTGGCGCAGAGACTTTTCTAGAAACTTTTTAATAAATTAGGTATAGAATTACTTACAAATGAAATGTGATGCCGTCCAAAGCAGCAGAGCCTCTATCTGACTATGTTTTACACGATAAAATGCAACACTTCATCCTTTTCTTCTTAATACTACAAAAATACTTTGATTTTCGATTTTCGACTCTTAAGCGCATAAGACGAACGCTGATAGTATACAAAGTAAAGCCACGCCCACTGTGTTGAGTCAGGACCTCGTTAGAATCACAGTGCATTGTTGCTTATGCCATCTCCTCTTTGTATTTGCTTCGTGGTTGACACTATGTTAATTGTAATAACTATGGTTGCATCAATCGTCATCTGGTGTAAGATGTTTTTATTTTTAATTGCTAAATCTCATTTACATTTATTTTCTTAATTTCCCACTGTATTCTTGACTAAAACTGATTTTTAAGATTTCTCGTCTTCCAGATTGTGAACTGGGCTATTTATTTATATTTTGAAATAGAAAAATATAACGCTTCTTTTAAAAACAATATTTAAACTTATTATTATAACAACATATAACTATTTGTAATAAGGCCCAGAAATCCTCGTCTCCTTTGTCCCGTGCAAGATTCGTAACCGCGCCCTCAGCGCCGCAACTCAATGCCAAGCCATTGCGCCACGGAACCGTCATAATCATTCTTTAATAAGTCCGCCACGATGCCCTATAATCCATGACAAAAGCCGATTTTCAACTTACCGGCACCGCACCGGCACGGCGCTAGCACGGCGCTGGTGCCACCGGTGCCGGTGCCGGGACCGATCCACGCTCGGTTTTTGGGCGGTACTAACATAGACTTCAGTTCTACAGCACGTTAAAATGATCTCGTCAAGTCGTCGTATTTGTTTTGTTATATCTCTTACATTTAAGACGAAAATTTAATCAACAATCTTAAAAAATTTATATTATACTTAGAAAGAACATTTTATATGCTACTTGAAAAGTTGAAAACGGGCCCCAAAATATTACAACTACTTCCGCATGAGCGAGGAGACAATTCATCATTTCACAGGTCAATATCGAGTCTCAATCAGAACGCGTCCCTTCTACCTCGCCTCGCGCACGCCACTCGCAATGCGACTACAATGCGTACAAAGTATTAAATATACTCCATGTGTCTCCACTAATCGGCGCTGGCGCCATCACGACATATACTCCCACCGGTACCGTCGCCGGTGCTGGGACAGCAAGCTTCCCGCTCGGTGCCGTCCCGTAAAACTGCATAATATGTAGGAGCAGACGAGTGGAAAATCGCTCAATGTCTTCAAATGAGAAACTTAATAAATAAATAGTCTTTGTTTATCTTAAGTCTAAATAACGCCACATTAATAGATACCTATTCACGCGAAGCCGGGGCTAATTGCTAATAGACAAATAAAAGACAAATTTTGTTTCAGAAAGTGACACAAATGTTCCTGGAAATAAACTTCGCCTCAAGCATGTATCTGAAAAGAATGCTACAAAAGAGTCACCGCCACCTAACGGTAAGTCAAATTTAGGGGATCCTTTTGTTAAAGTCAAGTGATGATAGTGTTTAAGTGGCATTTTAAATGTAAGCAAACCTCATTAAATAAGAGTTACACCATTATGCCCGTATGTTATACAATGACATAACACACTCGCTCCTTGCACATGCCAGCTGCTATTAATAATAATGCCTTCCAGACCGAATTCCAATCACGGCGGGCAGTCTCAACGGAGACTAGCCATCTGCTCAGCACAGGATTATGTTTCACGAGTGTATGCATGAGCACAGGTGCACCCTCTATTCCCTCACTCTCATAATCCGATGGCACGGCAATCCGACACGACCGAAGAGAGATCCGGTGCAGGGCCATCGGCTTTACTGCGTACTTTCCGAGAAACAGGGGTGCACACCGCCTATTTAATGACTAAAACCTGCTACTGACAATTTCTTGACAGATAAAAGCCAATAACTGATTTTGGTCCGACCGGTATTCGAACCCGGGAGCTCATGATCAGAAATCGCGTTTACCATTTCTAGACCAACGAGGAGATATGTATGAGCATAATATGACAACGAAGCAGCAAAATGTGCTGCACAAGCAGTCTGTTAGTGTTGTGTGCAATTACAGGCGGTGAGGCGTTCCATCTCAGACCTCAGAGGTGACAACGCACTTGTATTTAGACTTGTACGTAGAATTTTTCATTTTAAGTACTTGACTACTGATAGTGTTTCGTGTACTTCATACAAATTATATTCCTAGGCATACATACCACAAAGCAATTTTAGTTTTAGTTAAACTTCTTTAGTATCGTTGTGATTTGAAACGCGATGAAAAGAAAAGGCGACACTAAAACGAGACAAACATACATCTATATGATTTAGCCTGCGAGAGAATGAGATAGAATCTATACTAATATTTTAGGTAATATAATAAAGTCGAAGGGGTTTTTGCTTATATCTTTTTGATTTGAGTATTACGGCAATTTACTAAATTGTCCATTAATGAAATCTCAGCGATTTCTTAATGTACCCAAATATGTTAACAAATGTTGAAAGAAATGTTAAAGGTACCCTAGATGAGTTATAGTTTAGCATTCAGTGGAAATTTCAACTGCTCGAGTTACGAGGGTAGGTCAAAAAGTTCACGGAATGACGGAGTTGGCGAAGGTGAGTTTACTCATCCAGTTAGGCACTAGTTGAGTGACTCATTGTTAGTATATATACTACGTTTCAGCCTAATCGGGTCATTCAAAGTCACAGAAGTAATTTAAAACCTTAAAAACGAATCAGTACCCGGACCCGATGGCATTAGCAACAGGGTACTGAAGTCTCTCTCCTCGCTGCTAGTATGCTGCCTAGTAGGCATATTCAACGCTCATCTTTCCAGTGGCGCCTTCCCGGATGCATGGAAAGAAACAGTCGTAATAAGAATCTCGAAACCGGGGAAACGGCGCAAATGAGCCTCAAGTTACAGACCAATTAGCCTCCTCAGCACACTGGGGAAAGCTTACTAGCGAGTCATATTGAATCGCCTTCGTAAATACGTTTTCACCAATAAGTTTTTGTCAGACGAGTATTTCGACTTCAGACCTGAACACTCGTTCACCGACCAGTTACATCGCCTCACAGAATATATTCTGAATGGATTTAAACTCCCACAAAGTTGTGGCAAAACCACCATAACCAGTGCCCTATTCCTTGATGTCGCAAAAACGTATGACAAAATCTGGCACGACGGCTTGCTTTACAAGCTGTATAAACTCAACGTGCCTGATAGGCTCATCCACGCCATCAGAGCTTTTCTTCTCAATCAACACTTTCACTATCGAATAGAGGATACTCACTCTACAAAGCGTCCCCTCAATGCTGGAGTCCCACAAGGCGCCGTCCTCTCCCCACTACTATTCACACTCTTCACAAGTGACATTCCGAATCACCCAGTAGTGAATACTGCTCTTTTCGCAGATAACAAGGCACTTCTCGTAGCTCATCCCAAAACAAAATACCTCATCAAGATGCTCCAAAGAGCCATCGACCGCCTAAGCAATTCGTTCCGCTTATGGAGAATCGAAGTGAATCCTGCGAAAATTGTAGCCATACGCTTTCAAAGGATGTCTACTTTCAATCGTCAAATTAGAAACCCCAAGAAAAAGTTTGGTACGATCACCCTGTACGACCGCCAGATCCCTGGTAATCAACGGTCAAATATCTAGGAGTCACATTTGACCACGGTATGACATTCTCGAAACACATTCGCGATGTCCGCAACCATGCCAAATTTGTCACTAGTCGCCTCCACCCACTAGTGAACAGCAGGAAAAAACTGTCCTTAAGAGACAAGCTCCATATTTATAAAGCGTACGTAAGACTTATCATGTCTTACGCAAGCGTAGTTTTCGCGCACGTAAACCATACTCATTTGTACGACCTCCAAGTCGTCCAACATAGATTCATTCGCATAGCCACCGGAGCTCAATGATACCAGCGAAACTCTTACACAGGGACTGTCAACCTCCGACGATCTCTGAATACTTAAAGGATATGTTTCGGTGCTATTTCGAGGGGGCCGAGACACATCCAAACCCGCTAGTGGTAAATACAGCCACCTACGATCCGACTTCGAACGTCCGCTAGTCACACTCAACACTACACATTCACTTAATGCCACAAACACTGTTAGGGCAACAACGGATGGGACGCAGCAAGTCCGCAGACGGACGCGCCGCACACCCGTCCACACCGCGTACACACCGTACACCCGCGTCCCTGGGCGATTCTCACCGACAGAACATCGAACGATACGAGTTAGCCGTCAGAGCCGGGGCCCGCTACCCCTGTTCGGACGGCCGTTATATAACACATCCATGTTATGTTAATGTGATCACTGAACTGAATACAATATTATCCCACTCCCCCAAGATTATCGATTTTAGTGCAACATCGCGTCTGCAACGTTGCACTAAATTAAATAATCTCCCCCACCCCTTCAGGCTGCGAGCTCTGAACTCGATGAAGCTGTAAGAGCCGCATAGGCTAACAGCATTAACATCACAGAAACTAGACTAGAATCGGGTCACTAGCTCTTTTGGGATACAGAAGGTATCCTTTTGATTGATTATAAGGAACGAAGTGTGTCCATAACGGGAGAATACTACGCTTCTTTCCTAGATCAATTAAAGGAAGCTATTTAAGAAAAAAGACGTGGAAAGCTTACAAAAGGCGTGCTCATTTAGGGCGACAATGCGCCCGTGCACACAAGCCATGTTGCGACGGCTGCCATTCACCGGTGCGATTTTGAGCAATAGCACCACCTGTCCTATAGTCCAGACTTGTCTCCAAGCGACTAATACCTATTTGTTTCCAAAAATGAAGAAAGAACTGCGTGGGAAAATTCTCAGTTTCATAGGTCATCACTGCCAGTGACGTCACGCACACAGTCACGCACTGGTTTTACAGTCTTGTTTTCAAGTTTTGTGGTATCAGGTATACCTCGATGTATATGGACGTTATGCATAATCTTCGTTTTGTCCATGTTCATCTTAAGACCTAGTTAACTTGGCATCGCTGAAGGAACTGCAGCACCACCCAAATTGTGACGGAATCAAAAGCTTTGTCATAGTCCACATACGCCAGACATAGTGGCAAATCGTATTCCTCGAACTTCTTACAATTTGCGAAGGGTATGTATGTGGTCTAGGGTGCTAAAGCCTTTTCGGAAACCAGCTTGTTCGGGAGTCTGCATGCGAGACGATTCTAATGACTCTCGAAAACAGCACTTAGACAGGCCTCAGAAATGAAATCGATCTGTAGTTCTTCAAAAGAGCGTTGGTGCATTGCTTGAAGAATAAGACCACCGCATTGCAGCTCCAGGCCTTCGGCGTAGTGTCAACATGGAGGACGGAATTAAAGAGCTTCTGAAAGACTTTAAGTATCGGTTTTCCACCCGCTTTCAGAAGCTCCGCTGTAATTCAATCCTCGCCTAGGGCCTTTCCGTTTTTATGGTGCCAGAGAGCCATTATAATCTATGGAGTATCATCGGAATAGTATCGGAAAAGATTTGTTCTTGGATCGTTACTCACACTTGCGTGTGGCTCCGACGTTGATGTGTACAGTTGCCCGTAGAACCTCTCAATCTCACTCAAAATCTTAGGTGTCCCAAAATCGATGCTGCCACACTCGGTCTTCAGCTTCGACAGTTTTCTCTTTCTGATAGACAGATCTCTAGCAAAGACTTTGGAGCCCTCGTTTCGCTCGATCACTTCTTCAATACGCGCTGTATTAAAGTTGCGTAAGTGCCGCCGTATGCCTTTGAAGATCTGTCTATTCAGTTGCCTGTAGATATGAGCGCCGCGCCGGCACGTCGCCGTCGCCGTGGGTTCATCCTGGCGCGTCGCCGCCGCGTGAAGCACGCGGCGCGCCGTCGCGACTTGTCGCGACTTCCTTTCCCGCTCACACGCGCGGCTCGGCCGCATTAGTTTGCCTTGTCGCCTCGCCACGCTTGTCGCTCACTCAGTCGAGTTGAATATTTCACCGAGTGAACATGTATTGTTGGGTGGTGTTAACAATGGACCTCACAGAATACCGGCGTGAAGTGAAAGTTCTGCTCCTGCATTTCGTCTGGCAAAATTCCGCTCAACACAATAACTGCTCGGGGCAAGCTGAGCAACAAGGTCAAGGCGACCCCAGCCACGCTATCCGTGAATTTCTGCAACATCAAGGGACTTCCCTCGAACCTAAATGCTGTTCACTACCATTTCGAGATGGCGAAGCCGGCCTTGCTCTTACTGACCGAACACACACATCACAAGCATCCTCTCCAGCTGATACTTCGTATCTCTCCTATCCGGGTTACAAATTGGAACACCCTTTTGTGCCTCGAGCTGGAGTTTACGTATACATCAGAGAGGACATCTGTTATCGACGCCTCGGCAGTCTTGAAGGTCCGGACCTGTCCAGCCTTTGGCTACGCGTAGAGAGCGATGACCATCACGCGTCTACGGTTGCCACTATAAGTCCCATAGCGATAATGCCGAAACTGACCGATTCATCGACCACGTACAGGCTATAGATTCCTTACTACAGCAGATCCTATCCGTAGAGATCGTGATCCTCGGTGATTGTAACGAACACCACGCCAAATGGCTCGGTTAACGTTTAACCGATCATGCGGGAAGATCTGTTCATGTTATGCCTTGGCATATGGTCTGACACAACTGGTTACTTCGCTTACGTGGATTCCAGATGTGGATGATCATGCGCCTTCCCTGTTGGACCTTCTGCTGACCTCTAATCCGGATAGATATCAGGTCTCCACCGACGCCCTTCTTGGCTCCTTGGACCATTGTCTACTCTAGAGTCTGGTGTCATTCACACTAACATCGCTTTGCATTCTGCAGGCTGTCGCCGTGTTTGGCACTATAGGTCGCTGATTGGTATAGGATGCGGTCCTTCTTTGCATCTTACCCTTGTGGGCGGGTTTTCTTCTTGCCGGACGATCCCTACGTTGTTGCTAATTCTGTCGTTGATGTGGTACTTCAGGCTATGGAACTTTTTATTCCTTCCTCTGTGGTGCCCATCGGAGGCAGATCTCAGCCATGATTTGGTCGCTCCTGTAAAATAGGATAAAGCTTTAAGCAGGAGTGCTATCGTGACTGGTCTGACGATTTAATGTCTCGGGATGTAACCACTAGCACCCTTAAAAAGAATTATGATTCCGCCTCCAGGTCCTTCAAAAGAGTTATTGCCAAGGCAAAGTCAGAGCACACAACAGAATTATCGAGAAACTAGTTCGCCTTCCTTCGATAACCCGTGCATTCTGTACTCTCGCCAAGGCTGTCCAAGGAAACTTCTGTCAGCCCTCTCTCCCATCTCTTCCATCTCTGCACAGGAAGGACGACTCACTGGCCCATGCCGCAAAGGAGAAAGCCGATCTGCTAGGCTCTTTCTTTGCGTCCGAAAATTTTACTTAATTTTGGTAGTACAGAAATTGGTCCAAAATTGGCGGGGTCTAATATACTACCAGATTTAAATATAGATATGACTTTACTATGTTTCATTAAATCAGGAAACACACCAGATTAGACGCTTATATTCAATATAGAGGCTAGATAAGGTGCTAATATATCTATTATAGATAAAATAACTTTAACGGAAATCCCCCATAAGTCTGCCGTTTTCTTAACATCAATTGTTTTAAAATATTTAACGATATCTTTTGTCAGTACTCTATGGAATTTAAAAGTATTTGAACAAGCCTTTACATTTTGTTTGAGCAATGATTCGGCGACAGTAGGAGAATAATTTAATTTTGATTTTTGATTGATTTTGTTGCCAAAAAAGGAACATCACTAAAATGTTTCTCAAAAGCCATAGCAACTTCCTTATCAGATCGAGTTAAATTATCGTTAATAATCAATTGAAAATCCAAGTTGCACGGTTTGACCATGCTCGTTTCACTATTTATTATTCTCCATGTCATTTTAATTTTGTCGGATGCAGTTTTAATTTTGTTGCTTAAATGTAAAGCCTTAGCAGTGGAGCACACTTTTTTAAATATTTTTACATAATCTCTAAATATAACACTGCTATTATATGATCTTTCATCATAAAGCTCGTATAACCTCCGCCTACTTTTATAAATTCCTACTGTCGCCCATTCATTAAATGATTTGCGACTGTTAAAAGAGAAAGTAAATATTCTACTTAATTCACAACTTATAATTTTAAATAATGTAGCATACAAATAATTAGCACTATTTTTAAACGAAAGTGATGGAAGTCTTTTTATTATATTACTTCCAAACCTCTCCAAGCGATGTTCATTTATTGGAACAAACACAACTTTCTTATTTCTCTGTGTTTTGTGTATGTAAGGTAGTGATACCGTTTCTCCACAGTGATCTGACCTTAAATTTTAAATGACTGATTTATGCAAGGGCTTAACATCTGTAAAAATGTTATCTATACAGGTCGCATTAGGCCCAGCAATACGTGTTGGTTCTAAGAATAAATTAACAAGATTATACGATTTAAACCATGAGCTAAACTTTATACTTATGGAAGAAGTTTCAAGGAGATTGATGTTAAAGTCTCCCCATATTACTACCGACTTGTTCTGTTTACTAAGTTTGGGTAAAACTTCTTCCACAATCCTTTCAAAATAGTCATAAATAGCACATGGGGGGAAACCAAAATCTTATTATAACAACATATAACTATTTGAATAGGGCCCAGAATCTTCGTCTCCTTTGTCCCGTGCAAGATTCGTAACCGCGCCCTCAGCGCCGCAACTCAATGTCAAGCCACTGCGCCATAGAACCGTCAAAATCATTCTTTTATAAGTCTGCCACGATGCTCTATAATCCATGGTAAAGGTAGATTTTCAACTTACCGGCACCGCACCGGCACGGCACTAGCACGGCACTGGTGCCACCTGGTGCCGGTGCCGGTATCGGTACCGGTACCACCGTGGACCGCCGGATCCACGCTCGGTTTTTGGGCAGTACTAACACAGACTTCAGTTCTACAGCACGTTAAAATGATCTCGTCAAGTCGTCGTATTTGTTTTGTTATATCTCTTACATTTAAGACGAAAATTTAATCAACAACGTTAAAAATTTGATATTATACTTAGAAGGAACATATTATATGCTACTTAAAAAATTGAAAACGGGCCCTAAAATATTACAACTACTTGCGCATGAGCGAGGAGACTATTCATCATTTCACAGGTCAATGTCGAGTCTCAATCAGAACGCCTCCCTTCTACCTTGCCTCGCGCACGCCTCACGCAATACGGCTACAATGCGTAAAAAGTATTAAATATACTCCACGTGTCTCCACTAATCGGCGCTGGCGCCATCACGGCATTTACTCCCACCGGTACCGTCGCCGGTGCTGAGACAACAAGCTTCCCGCTCGGTGCCGTCCCGTAAAACTGCATAATATGTAGGAGCAGACGAGTGGAACATCGCTCAATGTCTTCAAATGAGAAACTTAATAAATAAATAGTCTTTGTTTATCTTAAGTCTAAATAACGCCACATTAATAGAAACCTATTCACGCGAAGCCGGGGCTAATTGCTAATAGACAAATAAAAGACAAATTTTGTTTCAGAAAGTGACACAAATGTTCCTGGAAATAAAGTTCCCCTCCTGGAAAGAAAGCATGAACCTAAAAAGACTGCTACAAAAAAGTCACCAGCACCTACCGGTAAGTCAATTTTAGAGAATCTTTTTGTTAAAGTCAAGTGATGTTAGTGTTTGAGTGGTATTTTAAATGTAAGTGAACTTCATTAAATAAGAGTTACACCATTATGCCCGTAAGTTATACAATGGCATAACACACTCGCTCCTTGCACATGCCAGCTGCTAATAATAATAATGCCTTCTAGACCGGATTCCGATCACGGCGGGCAGTCTCAACGGAGACTAGCCAACTGCTCAGCACAGGATTATTTGTCACGAGTGTATGCATGAGCACAGATGCACCCTCTATTCCCTCACTCTCATAATCCGATGGCACGGCAATCCGACACGACCGAAGAGAGATCCGGTGCAGGGCCATCGGCTTTACTGCGTACTTTCCGAGAAACAGGGGTGCACACCGCCAACTTAATGACTAAAACCTGTTACTGACAATTTCTTGACAGATAAAAGCCAATAACTGATTTTGGTCCGACCGGTATTCGAACCCGGGAGCTCATGATCAGAAATCGCGTTTACCATTTCTAGACCAACGATGAGATATGTATGAGTATAATATGACAACGAAGCAGCAAAATGTGCTGCACAAGCAGTCTGTTAGTGTTGTGTGCAATTACAGGTGGTGAGGCGTTCCATCTCAGACCTCAGAGGTGACAACGCACTTGTATTTAGACTTGTACGTAGAATTTTTCATTTTAAGTACTTGACTACTGATAGTGTTTCGTGTACTTCATACAAATTATATTCCTAGGCATACATACCACAAAGCAATTTTAGTTTTAGTTAAACTTCTTTAGTATCGTTGTGATTTGAAACGCGATGAAAAGAAAAGGCGACACTAAAACGAGACAAACATACATCTATATGATTTAGCCTGCGAGAGAATGAGATAGAATCTATACTAATATTTTAGGTAATATAATAAAGTCGAAGGGGTTTTTGCTTATATCTTTTTGATTTGAGTATTACGGCAATTTACTAAATTATCCATTAATTAAATCTCAGCGATTTCTTAATGTACCCAAATATGTTAACAAATGTTGAAAGAAATGTTGAAGGTACCCTAGATGAGTTATAGTTTTAGCATTCAGTGGAAATTTCAACTGCTCGAGTTACGAGGGTAGGTCAAAAAGTTCACGGAATGACGGAGTTGGCGAGGGTGAGTTTACTTATGCAGTTAGGCACTAGTTGAGTGACTCATTGTTAGTATATATACTACGTTTCAGCCTAATCGGGTCATTCAAAGTCACAGAAGTAATTTAAAGCCTTAAAAACGAATCAGCACCCGGACCCGATGGCATTAGCAACAGGGTACTGAAGTCTCTCTCCTCGCTGCTAGTATGCTGCCTAGTAGGCATATTCAACGCTCATCTTTCCAGTGGCGCCTTCCCGGATGCATGGAAAGAAACAGTCGTAATAAGAATCTCGAAACCGGGGAAACGGCGCAAATGAGCCTCAAGTTACAGACCAATTAGCCTCCTCAGCACACTGGGGAAAGCTTACTAGCGAGTCATATTGAATCGCCTTCGTAAATACGTTTTCACCAATAAGTTTTTGCCAGACGAGTATTTCGACTTCAGACCTGAACACTCGTTCACCGACCAGTTGTGGCAAAACCACCATAACCAGTGACCTATTCCTTGATGTCGCAAAAACGTATGACAAAATCTGGCACGACGGCTTGCTTTACAAGCTGCATAAACTCAACGTGCCTGAAAGGCTCATCCACGCCATCAGAGCTTTTCTTCTCAATCAACACTTTCACTATCGAATAGAGGATACTCACTCTACAAAGCGTCCCCCTCAATGCTGGAGTCCCACAAGGTGCCGTCCTCTCCCCACTACTATTCACACTCTTCACAAGTGACATTCCGAATCACCCAGTAGTGAATACTGCTCTTTTCGCAGATAACAAGGCACTTTTCGTAGCTCATCCCAAAACAAAATACCTCATCAAGATGCTCCAAAGAGCCATCGACCGCCTAAGCAATTGGTTCCGCTTATGGAGAATCGAAGTGAATCCTGCGAAAATTGTAGCCATACGCTTTCAAAGGATGTCTACTTTCAATCGTCAAATTAGAAACCCCAAGAAAAAGTTTGGTACGATCACCCTGTACGACCGCCAGATCCCTGGTAATCAACGGTCAAATATCTAGGAGTCACATTTGACTACGGTATGACATTCTCGAAACACATTCGCGATGTCCGCAACCATGCCAAATTTGTCACTAGTCGCCTCCACCCGCTAGTGAACAGCAGGAAAAAATTGTCCTTAAAAGACAAGCTCCATATTTATAAAGCGTGCGTAAGACTTGTCATGTCTTACGCAAGCGTAGTTTTCGCGCACGTAAACCATACTCATTTGTACGACCTCCAAGTCGTCCAACATAGATTCATTCGCATAGCCACCGGAGCTCGATGATACCAGCGAAACTCTTACACAGGGACTGTCAACCTCCGACGATCTCTGAATACTTATAGGATATGTCTCGGTGCTATTTCGAGTGGGCCGAGACACATCCAAACCCGCTAGTGGTAAATACAGCCACCTACGATCCGACTTCGAACGTCCGCTAGTCACACTCAACACTACACATTCACTTCGTGCCACAAACACTGTTAGGGCAACAACGGATGGGACGCAGCAAGTCCGCAGACGGGCGCGCCGCACACCCGTCCACACCTCGTACACACCGTACACCCGCGTCCCTGGGCGATTCTCACCGCCCAGAACATCGAACGATACGAGTTAGCCGTCAGAGCCGGGGCCCGCTACCCCTGTTCGGACGGCCGTTATATAACACATCCATGTTATGTTAATGTGATCACTGAACTGAATACAATATTATCCCACTCCCCCAAGATTATCGATTTTAGTGCAACATCGCGTCTGCAACGTTGCACTAAATTAAATAATCTCCCCCACCCCTTCAGGCTGCGAGCTCTGAACTCGATGAAGCTGTAAGAGCCGCATAGGCTAACAGCATTAACATCACAGAAACTAGACTAGAATCGGGTCACTAGCTCTTTTGGGATACAGAAGGTATCCTTTTGATTGATTATAAGGAACGAAGTGTGTCCATAACGGGAGAATACTACGCTTCTTTCCTAGATCAATTAAAGGAAGCTATTTAAGAAAAAAGACGTGGAAAGCTTACAAAAGGCGTGCTCATTTAGGGCGACAATGCGCCCGTGCACACAAGCCATATTGCGACGGCTGCCATTCACCGGTGCGATTTTGAGCAATAGCACCACCTGTCCTATAGTCCAGACTTGTCTCCAAACGACTAATACCTATTTGTTTCCAAAAATGAAGAAAGAACTGCGTGGGAAAATTCTCAGTTTCATAGGTCATCACTGCCAGTGACGTCACGCACACAGTCACGCACTGGTTTTACAGTCTCGTTTTCAAGTTTTGTGGTATCAGGTATACCTCGATGTATATGGACGTTATGCATAATCTTCGTTTTGTCCATGTTCATCTTAAGACCTAGTTAACTTGGCATCGCTGAAGGAACTGCAGCACCACCCAAATTGTGACGGAATCAAAAGCTTTGTCATAGTCCACATAGGCCAGACATAGTGGCAAATCGTATTCCTCGAACTTCTTACAATTTGCCGAAGGGTATGTATGTGGTCTAGGGTGCTAAAGCCTTTTCGGAAACCAGCTTGTTCGGGAGTCTGCATGCGAGACGATTCTAATGACTCTCGAAAACAGCACGTACACACGGCTCAGAAGGGAAATCGATCTGTTGTTCTTCAAAAGAGCAATGGTGCATTTCTTGAAGAATAAGACCACCGCATTGCAGCTCCAGGTCTCCGGTGTAGTGTCACCATGGAGGACGGAATTAAAGAGCTTGTGAAGGACTTCAAGTATTCGTTTTCCACCCACTTTCAGAAGCCGCTGTAATTCAATCCTCGCCTAGGGCCTTACCGTTTTTATGGTGCCAGAGAGCCATTATAATCTCCGGAGTATCATCGGAATAGTATCGGATAAGATTTGCTCTTGGATCGTTACTCACACTTGCGTGTGGCTCCGACGTTGATGTGTACAGTTGCCCGTAGAACCACTCAATCTCACTCAAAATCTTAGGTGTCCCGGAATAAACGCTGCCACACTCGGTCTTCAGCTTCGACAGTTTTCTCTTTCTGACAGACAGATCTCTAGCAAAGACTTTGGAGTTCTCGTTTCGCTCGATCACTTCTTCAATACGAGCTGTATTAAAGTTGCGTAAGTCCCGCCGCATGCCTTTGGAGATCTGTCTGTTCAGTTGCCTGTAGATATGAGCGCCGCGCCGGCACGTCGCCGTCGCCATGAGTTCATGTTGGCGCGTCGCCGCCGCGTGAAGGACGCGGCGCGCCGTCGCGACGTGTCGCGACTTCCTTTCCCGCTCACACGCGCGGCTCGGCCGCATTAGTTTGCCTTGTCGCTTCGCCACGCTTGTCGCTCACTCAGTCGAGTTGAATATTTCACCGAGTGAACATGTATTGTTGTGTGGTGTTAACAATGGACCTCACAGAATACCGGCGTGAAGTGAAAGTTCTGCTTCTGCATTTCGTCTGGCAAAATTCCGCTCAAGACAATAAATGCTCGGGGCAAGCTGAGCAACAAGGCCAAGGCGACCCCAGCCACGCTATCCGTGAATTTCTGCAACATCAACTTCCCTCGAACCTAAATGCTGTTCACTACCATTTCGAGATGGCGAAGCCGGCCTTGCTCTTACTGACCGAACACACACATCACAAGCATCCTCTCCAGCTGATACTTCGTATCTCTCCTATCCGGGTTACAAATTGGAACACCCTTTTGTGCCTCGAGCTGCAGTTTACGTATACATCAGAGAGGACATCTGTTCTCGACGCCTCGGCAGTCTTGAAGGTTCGGACCTGTCCAGCCTTTGGCTACGCGTAGAGAGAGACGACCATCACGCGTCTACTGTTGCCTCTATAAGTCCCATAGCGGTAATGCCGAAACTGACCGATTCATCGACCATGTCCAAATGGCTATAGATTCCTTACTACAGCAAATCCTATCCGTAGAGATCGTGATCCTCGGTGATTGTAACGACCACCACGCCAAATGGCTCGGTTAACGTTTAACCGATCATGCGGGAAGATCTGTTCATGTTTTGCCTTGGCATATGGTCTGACACAACTGGTTGCTTCGCTTACGTGGATTCCAGATGTGGATGATCATGCGCCTTCCCTGTTGGACCTTCTGCTGACCTCTCATCCGGATAGATATCAGGTCTCCACCGACGCCCCTCTTGGCTCCTTGGACCATTGTCTAGTCTGGAGTGTGGTGTCATTCACACTAACATCGCTTTGCATTCTGCAGGCTGTCGCCGTGTTTGGCACTATAGGTCGCTGATTGGTATAGGATGCGGTCCTTCTTTGCACCTTACCCTTGTGGGCGGGTTTTCTTCTTGCCGGACGATCCCAACGTTGTTGCTAATTCTGTCGTTGATGTGGTACTTCAGGCTATGGAACTTTTTATTCCTTCCTCTGTGGTGCCCATCGGAGGCAGATCTCAGCCATGATTTGGTCGCTCCTGTAAAATAGGATAACGCTATAGACAGGAGTGCTATCGGGCCTGGTCTGACGATTCAATGTCCCGGGATTTAACTACTAGCACCCTTAAAAGGAATTATAATTCCGCCTCCAGGTCCTTCAAAAGAGTTATTGCGAAGGCAAAGTCAGAGCACACAACAGAATTGTCGAGAAACTAGTTCGCCTTCTTCGACAACCCGTGCATTCTGGTCTCTCGCCAAGGCTGTGCAAGGAAACTTCTGTCAGCCCTCTCTCCTATCTCTTCCATCTCTGCACAGGGAGGACGACTCACTGGCCCATGCCGCAAAGGAGAAAGCCGATCTGCTAGGCTCTTTCTTTGCGTCCAACTCGACTCACGATGACGGGGGGGAGCACACCGCCGACCATCCCGTGATGTGAGTGCTCCATACCCGATGTGCAGTTCACACAGCCCTCCGTTCAAAAAGCACTCCTCTCTCTGGACATTCACAAGTCGAGTGGGCCTGAAAATCCCTCCAATTGAGCAGATCACGTGTGATCCAGAGTTGGCTTCCGTTCTAACGCGTCCTTTCCGGTATTCCTACTCCCTAGGCGTAGTCTCGAATTCACGGAAGACGGCTTTCGTCCACCCAATCCCTTAAAAAGGCGACCGCGCAGACCCGTCTAAGTACAAGCCTATCGCCATCACCTCCTTGTTCTTCAAAATAATGGAATCCATTATAATTTGCCAGCTCGTACGGTACCTTGAGGACCACCAGCTGATTAGTGACCGCCAATACGGTTTTCGTTGGGATCGATCAATTGGTGATCTTGTGGTTTACTTGACTTATAGATGGGCGGAGATAGTAGAGTCCAAGGGAGAGGCATTGGCCGTTAGTTTGGATATTGCGAAGACCTTCGATCGGGTTTGGCACAAAGCGCTTCTTTCGAAGCTCCCTTCCTATGGGCTTCCCGAGAAACTGTACAATTGGATCACTAGCCTTCTTGCAGATCGGAGCATTTCCTCAGTTTAAAAGCACTCTCCTTGTTGCCTCAGCCAGTATCGGAATCCTCGGCATCGACATATAGAGTGATGCGCAATTTCGTGTTCACTTGGAAGAGAAGGCAAAATTGGAATCTAAAAATCTTGGCGCGTTCAGCAGAGCGGGACAGTATTTTACCTGCCACTTTACAAGGCGCAGAATCGGCCTCACATGGTATACTGTTCCCATTTATGGGCTGGGGCTCCTCAGGGCTTTATTAAAAAATATGAAGCTGTTTGGTAACAACAGAATGGTTTTCTTTAAGTTTTTTTTAAGAATTTTTTTCTTTTTAAAAAAATATCTAAGGACCACGCCGCGCCGCCGCAACGCCGCCGCCACCGAGGGAATTTCTAGGCCACGCCGCCGCCGTGGAATTGGCCTTCGGCGCTCATATCTAGCTTATCTGTACGCTTTCAAATCTGTTGAAGACTGCAGTTTCATTTCCCGTCTAACAGCCTTGAGACTAAGAGTGTGATCGGAAAGTTTTTGTGTTCTTTTACGGTTGGGCTTGTAGAACTTAGCTCCGACCGCATGGATAGTTTCCACGAGCTTGTCATTCATATCGTCAACTGGATTGAAATCTTTTAGGCACTGCAAATGGTTTTTTAGCTCGAGCTGATAGGTTTCTGGACGTTGGATAGGAAGGGAGACGGAGCATTAACTTCATTAGACGAAATCTCTACCTCGCTGCCAGTTTTCACCCTAGCGATCACCGAGACATCATTGCCTATACTGATTGTATAGTGCAGTTACCCTGTTTTATTGCCATTAATGATTTACTTCGTAAGCAAGAGCGCAAGTTGAACCTCCGATCTCATACTTTTACTATATTCAACGACTAACTTTTTCTGACGTATTCCCGCTAGTTCCGACACAATTAAATGGCACATCTACTAACCGATCCGAGACGAGCGATCACAGAATACTTTTACTCCTAGATTGAGTCAGGCAGGACCTGTCACTGTCAGTACAGATTAAAAATACAGTTGACAAACACAACTAATAAATCGAACTGTAAACGAGAATCGATTTTAAGATTTGATTTTATTATGGCGCAGGTTCGGCCTCGCATAGAATACTGTTACTATTTCTGGGCAGGGGCTCCCCAGTGCCAGCTCCTTCAACTTGACTGCATCCAGCGCAGAGTGGCTCGAATCGTCGACGACCGAGTCCTTCCGATCGGCTCGATTCATTGGCACTGCGAAGAGATATTGCATCCCTTTGAATTTTCTTTCACATTTACCACGGGGAGTGCTCTGAGGAATTGTTCGGATTAATCCCAGCCGCCAAATTTCACGAACGCACATCGCGTCAGACCTCCCGATACCATCCACACCATCTGGATGATTGGCGGTCCACCACTGTGCGATTTAGAAGATGTTATCTTCCTCGCACAACTTCCTTGTGGAAACAATTACCATCAGCGATTTTTCCGGACTGATACGACTTAGGGACCTTCAAGAAAAGAGCCTACTCCTTTTTAAAAGGCCGGCAACGTATCTGCAATTCCCCTGGTTCCTCTGGTGTTGCTGTTGTTCATAGGCGGCGGTAGTCACTTAGCATCAGGGGAGCCGCATGCTCGTTTGCCCACTCTCCTATAAAACAAATTTGTTAAAATTTAATTTTTTTAATTGTTGACAACACGGAGCAAATACAAATAGGAGGTGCTGTAATTAGATTTCACTACGTGACAATGCGTGATAATTTGCGGGGTGAGGGGATGTGAGTCCCCAACCACTTTACCATGTTCCATCTACTGATAAATAGGAAAACTACTCGCACCGTTCCATATCGATGTTGCAATGTAGTTTAGCTACGTAGACGATAAATGGCAGCCTGTGCACAAAATAGTTATAAAAACTATAAGAATAATATTTTTGCGATTAAAAATTCTTTAGTACTGAATGCAAAACAAATTACAACACCTTATGATTATTTCACCAATACTGAGTTTTACGTTATATTTTTAGTTCCCATTACACAAAGTGTCGCCATCTAGTGTCGAATATATTTAATTACATTTGAAAGCCAACGCAGAGATTTTTAGAGAACCTTTTTAATAAATTAGGTATAGAATTACTTACAAATGAAATGTGGTGCCATCCAAAGCAGCAGAGCCTCTATCTGACTAGTTTTACATGATAAAACACAACACTTCATCCTTTTCTTCTTAATACTTCTAAAATACACCGTTTGCGATTTTCGAGACAAGCGCACAAGACGAACGCTGACAGTATACTAAGTATAGCCACGCCCACTGTGATGACATCAGGACCTAATTAGAATCACAGTGCATAGTTGCTTATGCCATCTCCTCTTGGTATTTGCTCCGTTGCTCCGTGGTTGATACTATGTTAATTTAATGTATATAATAATCATTTATCTGGTGTAAGTTGTTTTTTGTTTTAATTGTTAAATCTCATTTACATTTATTTTATTAATATCCGACTGTGTTCGTGACTAAAACTGATTTTTAAAATTTCGCGTTTTCCAGATTGTGAATGGGGCTATTTTTTATTTTGAAATAGAAAAATATAACGCTTTTTTAAAAACAATATTTCAACTTATTTTTTTTTAATTTTTATTCAATATACATTACGTGTGTAATTCTTATTGAAAGTAATTTTTACTTTACCACTGGTTTGAAAAAAACCCCTCTGTCTTGGGAAGAACCAACAAGAAACCCAGCGGGACTTTTTTTTAAATAAATTTTACAATATAAATGATTACGAACTATTTACAAAATTTATTTTAGAAACTGCTTGGAAGCGACCACCTCATTCCCAGGGGTTATTATCAACCATGTATTCATTTATACTAAAATAACCCTTTTTATACAGTTTCACCTTAATAAATCATTAAAACTTGGTAATAGAGAGAACCTGTACACTTTCCGGGTCCTTGTTGTAATAGCGTATACATTGCGCCAATAATGAATTACTGACTCTGTGGAGTCGAGAAACTGTCATCACTAGCTTGTGTTTGTTCCTAGTGTTTACAGAATGTACATCACTTTTTTTTACTAAAACTACCTTTGTTTTAGTGAACAGACATTAAATTTTCGTAAATATACTGACAGGACAAAGTTAATATATTTATTTCTTTAAATTTATCTTTAAGAGGCTCTCTCGGTTTTAGGTTGTAAATAGCTAATGGCCCTCTTACAATACAAATACAATACAAACACTCACGCCTGTCACCCAGAGGGGTAGGCAGAGACTACGGACTTCCATTTGGCGCGATGCTGACACACTTCTCTCGCCTCCTTTACATCCATATATTTACGCACACACGCTCGTCGGTTAAGGGTACTCCTATTCTGGCCCATTTTCAATGTATCGCCGATTTGGTCGATAAATCTTCGTCTAGGGCGTCCCTTCCCGACTTTGCCGCACACTTCTGAAACATAAATTTGCTTTGTCACTCTTTCCTCGTTCATTCTTTCTACGTGACCAAACCACCGAAGCATTCCTTTTTTAATCCTAGTCACAACGTCATCTTGTAAACCACACTTTTCTCTTATCACACTATTTCTCACCCTGTCATTCAGATTCAGCCCTTGCATACTCCATAATTACCGCATTTCTACAGCCTTTATTCTACTCTCACGTTTCTTCTACCATACCCAACTTTCACTACCATACATTAAAGTAGGGACTAACAAACCATTATGAATTGCCATACGTGCCTTCTTTGACACATTCTGACTCTTCACATTAGCTTGTAGAGCCCCATTTACTCTATTTCCTGCGTTCACTCGTCATTCTATATCCTTGTCATATCTACCATCCCTGCTAAATAAACATCCCAAATATACAAACTCATCCACTTGCTCAATCAACTCCCCTTCCCTTTTATTCTTATTTCACATAACGTTTTACTTTCTTCTCTATCAAAAACCATCACTTTCGTCTTACTTGCGTTCACTTTCATACCCCTTTCTTTTAATGACCAGTTCATTAAATTAACCATCATTTGCAACTCGGCCGCCGACGATGCAAATATGACTTGATCATCGGCGTACAAAAGGCATTTGACAGTTAACTCACCCATTCTCAACCCACATTCTTCAACTTTCAAAGTTTGCAAACAACTGTCCATAAATAGGTTAAACAGCCACGGAGAAGCTACACAACCCTGTCTGACACCTTTTTGAATGCCAAACCAGTCCGAGTAGGCCCCGTTGACCCTGACACAAGCACTAGAGTCCCTATAAAGAGACTTTAATGCCTGTATCAGACCAGCGCCAACCCAAATGAGGTCAGTGTTTGCTATAACACGTTCCTGTCCACTCTGTCATAAGCCTTTTCCAAGTCCATGAAAGCACAAAAAACTTTCTGGTTTTTGGCCGAAAATTTCTCCGCAATCATGCGCATGCAAAAGACTTGATACGTACACCCCATCCCCTTTCTAAATCCAGCTTGCACATCCCAAATTTTTCCATCAGTTTCTTCCATAACTCTATCAATTAACACCTTAGCATACAGTTTACCCACAATGCTAAGCAAGCTGATACCACGGTAGTTTTCACAGTCCTGCCGCGACCCCTTTCCCTTATATATTGGGATTATAGCGGCTTTACACCAGTCTTCCGGTACCCGCTTCAGTTTCCAACATAAATTAAACAAGGTTACAGCAGGCCTGCAACCACACCCTCTCCAGCCCTTAGCATTTCGAGTGATACTCTATCATATCCGGCTGCCTTACCTGCTTTCATGCTTTTCATTGCTTTCACTATTTCATCTACACTTATCTCTCTACCTCTCTCCACTTCTTCCGGAATTTCTATTTCACTTACTTCAGACGACTCTTCACTCTTAAACACGCTTTCAAACTATTCCTTCCATCTCTTTAAATTCGAAACTTCATCATTCAGCATGCAGCCATTCTCGTCTCGTATACCATTCATTCTAGGCTGTTTTGAATTTCCCCTGGGAGTTCTTACGAGTTTCCAGAACATTTTAATATTTGCTTGGAAGTTATCAGATATTCTTCTATCATTCTTATCTATCCTTTCTTGCTTTTTCCTTTCAACAACTTCTTTTACTCTCTTCTGTAAAACAAAAATAGTCTGAAGCTTTGCGTCGAGAGTGATGCCAAGAAAAACAGTGGATACAACAGGACTCAATTCCTTCCCATTTATAAACACATTGGTATTCAGATTTTTAACATTCCTTGTTGTAAATTTAACACAATTAGTTTTATTTCCGTTCAAATGCAGATTATTAACGTTAAACGAATGCACTAATTTTGATATAGCATTACTCACTTCGTCACATTTGAATGATTGACGTTTAAGTTTAAAAATCAAGGAAGTATCATCAGCAAATAATATCCAAACAAAAACAGTTTCACTGTAAAGCATCGCGCCAAGTACTCTTTCAACTATAGTTACAAAACTAATAATTACATTTTTACAAAAAATTCTAAAATAAAAAAAAACAAGTACATAACCGTTTTAGATTCGAAAAAAAATTTGCTGAAAAAAGTAATAATAAAATAATGGTGTACTTGGTGTGCATGATTAAGAGTATCGATCACCCAACTTGACAGTCTTGGAAGTCGTTTCTTATAACTTTGAGTTATGCTCGTACTATAAAGTATAATGCACACCAAGTACATCATTTTTTATTATTACTTTTTTCAGCAAAATTTTTTTTCTTATCTAAAACGGTTATGTACGTCAAAAGTTCTTGACCTTGACGTGTTGAGACGTCAAGGTCAAGAACTTTTGACGTGTTTTTGATTGCAATTGATTTGCACTCATAAGATAATATGAGTAGATTTATTTCAAGAAAATTTAATCAATCTATCTCATATTTTGTACATATCAATTATATTTTGCTATTTAAAGAAAATTGAAAAAAATTTTCGTGGACGTCCAGATTTTTTTTACGTGGTCACGATAACTCTCGAAAAATTTAACGTATCGAGACCGGGTTTTGTTTATTTTTTGAAGAAATATATTAAATAGGTACTTATTTCATAACAATAGTGATGTTTTTTTTTTATATAATAAAGTCTCCATTCATTATACAGTCAACTTAGGTATAAAACTTTAACTTTGAATTTCAATGTTATTCTGTAACTGTACCAGAGTATCCAAGTAGAAAAGTATCGTGTGTACATTCGGTAGAAACAGAAACAGAAACTTTTTTATTCAATATAGATTATAAATTATACTTATTAAAAGTTACTCTTTTGTTTTCTTAGCACTGGTTCGGAAAAAAACCTCTGTCCGGGGAAGAACCAGCAAGAAACCCAGCAGGACTTTTTTTTAAATAACAGCTACAATCATGTACACAATTAACTACACAACAAACTAGAAATAGTATGGTAGTGATCACCTCATTCCCAGGGGTTATTGTCATCCATAAATTCCTTACTATGATAATAACCCTTTTTATACAAACCTAGTTTAATAAATTTTTTGAACTTTGAGCAGGTCAAATTTAGTATATTTAAAAAATTACAGTTGTTGTAAAAGTGTATACATCGCCCCATGAATGAATTACTGACTCGGTGGAGTCGAGTAACTAAGGCGTAACTAGACTAAGTATAATCTACTAGTTAGTCTGTGGTGTGAACTGTGGAGTGAAACTATGGAGTGTAGAGTAGAAGTAGAACCATCTTATAAGGTGCGAAAGTTGAAAAAGTGTCCTACTATATACTGAAAATAGAGGTTCCAAAACCAACCACAATAGCGCTGGCGTCTGAAAAACTACGATATGAATATAGCTGATGTAGAGGGAGTGAAGTCAGCTGAATTCAAATATTTTAAAAATTTCATGACTAGAGTAGTTAGTAAAATGCCAGAGCAAAATCCAATATTGCTCCACCTCTATTGCTATTAGTTCATTTATAATTAATTTAAAAAATTTAAGTATCGAAAATTTTATTTTGCTATAAAACATAAAATATCTACTTTTTAAAATAAAACTATAAGCAAATAATTGCCCCCTAAATGCTCCAGCAGAATCCGAAGTTACTCCACCTTTGTTACTATTAGTTAATTTATAATTAATTTTAAAAAAAATTAAGTATCGAAAATTTAATTTTGGTATAAAACATAAAATATCTACTTTTTAAATTAAAACTGTATGCCATTTAATTGCTCCTTAAATGCTACAGCAAAATCAAATATTGTTCCACCTCTATTGCTATTAGTTAATTTAGAATTAATTAAAAAAAAATATTTATCGAAAATCTAATTTTGCTATTAAACATAAAATATCTACTTTTTAAAATTAAACTGTATGCTACTTAATTGCTCTTTAAATGCTCCGGCAGAATCCGAAATCGCTCCACCTTTGTTGCTATTAGTTAATTTTGAATTAATTAAAAAAAATAATTATCGAAACATTAATTTTGCTATAAAACATAAAATATCTAGTTTTTAAAATAAAACTGTAAGCAACTAATTGCTCCTTAAATGCTCCAGCAGAATCTGAAATTGCTCCACCTCTATTGTGATTAGTTCATTTATAATTAATTTAAAAAATTTAAGTATCGAAAATTTAATTTTGCTATAAAACATAAAATATCTACTTTTTAAAATTAAACTAATAAATACTAATAATAAAATAAAACTAAATGCCTATTAATTGCTCCTTAAATGCTCCAGAAAAATCAAAATTGCTCCACCTCTATTGCTATTAGATAATTTAGAATTAGTTTTGAGAAAGAGTGGTCCCATTTGAGTGATAGCTCCATCGTCAATAGAATGTAGTAACATTCTATTCATATACTTTGATGTTTTTAGAATAGAGTTATAGAATAGAATAGAATATTTTTTTATTCAATATACATTACATGAGTAATTCTTATTGAAAGTCATTTTTTACTTTACCACTGGTTCGAAAAAACCCTCTGTCCTGGTAAGAACCAGGAAGAAACACAGCGGGACTTTTTTTTAAATAAATGTTTCAATAGAAAATGATTACAAACTATTTACAAAATTTATTTTAGAAACTGCTTGGAAGCGACCACCTTATTCCCAGGGGTTATTATCAACCATGTATTCATTTATACTATAATAACCCTTTTTTTTTAAATGGATGTTTCACTTTCGAAAATGTCGAGGTTCTAATATCGCTTTTTTATGAGCGATGTTGCATCCCTACCGCCATAACAATATTCTCAACATAAGGTGTTTATCTGCTTAGACGCCTTGAGATAATATTGCCAACTATCTGCTGGCTCGAGTTGCCGTCGAAATTGCCAAAGGGCTGCGCAATGTGACGCATTAACATATTGTAAAGCAGTGTATTATAAAGGATTATAATCATTTAATGCTGAGATAATTGAAAACATAGCTTAAATGACAAGCATCCAAGCCAAAAATCTTGAAAATAAATAAATGAAAACATGGCTTAAAAGACAAGCATTTAAGTCAACAATCTTTAAAAAAATAAAAAATTCCACCGAAATTAATAAAATCTTTTGTAGAATCGGAAAAGTGAGCAAGCAAAAATTTGAGATGTTGAAAAGTATGAAATAATTGATAGATAGAAATAATTTTTAGTGTTATAAGGAAACAATTGATAAACAAAATGATATAGGACTGTATAACGTGTTGACGTTTCGTTAATAATTAAATATATAAAGTTAAAAATTTGGTGAGGTTATGTTGACATCTGTTTCGAGAATATATACACTGTAGTCTCACGCCTACACGTTTACATACATATACATATGTTGAACGTGTACTTGGCTTGAGACACTACAGTGTCTTCGGACTATATCGTGACTACCCCCTACAAGGTGAGGTAAGTTATTAATATACACCATAAACAGAAATGGGCCGAGAATCGAGCCCTGGGGAACACCCTACAGGTGACCCGGAAGACTTTTTACCATTGATAATAACCTTCTGCTTTCTATTACTTAAATATGAAATAATAAGCTAGTTTAAGCGCTGTATTCTTGACACCATAGTACCACAGACTATAAATCCATACAGTCGTCCGACGAAAACGTCTAGACGGGGCAATCGTGCGTGGTGTGAGGGGTGAGACGCGGGAAGGACGAGCCCGAGCTGCTCATGCCAATCGTATAAGAAGCTCGGGACACGACTTCCAGGGTTGCTAATGCGCGTTTGCTTTTATACTTTTTAAATTTAGTGTTTATATATAATCTGCGATTTCACCAAATCCTGCACACAGAAGAAAGGTAAATAAATATTGTTATTATTTTAACATTATGTATATTTTGTTATGTCATGCCAAATTGCTAACGTAAAAAGACATGGCGGACGTAAAAAATAGGTACTAGTCGCTGGGCATTACTGTTTACAAGTTTGATTTTTTTTCTTCATTTAAATCGTGTGGTTGGACAGGCTAAGGTTTTAGACCATACTGTAGTGCCTCGTTTTGGGTTTTTTGAAGTTTTTTATAAAATATTAAGATTTAGCGCTAAATTTTTAGGTTTGTCGGGGTGCAAATTACGGAAATAGCATTTATTTTTAAATCCAAGATGTTTTTAATATATGTATAATATGGAGGTCAATTTCAAGGTTTATTGGGGTGATGATTACGAAAATTGCATCCATTTTTATATCCAAGATGGCGGACATTTTTTTAATAATATGATATGGGTATCAATTTCGAGGTTTCTTGTGGTGCTGATTACGAAAATGGAATTCGTTTTTAAATCCAAGATGGTGGACATAATTTTTTTTAATGTTATGGATGTCAATCTCGAGGTTTCTTGGGGTGCCAATTACGAAAACGGCATCAGTTTTCATATCCAATGTGGTGGATTTTTTTTAATAATACAATGTGGATGTCAATTTTAAGGTTTCTGGGGGTGATAATTATGAACATTTATTAATAAGTATTGTATTTAAAAATTTCAGATGTAAAATTATGGATGAAAGTTATTGGAAGACCTGATTTAGTTGGAAGAACTTTCGAAGGCCTAAAGAATCAATTATAAGAAAGAAGTCATTGTAACGTTAATAATAATATGGATTTGATGTCTAGCTAAGAGTATAAGAACGATTTTATGTAGCGAAATTGTGGTATGGCCACATATCGAGAGTAGAGCACTCCCCCACGTTGTGAGGCGTGCAATTAACGTTTTGAGTACTTTCAGGAAAATCTAAGAACAAATTGTTACTTATTTTTTTATATTAGTAATCATACTTTTGATGACGAAGTAGATCTAAAATAAATAATTAAATTAGTAAAAGTTGTTAATTTGTGACAACCCTAACCTTCCATACGCTGTCTAGACGTTGTCGGCATTTACCAAGAGATCAAAGATGTCGTCCTACTGTAAGTTTATAATACTGTGATAGTACTGTAGCTTTCTGATTAATGTCTCATGGTGAACACAGTCGAAGGCCTTGGAAAGGTCACAAAATTTACCCAAAGCATCCTCTGAATTCTCCCATGCACAAAATATGTGTTTAATAAGCTCAACTCCAGCGCCAGTCGTCGAGCGACCCCTTGTAAAACCGAATTGATTTTTATGTAGCAATTTATTAATATTAAAGAAACTTAACATCTGATGTAAAATATTTTTTTCAAAAATTTTACTTAATGTTGGTAGTACAGAAATTGGTCTGAAATTTGCGGGGTCTAATGTACTACCAGATTTAAATATATACCTATATAAATATATAGGTATGACTTTACTATGTTTCATTAAATCAGGAAACACACCAGACGCTTTAAATTTTGTTTCAGAAAGTGGCACAAATGTTCCTGGAAATAAAGTTGCCCTCAAGCATGAACCTAAAAAGACTGCTACAAAAAAGTCACCGGCACCTACCGGTAAGTCAATTTTAGAGAATATTTATGTTAAAGTCTAGTGATGTTAGTGTTTGAGTGGTATTTTAAATGTAAGTAAACTTCATTAAATAAGAGTTACACCATTATGCCCGTAGGTTATACAATGGCATAACACACTCGCTCCTTGCACATGCCAGCTGTTAATAATAATAATGCCTTCCAGACCAGATTCCGATCACGGCGGGCAGTCTCAACGGAGACTAGCCAACTGCTCAGCACAGGATTATGTTTCACGAGTGTATGCATGAGCACAGGTACACCCTCTATTCCCTCACTCTCATAATCCGATGGCACGGCAATCTGACACGACCGAAGAGAGATCCGGTGCAGGGCCATCGGCTTTACTGCGTACTTTCCGAGAAACAGGGGTGCACACCGCCAACTTAATGACTAAAACCTGCTACTGACAATTTCTTGACAGATAAAAGCCAATAACTGATTTTGGTCCGACCGGTATTCGAACCCGGGAGCTCATGATCAGAAATAGCGTTTACCATTTCTAGACCAACGAGGAGATATGTATGAGTATAATATGACAACGAACCAGCAAAATGTGCTGCACAAGCAGTCTGTTGGTGTTGTGTGCAATTACCGGCGGTGAGGCGTTCCATCTTAGACCTCAGAGGTGACAACGCACTTGTATTTAGACTTGTATGTAGAATTTTTCATTTCAAGTACTTTGCAAGTGTCCGTGGGCTGCCTCACCGCAGTAGCCTCTCACTCGTACCACCAAGTGGACTCTAAGTTTGTTCGTCACTTCAATTTTACAAAGTAGCATGATAGTGTTTCGTGTACTTCATACAAATTATTTTCGTAGGCATACATACCACAAAGCAATTTTAGTTTTAGTGCGTGATAATTTGCGGGGTGATGGGATGTGAAGCCCCACCCACTTTACTATTTTCCATCTACTGATAAATTAATAGTAAATCTACTCGAACCGTTCTTTATCGATGGTACAATGTAGTTTAGCTACCTGGACGATAGATGGCGGCCTGTACACAAAATAATTATAAAAACTATAAATATAATATTATGGCGACTAAAAATTCTTTAGGACTGAATGCAAAACAAATTTCAACACCGTATGATTATTTTACCAATACTGAGCTCTACGTACCTTTATATTTTTAGTTCCCATGACACAAAGTGTCACCATCTAGTGTCGAATATATTTAACTATATTTGAAAGCTGGCGCAGAGACTTTTCTAGAAACTTTTTAATAAATTAGGTATAGAATTACTTACAAATGAAATGTGATGCCATCCAAAGCAGCAAAGCCTCTATCTGACTATGTTTTATACGATAAAATGCAACACTTCATCCTTTTCTTCTTAATACTACAAAAATACTTTTATTTTCGATTTTCGACTCTTAAGCGCACAAGACGAATGCTGATAGTATACTAAGTAAAGCCACGCCCACTGTGTTGAGTCAGGACCTCGTTAGAATCACAGTGCACAGTTGCTTATGTCATCTCCTCTTTGTATTTGCTTCGTGGTTGACACTATGTTAATTGTAATAACTATGATTGCATCAATCATCATCTGGTGTAAGTTGTTTTTATTTTTAATTGTTAAATCTCATTTACATTTATTTTATTAATTTCCCAGTGTATTCTTGACTAAAACTGATTTTTAACATTTCTCGTCTTCCAGATTGTGAACTGGGCTATTTATTTATATTTTGAAATAGATAAATATAACGCTTCTTTTAAAAACAATATTTAAACTTATTATTATAACAACATATAACTATTTGTAATAAGGCCCAGAAATCCTCATCTCCTTTGTCCCGTGCAAGATTCGTAACCGCGCCCTCAGCGCCGCAACTCAATGCCAAGCCATTGCGCCACGGAACCGTCATAATCATTCTTTAATAAGTCCGCCACGATGCCCTATAATCCATGACAAAAGCCGATTTTCAACTTACCGGCACCGCACCGGCACGGCGCTAGCACGGCGCTGGTGCCACCGGTGCCGGTGCCGGGACCGATCCACGCTCGGTTTTTGGGCAGTACTAACTGGAGGTGGGCAAAGTGTATCATTTTTGCGATTGGAACATTTGCATCTCGATCACTGAAATGTTCCGAAACACTGATTTGTTTCATTTGGATCATTGACTCAAAAGATATAAAATACAGAATGTTCCGAATACATTAAGTTGCGTCGCGGGCTTTTATTACTGACTGATCCGTGAAATGTTATGTGGCAACAATGCTGAATAATATAAGTGCTTAGATTATTAATTGTATACCGTAATAAGATTGTATATAACATCGATTCTCCTTCATACTTTAACAAAAATGTCACTATGTCAATTCATTATTTACAAAAATGTCCATTTACACAAAACATCAATGTCTATGTAGGTACACAGAATTTTCTCTTAAAGTCTCATAACTCTAACTTTATGATGAAAAGGAAGAAAGTAAAGTCACAATAATCACTACGCAAAGAAATCCTAAACAGAACTCAGTATTTTTTCGTAAACAGGCGCTAATGAATATAAACAATTTGACAAGTGCCGCATCAGCGTAAAATGACAACATGTAATGCAAATATTACATACAAAAAACGACCGTATAGTATTTGACGCGTAAGCGCCTTAGTGGTAATTTTTACGTGCATGAATAACGTCAGCGAAAATCCGTACGAGTTGAGTGATACACTTTTTATTTGTTATCTCTATCTGACTTGTGTGGATTATAATTATTTCGCCCGCCCACTCGCCACTCGTGAGTCAATAGTTAAGTTAATCATTGTCTCAGTGTCTCTCTCGCTCGTGGCTTAGTCGCCTCGCAAGCGACGCGTCGCGCGAAATGAGCAAAGAGCAAAGTAATGTTTCACTGTTCCAGATCCAAATGGTACATTTGAAACGTTGTTACTGAACCAATCTTTTGTATCACTTCAGTGATTCGGATCAGAGAGTTGTTTCCGTAAAGAGATACACACGCCTAGTACTAACATAGACTTCAGTTCTACAGCACGTTAAAATGATCTCGTCAAGTCATCGTATTTGTTTTGTTATATCTCTTACATTTAACTTACTTCTTACATTTTTATTTATATTTTTGTTAAATTTAAAAATTTAACAAAAATATATACTGTGGGCAGTTGAAGATAAAATATCGTTTAAATTTTGTGGCTCTTTAAAATCAAAATACCTGTTTATAGTGCGAAACATTGCGACTAGTACATACGTGTGTGAACCTTATATGACGGTGATTGTGTCTGTGTAATTACTACAATAAAACATCAAGAAATTGTGGAGTAAGAAGCATTTTAATATTTATAAAATCTTATATATTCAATCTCCCGGACCTACCCCAACTCGCAATTCGCTCGCTGTGACGTAGTACGGCAATATTTACTTGCTAATCTTTTACCGCTTGGATAAAATAATTAGCACATACTAGTTAACAAACTTTTTCTAGAAAATTTTAAAAGTTGTTTTTAGAGTATTCTATTGCGCCTAAAATGGATAAACAATTCTGTGGAGCTTGCAGAGCATTAATATCTGATAAAAGATACATGACCTGCCTTGGTTGTAAACAGAAGTATGACTTTCAATGCGCTAATATCTCACCACAGCGGTATAGAGCGTTAAATGATGAGAATAAGCGTAATTGGAGATGCCTGGAATGTAAAAGTAAAATACCTAAGAAGGATAACACAAACACACCTATACGCCCATCGCACCAGACAGAGTCGGCAGTTCTCGATAACGCAGATAACTTGAATGTAACGTTGCGTAAAAAATCTGATTTAACATTTGACTACATAACGGAAAAAAAGTTGAAGGATGTCTTGGAGGCTGAAAGACAAGAATTAAGAATTGTTATTCAATCAAGCCTGAAGGAATTATCAGATCAGTTAACCACAATAAAAAACCAGTGTTCCGGATATCAGGAGTCTTCAATGTTTATTAGTGGGCAATATGAGGATTTTCGCAAAGAGCTCGTAGAACTAAAAAAGCTGCTTGCAACGACCACTTCTGAATCGCAATGTATAAGAGAAGAAAATAAAACTCTAAAAAATAGTGTTACTGCACAAGCTGCAAGGATTAAAACATTGGAAGACGAAAACTTGAGACAACAACAGTGGACACGAATGCAGAATATAGAGATAACAGGGATTCCTGAGAATAAGGCCGAAGACACTAAACAAATAGTATTGAAACTCTCGCAGCATATTGGGGCTCCTATTCAGCAGACTGATATCGATTTCGCATACCGGGTGAGTGCTGCCCGCGCACGCCCCATTGTTGTGCATCTAAGACAACGGGCCGTCAAAGACAAACTTATAGCAGCGGGTCGCAAGTATCGTACGTCGTCGTGATCTATGTATACGTGATATCGTGATGAGACTAACAGAGTTTATATCAATGAGCACCTTACAAAAGAAAATAAAATTCTTTTAAATACATGCAAACAAAAAGCCAAGGAGATAAATTATAAATTTGTCTGGACAAAAAACTGCCGTATCTTCGTTCGAAAGGACGAGGCCTCACCCCCTATTCCAATATCCTCATCAACCGATATATCCTAAATAATGTAAAACACTGTTTGATATTTAATATTTACTCACCTTTCAATGTATACAATAATCCTCCCTTACACTTACATAAAATATTTTTACACTTCTCTACACTCAACTCTATTTACACACTTATTGATGCTTATGCAGTGCAAGAGTACCTCACAAGTATATCCTTTCCATGTGAACTACACTCCTATTTTAAACCGAAGGAAATTCATGTAGTGCCAAAACTATAAGTTATACATTGACCATTAAGGTTTGCGAATATTTATCTATATTAATTAATAACTATGTCTTAAAAATAATAGTTTATTTTTCCTTTAAATATTTAACATTTTATAGTGTACGTTTATCGATTTCACCACTACTACCCTGTCAGAAATGGATGAAAATAGTAAAATTAGCAACAACCTTACATTGCTTTATCAAAACGTTAGAGGGCTACGAACAAAGACTAATACGTTTTATAATAATCTGTTACTGTCTGAGATCGATGTAGTTATGATTTCTGAAACATGGTTATGTGATGGTATTTTGGACGCAGAATTAAAGTGACGATAATTATAAAATTTTTCGTAGAGATCGAGGATCATTAGGAGGTGGTGTAATGTTACTTTGTAAATCAAAGCTACACGCGCGCATGTGACCAGAATGGAATAATACCGATCTGGAATGCATTTGGATTACCATTCCAGGAAGTAACATAGGCTCTTCGTATGACATACACATTTAGGTAGTTTATATACCACCTAATCATCAAATATCTTCGCGCACAAAGGATCTCATTAACACACTGTTAGCTGTTCGTGATAAATACCCAAATGACTATATAATTGTTTCAGGAGATTTTAATTTACCATGTATTGACTGGACTTCTGGAGACCCTATTGTACGTAGGAAAGGATCAGTCGAAATTCAAACTGCAGCATCTGATGTTATATCTTGTTGTTCTTTCATAGGCCTTTCTCAATACAATACACTCTTAAACAGTAGCAAGAACACTCAAGGTCGCTGCATACAGAACGGAATCAGCACGTGCACGGGACGGAGACGGAACGTGGTTGTATGTCAACACGGACGGGAGTTTAATGCATACGCACCGTGACAGTGACTCGAAATTAACGTGCTAGTGTTGTGAAAGATGGATTTTTATTTGAAGAATTTGCTTTAGATGATAAAGAAGCTACAACCGTCACAAGTAAATTCAAAGGAGAGAAAAATTCAAAGTTTTTTCAATTCTCATGCCGGCATTTTTAACATGAATAAATACTAACACCCTTACCCATAAACGCACTACAAACACATTTTAACCAAATACTGTGTCAAAAAGTTGGTCATGTATCTACTTGATTTCTATTGTATTTAATTCTACTGATGTAATAAATATCGACATTGTAAAACATGAGTCTACTTTATTTACGTACCTAACTTTTGATTTGAGCATAAAAAAGTTCAAGTGTTATTGTTACATAAGTATTAAGATCTATTGTAAACTTATGAAAACAATAAATGAAAAATATAATTTATACTAACTATTAGCAGTGAGTGATAATTCGACTGCAATTTTCCGCCGCAGAATTTTTTTTATATTTTATGTCCAAATACTTCGGGTTTCCAAAATTATACAGACATGGTTATGATCATACACATTCAGTTAGTTTTTCGTCATCGATTTTGTTCAGCACGCACATCACTGCGGAGCTAACGGAGCGACTGTGCATGCGCAGCGGAACCACGGACGAGACGTGGCGCGCACGGGGCGGGACGGGGTAAACATCGTCGCCGACGATATTTTTCTCGTCCCGTTCATGCCACGTCCCCGTCACGTCCGTGCACCCGTAACGTATGCATTTTTACGTACATTTTCTATGAAACGATATTTCCAAAATTTCACGTCCCGCTCCGTCCGGAATAAAACACGTTACGTATGCAGCGACCTTAAATCTTTTCATATTTCCCAATAAAAGTTCAAAAATCTGAATTTGTGCTTGTTATAGAAGATGTATATCATCCAGCTCTGTACATATCTGCGCCGGACATCTTAGTACCTTCACGTAGGCCTTCTTTTAGGACTAAATATCAATTTAAGCGAGCAGACTACCGTAGTATGAATGATTTACTTTTGAAACAAGACTGGGCTTTTACCACAAGGGAAACAAGTTTAGATCTAGATATAGATGATAAATTTTACAGTATAATAAATGAATTAATTGAAAAATTCGTTCCTAAAATCCGATGTAGTGGTAATTATTCTTATTCAATATGGTACAGCAGAGCACTAATTAACCTTATAAAAGAAAAGAGTAAATTGCACTCTAGTTGGAAGAAGCATAAAAATCCGATTGATTACGCAGACTTTTCGGAGCTGAGAAAACGACAAAAGATACTACAGCAACAATGTTATAAACTGTACCTAGCACGCACTCAAGAGAATATTAAACATAACTCCAAAGCTTTCTGGAGTTATGTAAAGTCTAAGCGTAAAAACCATTCTGATTATCCTCAAGAAATGACATACGGAGACACTAAATTGAATAACCCAATAGCAATCTGCTCGTCATTTAACAATTTTTTTAAAAGTAATTTTACTAAATCTATTGACAATAATTTGACTATACGATCCGATAATTTAAATTTAAATGTAATCCAAGATATTGAAATAAATCCAGAGAAAGAAAAAAGAAAGAATTTAATTTGTAAGCTTGACATTACGAAAGGTGCCGGTAGCGATAAATTGCCTCCTGTATTATTTGTAAAATGTGCAAAATCCTTATCTGTTCCTATAGCACTATTATTCAATAGGTGTCTTCGCGATGGCTACTTTCCAAGTATTTGGAAGAAAGCTCATGTTGTACCTATACACAAGAAATTACTGAAGACAATAATTGAGAATTACCGGCCAATATCAATACTCAATGTGTTAAGTAAATTGCTAGAAAGAATCGTTCATATGCACATATACCCCATCATATTACCTTCAATACCCCCAGAACAACATGGCTTTGTGAAAGGGCGTTCCACAGCAACTAACTTGGGCGCATTTATTGATTATACTACCACAAATATGGATGGAGGGTCGCAATTAGATGTCATTTACACTGACTTTGAGAAAGCCTTTGATCGCGTAGATCACATCATATTACGTAAGCTTTTTGAGCTGGGCATACGAGGTAATCTTTTCAGGTGGATGGAATCATATCTGTGGAAACGATCTCAGGCAGTAGTCTTAGGAGGGTTCAGTTCTAACTTCGTGGAAATAACATCCGGAGTTCCACAAGGTTCTATTTTGGGTCCTCTACTGTACGTGTGCTATCTATATGATGTGGGTAAGGGTTTTCATAATGCTAAGTTTCTGATGTACGCTGATGACACTAATATATATATGAAAATCACTGATTATGTAGATTGCATGAAACTTCAAGATGATCATGTGCGACTTGGTAACTATTATGTAGTAAATCGTATGGAGTTAATGTCAGCAAGTGTCTTTACGTTTCTTTCACAAGGAAAAGAGAACCTACAAATTTCAACTACCAAATAAATCATCTTAATGTAACTAAGAAAGAATTAGTGAAGGATCTGGGGATTTTACTGGATTGCAAGTTAAGCTTCTCAGAACATATTGAAACAATTACGCACTCGGCTTACAAAAGCCTTGGCTTCATCCTACGCGTAAGCAGACCCTTTACTGATATTAACTGTATTAAATTACTTTACTTTTCATATGTTAGAAGCATCCTTGAATATTGTAGTTCTGTATGGAACCCGCATTACACTGTTCATATAAATAACTTAGAACAAATTCAGCACAAATCCATGAGACATTTAAAGTATAGAAATTTTATTTACACTAATAACTATGAAGAGTCTTGTAGATATTTCAATATAATAAGCCTTGAGGATAGACGTACTCTAATGGACATAGCATTTTTGCATGGTTTATGTAATGGTAGTATTGACTGTGTAACTTTAGCTGATAGAGTTCTCTGGTTTTGTACTCCGAAACGTAGAACGAGGCATACACCTTTGTTTGCGGTTGTTAAGACAAAGACAAACTATGCACAAAACTCTCTGATGAATCGTTTACAAAAAGTTTATAATAAAAGATTCCACCCAGTTGATATTTTCCATTTCAGTAAGGATAAGTTTAAAAAGGATGTCTTGCAACTTCTGATGTAGTGAGGTTAGGTAACTCATTAACTCACACACACACACACACACACACACACACACACATGCCCGCGTGCGAGGGAGGCGCATACGAGCATTTTGTATGTTGAAAATCTTTTAATTTTTCTTGTAATGTTTTCTAGATGTTTAAAAATATGTATTTGTAGTCCCAACTACTTTGTCTTCAACATGTCCGTTATAAATTGAAAATACTATTTAAATAATGTAAATCCGTTTTTGGCTATAATTTAAGATCATAAGATGTACGTAGGTACGATGTAACAAAGAGCTGTGGATTTTGTTTGAAATAAAAAAAAATATATAATCAACGCAGAGAAGTAAAATTTAGAATTCATCCAATCTTAAAAATAAGATATTATACACAGAAGGAATATATTATATGCTACTTTAAAAATTGAAAACGGGCCCCAAAATATTTCAACTACTTCCGCATGAGCGAGGAAACAATTCATTATTTCACAGGTCAATATCGAGTCTCAATCTAAACGCGTTCCTTCTACCTCGCCTCGCGCATGCTACACGCAATACGGCTACAATACGTAAAAAGTATTAAATATACTCCATGTGTTTCCACTAATCGGTGCTGACGCCATCACGGCGGTCACTCCCACCGGTGCCGTGGCCGGTGCTGGGACAGCAAACTTCCTGCTCGGTGCCGGCCGGTAAAACTGCATAATATGTAGGAGCAGGCGAGTGGAAAATCACTCAAATGAGAAACTGAAAAAATAAATAGTCTTTGTTTATCTTAAATTTAAATAACGCCACATTAATTAATCCCTATTCACGTGAAGCCGGGGCTGGTTGCTAATAGACAAATAAAAGACAAATTTTGTTTCAGAAAGTGACACAAATGTTCCTGGAAATAAAGTTCCCGTCAATCATGTATCTGAAAAGAATGCTACAAAAGAGTCACCGCCACCTCACGGTAAGTCAAATTTAGGGGATCCTTTTTTTAAAGTCAAGTGATGATAGTGTTTAAGTGGCATTTTAAATGTAAGCAAACCTCATTAAATAAGAGTTACACCATTATGCCCGTAGGTTATACAATGACATAACACACTACCTCCTTACACATGCCAGCTGCTAATAATAATAATGCCTTCCAGACCGGATTCCGATCACGGCGGGCAGTCTCAACGGAGACTAACCATCTGGGCAGCGCAGGATTATGTTTTACGAGTGTATGCATGAGCACAGGTGCACCCTCTATTCCCTCACTCTCATAATCCGATGGCACGGCAATCCGACACGACCGAAGAGAGATCCGGTGCAGGGCCATCGGCTTTACTGCGTAATTTCCGAGAAACAGGGGTGCACACCGCCAACTTAATGACTAAAACCTGCTACTGACAATTTCTTGACAGATAAAAGCCAATAACTGATTTTGGTCCGACCGGTATTCGAACCCGGGAGCTCATGATCAGAAATCGCGTTTACCATTTCTAGACCAACGAGGAGATATGTATGAGTATAATATGACAACGAACCAGCAAAATGTGCTGCACAAGCAGTCTGTTAGTGTTGTGTGCAATTACAGGTGGTGAGGCGTTCCATCTCAGACCTCAGAGGTGACAACGCACCTGTATTTAGCATTTTTCGTTTCAAGTACTTTGCAAGTGTCCGTGGGCTGCAGTAGCCTCTTACTCTTACCACCAAGTGGACTCTAAGTTTGTTCGTCACTTCAATTTTACAAAGTAGCATGATACGGTTTCGTATAATTCTTACAAGTTATATTCGTCGGCATACCACAAAGCAATTTTAGTTTTAGTTAAACTTCTTTAGTGTCGTTGTGATTTGAAACGCGATGAAAAGAAAAAGCGACACTAAAAAGCAGGGCTCGGAACCGTTTTAAAAAGAGCGATTAATTTCGATTAATTACCTGTAAATTTATCGCTCCTTCAATTACCGGGTAAAAAATTAACCGGTTTTTTATTAAACCTAAACGATAAAGGTTACCGGTTACCTAACGGTGTTGACACCCAAATTAACCAGTTAATTCCGTAAAACCTTAGAATAGGTGTTATTATTCTAAGCGTAAAACGTAAAGGCAGTTATGAATAGGACAGGTAGATTCACGTTGTGAGGTGCTTAATATGCGGCATCGCCGCATGCGGGCATACTTATCATCAATTATCTGCCTTTAAACTATACGTTTTTTCAGTTGCGATCAGTGGGAGTTTGGCATTTACGAAAAACTTCAAAGTATTAGAGAAGTTTTGAAGAAAGAAAGGCAGTTATTGTGTTTGGTTTATTCGTTAAGACTGGACTTGTCTTATAACGAAGAAAATAATTTTTTCTTGTGTAGCGGTTGTTTATGTGTGATAGGCAGAAAAAAGTAAATAGAATTTATTCCATGTTTACGTACTAACAGTGGTAGAGCCACGCGGCAGTTTGCTGTCGCATGGATGGGCCAGCTCGGACCAGGGTAGGTAGGTAGGTAGGTAGCTTCTACGTTTCGCTTGGTAAGTGTAGGTGGTCGGAGACCCAATTCCCCCCTCCCCTCCCCCTTAAAGTATGGTAGCGGGATCAAATAAAGAAACTACCTCAGGAGGGTACCAGCATCCTGGTGACGGAGAATCCTTCGTTGAGCACTCACGCCCAAGATACCCTACTGTTCCCATAGCGGTAATGCCGACACAGACCGACTCATCGACCACGTCCGAATGGCTGCAGACTCCGTGTTACAACAGGTCCCATCCGCCGAGATCGTGATACTCGGTGATTTTAACGCCCACCACGTCGAATGGGTCCGTTCACATTTAACTGATCATGTGGGGAGATTTGTTTATAACTTTGCCTTGGCATATGGTTTCCGTCGACACCCCTCATGGCTCCTAGGGCCATTGTCTTGTCCAGAGGGTGGTGTCACTCAGACTATTGTCGCGGTTGCATTCTGCAGGCTGCCGCCGTGTTTGGCACAATATTTTATAGATATATAGATTGGGAAAGGATGCGGTCTTTTTTTGCATTCTACCCTTAAAGGTAGATTTGCTTCTCGCCGCACAATCCCAGCAATGTTGATGATTCTGTCGCTGATGTGATACTTCAGGATATGGAACTTTTTATTCCATCTTCTGTGGTGCCTATCAGAGGCAGATTCCAGCCATGGTTTGGTCGCTCATGTAAAATAGCATCACACTATAAGCAGAAGTGCTACCAGGCCTTGGTTGACGACATCTTTACATCCCGAGACGTTGATGTATCGGTATGTAAACACCAGCGCTCTTCAAAAGAAATATAATTCCGCCTCCAGGTTCTTCAAAATTCATTGCCAAGGCAAGGTCAGAGCACATCGGTGGAGTTTGTGAGAGACTAGTTCACCTTCCTTCGGTGATCCGTGCATTCTGGTCTCTTGTCGAGGCTATCCAAGGGAACTTCTGTCAGCCATCTCTGCAAAGAGAGGACGACTCACTGAGTCCATGCCGCAAAGGAGAAAGCCAATCTGTTAATCTCTCTTTTTGCGTCAAAGTCGACTCTCGGTGACGGGGGAACACACCGCCGACCATCCCGCGGTTTGAGTGTTCCATGCCAGATGTGTGGTTTACACAGCGCTCGGTTCGCAAAACATTCCTCTTCCTGATCGTCAACAAGTCGAGTGGGCCTGATGGAATCCCTCCCATTGTGCTGAAGACGTGTGCTCCGAAGTTGGCACCAGTTTTAACGCATCTTTTCCGGTTCTTCTACTCCTAAGGCGTTGTCCCATAGAAGATGTTCATAGAAGACAGCTTTGGTTCACCCGATCCCTAAAAAAGCCGACCGCTCAGACCCGTCAAACTACAGGTCTATCGCCATCATCTCCTCGTTCTCCAAAATAACGGTAACGATAAACGGTCCAAAATCCATTATAAACAATTTTCGTCGGGGTTGATCAGCTGGTGATCTTCTGGTCTATCTAACTCATAGATGGGCGGAGGCAGTAGAGTCCAAGGGGTAGGCATTGGCCGTTAGATTGATCATAGCGAAGGTCTTCGATCGGGTCTCGCAAGAAAGCGCTTCTTTCGAAGCTCCCTTCCTATAGGCTTCCCGAGAAATTGTACAATTGGATCACCAGTTTCCTTGCTGATCGGAGCATCAAGGTCGTAGTAGACGATGCATGCTCTGATTACAAGCCTATTAGCGCTAGTGTTCCACAAGGCTGCGTGCTATCACCATATCACTGTTTCTACTGCATGTCAATGATATGTTGCAAACTGGTAACAACGACAGCACTGGTGATGGAATATACACCGGCCGTGCCAATATTTCTCGGGAAAACGTCTCCGAGTACCAGAACAAACTTGTGTCTGAAGTCGATTCTTTGCTGAACAAAGTCTCGGATTGAGGGCGGCTAAATCTACTCCAGTTTAATCTCCAGAAGACACATGTTTGCACGTATACCGCTAAATAGAACACCTTGTCGTATCTCCTCAGTTTCAAGGCACTCTCCTTGCTGCCTCAGCTAGCATCGGAATCCTCGGCGTCGACATATCGAATAGTGTGCAGTTTTATGTACACTTGGAAAGGAAGGCCAAATTGGCCTCTAAAAAGCTTGACGTGCTCAGCAGAGCGGGGTAGTATTTCATGTCGGCACATCGCTTGCAACTTAACAAAGCGCAAATTCGACCTGTCATCTCTGGGCTGGGGCACTCCAGTGCCAACTCCTTCCACTTGACCTCATCCAGCGCAGAGTGGTTCAAGACGTCGATGTCCGAGTTCTTTCTGATCGGCTCGATTGACTGGCACTGCGTAGGGATGTTGCATCCCTTTGCATTTTCTATCGCATTTACTTCGGAGTGCTCTGGGGTTCGGTTTAATCTCAGCCACCATATTTCATGAACCCACATCGCGTCAAAATTCACGATACCATCCTCACCATCTGGATGCTTGACGGGCCATTACTGTGCGATTTGCTAGGAGTTTTCATCGTCGTACAACTTCTCTGTGGAATTGTTTACCACCGGTCATTTTTGCGGACCGATACTAGTTAGGGACCTTCAAGAAAACAGCTTACTCCTTTCTAAAAGGCCGGCAACGCACCTGCAATTCCCCTGGTGTTGCGGTTGTTCACGGGCGGCAGTAGGCACTTACCATCAGGTGACCCGCATGCTCGTTTGCCCACTTTTCTATAAGAAAACGTACGACGAAGAAACCCAAAAATCTAAGTGCTTGATTGAGGGCTGTAATACGACTATCAAGGTGGTTTCTAGTACACTCATTATACCCAAATTAATCCAATAACGGTTCTGGGCACGACTCGGGATTCAAACCCATTACTTGCTTCACTTTCATACCCCTTTCTTTCAATGACAAGTTCATTAAAGTAACCATCATTTGCAACTCGACCGCCGACGATGCAAATATGACTTGATCATCGGCGTACAAAAGGCATTTGACAGTTAACTCACCCATTCTCAACCCACATTCTTCAACTTTCAAAGTTTGCAAACAACTGTCCATAAATAGGTTAAACAGCCACGGGGAAGCTACACATCCCTGTATGACACCTTTATATATGCCAAACCAGTCCGAGTAGACCCCGTTGATCCTGACACAAGCACTAGAGTCCCTATAAAGAGACTTTAATGCCTGTATTAGACCAGCGTTCAACCCAAATGAGGTCAGTGTTTGCCATAACACGTTCCTGTCCACTCTGTCATAAGCCTTTTCCAAGTCCATGAACGCACATAAAACTTTCTGGTTTTTGGCCAAAAATTTCTCCGCAATCATGCGCATGGAAAAGACTTGATACGTACACCCTATCCCCTTTCTAAATCCAGCTTGCACATCCCAAATTTTTCCATCAGTTTCTTCCATAACTCTTTCAATTAACACCTTAGCATACAGTTTACCCACAATGCTAAGCAAGCTGATACCACGGTAGTTTTTACAGTCCTGCTGTGAGCCCTTTCCCTTATATATTGGGACTATAACGGCTTTACACCAGTCTTCCGGTACTCGCTTCAGTTCCCAACATAAATTAAACAAGGTGCACAGCAGGCCTGCAGCCACACCCTCTCCAGCCCTTAGCATCTCGAGTGACATTCTATCATATCTGGCTGCCTTACCTGCTTTCATGCTTTTCATTGCTTTCATTATTTCATCTACACTTATCTCCCTACCTCTCTCCACTTCTTCCGGAATTTCTATTTCACTTACTTCAGACGACTCTTCACTCTTAAACACGCTTTCAAAGTATTCCTTCCATCTCTTTAGATTCGAAACTTCATCATTCAGCATGCAGCCATTCTCGTCTCGTATAGCATTAATTATAGGCTGTTTTAAATTTCCCCTGGCAGTTCTTACGAGTTTCCAGAACATTTTAATATTTGCCAGAAATTATCAGATATCCTTCTATCATTCTTATTCATCCTTTCTTGCCTTTTCCTTTCAACAACTTCTTTTACTCTTTTATTTATACGTCTAAAATCTGCCTTTTTTCTTTCAATCTCATCATTCATACCGCCAGAATTACCAGCTTTAGTTGCTAGTAAATCTAGCCATGCCCTCTTCTTTGCTTCAACTTCCATCCGTACCTCATCATCCCACCACAACCTATTACTTTTCCTTTCATTATTTCTCTTACTTACACCACATACTTCGGTGGCTGCATCCACCAAAACTTTCTTAACATTATTCCATACAGTCTTCAAGTCTAAATCACTTATACATAACTCATTCACACCACTTATATTTTCCCTCAGTCTACATTTATACTTCTCTTTCACACCTTCATCTTGTAGCCGCTCTATTCTTATACGCTCTAACGCAGTGGTAGATACAGATGTTCGATGCCGCCAACGCCTGAATAGACCATTAATTCGGCATACGACCAAGTAATGATCCGTTCCTACGTTGGACCCCCGATAAACCCTTGTATCTAACACTGCGCTCCTCATTCTTTCATCCACAATTATGAAATCTATCATGCTTCTATCATCCCCTCTTTCCCATGTATACATGTGAATCCTCTTATGACGAAAGAAAGTGTTTGTCACAAAAAGATTCTTTTCCACACATACGGTGAGGAGGTCTTCACCATTCTCATTTATACTTTCATCACCAAACGTTCCTAATATCCTTTCATAACCAGACCTCCTCACCCCAACTCTTCCATTAAAATCTCCTAACATAATAATATTTTCATTTTCCTTGCATTTCATTAACACCAACCTTACCAACCATACCATTACCATTTTAAAATTTATTATATTATATGCTTTCATAATATGTATTCCGTTAAAATCTGTTATTTTGACGTTACGCACAGAAATTTCAATTTTATTTATTTGAATAGTTCCATACTCGTAAAGTATGAAAGTTTGTAAAAAATTCGAAAGTGATTACTATATTATTTTGATCTTGAGGCGTAAGAAAACTTGGCTGCACTTTTAATAATTCTCTTTTCTAATTCGATACAAGATCGTAGATATCGGTGTGATTTATACTGATTGTCTAGTTAATTGTGAGTTATTAATAATTATTTTAAATAAAATACAAGATTTTTAGTGTTGGTATGTTTTTGGTTACAGTCGACAGCAAACTATAGTCGAATTTAATCATAATTATTTGTTAGATTCAAATTATTTTTCTTTATTAATTTCAGTATCAGTAAATTTAATTTCATCTATGTGGTTACCTTGAACTCTATTTAGAAAAGCTAATATTTTAGTAGCATTTGTACGTATGTACAACATGATAAGATTTGCTCCAATTCCTCATTAATAAAATGTGAAAAATGGTAATTTCTTTTGTTAGAATTCTCTGAACATAACAAACAATTTTTATCGTGTTGAGATATGACTTCTAGTTAAACTTTACATCTCAGAAGTGGTCATTATTGATTTTTACAAAGACGGAGATAGAGGTTGATCCTAATCACGATCTTCTGAATTTAAAAAAATCTGGTAATCTGCCACACTTAAGTCCTAAAAAGAACAAATACTATAACATATAATTTCATAAACTTTTAACAATATCGTGTTCTGTTAAGAAAGTTCATCATTTATTGCGATATATTACTAAAACTAGTGACATTCAATTAAAGATGCAAAGCGTAATATTAATAGAAAACGTTAAATATAATTAAAATCAATTTAAATATATAAAAAAGTCAAATTAAACTTGATATCGAAACTTAATTTTAAAGTGAAGATAACGCATAATTAATTGAAACAGAACTTACATCTGTTATTTATAATACGATCGTTGCTGAAAGATGAAAAAATATGACGGAGTACGTTACAAGGCAGTCGTGTTGATGCAATGAATATATCGTACGTGTGTCTGAAAACCTCGTGAATTGAACATGGGGCAGCCGTACAAAGTTGGGTGCAAGCGGGGTAAGGGAGTGGGTGGGACATTACAAAACTTGGTTTTAACCGGTTAATTCTTACTACCTAAACCGGTATTCCGCAAAAACCGGTTTTGAGGTCAACAACCGAAACCGGTTAAGCATTTGAACCGGTTTCCGAGCCCTGCTAAAAAGAGACAAACATACATCTATATGATTTAAGGTGGCTACTGACGTGCCTGCCGCAGGGGCAATCTAGGGTGTAGGAGTGGGGATGACCCTTAATTGCCTCCTTAATTGTGATGTGTAAGCAGGGGCAATATTTTAGGTCGACTCTGCGGCCTTCGATATTGGTCCGATCGCTGTGCTCCCTAGATTGCCCCTGCGGCAGGCAGGTCAGTAGCTGCCTTTAGCCTGCGAGAGAATGATATAGAATCTATACTAATATTTAAGGTAATATAATAAAGTAGAAGAGGTTTTTTGTTCGTTTATAAACGCTTATCTCTAGATCTACCAGACCTATTTAATAAATCCTTTTCGTGTATGATAGCCAGATTCATTACGAATAGTATAGGCTATCTAGCATAAGGTGTAGGTACAAAAAATTTAAGCTCTACAAGTCGAAAAATAAGGATTGTAACATTTATTTGCTATAAAATGTTGCGCAATTATTATATTAATAAATAAATATATTGCTGTGAAATATTTTTGCTTTATATTTCATTTCATCTGAAGTTGTCACTTCCACCGCGTGTGAACTTCACACATGTAGTTTTTTATAGAATAGCGGTGACAAACGAGCACACAATCCACCTGGTAGTAAGTGGATGCTGTGGCCCATAGACATCCCATAGGCCCATATATCCTCAATTAAGAATCAAAATGCAGATGCGTTGTCACTCCTGAGGTCTGAGATGGAATGTCTCCTTTCCAGTAAAAAGGGTCTCCGGTTCTCTACACTCACCACATGAAACACAGCAGCGTTAAGCTGCTATTTACGCTGGTATTCTGTGAGAGCGTGGTCCTTTCCCGGTCGATCCAACTCATTATTGCTACAACTACACTACTAATATAGCTGCAGCATGCCTCTACAACGTATAAATTTCGTGCACTTTATTTGTATGTCTTAAGTGCATTACTGGCGATATTCTATTGGCGCATATCATTATTTGGAATGCAAGCTACTGACCTAAGTTGATGGTACATGTATTCTCCTTTTACTGCAACAGATTACTGTTGAACATAAGCCTTCACAATAGATTTCCTAATAGAGGGGACATTTGCCATAGTTGCCACGCTTGGCAAGCAGGTTGGCAACCGGAGTGTTTTTTATTTTATTTTAGTGGTTATTAGGAAGACGCTGCTGAACATCTCCTGATTTATTTCCCTGTGTCGCCTCTTACGACACCCACGGGATGACATGGGGTAGTGGGCATCCTTACACCACCATTACACAGTAACTATGTTACTTTCAATAAACTACTTTTAAAGGGATGTTATTCACTTGTATTGAGATTTACGCCTTATATTATTTGTGTGTTTTAGGTATGAATAACCAAATCAATGAAAACGACTTGGAAGTAGCACAGGCTGCCAAAGAGCTAGAGCGTGAGGCAAAAGACTTGAGAGAAACATCCCAGCATCCTAAGAACCTTTGTCGCACCACTAAGTTGGACCACAGCAAAGCTAATCTTTGTCTGGGAGGGGGGAAGGCGTGTAAACAAGAGAAGGCAAAGCCTACTGTAGCCACGCGCTTCCGTGTCACTACACGTGTGTATCTGTCGAGGAGCTCTCGTCCCGTGATACCTCTTCCAGAGAACAACGCTTATTGCTACACCAATCCAGAGAGCCCGCTCTGCCGCACGTTTATTTAATTTGTAAATACAACATGTAACGAAAACCCTTGGTTATCAGAATCAGTATTCAAACGTATATAAATAACTTTACTTCAGGAAACTAGACCGAAAAAACTCAAATACTATTTAAATATTTCTAATTGCATATTGTATGTAGTTTTGTTACCTCTGCATTGGTCGGAGAGTAAGAACCATAGACTTAGAAAGTATATTCTAAGTCTATGGTAAGAACATTGTCATAGATGCGCATGTCAGTTAGAGCAGTAAGACCACTGACAATTTGAAAATAAACATTTAATTCAATTTAAAAAAAAATGTGGTTGAGTTTTCTGAGTTAAGTTGAATACTGATTCTGATAACGCACTTAACGGGGATCACAGCATTTTTGTTACATTTTGTATATTGAACTCGAACTTTTGAGAACTTTTAGAACTAGGAATATTGCTAAAAATTAAAATGATTTACCATCTAAATTATACGGACATGTTTATTTATTGCCATTGTAACGAACAAGAACGCAATAATTCTACTTAAAGCAAACATTAGACAGTGTTGATGTGAAAACGTCTAGAGGTATACCAGCGTGAAATACCAGCCTATAGTAACAGCAACTAGTGTTTCGTATGGTGAGTGAAGAAGCGGAGATCCTTTTTACTGGAAATGAGCCATTCCATCTTAGTCTTCAGGGTGATAACGCATCTGCATTTTTATTCTTGGTCGAGAATTAATGTAGATGTCTATGGGCCACAGTATCCCCTTACCATTATGTGGACTGTTTGCTCATTGTCATCCTTATTCTATAATAAATTGCAATTAACAATTTCATTGGTGCCGATAAGGATTGAACCCGGATAGTAAAAGGTGTAGTAGATATTATTGAAACAAATTTTATGGTTCCAATTTCCAAATTTGTTTTTCTTTTAATGAAGTTGACATAGATTGCCTAATGAAGTTGACAAATTTATTTATATATTTTAACACAGTGTACATGCTGGCTTACAGTATGCCCAAAACGCCAGCATGCTAATTTACAAATAACACTTTTAAATAATAAGTAATTGTATAAGATACATGTCCAAATAAAATAAAAAATACATGCCAAATAGATTACATGTCAAAAGGAGTTTTGGCGGGAACTTGACCGGCGGTGGTTCGCTGCTCCTGTATTATAGTTTAAATAATAGTTTGAAGTGGATTTTGATAAGTAAAAGTGGTGCGATTTTATGTATTAACTGTCTACGCATGTGAACTATTAGTGAAAACGGTGAAACAAGTGCTCTGTTTGCATAGGCGCCTTTAGATACCATCGCCAACTCTCAGCTGCCTGCTGGCTCAAGCTAACCTAAGATTAAATTAAAATTAATCACTCAAGCGCCAGTTTGACAAGTTAATATATTACAATATGTCAAGATTGGATGTCAAAAATAGAAGGGCTTTATTACATAGTTGCCTAAAGCGAATAACTCAGTCTCGTAATCATGTGCGAGCATATCTCCAATAAGCCGTATGGCGCGAGTAGTGCGCACTTGGTGCGCGCCGGCAGCCGTCAGCCGTCACAGAAGGCGCGTCCGTCGCCGCGGTGCCACCGTCCCCTCCACATCATAGCCCAGCCACTTCGGAGCCAATTACCCTACTCTGCTTAATATCGTCGGGCTATCTATTTTATTATGGATGATTACTAGGTAGAATGTTATCAACGGCATAGTCCGCCTAAGTTTAAGAGTGTCCAAACCCACCATACCAGTAACAAATAAGGACGGATATAGATAGGGGTAATAACGGTAATTCTGCTTATATAGCCATCGCGCAAATTTGCGCTGTATTCTCTCTATCATCAAAATTTATTTCTCCTCCGAGGGATTCCATACAATGGCACCGTATTCAAGCTTACTACGAACATATTATGCATTGTAAAGTACCAAGGTGACCCCTATTCCGTCGAACTGTGAAGAAGTGCGAATAATGAAGCGAAGCATTTTACTGGCCTTTTTACATACAGTAGTCACATGGTTATGAAAGTCAAGTTTAGCTTCTAATAATAATCCTAAGTCACGTATTTCGCTTACCCTTTCTAAGGGCGTGTCAGGTAAATTATAGTCTTCATTTAGTGGACAGCGTTTACGCGTGAATGTTATTATTTATTATCATTAAAGGGAAGACGATTTAATAAACTCCAATCCAAAACCGCACTGATATAGTAGCCTAATGGCAGCACGCGGACCGCGAACTTAAAAGGTCGTGGGTTTGAATCCGCCATGCGACTACTGTCGCGAAACACTTCTAACACAAGCATATTAACCTTACCAGAAGTGGTTAAAGGGAATATTAAAGTTTATTAGCATAACTAGTATTTATTTTAAACTAAGAAAACTAAGAGTTCATTTCAGTTTTATTTTCAGTTTCAGTTGATATTACGACTACAGTCATTATATAAAATACAGTTTGTCCGGTAAGTAATGGATAACCCTGCAGGTACTAGAAGAGGTCACCTCGACCACTCAGAAAAAATATATCTGCAGCAGTCTGGAAAAATATACTTCTTTTAAGTATGAAATTTGATACCTACGGCTACAGTTTATGTACTAGTATGGAAATAAATTAAAATAAAATATTAAACCACTTTTGATCCTTCAAATCCACGAATTTGCCTTAATTTCAGTGGTATTAATATTTTATTCTCACCAAAAACTGCAACACTAATGGCGGAGTGAAATCGTTTCGTCCATAAACTCAAAAAAAAAAGAAGTTGTTTCGATTTGGCGTTAGCTGTCATCTCTGATATCTCTGATACCTATCACCTATAGCCTATCAGGCAGATTTATTAAAGGAAAAAAAACGAAAGTAAGCCAAAAAAAGTTGTATTTTTTTATCAAAACACGAATAACGTGTAATAAAGATTGTGTATGTGCTTTTTTGATCTTAAAACAACTAACGATTTTGTTGATATTTGTAAAACAAATGTAAAAAGTACTACCTAATTCCAGACAAGAAGATTGTTGAGACAAATCAACGGTGTCTACACACAAAATTATTTCATTTCAGTCCCAGGGGCATCCAGGACTTTTTTTGTTTTACATGGGGAAATGGAGTCTAAGTGTTTTGTTAGCTTTTACAAAAATTTTGTGCCAGATAGCTCAAAGCCGAGATTATATGTGAATAGCGGGTAATTCCGTTTCTCTACCCTAAAAAATTCACCCTGAGATACTACTTTCATTTTACTTTAGAGTGGCTGTTTTAAGGTGGATAAACAGAATAATCCTGAATACTAATTTCTGTTCAGGTATATCATATGTCTATCTGGGCTGCTATATAATTTATTTGTTATAATATGGTACATTACAGTTGTTACAAAAGAATTCGCATCATAAATACCTTTCCGGCGTACAAATATTTTCATATAACAGGTCCTCAGCGTGTCAGAGTATGCCTTGAGCCTTGACAGACAATTTAAAGCCTGGATAATGTCATAACAAAGGTTAACAGTCCTATGAATTATAGAAAGTGAAACATTAGGTTAATGATGTTTTGGATACTTAAGGTAATATAAATAAAACAGCTTAATTTTTAATTTATTTATCCTACTTCAAAATCCTCTCTAACTAAAATGCCATCCAGAATTGAGGCCGGTATGTTTATGGAATTTTGATACCGAGGCCAACACAAATACCAGACAGCGGTCATTATGTGGGCACAGCAACCCACTGTCTGTTATCCAGAAGTGCAACTGCAATAATAACCTGCAATCATCTCATCCCAACTTGTCCCTTGTCTCGCCAACAGTATATAATATGTATAATAAGCTCTGTCTGAGTGATGGTGAGATTTTATACGGCCGCTTATTAAAACAGAGTCTTGTTTGGGTGATATTAATTGTGTCACAACTTATCTGCTACCCAGTCTTCGTTGACACCAAACATACATATACTGATAATATTGGCATTAGGGCGCTGGAGCTCATTTTCATGATTTGTGCCGACAGATAATTCTTGTAATACGTTTGCATAACATTGTGAACATATTGGTGCATTTTCATCCATCTAGAACAAAACAATCTTACTTTAATAAAATGCGCTTCTGCAAAATACTTTAAAAAATCTATATTGCAGAAGCGCATTTTAAACAGTGCAACATGTTTTAACAGGTGAACTGAAAGATAATTACATCATATTAAGATTTTGCAGCCATTATGAACTTATGTAGAAATTAATAATTATTAACAGACTACTGATAGAATAGTTTAATAGCTTAAGGAAACATCTTTCTTTAGTACATGCCTGCTTACTGATTCAAAATGTGATTCTACAGAATACAGATGTCCGATATCAACGAAATCGAAATCTCACGTAAATCATTAAGTCCATAAAACAAAAGCAGAGTCAAAAAGTAGTAATCCAAAGTCCAAACAAAAAACCAAATCGCCAAAGAAATCCACAATTAAACACAATCACGAGTTCAGAACAAGTTTGGAATAAATAAAAATATCATTTGACAGAAATGAAATTTGACAAATAACCGTGTCTTTTTTACTTTTTTATGACTGGAAGGGCACCATCTTGTAAAACCATCAAAAACTTGGGATTGAATTTTTATTTTTGCAAGTTATTTAGTTTGATTTATTCTCTCATTTTATTTTTAACAAAATCCCTGAATTTTTCTCTTTTTTTACGGTATACTGTACATAGACTGGGCCAGAAATTGACCGTCTCCTAATATATATTATTATTAATAATAATATTTAATTAAATATTATATTTAAATAAATAACCATCTCTGATATCGATGGTATCGAAACACGGAGCACGGACTAAGCAAAAATCAAGAAACTTAAGGACGCTTCCTTTACATCTATCCCTCTCCATCTATTGTTCATCTCTCTCACAATAAGTGACAAGGACCTACAGCACCAGCTTCCTACTTAGATCCCTTATCTGAAAGGATCCAATCGAACTGAGATTAGTCTGTGACGTTATTCTCAGAAACACCAAGTTGGGTTCGGGCGGTCAACGAGGTGCATGTGAACCCCGTGAAGCAGTATCACAAGAGAGCGCCTGAAATCTCTTTCTCAAAAGAGAAGGTCAGACGACGAAGATTACGGGTCCTCTTAAAGTGGTCCCGGTCCAGTTGTCTTCTATTTATAGGTGGACTGTATTTCTTAGATGGTGAAAGATCCTTCAGGAATGAAACAGCATTTATTTTCAAAATTTCTCCATAAGAGTGCAATTGATTACTTTTCCTATTCCTATCACTTCCCTTTGTGTTTTCTTTCTTGATTATATATATTACTGGTAGCTGGTCCCGAACTGTCCCGAACGAATTACATGAAAACTACTACGTAATCGTCTGTGTGTATGCTAATGCACACAGCAGGTCTCGGGCCTCGGGGCATGTCCCCCTTTACCCGGAATCTCCTCGCGGTGCATCACTATGCACCGGTCGTGGGAGCCGTTATGGCGTTGTTGGGTTGAAGCAGCGACGCGGGTTTGATTCCTCGGTCACTGTAGTCAACAAATTTCATGAAAAAAATTTCCATGACGACGGGTAATGTGGCCACCGCCTGAAAAAGTGGCATAATATGGTGATTTTCCTGAAAAAGGCGCCTTATTCGGCCAGTGCCTGAAAAAGGCACCTAATTCGGCCAGCGCCTGAAAAAGGCGCCTAATTCGGTCTGAGGTAATCCAGGTTGTTTCGTAATCGGTTAATGTGGCTGGCGGCTAATGCGGCCGGGCGTCAGAGTTGGCCTGTCTGCGGCATTGAGGGTTGTTACTCGACTCTCTAATCGCTATAGAGAGGAGTTCTCTTGGCAGAGGTCGCCCGTCCGGTGGCCGAGCGTGTAGTGGTGCAAAGTTCTGTAGGTGTTTATGTGGCCCGTTATCAGCGCGGTCAAACATACGGCGCGCTAATCGGGCCACAAATTGCTCGACTGTCTCCATCCTCAAGTTGGCCGCGATGACGTTATTCCGGACGTAGCGACCTGCAGCGACGATGGTCCGTAGTGACAAATTCTGCTGGACCTACAATCGCCGCTTCTGATGATCGCTCAGGAGCGCGTACCAGGCCGGCGCAGCATGTGTGATGTAAGTTTTATAGATTTTTCATTTGGTTTTTAATGGTTATTTTGATGCCAGGACCGGACGAAACGCCGCCCGCGCACATCTGGCGTTGCGGACGGCGAGATCGACGTGCGCGGTCATGCGCAGCATGCGGTCGATCCGGCACCCCAGGTATGTCAAGGTGATTTCCTGGCCCCTGAGCGTCAACGGTGGTAGGAGGTTTCTGAAACGGCGAGTGAGCAGAGCGGTCGTCTTGCCAACATTGACGGCCATCCTCCACTCGTCTAGCCATGGTGGCAGCAGGTCTAGCAGGCGCTGCATCCTGGCAGTGGCTATGTGGGCTCTTCTAGACGATGTGAAGTAGGCACTATCGTCCGCGTATAGTGCTAATTCAACATCGTCTTCCCATTCGCGCAGGTGGTCGGCCAGGGTGGGGATGTCATTGGTGTAAGCCGCGTACAGGATCGGCGAAAGACAGCTGCCCTGCGGTACGCCGGCACTAATTGGTCTTGCTGCGGACTCGGCGTCCTCTACACAGACGTAGAACTTCCTATCTCTCAGGAAAGACACCACTAGCCGCAACATAGCAGGAGGGGTACTTGTTTGTACTTCTAATTTGTAGAGTAATCCAGAGTGCCACACTCTGTCGAACGTCTTCTCTATGTCGAGAAAGACGCCCAACGATGTGCGGCCGCGATTGTACTCGGCAACAAGATAGTGCAGCACCCTGGTCAGCTGTGTTGCTGTAGAGTGGCCCCTCCTGAATCCGTGCTGTTCCGCCCGAAGATGTACGCACGGGCGGAAGCTTCTTAGCAGCAATCTTTCGCACAGTTTAGCTAAGTGCGGTAGCAGCGTGATCGGCCTATAACTGGCTGCTCTACGCCTGTCCTTCCCGGGTTTCGGCAGAACGATCACTTTGCCGATTTTCCAGTCCTCCGGGAAGTGGGATGTCCGCAGTATACCGTTGTAGAGTCGACCTAACTCTACAAGTATTCTATTGGGCAGCTGTCGAAGTGCTGCGTTGGTTATCCCGTCGTGGCCCGGCGCCTTCCTAGGTTGCAGGCGGGCTACTGTCCTCCGCAATAGGGCGGGGGATATAAACCACTCTCCTGCAAGCGGTGGCGCGGGCTTCGACAGGAACTCCTGTACGCGGCTCTCCTTCCGGGTATGAAGTTCCATGAACTCCGCACTTGCTGGGTTCGGCATAAATTGCTCCTCGAAGTGTCTGCTAGGATATCCGCTCTACCTTTGTCCTCGTAACAACGTTCGCCCGCGTTGTTGGTCAGCGGGCAAACGGGGGGTCTGACGCATCTTCCTCCTCTGCTTTCGATATGCGCCGCTCCCAGGCCTCTCCTCGGTGGGCCCGAACTGCAACCGACAGTTCATCCGACAAGGTGTTCAGCTGCGTTTTTATTTTGGGGCAGCGAGTACGCGCCCAGAGCTTTCTCAGCGCTTTCCTGCGCTTAAGCTGCACGCAGATGTCCCGTGGCAGCTCTTCCCTCCTTCCAGTGATTGGAACGATCGTAAAGGCCGCGCGTAGGGCCTCCTGTATCGTCTTTGTGATTTTCTTTGAAGCGGCCTCTACGTCGTCCGCTGTATTGATGGGTGTATATGTTGGAGGTCTCTCCGTTAGGTATTTCTGGTAGAGCCTCCAATTGATCTTCCTTTTGAGAGCTCCGGGCAACGTACTCACTGCCTTGAGGCCAATGGTAATGAGAATCGGGAGGTGCTGAGACATCAGGTCGTACAGCACCTCTACCACTACCGGGTAGTTGACGTTCCTAGAGAGCACGATGTCCAATACATCCCGACATTTTCGATGATCCGTAGGAACGTGTGTTGGTTCATCGGAACATCATATAGTTCACGACCCGGCGGGGTGATCACTCTGGACCCCCACGCCGGGTGTTTCGCGTTTAAGTCCCTCGCGACGATGGTTGGTGTTTCGCCTTCCATTACTGTCCGGATATCTGTGGAGCAGAATGGAGTCCCTGGCGGGCGGTATGCTGCGTAGATCCTTAGTTCCTCGCCCACCGCCTCCATTTTTATGCCGATAGAGCGCATCGTTTCATATGTTGGTAGGTCCAGTTCTTGATGGACGATGTCTCTCCTCACTAGAACCGCCGTGCCTCTGTAGGCGGTCCCTTGAGGATTGACCTCGTCCCTTCTGTAAATGTGGTAATTTGGCAGCTTAAGATGCGTCTTTGGATTCAACTTCGTCTCACCCAGCAATATCACCTGTATATCCTGCTGCTGGGTGACAGTGCGGAGTTCATGGATCTTCTGTTATATCCCGTCTGGATTCCAATATAGTAGGCACAGGTTACTCGCATCTGTAGTGCCGGGCAAGTAGTTGCGCCAACGCTCTCATTATTGCTGTAATTGGTTCTGTCCCGGCTCCTATATCAGCCAGGACTTGCATGCCGACCTCTATGGCTATACCGACCAATCTGTGGATGGCATCTACATAGCCTGGGCCGGCAGATGGTATTCTGTGTGAGGTTGGCTCTTGTCTTGGCTGGGCTTGGGTCTGTCTGCGTATGGTAGAGCGTGCTCTAGTTGTAGAGCGGGCTCTATGTTTCGGTAGAGCGTTCTCTGGTGCTCTACCTACGGTGGTCCTTGCATCCTTGACGGTAACCTGCGCCTGAGAGGCTATCGTGACCGCTGGGGTGGGGGTAGAGGTAACGGCTTGAGGAGGCTGTTGTGTTTGACTCTTCTTCCTTCTCTCCCGCTTTTTCTTTTTAGGAACTAAGCGCTCTGTAGTGTCGTTAGCGGGGGGCTGGAGAGTCGCTCCGGTGGTGTTGCTATGGTTGCGGGGGGAGGGAGCTGTTTGCCTCCCCCCTTCCCTCTTATGGTTGTCCACCCCTCTTCGTTAACTTGGACGGTCCTCGGGCGAATCTAAGGAATCTGCTTCGGCGCCTCCGGAAGCAAGCCCGGAAGTGTAATTCCTTGCTTCCGTGCGATCCTCCTCAATACCGGACATCGTCGATCATTAGCCGTATGATTTTTTGCGCAATTTGCGCATGTGGGTGCTTCGTCCCTACCCCTCGGGCATTGGTTTGCAGCGTGTTCCCCCGCGCAACGGACGCATTTTATTGGACGGAAACAATTGTAGGAGGCGTGTCCAAAAGCCTGGCAGCGATGGCACTGTGCTGGGCCCACTCGTCCTTACCAGGTTTCTATCACGACTCCTTTCATGTATATGAGCTCGTTAATCTTATAGAGGTCGTTGAGCCTTTCATGGCTTAAATGGTCCAGTTGCGCGAAGTATAGGCAACCCGGTCTTCCTCTGCGGGGCGGGATTGCCTTTACTTAGCGACTTGGCAAACCTAATGCCTTGATAGCCTCTCCTATTGCTTGGGTATCCGTGTCGACTGGCAGCCCCCTAATGCCCACTTTTGTGGGTTTCTCCTCTTCGGGGGTGTAACAGTACCAGGACATGGCTGGTATTTACTTGGTAATCTCCATTAGGTACTTTTGGATGGCCCGGAATTCTTCCGGGCTCTGGGGGGAGAAGCGCACCCCTTTCCCGAAAGGACGAGCGTTCGGAGGATGACCCAACTTCCTGTTGAGCACCTCAAAATGCTTCGTCCAATTCGGGAGGCATTCTGCAACTATTGGAGGATATCTTCCTTTTCCGGATTCCTCCTCTGGTTTTGGGGCTTCAGCCTCCTGCCTTGGTACTGCTGGGGCTGCTGCCAGTTGTGCGTAGCTGGTTGATGGACGTTGTCCATCGTCCGTTGACAATCCAGACGGGTTTGTTGGCTGTCCATCCGATGGGGCTAGGGTAGTATACGTGGTGTTATCCCAGCCGTACAATTCCTCCCCCCCCCCGCCCTGCTCGTACCCGACCGCATTACTACGTCGGTCAGGGGAGATAGGGGTGTTAGTTTTCTTGGAGACGGTAATTTCGGCGGCGAATTGTACTTCCTGACTTCAACCGCTGGTAGTTGGTATTCTTCATCGGATGATTGGGATGATGACGAGTTCGGAGACACGACGCATTGCCTCTTCTCGAATAGGGATGCTTCGGTTTCTGGTGGCGTATGCCTCCTGGCCGATTTCTTCGCCCGCTGCGGTAAGGGCGACGGTTCGCGTTCGCTCGTGCACTCAGGTGCGATGAGCGCGAGCGCGGCGCTCGATGCGGGCTCCTTGGGCGGCGAATTAGGCTTTCTTTTTGTCTTTGGAATGTGTCTAAACGAGCTCACGATCCTGGAGCGTTCCGGGTTCGCGAGGTCCCTAACCAGTAGCGGACGATCCAATACTCCCGGACGATCCGAGGGTTTCCTAACGCGAGGGGGTGGGGGGGCTCTCCCTTTCCCCTGCCGGTCATTACTTACAGTTGTTACTACTATTTTAGTGATTGTCGTGCGTGTCCTATCTAATTCCCTACCTAGCAGGCTGACTGACAGGTGACTGACGCGCGCCGCGAGGTACGGGACGGTGGAGAGTAGGGATGGCTGCAACACTTGGGGCACTGCCTACCCCTTTCGTTTCGAAAGGGTTGGGGGAAGTGCAATAGGTGGCACTTAAAAGTCGCGACTGGACACTTAGAAGCCGAGAACGCTCTTAAGTGCCAAGAATCTGCCTAAGGGCCGGTGACCTCGACACCTCACGGAGTATGCGGACTCGACGATCGGTGGAGTATGTCGTACCGGCGGCTGCTTGGGACCACTGCTAATCCTCAAACAGCACACACTTAGGAGATCCTTGGTATGAAAACGTTATCCTGTCTTCCGCAAATATGCATGATGCATATTGCAGGTCTCGGGCCTCGGGGCTGACCCCATTACCCGGAATCTCCTCGCGGTGCATTACTATGCACCGGTCGTGGGAGCCGTTATGGCATTGTCGGGTTGATGCAGCGACGCGGGTTTGGTTCCCCGGTCGCTGTAAGTTGGTATTCTAGTTGTCAGTAATCAGTGGCTTGCGGCTAATGCGGCCAGGCGTCTGGGTTGGCCTATCTGCGGCATTGTGGGTTGTTACTCGACTCTCTAATCTCTATAGAGAGGAGTTGTCTTGGTAGAGGTCGCCCGTCCGGTGGCCGAGCGTGTAAAGGAGCAAAGTTCTGCAGATGTTCGTGTGGCCCGTTATCAGCGCGGTCAAACATACCGCGCGCTAATCGGGCCACAAATTCCTTGATGGTCTCCACCTTTAAGTTGGCCGCGATGACGTCGTTCCGGACGTAGCGACCTGCACCGACGATGGTCCGTAGGGATAGGTTCTGCTGAACCTGCAGCCGCTGCCTCTGCCGTTCGCTCAGGAATGCGTACCAGGCCAGCGCGGCGTAGGTGATCTTGGTCCTTATATAAAGTTTATAGATTTTGAGCTTCGTCTTCAGCGGCAGTTTGGATGCCAGGACTGGACGGAGCATCGCCCGCGCACATCTGGCATTGCGGACGACGATGTCGACGTGCGCGGTCATGCGCAACATCCTATGGATCCGGCATCTAAGGTAGGTCACGGCCTTCTCGTACGCTATCTCCTGGCCTCTGAGCGTCAACGGGGGCGGGAGGTTCCGGTAGCGGCGGGTGAGGAGGGCGGCCGTTTTCCCAACATTCACAGCCATCCTCCACTCATCCAGCCACGGTGGCAGCAGGTCCAGCAGTCGCTGCATCTTGGCGACGGCGAGATGGGGGCTTCTGGACGAGGTGAAGTAGGCGCTATCGTCCGCATATAGCGCCGGCTCTACGTCGTCCTCCCATTCTCGTAGGTGTCCTTCCAATGTAGGGATGTCATTAGTATAAGCCGCGTACAGGATCGGCGAAAAACAGCTGCCCTGTGGTACGCCAGCTCTTATGGGTTTTACTGCGGATTCAGCGTCTTCGACACAGACGTAGAAGCTCCGGTCGGCTAGAAACGACGCCACTAGCCGCAGCATAGTCGGAGGGACACTCGTCTGTTGTATCATCTTATAGAGTAAACCAGAGTGCCACACCCTGTCGAACGCCTTCTCGATATCGAGGAAGACGCCCATCGATGTGCGTTCTCGGTTGTACTCCGCCGCCAAGTAGTGCAGCACTCTGGTCAGCTGTGTTGCTGCGGAGTGTCCACTCCTAAATCCATGTTGATCCGCCCTCAGTTGGATACACGGGCGGACTCTTCTCAGGGTGATCCTTTCAAATAATTTGGCTATGTGCGGTAGCAGCGTTATAGGTCTGTAACTAGCTGCTCTACGCCTGTCCTTCCCGGGTTTAGGCAGAACTATGACCTTGCCTTTCTTCCAGTCCTCCGGGAAGTGTGAAGTCCGCAGTATGCCATTGTAGAGTCGTCCTAGCTCTACATTGGCTCTATGGGGCAGCTGTCGGAGTGCAGCGTTCGTAATCCGGTCGTGCCCCGGCGCCTTCCTCGGTTGCAGGCGGGCAATCGTCCTCCGCATTTCAGCGGGGGAGACAAACCAGTCTCCTGCAAGCGGTGGCGCGGGCGACGACAGGAACTCCCGTACGCGGCTCTCCTTTTGGGCATGAAGCTCCATGTACTCCGCACTTGCTGGGTTCGGCATAAATTGCTCCTCGAAGTGCTCGACTAGGATATCCGCTCTACCTTTGGCCTCGTAACAAGGCCCACCCGCGCTGTTGGTCAGCGGGCAGACGGGGGGTCTGGTCTTAGTTAGCTGTCGGTTCAATTGATAGAGCGACGCTTCCTGGTCTTCAGCCATCCATATGCGCCGCTCCCAGGCCCTTCCTCTGTAGGCCTGTATTGCAACCGACAGCTCATCCGTCAGTGCATTCAACTTGCTTTTTATACGTGGGCAGCGAGTACGCGCCCAGAGTTTTCTTAACGCTCGCTTATGATTGAGCTGCACACGTAGTTCTTGTGGCAGCTCTTCTCTCCGATGTGTAAGTGGGACGATCGTAGAGGCCGCGTTGAGGGCTTCCTGGATGTTCCGTGTTATATTAGCAGCAGCGGTCTCTACGTCGTCCGCCGAGGTAATCAGGTTGCAAACTGGAGGCCTCTCTTGCAGGTATTGCTGGTAGAGCCTCCAGTTGATCTTGGTAGTAAACACTCTGGGCAACGTAGTCACCGCCTTGAGGCCAAGGGTTATCAGAATCGGGAGGTGCTGAGACATCAGGTCATACAGCACCTCTACCACTACCGGGTAGTTGACGTTCCTAGCGAGCACGATGTCCAACACATCCGGACTCTTCCTGTGGTCAGTAGGAACGTGCGTTGGTTCTTCGGGACCTAAAACGTCATAGTTATTATCTTCCGCATCTTGGTAGAGCTCACGACCCGGCGGGTTGATCAGTCTGGATCCCCACGCCGGGTGTTTTGCGTTTAGGTCCCCCGCGATGATGGTTGGTGCTGAGCCTTCCATGATCGTCCGGATGTCTGAGGAGTGAAATGGAGTTCCTGGCGGGCGGTATGCAGCGAAGATCCTCAGTTCCTCGCCCGCCGCCTCCATTTTTATGCCGATGGAGCGCGTCGTATGGTATGACGGTAATCCGAGCTCTAGGTGGACGATGTCCTTTCTCACTAGAACCGCCGTGCCTCTATAGGCGGTTCCTAGAGCGTTGACTTCGTCCCTCCTGTAAATGTGGTAGTTGGGCATCTTGAAGTGCATAGATGGCCTCAACTTGGTATCCCCCAGCAAGATGACATGTATGTCCTGTTGTTGGGCTGTAGTGCGGAGTTCATGGAGCTTATGCTGGATACCGTCCGGGTTCCAGTAAAGCAAGCGCAGGTTGGTGTCACTCGCCTCTGTAGTGCCGAGCCAGTAGTACGGTCAGTGCTCTCATCACTGCTGTAATAGGGTCGGTGCCGGTACTGATATCTGCCAGTACCTGGCTGCCGACCTCTATGGCGATGCCTACCAGCCTCATTATTGCGTCCATGGTGGTGGTAGAGTCGGCGTATGAAAACTATTTTAATAAGGTACTTCAAACTTCAAAGCTATACTCGAAAGAGAACCGCGCTCCGTGCGCGATTTCACAATACAATTACGTTAATTTTTCACCATTGCATTCTTACAGTTTTCTCAATATATTTATTTGTATAAAACTTGTTTTATAATTAAAAATTTGTTTATAATGATAGCACAACAAAACGTTAATATAATAACATTCATTATATTTTAATCACACAAAAGCCTTTTATTTATTCAACAAAATATGCCTATTTTACAACATATGCACCAAGTTAGAATTCTTAAATATCTAACACATAAGGTTGAAAAATTTTCTTTATTTGAAAATACAAATAACTTAACTAATACAATAGTTTATTTTACATTTTTACATATATTTTTACCTTTAAAACACTTTTAAATTGCTTACACAAAGCTATTTTTTACTAAATTTGATGTAAATTTAAATGCTTTTTACACAGAACTAACCTTTTTTGTTTACACATTCATCCTGAAACACTTATGACTCAATTTATATAAATTACTGAAATTTTTCAAATAATTAAAAAATCATTTTTTTGCCTCCTATTTGCGAATTTAGAACGCGGTTCATAGTCCGCACTACATGAGCAACCAATTTCTACACGACTCTAATCACCTTGATAGGAGGCCAGTGAAATCCTTGGTCAGATAACACTTATCTCTGTTCATTATGAAACACGAAGGTTCACATACATTATCTTTATCAGTCATAATGTTTCTTATCTGATAACACAAAAAATTATTTTTATGTATTAAACATCAAATAAGCATTTATTTTTTACAAAATTTGCATTCACATTACACCGATGATTATTATGTAATACACGACTCTAAATCAATCTCAAAAAGACATAAAAGTGATCGTTCCAACCGGGGATCGATCCCGGGACCCTTGAATATTGTCTTGAAATTTCTTTAAAATTTTGCTAAGAAAAGGACAAAATATAATCCGACCGGGAATCGAACCCGGGACCTTTGGATATTAACTCGGAATTTCTTTAAAATTTTACTAAGCGTTTTCTACATAAGAATAATTATCCCTTGATGATTAATCTTTAGAAGCTGTTTGTAAGTGGTAAACTAATAAATTGAAATATTATGTTTGGATGCGTCGCTAACAATCCCCCCCTGTGCGTCAGCCATCATTTGGGAGGCGTCGCGAGTACGTGGACTATTATTCTGGACGTAGGTCTCCTCAAGATACCTGGGCTAGTAATGACGTCAACCACTCTAGTGTGACCGTCTTGTCCCGGTAGCGTCTTGTGAATCTTGCCTCTCGGCCACGTATTTCGTGGCAACGAATGATCTATTATCAAGACAATATCACCCTCTTTCGGTTCCATGATTTTTCCGTTATCGCCCGTTCGAGGTATCAGAGCAAGCATGTAGTCCTTCAGCCATCTCGTCCGAAAATGGTCGGCTAACCTCTGAGCGGTTCTCCAACTGAGTTGACCCGTCAGATGACGCTCTAAAAATAACCCAGATGGACGATCTCCACATGAGCGCCCGAGAAGAAAATGATTGGGTGTCAAACCCTCTTTAGGACTATCCATACTAAATGTTACCAAAGGTCTGGAATTTACGGTGTGCTCTGCTTCCAAAAGCAACGTATGCAGAACTTTCTCTCGCGGACTTCTTTCTTTGAGCATCGCAGTCAACGCAGTCTTAATCGATCTTATCAACCTCTCCCAAGCACCCCTCATGTTCTTTTTATAGGATAGGGTGACAAACGAGCACACAGTCCACCTGATGGTATGTGGTTGCTGTAACCCATAGACATCCACATCTGTCCTCGTTTGCGAATCAAAATGCAGATGCGTTGTCACCCGAGAGGACTAAGATGGAATGCCTCGTTTCCAGTATAAAGGGTCTCCGGTTCTCTACACTCACCATACGAAACACAGCAGTGTTAAACTGCTATTTTACGCTGGTATTTTGTGAGAGCGTGGTCCTACCCCGCTCGAGCCAACCCATTCGTGCAACAGCAAAAACTGCCGCGTGGCTCTACCACTGTTAACAGCGGTTTCTTAGCGTGTTTACCCTTTTTGGTGACTTTTCTTCCCCCGTTTCTAAGCTATTTTTATGTCCACTTGCATGGGCCATAAATCAGGACTTGTCCTGAGATACTCCCCCCTGCTGTTGTCCTTAGCAGCGGGTCTAGGTACTTCTGAATGACCTAACTTCTTTTTCACTTTGATATTTTTATCTAGTTTCTTTTCGATATTGATCAGGCGACTTTCAGCCTGCGCTCTATTCGATGGCATGCGTTCGTCATCCGTACGCCATAACAAACCAGTCTTGTACCTGTTATTAGGTATACGACGTACCGTTTTATTCAAAATATTTTACGCTCGTTCTTCCGGGTCGCAGATACGCCCAAAGATTCCAAAGTAAAATAATCCTTAATTAACCTCTCCATATCCTCCTCTTTCTTGGTGGAAATGTGGTTAACGATCTTTATTGATTTGATGCCACCCGTTAAGTGACCATGCAAAACCCATCCAAGTTTGGTCAACGATGCCACAGGTAGGTTCTTACCTCCTGAAATTAATCCACGAGTAACTATGAGATGCCAATTATCCTGGCCAACTAATATAGTAGGTCTGGACCTCTCATAAATTAACTCGTCTTCAAACGGTATCAAATGAGGACACCGTCGCAATAATTCTCGGCTTACCGATTGCGGAGAAAGATTAAGTGACTTAACTGTTTGTACACTTATCTTCTCTAAGTCGCTCGTGAAAATGCCTTTAATTTTAATATTTAAACTCCAACAGCCGCAATACGTAGATAATTCTTCTTTGGGCCCGCCGTGCGCTAACTTCTGAGCCATCCACTCCTCTATAAGCGTCATGGTTGAGCCATCGTCCAGAAGAGCTGTGGTCTTGACCTTTCCTCTGGATCCATATAACTCGACCAGTATAATCTTTAAACATGCACATGCCAGTGCATTTGCTGTGCTCACAGTCGTAATTTGGGCCTCTTTACTCCCCTCGTCCCCTTGCGGCGAGGTATTTCTATTGGGGTGTCGATGTAGCCTTCGATGATGTGCCATTCGACATCCTTCTACACCACATTTTTTCGCCCTACTCTCTGACCTTTTAAATTATCACCATTGGAAACATATCTTTACCCTTTTAACCGCTTCCCATTTTTCACGGTTATACATGTTCTTAAATTTGTAACAACTCACTGTGGAGTGTTCCTTGCTACGTATAACACAGTTGCGTGTTACCCGACTTGCAGGTTTAGGAGTAATCACTTGTCGGTCGTGTCTCTTATTATCTCGGCGTTCACAACGCTTACTATTAATACGGTTGCGCACAGATCCCTTTGCGGTGTGTACGGTTCGTTTCCCGATTTCAGGACGTTTCTTTTCTCAGGCGCGTTTTATTGCATAATGATGCTCCAAATTGTTCTCTGCCCATCTTCTCCACTATACGGCTCACTAACTCTGGTGAGTATAAATATTGTGTGGTTGATTCAACGCTTGTATTGAAGCAACCATGTTCGTTATGCGATTTGCAAAAGAGCCTATGTTTCTGCAATCCTGTCTGAAGCTAATCCAAAGTCCAGAAACCTTTCAGCTCGAGCTACAAAACCGTTTTCAGTGCCTAGAAGATTGCAATGCAGTGAAAGATATGAATGACAAGGTCCGGGAGACTCTCCATGCAGTCGGAGCTAAGTTCAGCAAGACCCGTCACACTCTTAATCTCATGGCTGTCAGAAAGAAATAAAGCTGCAGTCATTAGCAGATTTCACAGCATACAGGCAACTGAACAAACAGATCTCCAAATGCATGCGGCGGGACTTACGCAACTTCATTACAGATCGTTGCGGAGAAAATTTTACCTAAAAAGCCCCAATTTTTGGCATTTTCTAAATGCAAATGCCAGACTTCGCGTTGCTGACGAGACATAGCTTGAAAAGAATGTCATTGATTTTTCATCTAAAAACGTATACAACTAACATCCAATCACGCCTGCGTATTTACCATAATAAAAATAAGGGTAACAAATGTGCACACAGTCCACTTAATGAGTATAATATATATTCTACGAGTAGATAAAAGTCAAAATGCAGATGTGGTATCAACCCTGGGGACTAAGATCAAACGCCTCACCAAACGAAAAAGCACCTTTATGTATCTAGCATATCACGGCAAATGTCATATTCTGTGTGATCATATTCTGAGGTTACCTGATTCATTCATACTGAAGCTATAATACAGATGCAGTTGTGAATTGCGTACTCGCAAAGCGAAAATATTATATATTAGCGAAAATAATTTTTAATAATTAATTAGCTAACGTCCTCGTCTTAACTAGTTTGAAAAGTATCTCCCGCCCTTTCTCAATTGCGTGCACTATCCCCTTCACCACTACTCCCAACATCACTACACTGGGAAAGACACACCACGCTTAATACGACGCGTGTTTCGCCTCTGAACGAAGCATCAGCAGATGAAATAGACTCTACAATGGCTGACTTGGCGCATTAAGGGCAAATAATCTTTCGCTCACTAGATGTCGCTAGTTTGACTGAGGTGATGTTATTTGTTACAAAATGTCATCATAATAATTGAGAAGTTGCGTTTTAAATAAGTTTTTGGTTTTCTAATGTTTAATTACACAAAACAGTGCATCATTTTATTTTATTTTTGCGCATTTTATTAACACTTTTTTTTTTACTTTTGGGAATATCCGTAATTTGGTTTATTTATTTATAATCAAATTAATATAAAATATAACTATATTTCACAAAGAAACATTAATCATTACATTTTCTAACAAATTAACTTCCCCGCAATTCAATTGATCCAATTCCATGCAATCTGTCAAATGTTTAACCTCATTCCCCTAAGTTGCGCCGCCCTAGTGGCAGAAAAAGTATTTGATGCCCTCAGCGCGGATACTCTTCAAATTAGGTAAGACACATCATTTTATTTTATTTTTACTCGGATCTTAATTCTTAACATCTTTAATATAATGGACTTTCGCAAAGTAACGCCCGATTATATTAATAAAAAACACTCATGCCTCCCAATCAGAGGCCGTAGGCCGTAGTGTCGCCTTCCATGACACGATCCTGAAACACCTCCCTCGCATCCTTACATCTAATAGACATATGAAATTGCCGTTCTTCAGTACTGGCCATTTCAAATGAAAATAATTTTTGTTTGGCTTTAAATTCTAATTTCAAATTAAATTTATTTTAACAACATGGAATTCTTTTTTCAAAATAAGTTATTTGTTTATTGATTAGCGTTGTTTTCATCATATTTATCATACTTTACAACAAACGGTCTCCAAGTTACAAGAACTGCGGTTGGAAGCTCTCCGCCATCCGTCGTACTCATCAGACCTTGAGCCTACAGACTTCTACTTTTTCCAGAATTTAACGGCGGTATAAAACGCCTTTGAAGAATTTGTAGCCTCTTGCCTCCCGTCCAGCTGATTTCTTCAAGAAAAACACCAATAAACTGGCCACTGCGTTGGCAAAGATGCATCGATTGCGTGGGTGATTACTATGATTAATAAAACATTACGTTAACTGATTTCATAAAAAACTGGAATTTCATAGGTAGACACCTAATATATACTTATGCATACATGCTCGTCCGTTAAGGTGGAAGCCCCAGGGTAGCCCACGAAATTCAAATTTTCTTACGTTTTTTTTTCATTTTGCAGGTCAGTGTCAGGTTGTATGTTTAACAAAATATGATTCGCGACCGTAAAGAGTATGTATTTACAGAATTAAAATCATTATAATCATCAATACAATCAATCGTCTATGTTTGTATAATTCCAATGTATGGCTATTTCCAGAAAAACTCATTCAAAGGGATTATATGAACTTAGAGAGTTGTATTGGTGATTTTAATGATAATAATTCTATAAAAACATACTCGTTATGGTCCGAATCATATTTTATTAAACATCCAACCTGACCCTGATCTGGAAATTCCAAAAAACACAAGAAAAACTTAATTTCGCGGGCCACCCTGGAACTTTCACCTTAAGGGTACTCTTAATCCAGCCCATCTTCAACATATCGTCAATTTAGAATTATACAATCGATGTACCTCCCCATACAATAATACAAGAATTCAGAATTGATTGAGCAAGAGCTAAGTATACTTGTTTCAGCAATTTGGGATCCGCCACATGTCGAAAATTTTTGAAAACAAAGCTAAGTTTTCTTACGTTCGCACAAACCATAAGTATATGTTCACGAAATGTTAAGTTTTGGTCTAATATTACCCCCAAATACTTTATGGAAGTGGTTTTAATGATGGCAGGGCATGAACAGAAGTTATCATTACAACAATTATGTGCAATTATTTAATTATTTCGCATACTAAAAGAGATAAAATGTGTCTTATCGACATTAAGAATAAGAGAATATTGTTGCAGCCAATGAGTAACTAATAATCTTACCGATTATTTTCAGTATATAAAAAGTACTCTGTGCCGATTATAGACTGTTTTCAAAGTGCATAGCTTTCAAGGATCCTATCAAGTATATGCAGGAACACCTCAAACCTCAATGTTTCTGACAGACGGAGACCTGTAAATGGCTAGAAATGCAAAATCTTTTCCTAACTTTATAATAAGACAGTTACAGTCTTGACAATAAATATTTGATAATATACGCGATAAAATCCGTAAAATTAGTTTTATTTAAATGTGTAGTGTTCGCGTATATATAAGAAATCAGATGTAGTAGTCAGTCGAACAGGTTACAATTTAAATTATAACAGGATTAATAGTTAAAAGAACAGAAGGCTCACTCTCTGATAGCAAACTTGTGAGTTTAAAATTGCTAATGTTCATAATCCTTTGCACGCCTCTGAAGTGACCTTCGTGAAATTAGCCTACAGCACAGAATAAATAAGTTTAATCCGTCGAAAAAAAATTTGTGGCGGGCATTTAAATCAAAATGCACCTTACGTTCACGTGCGAGTGTCTGTATCACTTAGCCCGTTACGCGCCTTTGTTAAGACAGGTTTTATTGTAAGGGTTAGGTGTCGTGAGAAAACAAATTGAATCCTTTGATATTAGTTGGTATATAGTAAAATACACCGAGGTTTTATGCAATGTATTAGTATTTTTTTTGAAGAAACATTTTTTTTTCTTTTGAAAAAACGTTACCCCCACACTAGGATTTTCTCTTGTATCGTGGAGGCAGTTTACAAACATATATTGCACAAGGACAAACATCCAGACCCGGAACAATTATTTGTAGGCCATACAAATACTTGTTCCGTGCGGGATTCGAACCCGCGGCCCCCAAGCGTTGCAACTCATTGCTAAGCCACTACGCCACGGAGCCGTCAAACACTAGGACATTACCCCCACACTAGGACTTTCTACTGTATCGTGGAGGCAGTTAACAAACATAAGTTGCACAAGGACAAACATCTAGACCCGGAACAATTATTTGTAGGCCATACAAATACTTGTTCCGTGCGGGATTCGAACCCGCGGCACCAGTATTGCAACAGTGGTAGAGCCACGCGGCAGCTTTTGCCGTCGCACGGATGGGCCGGCTCGAACCGGGGTGGTACCACGACCTCACAGAAAACCAGCGTGAAGTAGAGGTTCACCTCTGCGTTTCGCTTGGTGAGTGCATGTGGCCGGAGGCCCTTTTTACTGGAAATGAGGCATTCTATCCTAGTCCTCACGGGTGACAACGCATCTACATTTTGATTTGTAATAGAAGATAGATGTAGATGTCTATGGGCCGCAGCAACCACTTACCATCAGGTGGACTGTGTGCTCGTTTGTCACCCTTATACTATAAAAAAAAAAAAAAAAAACTCATTGCTAAGCCACTACGCCACGGAGCCATCAATTTGTCGATAATAAATACCTAGTCAGGTCATAAGTAAAAAGTGTCACACAGTAAAAACTTTTCTTTTAGAATGCTGGCCACCAGGGGCGTAGCTACCGCCGTATCAGCCGTATCAATGATACGGGGCCCCCGGGCTACAGGGGCCCCCAACGTGTGTAAGCAAAAACTCCAAGGACTTCTAATGGGACAGGAAAGGCTATCACTATTCTCTAAAGAAGTAAAGAATTTAGTAAAACTGAAATCGTCTTCAGCTATGTTCGCCGAACAAAAGGCACGAAAATTAAATTGTTTGGCTAGCTTAGTTCCTAGGAGTATTTATTGTAAGTAATAACTCATAAGCCCGTGTAGTGGCGGGTAAGAATACTCACAACCCCATATCTTCCCGTGGGTGTCGTAAAAGGCGACAGACGGAAACTGAGGCAGAGGATGGGCAGCAGCATCTTTCTGATAACAGCAAAACAACAATAAAAAAACTGCGCTTGCCAACCCGCTCGCCAAGCGTGGCAACTATGGCAATATACCCCCATGAAAGTAACGAAGAGATGGCCCCCAGTCCCCGGCAGCCCCGCTATTCCTGGCTAAGGTGGCGACCATGGTAACAGCGAGGCAGGGGGTGCTAAGAGTCTCCGGTGGAGGTTCTGTTGCCACCTACGACGACTCGACATGGCAACTTATAACGCACGCACCCTGAGGACTGACGAGAAGGTCCTGGAGCTAGAAGAAGAGATAGACAAGTTGCACTGGAATGTCATAGGATTATCCGAAGTCTGAAGAGAGGGGGAGGTCACGGTAATCCTCGAATCCGGCAATTTGTTCTATCACCAGGAGGGCGACCATCTGTCCCAAGGAGGTGTCGGATTTATCGTCCACAAGTCTCTCGTTAACAACGTTGTAAAGATTGGGAGTGTGTCGACGAGGGTTGCGGACCTTATACTCAGAATCACCGAACGGTAATCGCTGAAGGTTATACAGGTTTACGCATCAACCTCGGTACACGCCGATGAGGAGGTGGAAGAAATGTATGAGGATATCTCTAGAACAATGCATTCCTCCAAAACCCACTATACGGTGTTAATGGGAGACTTCAACGCAAAACTAGGCACAAGAGAGAACGGTGAGCTGAAAGTAGGGAAATTCGGAATAGGGCAACGGAACCCAAAGGGCCAGCAGCTGGCGAACTTCATGGAGAAAGAAGGACTCTTTATGATGAACTCTTTCTTCCAGAAGCGGCCCCACAGGAAGTGGACCTGGTCGAGCCACGACGGTTCGACAAAAAATGAGATTAACTTTATTATGACGACCAGACGACAACTATTCAGTGATGTCTCAGTGATCGCGAGGGTGAAAACCGGCAGCGATCACCGAATGGTGAGAGGCACACTGAACCTAAACGTTAAGTTGGAGAAGTCACGTCTAATGAAGTCAACGCTCCGTCCTTCTCGTGCTCTAATCCAAAGTCCAGAAACCTTTCAGCTCGAGCTACGAAACCGTTTTCAGTGCCTAGAAGATTGCAATACAATGGACGATATGAATGACAAGCTCGTGGAACCTGTCCATGCGGTCTGAGCTAAGTTTTGCAAGACCCGCCGCAGAAGAAACAAAAAGTCTCCGATCACACTCTAATCTCAATGGCTTTTAGACGGGGTATATAGCTGCAGTCTTCAGTAGATTTGACAGCGTACAGGCAACTGAACATACAGATCTCCAAATGCATGCGGCGGGACTTGTGCAACTTTAATTCTGCTCGTATTAAAGAAAAGATCGAGCAGAACCAGGGCTCCCAAGTCTTTGCAAGAGATCTGTCTGCCAGAAAGAGCCAACTGTCGAAGCTGAAGACCGAGTATGGCAGCGTCGTTTCCGGGACACCTGAGGTTTTGAGTGAGATTGAGAGGTTCTATTGGCAGCTGTACACATCATCGTTGGAGCCACACGTAAGTGTGAGTAACGATCCAAGAGCGAGTCTTATCCGACACTATTCCGATGATATCTCGGACGTCAGTCTGAGCGAGATTAGAATGGCTCTCCAGCATCTTAAAAACGGCAAGATCCCAGGCTGGATGGAATTACAGTGGAGCTTCTGAAAGCGGGTGGAAAACCGATACTTGATGTCCTTCAGAAGCTCTTTAATTCCGTCCTCCATGGTGGCACTACTCCGGAGGCGTGGAGCAGAAGTGCGGTAGTCTTGTTCTTTAAGAAAGGTGACAACGCTCTCTTGAAGAACTACAGACCGAGTTCCCTTTTGAGCCGCGTCTACATGCTGTTTTCGAGAGTCATTACTCCCGAACAAGCCGGTTTCCAAAAAGGCTTTAGCACCATATACCACATACATACCCGTCGGCAAATTGTACAGAAGTCCGAGGAGTACAATTTACCACTATTTCTGGCGTATGTGGACTATGAGAAAGCCCAAAGACTTTCAATCAAAATTACGTCGAAATTCGGGCGGTGCTGCAGTCCCTTCAGCGATGCCAAGTTGACTGTCGGTATATCGAAGTGCTGAAGTGCTTGTACAGTAGGGCTACGATGGCTATCCGAGTACAGAACCAGAGTACGAAACCTATCCAATTGCAGAGAGGTGCAAGACAGGGTGACGTTATATCCCCGATACTCTTCACCGCTGCATTGGAAGACGTTTTCAAGCTTCTGGACTGGTAAGGATACGGTGTTAACATCAATGGCGAGTACATCACTCACCTTCGATTTGCCGACGATATAGTCCTTATGGCAGAATCGCTGGAGGACCTAAGCACTATGCTTAATGACCTCAATAGTTTTTCCCAACGGATAGGTCTTAAGATGAACATGGACAAAACAAAGATCATGTTTAATGTCCATGTCACACCTATGTCGGTAGTTGTTGGTAGCTCTAAGCTCGAAGTTGTTGACGTTTATGTTTACCTGGGACAAATAGTCCGACTAAGTAAGTCCAACTTCGACCGAGAGGTCAATCGAGGGATTCGACTCGACTGGGTAGCGTTCGGGAAATAACGGCACATCTTCTAGTCAGGTATACCTCAAAACTTGAAAACGAAATTGTGCAACCAGTGCGTGTTGCCAGTGATGACATACGGAACTGAGACGTGGTCCTTCACTGCTGGCCGGATGAGGAAGCTCAAGGTTGCTCAGCGAGCTATGGAGAGGGCTATGCTCGGAGTTTCTCTGCGTGATAAACTTAGAAATGAGGATATGCGCAGTAGAACCAGAGTCACCGACATGGCCCAACGAATTAGTAAGCTGAAGTGGCCATGGGCCGGACATATAGCTCGAAGAACCGGCAACCGATAGGGAAAAAGGTTCTCGAGTGGCGGCCTCGTACCGGCGGATGAAGTGTAGGGCGTCCCCCCACTATATGGAGTGACGACCTGGTAAGACATGCAGGAAGTCGATGGATGCAGGTGGTTCAGGACCGTGCTTTGTGGCATTCCTTGGGTGAGGCCTATGCTCTTTAATGGACTTATGAAGGGCTGTTATGATGATGATGATGATGATGAACTAGTGGAATTAGTACTTTTGCCGTTGTCGTGATAATTGACGATAATTTATGTGTACATAGAGAACTGAAGACCATTTTTATGTATATGTTTTTTATTCCTTTATTCGTTTTTTCATTCCTTGGACTTATGAAGGGCTGTAACGATGATGATGAATAACTTAAAATCAATATATAATAATTTGAATTCAATGCAAGCGTTTTTGTTCCTTTTATGAAATCTTTACTCTTCATTGGGGCCCCCCAACAAATTTTGATACAGGGCCCCTCGAAGGCACGCTACGCCACTGCTGGCCACAAAAAAGATTATTGAATTCGAATTTCGAATTGTTCATAAAATAAAACTGTATACTTTTTAGAATTTTACTCATTTTTAAATATGGAGTGGACGCTTAAAGAAGACCGTGCTGCAGTTATTGCGTTGCATCGTTGCGGTTACGCGCCAATTCAAATTTTTGACATACTGAAAAATTTTAATATAACCAAAAGATTCGTTTATCGTACCATCAAACGATACAATGAAGACTCTAGTGTAGATGACAGGTCAAGAAGTGGTCGCCCTCGGTCTGTTAGGACTCCAGCAGTGATAAAAGCTATGAAGGCGCGAATTCAAAGAAATCCCAAACGTAAGCAGAAACTGTTGGCCCTTCAGATGGGGTTAAGCAGAACCACGATGAAAAGGGTGTTAAATGAAGACTTAGGGTTTCGGGCACATCGAAGAAAAACGGGACATCGTTTGAATGCTCGTCTAATGGACCTGAGACTGAAGAGATGCCGCGCTTTGTTGAAGCGGTACGCGGGAAAAAAATATCGGGAAATTATTTTTTCAGATGAAAAAATTTTTACCGTAGAAGAGAGCTACAACAAACAAAAATGATAAGGTGTACACACACAGTAGTGAAGAAGCGAGCAACCGAATTCCGCGTGTCCAACGGAGGTCATTTTCCATCCTCGCTCATGGTATGGTTGGGAGTTTCTTATTGGGGCTTAACAGAGGTACATTTTTGTGAGAAAGGTATAAAAACGAATGCAGTTGTGTATCAAAATACAGTCCTGACGAACCTTGTGGGTTCACTTGTGTGTTTCTCATACCATGTTCAATAACAGGCACTGGGTATTCCAACAAGATTCGGCGCCAGCTCATAGAGCGAAGAGCACACAAGACTGGCTGGCGGCGCGTGAAATCGACTTCATCCGGCACGAAGACTGGCCCTCCTCCAGTCCAGATTTGAATCCGTTAGATTACAAGATATGGCAACACTTGGAGGAAAAGGCGTGCTCAAAGCCTCATCCCAATTTGGAGTCACTCAAGACATCCTTGATTAAGGCAGCCGCCGATATTGACATGGACCTCGTTCGTGCTGCGATAGACCACTGGCCGCGCAGTTTGAAGGTCTGTATTCAAAATCACGGAGGTCATTTTGAATAAACTTTAGTGTCATAAGAATCTATGTTTTGTTAAGTTCATTTTGGTATATAAATGGTTACATAGTGAATAAACTTGTTTAAATTATTAAGTGGCGAAGCTTGCGAAGTCACATATTGATTTCACGATGTCTGTCCGTCTGTCCGTCTGTCCCACAATTATCTCGAGAACGGTTTCGAATTTTCAAATTCTGTTTTCAGCAATCGATTACTGATCACCCAGGCATCTGAACCTCCTATTTTGAAACTGATTGCTCAACGGCAACAGTTAGAAATCGCTACAAAGTTGATTGCTTCGCCACTTTGCTATGCTGTTAGCTTGCTAGGTTTATTTTATATTAAACATGTGACAGAATTTACGACCTGACTAGGTACTTTATTGTTTAATGTGAGGAAGGTTAATATGCAACATCTAGGAAAATTAAGACTATAACAACGACTTTGAAGTGTCGAATGTCATTGAAACTCAGATAATTTACCTACTTACCATTTTAACCGACTTCAAAAAAAGGAGGATGTACTCAATTCAACTGTTTTTTTTATGTTCTCGTTATCCTTAACAATCCGTATTAGTATTGAAGTCGGTGGTACAAACTTTTAATTTCGTTAGTTGTCTCTCTTCCTCTTTAAAAAAAAAAACATTACCTCCAAACTAGGGTTTTCTCCTGTATCGCAGGGACAGTTTACATACATAGAACAGACCCAGAACAATTATTTGTAGGCTATACAAATACTTGTTCTGTCCGGGATTCGAACCTGCGGTTCTTAGCGCTGCAACTCATTACTAAGCTGTCACTTGTCTGTTTCACATTTTTTGCTATTTACAAACATGCGACACGCGACTTCATCATTAATCTTCGATCAACAATACTAACTAGATAACGGGTCACGTAAAAAATCATAGCTAGGTACTGTCCGCGTGGATATATAATTATGCAGCTACATTTGATTACTGAAGAAATAAGACAAAAAATTAAAACAGTTTTATGTTCAACCCAATTACAACCATAGCATCTAGTAATAAAGTCACAAATCTTACGATCATTAGTTACAAAAAAAGAACAATAATTCAATGCATTACTCCTGTCACTCGGAAATGAAAAGACATTGGTTAAATAACATTTAGTGCGAAATAAACCTTAAGTAATAATGCCCAAAATATAAATAATTTTAACTTATGATCATATTATAAATTATTTTAGTGTTCACCGTGACTCTATAACTTTTGTAGCTAAATTCGAAGAAGCAAACAGAAACGAAACAAAACGACGTAGCTTGCAAGGCAATAGCGGGAAAAAGTACATTAATTTGTTTTAAGCAGCCGTATGCTATGCAGTACCTTTTGGCTTTTTGGGAGGCCACACTTAAATAAAAACTCAAAAATAAATATCAAGTGCATAAACACTTACCAGAAAAAAAAATATTTATGTTATCGTCAGCTCGAGCGGGAGCGTGACAACCTCACAGAATTCGCCCCGCATTCAGGGTCGCGTAGCGTAGGTATATTTTCATGCCTAAAGCACGAAGTGAGACAGGCCTGATTATACCAGGAGCGCAGTTAATACTTCCCGCGTTTACGGTGCGGTTAATTGGGTGTTACTAGAGCTATAGATGGGAGACTGCAGAGATGAACTAGTAGCTGATTGAAAAAAAGCAACTCTTTTTTTATGCACTCCTATTTTTGAGCCACAATTTTATGCACACACACACATTATTAATAGAACTGTACTCCTCAGAGGTCCGCGGGGAAGAGGAACAATCTATTGAGCGAGAATTAATAAAACAATAAATAAACACCGTTAAGATATCGAAGGTCCTTTAATTCCATGTATTTTTACAACTTAATCTGAAGTATCACATGAATTGATAATCATACCAAAGTAAAATTTAGAGGGAAGTTAAATATTAGGACTAACTTATGCGGTGTACACTACCACATCAACACTGACACGTACCACGTTTTTTTTGGAGATTATTAAAACTACACTAGTTCCATCTAGTTTACAACAAATAATTATATTCGAATTATGATCCAACATTAATATTACATTATATCGAACATGAATTCTCTGACATTAAACATTTTGATTCGAGTTGTTCCGGTGGCGTGTCCGGTTAAACATCTATAGACCGACAGCGAAAACATTTTTGATAAAGAAATGACAATTAAAATGTTACAGATGTACTAAATTTTAATTGATATTTCTTATCTGTGGTAGAGGGAGGTAAATTGGGAGTTTATGTCTGTTTTTAGGCAAAATAAGGCGACGTTATGAGGCAAGAATTGAAGAACGGGACATGTATTTCCTTTTTCGTGTTCAATAGAAGACAGTGTTGCTTTGAAACGCGCACGGGTTTGTTACGCTAATTCCCTTTCCGTGCGTGTGTCAAGGCAATACAGCCTCCTATTAAACACGGAAATGGATGTATAGTCTGTTCACATAGATATTTTCGCCTTTGTGTCGCGCCGCGACATCAAAGGTCACACCCGCAGGATCAGTCAGGTCAGTTACACCCGCAGGAAAAGTTAGCAATTTAAAACGAAGCGCCGTTATGAAAGGTTCTTTGCTACCTAGTTAAAAAAGTTAAAATTACAGCCTATATACGTCCCACTACTAGGCACAGGCCTCATCTAATTTTAGAGAGGGTTTTAAGGCAAGGAAAAGTGCACCGCGCTGCCCCAAAGCGTGTTGGCGAACTTCACATGTCTTCGAATTTTCTTTCTTGTTTCTTTGACATGTAGGTTTCCTCTGGATTTTTTCTTCACCACTTAAAATTGCAATAAACAATTTCATTGATGGCGGCGGGGATCGAACCCGGGTTGCTCGCGTACTGTGAAATTTACAGCGAACGCTAACCATCTATCATTTGCTACCTAACTTGTGTTTATTATTTATATTCGTATTTTACAACAATAACCATAGTAATAAAATAGTGTTCTATTTTATTCTTGGAATAGAAAAACATTTGTTTAACAAACGCAGTAAAAAATAATGAAATAAAAGCAAAATAATAATTTGCTTCCGGGTGTACCGACACTATCTTAGCAAACAGACTTACGTGAACGGGACTGAACAGTAAAAATAGTTTTGCCTAACATGCCATCGGAACTCCACCGTCCGTCTCACTGATATGCTGGGCTCGAGAGAGATGCATATATATACAATTACACAAGTCACCAGATTCTTTTTTTAAATTGAATATTTGACAGGCATAGACAATTAAAGTACTTTTTAAGAAATGTCAAAACAATTTTTTCAGCAGATATTCTCAGAATACAGTTTATGAATTCATAACTTTAAAAGTCAATAACTATCTTATTTCTATAAAGTTAAATACTAATCTAATTAAACTTGAAATGGAAAATCGTTAAAGTTTTTAGACGCTGCAAGTACAAAATTCAATTTGTATCATGTATAATTATTTTAATGACGATGTCAACTATTCAATTCATACGAACTAATGCATGAAACATTATATAATGAGGACTAATAATCTACCACTCACCAGATGTCGCTAGTTGGGACTGAGGTGAAGTTTTTTGTTACACAATGTCATTTAATTATGAACTTGCGTTTAAAATAAAAGTTTTTCGGTTTCCAGTGTACGTATATATGTACACAAATATGTTGCAGTGGTTTGCTCCTTAATATTTTTAAGATTCTGTGACCTTTTTTTCAATTTTTCTATTTTTAGGAATATCCGCAGTTTGGTTTCTCCATTTCTAATCTAAATAATATAAAATACAACTAATATTCCAGGAAGAAACATTAATCCATTTTTCTAACAAATTAACTTCCCCGCTATGAAATCTGTCCAATAACTCAGTTCATTTCTAAGTGGCGCCACCCTGATGAGGAAAGTCGTGGATGCCCTCATTGACTCATGACGCTTTGTGTCATATTGCCATTTTTGAGTTTTGAGGTCATCCAACATATTCCTTCGTATACTATCACGACTGCCATGTACAAAATGGCAATCGTTGCAAACTATCGCCAGTCGAAAACCGAGGTGGTCGCTTACTTACAATGTTATACACATTTACAAACTTATAGCTTACAAAGGAATTCTTAAAAACTTTCTGGACCCATAACGCCCACCTCAGCTGCGACGTATACTTCCTTTGTTTTCCAAGTCGAGCCACAAATAAGTCATTAGAAAAAAAATTATACCACTTTTTAAAATGGAGTGAAAACTTTCCTTTTTTATACTCTAACATTGTTTTCTGCTTCTGAGGTATGTTCAAATTTGAAGTCTAACTCATCCGGAAGTTACTTATTTCAATTACTAAATTCCACCCGAACAGACATACCAGAGTTAATAAAAACGTAGTAAAATAGTACTTATTTACGACTGTTGCTATCTCGCTCTCTCTTACACAGATAAACAGTGAGCGGTGCTGTGGATTGTGAATGATTTAAAACCAATTTACACGATAACATCCAATATTAACAATTAATGAGATCTTGTTCAAAGACGAAGTGGATAGAGTTAGGAAAGTAAAAGAATTTTGCGGAACGTTTCGAACGACCGCGAAGGGAGGGGGAGGGGGTAGATGGGATGTTTTGTTTTACACTTGACGAGATACGGCCGGGGCGGCTCTTATAAAGATCTCACTAGTGTAAACCAAAATAAGGGACAGTTGTGGGAAAGACTAAATATGCAAAACGAGTCAATAAAAATACATTACATTCAAGAAATTTACTTTTATATATGTTTACATGATAAAATGCCTTATTTGTGTATAGCAATAAGGTCTTCAATTGTGTACTTTACGACATCCTTCGTTCCTAGCCCCCCCCCCCCCCCCCTCCCCATCGACATGCCTACTCTATGCCTATGGATGATTTTTATCATTTCGCCCCAACAACAATTAAATTCTACGTAATACTTAACGAATTCCGCGTCTACTCTACAGTCAAGAATATCCGAAAGTAGAATTGCAGATCAGTGTCTGCCAGAGATAAGCGTCACATCTGGGATGTTCGGATACTGGCGCATCTAAAATAAAAATAAATCGAAACGCGCCGAAACTATGACGCGGTGGGAAAGACGCCCTAAATAAATACCTTAAAACCTAATCATGCGGCCGACACAGTCCAGTTAAAAAAAATGCAAAAAAAAAACTGACCGCTATATGAAACATAATTAAAACTTAAGGACAGATAAAACGAATTCAAAAATCTAATTCATTACAGCACTTAGTGTACAACTACGTGCATATGACAGATGGAACTGCTAACGCATTTATATATATTTACAGCTTACGATAAACTTACATATAATATACAAGATAAAATTTAAACCTAAATTACATTTAACTCGATCTTTGGGATCGGATGTTGCCTGTTAAGATAACAACTGCCAATAAGGCAGCATTAGAATAATAAATAACCGATCAGTTCACCAATTAAAATATTATGCTTACAGAGATACAAATATGTACGACATTGCGAGTTCCATTCGTTCACGCTCTCTCATTCGTGCGCGCTCTTGTGATTAGAATGTTGAGTTTACAAAATTTACCGGTTAATACCAAGCCAACATACAGCTAGCAATACTACACTAATATATACAAGAAAATGCGTAAACTCCATAATTTCCCAAACAATTTTTCACAATAAATACAATTGGATGTGGTTTCGCAAAAAGGATCCAACGCACAAAAAGCTCACACAAACTTCAATGGATAAAAACTCATAGATTTTGAGTTTAAAAGTTTGGATTATCATTCAAATAGCTTGCTTTTAATGGAAGAGGGGGCAAACGAGCATGCGGCTCACATGATGGTAAGTGGCTGGCTACCGCTGCCAATGAACAACTGCAAAATCATTGGAATCGCAGGTGCGTTTTGCCAGCCTTTTAGAAAGGAGTAATCTCGTTTCTTGAAGGTATCTAAGTCATATCGGTCCGGAAATATCGCCGGTGGCGTTTTTACAAAGTAGTCGTGCGAGGAAGAAAACTCCTAGTAAATGGCACAGTAGTGGACGCAAAGCATCCAAATAATGTGGATGGTTAGTAATGTAGCGATTAATTAAATTTGTTTTTATATTCACCGAGACCTTTGCCGGTACTTTAATTATGTAAATGTACACACCCTAAGGATTCGTTTGGCATTATATAACTCCGATGAGTTGGATCATTGTTGCATAAATACATTTATTGTAAAACATACTTACTATTTTGACTCAAGATACTCTACTCACAATAATTTAAAGATTCGATTGAGAACATTAACAGTTTGAAACTATGTTTACCGACGTATCTTACTACAGTTACAACTATGTACATCGGTCAGTTGCGTACACGTATGCTCGCCGCGGACACGCATACACACAACAGTTTTGTGTATTTACATGTTCTTTATAACTGATATAATTACATTTAAACTTAGGATATTCTCACAAATCACCATTTGCTTCGCAATATTGAATCCAGTTGTAAACGAAAACGTACACTATTCCTGTTGGAAAACAACCTGAAATTAGACGTATTTGTCAACGGCGTATGCTTATAGATTAGTAACTGTGAATTACAGAGTAATTAATTATACATAAACAATTATTTTCTTTTAATATCTTTTACAAAATCTCACTAGAGCTTTTAAGATATAAAAATACCACTCTCATAGTACCATGCACGACAGTTACTTCGCAATTCATAAATATACAGCTTAAGAGAAATAACAACTAACATAGACAATCGATCATTAATTTAAATACATTCCAAAAATCAACTCGGTTTCCGTTACACTTATGATCTACAATTCTATTATACTAATTTTAAATAGAACAAATACACTTTAAAAAGTGATATTACAAATGGAACACGTCCAATCATGATCATATTTTTAAATCTTACAAAAAATTTATCGTCTTTTTACTAACCATGCCCGAGTGCATCACTAATCATCGATCGCATATGCCCATTCAAGTATCCCGTGACAGTTCATCATATTTCTCATAGGTAATCTCATCTTACAATTAAATTTCATTCCGCTCATATCTATATACAAAATTACGAAGTGACACAGAGAGCTCACGGAGTTTAGTCGCGAAATATGTTCCTACTCATTAAGACATAAAAGTAACTGTTTTGCTGACTGTATCACTGTTCCACAGTTTAGTTAATGAAGGGTAAAGAGACCTCTCTCTTATGTAGACTATACGTTTATAGACTTTTTACAGAGATAGAGACTGTTAAAGACTGTAAAATCAACAAATTTCAAAAATATAGACGCAACTTTATAGCCTTTTCCGTAATTATAAATAACGACATCGTTTTAAAAATTCATAATTTGAAATATCATGATATAACATAAAATACTTCCAAGTAAATCTTCGATATTATTATCAATGGTGAAGAGATACGGTGTGGACGCGGCGAGCTCTTGACAAGACAGTAAACACCTGAAGTACACAGAGTTGCACAAACAACTAACACTTAGTCTTTTCTGAGTCGTCCGTATGCTAATGCAGCGTCTTCGATCTTTTTGATCTCTTCAGCGCCTTAGAAGTTCTCACCCACGGCAGCATGAAGTCTCTGCAACAATACAATTAATTTAATGACAGATTGTTTGTTTACATATACCAAGTATAACCGTGTAGCGGCGCTGTGATACTATCCACTACCCCATATCGCGCCATGGGTGAGGTAACAGAGGTAACAGACATAGGGAAACTGAAACAGATGGTCGGCAGCACTATTCTCATAAAAACACAAAATGATAAAAACAACCGCAGTTTTTCTCATGCACAACTTACCTGTGCCTAGCGTGGAGACAATGGCAAAATCTATACAAATAAATAAAATTTAAGTGTCTGTTTGTAATGTCAAAATAACAGCTTTTTACTAAATGCATATGAAAATATATACGGTACTTATAACAAAAACAATTTTTAAAATTTTTGTCTGTCTGTCCGTCTGTCTGTTTGTTCCGGCTAATCTCCGGAACGGCTGGACCGATTTTGACGGGACTTTCACTGGCAGATAGCTGATGTTATAAGGAGTAACTTAGGCTACTTACATTTTAGAAAAAGAATTATGGTTTCGCGCAACATAATTAAAACCCTAAATTCCACGCGGGCGAAGTCGCGGGGAACAGCTAGTCTGTCCTATTTTCAATCAATGGGGGAGGCCTGTGTTTAACAGTGGACTTTTATCAACTGTAATGGTAAGTGTGGATACTAATTATACTAAATAATGATTGAGCGAGGTTTTCGCCTATACAAATATGAGCTCTGTAACTTCACATCAGAATTGAACTTTGATGGTGCTTAAGGTTCAGATGCATTAGACCGGAAATCAATTTGGTCCCTTTTTAAAGAATAAGGTGGCAAACGGCCACACAGTGCACCTGATGGCAAGTAGATGCTGTGACCCATAGACATCTACATTTATCCTCAATTGAAATCAAAATACAGATGCGTTGTCACCCCTGGAACGCCTTTTTTCCAGTAAATAAGGGTCTTTGGACTGTACACTCGCCATACGAAATACATCAGAATTAAGCTGTTATTTTACGCTGGCATAATACGTAGGTCACTCAATAAGTTCCATTCGTCTAAACCAACTCTGAAAACACTATTGCCAGTCTTGATCTGACAGATCGGAAATCGCTTCTTCGTAGACAGCCACGGCTTCTTTGGCGCTTGAAAAAGTGTCCTTTTATTTTTTCTTTGACTCTCGGGAACAAAAATAAATCACGAGGAGCTAAGTCAGGACTGTAGGGTGGGTGACAGAGTTTCCCAACCAGATACCTCAATAAATGCTTTTGTTCTAAGTGAGGTATGTGAAGAGGCGATATCGTGATGCAGCATGATTCCCCGAAGCCCGGTCTTTGGTATTCGCCAGCATTTTTTTTGCCGACGTTGCGAGGTCTGTGCAGTTTTGTCCATAACTGTCCTTCTGAGTAGACCCATAGCGATGATTGCCTTTTATTTTCCGGATCATATTGATAGATCCATGTCTCGTCACCAGTAAGGATTTCTGAAACACGCCTAGGTGCCATCTAGTGCCACCATTTTCAAAACCTAGAAGTATTTTATTGCACTAATCCACGCGAGTCTGTGTTTCGCTTTCAGAGAGCAAACAAGGGATCCATCGACAACAAAGCTTCCTCACTCCAAGATGTTGATGTAGGATGGTATGAATGCTCCCCGAACTAATGTCTACAATATTTTCGATGTTCGTATATGTGATTCTTAGGTCTTCTCGCACCAACATTTCAGTAGTCCATATATTTTCTGCCGTTACTGCTGTTTGCGGGGCCCCGATTCTTTGGTCATCTTTAAGATTAATTTTAACCTTTTTGAATTCAGCAAGCCACCTAAAAATTGTTGCACATGATGGAGCTGAGTCCCCTAATGCTGATTGTAACCGTTGTAAATTTAATTGTTCGGTTAAACCAAAAATCATAATATATCATAGCGCGCAAATGTTTACGGTTAAGATCCATCGTTTTAAATGAAACGCGCGGGAAGCGTTGCAGGAAAACTAATAGAACTTTGTTTTTTTTTTAATACTGAACAATTGGCTTATGGAGTTCTATTTTTAAATAAATTTGCTTTTTAGAAATATATAACACGGGTGCGTTTAATTTTTAAATTTCGAGCATCTCAAAACTTATTGAGTGACCTACGTATAGCTGCAGTGTGGATCTACCACGTATAATACTTATTTAAGTCCCTCTCAATATTTTGCCACGAAAATATACAACACCTGCAATTAACATTTTAATTATATTGTAGACACTGACCTCTATAAGTATAAGTTAAGTTGGAGACCTATATAAGTTAAGTTGGAGAGGTCTCGTCTAATGAAGTCAACGCTCCACCCCCTCGTGCTCTGTTCCAAAGTCCCGAAACCTTTCAGCTCGAGTTACGAAACCGTTTTCAGTGCCTAGAAGACTGCAATGAAGTGGACGATATGAATGACAGGCTCGTGGAAACTGTCCATGCGGTCGGAGCTAAGTTCTGCAAGACCCGCCGCAGAAGAACACAAAAACTCTCCGATCACACTCTTAATCTCATGGCTGTTAGACGGGAGATGAAGCTACATTCTTCAACAGACTTGACAACATGCAGGCATCTGAACAGACAGATCTCCAAACGCATGCGGCGGGACTTACGCAACTTCAATACAGCTCGTATTGAAGAAGCGATCGAGCGGAACCAAGGCTCCAAAGTCTTTGCCAGATATCTGTCTGTCTGTCTGTCTGTCTGAGAGCCAACTGTCAAAGCTGAAGACAGAATGTGGCAGCATCGTTTCCGGGACACCTGAGATTTTGAGTGAGATTAAGAGGTTCTATGGGCAGCTGTACACGTCATCGTTGGAGCCACACGCAAGTGTGAGTAACGATCCAAGAGCGAGTCTCATCCGACACTATTCCGAAGATATCCCGGACGTCAGTCTGAGCGAGATTAGATTGGCTCTCCAGCACCTTAAAAACGGTAAGGCCCCAGGCGAGGATGGAATTACAGCGGAGCTTCTGAAAGCAGGTAGAAGACCGGTACTTGAAGTCCTTCAGAAGCTCTTTAATTCCGTCCTCCATGGTGGCATTACACCGGAGGCGTGGAGCAGAAGTGCGGTGGTCTTGTTCTTCAAGAAAGGTGACAACGCTCTCTTGAAGAACTACAGACCGATTTCCCTTCTGAGCCGCGTCTACGTGCTGTTTTCGAGAGTCATTACGAATCGTCTCGCGCGCAGACTTGACGACTTCCAGCCTCCCGAACAAACCGGTTTCCGAAAAGGCTTTAGCACCATAGACCACATACATACCCTTCGGCAAATTGTACAGAAGTCCGAAGAGTACAATTTGCCACTATGTCTGGCGTATGTGGACTATGAGAAAGCCTTTGATTCCGTCGAAATTTGGGCGATGCTGCAGTTCCTTCAGCGGTGCCAAGTTGACTGTCGGTATATCGAAGTGCTGAAGTGTTTGTACAGTAGAGCTGCGATGGCTATCCGAGTACAGAACCAGAGTACGAAACTTATCCAAATGTAGAGAGGTGTAAGACAGGGTGACGTCATATCCCCGAAACTCTTCACCGCTGCATTGGAAGACGTTTTCAAGCTTCTGGACTGGAAAGGATACGGTATCAGCATCAATGATCGGAGATCGTAAGTGCACGTTATTGTGTACACACGTGTCATATAGTAATTAAAATAATTAAAAAAGTATGTGCTTAGCCGTGACCTCGTTATAACAATACCGGTAGTAACTGTGACATATTTTAGTAATATTTGTGTTTGTGATTTTGTTGAAATGTTTAGCTTAATCTAGAATAGGTACCAAAATGGAGAACAGTCCCTTCAACCGGAGTGCCAGGACCACTCGCACTTCGCCTCCATCAACCCCACCCACTGTCATGCAGACACCCACTTCAAGCGAACCAATCAAAACAATTCCAACTACTGAGTTGCAGCATTGGATGACAAACATTGACCTGTGCCTTAACGAGGTATGCTCCATCGCTACAGAAGGTAAACTTAACTCGGATCAAAAAATGCGCATCAGCTCGCTTTGTCGCACGGATGGGCCGGCTCGAACCGGGGTGGTACCACGACCTCACATAAAACCAGCGTGAAGTAGAGGTTTACCTCTGCTTTTCGTTTGGTGAGTGCAGGTGGCCGGAGGCCCTTTTTACTGGAAATGAGGCATTCCATCTTAGTCCTCACGGGTGACAACGCATCTGCATTTTGATTCGTAATTGAGGATAGATGTAGATGTCTATGGGCCGCAGCAACTACTTACCATCAGGTGGACTGTGTGCTCGTTTATCACCCTTATCCTATAAAAAAAAGTAAGCCACGGTACATCACAATTGGTAGTCCAGTACATGTCCCTCAAAATGGATGCCACTAAAGCCCAGACCTCCATCGTATCTCTGCAGAACCAACATGACCTGTCCCAAAAGCTCCAGGAACTCAAGAATAGTATCGAAGAGTCATCAAAACCGGACGCTGGAACCACTTTTGTGGACATGGTCAAAAAAGGTGGCCAAACCCTCATTCGCCCAAACAATCTAAGTACCCTAGCACTTTATCCGAGGGACAAGTCCAAATCCAGTGATGACACGAAGTGCCTCTTACAAAAAATAATATCCCCAGAAGAACTCAAACTTCATGTCCGGGGCATGAGGAAGGTCAAAAATGGGGGAGTTATAATTAGCGCTGAGACAAAAGGAGATATCGACAAATTAAAGAACTCTGAGAAGCTCGTATCTTCTGGCCTTACCATGGAAGAGCCGACTAAACGACGTCCGAGGATTGCAATTGTTGGTGTCCCTGTAGCCCTCACGGATAAAGAAGTGTTCGAGTGCATCTTCGAACAAAATATTGCCGATAAATTTCCCAATGCCACGCGTGAGTCCTTCCTGGCAACAGTCAAACTGAGCCATAAATCAGGTAAGAAAAACCTTCCTACCTGTAATTACATTGTCGAAGTGCCACCTAGCATGAGAAAGGCCCTATCAATCAGGGACGAATATATATTAATTGGACCTCATGCCCAGTCAGAGACTTTACAATAGTAACAAGATGCTTCAACTGTCAGCAGTTTGGTCATTCAGCCAAATTTTGTCGGGAAACTAGCCCTACATGTAACTACTGTGGAGAGCTCGGGCATTCCTTTAAGGAATGTAATAACAAAACGCATGCCCTCGTTTGCGCGACGTGTAAACGTTTTAAAAGAAAATGCGACCACAAAACTGGTGATGAAAGCTGTCTAGCACGTAAATTCGCAGAGGACAAATATATCAACTCCATAGAATATGAGGGCGCCTAAGAGCGCCGCGTATTATATTATTTACTTAGCTCTTAAACACTAGTTATAGTTTATTTTTAAGCTTAAGTATGGCGAATCAATTACTCAATGACCTAGACAACTTTTCTGTGTCTGACGCTAAAACATGTAATGATGACTGTAAACACTTCCTTCCACGTCCTGAAAATAAGTTAATCTTACTTATACAAACTATTAGAAGCATAAATCGGAATATAACTGGGTTTGAAGTCTTGTTGCATAAACTGGATATAAAATGTGATATTATTGTTCTTACAGAATGTTGGCTGTCAAACCTAACACCCCACCTACCGATTCTAAATGGCTATTCTTTACACAAAACCGAGAAAAACATTAATCAAAATGACGGTTTAGTAATCTATGTTAGTAATAATTTAAAAGTAACTGTCACAGAACCTACATGCCAGGATAGTAAGTGCTTAATCATTCGAATTAGTTCCGAGACGATTGTTATCGCAATTTACAGACCTCCTTCACAAAATATTGATAGATTTCTAGAGTCCCTTGATATTACCCTAAACAAACTTAGCATGTATAAAAATATAAGCCTAACCGATGACATAAATATTAACATTACCCCTGGGAAAACAGATAACCATGCACATAACTACCTAAATATTTGCTCTTTTCATGGACTCTTACCAACACATTACCACCCTACACATCAAAGCGGCTCTTGTTTAGACCATTTTGTGATTAAATCAAATAAACCTTCTTTAACATTAGTTATTAATTCCTCGCTTACTAATCATCAAGCAATTTTACTAGCATTACAATTAACCTTACCTAGGAAAAACTGCATACGCAACTACACTAAAGTCCATATGACGAACCTTGAAAATGACATTCGTAGCATTAATTTTGACTTTGTTTATTGCTCTGACGATGCAAATACGACCTTGAGTTACTTTATAAATTCTGTACAATACGCAATATTGAATAACACATCAACAATAAAACTGTCACGTAAGTATTATAATATTAAACCTTGGATGTTAGAAATTCTAAAATAGTTTGCATTAATTGTAAGTAACAAAAATTGTTATTTAGTTATTATAGTGTTTAATATCTAGTGTCCTACATTATTAAACCGATTGTATAAGTGATGTCTGAAACACAGGTACTCAACCTAGTTCAGGCAGGTAGCTAATATTATAAACTTGATTTTCTATTTTTTTTTGTAGATTCTATATTATTAAGCTACACATAGTTTTAATTTTATCATAGCATGTTATTTTTGTTAGACTTATTGTTACTTTATTTAATTTTAATCATATTTGTTCCTGTATGTAAACATGTGTAATTGGAAATGAAATAAATATTTATTATTATTATTACCAATGGCGAATACATCACTCACCTTCGATTTGCCGACGATATAGTCCTTATGACAGAATCGCTGGAGGACTTAAGCACTATGCTCAATGACCTCAATAGTGTCTCCCAACGGATAGGTCTTAAGATGAACATGGGCAAAACAAAGATTATGTTTAATGTCCATGTCACACCTATACCGGTAGTTGTTGGGAGCACTAAGCTCGAAGTTGTTGACGAGTATGTTTACCTGGGACAAATAGTCCGACTAAATAAGTCCAACTTCGACCGAGAGGTCAATCGACGGATTCAACTCGGCTGGGCAGCGTTCGGGAAGCTACGACACATCTTTTCGTCAGACATACCTCAAAACCTTAAAACGAAATTGTACAACCAATGCGTGTTGCCAGTGATGACTTACGGAACTGAGACGTGGTTCTTCACAGCTAGTCGTATGAGGAAGCTCAAGGTCGCTCAGCGAGCTATGGAGAGGGCTATGCTCGGAGTTTCTCTGCGTGATAAACTTAGAAATGAGGATATCCGCAGTAAAAGTAGAGTAACCGACATAGCCCAACGGATTAGTAAGCTGAAGTGGCAGTGGGCCGGCCATATAGCTCGAAGAACCGACAACCGGTGGGGAAGAAAGGTTCTCGAGTGGCAGCCTCGTACCGGTAGGCGAAGTGTAGGACGACCCCCCACGAGATGGAGTGACGACCTGGTAAGACATGCAGGAAGTCTATGGATGCAGGTGGCTCAGGACCGTGCTTTGTGGCATTCCTTGGGGGAGGCCTATGTTCAGCAGTGGACTTGTGAAAGGCTGTAATGATGATGATGATGAATGATGACTGACCTCTATATATACAAATATGATGAACTGGATATACCCTACAAAATGATTCGAAGCGCCACCATTGTTCGTACCTAGTATGATTAATTGTGTAACATACATGAATGTAAGCGGTAAAAGTCCCTCTGGGTTTCTTGCTGGTTCTTCCCAGGCTGCCCTGGGAAGAACCAGCAAAAACCCAGATTTTTTCGAATCAGTGGTAATTGAACAAAGGAGGGACTTTCAATAAGTATTATTTATTATCTATGTTGAATAAAAAAGTTTCTGTTTCTGTTATGCCAAAGTTTGTGGTGTTGTTTAAATCGTATCTCTGTATTTTAAACTTTTAAACGAAAACGTGAAAGTATTTTGTGTAATTTGAATATGTTTGATTTTAGTTACATTATAATAATTATTTTAGTAATAAGAAGAGTGTGCGTAATATGTAAAACTCGTTACCAAAAGGAAAGTGGGATAATATTCCACAAGTAAGTGAATTTACATCAAATAAAAAAAATAACTATTTGATAATAATAGGTCTATAAAAATTTGTTACTAATCTTATTATGGTAATTACCAACATGTTTGGCTTTATATTACTGAGTTTTGATAAATAATAAAATTCAACTGCGTTGTCGAGTTCCTCGTCTAAAATACTTATCGATGTTATTTTCTACCCATATGTGTTCACAACCAAAGTCTCCGACAACAGATAATTATCAAAAGTTACTGCTGTTATTCAAACTCCCAAACCTTAGAGTACCAATACCCAGTATTTGCTACTCCACGTTTGTGTTGGAAGAACGCAAACGAAGTTATCTGAAAGTAGGACCAAAGAGTAAAATTATATATTTAAGGCTGGGTGTTCCAACTTCTAAGCGCATTAGATATTTACAAGCGGTCGTCGCAAAGATCAAGTCGGGCCGCTAATGACGTGATTCTTACAAAATAATCACAAAAATATTGTTTTAAAGTTATAAACAAATATTTAACACAATGAGAAATAAATACAAAAACAAATGCTTAATTACAGTCTGTATAAGTTTCATAAAACTATAGTTATTTACAATTTATTTTATTTCTTAAATATTAGAAGAAGAGAAGTGAAAAAATTTGGCGCAGATTACCTCGGCAACGTCCCGCGGGACACTGGCATCTAGCAAGCGACGTGCGGCTCGAAAATCATTTGAGTAATCGATATTTTTTAAATAAATGTAATGAAGAAAAACCTATAAATCGATATTTTTTATAGAAAAAAAAAGAAGTATTATTACTTGTTTAAAATGTAATTTGGTTTGTAAAAAAAACTGCAAATCGAACGTAGTTCGGTAATTTTTCTATCGAAAATGTTGTATTGTATAGTGTATTGATCGGGTGTATCGTAAGAAGAAAGAATGTATCTAAATTTTTTTTTAGATTCTAAATGTAATAACAAGGCTATCAAAAACCAATTTTAAAACGGACAAAAACAGGAACACCCACGCTTAAATAACCCTGTAATAATAATATGGTATTCTTTAATTTAATGTTGTCCCGTCACGTCCTTGAATGATGTCATCTGAAGAGGTAGTCAAGGCACGGATACACTATGTCAATAAAAAATATAATTCTAATAAAACAGAGATATGGTGTTTATCGAGCGAAGTCTGAGAACAGATTGACAATAAAAATGGAATATAACTTATCCACTCAACCGTCCACGGTGACTACAGTCCCCAAAAACCATTAGTGCCCCACCTGTCTAGGCACCAAACGACATCTTTCGGTTTAAACGCGTGCAGCGTAAAAGATAGCTGTTATTAATACAGTAAAAAATTATAGATGGTGCTATATGAAATTTGTCGTTTGTGAAAGTGAATTTTATTTGTATAATAGTAACAAAATATTTAGGAAAAAAAAAGTTTAAATTAAATTTCGCCATTTTTGTTTGTGGAATGTTGACGTGTGAGAAATTCGATCAAAATGTGATAACTTTTCTGTTTTTATACGTTATTTCTAATGTTATAGTACATCAAACTAATTGTGAAGATATTTCCTGTAGTAAATATGTATCATTACGACAATTTCAAAACGTTTACATATAACGATTTAGCTCTAAATTTTAATCACTATACGCGATCATTGTTTATTGATTATATGTTGTTTAAAATGTATTCTAATCAGTTTTTTGTGTTAAATGAATGCAAAATATAAAATAGTGATTCACTATTAACACGTTAATAGCAATTTATAAACGAAATATTTGTTGAGATGTGTCTAGAAATTATTAAAATCTATTTTTTTCATTTATTTACTTATTTATTGAAATTTATATTGGGTAAACATTATATATTTCTGTATATTGAGTATACAAGATGTTATTGATATTGGTGTCGTTTTAAAGAGAATATCATGTACTATTATAATATAAAATAATTGTCTCCAGTAAGTATTACACTTTTCTTGTAACACTCGAAATAAAAAATAAATACTATTTATTTTTTGATATTCCCATTTTAAGCCTTATTTTCAGGCTTTATTTTTAATTTGACTAATTTTCTTTTAACAAAATAAAATTTTGAATTCTTAGTGTCTTAAGAATATTTTTTATTTGAATGTAGCTATAGTAGCTTTGCAGTAGTAATCGTTTTGTTAAGACTGTCTCGCGCGGTCGTAAAAAATAGTGACATTTAATTCGCGGACAGATCAGGCGAGAATCAGTCGCGCGGGGCGGACGGTTGAGTGGTTATATACAGGGTATTTTTGAAACGCTCCCGTAAACTAAGACAGGCGACAGCACCAAGTATACCTTTGATCATGGGTCACAAATAAATTTGATCCTGATGAAAAAAAAATCATATTTTTACAACGTTTTACTAGCTTTATTCACGCGCCGTCATGTTAGTACAGCTAAATGAAACGATAATTTCATTAAAAAAATCATGAAAATACTGAAACATAAAACCAGCAGTGAAAACTGAATTGATATCACCTGACTAATGGAGGTTAATGTACGCGCGAACGGTGAAAAAAGAACGCTGGCCTTGAACTGGGGCACATCTATCACATATTGGTACGAAGGGGGCGCGACGGGGGAACGATCCGCCAGTATTACTGTGCCTGCATGCTATTGGTTCCCGCGCTTTGTTCGCTCCAAAAATACAGTCGCATACACAGCTTACTTTGCGACTCGCGACGATGTTATAAAAAGGAAGGAAAGAAAAATTATTTATATCTATTGTTTTATGACTAAACTAGTGAACGAAAAGGTAAATATGATAGGAGAAGGTGAATGGGGAAAATTGTGCAGTAAATTTAAAAGTGTTGAGGAAGAATACCGAAAAAATTACCATGTGATCGACCTGATGACGGAAGCTCAAGCGAAGATGAAAGTGATGATGAAGTAGCATCCAGTAACACCAACACACCTACAACATCTGGCTTCCATGTGACCCAAGACGACATAATGGACGGCGTGCCACCCTTACCTTAAGTTTTCTTGTTACAAACTATTTTATATTTTACGATAGAAATAACAAATAATGCTCAAGTAAACATTATCCATTTTTAATTCCAAGTAAGGCACCTATTATGATTCTACAATAAAACAATTAATTACTTACTATAATATTATAAAACAATATCCCAATACCATGTAGTACTTTAGAACGCGACTGTAACCTCCCTCCACTCGACCTGTATCTAGCTCGGTGCGAAACTATGTAACCCGCCCGGCTCGTGTCGCATCACGCTGTGACGCAGTGGGTTTCAGTTTTGTCGATTTGTTTATTAAATTGTGATTACATGTTGGTATTATTCTTGTTCGTTTTTTGTTTTAATAATGCTTAACGCGTACGTTTATAGTGATTGTGAATACGACAACATGTTATGTATCTGAACCTAGGTACACGAAGTATCGCTAAATAAATTGTTAAGACGTCGGGATGGAACAAGTGTGTCATACTGTGCAGTGCACAAAGTGTTGAAGCGTAACCGAATGCGCCCATACAAATTGCACAAAGTTCAAGCTTTAGTTCCCGGCGATCACGACCGCCGACGAGTTTTCTGCCGTTGGTTATTATACCAGCAACAACGTGTGGCTGGTTCCATTGAGCACATTATCTGGACGGATGAGTCGACATTTACCAGAAACGGCCTGTGGAACCGAAGAAATACACACGTGTATTCAGAGTTTAACCTGCACGCTGTTCGACAAACTGGGCACCAAACCCGATGGTCGGTTAACGTATGGGCAGGTTTATTTAAGGATCGCATACTGGGACCAGTGTTTCTGCCACAGCGACTGAACGGACAGCGATACCTAAACTTTATAAATAAACAGTTGACAGACATTTTAGATGACCTATCGTTGGCTGAATATCGCCGCACATGGTTCCAGTGTGATAGTGCCCCTCCACATGTCGTGAGGTTCATCCGTGAGCGCCTCAATGAGCTATTTGATAATCGCTGGATTTGGCGGACTAGGACCACACGCTTGGCCACCTCGCGCACCAGATCTGACCCCGTTAGACTTCTTTCTATGAGGTATGTGAAAGAATGGGTTTTTAATCGTGAGTGTGATAGTGCTGACGAAACTACAAAAGGATCGTGGATGTTTTCGACAAACTACGTACGGACTGTGTCGAAGACCACACGATGATGCCCCGCCTCCATGAGGAGACGCAACACCGAGCCCAAATCTGCCTTGAAATGAATGGAGCACAATTTGAGCCGCATCTCATAAGACCACGGAGGATTTAGAGCGGTAAGCTGTTTCATAACTAATTCTTTTAAATAACTTAGTACTGAACTAATCTGAATACATACATAACTGAATACATGAGAATAATAAACATACCTACACGATGAATAAAAACGCATGACTTTAACCTTGGTTACTTTTCATTTATGTATTTTGTTATTAGCGGGAAATCGAACCAGTTATTTGGGTTATTTAACCTGCAAATTCGTATTAAAATGGCTACGTGGAGACAAGTACAGTGGCAAAATAGTAGGTTAAGTAGATAAGTTAGGTATTTAGACAAGTGTTGTAAATTATTAGGTATTGTGGTATGGCCCGCTAGTTGCGGACCGCGCGAATTTGCGTTCGCGCGTACATTGACCTTTAATCAGCTGATATGAATTCAGTTATTCGACTGCTGGTTTTAGGTTTCAGTATTTTCATGATTTTTTTTTATGAAATTATCGTTTCATTTAGCTGTACTAACATGATAGCGCGTGAATAAAGCTAATAAAACGTTGTAAAAATATGATTTTTTTTTCATCAGGATCAAATTTATTTGTGACCCATGATCAAAGGTATACTTGGTGCTGTCGCCTGTCTTAGTTTTCGGGAGCGTTCCAAAAATACCCTGTATAGTTGGAAACAACTGGGAATAAAACTTATCCCCATGAACGTCAGCATAATTTGTTCCGGAGAATTTTTATTACGTATTTTGCAATATTCGATACAATATTTCTAAAGTTACTTGGAAACAACAGGAAACAAAGGATGTCGTATAACTTATCCTCATGAATGTCAGTATAATTTGTTCTAGAACATTTTATAATGTATTTTGCAATAATATATACTCGTGTAAAGTAAATGCTGAGTCAACCCCTTCAACTTGTTGATATGCCTTGCTATGTGCTGACAAAGCATATATCTACATGGTGGGTGGTATCCTTAACTAACTCGTGTCTCTATAATTGTTCCCTTGGTTGTAGAGCTTTGTAGAATATTTATATACGACGGCTGGATACCCGACTGTATGACTTTGGCTGCTTGGGAGAGAGATAAAGCTTTAATGTGGGATACTGCTTGCGAAGACACTTTGGCAGCCTCCCATCGCAGGGGTACTTCGTTTAAAGCAGGGGCGGCATCAGACGCAACTGAACTAAGTAAGTAGTACAAATGGTTTTTTATGTTTTTAAAAAAACTAATCAAAATCACCTCGTTATGTCACGGTATACAGCCAGTACATATATAGAAGTCAGTGTATATTGGTACATTAGATTAGATACAACAGTTTACTAACTTGCAAGGTAGATCCGGCATTGGCTCGCCGAACGCGATGACCGGCAACGTGTCGGTGATTTCTATATAGCGTGCATCCGCATGGGGCCGCGGCCATACAGAGAACACCGCAGGTCTCGTCGCCCAGCTCGCGCGCTGTCTTTGCCGGAGTCGCTCCACGTGCCTTTGTTCCCGGACCCGACGCATGTGCCACCTGTGTTGACCGCCGCACACTCAATTATAGCCCACAAAATTCAATGACGGCATCCACTTTTTTAGATGTTTCTTTTTTGTAATACTTGTTATATTTTATATTAATCAGATGGGAAATAAAAAAATCATACTACAGATATTTTTAAAAGTCTAAAAAATAAAAAAATAAAATGTGAAAAACATTAAGCAAGTAAACCACCGAGGCATTGTTTTGTGTATTTATCTAATATTCTAAAAGCCGATAATTAATATATAATTTTGCCGACAGAGGGAACAAACCAGGAGATAGGCAGCGTTTTATTAATAATAATAATAATGTCATCCAAACCAAATTTCGGCCACGACGGCCAGTCTCAACGGAGACTAGCCATCGGCGCAGGACAGGATTATAGTGGCCAAGTGTATGCGCAAGCACAGGTGCACTCTCTATTCCCTCACTCTCATAGTACAATAAAATGGTAAGCCGACACGACTCGAGAAAAATCTGGTGCAGAGCCAACGGCTTTACGCGCATTGCGAGGCACGGGGCTGGAACTATAGCAACTTCTTAGCTCCAGACCGCTACTGAGAACTTCTTCACAGAAAAACCCACTAACTGATTTTGGTCTGACACAGGCTTGGAACCCGGGACTTCATGATCAACAACCGCGTTTTCGCCCAGTCGATGCAGTCACACTCAACTATAAGTCCACAAGATCCAACTGACCGTGTAGTGGCGATGTAAGAATACACACTACTCCATATCCTCTCGTGGGTGTCATGATAGGCGAAAAACGGATACTGAACCAGGAGATGGGCAGCAGCATTTTCCTGATAACTTAACATAATAAAAGCGGCGCCAAACCGCCTGCCAAGTGTGGTAAATAGGGCAAAAAAGCACCCTATGAGAAGGCCTATATTCAGCAGATGACCTTTACAGGCTGCAATAGTTGGGTGTACATCAAGTATACCGAATAAAATTAGAGGCAAATAAAACTAAGTTGGAATGCCTCATTTCCAATACTGGCATAAGGATCTCCAGTACTCTATACTCACCATACGCAACACAGCAGCATTAAGCTGCTATTTTACGTTACAATACTGATTCTGATTACGCCCTTAATGGAGACCACAGGGTTTTTGTTACATGTTGTATAGATTACCTGAGTTGCCGTCTTTCCTCAGCCTCAAGCTTTTGGTGACGTTTCTCGAAGACGCGATCGTCGACGTTCTCGGTGCCCTCCATCGTATAACAGCTCGTGTACGGCTTCTCCCTCCACCGCGGCACCTACGAACATTCAATAGAATAAAAACTCCAGAGAACTTTCAACCATATGACTTAGCAATAAATACTATTTTCCAAGGATTTTATAGCGAATAGACATATTATATTATATTCATTGCATTGTTATTTTCAATTGGTATTTAAATTGGTATAATAATGTTAATTTTTAATTAAATTATTATAGTAATTTAAATTAAACAAATACTGAAAATAACTGATGAACCAAAAACACAATCAACTATAACGAAATTTTGATATTCTTTTGTTTAATATTGTATAACATGGACTGAAAAGTATTTGGGCCTGGCAATGAAAAAACTGTATTTTTAGTGCAAAAACTATTTTATTCTTCGAAATAATCTCCATCTAGAGTAATGCACTTAGTGTAACAATGTTCCAACATTTCGATGCCTTTCTTATAGTGGTCCGCATCAAGTTCCTCAAAATTTGCATTTATTTCATACTCGAGCTCCTCAATTTTTCAACCGGGGCAACAGGAAATAGTCGCTGGGTGCTAAATGAAGCGAATACAGTGGGTGTTCAACCACTTCGTAACGTAATTCCTCCAATTTATCGGTCGTATCGCGAGCAGAATAAGCTGAAGCGTTGTGTTGGTGAAACAAGATTTATCTTGCTAAAAGAGGTCGTTTAGACTTGATTTCGTTGTCCAATCGATATGTACAGTAATATTGTTTGTCGATTGTTTTTCCATGTTGAAGGTAGTCTAAGAACACCTAGAGATTACACCATATGCATCCCAAAAAATACTGGCATACCAGCTGATTGTTGCGTCTTCAAGGGCTACCTACGGCTTTTACCAGGCAATAACCATTCCGCCGACTGCATTGGACTCAGGCGTGTAGTCATGAATCCATGTTTCATCCATTGTCACAAATCGTCTCAAAAATTCCTTTTTATTGTGGCGAAATAGCTTTTTACGTGGTAGAGCCATACTGCAGCTATATTACTGGTATAGTTGCAGCACGAATGAGTCGGCTCGACCGGGGAAGGACCACGCTCTCACAGAATACCAGCGTCAAATAGTAGCTTAACACTACTGTGTTTCGTATGGTAAGTATAGAGAACCGGAGACCCTTTTTACTGGAAAAGAGGCATTCCATCTTAGTCCTCAAGGGCGACAACGCATCTGCATTTTGATTCGTAGTCGAGGAATAATGTTGATGTCTATGGGCAACAGCAACCACTTACAAAAAAAATAGCTCCAAATTTTGCTTTGAAAGAAGAACACATTTTGCTTTCTGGTTCGCGCGCGCAACTTCCGCATGTGTAAATATTCATGAATGATGTGTCCAACGCGTTCCTTTAAGATACCTATGATGTGAGCTATCACACTCAATTAAATTTTGCGTGCATTCAAACATAAGATCCGTCGCTTTGTCAGAATTCCGTACCCGAAGGGTAACCAACAGGACCTTATTTTTAAGTCTCGTCCGTCCGTCCGTACGTCTGTCTGTCTGTATCTCATGATCGGGCTGTAACTCGTGATCCGTTATAGGTAGACAGTAGAAATTTTGACAGAATGTGTATTTCTGTTGCCGTTATAATAATAAACTGCCGCTATAATTAAAACAAATTAAGGGGGGCTCCCCTTAATTTTTTTTTAAATTGTTAAAATCTTGTGCGACGGTACGGAACCCTCCATGTGCGGGTCCGACCTGCACTTGGCCGGTTTTTGATGTTTTCCGAAGTTAATGCCTCATTTGGCCTTCCCGATCGCGGGGCATCACTGGTGCTCGTACAATCACGGCGAAATTAAGCAAAACAATATTTAATGGTTGAATTTGATGGGACAGATGTATTATAATATTTTTAACAAGCCATACCATGTATTTTTCCCATCAAAAAACAATGTTTTATCAAAATACGAAATTCACTTTTTCTATTGTTTTCAAAAGCTCAGAGGTAGCATCACTTCGAAAGCTATAACCTGAAAATGAGTGAACCAAATGTCATGATATATTTAACAGGATCTAAGTTAAGGCACAGACTAAATAATAGTACAAGAAGTTAAGGTGTGGTCTACAAAGAGCACATGGATTTTGAATTTGTGCGCCATCTATATGTCAGGCCTAAGACTTTTCAGCTCATGTTAATAAATAATACGTGCGTCAGAAAAGAATAAACAAAAAATTTGTAGAGATAAATTGTATTGGAATAATTGATAATAATAATATGATATTATTTGGATTCTAATTACTTTAAAATGGGAACAAAATACTTATTATTATTATTATTATAAAGTGCCACTCAACAAGAGTCAAGTTATTACCATGCGAGCTGCTCTTGAATAATTTTAATAATAAAATTAAAATAATAATAATAATATTATTGAAACGCCATTAAAACTGTATAAAAACTACTTATTCAGCCATATTACATAAAGTAATTTATAATTATTCTCAGTATAATTAAACTATAATCTGATTCAGGAAAGAAGTCGCGGGGATCGTAAAGTAAGGAGTATAACTGCAAATGTCAAAAATTTGTCGAAAACTGAGACGCCAAAACTTCTTCGGTTAGAAGGACTCTTCTTATAACATAGTTCGAAATGTAGATTAATAAACCATTTTAACCCCCGACGCAAAAAGAGGTGTTATAAATTTGACCGCTATATGTTTGTACACACACAGACATTTACAAACACACACGTGTGTGTCTGTCTGTTTGTGTGTATGTGGTACCGTGGCTCATAAATGGGTGAACTGATTTGGGTGCGGTTTTTTTTATTTAAAAGCAGGTTTTCGGGTTAGCGGTGTTTCTTAGAAATACATACATACATACATACACACACACGCACACACGCACGCACGCACGCACGCACGCACGCACGCACGCACGCACGCACGCACGCACGCACGCACGCACGCACGCACGCACGCACGCACGCACGCACGCACGCACGCACGCACGCACGCACGCACGCACGCACGCACGCACGCACGCACGCACGCACGCACGCACGCACGCACGCACGCACGCACGCACGCACGCACGCACGCACGCACGCACGCACGCACGCACGCACGCACGCACGCACGCACGCACGCACGCACGCACACACACACACACACACACACACACACACACACACACACACACACACACACACACACACACACACACACACACACACACACACACACACACACACACACAACTACACACACACACACACACACAACTACACACAAATACACACAAATACACACAAATACACACAAATACACACAAATACACACAAATACACACAAATACACACAAATACACACAAATACACACAAATACACACAAATAAACACAAACACTCACACACACACACACACACACAAACACTCACGCCTGTCTCCCAGAGGGGTAGGCAGAGATTACGGACTTCCATTTGGCGCAATCCTGACACACTTCTCTCGCCTCCTTTACATCCATATATCTACGCATACACGCTCGTCGGTTAAGAGTACTCCTAATCTGGCCTTCTAAACGGTCTGATATGGCCTGATAAACCTTCGTCTAGGGCGTCCCTTCCCGACCCTGCCGTTCACTTCTGTAACATAAATTTGCTTTGTCACTCTTTCCTCGTTTATTCTTTCTACATGACCAAACCACCAAAGCATTCATTTCTTAATCCTGGTCACAACGTCATCTTGCAAACCACACATTTCTCTTATCACACTATTTCTAACTCTGTCATTAAGGTCTCTTTATAGGGACTCTAGTGCTTGTGTCAGGATCAACGGAGTCTACTCGCACTGGTTTGACATTCAAAAAGGTGTCAAACAAGGCTGTGTAGCTTCCCCGTGGCTGTTTAACCTATTTATGGACAGTTGTTTGCAAACTTTGAAAGTTGAAGAATGTGGGTTGAGAATGGGTGAGTTAATCGTCAAATGCCTTTTGTACGCCGATGATCAAGTCATATTTGCATCGTCGGCGGCCGAGTTGCAAATGATGGTTACTTTAATGAACTGGTCATTAAAAGGAAGGAGTATGAAGTGAACGCAAGTAAGACGAAAGTGATGGTTTTCAAAAGAGCAGAAAGTAAAACATTTTGTGAAATAAGAATAGAAGGGGAGTTGATTGAGCAAGTTGATGAGTTTGTATATTTGGGATGTTTGTTTAGCAGGAATGGTAGATATGATAAGGATATAGGACGACGAGTGAACACAGGAAATGGAGTGAATGGGGCTCTACATGCTATTATGAGGAGTCAGAATGTGTCAAATAAGGCACGTATGGCAATTCATAATGCTGTGTTAGTCCCTACTTTAATGTATGGTAGTGAAAGTTGGGTCTGGCAGAAGAAGCATGAGAGTAGAATAAATGCTGTAGAAATGTGGTCCTTCAGGAGTATGCTAGGCCTAAATCTGAATGACAGAGTTTCTTAGAAATGTTTTATCAAAATCGGTTCAACCGTTTCAATGTTTTGTTAGCTGCGGTAGGCTTCTTTTCGGGGGTTAGTAAAATTTTGAAGATGCGTTGTCAGCCGTGAGGATTAAGATATAATGTCTCTTTTCCAGTAAAAGGGTCCGTCTGTTCCAGTAGTGAGCCTAGTGATGATGATGATGATAATAATGAACTTGATTTCGGTTGTGCACCATTATTTTAATAATAAATAACTTTAAGCTACAATTCCTTGTTTTATTTCACACTAAGCCCTTTCACATGAATTATTTCGACTCGTACGTATTCTACTAAATATTCTGACTGTCCGAATAAAAATCTACACGAGGGGAAATCGTCATCATAGGAGGGGTTTTATTATCGTATTAATAATCTATTATTAATTTAATAGATAAGAAATTGTTCAAAATTCCAAGCCCTTTAAACGTGGTAGAGCCATGCTGCAGCTATATTACTAGTATAGTTGTAGCACGAATGGGTCGGCTCGACCGGGGAAGGACCACGCTCTCACAGAATACCAGCCGTAAAATAGCAGCTTAATGCTGCTGTGTTTCGTATGGTAAGTTTAGAGAACCGGAGACCCTTTTTACTGGCAAAGAGGTATTCTATCTTAGTCTTCACGGTTGGCAACGCATCTGCATTTTAATTCGCAAACGAAGATAGATGTCTATGGGCCACAGCAATCACTTACCCCATCAGGTTGACTGTGTGCTCGTTTGTCACCCTAATTCTATATAAAAAAGCCCATACAGCAACTATCGATTGCAAGTTGTATGAGAATAATAATCGAATAGGTTCATTAACGATTATACACTACTCCATCCCTACAGTAAACTGTCAAAATTATCAAGCTAAATTTGACAGAGTATATTTATCAAGAATATCTCTAGAGATGACAAAAAACCCCAGCTAAAAATAGGCCTCGCCCAACGAGTGCCACAAAGCACAGTCCTGAGCTACCTTCTGCTATGGACTTCCTGTATCTCATAACAAGTGGTCACTGACATGGTAGTCACGCTGCAGCTATATTATGGCCCACTCTCACAGAATACCAGCATGAAATAGCAGAGTAGTGGTGTTCCGTATGGCGTAATGTAGAGATCTGGAGATCATTTTCAGTGGAAACGAGGCATTTCATCTTAGCTCTCAGGGTAACACTTAACAAGGGTAGATCCCCATCCCATGCTACCCATCTACATGGGCCACATCATTTTCTAACCATCACGTGGACTGTGTGCTCGCTTGTCACCCTTATTCTATAAAAAAATCTAGGGATGGGACGTCCTAAACTTCGCTTGCAGATATGAGATTGCCACTCAAAAACCTTTCTTATCAATCGGTTGTAGGTTCTTCGAGCTATATACATAAGGTGCTTCAGCTTATTTATCCGTTAGGGTATGTCGGTTACTCTGGTTCTACTGCGTATTTTCTCATTTCTAAGTCTATCACGCAGAGAAACTCCGAGCATAGCCCTCCCCATAGCTCTTTGAGCGACCTTGAGCTTCCTCATACGGCCAGCAGTGAAGGACCATGCCTCAGATCCATATGTCATCATTGGCAACACACACTAGTTAAGACACTATTATTGTTTTTAATTTTTGAGACATACGTGAAGAAAATATGTATTGTAATCTCTCGAATGTTGACCAGGCGAGTTGGACTTACATAGTCGGACTATTTGTCCCAGGTAAACGTACCCCTCAACAACTTCGAGCGCAGTGCTCCCAACAACTAACGAGATCGGTGTGACATGGACGTACACATACGTTTGTTTTATCCTTGTTCATCTGACAATGACTATCTGACATGTGATAATCGTGAACGATTTGGGCATTTGACTCGGGTCACGCCAGTTTTGAATATTGCAATAAATATTTTGAAGGATACGGAATAAACGATTAACATAATATTTTAACGTGTGAACTGTGATTGACTGTTTTACGTGAATTTTGAATGTAATAGTAAAGCACGAATGGGATTTTTTCTACTTATTTGTTTATGAAGTAAGTAATTTCTGTGCTTGAATCTTGATTTTGAGGCCGCAGTTAACGGGAACCATACGGTTATCAAGATAAACTTTAAGGATGGTTTCATACGTTTACCAACCCCTGTTTCGTTATACCAATTCCGGTCGTGGCAACTATGGCAAATATTGAACAATGAATTATGGCAAAATATTAGCCCTATGGAGCAATCTATGGGGGAGGTCTATGTTCAGCAGTGAATGAATATATAAAATAATAAAACATACTTATGAGAGGCATCGTGAAATAATAAAAAAAAACATTCTACTTGTTTGGCATTTAGTCAAAAATAGTCTCCGAACATTCTGGACTTGTACAGGACTTTCAATACGAATTCATTATACACCGGTGATGGTTTTGCAATCTGTCAGTTCTTTTGCACAAGTTTACATACAAGCCATTAATACTCGATGGGTTTTATTCATAATGCGTTACATCGGTGACAGCAAAATTGTATAAGAAAAGTATTTAAATAAATCGAAGCGTTAGGTGTTTGGCAACAAATCAAAAGGGGAAAGATTTACCTCGACGGTGGAGAGTTTGCAATCGGCGGGCGGGTCGACATCTTCGGCCTTGAGATCTGGGTCCAGGCCAAGGTACCAAGAGAGATCTGGGTCTCCAACTTGCGTGTGATACGGCCTCCGGGTCATCATTCCCGGCACCGGTGACCTCTTCCCGCGGCAAGCGGCTGTCAAGTACGTTGTTTGTAAATATGTTCAAGCCTGTTTCATGTTAAAAAAACAAGCAGAAACCACAAAGGAAAACAGATACATGCGAAACACAGAGGAATGTTATATTGTATTATATACGTGTGGGACATCTCGTCAACAAGTGGCTGATTGAGTGCAAAGTAACAACAGATTGCAATGCCACACGACAGGAAGCAATATTAATTTCATTTAACTTTTATATTAATATCAGAGACTGCAGTTTCAAATCTTAAATTTAGACCGGGTGAAAGTATAAATAAGCTGAACACATTCTATTTCATCCCTTTATTTTTTCATAATCCTTTCTTAATAGGTGTCGACGTCGAGAAAGGAGTGTACATGCCAAATTTCAAGTCAATCGGGCGTATAGTGTTGGAGTCTCGTGATGAGTCAGTGGTATTTCGCTTATGATTAAAAAAAAATAGATTAATTACCTCTTCCTCTAGCTAGCTTTGGTTTCTGCGGAGGCTTTAGTTTGGGTACTTTAGCGAGTCCTGTCGTGGAGTGTGCCCGTTTCCGCCCACGCTTGCTTTCTCCTCCACGTTTGATCGGGGGTCCTAGACCTTCTACGGGCATGGACCCTGAGGTGCCTTCACCGGGAGGCGGAACCTGGAAACAACACATGATTGTATTTAATCATATAAGTGTATCAATGTATACTTGCCGTAACAATGGGCATAGGATCTTTCTCATCAGGGGGGGTTAGATTAAACAGAGAAAAGATCCCATTCATTCTCTTACTTATTGATAACAAGTGATCCGACCCGGATTCGCACAGTTGACTTTTGGATCTCAACAATAATGCCACCTAACGGTTCCAATTGTGAATCTGAACCATTCTCTAATCAACTTAATCACACACAAAATTTCATCAAAACTGGTCCAGCCATTTAGGAGGTCAGTCACATACACACGGACAGAAGAATTATACAATATATTTTATGCATGTATTATACGTATAAACCTTCCTCTTGAATCATTCTGTCTATTAATGAAATTCGCTTCTAAACAAAACGAAATACTGTTTCTAAACGTTTTCTTATTTAACTGTACAACATATTATATTGTAAATTATTGTTACTTCATCCCAGGGCAGAAGTTCTTTGTCGAACCGATGGTAAAAACTTATTCTTACTTAGCGGTAAGTAGTAATGTAGCCTATTCACTCTCGCCTTGATGACACCGGGATTGTAATAAAGGCTAATAATCACCAGATGTCGCTAGTTGTGTGTTGCTAAGGTAAACTTAATTATTGTTAGACAAAAGGTCACACAGTGTCATCATTGAAAAGTTACGTTTAAAATAAGTTTCTTTTTGTTTCAAGTGAATGTATGTACCTTTTAGGAATATTCATCATCATCACCATCATTACAGCCTTTCATAAGTCCACTGCTGAACATAGGCCTCCCCCAAGGAATGCCACAAAGCACGGTCCTGAGCCACCTGCATCCATCGACTTCCTGCATGTCTTACCAGGTCGTCACTTCATCTAGTGGGGGGTCGCCCTACACTTCGCCTACTGGTACGAGGCTACCACTCGAGAACCTTTCTTCCCCATCGGTTGTCGGTTCTTCGAGCTATATGGCCGGCCAACTGCCACTTCAGCTTACTAATCCGTTGGGCTATGTCGGTTACTCTGGTTCTACTGCGGATATCCTCATTTCTAAGTTTATCACGCAGAGAAACTCCTAGCATAGCTCTCTCGCTGAGCGACCTTGAGCTTCCTCATACGGCCAGCAGTGAAGGACCACGTCTCAGATCCGTAAGTCATCACTGGCAACACGCACTGGTTGTACAGTTTCGTTTTCAGGTTTTGAGGTATGTCTAACGAGAAGATGTGTCATAGTTTCCCGAACGCTGCCCAACCGAGTTGAATCCGTCGATTGACCTCTCGGTCGAAGTCGGACTATTTGTTTCAGGCATACATACTCATCAACAACTTCGAGCTTAGTGTTCCCAACAACTACTGGCATAGGTGTGACATGGCCATGGAATATCAATACACATAAATATAGTTACTTACCTCCGCAGTACCCATTAGACTGGTGGCCCTCACCCCTCTTTTCTTAGTCTTTTCCGTCGTAGTTTTGTTCTCTGTAGCTGTGTGGTACTCGACCGGGTTTAGGTTATCTAGGTTCAACCCTTCAGTAGAGAACAACTCTTGGAACTCCACAGAGTCGATCGAGGGCAGTATATGCGAGGCAAGGTTGTTTGGGTTCTCCCCATATGAGAAATCGCACAGACTTGTCTCAGTTCTTTGTTTACTCGAGCCGTAGGTCCGCCAGTCGATCTCCGGCTCTGTCTTGACGATGTCTAGGTCAGGTTCCTCCACTATTATAGTTTTTGGCTCCTTCTTTATGTTTGGTATGTATGTACTTGAGAGGTTATACCTGGAAACAGTGATATATTTAAAATACAAAGTCAATAGTTAGATTATTTAAAAAAAAGAGAAGAATAAGGGTGACATACGAGCACACAGTCCTTCTGATACATCTTACCTCAATAAATAATCAAAATGCAGATGCGTTATCATTCCTGAGGACTAAGATGGAATGCCTCGTATCTAGTAAAGAGGGTATCTGGTTCTCTACGCTCAGTGTTATTTTACGCTGGGATTCTGTGAGAGCGTGGGCCTTCCCGGTCGAACTAAACCGTTCATGCTACAACCATAATGTAGATGAAGCATGGTACCACGTATCAAATATAATATAATAGCATTTAAAGGTATCACTAATTACAAAAGGGTTGAGGGTTTTTTTTTTATAGGAGAGGGGGCAAACGAGCATGCGGCACACCTTATGGTAAGTGACTACCGCCGCCCATGAACAACCGCAACACCAGGGGAATTGCAGATGCGTTGCCGGCCTTTTAAAAAGGAGTAGGCTCTTTCCTTGAAGGTCCTTAAGTCGTATCGGTCCGGAAAAATCGCTGATGGTAATCGATTCCACAAGGAAGTCGTGCGAGGAAGAAAACATCTTCTAAATCGCACAGTGGTGGACCGCCAATCATCCAGATGAAGTGGATGGTATCGGGAGTTCTGCCACAATGTGCGTTCGTGAAATTTGGCGGCTGGGATTAATCCGAACAATTCCTCAGAGCACTCCCCGTGGTAAATGCGAAAGAAAATGCAAAGAGATGCAACATCTCTTCGCAGCGCCAATGAGTCGAGCCGATCGGAAAGGACTCGGTCGTCGACAATTCGAGCCGCTATGCGCTGGATGCGGTCAAGTGGAAGGAGCTGGCACTGGGGAGCCCCTGCCCACAGAGATGGGAACAGTATTCCATGTGAGGCCGAACCTGCGCCTTGTAAAGTTGCAGGCGTTGTGCCGGCACGAAATACTGTCCCGCTCTGCTGAGCACGCCAAGCTTTTTAGTGGCCAATTTGGCCTTCTCTTCCAAGTGACCACGAAACTGCACGTCACTCGATATGTCGACGCCAAGGATTCCGATACTGGCTGAGGCAACAAGGGGAGTACCTTGAAACTGAGGAGATACGACAAAGGGGTTCTTTCTAGCGCGCAAAATTGTGTCTTCTGGGGATTAAACTGGACTAGATTTAGTCGCCCCCAATCTGAGACTTTGTCCAGCAAAGACTCGACTTCAGACACAAGTTTGTTCCGGTACTCGGCGACGTTTTCCCGAGAAATATTGGCACGGCCGGTGTATAGGGCATCACCAGTGCTGTCGTCCGCATAACAATGAATGCTACCGGTTTGCAACATATTGATATGCAGAAGAAACAGCGTCGGTGATAGCACACAGTCTTGTGGAACACCAGCGTTAATAATAGGCTTGTAGTCGGAGCATGCACCGTCTACAACGACCTTGATGCTCCGATCTGCAAGAAAGCTAGTGATCCAATTGCATAATTTCTCGGGAAGCCCATAGGAAGGGAGCTTCGAAAAAAGCGCTTTGTGCCAAACCCGATCGAAGGCCTTCGCAATGTCCAAACTAACGGCCAATGCCTCCCCCATGAACTCTACTGCCTCCGCCCAGCTATGAGTTAAGTAGACCAGAAGATCACCAGCTGATCGACCCCGACGAAAACCGTATTGGCGATCACTAATCAGCTGGTGATCCTCAAGGTACCTCATGAGCTGGCAGTTTATAACAGATTCCATTATTTTGGAGAACAAGGGGGTGATGGCGATAGGCCTGTAGTTGGACGGGTCTGAGCGGTCGCCTTTATAGGGATCCGGTGGACAAAAGCTGTCTTCCATGATTTCGGCACTACGCCTAGGGAGTAGAAGTACCGGAAAATACGCGTTAGAACCGGTGCCAAATCCGGAGCACACGTCATTAGCACAATTGGGGGGATTCTGTCAGGCCCACTCGACTTGTGGATGTCCAGGGAGAGGAGTGCTCTGCGAACCAAGCGCTGTGATAACCACACATCTGGCATGGAGCACTCACACCGCGGGATGGTAGGCGGTGTGTTCCCCCCGTCATCAACAGTCGAGCTGGACGCAAAAAAGGAGCCTAAAAGGTCGGCTTTCTCTTTTGCGTCGTGGGCCAGTGATTCGTCCTCCCTGTGCAGAGATAGTAGTGATGGCTTACAGAAATTGGAACTCTTGGACAGCCTTGGCGAGAGACCAGAATGCACGAGTTCCCGGAGGAAGGCTAACTAGTTTCTCGCCAATTCTGCCTATGTGCTCTGACTTTGCCTTGGCAATAACTCTTTTGAAGGACTTGGAGGCGAAGTTATACTTCTTTTTAAGTATGCTGGTGTTTACATCCCGAGTCGCCGAAGCCGCAGCCCAGGCTTGATAACACTCCTGCTTACTGCGTAATGCAGTCTTACAGGAGAGACCAAACCAAGGCTGAGATCTGCCTCCGATGTGTACCACAGATGATGGAATAAATAGTTCCATTCCCTGTAGCACCACATCAGTGACAGAGTCAGAAACAGCGCTGGGATCATCCGGCGAGAAGCAAACCCGCCCCCATGGGTAGGAAGCAAAGAAAGACCGCATTCCGTCCCAATCCGCCGACCTGTAATGCCAAACACGGCGGCAACCTGCAGAACGCAACCGCGAGGAAAGCGTGAGTGGCACCACACTCCGGATCAGACAATGGTCCGAAGAGCCAAGAGGGGCATCGACGGAAACCTGATATCCGTCCGGATGAGAGGTCAGCAGAAGGTCCAGCAGGGAAGGTGTATGATCCTCAACATCTGGAATCCGCGTAGGCGATGTAACCAGTTGTGTCAGACCATATGCCAAGGCAAATTCATGAACAGATCTCCCCGCATGATCGGTTAAACGTGAACCGAGCCATGCGGCGTGGTGGGCGTTAAAATCGCCAAGGATCACGACCTCTGCGGATGGGACCTGTTGTAGCAAGGAATCTGTAGAATTTGTACCCCGGGTAGGAGAGATACGAAGTATCAGCCGGAGAGGACACCTGCGTCTCGATCAGAAAGAGCAAGGCCGGCTTCGCCTTCTCGAGATGGTAGTGGACAGCGTTTAGGTTCGAGTGAAGTCCCCTGATGTTGCAGAAATTCACGGATAGGCAGGGGTCGCCTTGGTCATGTTGCCTAGTTTGCCCCGAGCAGTTATTTTATTGAGCGGCATTTTGCCCCCCCCCCCCCCCCCTCAGAATACGCGGGGCAGCCTGAGCACCTACGCTCAGGAGTGGAATAGCATGGTCGCGGATGCTCAGCGAGGGATTCTCCAGGGGTGCTGGAGGTAGTCTATCATGTAATTCCGCTGCCATGTTGATGGGAGGGGGGGGGGGGGGGTAATTGGGCCTCCGGTCACCTGCACTCACCAGACGAAACGCGGAAGCAGAGCTTCCACTTCACGCCGGTATTCTGTGAGGTCGTGGTACTAACCCGGCTCGAGCCGGCCCATACGTGCAACAGCAAAAGCCGCTGCGTGGCTCTACCAACGTTAAGGGTTGACTTAAATATTTACATATAAAGGCCAATTTTGCAATCCTCAAATAAATAAACAGCCAGGTTTATTCGACAGGGAGCAAACAATTCAATTTTTAAACATCCAATCGTGTTTGAATTATTTGTCAAATTTATATTTATATTTTTCTATTAAATATATATATTTTTCTATTATTTGATATAAATTATAATTTAATATAAATATATACCTAAAGTTATTCCCCAGATAGTGTCATTCAAACACAGATGGCAATAAACAAACATTATATTATATATATTACTATTACATATATTACTTTTGTATGATATTTCTTTATTTTGCGTTTATTACAGTTATTGGTATTTTTGAGATAATTGATAACCTGGCCGACTTCATGGAAGTAAGAGGGTCTCTTTATGATGAACTCTTCCTTCCAGAAGCGGCCCCACAGGAAGTGGACCTGGTCGAGCCCCGACGGTTTGACAAAAATTGAGATTGACTTCATTATGACGACCAGACGACAACTGTTCAGTGATGTCTCCGTGATCGCGAGGCTGAAAACTGGTAGCAATCACCGAATGGCTAAAGGCACACTGAACCTAAACGTTAAGTTGCAGAGGTCTCGTCTAATGAAGTCGACGCTCGGTCCCCGTCATGCTCTAATCCAAAGTCCTGAAACCTTACATCTCGAGTTACAAAGCCGATTTAAGTGAAGTGAACGATATGAATGATAATCTCGTGGAAACTGTCCATGCGGTCGGAGCTAAGTTCTGCAAGACCCGCCGCAGAAGAACACAAAAACTCTCCGATCACACTCTTAATCTCATGGCTGTTAGACGGGAAATGAAGCTGCAGTCTTCAACAGATTTGACAACATAAAGGCAACTGAACAGACTGATCTCCAAATGCATGCCGCGGGACCTAAGCAATTTCAATACAGCTTGTATTGAAGAAGCAATCGAGCGGAACCAAGGCTCCAAAATCTTTGCCAGAGATCTGTCTGCCAGAACGAGCCAACTGTCGAAGCTGAAGACCGAATGTGGGAAAATCGTTTCCTGAGATTACCTGAGATTTTCAGTGAGATTGAGATGTTCTATGGGCAGCTGTACACGTCATCGTTGGAGCCACACGCAAGCGTGAGTAACGATCCAAGAGCATGTCTTATCCGACACTATTTACAGATTCAACTCGGCTGGGCAGCGTTCGGGAAACTACGACCATCTTCTCGTCAGGTATGTATATATCTGAAAACCTGAAAACGAGATTGTACAACCAGTGCGTGTTGCCAGCGATGACTTATGGATCTGAGACGTGATACTTCTCCGACCGTATGATGACGCTCAAGTTCTCTCAGCGAGCTATGGAGAGCACTATACTCGGGGTTTCTTTGCGTGAACTTAGAAATGAGGATTAGGGATGTTACGGAAGTGGTTATAGCGGAACAGAATTCGGAAGCGGAGTTTTTAAATTTTGTTTGTCTGAACCGGAACCGAAATCGGAACCGGAATCGGCGGTGGAGGCAGAAGAGATGTATTAAGAGCAGGTCTATTGCACTGTATTTTTCTTTTCAGTTTCGAATTTTTTGATTTCTTCGAATTCAGTGGCATGCACAGACTTTAAATGATTTTTTAAACGAAGTAGTCGTACCTCCCTTTTGTGAATATATTTTCTAACATGATTTACACTTTGCCGTATTCTCAGAAACTTCATTAAAATAATTCCAAATGGCATTTGATTTTGACTTCATTTCAATGTCCAATTCAAATAAATTTGTTACACGTCAAATAAAACACTACTAAAACTAATCAAAAACTCGGATAAGTATAAACGAAGCGCATACGTACAACATTCCAAATGCCAAATACGAAACAAAACATCAAGTTAAAGAGTAATCGACAGAAAGTACGGGGGAGGGAGGTTCCCGGGGCGACAAGTATAAAATTGTTTGTACACGCTGATCGCGGCCGCCGTCCCCACTATGTAGCGACCTCCGATATTTGCGATATTTAACTTCCGATTAAAATTTAACGGACCCGAATTCGGAATCGGAATCGAACCTCCGTAACATCTCTAATGAGGATATGCGCAGTAGAGACAGAGTAATAGACATAGTCCAATGGATTAGTAAGCTGTAGTGACAGTGGGCCGACCATATATCTCAAAGAATGGACAACCGATGAAGAAAAAAGGTTCTCGAGTGGCAGCTTCGTACCGGTAGGCGAAGTCAAGGGCGACCATTTTTAGTAGCCAAAATAGCTACTAAAACCTGTTTTATTTTATTTTATTAGATTTGTAAACCGAATTCACGATTATTTTTACATTCCGTTCCGATATTTGATCCACTAGATCTAGCAACTCTAATACAGATACGAAAGGCGCTAGCATTCGTACCTTCAAAAGCTACAGGTGCAGTCGACGCCGTACTGAAAGTGCTGGCAGCCATTTTATTGTTTCAATGTCAAGACAAATGTTGCAATTGACATATTGAAATAGACAATTTTTATTTCCATATTAATATATCTATTACTACTTTAAAACACTACAAGACGTCTGTCTAAACATGCATCACGCAAGAACCTGTGAACCAATTTGGATGGGACTTTCACTGGCAGATAGCTGATGTTATAAGTAGTAACTCCGCGTAATTCCGCGCAAAAAAATTGAAATCCATGAAATCGAATCTCAATAAATTTCCTCGCGGGCGAAGTTACGGCGAGCAACTCGTAGTATATATTAATATGTAAATATAATGTTATAACTTGTATTAAACTGTGACTAAAATTAACATGCAGTGTAATTTATAAAGAAATATATGTTACGGTTTTAATTTTTTTATCGATAGCTAATCAATAATTTTTGATTTGCTCTGTGTATGGTTATTAGCTTTTTTTTAAATCGATTTAACATTGTTCCATGTTTAGTCACGCTAAACTGTAAGTTGTCACCCGCACCTTCCTATAACGCCAGAACTATAATTGTGACTTGCCTTAGTTCTTCCTATATTTGTGTACTAATTTGTTTGTCGTAACGATAGACATAGCAATAACATCAAATACCTATACGTGCGAGTATAGGACTAAGGAAAGTTATTATTAGTATTTTTATAGTATAAAGGGGACAAACGAGCACACAGTCCACCTGATGGTAAGTGGTTGCTGTGGCCCATAGACATTTACATCTGTCTTCGATTACGAATCAAAATGCAGATGCGTTGTCACCCGTGAGGACTAAAATAAAATGCCTCGTTTCTGTAAAAATGGTCTCCGGTTCTCTACACTCACCATACGAAACACAGCAGTTTTACGCTGCTATTTTACGCTGGTATTCTGAGAACGTGGTCCTTCCCCGGTCGAGCCGACCCATTCGTGCCACAACTATACCAGTAATATAGCTGCAGCATGGCTCTACCACGTACAAACGTTGTTTATTACGACAGACCTCGCAACAAATCAACCTTTTTTAAAACGATTTTTATTTTTATCTTTCGTGACTTACTCCTTTTAGTAAAGGATTTTCAAAAAATTTATTTAATCATTTTTTGATAACAACTTTTACATCCGCCGTGGGTATATTCAAACTTTTTAAATTTGCTTTTTATTTTTAACTTTTTAGAGAATCCCTACGTTATTGTCTAAATATCTGTAAATCTCCCCATTTACTCAATAATTTGCGAGTGAGAGAACTGAGCATGGAACAGTATTAGCTACTTCTGGAGAGGACTCGTGTTCCTCTAGAGGGAAACTTTGCCGATGGGGAAGCTGTTCGTATATATTCCAACTTGAAACTCGTCAACGCATTCAATCACGCGATAAATGCACGAGATGAGTCCAGGGAACCGTTGGGTTAGGGAGCTGTGGAGCTATGAACAGAAACCTTCACCTGCTGCTATTCTGGAACCAAATATCAAATGAGACCTAGTATCACACATAAATTTGGATGTGATGTTAAGAATGAACATCAATTTCAGTATGGGAGTAGTTTGGGGTTTTCAATAGGAAGGGTTAAGAAGAGACTAATTGGAAGATGGAGAGCTGCCCAAAAAGTCCTATTCCAATTTGATGGCCGCTTTATCAGCAATGAAAATTATTAGGTAGGCATAATTAGTTGTATCATTTCAAAACAACAAAGGTGCTTGCAAAATAGAACGGGTAATAATTCCACTCATATTAGGTTTGGCCGTTACAGTGCAAAACTTGCAAGGCACTGCAGTCGATAAGGCGATCATACATCTTGGAACCAAAACATTCGCCAAAGGGCAAGCTTATGTGACTCTTAGTAGAGTACGATCTTAAGATGGCGAAGTAGTAACTGATCGTAATAAAAGAAAACTTCAAAAATCCACACAATTGTATAGCGTTGGAAGAGTTAGAATGATTGAGAAGCACGTTGCTCAGGCCACTAATCGAAGAAACCGAAGAAAGGCCACAAAACTGTATTTGATCTATATCTGGTTGGCATTAACATAGTGATTACTCTAGGAACCCAAATATGCTATGTGTCATATCAATGACCGCATCTAAATCGGCCAAGTCGCCTCGGAGAAAAGTTCGCTATATCGAGCGAATTTTGCAGCGCCCAGTATGGCGAGTTAACACCGTGTTACGTTCATACCATAACACCTATCTAAGAACCATTGTCTATGAATCACAAACCGTTTACGGAAAACCGTTCTAAATCGGTCAAACAGTTTTAGAGATAAATGGGAACATTCGTTTGCACACACACAAACAAACAAGCAACCTCTCACCCTAAACACATACACCTTCTCCGTTCCGTCGTGGGTAAAAATAATTGTGACTATCGCTCCGATCAATCTGTTATAATTCAAAAGCTACAGCTTGTTTGCATAGAAGGCTTTTATATACGATAGCTCTTCATCCTTCAATCAATGTATCGACGCTGTATCGACGCCATTTTGGTAGTTGACATTATAAAATCATTAAGATCATTACATACATGTTTTTTTAAGTTGAATTTTCGAATTGTTCCTAATTATTGCCAAAGCTTGTTTGCTTTTCTTTAATAAATTAGATATAGTATACGACTTTGTGTTTTTGTTTATTTCCTTTTACTAGTTTGGTTTAAAGGTGGCAAAGCATGGTAAATATTAGAATTGCAACGAATAGTATATTCGGCCACACGCCGAAATACCGAATATTGTGCGGGCTTCAGAGCCGAATAGCCGCATATTAGGCAAAAGTATTCGGGGAAGGAAGTAGTGTTTATTTAGATTGTCTTTTCTCTGAAGCTGAGATATGATAATGTAAATAAAAAAAATTGTACAACCGACTTCAATATAAATTATTAAGAATAACTCAAAAACCAGGGACCACAATGTAAAGCACCAACTTTCAAATAAAAAAAGAATCATCGAAATCGAATCAGCCGGAAAGAAGTTATGAGGTAGCACATAACTTCTTTCTGGCTGAACCGATGTCTTCCTGTTTGAAGTCGGTAGAAAAAAAGGAGTAAGCTACTGCGTTAAAATGCAGAAAAATTGTCTTTCTTCCGCTTCTAAATTTTAATTCAAGTGCATAGACTATTCAAGTGCAAAGATCTATTTGATAGTGTTTTGTTTCTTTTTTACAATACGAAAGTTGATTATGTAAGTAACTACTTTGGTGATTGCGAGAAAAATACATTATTATAAAATACATCAAAATTTTCAATTATACCAATTTTCCGATTACAACAAAATATTTTTTTTTATTACGATAAGGCGAAAAACGAGTACAAAGTCCACCTGATGGTAAGTGGTTGCTGTGACCCATAGACATCTACATCTATCTTCGTTTGCGAATCAAAATGCAGATACGTTGTCACCCGTGAGGGTTAAGATGGAATGCCTCTTTTCCAGTAAATAGGGTCTCCGGTTCTCTACACTCACCATACGAAACACAGCAGTGTTAAGCTGCTATTTGACGCTGGTATTCTGTGAGAGCGTGGTCCTTCCCCGGTCGACCCGACCCATTCGTGCTACAACTATACTACTAATATAGCTGCAGCATGGCCGTACCACGTACAATCTTAATTAAATATTCGTCATTCGGCCGAATAGGATAAAAGTAGACGAATGGGCCGAACACTGAACAATAGGCCGCAGCAGTAAGCCACCGCAGAGTCAGTCTACTTCACCGGAGGATGAATCGCATAGAGGCGAAACACGTGTCGTATTGTGTGGTGATGTGATAGTGGGAGTAGTGGTGCTGAGATTAGTGGTGACGGGGATAGAGGAAGGGCACCGTGCTCTTCAAACTAGGTAAGCCACATCATTATATTTTAACGCGCGGATTGCAGCAAGTTAATTTTGAAAATACTTGAATAAATCATTGACACATGTCTAGACAGGTCCATGCCCACTTATGGAACCCCTGTAGGGAGTTATTTAGTTAAGTTATTATATATATATAAAGTACATACCTATCCATTTTTAATTTAGATTTTGTACTGGTTTCCGTTGCCGGGGTGTCGTAGATCCGTCGAGCAGTGTTCGTCATTCCCGCCTCGGAGCAGATCTTCATCCTCCCATGATTGGTCTTTTGCAGCATCAGCTTGGGTATTGGAGACTGTTCCCTCATGTCGGCCTCGCCCAACTGGTAAGGATCTTCACCCGTTGGCGTAGTGTCGATCAGCTGAAGACGATCTGACAGAGAACCGGTGAACTGGGTCGTTTTCTTGGCAGCTCCGCCCCTGGCAGGATCTTCACCCGTTGGCGTAGTGTCGATCAGCTGAAGACGATCTGACAGGGAACCGGCGAACTGGGTGGTCTTCTTGGCCGTTCCGCCCCTGGCTTTGCCGTAAGTGCTGATCATTTTGGACTTTTTGTTGAGGCTGAACGTCCGTTCATATGCCTTGTCCTCATCAAACATTTTACCTGTAACAACAAGGAATGTTAAGAACGTGGTAGAGCCAGGTTGCAGCTATAATCAGATAGTATTTGAATGGTTCGGGTCGGCTTGACCATGATAGAACCACGCTCTCACACAATACCAGCAATAAAGCGTAAAATAGCAGCTTAATGCTGCTGAGTTTCGGTAGTGAGTGTAGAGAACCGGAGACCATTTTTACTGGAAACAAGGCATTTCACCTTAGTCCTCAGGGATGATAATGCATGTGCATTTGGATCCTTAATGGGTCACTGCTTCCACTTAACATCAAGTGGACTGTGTGGTTGTTTGTCACCCTTATTCTATAAAATGTATTGTATTCTTAAGGATGTATGTACGTTCCAAGCGCTGATTAGCTCAAAACAGTACTTTTCCATCCTGTTAATATCCATCAACCGCTTATCTTACACAAATATTAATTACTAATAACTTTAAAAAAAATTATGGTCTAAATAGTTATAAAATAGTTGTCTATGTTAATATAGTATTTGTGGATGCTATCAAGAAAACTAAACAGAGGTTTTCTTAATCGCCCTTTTAGCGTCAATTTCAAAGCTTAAAATATCTGAAATGGCTGACAATTTTACGAAACAGAAAATATAATAAAATAGCTTTATTATTTTTCTATAAATATTTTAAAAGTACTATAAAACCACAATAAAACTTAGCGTTTGGCTCAATTCACATTAGTGATTATATTATCTTTGTTTTACAGCCGCTACGCTCTACAGACAGGTCACGTTGCTCGGCGCTCTACCTGACGTTTGCCTACATGGCAAACGTCATGAACATGTCCTTTAAAAAGCAATATACTGTATTATTATTTTTGATGAATATTTATTTTAGAGTGACAATAAATTATAGTTCAGACGTAATGGGATATAAAACCAAGGTATTATTAGCAAATAAAAGAAAACGAAAAATTAAGAGAATTTATTTAATTTATATTGTACTAGCTAGTTAGTGATGCATGATTACACACAAATAACAAGGTTTGTGTGCTTACTAGTTTATGGTTTAACTTCAGGCAAAGTACGAAAATCCTAAGTGCTGATGAGATAAGAACGGAAAAGGTTAAAAGTAATAAACATTTTGTTTTATTATTTTTTTACCTTAGGTACTAATGTTGTCTTTTTTTAACTACAGGAGCTAAAATGTGCAGTTAAAGAAATGTAAGCCAAAGGATAGGAGAATGATTGAAAGAACATCAGTCAAATACGACTTGAACAAAATATGAAACGACAACAATTACGGGGTCTAGCTTATTTTATTGGAGCCGGTAAAATAATTTAGCTTTTTAATAAAACCTCATTTTCTTACTACTTTTTATAGATATTGAACGCATCTAAACAGGTTCCGTTTTTATCTGTGGTACACGTTTCATTATAACACTAAAGTAACACTACCATTATGCGTTTACTTTTTTTAAATATTCTTTTATTGTAGATTTTTTATTTATTTTTGTAGTGTATTATCAATAACATCATTTTTGATGATGTTATTGATAATACACATGGCATTGAGTGCGCCACGTGTACAACTTAGTGCATGAAAGCTTAAATAAATAAATAAATTTTTAGATGTCTTTTGTCTTTTAAGCTGTCTTCAAAATCCTAAAAACTTAAAATGTGACGCATCAATATATTGTAAATAATTTTGTAAAATAACCACTTAAGACTGTATAGGCTGAGATACCTTTAACTTTGCCAGTAGTAATAAAAAACACAAAATGTCAAAGGTGTCTTAGATAGATAGATAGAAAATTCTTTATTGCACTCAATCAAACAAACATTTGGTACAAAGGCGAACTTAATGCCAAAAAGTCATTCTCTGCCAGCTAACCTTTGGTAGTGTGGTGAGAGTTATGGGTAGAGCCGCAACAGAGGGAAAAAAAACTAACTTACTTTAAAAAACTAACTTCACATATTATTCAATAATATAATATAATATAAATATGTTACTTTATATATATTGACACTTCATACACACCCATATATACATATATATAAATGTATATATACATACAAACAAAAATACATACTATACCAATAAAATACATACAATCTAGTATAAGAAAATATAATATTATATAAACCAATAACATTAATCAAGTAATTTTAAATAATGTGCCTCAACCTTACGTTTAAATGTATTTACTGAGGGAGCATCTTTTATATCTCGTGGAAGGTTATTCCAAAGTGTAATTGATGATACCGTAAAGGAATCTGAGTAGTATGTAGATTTAACAACGGGATAGTTAGAGTTTTGTTGGTCATCGAACGGGATAAGCTTAAGTATGAAAAACGCTTTTTCAGATAAGCTGGGGAACAAGGATTGTGAAGAATACCATACAAAGTGGTTAGAAGGTGTGTGTTTCGGCGAAAACGGATGTCGAGCCACTTAAGTCTAGAGCGAAATTGTGATATATGATCAAACTTGCGCAGGCCAAAAATATAGCGTATGCACAGATTGAGCAGACGGTCGAGTTTGCTAACCAGTTCCTCAGTTATATCTGGATAAGCAATATCAGCATAATCTAAATAGGAAGCAACAGAGAGTTGACTAACGTAACCTTGGCCGTCTGAGGGATAAACTTTTGCCAGAGCTTTAATGAATGCATTGTGCTAAAAATTCGTTACCGGACTTCACTAACTTCTGACACCCAGCTTAGGTCGTCAGCCAAAATTAAGCCGAGGTATTTAACCTGCCTAGCATATTCTAAATCAACACCGCTTAGAATGACCTTAGGCAGATGTTGATAGTCGAGTCGACATGTAATTTTTCTGCTGCCTATGATTATAACCTGTGTTTTGGCAGGATTTAATATTAGTCCATGACAGCTTGCCCACTGATGAACTGCAGCAAGATCCAAATTCATTTTGTCAACAGATGCATTTAGGTCATTTACACTAAAATACTGATACAGCTGGACATCATCTGCGTACAGGTGATATTTGCTGAAATTTATTACGGAAACAAGTGCCTTGATAAACACAGAAAAAAGCAACGGAGATAAAACACCGCCTTGAGGAACACCAGCAACAACGTTACACCAGTCGGAGAACTCATCATCAACACGAATGCGTTGCCGGCGTCCCCGAAGATAGGAACTGAACCATTGTACAACTGATGATGTTAAATTCAGGGATTTTAGAACTGCTAACAGAATGTCGTGGTCAACACAATTAAACGCGTTACTGAAGTCTAGGAGGACAAGAAGAGTAAGTTCACGATTATCCATCGCAAAGCGGATATCATCAGTTATTTTAATTAAGGCCGTGGAAGTACTGTGCAGTGGTCGGAAACCAGACTGAAAAGGATTGAAGAGGTTGTTTTTGTTTAGAAATTTTGTGAGTTGGTAATGAACAACCTTTTCAAGAATATTAGAGAAGAAGGAGAGGATAGATATTGGCCTATAATGGTTGAAATTAGTAGGAGAGTTGTTTTTGGGGATAGGAATTAGGAACGCTTCTTTCTACTTGGTAGGGAAGGTACTGGAGGCAAAGGAAAAATTTATTAGATGAGTGATATGGGAAACTATTTGGTCCAAAATCGGCAAAACCATATCACGTCCAATACCATCTGGGCCAACAGCTTTGCTGGATATAACGGATACAATTTTTTTTTATTTGATCATCGGTCACTGGTTCGAAACAGAAAGGAGTCCAACATGGTAAAAGGAAAGAAGTAATATCTTTAATGTTGAGTCCAATGTAACTGGCAAAGAGCAAGTGTTTATTCAGCGCTGATAAGTCAAGGGAGTGACTAACATTCTGTTTACTTTTACCAAAGCCCAGGCTGCGCAAGAACTTCCATATATTCTGGGTTGAGCAAGTCTGAATAGTATTGTGAATGTATCGGCGTTTGGCATTTCGTATCACCTGGTTGCGGCGATTCCGTGCCTTTTTAAATCTTTCCCAGTTCTCATCACTGGGCAAGCATTTATGTTTTCTTTTTAGGCGGTCTCTACGTGCCATAAGAGATCGAATATATGGCGTTAACCAGGGTGCTGGTGCCCGTTTCATTTTTACTGGTCTTAAAGGTATGACAAAGTAGCGCATTATAATGTTATTGAATAACTCCAGTTTATTGTCAATATGATTAGTGTTATAAAAGTCTGACCAATTAGCATTGCATATCTCATAATTTAATAGCTGGCGATTCATACGGACAAGGCTACGCTGAAACACAATTTTGGGAGTTGATTTAGTTGATTTAAGAGCATATGATGCGAAAATAAGATCGTGATGTGAAAATCCAGGAGGCACAAGTTGGCCATGTAGAGATATACGATCAGGATTGGAAGTAAGGATCAAATCTAGTAAAGAGTGAGTATTATTGACGTGATAGGTGGATTCAAGATCAAGAGTTTTAATATTGCTTGATGCACATATGAGTTTAAGCTTGTTGGATCTAGCATCATTTCGAATAAGGCAGGTGTTAGTCACCCATGAAAATGGAATGAGAATAGTTTGGAAGATGCGTCTCAATCAGCTGTTCCAAATCATTGAAATAATTTACAGGAGGTGCATAAAAAGCACCTAGTAGGAAAGGTGTCTTGCGTACCATTATTTCAATGAGGATGTATTACATTGATTTAGAATAAATCTCAGGCGATCTGGAAACGATCCTGTATGGTATATCTGACCACTAACGTGTGTGAATCATCACCCATCATCATTACAAGTCCACTGCTGAACATAGGCCTTCGCTTAACGAATACCACCAAGCACGTTCCTGAGCCTACAGCATCCATCGACTTCCTGTAACTCTTACCAGGCAGTCAATCCGTGTAGTGAGGTATATCTATGAATGCTTACCAAATCTTTTATACTTTAAATCAAATGTTAATATTTTTATCAATCGTAAAAAAACAAATAAAGATTACAATTTTAAGTGCAGATTTAGGAAAACACCGTGAGGAAAACGAGTACGAGTGGAAAAATAAATAAAAAAATGTGTGCACATTTTTCAGCGTGTGTGTGAGAAGTGAAACTCGGAAAACTAAACTTCGAGAGAATGAGACAAATGCACAATGTCAGGAGTAGGACAATTGTAGGGTTTATGTAATTAAAATATAAATAAATTTATATATTGCACACTATATACTGTATACTATCTCATTCTCTGGCAGCCTAAATCCTATAGATGTGTATATTTCTCTCTTTTTAGTGTCGGTTTTTCGTTTTATAGTTTCAAATCACAACGATTCTAAAGACGTTTTCATTACAAAAAGAAAATACTTGTGGAGTTTGTTTCGCCGTTTGTTGATATTAAATTCGAAGAAAAAAAAATGGCATGTGACATTCGAAATTTTGATTTCTTATGTGAAATAAATATAATATTTTATTTTATAATAATATAGCTATGAAGGCTTGGTGGCGCAGTGGCTTAGCAATAATTTACAGCGCTGGGTGCCGCGGGTTCGAATCCCGCAAGGAAGAAGTGTTTATATGGTCTACAAATAATTGTTTCGGGTCTGGATGTTTGTCCTTGTGAAATTAATGTATGTAAACTGCTTCCACGATTTTTCATGGGTATAACGTTTAGAAAAAATAAAGAAAAAGCTCTGTTTGAAGTAATATCAACATATTACCTATAATATCAACACTTACTGCTCTCAGGTAGTTCCACTTTCACAGCCGGACTTTTAGACATCCGACTGAGGCTCCCAATCCCCGTGGACTGTCTCCGTCTGTTCCTCTGTATTCTTTGCATTACTGGTTTGCCACTGCGATAAAAAACAATTTTAACATTACCTCTAAGAATAGAAAAAGAAATCATATTAAACTAATGTTTCGCTTCGGCTTCGCACTGCTGATTTCTGGATCTGTTGTCGAGATCGAATCACCTACCGGGTCCAATTGTGAGTCAAACTCAAACATTTGAACACACAAAAAATTTCACCAAAACCGGTCCATCCCTTTAGGAGTCCACTAACAAACACACGTACACAAGAATTATATGTATAAACGATAACTTAATAAAGTTACTATTTTATATATTTAATTAAGCAAGCGCACATGCACGCACAATTGTACCAAATGCGACTAAATTGTAGTTCACTTAGTTTAAATTTTTCTTGTTGTTTTATGCCTTTAATTAATAAATACTCGAAAGTTTACAGTAAGACAACGTAAATATACAAGAGGAAAATAATATTGCTTTTGGATTTTAAGACAACGTCAACAAAACTGCCGAGATCACCGTCCACAATCGATTCAAATAAATTCCTTGCTACTTTACATTTATATAGTAGTCGATACGTTGCTCTGACATTGAGACGTCTAGAGCTCCACGAGCATCTTAGGTACATTTCAAATTACAATAGAAAGATAATAATTCACTTATAGTTATCACATTGAAAATCTTCTAACTAAAATAGAGTATATTGAACGCGTTCGTCGATAGACACTCGAATATCTTAGTCAGGACTTAATATTAATTATACAAATATAAACCGTATTAGCCCAAAGGTTAAGGGCTCGCTGAAAATTTCACGGTTCGCGAACATTCTGGATTTGATTGAAATGGACACATATCTTTACGTGGTAGAGCCACTTCCTTAGAGGTCCGTCCCCAGTCGAGCCAAGCCATTCGTGCTCCAACCATAATGGCTGCAGCGTGGCTCTACCACGTTCATGTCTTGTGGCATCCCTTGGGCGTTATGTTCGACAGTGGACTTGTGAAGGTCTGTAATTATGACGATGATCATATATCTTGTTTTATTTCAATAGCTTGTAAGAGTCTACTGCTTTACATGGGCTCCATGATAAGGAGTATTTTCCTTAACGTCGCACTTGGCAGGCGGTTTGAAGGTCGTAATACCGGCCCCCTTTATATTGTTGCCCTTCCATTACAGCTTAGATAAAGTCTGCTGATCATAGGCCTCACCCAACGATTTCCTCTTAGATGGGATCTTGCCTGTTTAAGTTTCCTTCTGTCGCCTCTTAGAACACCCACAGGACGGTATAACGATATTCTTACACCGCCACTACACGGCTCTTGGCTGACACTGCTTTGGTTTAAAAATATATATATGGTGATTTGGTCATGTAGAAACAATGAAAGAGGAAAGAGTGACAAAGCAAATTTATGTTGCAGAAGTGAACGGCAGGGTCGGGAAGGGACGCCCTAGACGAAAGTTTATCGACCAAATCGGCGACACATTAAAAATGGGCCGGATTAGGAGTACCCTTAACCGACGAGCGTGTATGCGTAGGTATATGGATGTGGAGGAAGCGAGAGAGGTGTGTCAGGATCGTGCCAAATGGAAGTCCGTAGTCTCTGCCTACCCCTCTGGGTGACAGGCGCGAGTGTTTACGTATGTATGTATGTATGTATGTATGTATGTATGTATGTATGTATATATATATATATATATATATATATATATATATATATATATCCATCTGTCGGAGGCCATTAGAAATTTAGATATTTTCTACAGTCACCTCTTACGACACGTAAGAGTAGTGCGGTAATTAATTATCTTATGTGATGACTTATTTCTTATATTTACGCGAATAGAAGCACATTAAATGAATGATTTTATCGCGTTTAATTTTAACTATTTAATGAAATTAATTTAATGGATTCTCTTTTACGGATTAGTAAGCTGAAGTGGCTATGGGTCGGCCGTTATGGCTCAAAGAACCGACAACCAATGGGGAAGAGAGATTCTTGAGTACCTACGACCTGGTAAGAGATGCAGGAGGTCGGTGGACGCAGGTGGATTAGGACCGTGATTTGTGGCAATCCTTGGGGGAGGCCTATGTCCAACAGTGGACTTATAAATTAAGGATAATGATGAATGAATTCTCTTAGTCATAGATCATATTATTCCTTTAATTATTCATAAAACTATATTTTCTTCCCAATTTCTGTGTCTCCACTCACCTGCTTGAAGTGACCGTGTAAAGTGCATCCTGTCTGGGCTCACTCTTGACCTCCTTCTTGACATAGGACCGCTTGCTCTCAATCATGGTGAACTTGTCACAGCCTAACTTGCTGTCCAGTATCGAAGCTCCCAAATCCGTTGGGATGAAGGTAGTTACATCTGGGGATCACTTCGCAATCAGTACATTAATTATGTCAGCAGTTCGAAAAGAGACCGTATTTCGTTGGTATAAAGTTGAAAATCGAATGAATTTTTTGCACACATGATCCATATTTGTTTAATTCAACGTGAGATTTTATGTAAACAGTAAACAATGTTTTTGATACACGTTTGATTCGACTACTTACTATAACAATGTCTGACAAATTCTAAAAAAAAATTACAATATAATGTGAGAACATAATTTATAATTTTTATATATTAATTTCATTACCCATCATGACTTATCAAAGTCTACCGCTGGACATAGGCTTCCACATAGATTTTCTCATTAAGGGCATAGTTGCCATGCATGGCAGGCGGGTTGGCAACCATAGTTTTTATTTTCTAGAAATATTTGGAAGACGCTACTACTTCCTACCCTCTCCTGGTTTATTTCCCTCTGACGCCTCTTGGGTGCCTCAGGTGTCGTACCCACGGGACGATGTGGGGTGGTAGTGGATATACTTACACCGCGACCAACGAATGAATGAAATAAAATACTACACTATCATATTAATTTAGATATATCTATACATATAAATAAAATTGAAGTGTCTGTCTGTAGTAACAAAATGACTGCCTTGTATTGAATTGATGTTATTTACATGCAATTATAAGACAGGAAGTAAAAAAATTTAAAAATTTTGTTTTTCTCTCTGTTCAGGCTAATATTCGAAATGGATGAACCGATTGTGTATTGACTCTTAACAAACAGAGGACAATTCCAGGAGTGATCAATTTCCAAGTAATGTAATACAAAATGTATCTTAAAATGAAAAACTTGAAATTTTTTTTTAAATTTTATAAAACAATTTACTATTATATATTTTAATAATTTACTACACTAGTGACAAAAATTAAGGAATAATAAAAAAATAAAAATTTTTAGGTGATTTTCAACAAGCTCTAACTCCCAGGAAAATTATCGTATAGCAAAGAAGACACAAATTGTAGCTCTCAAGTGTCTAGTTTTCAAATTTCTTTTTATCATTTTTGGTTCTGGATTGCTCCTAAGTGAAATACCGAACAAAAACTTCACAATTTTTGTTCGTCTTAAAAAAACTCTACAGGCTTCAAATAATTATTTTTATAATTTCACTAAAAAGGTTTTCTAGGAAATTTAATGTCCTTCGATTTGACACAATCAAAAAGCCTGTACGATGATTTGCCACGGGGTTATCGACAGTCAAAGCAAAAAAGTTCTTGTTGACTTTGATAATTAATAACTGAGGAAATAATGATCGTATAGGAAATTGAAGGAGGGTTTTGCATGCTCATGCAAACTGCATGTCATTCCTCATGAGGTACCATGAATTCTTTTATAGAATAAGGGTGACAAACGAGCACAAAGTCCACCTGATGGTAAGTGGTTGCTGTGGTCCATAGACATCTACATCTATCTTCGTTTGCGAATTAAAATGCAGATGCCTTGTCAGCCGTGAGGACTAAGATAGAATGCCTCTTTTCCAGTAAAAAAGGCCTCCAGTTCTCTACACTCACCATACGAAACACAGCAGCATTAAGCTGTTATTTTACGCTGGTATTCTGTGAGAGTGTGGTCCTTCCCCGGTTGAGCCGACCCATTGGTGCTCCAACTATACTATTAATATAACTGCAGCATGGCTCTACTACGTTTAAAAAGAATTACTTTTGACGAAAACTTTGACTGAAAAAAAGATAAACATTCGCATATTTAAGGATATTTGGATAACTTGGTATAACTTTGGATACGATGGATGAACGAAGGATATCGTCGGTAACTTATCAACCTTAAAATGTCCCGGAAAATCCCTGAGTAATTCAAAGCGCTGCGATTTATTTTTCGTAGTGTCCCGAAGCTTTCGAAATTTATCGTTTTCGCAAAAAACACCATTATGAGCAATGTTTCGATCCTTATTCATTTATCCAATAAAATTGTTTTCCTCGATAACCTTTATTTCTTCGATCAAAAAGATTGATTTTTCAAAATTTTCTTTTCTTTTAACGTCTATAATGCTTCATTGTTGTTAAAAAAATTACTTCATTTTTTGACCGCTGCAACTGGCTTAGTTTCAATTATCAATTTAAAAATTCATAAAATAAATCAATATACCCCCCCCCCCCCCTCCCCAGCGGATTCCGGCTTTTCTTCACACATTCATTTTCCCAATAAAATTTTTTTTCGGTAGTTTCCTTAGGATCACTACAGAACCAAACATGAAAAATAATTACATTGTCAGATCTGAAAACTAAACACTTGGAGCTAAAATTTGCTTTTTTCGCTGTATTATCATTTTCCTCGAAGTTACAGATTGTTGAAAATCATGTCATTAAAATTGATTTTTTTTTTATCCCTTAACTTTTGTAACTTAATAACGCTGTATTAATAAATCCTATGTATGCGAAGCCGAAGCGGGTCGCTAGTTTATATATATATATATATATATATATATATATATATATATATATATATCTTCTTTATATATAAAAAGTACGTGTCACGTTGTTTGTCCGCGATGGACTTCTAAACTACTGAACTGATTTCAATGAAATTTTTGGTCAATGTGCAGTTTGGTCCAACTTAAAAGATAGGATAGCTTACATCTCAATTTATAGTCGCAACACAATATTATTTTATTGAAAATTGTTTGTCTATTATTTGACAGTCACAATTATCTGTTAGCTCCATGGAAATACATGTACTTCGTACATTAGCTCCAAACGATTCTGTCATATGACGATATCTGTTGACTGGATTGAGTAAATATTTAATAGATGGCGCTATGTTAAAAATACAAACGTTTAATATAAGCTACACTTTAGTAGCATAACCACCACGTGTTGGTGTAAGTATTCAACAGATAGAACCGATTTCAAAAAAAATTGCAGACTGTGTGCAGTTTGGTCCAACTTGAGAGATAGATAGTTTTTATCCCGATAAGTGACCCTCAATTTTTTATTGCTTATTTCAGGAGTTTTTTTGGGAAAGTAAATGGTCGTTCGGAAAGGGCAGAACAACGTCTGCCTGGTCAGCTAGTATATATATATATATATATAAAGTACGTGTCACGTTGTTTGTCCGCGATGGACTCCTAAACTACTGAACTGATTTCAATGAAATTTTTGGTCAATGTGCAGTTTGGTCCAACTTAAAAGATAGGATAGCTTACATCTCAATTTATAGTCGCAATACAATATTATTATATTGAAAATTATTTCTCTATTATTTGACAGTCACAAATCTGTTAGCTCCAAACGATTCTGTCAGATGACGATATCTGTTGACTGGATTGAGTAAATATTCAATAGATGGCACTATGTTAAAAATACAAACGTTTAATATAAGCTACAATTTAGTAGTATAACTACCACGTGTTGCTGTAAGTATTCAACAGATAGAACCGACTTCAAAAAAAATTTGCAGACTGTGTGCAGTTTGATCCAACTTGAGAGATAGGATAGGTTTTATCCAGTTAATTGACCCTCAATTTTTTTATTGCTAATTTCAAGAGTTTTTTTTTTTGGGAAATCTATATATATATATATATATATATATATATATATATATATATATATAATATTGTACGTGATAGAGCCACGATGCAGCTATATTATGGTTGTAGCACTAATGGCTCGGCTCGTCCGGGGTAGGACCACGCTCTCACAATACCAGCGTAAAATAGCAGACTTAATACAGCTGTGTTTTGTATGGTGAGTTTAGAGAACCGGAGACCCTTTTTATTGGAAACGAGGCATTCCATTTTTGTCCTCAGGGGTGACGGCGCATCTGTAGATATCTATGGACCGCATACTCCACGTTAAGTGGACTGTGTGCTCATTTGTCCTTCTTATTCTATAAAAGAAAAAGAAAGAATCATAATCGTCGATGCGTCTGTTAATAATAGTGTAACTTTTGAACGAGTTGATTGTCTGAGGTCACCCGCATCCATTGACCTCCTGCATGTCTTATCATGTAGTCACTCTATCTAGCGGGGGGACGCCCTGCACTTCGCCTACCGGTACGAGGCTGCCACTCGAGCACCTTTCTTCCTCATCGGTTGTCGGTCCTTCGAGCTATATGGCCGGCGCATTGCCACTTCAGCATACTAATTCTTTGGGCTACGTCGGTTACTTTGGTTCTACTGCGGATATCCTCGTTTTTAAATCTTATACGCAGAGAAACTCCGAGCATAGCCCTCTCCATAGCTCGCTGAGCGACTTTGAGCTTCCTCATACGGCCAGCAGTGAAGGACCATGTCTCAGTTCCATAGGTAATCACTTACAACACGCACTAACGAGAAGATATGTCGTAGTTTCCCGAACGCTGCCCAGCCGAGTTGAATCCGTCGATTGACCTCTCGGTCTAAGTTGGACTTACCTAGTCGGACTATTTGTCCCAGGTAAACATATTCGTCAACAACTTCGAGCTTAGTGCTCCCAACAACTATTTTTGTTTTGTCCATGTTCATATTAAGACCTATCCGTTGGGAGACACTATTGAGGTTACTGAGCATAGTGCTTAGGTCCTCCAGCGACTCTGCCATAAGGACTATATCGTCGGCAAATCAAAGGTGAGTGATGTACTCGCCATTGACGTTAATACCGTATTCTTTCCAGTCCAATAGCTTGAAAACGTCTTCCAATGCAGCGGTTAAGAATATCGGGGAAATAAAGTCACCCTTTCTTACACCTCTCTGCAGTTGGATAGGTTTCTTACTCTGGTTCTGTACTCGGATAGCCATTGTAGTCCTACTGTACAAACACTTCAGCGCTTCGATATCCACTTGGAACCGCTGGAGGGACTGCAGCACCGCCAAATTTTGACGGAATCAAAGGCTTTCTCATAGTCCACATACGCAAGGCAAAGTGGCAGATTATACTCCTCTATCTTCTGTACAATCTGCCGCAGGGTATGTATGTGGTCTATGGTACTAAAGCCTTTTCGGAAACCGGCTTGTTCGGGAGGCTGGAAATCGTCAAGTCTGCGTGCGAGACGATTCGTAATGACTCTCGAAAACAGCACGTAGACACGGCTCAAAAGGGAAATCGTTCTGTAGTTCTTCAATAGAGCGTTGTCGCCTTTCTTGGAGAACAAGACCACCACACTTCTGCTCAACGCATCCGGTGTAGTGCCACCATGGAGGACAGAATTAAAGGGCTTCTGAAATACTTTAAGTACCGGTTTTCCACCCTCGTTCAGAAGCTCCGCTGTAATTCCATCCTCGCCTGGGGCCTTGCCGTTTTTAAGGTGCTGGAGAGCCATTCTAATCTCGCTCAGACTGACGTCCGGAATATCTTCGGAATAGTGTCGAATAAGAATTGCTCTTGGATCGTTACTCACACATGCGTGTAGCTCCAACGATGACGTGTACAGCTGCCCATAGAACCTCTCAATCTCACTCAAAACCTCAGGTGTCTCGGAAACGATGTTGTCACACTCGGTCTTCTGCTTCGACAGTTGGCACTTTCTGGCAGACAGATCCCTAGCAATGACTTTGGAGCCCTTCTTCCGCTCGATCGCTTCTTCAATACGAGCAATATTAAAGTTGCGTAAGTCCCGTCGCACGCATCTAGAGATCTGTCTGTTCAGTTGCCCGTATGCTATACAAATCTACTGTAGACTACAACTTCATTTCCCGTCTAACAGCCATGAGATTAAGAGTGTGATCGGAGAGTTTTTGTGTTCTTCTGCGGCGGGTCTTGCAAAACTTAGCTCCGACCGCATGAACAGTTTCCACGAGCTTGTCATTTATATCGTCCACTGCATTGCAATATTCTAAGCACTGAAAACGATTTTGTAACTCGAGCTGAAAGGTTTCAAGACTTTTGATTAGAGCACGAAGGGGACAGAGCGTTGACTTTATTAGACGACACCTCTCCAACTTAACCTTTAAGTTCAGTGTGCCTCTAACCATTCGGTGATCGCTATAAAAGTATAAGGTACTCAACCCTCGTATACTTACTTTCAATCGTTACAACGTTGTTAACGAGACTTGTGGACAATAAATCCGGCACCTCCTGGGGACAGACGGTCGCCCTCCCGGTGATAGAACAAGTTGCCGAATTCGAGGATTACCGTGTACTCTCCCTCTTTTCGGACTTCTATAATATTCTCTTAGGATAATCCTATAATATTCCAGCGCAACTTGTGCATCTCTCCTTCCAGCTCCAGGATCTCCTCGTCAGTCCTCAGGGTGCGTGCGTTATAAGTTGCCAAATCAATTCGCCGTAGGTGGCAACCGAACCTCCACCGGAGATTCTTAGCTTTCCCTTTTCCATTCTTCCCTGCCCCGCCGTTAGCATGGTCGCCACCGTAGCCAGGAATAGCGGGGCCGCCGGGGACTGGGGGTCGTTTATTAGTATCATTGCCCATGGGGGGTATATTGCCATAGTTGCCGCGCTTGGCGAGCGGATCAGAAAGATGCTGCTGTCCAACTTCTGCCTCAGTTTCCCTCTGTCGCCTTTTACGACACCCACGGTAAGATATGGAGTATTGGGTATTCTTACCCACCACCACACGGGGTGACATCAGTTTATATGAAAATCAATTACAAGGGCTCGACCGATTTTGTTCAAGTTTTTTGTATGTGTTTGAAATGTTTCACGATTGGAGCCGGTAGGTAGCGCTGTTGCTAAGATCTAGAAATCACTCGTGTGAAGCAATCGCTAATTCCTAATGAGTTAGTGGGTAACACTCACTTCGGGTTCGACAGGTGGCGCTGTATTTGTTTATAATTTTTATATTAACACTGTAAAAATATACAGAGGGAACGCGTGTAAAAACCAGAAGGGACTGAACGACGTTCGCCGAGGCAGATAGTAGATGTATTTTATAACAAAATAAAGGGTAAATCACATTTATTTTTATTATTATTATCTTTACTTGTATCACTAACAGCCGACACACAACACAGAGACAAAAGTATAAGTCAACACTGCGTGGGCTACGTGCTACGTGTTTATTATAGCCTTACAGGTAACCACAATTCACGTGGATATTTATATTTAGCGATGTGAATTTTAAAAGAAAGTAAACAGACAATAATATTTGGTCTAAGCCGCAGCGCCCACTTAAGCTACATGATTTCGACATGGCTTGTAGCATGATTCTGACGATGCTCTGACGTGACCACGGGTGACACTGCTTGCACCGACCTGTGCAACCCTATGGTTGGTTATATCATGTCGCAGGATTCAGTTTGAGCCAAAATGTCGTCTGAAGAGGATAAACATGCCCTTGCTTTGCTACAGATTTCAAACATTCAAAGCGCCAGCAGAAGATTTTGGGTACATTCTTTGAGAAAAAGAAATTGAAAAGTGGTAGTACTTTTATGAAGGAATTAGAATTATATTTCGCATAGATTTGCACTACAAGTTGCAAGAATCATCATGCGAGTTCCTGTTACTGTTATCGGGTCTAGTACCATTATATAAACATTGCCTTTCATGAACTATCTCAATGAATTTAATATTAAAAGCTAGGTTGCCTTTTATTTTGCATAGACAAGTCACTTCAAGTTTCGTGTTACGCGGCGTCACGCCACGCGAATGGGCGCTACCGCTACTACATACTTATACAATTGCTACGCGTCAAATCCCACATCAGATCACCAGACGTCACTTATTTTCTGGCGGACGAAATGTGTAAGATTGAGTAGTGTTCGTATTTACTATGATGTATTATTATTATAGATTTCAAACGATATGTTATTAAATGCGCGTATTAGCAATTATAACAAATGAACTCTATATCTATTATAATTCCGGACTCGGGAGTAAGACGATCACTTAGTCAACCATTTCGATCGCATCAAGACATTGAAATTTATACAGTGAAATTTTCCCCAATTGGTAAAACTGAATTATCTTATAAGATTATATAATATTAGACTAAATTAAACAAATAATTAATTAAAATTAAATATCATTATTACCTGTCTCGGAAGACCTGGGTATTTCAAAGGTCTCCTGTGCGAAAAGTTTCTGTTTGCTCAGATCACCGTCGAAAAGATAGGAATTAGTCCTGTTGTCAGGCAGTAGTAACTCCGTGAAACTGTTTAGCATAATCTGCAAGAAATTAATTAATTCATCATCATTATATTATCATCAATTTAGCTATTCACAAGTCCACTGAACATAGGCCTTCCCCAAGTATAGTATGTATATAGTCCACCTGATGCTAAGAAGAGGCATTGACATCTGCATCGTCTTCCATTTACAATAAAATGCAGATAGATAGATCACCCCTGAGGAATAAGGTGGAATGCCTCGTTACCAGTAAAAGGGGTCTCCGGTTCTCTACACTCACCATACGAAACGGTCGTGAACCACTAGCATCCATCATCCTGCATGTCATACCAGGTCGTCACTTCATCCAGTGGGATCAACCTATACTTCGCTTGCCGGTACGAGCATGACCTTCTAGAACCTTACTGATCCGTTGGGCTGTATCTGTTACTCTATTTATACCGCGGATATCATAATTACGGATTCTATCATGTAGTTTGTTTCAAACTTTAAGGGCTTCCCGGAATCGGAGCTCAATAGTCAGTTGATATCCGATTGATCCTTGATATTTTTTTTAAATCTTATACTCCGTTAGAAATATATTTTTTTATATACATACTTTTAAGAAGGCAGTGCCATCAAGTAAAAAATAATGTTATTTATATCTTAATAAACGTCAAACTAGGATCAAGAATTTTATTTCACTTATTTAAAATAAAATTAATTAAATATAGGGGTCTTGTATCAAATGGTCCTCCGAGCCCGATATGAACCAATGACTCACCTAAATTGCGATTGAGTGATAAGTGAGTGACTGATATCGATTCGGAGATCAAACTAAGTTTATGGACATATTTTTGTAGCTAAGTAAAAGTAATTTATATCCTATTTACGACCCACTGCAAGATAAAAAACCGTGCGAGTCGGACTCGCGCACCGAGGGATCCGAACAAATCCGTAGGTATATAAGTTTAAAATTATTTAAAATATTTTTATTATATGATGTAACTAAAAATTTATGCTTATCATAATTTTTCTTTTATCTCTGCTATAATACGTTGCTTCGAACCAAATTTTAAGATTCTGAGTTCACGGGAAGTACCCTGTAGGTTTTGATTCCCTTGCGAATGTCGAAAATTTGCGACATGAACGGCTGTATCTTTTGATTACGTTGGCTTAGAAGTTTGATTTTTTCACATCTTCAAGGGATAGTACACTTGAGTATTTGATATGTATTTCAGCTTGATACCTCCACGCGTTCCTGAGAAAAAGGGTCTTGACAGACAGACAGACGGTAACAAGGTGATCCTATAAGGGTTTCGTTTTTTTCTTTTTGAGGTACGGAACCCTAAAATTAATCCAGAAATATTTTATGGCAAGAAAGAGAGCTTCTTGCTAACCCAAAATGGTGGTGCTCTTTTCGCATGACACAGACATCAAACTTTTTCTTTTATTTCTCGGACTTAGTCTCTAGGTTTAGTTACTGTAGTTCCGTCCGGAAGTGGTAAATCAATACCAGTAGAGATTGATATCGGCCTATAAAGTTGGAGCACACAAACTTCAATAATTTTAATTTGACGGGAAGCGCCAAATTCAAATTGACTGATCGTATCTCGAAGGATCACCGTATGGAAACTCGGTAAAGAGCGACGTTCATAGTAGTTCCGCCCTACTTTTAAGTGAGTGGGCCGAAACAAGTCCATCGTATTCTTTTGCCAAGCTTTGCAAGCTTTTGCTAGTCAACAGCTGAGCAATGACAGTCTCCAAGTTAACGATCTGTGACGTCTGACAATGACAGTTTCAATTTAGTATCCCCAAACCCAAATCCATAGTTTAATTTGGTGGGTACAATGTCAGAGAAGACGTAAGAAGAGGACAGTCACACCAATTCGCATATAAATTCTCAATAAATGATTTCATAAAAGATCATATTACAGCATCTTGTGCTGCCAGCTTGAGCCAGCTTGAACCAACAGCTTGTGCAGGTATCCACAGCATGTGATAAAAGGGATGTTTTCGACTTTACAGCATCACCTAACTCCAACCTCTTCTTCTTTTATACGTACAATCTGATAAAACATGCAAAAATTCGATGGATACAGGTGACTCAAAAAGGTTCCATGTAGCATTTCCGGGAGAAGCCTATGTTCTGCAATGGACTTATTGAGACTGGTGATGTTCTTTCATTAGATGAAGTGACGGCCTAGTAGACACGCAGTAAGTCGATGGACAGCTTCCAGTGTTTCGACCAGGAACGAATGATACAAAATAATTCAGATATAATCTTGTGAAAGGTTGTTATGATGATGATGATCTTTATTTTAATTCCGTTCTGCTTTTATGTTTTTTCTTAGTCACAGGCAAGCACACAATCCACTCGATGGTAAGTTAAAAATTAAAAATATTAAGCAGTTTAAATTAAATTTTTTATTAAAGAATAAGAGTGACAAACGACCATAAAGTTCACCTGCTGTGATTCATAGACGTCTACATCTACCCTCGATTAACAATCAATGTGCAGATGTGTTGTCACCCCTGAGGATTAAGATGGATTGACTCGTTTCCAATAAAAAGGGTCTCCGATTCTATATACTCATCATACATAACACAGCAGAATTAAGCTGCTATTTTACGTTTGGGATTCTGTGAGAACGTGGTCCTTCCCCAATCGAGGACCCATTGGTGCTACAACCATTATATAGCTGCAGCAAGGCTACCAAGTAATGTGTATTTCGTTTCTGAATTCTTTGTTTATCCTTTATGCCTGATAAATACCACATCTCACACATTTGCACAAATTTTAGCTCTGGCTTGGAAACGTACACAGAACGTAGTAGGGAAGTACGGTCGTCAACCCAGTATTGAATATAGCAGTTATAGCATTTACCTGTGAAGCGCCATCAGCTTCGCCGCTAACGACTGTTGACGTGACAGTTGAGGTTGGGCCGTATGCGGGCACCACGGGTGTAGTGACTGTATGCCGTAGGTTGCCTGGTAGTTTCTTCTCGTTTAATCTAGACTTAAGCTGAAATCAACAAGTTCGTGTCAGTACTAAAAACTAATCCAAAACTTTACAGTTAAGCAATATTGTTGGTTTCTTACTCTTCATTAGCCAAAGAAATTCACGCCTGAGTATTGGCCTCGCCTGTTGCAAATAGGATTTGCTTTTATGCTTGACAGGCAGGATTGGTGATTGCAGCACGGGACCTTATGATGCCTGTTAACGGCCTGGGTATTTCATTTCCACTGCTGAACATAGGCCTCTCCCATAGAATGCCTCATAGGGGTGATATTTTCCATAGTTGCCACCCTTGGCAAGCGGGTTGGCAACCGCAGATTTTCATTTTTAGAGGATGGTGCTGCCCATCTTCTGATATGTTTCCCTCTGTCACCTCTTACGTTACCCACGAGATGATATGGCGTAATGCATATTCTTACACCATCACCGTGTGATGAAGGTCTAGATGACAAATCGCAATGTTTTAAGCGTTACAAAAGCCTGTCACCCTTGCCTTGAATAGGCCCAGATTATTAGCGAAACACGATTGCACTGGATAAAGTGAACATGTTCGATAAAATAAAGATGTATGTGTTATGTTAATTACGGGCTGCTAAGCAATGAACAAAAATTATATAACTTTCTGTGTGGTGGCGTTGTCGAGTACCCATCGCCCCAGTTCATCTCGTGGGTGTCGTAAGAGGGGACTACGGAAAATGCTTTCGATAAAAGGCGACATAATGGAAAATGCTAGAAAAATCTCTGTATTTCGATTCATTCATCCATCCATTACAGCCTATAAAAGTCCAATGCTGAACACAGGGCCTCTCCCATAGGTTGCCTCATAGATTTCGTCATAATTGACACGCTTAGCGAGCGGGTTGTCAACCGCAGTTTTTTATTATTTTGAGTTGATATCAGGAATATACGTGGTAGAGCCATGCTGCTGCTATATTATGGTTGTAGCACGAATGGGTCGGCTCGACCGGGGAAAGACCACGCTCTCACACAATACCAGCGTAAAATAGCAGCTTAACGCTGCTGTGTTTCGTATGGTGAGTGTAGAGAACCGGAGACCCTTTTTACTGGAAATGAGGCATTCCGTCTTAGTCCTCACGGGTGACAACGCATCTGCATTTTGATTCGTAATCGAAGATAAATGTAGATGTCTATGGGCCACAGCAACCACTTACCATCAGGTGGACTGTGTGCTCGTTTGTCACCCTTCTCCTATAAAAAAAAGGAAGATGCTGCTGCCCATCTCTTGACTTGTTTCCCTCTGTCGCCTCTTACGACACCCACGGACGATACGAGGTAGTAAATATTCTTACACCGCCACTCCACGGCGTGTCTTTTGATAGAAGGTATTGAAATATAATAGAAGACGTAAAATATCCAGACGGGCTAAGAATGGCAGACTTCGAAGACTCACCTAAGTCAATCCACCTGCTAAATGTGACAATGAAAGAAAATCCAGTCTACAATGGGAGAGGCCGTTATCCAGCAGTGAACATCTTCGAGCTGATGAAGAAGAACAGCATATTAAATACATAAGTATGAGTGCGTGGCGTGCGTTTTCTATAGTCGCCATTGACGGTGCCCATATCTGGTTGTTTGTAATGTTTTTTAAAAAACTAAAAATAATGTTATGAGTCGTATTCATTAAATTATACGCTGTTTTCATAAAGTTTTTTTTAATATATAGGCAAATGACTATGCCAAGTTCATTCAAATTCCGCAATAGCGTAAGCTGAGTGAGGTTCGTTAGTCCAACGTGCTACAACACACGTGAGAAACGATTTTATTGATATCGATATAATTTGTTAATAAATATATATATATACATCTGTTCAAGTTGTTTTTTTAATTTTATGTACTTACATTAATTGATGGGTTTATAAATCATCATCATCATAACAGCCCTTCAAAATTCCACTGTTGAACATAAGCCTCCCTTAAGAAATACCACAAAGCACGGTCTCGAGGCAACTCTGTTTATGAATATTTAAACTAAAGTACCTAATTATGAGTGTGGAGTGTTTGCAATCAATTTTATCTTCTTTTATATATATATATATATATATATATATATATATATATATATATATATATATATATATATTTATAAGAAACGGATGACAAAGGAGCTCACAGTCCAGATGATGGTATGTGGATGTTTTGGCCCATAGATATATAGGTTATCTTTAATTAAGAATCAAAACGCAGATGCGTTGTCATCCTTGAGGGTGACGCCCACTTACCATACTTAACACAGCACAACCTGTTGTTTCATGCCGGTATTCTGTGGGAGTGTGGTCCCGCCGTAACTACACTTACATCATTATTTCGTTACGTTTCTATAAATCAAAATATGAATGATTAGCATCGTTACTAGACAGAAAAAAAACCCCTGACACGCAAACTAATTAAGTCGGCGGGGATTATTGATCGAAAACAGCGAAAGGTTGTGGAAGAGGCATTGAAAAGAAATTAAATATAATAAAATAAAATTTTATTTGTCAAATGTCAAACACAAAGAGATAATTAAATTTTTTTTATAGGAGAGGGGCAAACGGGCTTGCGGATCACCTGATAGTATGTTGCAGATGCGTTGCCGGCCTTTTAAAATGCCGCCTTGCCGGCCTTTTAAAAAGGAGTAGGCTCTTCTTCTTGAACCTTGGACCTTCTTGAAGGTCCGTCTATCGGTCGTAAGTCGTATCGGTCCGGAAAAATCGCTGTTTTTTATAGCTTAACGGCGTATTGGTGTTTAAAAATACGGTCGAAAACATTAATTGTAATTATTTCTTATGTTTACGCGAACACTACACATTTACATGAGTGAAACTAGTTTTTGCGGAATTTATCGCGTATATAAGGTAGAACCATGCTACAGCTATGTTATGGTTGTAGCACGAATGGGTCGGTTCGATCGGGGAAGGACCACGCTCTCACACAATACCAGCGTAAAATAGCAGCTTAAAGCTGTTGTGTTTCGTAAGGTGAGTGTAGAGAACCGGAGACCCTTTTTACTGGAAACGAGGCATTCCACCTTAGTCCTCACGGGTGACAACGCATCTGCATTTTGATTCGTAATCGAAGATAGATGTAGATGTCTATGGGCCACAGCAACCACTTACCATCAGGTAGACTATGTGCTCGTTTGTCACAATTATCCTATTAAAAAAAATATTAACTTATTTCATATTTCCAACGTTTCGAGTACTTTACAGCACCCATCATCGTCCCAATAGTATATTAGTTAACCACGGCTACCTTCAGTTTAAAATTATACATTTTTTAGTCTAATCCACGCAAAATGAGCTTATAGTATTGTCTTGATTTTGGGTGTTTGAGTTTAGAAAATTATTTATTACAGTTAGGGACAATCCACTTCCGAAGTTTATGCGGCAAATAAATAAAATTGAAGTGTCTGTTTGTAATTTCAAAATAACAGCTTTTTACTAAATGCAAATGAAGGTATATATACAGTACTTATTACAAAAACACGATTTTTTAATTCTTTTTCTGTCTGTCTGTTTGTTCCAGCTAATCTCCGAAACGGCTGGACCGATTTCGACGTGACTTTCATTGGCATATAGCTTATTTTATAAGGAGTTAACTTAGGCTACTTATATTTTAGAAAAATGAATTTGGGTTCCGCGCAACATAAACAAAACCATAAATTACACGCGGGCGAAGTCGCGGGGAACAGCTAATTCATTAATATAATATTGTATATGATTTAAAAGAAATTATTACCGTAAATATAATATCATGAAAGAGAAAAAACATGCGTGAGTGTCGTGGAACACTCGGTTGGAACGAAGTTCCTTTCGTAGTATTATTGATAAAAGTATTATATTATTGATTAACAAATACAAATAAATGAATTACTAGCATCTATTAAAATGAAACGCCATTTAAAATAAAATAATATTTCTTTCACGGCAAGATAAAAAGTGCGAGGCAGATGGATATTATTCTATCTCGTTTCCTTATAGCCGCCAAGGCCATCTATACTACGTCAGAATGGGTCGTGACGGAAAAATCTTACACTTTTTCTCGCCTAGCCCCCATCCGCCAAATTCGTACCGTCCAATAAAGAACTTCGTTCCAAATATATGTTCATTTGTATTATACCAAAACTCCTTGAATTATTAGTTTTATCTACTCGTATGTAGTTGACGAAGCTTACTTCCATTTCTATATTACCTTGAATATAAAATAAAGATCTTAAAAGTATCTACAAGTATTGCAGTTGTTAATTTAGTTTGGAATTTAATTTTATTAAATATAGGATATCAAGCAGATGGTAGCACCGAGCCGTCTTGTCTATTGAAATTAGGATGTTTTTTTATTTCAATAGCCTCGCGAATCATTCTTGTACAGAATCGGTTTACTTTAACGAGGATTTGTGGATATAAAATAAGCTTAATATACGCGATGAAATAGTTAAAACTAGTTTGATTCTTTAACATTCATTGTTAGTTCCGCGTAGAGGAAATACAAAAATAGACGTAGTTATATAAACGCTTTTAGATCGGGAGATGGTGACAGAAAATAGTCTCCCATTTTCTACTGCATGCCTTTTTAAGAATTGATAACTAACCCTAAAATATGAAAGATAGAGGGGTTACGAGCCCTTGCGCGCTTGCACGTCATAAAGAAAATGGCTTCTCTTTGTGTAAAGAATTTTAGTATTTTTCCGTGACGTTATATTGCATGCCTTTGTAATATAACGTAGTTGGAACAAATTTAAGCTATAATAATTGATGGCATGCAATTCGCAACGGCCGACGGGGCTCAAAGGCTTACGTAAAAATGAAAAAAAAAATAGAACATTTCCGTGTTTACAAATTGCATGCCGTTGTAAAAAAAATAATTTTTATTTATCTCAAAAATACTCTACGAAAATTGGCATGCACCCCTCGTATGACCTAGGGTGGAAAATATTAGGAAAATATTGTGAAAATTTAATACAAATTTTCCGTGATTTCAAACTACTTCTAATAAAGATAAATATTAATTCTATTACCAAATAATTCTGAAATACAAATGGCATGCATGTTGCACATGATCATTATATTATAAATAATAACAAAAGTTGCAAAAAATTTAATAAACATTTCCGCGTTTTTTATTTGCATGCCGTTTTGTATTTCATAAAAACATATTATTTTAAGTATATACCGAAAATGGCGTGCGTATTAAATAACACGATCGTATTTTAAATAATAATGAAATTTTCATAAAATATATGAAACATTTCCGTGTTTTTTATTTGCATGCCGTTTTGCATTTCATAAAAACATATTATTTTAAGTAAATACCGAAAATGGCATGCGTATTAAATAACACGATCGTATTTTAAATAATAATGAAAGTTTCATAACATATATGAAACATTTCCGTGTGTTTTATTTGCATGCCGTTTTGTATTTCATAAAAACATATTATTTTAAGTATATACCGAAAATGGCATGCGTATTAAATAACACGATCGTATTTTAAATAATAATGAAAGTATCATAAAATATATGAAACATTTCCGTGTTTTTAATTTGCATGCCGTTTTGCATTTCATAAAAACATATTATTTTATTTATATATCGAAATGGCATGCGTATTAAATAACACCATCGTATTTTTAATAATAATGAAAGTTTCATAAAAAAATTACAAGCATTTCAAAATCACCAAAAAAAAAACATTTTTTTATTTTACGTGACTTTTTGATAATATACTATATAAAATATTTCAGTTATTTAATAAAGTAAACCCGAGTACTTAATAATAGAAACAATAACTTAGTTTGAAGAAAGCCACATACCAAAGTATTGACAGCGGTTTTTTTGTTTATTTACGTAATTTTTTATCAATAAACATGCATGCCATTTGTTATTGAAGTTTAAAATAATATTTACAGACAATGTACAAAAAGGCATGTAAAAAAAACATGGAAATGTTCCTTATTTTTATTTTCGTTAAAAAACTCTTTTTAATTTTAGTTTTGCACAAGTTTTTTCTCAGGCTTGTGTAATATGCATGCCATTTTTTTTATTTACTTAAAATAACGTTTTTTTTTTATAGGAGAGGGGGCAAACGAGCATGCGGCTCACCTGATGGTAAGTGACTACCGCCGCCTATGAACAACTGCAACACCAGGGAGGGAATTGCAGATGCGTTGCTGGCCTTTAAAATTGTTTTTTAATGAAATATTGAATGGCATGCAAAATAAAGTCACGGAAATTATAACAGCGTTTTTTACAATTTTCGTCATGCATGCCACTACTTTACAACTTCATGTTGTGCATGCCAAATTTGGTAACGTCAATAAATTATAAAAATTAAGTATTGTTCAAGTGGCATGCAGTTTGAAATCACGAAAACTTGTATTGAATTTTCACAACATTTTCCTAACATTTTCAACCCTTGGTCATACGTGGGGTGCATGCCAATTTTCGTAGTGTATTTTTGAGATAAATAAAAACTAATTTTTTACAACGGCATGCAATTTGTAAACACGGAAATGTTCTATTTTTTTTTTCATTTCTACGTAAACCTTTGAGCCCCGTCGGCCGTTGCGAATTGCATGCCATCAATTATTATAGCTTAAATTTGTTCCAACTACGTTATATTACAAATGCATGCAATATAATGTCACGGAAAAATACTAAAATTCTTTACACAAAGAGAAGCCATTTTCTTTATGACGTTCAAGCGCGCAAGGGCTCGTAACCCCTCTATCTTTCATATTTTAGGGTTAGTTATCAATTCTTAAAAAGGCATGCAGGAGAAAATGGAAGACTATTTTCTGTCACCATCTCCCGATCTATTTGGTAAGCGTTCCCGATTAGAAATCTACTTTAATTTCAATCCTCGAATTAAGTATTTGAAGAATGTTGAAAAAGGTACAGTCCGTACGGATAAATAATGGGATTAGAAATGGCGGCTTATCGAGCCCATACCGTCAACATGCACAGTACCAATCTCTCAATCCAAATCAAGCCCTCTAGTAACGGCATATCGTTATATTATTCGATTAATTGGAAATTTTATATTAATGAGAAAATATTTGAAAATAATTGTATATCCAAATAGTTAATTTTAAAATAAGATTATAACTAGCGACTCGCTCTATCTTCACCTGGGTGGGATGTGTTAATGTGACCTTATTTATACTTAAAATAATCATTTATTAAGACAATTTATTTTATCTAAGAAACTATTATAATAAAATCTCTAAATTATATTTCGGATAAAATTTGATTGTATTACTCTATTTGTTCGTGAAGTTTCATTACAATCGGTCCAGTCATTCCGAAGATTAGCTCGCACCGACAGACAAACGAAAATTATAAAAATTGCTACTAATGTCTCAATCGCTTTGTAAATATTTTATAAAAAAAAATATTAACAAACAAAATTAACTATAATTATGAAGAAAACTTTCAGAACGCGTCATAGCTCGCAAATTAGCGAAACCGGACTGATTTTTTTTCTAGAATATGACATTTTGTTATCATTGATTCCAATAACAAGTTGGACTGAAGTTACAGAACGTACGAAAAACGAATATCGCAACGCATTTTTTTTGCGGTCCTTACCGGCGGGTGTGAGTGAAGTTAGCGACAGTGTGCGAAGGAGAGCTAAATAGAGGCGACGCCATTTTCAATCTCATTCTTTAACCGCACGGGTTAATTTTTTTAAATTAACTCTTATTAGTAGCAGGGGTGTGAAACTATATTTTCTACAGGGCCATTTAAATAATTAATTGTACGAATAAGTATTGGAGTTTGTATGAGGTGTGGTCAAACTCGATATTCTATATGGCCATTTAAATAATTAAAGGTACGCAAACTTAAAAGAAATTAGTTAATAAAATCTGGTGTTACTTTGCGTAAATCCATTATAGATTTTAAAAATTAATTAGCTAAGATCCGCGTAGTAAAATATGAGGTCCTTACATATAAAATTAGCGTTTTGGCGTACTGGCCACTTTGATCTGAAATATCTCTTCTTTGGTTAAGAATTCCAAATTCAAATTTATAAATTCATTTAGCTGGTACATTTCAGTTTTGAGCACAGTCATTATTTTTAGCGACTCTTTAGGTTTTAAAGCATAGATAGCCGTCTTCTGTAAAACAAATATAAAAGCATCAGTCGCGTGTCCCCATAGCAAAATACCATACGACATTATGCTATGGAAATAGCTAAAGTAAACAAGTCTAGCTGTACATTGGTAAGATTTCTAATCTTTTTTACAGCATATGTTGCAAAACTAGGTCTGCTTACTAATTTTGATATATCCATTGAAGCTTCGCGGCTAATGTTATTCCAAGAAAAATGGTGGTATCGACAAGACTCAGTTCCTCCCTATTAATATTACATTATTATTATTTAAATGTTTGACATTTGGATTCATGAATTGCATACATTTCGTTTTAGTGACATTTAAATGAAAGTTATTAACATTGAACCAAGTTACTAATTTAGATATAGCATCATTTAATTCGTCATATTTTAATAATTGTCGTTTTTATCTGAAAATTAATGAAGTGTCATCAGCAAATAATACTATATTATGGTTATCTCCTACCATGTAAGATAAGTCATTAACATAATATACAAGAAACATAAAGGGGTCGACAATTGAGCCTTGAGGCACGCTCGTTTGTACTATCGACCCGGAAGACCTCATACTATTAATGACAACTTTTCGCGTTCTATTACTTAAATATGAAACAATTAATTTAAGAGCATTACTTCTTACATCGTAGTGTTGTAGTTTCTTGATTAATGTTTCGTGGTGAACACAATCAGAAACAACACAAGGCTGTGGCTAGGTCACAGAATATACCCAAAGCATTCTGTGAATTCTCCCATGCATTGAAAATATATTTAATCAGCTCAACACCAGCATCAGGTGTAAAACTGAAATGATTTTTATGAAATAAATTATTTTAATTAAAATTTTTAACAATTGATCAAGAATAATTTTTTCATAAACTTTACAAATGTTGGTAGTACCGAAATTGGTCTAAAATTGGCGGGGGTCTAATGAAATACCAGATTTAAATAAAGGTATAATATGCTTCAGTAAATCAGAAAACACGCCATATTTGATACTAGTATCAAAAATAATAGCTAGTTGAGGCGCGATTATATCTATTATAGATGCAATTAACTTTAACGGAAATCCGCCATAGATTTGCAGTTTTCTTTATATCAATATATTAATATATATCTTTTGATGATGTTTTATGGAACGTAAAATTCTTTGTACACGCATTTGCATTTTGTTTAAGTAATGATTCGGCGACGACAGGAGAAGAATTTAGTGACTTAGTTGTTAAGATCGAAATATCAGTAAAATATTTCTCAAAAACGCATTTACGAAACAAATTCATACATACGATGCACTGCAATATCCGCTCATATATTGTCACGGTGAAGACTAATACAATTCTGGACTCTACCAAAATAATCCTACTACTAGGGAAACCAAAATCAATATAAAAAAATATCGGCTCAGCAATTTTATTCATATCTTTTGCAAATATGGCGTAATCGTTTCGTTTATTTGCAAAGATTCCGTGGACGGTTCAGCCAATTTATTGTGGATGTGTTTGCTAAAATTGCAACGAAACGTATAGTACACATTCGCACTAATCAACGACGATTACGCTCTGAAGAATATGTGCATTTGCAGGATGCAATACAATCAGACAATAACATCGAGAATTTGGGCCGATTGGTCATCTTGCCATTCAGTTTCACAGGCGGGCCGCGGTACATGCACGAACAAACCCAAGATGCTTTTTGCTACGTCCGGAAATACGACTGGCCGGACCTATTCATTACGTTTACCATAAATCCAAAGTGGATCGAAATCAGTCAAATATTTCTTACAGGAGAGGCGTCTTATGATAGGCATGATATATTTGCCAAAGTTATGATAAATTATCATTTAAAACTCAAAGTAATAATAAATCTTCTACGAAAGAGAAAATTTTCGGTCAAGCTCTTTGTTTCATGTACAGCGTCGAATGGCAAAAGCGTGGTTTGCTTCAAGCCCGGCATCTTCCAGCCACGGGACATTTTCCCGAAGATTTTCTTCTGAAGATTCTCTCTGGAAGATAAAATTCGTCCTGACGCTGTTAACAGTGTCATAAGTGCTGAATTTCCAGAACAAAATAAAGATCCAATTTGACATAATTAGGACACACGTGATTTACGGGCCATGTGGAGTTTTAAATAGGGAATCCCCATGAATGCATGATGGTAAGTGTTTAAAAAGATACACCAAAGCATTCTTAGCAGAAACCGTATCGGGGGAAAATGGGTATCGATTGTATCGGCGAAGATCACCATCGCAAGGTGATTTCACAACTACTAGCAGGTTCCGTAGACAAGAAATAGTATTTGACAATAGATGGGTGGTACCGTATTCACCAGTTTTATCAAAAACATTTCACGCACACATAAATGTCAAAATGTGCAAAAGCGTAGAGTATATAAAATATATTTGCAAACATGTCAATAAAGGCTAAGCTATGATCGCGCTGAGAAATCGTGATGAATATGATGAAGTCACGAGGTATCAATCTGGACGCCGATATATTAGCTTTTGCTTTTTCGATATAAGCAGTTTGACGTATTCTAAGTTTCCCAATACATGAACGACATCCACCAGTAATCCATCTTGATGTGCACCTTGAAGGCGGACAACTAGTATATTTTCAGTCTGAAAATGTAACAGAAAGGTTAGACAACCCGAGGCAAACCTTGCTGGCATTTTATCGCCTTTGCGAAACAGACAATTTCGCGAAATCAATTTTATATAATGAGGTTCCATCTTATTACACGTATATCAAGCAGCAAGGTATTTGGAATCGTAGAAGACGTGGAAAAGCTGTGGAAGGCGATACTGGCGTTTTTAAAGAACACGTGATTGGATGGGTGTCCACGGTGCACCCAAATAATTCAGTGTTACTATTTACGTCTTCTTCTCCATGTAGTGCGGGGACCTACGTCTTTTGTTGAGCTCCGTAAAGTGGATGATATTAAACATCCCACATAAAAGGCCGCTTGCCGCGCACGCCATTTATTAGAGGGAGATCAGCATTGGGATGACGCTTTGGCTGAAGCATGCGTCAGCGATAGTCCAAATCGCTTGCAACATTTGTTTGCCCTCATATTGACCTTTTGTGGATTAACGGATACTAAACAGTTGTGGCAAAAGTACCATGACAAGTTTGCTGAAGATTTTTTGAGACACGTTTGAGAAATTTCTTATTGGCTATTCATGAGATAGTTATAAGTATAGGAGGGAACCCGATCAGTCAACACGGTTTGCCGACAGAGACAGTCGATAGGGAACGTATACAGAGAATACGCATCAGAAATTCTGTGGAACTCGCAGAAATTTTACAAAATGGCTGCGCAAATTTGACAGAGGAACAGCGCCAGACCTCTGATAAGGTATGCTGCAGTGTAGATAACACCTCGGGTGAAATCCTGTTTTTAGACGCATCGGGCGGAATAGTTAATATTTTCCTTACCAGAGTTATTTTGGCTCGAATAAGGCACCAAAATAAAATTGCTCGTGTTGCCTCTTCAGGGATAGCAGCCACATTGTTGCTTGGAGGAAAAACGACACACAACATTTAAAATTCCTATCGACTTAGACCGTACGGAAAGCCCGGTTTGCAATGTGTCGCGAAATAGCGATAGAGCAAGGGTTTTACGCGACTGTTTTAATTATTTGGGACGAGTGTACATTTGGCAAACCGCAAAACTGTAGAAGCAATGAATAGAACTTTGCAGGACATAATGCAAAACGATCGGCCGATGAGAGGCGTTACGGTGCTGTTCTGTGGTGATTTTCGGCAGACACTTCCGATAATACCCCGAGGAACGAAAGCCGATGAAATTGCTGCCTGTCTGAAGGAGCCCTATATTATGGCGCAATATATAATCTACACGCCTGCGTGCATAATCAGGAGACTGTGAAAATGCACAAGAGTTTTCCAATTTATTATTACTAATAGGCGATGGCACATACCCCGTACAAGAAGATGGAGAAGTTATTTTGGTTGATAAGCTCTGTTATTGCATTACATCACAACAGGATCTAATTTGTTTTGTGTACGGAGATTCCACAGACATGGGAAATCAAGCCGGTTCTTGGCTATGTCAGCGAGCTATATTGACTCCCCGCAATAACAAGCTGCAGCAATTAATTTAAAAATATTGATTCATGTGTCCGGAATAGTAAAGAACACACCTCTATAAACACAGTTATGGAAGAAGATGATGCCACGCACTACCCGGTGGAATTCTTGGTTTTCTCAACACACCCGGACTTCCAGGCCAGAAAATAGTTTAAAATCGGTGTACCAATATTTCTCCTCAGAAATTTATGTCCTCTCAAACTTTGTAACGGCACTCGGCTCAACGTCACAAATCTGCAGTAAAACATAATCGAAGCTGAAATCTTAACCGGTTGCGGCGCCGGTGATATTGTTTTTATTCGAAGAATACCTATAATTCCAAATAATTTTCCTTTCTCTTTCAAACGCCTGCAATTCCCAGTCAGTCACTGTTATGCCATGACCATTAATAAAGCTCAGTGCCAAACATTATCCGTTGCGGGGTGGACCTAAGTTTTGGATGCTTTTCTCATGGTCAACTATACGTAGCTCTTTCACGCGTCAACAACCCCAATCACCTTTTTGTGTACGCTCCAGATGGTTCCAGACCCCCCCCCCCTGCCCGCGAAGTCTACGGTAGTACCGACAGACCTCTGTCACTCTTGCTACCTGCGTGAAATAATTACCTACCATCGCGAGGCGCCCCCGGGATAAAACGCAGTCAGGGCTAGCGCGATCTAGGCGATTGATTGTTAAAGTTTTTTAACGCTGTTTACGTAAATAACCTTTTGTAAATACTTGTTGAAATACTCGTCGAAATAGTTTTTGTTTAGTGTTTATAATAGTATAGTTTGTAATAGTGTTTATAGTATATTTCATTGTAGGATAAAATAATTCAAAAAAGTTTTAATGTAATTTTAAAATATTATTTATGTGTATTACCTATCTATTTGATAAATTATAATGGCAAAACGTCATTCCTACTATAATTGTTTCTGTTTCTGTTTCATTTTTTAAGTTACCGAAGGATAATGAAAGGTGAATATATTTCTTTTTTTGTACACTTCAGAAGTAACTACAGAAGTAATACCTAATATATAGTAATAATAACACAAATACTGCAATTAAAACTTTGTTTACACGATTTTTAACTAAGTAGAAAACGATCACATTTCTGTTAGGAATCGTATTTCGGGTTTATTTGTTGTTTACACTATCTACCTATTTCTTCAAAGTCAAGCATCGCGATTCCCGACGAATGGCCTTGCAAGTTACATGCGTTGTGCAAACCAAAGACCATATTGCGGAAATATGGTCGATCATAGTCAGCATAGGTACTTTACCTAAGTAACTTACTTGCTATTTCACAATGTATTTTTTTACTCTTTATTAACAGCCCTTACTAACCACGGAAAGTCCGACGTGACGTAGGAAGGGGTAAAGATGCAAAGTAATACAGACACTGGCGCGCAGCGATAAAGTTTTATTTAACTTGCGTGTGCGATTTATCTGATTAATAATAATTATGTAGGCTATTAAAAAGTCGGCAAGCAGCCAACATCAAAGGAGTGCAACTTCTGTACGTAGTACTATTATTTGTTCTGTGGTAGCGGTCGGATTCGCTAGCGTACTGGTAAGGTTAAGCGGAATACCTGAGATACTGCTATTTAGGTAAATCATAGTAAAATTAGGTAGATACGTACCAGCACGGGCCTTTGTTTCCATCACAACGGATCGGGTAAAGCTGCGGAACGCAACTAGTTTTGTAAAGTAGTATTTAGCTTGTATCTTTGTATAGAAAAATAAATTATTACGAGGAATAATGATAAAATATAATGTTATGATATTATTATTTAAGAAAATGTTGTTGTGAGAACCCTTGCATATTTTTAGCGACTTGATGTCGAGACAGCCTTGTAGGTATTTTGCAATATAACAAAGGAGTTGACCCACTATTAGTATTTATTACACATGCAATAGGTAAATAAAAATATACCTTCATATCAGATAATTTAATTATTATATACTGTCAAATGCACATAATACTATAAAAATGTCTGCCAACCCTCTGAGTGACAGTCATGGAAGTTCACGTGTGTAATTTACATGCAAATATTTTTTTTACATAAAATCTAATGTTAAAATGAACAGGGCATAGAATATTCGCTACACAATGCTCCTGAGATCTTTTACTTATACATAATACGTATAAGGACTATAATATAAAACACTCTTTAAAATAAAATAAAAAAGTGAAGGCATTTGTTGCATATGAAATCAACTATTTACAACAATTAAGACTTTGTAACATACCACCTAGAAGAGAAAGTCTACTGGTCGCCAATTTCGCTTCTGATTTCCTATTAAAACATAACTCAAATGCAATTCACATAGCGGAGCGGTATCTATAACTAAAAAAACGCAAGCGTAACAATATTTGAAAAAATAACAGATTAATCAATAAAACAACGGTCTGAAAATGCAATGTTAATTATAGCTTATTTTACCATGTAGTGGCGGTGTCAGAATATCTACTACCCCATATCATCTCGTGGGTGTCGTAAGAGGCGAAAGAGGGAAACAAATCAGGAGATGGGCAGCAGCGTCTTCCTAATAATGACTAAAAATTAAAAATCTTCGGGTGCCAACCCGCTTGCCAAGCGTGGCAACTATAGAAAATATCTCCCTACGAGACAATCTATGGGGGACGCCTATGTGCAAAAGTAGACTTTAATAGGCAGTAACAGTAAAGGTACTTTTGCTTAATGAATGCTTATTTTGAGCTACATATGAAATACAGTGGAATATGTTAGTCTGCCATGTCACTCAACTGCTTATTGTAACAAAAGCAGAAAAAAACCTTAAATATTAAAAGTATACCCGGATAAAAACCAGGCTGTGCAGTGATAGCTGCGCAATATATTCTAATCTCGTGGGTGCCGTAAGAGGCGACAGAGACATGACATAGAGAATGGCATCTGCATCTTCATGAAAAATGCAAAATAATACGGCGATTATCAAACCGCTAGCTAAGTGTGGCAACTACGCCAATTTTTTTTTATAGGATAAGGGTGACAAACGAGCACACAGTCCACCTGATGGTAAGTGGTTGCTGCGGCCCATAGACATCTACATTTATCCTCGTTTGCGAATCAAAATGCAGATGCGTTGTAACCCGTGAGGACTAAGATGGAATGCCTCATTTCCAGTAAAAGGGGCCTCCGGCCACCTGCACTCACCAAGCGAAACGCAGAGGTGAACCTCTACTTCACGCTGGTATTCTGTGAGGTCGTGGTACCACCCCGGTTCGAGCCGGCCCATCCGTGCGACAGCAAAAGCTGCCGCGTGGCTCTACCACTGTTATGACTGAGCAATGGACTCTTAATAGGTAGTTATGATTAATCAAAGTATTGTTACATAAGTGGTCACATTTTGGAAATTTTCCACGAATTAAAGCACTCCCACAACTGCAAAGTTTTGTAATATGTATGGTTGTATGGCATCTTGATGAAACATCCTAAATTGCAAGCAATGCGTACAACGAACAACTTATAGAATCACGCTCAGCAAAACACTAAAATAGCAAGGCAGTTTGTCGAATTTCACATGCTGAATACAGTCAATGATACAATTGTCTTAAATAAAGTTGCAATTGGCTAAATAAATTACATACTTAAAATATAATTGAATACATACACATACACAAAAAACGATTAAATAAAATGAAATAATAGATAATATACCCATCATAAGAAATATTAAATATATTAATTGAAAAAATTATAATTTTGTTAATGATTAACATAAAAATTCTATAACAATTTATTTTGGACTTCAATAATGACATTAGCTTAGCATAGAATACTTATTGCATTTTAATATATTATGACTGCCTCATTGGGTTGTAAGTGCGTGTGCTAATCGTGAGTTCTTGGGTTCGATTTTGGGCCAAAAAAAACAGTTACCGAGGTTTCTGTCAAGAAATACTCTATGGCTGTCTGGAGTCTGGAAATTGGCGGTGTTTCGACCCCATGCCTCGGAAAGCAAATAAAACTGTTGATTCTGCACCTGATCTCTCTCCGGTAGTGTCGGTTTGCTCTTCCAACAGACTATGAAAGTAATAGAGAGTGCACCTGTGCTTGCACTGGCACTATAATCCTGTCCTGCACCGATGGCTAGTCTCAGTTGAGGCCGGCAGCCATGACCAAAATTAGGTCTGGAGGAGGACAATATATTATTAAATATAACTAAAGTTTTAAACTACACAACTACTGTTGGCTGAAATTGATCTACATATTATTTAATCTCATACAAGGTAACATAATTTCATTTTCTTATCCATGAAGTATTATTTTGTCCAATTAAGACATGCCTTATTAATATTAATGGGTTAGCAATTGCATATCTGCTTTCAATTGCCTTATCATAAGATCGGTACGCCAAAACTTTTTTCTTCTTTCTTTTCTTTTTCTTTAATTTTTTCTTAATATGTTACCTCCACACTAGAATTATTTCCTGCATCATGGAGGCAATTTACAAACATCCAATCCCGGAATAATTATTTGTAGGCCATACAAATACTTGTTTCATGCGGAATTCGAACCCACAGTTCTTAGCGCCGCAACTCAATGCTAAGCCACTGCACCATGGAGCCATCTAAAGAACTGTAAAAAGCAATAAATGGATACAGGTGGCCCCGCTGAAAAGTCTTAACTATGGTTGATAATCCTGCTATACAGTATCATACTATATTAGGGATCTGAATTTTATTACTATATAAGTAGGCAAAACTACAATATTTTATTGGATATAGTTAACTCTACATAAAGGCCTCATCAACTAGGATAGCCAACCTTACTACACAATACAATTTTGTACAATACAGTTTCGTCTTCCTCTTTGGAAAACCTAGTTCAGGCAGGTCGCTAATATTATAAACTTGACTTTTCTATTTTTGTTTTGTAGATTCTTCATTATTAAGCTACATATAGTTTTAATTTTATTATAGCATGTTATTTTTGTTACACTTATTGTTACTTTATTTAACTGTAATCATATTTGTTCCTGTATGTAAGTGTGTAATTGGCAATGAAATAAATTATATATTTATTTATTTAATTGGTCTAGTGATTGTAACCGTGGTTGCTGTTCATGAGCTCCTGGTGGTACATATATATATATGTTTTAAGCAGGTCATTCAAATACAAAAACATGTGTTTATCATGTTTGACGATCACTCTGCTGGACTGAATAATGCTTTCCATCAAGATCACTATATTAAAGATTCTAAGAACTGATTAAAAAGTTATTTATTATCAGTTCAAATACATAAATTATGTTAAATTTACAGCCTATATACGTCTCACTGCTGGGCACAGGCCTTCACGCCTTTCTGAGAGGGTTTTAGGGCAAGGGTTTATGTCCACCACGCTGCCCCAATGCATATTGGCGAACTCCACATGTGTTCGAAAATATTTATTTTCTTATTTCTCGGACATGCAGGTTTCCTCATGATGTTTTCCTTCATCATCGAGCATGTGGTAAATCAGCACTTAAAATTGCAATTAACAATTTCATTGGTGCCGGCGGGGATCAAACTCCTGTTGCTCGCGTACTGTGAAACCACTAATTAAGTTTGCAATAGTTCAATTATTTATTGAACAACAAAAAAACAAACAAACCATCCATACCATCTGGATGATTGGCGGTCCACCACTGTGCGATTTAGAAGAAGTTTTCTCCCTCGCACAACTTCCTTGTGGAATCAATTACCACCAGCGAATTTTCCGGACCGATACGACTTAGGAACCTTCAAGAAAAGAGCTTACACCTTTCTAAAAGGCCAGCAACGCATCTGCAATTCCCCTGGTGTTGCGGTTGTTCATGGGCGGCGGTAGTCACTTACCATCAGGTGAGCCGCATGCTCGTTTGCCCCTTATTCTATAAAAAAAAAGACGTGTCAGGCGAATCAGGAAATTCTCGGAATTTTGAACACCGCGCTGTCATAAAATTCCTCGTAAAGAAGGGAAATACACCGAAAAACATTTTTCAAGAGATGTCATACGTTGTTCAGGATTCTGTACTTTCATATATGATGGTGACAAATGGTCTCGCATATTTCAACAAGGACGAGAGAACTGTGAGGACGACCCTTGCCAGGGCCGCCCTGTCACGGTACTGACCGAAGAAAACGTCAGAAAAGTCGAAAAAATCGTTCTGGCTGACGGAAGAATTAAATTGTGGAATATTACAGCCAAAATTGAATGGGATAAATTTTACATGAACATTTGAATATGAGAAAAATTAGTGCGTGCTGGGTACCGAAAACGCTCCCACCGCTCAACAAGCAATATTGATTCGCAAGTTGCAAAGATTTTTGGAACTAGTCGGCGATAACAATGAAGACATTAATTTGACAACGGATAGTCACTGTAGATGAAACATGGATTCGCCAATATGATCCGGAGTCAAGAGTACATGCAATGGATAAAAAAGGAGAAAGGCCGCCGAAGAAATTCAAGCTGGAAAAGTCAGCATCCAAGCTAATGGCGACTGTTTTCTGGGATAGCAAGGGAATTTTGCTAAAAGTATTTCACTAGAGGGAATTATATTGGAAAGTAAAAACTAGAAGCCGAATATTTTCTTTCATTAGGTACCTTAGGCCGCGGACTTATCAGCCACCCCTCGTATAAGCAAATATTTAATTCTTAAACTAATAAGAATATAACTAATAAAAATTAAAACATATTCACTACTAGATGCTAATGTTTTAATTTTTATTGTTAAATAAAAATATTTATCATAAACAAGAATTATTATGAGCATTGTATTATTAGCAACTAAAAATAAATAGAATAGAAATAAATTAAGTATTTTTTTATAGGATAGGATGACAAACGAGCATACAGTCCACCTGATGGTAAGTGGTTGCTGTGACCCATAGACATCTACATTTATCCTCAATAAAGAATCAAAATGCAGATACGTCATCACCTGTGAGGACTAAGATGTAATGCCTCTTTTCCAGTAAAATGGGTCTTCGGTTCTCTACACTCACCATACGAAATGATTAAGCCAAGCTGATATCCGCATCTCCATGACGATTTTAAGTAATATTATTTATTTATTCACAAAATATTATTTTATTATTTCAAATGCTAAGTATATCCATTCAGCAAGGAAACTCAGCCAGTGTTCTTAGCAGTACACTGTGGTGAGTGGGACCATATTATAATTTAAGTTTTCAGTTTTAGTTTTTTTTATTATGTTAATACATCTTTAGATATAAAAATTACGTGTCACATTGTTTGTCCGCAACATATCCCTAAACTACTGAACTGATTTCAATGAAATATGCACACTGCGTGCAGTTTGGCTCAACTAGATAGAATTCAAGAGCTCAAGAGGTAGGATAGTTTCTATCCTGATAAGTGACCCCGGTAAATATTTTTTGGGTATTTAAGGATTTTTATAGAGCAGAGAGTCATCGTAAAGGGCAGTACAACATCTGCCTGGCCAGCTAGTATTATTATATATTTGAATGTTATGTAAATAATTGGTTCTTTTCGAAAGATGGTTTACATATACAATATTCGATATGGATAATAGATAATAATAGATATGGATAGAACAAAAATATACTGCTACAACTAGTTATTAAGTAATAATCATATATTTTATTATATCTTAAGCCAAAATAATATCACGTTCAGCAGTTAAATATATATAAACTCCATACTACAACACGTACAACCTTGAATTGCATAAATTAAATTATATTAACCTTTTATATTATACTACTACAGATTAGATTCATAAGATTTAATAAAAGCATCATATAATATACAAGTGTTAATAGTAAATTAAAATTGTTCGTTAGTTAACAGCTCATTACCATAAGCCTTAGAAATAAACTGTTGAAGATGTATTCCAAATTTTGTCAAAACTCCAGGTTCACACAGCAATTTTTTTTATAGGAAAATGGTGACAAGCGAGCACACAGTCCACCTGATGGTAAGTGGTTGCTGTGGCCCATAGACATCTATCTACATCTATCCTTGTTTGCAATTCAAAATGCAGATACGTTGTCAGCTGTGAGGACTACGATGGAATGCCTTTTTTCCAGTAAAAAGGGTCTCCGAGTCTCTACACTCACCATACAAAACACAGCAGCATGAAGCTGTTATTTTACGCTGGTATTCTGTGCGAGCGTGGTCCTTCCCCGGTCGAGCCAACCCATTCGTGCTACAACTATACAATTAAAATAGCTGCAAAATGGCTCTACCATGTATTCAAATATATCACAATATATTAATATGCATAGCTAATGTAATAGTTATAACTTGATACTAGCCAAGTTGCACCATAGTGATATTTTACACATGCTTGGTAAGTGGATTGACAATTCTAGTACCTTGGATACTAGTTCCTTATCATTTTTTCTTCAAGTACTTAATCAATCCTGTTTTTATTCAATAGGTTTTTTGTTTAGTTACATAATCTATTTGCATAATTTCTCATTGTATTGATTGTATGTTATTCTTACTGCAAATTAAGATAAGCTGCATGACTCAATATGAGAATGTTATGTACACTTGTAATTGAAATAGATATCACAGAGTAAAAAAATGTGCATGTTTTTATAATAATATATGTGTATTCTAATAATAATATCATTATTTGTTGATTACAAGTAATACATTAAATGTACTAAGTGTGCTTATGAATTAAAATAAATAAATAGAATCAGACGTTTTGTACCTTTGTCACTGTGGTGTGCATTTTAGTCCGATCTACACAGACAGAATTTACTATGTCTTGAAGTCTTGCAGTGGTATGTTTGGGTTTAGTGTTAATTTTATTAATTACAGAATCCCAAGCATGTGGTAGTACCCAGTCTCTGCTATTGAAATTACATTGTATTTAAATTTCAATAGCCTTACATATCATTTTTGATAGGAATAGATGTTCTTTACAGAGGATTTGTGGTTTATCAAATCTGATGTAATAGCAGGGCAAACTACTAGACTTCTAAAGCAGTCTTCTGGAGAAGGAAGTCTGCAGTTAAAAATAAGTAAAATTCAACACCATAAAAGTAGTTTTATTACACTTTAATGGTGTTGCACCACTAATGTGGCATTGATGGGGCTGGGAAAATCAAATGCATATATTTGGCCCCATGGCCCCACAAGCTAAACATAAAATTGTAAATACACAACTAATCCAGAAATCTTTATTTTCGGGATTGAAATCCAGGACAAAGCAACAATCTTGCAACCTTGAAACAATGAATCTTGAACCAGTGTGGTTTGACGGCTAGGCTAAATGGTAGTACTACAGAATGAAAATATACTTCCCACAAATTGTTCAGAAAATTTCACAAATCCTGATTGACAATTGTATTCTAGTAATTATTGAAATATTATTACAAAAGCCGTCGCAATCAGTTTTGCTTTTGTAGGTTTGCATTTAGAAAATATATTATTATGTGCTACTAGCTCACCCGGCAATCATTGTTTTTCCATATACATTAAAAATCGCAATTAAAAAACAGGGGTTGATTGTAGAAGGGTGAAAATTTTAAGTTTTATGTAATTTTCAATGCTACATTATAATAAAATAATAATAAAAAAATTGTCAAAAAAATTAAAAAAATATTTAGGGGTGGGCCACGCTTTGCATTTAGGGGTTTGAAAATTGATGTTTGGCGATTCTCAGACCTAACCGATATGTACACAAAATTTCACACAAATCGGTTGAGCCGTTTCGGAGGAGTTTGGTAACAAACACCGCAACACGAGAATTTTATATATTAGATTAACATTATAATACTCCTTTAGGCACTCCAAGGTAGCCTAAAATGTTTGTATCAGGAGTGGTTCATGACAGTACTTTAAAGGAGTATTCAAACACATAATTTTCTGAGTATTTAGACAGCATCCTTAATCTTGCTTAAAAGCAGTGTAGAGCTCATTTAAATAAAAATGTCTGTATTAAATAACTTATAGCCTCATTTGAAAATTGAAATATATTAAGTATTATTTCTATCAAGTATACATACATACTATTCTGTCACATATATAGCAGTTATGACTGGACATTGCAAACTGGATTGGCACAACTTTTAAAGTATTAATTGTTTAACTTCCTGTTTTAAAGTTGTTGAAGAAATTTACCTGTTTTCAAAAAATTACACATGTAATATCTAAATATGTACACAAGTGAACTTTTATATATCTTGAGAATAAATGATGATGATAAAAGCAAAACAGTTCCAATTAGCATTTAATTGATAACGCATTAATTGAATGCAATTCTGCAATTTTTAAACAAAATGTTTGATTACTCACTTGCAATTAGCATTTGAATTGGAAGTTAACTGTAAAAGCAGAAAGAATGGCACCTACACCTATTTAATATACTGTCAACAAGATTTTTTTTTAAAATAATGCATTTTTTTTTAATTAACCATATGTTTTCTTACAATGTCATTTGATTCTGAACTATATTCACAATTTCAAGTGTCTAGCTCATCAGGAAGTTAGTTTAAAATCAATTACTAAGTTTGACCCAAACAAACACAGACAATATAATAATAATAAATATGTAGTATAATAATATATTTTGCCTTAACACCTATATAGCTCAGCCTTCTTGAACACAGAGAAATAGGTTTAAATCAGTATTAATATATAACCCATTACTAGGAATAATATAAAACAGAATTAACTTGCTAGCCATTCTAATTTTATTAGCTTAAATTATGACTAAATTAGATAAGAACATTAGATAATAAACTTTTTAATCATACTCTGTGCCTCTCATCTTGCTTAGAAAGAAATTAACTATAGAAAAAAGAAACATAGCTTGTAAAAATGTTACTAGTAATGTAGCATATAGGATTTATAATATGTTTTTTCATGAAGATCAAGTAAAGCAAACAATAGTAGATCTTTGGAAAATATGAATACTTGGCAAGTGGACACATTGCAGCTTAGTATTTAAACACTGGCCAAACAGTAACTGAAGATTATTCCATTAACTGTTAGAGGTTATATCTATATAGAAGATTCTTAGGCATTTTTCATATTTAACTCCTTATATCGAAATAAAATAGACTAAGGTTTTTGAGTTCTTTTATGCAACTAACATATATATAATGAATAGTGTATCTTTGACAGCTTAATTTAAAACTGTTAATCTGTCTGTCCTATGATGAAGACATGAGACATGAGAAATATGATCCCTCCAAAGAGTATATAATAAAGTAATTTAATTAATGGCCCCCTTAGAACAATAAATAAAGAGTATTCAGAACTTAGAGTACGCAAGGTATAGAGCGCGCGTATCGCTCAATGCCCATTATGCCAAGCGTAAAATTGACGCCTATGCGTTATTATACTTAAGTTATTAATTTGATTATATAAGTATTTGTAAATTTTAGGTAAGCGATAATTATAAGGTATGGTTTAGCTCAATAAAACATAGGTACGAATTTATGAAACGAGATGCGCAAAACAGTGCGTTTTAAAGTGATATAATATGACATTCCATTTCGTACCGAGGAATGTTACGTTATACTATGACTCCAAACATGACGCGAAATGACGATTTTGTATATGATAACAAAATCGAGTCGAGTCTAAACCATAAAGTCGATTTTTCTTCACACTTTATCCCAATCTACTGAACTATTCAACCAAATTGGCATTCCGGGCTTATGACTGACAATAAGCACAGATTGCAATATTGATTATTGACCAATACTATGAATAGTGGCATAATTAAAAACCGATTTTATTTACAGTGATTGTGTTTTTTTAAATACCTAACGGTTTTGTTTTTATTTACATGGTATTAGCATTTTAACTACAACTAATAAATAATATTAGTACTTAATAGTTTTTTTTCTTTAGACATTCAAGAAAATGATATAGAAAGCACGAGACAACATAACGGCATCATAAAAACATAAAATTGAATAGCATTTGAATATTTGGGCAATAAAGTCATAAATAAAGTAATACGCGATGCATAATTAAAACATCACTAGGCGGTCCGCGCTGTTAAAAAACATTAATCTTAATACATGAATAATACGATTCTAAGTCTAAATTCACTTATTTCTTAACCAGCCGACCGCCGGTTGCTCCTTCTCGCTTACACACAGCGAAAATTAACGAGATAATACGGACGCACGACTACCTGCATCTGCGAAATCGCGTTATTTTATCGCGTATCGTGTCTCTCGCGCATGTTTGTATTATCTATCTCGCTCTCACAATTATGGCGAAGTCAAATTGTTAACTTCGCCATGTTTGTGTTTATTCAATCATCATTATAATTTTCAACAAAATAAAATTCAAAAAAAACGACAATACAAAACATTTATTAATATTTAAATACATGTGATTATCAGTACACCATCTTGCTACGGTTTTTCGATGTCCATTTGTAGTGCTTCAGCGTCTTCAGGGGATTATAATTATTTTTAAAATGGCGATTGAATGATGATGAATGATTTTTAAATTGGCGGTGGACGACTTATAACTTAATACATCTTTACATTCATTACACGTTGCTTAAAAGTTTTATTGTCTTATTCAAAATGGTTCAAAAAATCGGCTTTAGCATATTGCATATTTTAGCATTTTTCGAATTTTACGTACCAGGCCAATAAAATTGAACGTATAGTTGTACAGTGGAGGAATATTCGACATACCGACTGGGAAAATAAATGTTCAACTGTCGAATTTCGGCCGGAGGTTCATGAATATAAAGACTCGGCGGATAATAATCCATTTTCGGAGTTAGCTTCTTTGGCCGTATCTATATATATTTTTTGCCACACTCGAATTCTGAGATAGAATAGAATAGAATAGGATAATTTTTATTCAATATACATTACATATGTATTTCTTATTGAAAGTAAATTTTTACTTTACCAGTGGTTCGAAAAAAAAACCCTCTGTCCTGGGAAGAACCAGCAAGAAACCCAGCGGGACTTTTTTTAAAATAAATTTTACAATATAAATGATTACGAACTATTTACAAAATTTATTTTAGAAACTGCTTGGAAGCGACCACCTCATTCCCGGGGGTTATTATCAACCATGTATTCATTTATACTATAATAACCCTTTTTATACAGTTTCAGCTTAATAAAACATTTAAATTGGTAATAGAGAGAACTTGTACACTTTCCGGGACCTTGTTGTAATAGCGTATTCATTGCCCCAACAATGAATTACTAACTCTGTGGAGTTGAGAAACTGGCATCACTAGCTTGTGTTTGTTCCTAGTGTTTACAGAATGTATATCACTTTTTTTTTTTACTAAAACTATCTTTGTTTTTGTGAACATACATTAAATTTTCGTAAATATACTGAGAGGCCAAAGTTAATATATTAATTTCTTTAAATTTATCTCTAAGAGACTCTCTCGGTTTTGGATTGTAAATAACTCTAATGGCCCTCTTCTGTAAAACAAAAATAGTTTCTGAATCAGCCGCATTTCCCCATAGCAAAATCCCATAAGACATTATGCTATGGAAATAACTAAAATAAACTAATCTAGCTGTCTCGACACTAGTGAGACCTCTAATCTTTTTTACAGCATACGCTGCAGAACTAAGTCTGCTTGCTAATTTGGATATATGGGGGCCCCACTGCAAAATAAGCCAAATGAATATTGTAAAAACAAAATTAAGAAATCGTATGTCACTAAATACACTAAACTCGATCCTACACAGCAGATATGGCCTTAAAAGATCAGGAAAATGTTGTCATTCCTATAACGTTCCCGAACATGTTTTAAAACACATTAGAGGGATTAAAGAGTCGCTTGTGATGCCAATGACTATTGCTTTTGAAGATGGCCCTTCACAAGCACAAGCACAAGCACAAGCACAAGCACAAGCACACGGCGAAGCTGATATTGATGATCTACAAATATTATTTGATTTATCTTGATGATTAAATTAACTTTAAAATAGCAGAAAAAATAAAATAGAAATAGGAAATTAACTAAATCGACATCAAACTTTTGAATTTGTCTTAGAAAAGTTAAACAAAACGAACTCGATTCATTTTGAAAATGGTTTGATACATTCCCGTTTAAAATAATATCTAATTAATGAAAAATTAACTTTGAAACTTTTTCTTTTTTAATTTCATAAAAATTAAAAATATGTAATAATTTAGGTTATTTTTTTCGCAACAGCAGATGCAGATACATTTATATTTTCGGCTACAGAGCTTGTAGTACAGACTAATCATTTCAATCGAACTTAAATATAATCGGAACGTATAATTTATATATAATTTATAAATTATGGACTTTTATTTGTCATGCATACATATGACAAAATATATAGTTTATAATTTATAAGATAAGTAAAAATAATTTTAATGGACAGATGACAAAGATATTAAAGCCATCTAGTGAGTATTAAACTAACTAAACTGAGGAAATTATGACCCGTATCATACACTTGATGGCGTTACTTTCTATGACCAAATGCATTACTATGGAACTGTACCCCCCCTGCACGGGTGTTGTTAAATGACAAAGCAAAAATAACTTTGTTGTTATAGGTTATAAACATGTGTTTTTTTTTTTCACTAATAATATTGTATTATTACTATTATTTTTTATATTAATATTTATATTTGGATAAGAACTTAGTAGTGACTCTAAGTTATATTTACCTTCATTTAAAAAAAAATTCTTTGGCCTTATGTACTACATACTATGTACTATATACTATATACTCTTTGGCTTGACCTTAGGTCAGACTAATTTGTTTATTGAACTGTCAAGATCTCAAGTGTAGTATAATGTGAAGTATTTTATAACTGTCATAAAACATTTTTAACATAACCTTTTTATGCACCCATTCATAATTGTATTTATTTTCATAAAAATTATATGATTTAATAAGCACTAAATAAATTCATTAGTAACAAAAGGGCCACTTATAACTCATTAAGCATAAGTATTTGTTTTTGAGAAATAAAACATAAAATAAGAAAAGATAATAAAAGTGAACATATCAACTTACAGAATCATTCTCTTGTCTCAATGCTTGGTACAACTTCTCCCTCTTCGAAAGGAGGTCGTTCTGCTGTTGTATCAGATCCAAATGATAGATAAGAAGATCTTTTAATCTCTTGTTCTGGCCCTCAGCTGCTGCTAACTTTTCAGAGAGACGACTGACCTCAACTTCAGCACTTAAACTTTTGTCTTCTGTGACAACACAATGAGTGGAGATTTCAACTTCCTTTTCCAATTGCAGCGATCTGCGATCGGCGGTTTCCGAGTGACAAGCGTAGATATGATCAAATGGAAAGCTCAGGAGACCGTCTTTTGTGTCCAATTGATTAAGGGTTGTGAGTTCCGCCGAAAAATTCACCAAATTCGTTTCATTTACACTACTGCGACTGTTCATTTTTAAGAACCCGATGTTAATCTCGTTTTCGACGAGCCCACCGGCTGTCAAATACAAACCACCCAACCGCACAATTGTTCATAGCATTACAACGGATTCTATAACAGTTTATCACACATCAGTACTTCACACGGAAAATATTATAAGTGATTGTTCGTAATTACATTGTCAAAACAGACTCAAATCTACGTACTTGTCTACCATTCTATTCTGACATTTCTTTTATGCACATGTAAAATGATAATAGACGCAGCTATGTATTTATTGGTATCACGGGTCAATGATCTGGATTTTTATGCCGAGACGCAGCATTCATAACGATTAAATAATAGTCAAATTAATATTTACATTACATCACTTAAAAATACTTAGTTTTATGTAAATCAAATAAAATTTGTAATAAAATTTATTAACTAGCGTCAAGGCGTCAACCGTAGACATCTTTTAACTTTTTTGTTTGAAAATTCAAACACAGAGGTCAGGGGCGTAGGAAGGCATTGAGAAAAAGCCGCTGACAACCATAGACAAAATGTTGATATAATATAATTTACGATGTCTGTGATTTTTACTTTAAAATATATTTAACATAATATTATACCAACTTTAATAAGTATTTGTAAAAAAAATTGTTAAAATAACGTTATGCATGTCATAGAGCTACACGGGCCACCAGCGGATCAGAAGGGAGTTACCGTAATCAGGCGTTCTCTTCTGTCATAGTATTAAGCCTTATACGGACTTACTGTTTTGGGATATATGATTTGCGGATACTTGCTGGCTGACTCGCGATTTATCACCACGCGTTCATCCGCCATGTCTCAAAACACAGCTGCCATTAAAAATAAGAAAAAGAAAAGTTGGAGTGAACGTATCCACCATGTTTGCAGTCCAAATTGAGTGTTCATATTAGCTTTGATACGCAACCAAAACTCGAATGGCAACGACTCGCCGCGACCGTGTCGCACGCGTGCTCAAATTGTATACATATTGCTGCAGGTACGGACTACGCATACATCAGAACTCTTAGTCCGTACAAGGATTTAGAAGTCCACGCGATCTTATGCCTTCAATAGAACTGGTTGCAGCCGTACTGTTCATCACTAGAATAAGTCTAGTTGCAAGGCTGAATCGACATCCTACAAAAATGCATAATTGTTCGGTTTATTGCTTTATTGCTTGCAAAAAGGGATCTGCCCTGTCAAATTTATAAATGGATTAGCTTTCATACATCATAAGTAATTTTTAATATTATTCTTCTTTTTTACTTCTTTTAAACCTAATAACTACAATAATAACGGTTGTGTTATTTCGGATTTGATTACCAACACAGGTTACTCGCCCTCATACAATATGCAGATCGGTCAAGCAACTGATCCAAAGCACAGAGTGACAGCGCTATCACCGAACGATACTAGAATAGAATAGATTAGGTAATTTTTATTCAATATAGATTATAAGTAATTTTTATTGGAAGTCATTTTTTACTTTGCCAATGGTTCGGTAAGTTCTAGCTTTATTGACACTAGTGAGACTTCTAATCTTTTTTACAGCCTAAGCTGCAGAGCTTAGTCTGCTTGCTAGTTTGGATATATGGGGGCCCCACTGAAGCTTTACGTCGGAAGTGATGATAAGAAAGAAATGATGAACAGTGAATTCAACAGGGCTCAGTTATTCCCCAATTAAAAACACATTGGAATTCAGATTTTTAATATTAGGTGTTGTAAATTTTATACATTTCGTTTTATTGCCATTTAAATTTAGATTAACCTTAAACTAATGCACTAATTTTGATATAGCATTATTCAGTTCGTAACTTTTAAATGAATGACGTGTAAGTTTAAAAATCCTCAGCAAATAATATTTACTATATTATGATTGTCACCTACAAGGAAAAGTAAGTCATTAATTTAGACTAATGTTATAATGTAGCTATGTGTGTGTGAAATTGTTAGTTTATTGTTTTGTGTGTTTTGTATTGACTGACGACTGCACAAATTTCCGCCCGTAAAAATGACAGGCAAATCAGTATCGGGGAAAAAACTATGGGGCTACTCCCCTCCTGTCCACCGGTAGCCTGTGTGCATAGGTACACATTTTGCGTCTCATTATGAATCCCTTGAATACTAAATTTCATAACAAAAACGATTATAAGTATTTGTTGGGATTATAATGTTTGCAAAGTCTCACTTTTATCACTTACTAGAGATACTCCCCGGCTTGGCACGGTTGTTTTCTAGATCTTGACAACAACGCCAAACTGACTCTAATCAACTTAATCACATAGACTTTCATTAAAATCGGTCCGGCCGTTTAGGAGTATTTCAGTCACATACTCACGGACAAAATAGTTATATAATATGCATGTATTATACATATAACCTTCCTCTTGAATTCAAAACGTTATATCTATTGATGAAAACCGTATCAAAATCCGTTTAGTAGTTTAAAAGATCTATGCGTACAGACGTCAGGAAGCGACTTTGTTTTATACTATGTAGAGACTGACTCGCTAGTTACATTTGACTACCAAGCCATCATGAAGACGTCCCGGCGACATTTTCACTGAATATGCTGCAATAGTCACCGCGCTGAGAGTGGAGAAGATACATATGGCTACCGATATCTTACATAGCACCAGGAAGTCACATACCGAACTACCGAACCATACTGAAATAATTTGACATTGGCAAAAATACAACCGTACATGACCATGACCACAGAAAAAAGAACATATCGCTTTTTGAAAATTTGACAGCTCGTAGAAGCAATACTGTATGATGTCCATTGTGTTCGGCCGTCGCACACCCAAAGGAAAGAGGCGGGTAAAACGAGCAATGGATGTTGTTTAAAGCATGAATATTTATTTCGCTGTTGTGTCAACTACATAAACACTCACGCCTGTCACCCAGAGGGGTAGGCAGAGACTACGGACTTCCATTTGGCACGATCCTGACACACCTCTCTCGCTTCCTCCACATCCATATACCTACGCATACACGCTCGTCGGTTAAGGGTACTTACTCCTAATCTGGCCCATTTTTAATGTATCGCCGATTTGGTCGATAAACTTTCGTCTAGGGCGTCCCTTCCCGACCCTGCCGTTCACTTCTGCAACATAAATTTGCTTTGTCACTCTTTCCTCTTTCATTCTTTCTACATGACCAAACCACACAAAACAAAAATGGTTTGGTGGTTTGGTGGTGTGGTTTGTGTCAACTATTTGCATAGAAATATAAATAAATGTAAGCCATTATCATTTAAAAGAGAAAAACAGATTTATGTTATTCCATTGGCTATTGCCGTTATTGCAATTATACACAGTTTCATAAGCCAGGAGTATCCATAGCATTTTCCCCGATACAAAACTGGCTGTTATTTTTTTGCGGGGAGAAATCTGTGCACACAAAAGTAACGTCTGTCAGATATACATAACATACAATGAAAACAATAAACTAACAAGTTCACACACAAACAGATATAATTTAACAGTATCTCTCGGTGATAACGACAACTCGGATACAGACTCAGATCAGTCGCTTGACCAATCTTCATATTGTATGAGGGCGAGCGGCCTGTGTTGGTAAACAAATCTGAAACATCACGACCGTTATTATTGTAATTTTTCAATTTTAAAAGAAGTAAATTGCAATAATGTGATTAAAAATAAGTAATTTTTAATAAAAGTTAAGTACAGTACTCTCTCGCTAATCCGCCGCTAGATTATGCGACAAGTACCGCCGTCTGGAGATGCTTTTCTTTTAATCAAAAGAAAAGCCTGAACATGCCCTGAATAGCGTAGATATTTGTATTAAATGGGCCCAAGAAAATGGAAAGTCATGCGATATAGTTGTAAATTTACGTAAAATACGCGATGAAGTCATCAAGAAGATATATTTTGGTAAAAAACAAGCAAAATTAGACCCATTTTTTTTCGAAATATGAGTAATTAATTTAATAAATGATTCATGTTTGTAGATTTCTTAAATGCAAAATATAAATAAATCATAATTTTTGTTTTCAATTTGTTGTTGTGCACATCATAATCTACCGTTTTCGGTAATCCGCCGATGGTTAGGATTTTATGGTGGCAGATTAGCGAGAGAGTACTGTAACGCCATCTTTTTTTAAATTTGACGTGGAAAAGAGATTCTTTTTCCAGCAAAAACCTGAACAACTCGGTATTATTATAGCACGACGATTCAGCCGCGGAACAAGATTTAGTCTAGTGAGGTGGTGAGCAGTGTGGCTGCAACTAGTTTTATTATAAGCGTAGGACCGCGTGAGCTTATACTTTGACAGAGGGGAACGCCTGCGTATAGCTCTACCCCACCCCTGTATTCCTTTGTTCTTCTGAAAATTTTAATCAAATAGATCCACGTGTTTGTTCCACTTCCATGTACATACTTCAAAGCAAACATTTTTATTTTTATGTTGTAGAAAATGAAAATATAAATGTATAATATAATAAATAAATATATATTTCAAGCATTAATGTACATACTGTCACTGATGTTATTTAGAATATCATCAGAACCTTTAAATGTATGCACTAAGCAATCATCATCACCATCATCATTACAGCCTTTCATAAGTCCACTGCTGAACATAGGTCTCCCTCAAGGAATGCCACAAAGCACGGTCCCGAGCCACCTACATCCATTGACTTCCTGCATGTCTTACCAGGTCGTCACTCCATCTAGCCGGGGGACGCCCTACACTTCGCCAGCCGGTACGAGGCTGCTACTCGAGAACCTTTCTTCCCCATCGGTTGTTGGTTCTTCGAGCTATATGGCCGGCCCTTTGCCACTTCAATTTACCAATCCATTGGGCTGTGTCGGTAACTCTGGTTCTACTGCGGATATCCTCATTTCTAAGTGTATCCCGCAGAGAAACTCCGAGCATAACCCTCTCCATAGCTCGCTAAGCGACCTTGAGCTTCCTCATATGGCGAGCAGAGAAGGAGCATGTTTCAGTTCCATAGGTCATCTCACTCTCACTGGCAATACGCACTGGTTGTACAGTCTAGTTTTTAAGTTTTGAGGTATACCTGACTAATTTCCCGAACTCTGCCCAGCCGAGTTGAATCCGTCGCTTGACCTCTCGATCAAAGTTGAACTTACCTAGTCGGACTATTTGTCCCAGGTAAACATACTCGTCAACAATTTCGTGCTTAGCGTCCCCAACAACTACCGGCATAGGTGTGTCATGGACGTTACACATGACTTTTCTTTTGTCCATGTTCATCTTAAGACCTATCCGTTGGGAGACACTATTGAGAACATTGAGCATAGTGCTTAGGTCCTCCAGTGACTCTGCCATAAGGACTATATCGTTGGCAAATCGAAGGTGAGTGATGTATTCGCCAGTGATGTTAATACCGTATCCTTTCCAGTCCAGTAGCTTGAAAACGTCTTCCAATGAAGCGGTGAAGAGTTTCGGGGATATAAAGTCACCCTACTGTCTTACACCTCTGCAAAGCAATACTAGCTTGTAATAGATGGCGCTAGCAGAAAATGTGAATATGCGAACGTTTGAACGGCCGTATCTTTGCTTTATAAATTTATGATTTTACATATTATTTACATTTAAAAAAGAAATGTGTATTTTTGTTGTAGTTTTAATTAAAAATATTTTATTCTATTATTCTCGCTATGAAGTGAATTGGATCTTTTGTTTTGTGATTGGATCAGATCGTTTTTATCATCAAGGAAACAGGAAAGCAACACTACATCGAAATTTTTTTGTGAACACCGTTTTCCATCAGCCTTCTTAAGCACTAGTGTTCAAGAGATTTTCTTGTTTATAACTTATATGAATGACCTAATTGGCGCGGTGGTAAATCGTTTGGTCGCGGCGCTGCAAGGCCGCGGGTTTGAACCCCGCACGGAACGAGTGGTCTTTTATAGAATAAGGGTGACAAACCACAAACGATCACACATTCCACCTGATGTTAAGTGGATACTGTGGCTCATAGACATGTACATCTATTCTCTATTAGCTATCTAAATGCATATGCGTTGTCACCCCCTGAGAACTAAAATGAAGTTCCGTTTAACGGGTCCTTTAACGTCTAACGCTAAAACGTTGAAAATTAAAAATTAACTTTTAACAAAAGAAAGCCGACTTCGAAGCACTAAAAAGAATTGATTGAATTCACATTCTGAAATCGGTACAGGGTTATTTTGCAATAACTATCCAACTTTGCAGAGAAGGTTCAGAATAAGTAATATAGGCAAATGGTGAAGAAAAATTAATTAAAAAAGCTTAATAACTCTGTCCATATTATCTTTTAAGTTAAAAATGCGAGATAATGCATTATTTTAACTGATTTTACTGCGCACGCACAAATTCGTAAGGTTCAATCGGCAGGCGAAAACAGTGTAGCCCATAAATCACATTCAATTTGGGATAATCTATACAAATAAATAAAATTGAAGTGTCTGTTTGTAATGTCGAACTAACAGCTTTTTACTATATGCATATGAAAGTATATACGGTACTTATAATAAAAACACGATTAATAAATTTTTTGTCTATCTGTCTGCCTGTCTGTCTGTTTGTTTGTTCCGGCTAATCTCTGAAACGGCTGGACCGATTTCAACCGGATTTTCACTGACAGATAGCTGATGTTATAAGAAGTAACTTAGGTTACTTTTATTTTAGAAAAAGAAGTAGGGTTCCGTGCAAAAAATTAAAACCCATGAAATCCAATCGTAATAAATTACGCGCGGGCGAAGTCGCGGGGAACAAATATAGGTAGAAGCCTCATTTACTCATTTGAAAAACTTCAATAACGGTATATTATTGTTTATATATTTGAACTTATATACGTTTAAAATTAGGCTACTCTTTGAAAAATAACTCTAGATATATAATATATGGATAAGCGAAATACTGACTGATCGATTGACTGACTCATCACGATATCTCTAAAACTAAAACTATACACCCGATTGACTTGAAATTTAGTATAGTTAGGTACTCATTTCGAACTGTAGGCGCTCACTAAGAACGGATTTTACGATAGTCACATCAAAAATTCTTAATATTTTACGTGTAGGTTTCGCAATAATATATTATCGTGCGTCCAGCCAGCCCAGCGAAGCGAACAGGTATCAGCTAGTGTGTAAATAAATGTCTATAGAACTAAAGGGATTCTGTGAACATATTTTTTTTATAGGACAGGGGGCAAACGAGCATGCGACTCACCTGATGGTAAGTGACTACCGTCGCCCATGAACAACTGTAACACTAAGGGAATTGCAGATGCGTTGCCGGCCTTTTAAAAAGGAGTAGGCTCTTTTCTTGAAGGTCCCTAAGTCGTATCGGTCCGGAAAAATCGCTGGTGGTAATCGATTCCACAAGGAAGTTGTGCGAGGAAGAAAATATCTTTTAAATCGCACAGTGGTGTACCGCCAATCATCCAGATGGTATGAATGGTATCGCGAGATTTGTCGCGATGTGCGATGGTGAAATTGAGCAGCTGGAATCAGTACGAACAATTCCTCAGATCACTCCCCGTGGTAGATGCGATAAAATACGCAAAAAGATGCAACATCTCTACGCAGTGCCAGTGTTCGACGATTCGAACCGCTCTGCGCTGGATGAGCAGTCAAGTGAAAGGAGCTGGCACCGGGGAGCCCCTGCCCAGAGGTGGGAACAGTATTCCATGTAGTGCCGAACCTGCGCCTTGTAAAGTTGCAAGCGGTGTGCTGGCATGAAATATCGTCCCGCTCTGATGAGGACGCCAAGCATTTTAGAGGTCAATTTGGCCTTCTCTTCTAAATGACCAAGAAACTGCACATCACTCGATATTTTGACACCGAGAATTCCAATATTGGCTGAGGAAACAAGGGTAGTGCCTTGAAACTGAGGAGATACGACAAAGGGGTTCTTTTTAGCGGTAAACGCGCGAACTTGTGTCTTTTAAGGATTGAACAGGACTAGATTCAGCCTCCCCCAGTCCAAGACTTTGTTCAACAAAGACTCGACTTCAGACACAAGTTTGTTCCGGTACTCGGCGACGTTTTCCCGAGAAATATTGGCACGGCCGGAGTATAAAGCATCACCAGTCTTGTCGTCTGCATAGCAATGAATGTTACTGGTTTGCAACATATCATTAATATGCAGAAGAAAAGGCGTTGGTGATAGCACGCAGCCCTGTGGAACACCAGAGTTAATGGTCTTGTAATCGGAGCATGCACCGTCTACTACGACCTTGATGCTCCGATCTACAAGAAAACTGGTGATCCAATTGCACAGTTACTCGGGAAGGGAATGAAGCTTCGAAAGAAGCGCTTTGTGCCAAACGCGATCGAAGGCCTTCGCTATGTCCAAACTAATGACCAACGCTTCCCTTTGGACTCCACTGCCTCCGCCCATCTATGAGTTAGGTAACCTAGAAGATCACCAGCCGTGCGACCTCGATGGAAACCGTATCAGCTGGTGATCCTCAAGGAACTGCATGAGCTGGCAGTTAATAATATGAGCATTTTGTTCAAACGACAGTCAATTAATTTTGACAATATAAATAATGCTCTATCGAAATTAGTACATTAGTTTAACGCCAACAATTTGCTCTTAAACGACAATAAGACAAAATGTGTTAAATTTACAATATCTATTATAATAGATATTGTAAATTTAACATATTTTTAAACATTCAAATACCAATGTGCTGTTAAATGACGAAGAGTTGAGTCTTATGGATACCACTATTTTTCTTGGTATTACTTTTGACGCGGAGCTTCGATCGAGCCCCCATTTATCTTATTTAGCAGGCAGACTTAGTTCTGCAGCATATATGCTGTAAGAAAGATTAGAAGTTTCACCAATGTTGAGACAGCTAGATTAGTTTATTTTATTTACTCTCATAGCTATGACTATGTCTTATAAAATTTTGCAATGGGGTAATGCGACTGACATCGAAGCCATATTTGTTTTACATATACAAAAGACAACCGTACGGGCGACGGATCAAAAAATCGACGGATTCAACTCGGCTGGGCAGCGTTCGGGAAGCTACGACACATCTTCTCGTCAGACATACCTCAAAACCTTAAAACGAAATTGTACAACCAGTGCGTGTTGCCAGTGATGACTTACGGATCTGAGACGTGGTCCTTCACTGCTGGCCGTATGAGGAAGCTCAAGGTCGCTCAGCGAGCTATATAGAGAGCTATGCTCGGAGTTTCTCTGCGTGATAAACTTAGAAATGAGGATATCCGCAGTAGAACCAGAATAACCGACATAGCCCAACGGATTAGTAAGCTGAAGTGGCAGTGGGCCGGCCATATAGCTCGAAGAACCGACAACCGATGGGGAAGAAAGGTTCTCGAGTGGTAGCCTCGTACCGGTAAGCGAAGTGTAGGGCGACCCCCCACGAGATGGAGTGACGACCTGGTAAGACATGTAGGAAGTCGATGGATGCAGGTGGCTCAGGACTGTGCTTTGTGGAATTCCTTGGGGGAGGCCCATGTTCAGCAGTGGACTTGTGAAGGACTGTAATGATGATGATGATGATGATGATGAAATATGTTTTAAAACAGTCCCGCTGGGTTGCTTGCTGGTTCCTCCCAGAACAGAGGTATTTTCCGATTCAGTGATAAATAATAAAATGACTGTCAATAAGTATTATGTAATAATATACATTGAATAAAAACTTGTTCTATTCTATTCTGTTATAAACCTGCTTAAGCCGTAAATATAATTTTGATAGTTTCTTATCGTTTAATATCGTCCACTATGAACGAGATTTAGGGACAAAGAAGTTTTGGAAGTTAGCCAATTGCTTCCCGCATAACTTCACACTATATACGCGTAACCATGAAAATAAACATCTATGAATAAATTCTCACGCTTTATCCACATTTCAGTATAGCATCCAGAGCAAACCGCCCGCGGACTCGCCACCCGTTATCTTAATCCATACCATTCTTTCATCTTAGGAAGCTGGCCCATCAATTCTGGATATCCTTCCACCCGCCAACTGGTAAGATTTAATTTGTATTTGATAGCTCTCGTATAACATTCAAGTTATATTTTTGTGTTGAGCGTACATTTATATTCTTGTCGCAGATTATTATTAAAACTATATTTAAATAATATTACAACGAGAAGAATATAAATTATATACTTATTATAAAAACGTTGCAATAATTGCGCCAATTTATTTTGATATTATTATTGTGTGTTTACAATTGGTACTTTGCGGGGATTTTAATAAATAAAAATTCTTTAAATTTGCTTTGCTAATTTAGAAATAAAAAATTTAAACAAATAATTTAAAAAAAATTGTATCAGATAATTGCTAGTTATAACATAATATTATGTATAAGACATTTTTTTTATTCGCCACACAAAACTGTTTGATTAACCTTCTTACTCGTATTTCCACCTTCGTTTTAGTGGACTTTACGTCTTCAAAATATTTTTTTTAATTTGATTTCGGGGTTTTGAAATAGAGCATTAGGGGAACGTGCAGGTGTCTTTACGATGCTCGTGTACGGTAAACTTTACTAAAAATGTATAAATAAATGAATGAGTTTTGTAATAAAAAATATTCACGAGCTCTATGAAATCAAAAAGAAAACCTATGAATGAATTATTTTTGTGATAAGAAATTTTTACAAGATTATAAAATTCAACAAAACATTATAGTAATAAAATATTTTTGAAAAATAAAATATTTGCAAACTTTATGAAATAATAAAAAGCGAAAAAAAATATGTAAAATGTTTGCATTTTTGTGAAATATTTGTAAAGAAACGTTCCCGTTCCTAATAATTATTTGTGCACTTTGTGTATTATTTTACTGACGAATAATATAGTTTTTAAACTTACGTTGCTATTCTGAATGACGCAGTTTCGACTTTAAGGAGATGGAAGGAATACTTTGAAAGCGTGTTTATGAGTGATGAGACGTTTGAATTAAATGAAATAGAAATTCCGAAAGTAAAGAGTAAAGAGAGTAAAGAGGTAAAGAGATAAGTATAGATGAAATAATGAAAGCAATGAAAATTTTGAAAGCAGGTAACGCAGCCGGGTATGGTAGAGTATTACTCGAAATGCTAAGGGCTGGCGAGGGAGTGGTGGCAGGCCTGCTGTACATCTTGTTTAGTTTATGTTGGGAACTTAAGCGGGTACCGGGAGACTGGAGCAAAGCCGTGATAATCCCAATATACATATATATATATATATATATATATATATATATATATATATATATATATATATGTATATTGGGATATATATATGTATATTGGGATTATCACGGCTTCCCTTAATGAAATGGCTGTAAAAACTACTGTGGTATCAGTCTTCTTAACGTTGTGGGAAAGCTGTAGGCTAAGGTACTAATTGAAAGAATCCATGTCACACCTATGCCGATAGTTCTTGGCAGCACTAAGCTCGAAGTTGTTGACGAGTATGTTTACCTGGGACAAATAGTCCGACTAGGTTAGTCCAACTTCGACCGAGAGGTCAATCGACGGATTCAACTCGGCTGGGCAGCGTTCGGGAAGTTACGACACATCTTCTCGTCAGACATACCTCAAAACCTTAAAACGAACTTGTACAACCAGTGCGTGTTGCTAGTGATGACTTACGGAACTGAGACGTGGTCCTTCACAGCTGGCCGTATGAGGATACTCAAGGTCACTCAGCGAAATATGGAGAGGGCTATGTTCAGAGTTTCTCTGCGTGATAAACTTAGAAATGAGGATATCCGCAGTAGAACCAGAGTAACCGACATAGCCCAACGGATTAGTAAGCTGAAGTGGCAGTGGGCCGGCCATATAGCTCGAAGAACCGACAACCGATGGGGAACAAAGGTTCTCGAGTGGCAGCCCCGTACCGGTAGGCGAAGTGTAGGGCGACCCCCCACGAGATGGAGTGACGACCTGGTAAGGCATACAGGAAGTGGATGGATGCAAGTGGCTCAGGACCGTGCTTTGTGGCATTCCTTGGGGAGGTCTATGTTCAGCAGTGGACTTGTGAAGGGCTGTAATGATGAAGTACCACTTCTTGCCTAGCTAACGTCTAGCAACAGTACGAGTGTTGTGTTTCTGAACTGCGGTACTATTAGTTACTCTGTGACTGCGGTCTGAACGATGTGGGGAGCCAATATAATAACAGGGTGTGAGGCATTCCATCTTGTGACAACGCATGTGGAGCCTTCTTTGGCTGCAGGAGTCCATGGACTGAAATAGCCACAAACCATCAAGTGGTTTGTGACCAGTAAGTGTTTGTCACTTAACATATACATAAACACTCACGCCTGTCACCCAGAGGAGGTACGCAGAGACTATGGATTTCTATTTGACACGATCCTGACACACCTCTCTCACTTCCTCCACATCCTTATACACATACATAAACAATCACGTTTGTCACCCAGAGGGGGTAGGCAGAGACTATGGATTTCTATTTGGTACGATCCTGACACACCTCTCTCACTTCCTCCACATCCTTATACCTATGCATACACGCTCGTCGATTAAAGGTACTCTTGATTTGGCCCATATTCAATATATCGCCAATTTGGTCGATAAACTTTCGCCTAGGGCTTCCGTTCCCGACTCTGCCGTTCACCTCTGTAATATTAATTTGCTTTATCACTCTTTCCTCATACATTCTTTCTACAAGGCTAAACCACCGAAGCATTCCTTTCTTAATCCTGGCCACAACATCATCTTACAAACCACACTCTTCTCTTATCACACAATTTCTCACCCTGTCATTCAGATTCAGCCCTAACATACTCCTCAATGACCGCATTTCTACAGCATTTTTTCTCTCGTGCTTACTCTACCCTACTCGGCTTTCACCAAGGTACGTGAGGGTAATATAGTCACCTTAAGCTTTGCCGCCTCATTAAACCAAAACTAGGAGAAGGACAGAGACAAATACACAATGTCGTATACTACAACTAATATAGAAAAAAATAACAAACAAGCCTTGGCAATAATTAGCAACACTTCGAAAAATCAACTTAAAAATACTAACTATATGTATTGTAGGTGAGGGTAATATGGTCATCCGGTTAATATGGTCACTTTCTTATAACTCAAAAACTACAGCGTCGTTTGCATAGAACGCTCTGTAATACGATATCTCTTGATCAGTCCATCAAATAATAAAGGGTCAAAAAGGCGCTCCCTTATCGACGCCATTTTGACAGTTGATATTATTGTAAATATCTTAGTCGATTTTTGTATTGTGTAGTGTAGTTAGCTTTTTTAAGTAGATTTTTCGAAGTGTTCCTAATTATGTTCAAAGCTTGTTTGCTATTTTTTCTTGATATATTAGTTATAGTATACGACTTTGTGTTATTGTCTCTGTTCTCTTCCTAATTTTGGTTTTATAGGGCGATAAAGCTTAAGGTGACCATATTACCCTCACGTACTCTAACATAAATTAAAATAGGGACTAACACAGCATTGTGAATTGCCATACGTGCCTTTTTGGATATATTCTGACTTTCCACAGTAGAGTGTAGAGCCCATTTATTTTATTTCCTGCGTTCATCGGTAATTCTATATCTACCATCCCTGCTAAATACACATCCCAAATATACAAACACATCCACTTGCTCGAACAACTCCCCTTCTATTCTTATTTCACATATCGTTTTACTTTCTTCTCTTTTAAAAACTATAACTTTTGTCTTACTTGCGTTCACTTTCATTCCCTTTTCTTTTCATGACCTGTTCATTAAAGTAACCATCATTTGCAACTCGGCCACCGACCTCGCAAGTATGACTTTATCATCGGTGTACAAAATGTATTTGACGGTTAACTCACCCATTCTTAACCCGCATTCTTCTACTTTCAAATTTTCCAAACAACTGTCCATAAATAGGTTGAATAGCCACGGGGAAGCCACACAGCCCTGTCTGACACCTTTATGGATGCCAAACCAGTCCGAGTAGGCCCCGTTGATCCTGACACAAGCACTAGAGTCCCTATACAGAGACTTTAATGCCTGTATCAACCCAGCGCTCAACCTAAATGAGTTCAGTGTTTGCCATAACACATCCCTGTCCACTCTGTCATAAGCCTTCCCCAAGTCCACGAACGCACAAAAACTTTTTGTTTTTTGGCCAAAAATTTCTCCGCGATCATGCCCATGGAAAAAACCTGATCCGTACAATACATTCCCTTTTTAAACTCCGCTTGCACATCCCAAATTTTTCCATCAGTGTCTTTCATAATTCTTTCAATTAGTACCTTAGCCTACAGCTTTCCCACAACGTTAAGAAGACTGATACCACAGTAGTTTTTACAGCCATTTCATTAAGGGAAGCCGTGATAATCCCAATATACATATATATATCCCAATATACATATATATATATATATATATATATATATATATATATATATATATATATATATCCCAATATAAGGTACTAATTGAAAGAATTATGAAAGACACTGATGGAAAAATTTGGGATGTGCAAGCGGAGTTTAAAAAGGGAATGTATTGTACGGATCAGGTTTTTTCCATGGGCATGATCGCGGAGAAATTTTTGGCCAAAAAACAAAAAGTTTTTGTGCGTTCGTGGACTTGGGGAAGGCTTATGACAGAGTGGACAGGGATGTGTTATGGCAAACACTGAACTCATTTAGGTTGAGCGCTGGGTTGATACAGGCATTAAAGTCTCTGTATAGGGACTCTAGTGCTTGTGTCAGGATCAACGGGGCCTACTCGGACTGGTTTGGCATCCATAAAGGTGTCAGACAGGGCTGTGTGGCTTCCCCGTGGCTATTCAACCTATTTATGGACAGTTGTTTGGAAAATTTGAAAGTAGAAGAATGCGGGTTAAGAATGGGTGAGTTAACCGTCAAATACATTTTGTACACCGATGATAAAGTCATACTTGCGAGGTCGGTGGCCGAGTTGCAAATGATGGTTACTTTAATGAACAGGTCATGAAAAGAAAAGGGAATGAAAGTGAACGCAAGTAAGACAAAAGTTATAGTTTTTAAAAGAGAAGAAAGTAAAACGATATGTGAAATAAGAATAGAAGGGGAGTTGTTCGAGCAAGTGGATGTGTTTGTATATTTGGGATGTGTATTTAGCAGGGATGGTAGATATAGAATTACCGATGAACACAGGAAATAAAATAAATGGGCTCTACACTCTACTGTGGAAAGTCAGAATATATCCAAAAAGGCACGTATGGCAATTCACAATGCTGTGTTAGTCCCTATTTTAATTTATGTTAGAGTACGTGAGGGTAATATGGTCACCTTAAGCTTTATCGCCCTATAAAACCAAAATTAGGAAGAGAACAGAGACAATAACACAAAGTCGTATACTATAACTAATATATCAAGAAAAAATAGCAAACAAGCTTTGAACATAATTAGGAACACTTCGAAAAATCTACTTAAAAAAGCTAACTACACTACACAATACAAAAATCGACTAAGATATTTACAATAATATCAACTGTCAAAATGGCGTCGATAAGGGAGCGCCTTTTTGACCCTTTATTATTTGATGGACTGATCAAGAGATATCGTATTACAGAGCGTTCTATGCAAACGACGCTGTAGTTTTTGAGTTATAAGAAAGTGACCATATTAACCGGATGACCATATTACCCTCACCTACAATACATATAGTTAGTATTTTTAAGTTGATTTTTCGAAGTGTTGCTAATTATTGCCAAGGCTTGTTTGTTATTTTTTTCTATATTAGTTGTAGTATACGACATTGTGTATTTGTCTCTGTCCTTCTCCTAGTTTTGGTTTAATGAGGCGGCAAAGCTTAAGGTGACTATATTACCCTCACGTACCTTGGTGAAAGCCGAGTAGGGTAGAGTAAGCACGAGAGAAAAAATGCTGTAGAAATGCGGTCATTGAGGAGTATGTTAGGGCTGAATCTGAATGACAGGGTGAGAAATTGTGTGATAAGAGAAGAGTGTGGTTTGTAAGATGATGTTGTGGCCAGGATTAAGAAAGGAATGCTTCGGTGGTTTAGCCTTGTAGAAAGAATGTATGAGGAAAGAGTGATAAAGCAAATTAATATTACAGAGGTGAACGGCAGAGTCGGGAACGGAAGCCCTAGGCGAAAGTTTATCGACCAAATTGGCGATATATTGAATATGGGCCAAATCAAGAGTACCTTTAATCGACGAGCGTGTATGCATAGGTATAAGGATGTGGAGGAAGTGAGAGAGGTGTGTCAGGATCGTACCAAATAGAAATCCATAGTCTCTGCCTACCCCCTCTGGGTGACAAACGTGATTGTTTATGTATGTGTATAAGGATGTGGAGGAAGTGAGAGAGGTGTGTCAGGATCGTGTCAAATAGAAATCCATAGTCTCTGCGTACCTCCTCTGGGTGACAGGCGTGAGTGTTTATGTATATGTTAAGTGACAAACACTTACTGGTCACAAACCACTTGATGGTTTGTGGCTATTTCAGTCCATGGACTCCTGCAGCCAAAGAAGGCTCCACATGCGTTGTCACAAGATGGAATGCCTCACACCCTGTTATTATATTGGCTCCCCACATCGTTCAGACCGCAGTCACAGAGTAACTAATAGTACCGCAGTTCAGAAACACAACACTCGTACTGTTGCTAGACGTTAGCTAGGCAAGAAGTGGTACTTCATCATTACAGCCCTTCACAAGTCCACTGCTGAACATAGACCTCCCCAAGGAATGCCACAAAGCACGGTCCTGAGCCACTTGCATCCATCCACTTCCTGCATGCCTTACCAGGTCGTCACTCCATCTCGTGGGGGGTCGCCCTACACTTCGCCTACCGGTACGGGGCTGCCACTCGAGAACCTTTGTTCCCCATCGGTTGTCGGTTCTTCGAGCTATATGGCCGGCCCACTGCCACTTCAGCTTACTAATCCGTTGGGCTATGTCGGTTACTCTGGTTCTACTGCGGATATCCTCATTTCTAAGTTTATCACGCAGAGAAACTCTGAACATAGCCCTCTCCATATTTCGCTGAGTGACCTTGAGTATCCTCATACGGCCAGCTGTGAAGGACCACGTCTCAGTTCCGTAAGTCATCACTAGCAACACGCACTGGTTGTACAAGTTCGTTTTAAGGTTTTGAGGTATGTCTGACGAGAAGATGTGTCGTAACTTCCCGAACGCTGCCCAGCCGAGTTGAATCCGTCGATTGACCTCTCGGTCGAAGTTGGACTAACCTAGTCGGACTATTTGTCCCAGGTAAACATACTCGTCAACAACTTCGAGCTTAGTGCTGCCAAGAACTATCGGCATAGGTGTGACATGGACGTTAAACATGATTTTTGTTTTGTCCATTTTCATCCTAAGACCTATATGTTGGGAGACACTATTCAGGTCATTGAGCATAGTGCTTAGGTTCTTCAGCGATTCTGCCATAAGGACTATATCGTCGGCAAATCGAAGGTGAGTGATGAATAGAATAGAATAGAATATTTTTTTATTCAATATTGATTATTACATAATACTTATTGAACGTCATTTGTAATGATTTCATGATGTACTCGCCATTGATGTTAATACCGCATCCTTTCCAGTCCAGCAGCTTGAAAACGTCTTCCAATGCAGCGGTGAAGAGTTTCGGGGATATAACGTCACCCTGTCTTACACCTCTCTGCCGTTGGATAGGTTTAGGTACTCTGATTCTTTACTCGGATAGCCAAGAAGTGGTACTTACTAAGACATAATTATTATAATTATTAACAAAAAGTAAAATCCGACTTCAACTTGCTAAAAAAGAAGTTATTTACCCTACCTTTAGGCCTGGAATGTTTTCCCAAATTTATAAGGGTACCCACCCTTAAAGTATATCCAATTTATTAAAAAAAGAATCATTAAAATTGGTTCTCAATTTGTGAAGATGAACAATAGTCCAATATGACACTTTTTCCCCTATTTTCCAATCTTGGAGCGGAAGGTTTTGCTCAAAATTTAATAGGACCACCCTTGAGGTAAAGCCTAGTTAACAAAAAAAAAATCATTAAAATCGGTTCATAATCTGCGAAAATATGCGTGAAATACATACAAAAAAAGAACATACACTCGAATTGAGAACTTCCTCATTTTTTGTAGGGGGCAAACGAGCATGCGGCTCACCTGATGATAAGTGATTACCGCCGCCCATGAACACCTGTAACACCAGGGGAACCGTGAATTGCAGATGATCATCGTCCTTTTTGAAGTCGGTTAAAATATAAATAAAATTACGTCTAGATCGTATTATACCTATCAGTAGACAGAAGTGTGCACACTTTTGTGCTCCGGATTGAAGTAGTACTGGTTCTCTTCACGATACGAAACTCAGTCTGCATTGTACTGCAGTTTTGCGCTGGTATTCTACGAGAATCGGTGGAGCGGTCGAGCCAAACCTTTTGCGCTGCAGCTAAAATTTCATTTCGTTTTTAATAAAACAAGTGACAAACGAACTTATAATAGGCCACCTGACGGTATGTCGCTTCTGTAGCTCTTAGAGATTTGAAGTTAACTTGCAACAAAGACTGTAGCCCACAGATCCATTGTCACCTTTAAAGACTAAGGCCCGTATTAATAAACGTTACTCAACGACGAACTCAAGTGCGTAATCATTTGATACGCCCTCTTTACGATATTAGCGTCTCAAGATCGTTGCTAATTAATAAACACATAAAAACAGTACCTATCACAAAACGCTGTACTTAGGAATACTGTTCTGTGAGTTGCACTCAAGTGCACACACTTGAGAGTCGACTTTCGTTTGTTAATCGGTGTGGCACAGTGGCACTCAGCTGATATCGTAAACTTAAACCGCATAATGATTTCTTCTCTTTACGCGGACCCTACATATTTAAGTACGTAACTATGACATTGGGACGTCATACACCTCAGTCCCCCTGTGACCATGGGTGCTGTAAAGTGCTCGAAACGTCGGGAATATAAAATAAGTTAATATACGCGATAAAATCCGTAAAATTCGTTTTATCTAAACCGCACCTTGAGATATGTTTATTAATAAGATCATAACTTCAAGATTGTACTCAAGTGCGTGTACTTGAGCTGAGTAACGTTTATTAATACGGGCCTAAGATGGAATGGCTCAGAGCCCGTAATTAAACTGACTGTCTATACCGTTCAGTGCGACCCTCATTGTTGCCTGCCTTAACGGACGCTTAGGCAGGAAAGTACTCCTAACCCCTGAAAATGGCCTATTATTGTTTTTGCTGCAATTTTTTTAAACAACATTACCCCCACACCCGGATTCTCTCCTGTATCGTGGAGGCAGTTTACAAACATAAATTGCACAAGAACAAACATCCAGGCCAGGAATCGAACCCGAGCCGTCAGCTCAATTCAAATTTTATTTAATACTTACCGACGGCTCGCTTGGATATGATATATAAATGTGGCGTTATTTAGATTTTAACATTTTTAAGTTTTTCCTTTAAAAAATAATCTTTATATAATGATTTCTTATATTTACGCGAACACTACACATTGAATAAAACTGTTTTTTTACGGATTTTATCGCGTTTATTTTATTATTTTTATTCCCGACGTTTCGAGTGCTTTACAGCAACCCATGGTCACGGGGGGGACTGAGATGTTTGACGTCCCGATGTCACAGTTAGCCCGGCTACCTTCAGTTTTTTAATATTAATTTTTGGTTCGATTTACGCAGAATGAACTTACAGTATCCTGAAGTCTTGCAGTGTTATGCTTGGGTTTGGATTTAATTTTGTTAATTATAGGATCCCAAGCAGATGGCAGCACCCATCCATCTTCTCTATTGAAATTAGGATGTTTTTTAATTTCTATAGCCTCGCGTATCGTCCTTGGTAGGAATCGGTGTTCTTTTGCAAGGATTTGTGGTCTATCAAATCTGATGTAATGGCGGGGACGATCTTGAACATGTTCACAGACTGCAGACTTCCCAGAGCGTCGGTGCTTTACGTCAGCTATATATTCTTTCACGCGGGTTTTAATGGATCTTTTTGTTTGTCCTATGTAAGAGAGACCACATTCGCAATCAAGCTTGTACACTCCTGCATCTTGTAGAGGGATATTACACTTGACGGATGGTAAAAATTGACTAATCTTCTTCGGCGGCTTGAAGTAGGTTTTAATCGAAGCTCGCTTCAAGATGTAGCCAACCTTGTCTGTGACTCCTCTGACATAGGGTAGTACAGCAGGCACACGCTCGACTGTGGTCGGCTTCACTCGGTCACTGTGACGTAGGCGCGGGACCCGAAGCTTGTTGTCTTGCAATACTTGCTCGACGTACTTAAGCCCGGCGGCCAGATGTTTTCTGTCACAGATCCCTCGTGCTCTCTGAAACAAAGATTTTCCCACGGTAGCTAACTGTGATGGATGATGGTGCGATTCACCATTTAAATATTGGTTAGTATGGGTCTTTTTTCTATACACAGTGTGACCAATAGTGTTATCAGGATTGCGGATGACTAAAACATCTAGGAAAGCTAAAGAATTGTTTGCCTCTAACTCCATTGTGAATTGTATTTCAGAGTTTATGGAATTAAGGTGGTCTAAAAATGCAGTTACTTTGTCAGATGGTAAAATTGTGAAAGTGTCGTCTACATACCGCTTGTAGAATCTTGGATTTACAGGAGCAGTAAGAAGGGCTTTCTCCTCAAAGTCCTCCATGAATATGTCGACGACTATGGGAGATACAGGTGAGCCCATCGCCACTCCATCTACTTGCTTGTAAAACTCCTCCTTCCACAATAGATAGCCAGATGTAAGGCAGTGTTTGAGTAATACTGCATTTTCTGTAGGCATGTTGTATTCTTCTAGCTTCCTGGTTACAATTGAGATGCAGTCTTCAATAGGTAAACATGTAAATAGTGACTGAAAATCAAAACTGACCATAGTTTCATTGTCAGCAAGATGTAGGTCTTTTATCTCACTAACAAAATGGTACGTATCTTTTGTGTGTGCTCTAGTTTGTCCTCTCAGCGGTGACAGAATTTTCGCCAGGTGTTGAGCCAAGTTATAAGTTGGTGAATCGATTTGGCTCACTATGGGACGTAGTGGAGCGTTTGGTTTGTGTATTTTCGGTAACCCATATAACCTCGGTGCTTTAGTACACGGTGGTATTATCGAGTTTACGTCAAGATTTAATTTTTCGGAGTAATTCTTTATTAGATCGCTAGTCGTTTTAAGCACATTGGTTGTAGTGTCAGTTTTGACCTTTTTGTACGTACTTTCCTCCGATAAAAGTTGTTGTATTTTCAAATTATAATCTGACGTATCCATTATTACCGTAGCATTTCCTTTATCTGCACGGAGAATCGTGAGCTCTGCTCTGTTGCGTAAGTTGTACAACGCTTTAATCTCGTCTTTGGGGAGATTTAGTTTCAGCACTGAACTACGACGTAATAAGGACGAAATGTCTTGACGTATGGCCTCAACATCTTCCTTTCCCACATTGTTTTTAAACAGACAATCCTCAACGTTGCAGATAATTTCATCATACGGAATTTCTTTCGGTGTTATTGCGAAATTCAGGCCCTTCGATAATACTTTTAATGTAGGTTCGTCCAGTGTTTGTTGTGACAGATTATAGACCGTGCGTTGTTTATTGTTTGTGTCTGTGGTAGGTGTGCGTATCAAGTAGACTGTGTGCTTGTCTTTCACTATTGTCTATGAAAAACAACAATACAATCAAAGGCTTAATAGAACAAGATCCCAGGACCACCAGACGTTCCTTATTTTCTGACGAACGAAATGTGTAAGATTGAGCGTGAGTCACGCTGCGCTGTAAGATCTAGGGAATGACTGAATGATGAGCCCTTGGATCGGTCTGCTTCTTGTAAAACGTTTTAAAATAGTTGTCTGGCTACCAAATATAAAAATGGACATTCAGAATGTAGGTGAAATTGAGTAATTTTTGATAGCTTTAAAGCGTCTGCCAAGCGATATTGCCGACGGAGTGTCTGAGAGTATGATGACTGATTTTTAACGATATTATCTAACATATACGTTAAAATCAGCTGGAAGAATTAACGTGAGGTGAGTAATGTTTTTACGTACCTTGATTACCTGATACCTGTAAAAAATGGCCCTCTGGCCACGCTAGCAGGTAAGCATGCGATCGTAGTACATACTAACACAACCCTTAAGTTTACACATTTCGTTCGTCAGAAAATAAGTGACATCTGGTGGCCCTGGGATCTTTGACTATAATTTCGGTGGAAAATTCATCATTAAGTTCACGCTTATTATTAATTTGAACGCTTTCTTCATCCAGGCGCGAAACATACCTCAAGCGGGGATGAAACTCCTCCCATACCCGAAGAAGAGCTGGAACAGCAGAAAATTGAACACGAGAAAAAAGTGCAAAAGGTAAATTATGTTTCTTAGAAAATATAAAAGGTGTGAAAGTCCAAGAGCTAAGCGCTCGCCGCCGATTTGTACAGACCTACAGTAAATGTCTCAAAAATAGGAGGATAGGAATCTATTATTTGTTCTAATAAATTATAATCCTATGCTTTTATCAAAAATTACCACAGTTATTCTGTTACCTTGAATTTAAAAGACATACATATCGTGACGAAGTTTTTCTTACTTGCATGAATATATGAAATGCGGCGAAGTTATGTACTTTCGCCGCTAGATGGCGTTAGTTACTTTAAATCTGCATAATTGCGATAGGCGATCTCCTTTAAAGAACAATATATAATAAAATATTTTTCCATATTCTGTTGTCAGGCTTGAATTTTTTTTATACACTATATCACTATAATATCTTAGCACCTACTTACTTCAGAATGTGATATAATTTAGTTAATTTACCTATATTCTTTAAAACCTGCTTTAACTTTTTATTAAAAGTATAATTTAATGATTTCTTATATTTACACGAAAACTACACATTGAATAAAACTACTTTTACTTGATGGTTCATGACCAGGTGCTGTAAAGTACCCGAAACGTCGGTAATCATTAAAAAGAAGATAATTCAACGCGATAGAAAACGTAAAAGTAGTTTTATTCAAAAGTATAATTTGTTAACAATAATTATTATCATCATAAACGTGTACCTAATCGTTACATTCTATGCCAAACATTTTATGAAGACTTGATAAAGAAAGTTAGTGAATCTAAGGAAACTATTTTCAAGTGGTAGATTCACTATGCAACTGTAAATTAGCTGCGTCACGATTTAGTTGGCTCGACTGGGGTAGGCCCCCCATACATTCCATCCATTACAGCGTATAAAATCCACTGCTGAACATAGGCATCTGCCATAGATTGGCTCACAGGGAGGATTTTGCCATAGTTGCCACGCTTGGCAGGCGGAGTGCCAACCGCAGTTTTTTTTTATTTTGAGTTGTATCAGGAAGATGCTGCTGGCCTTCTCCTGTATCAGTTTCCCTCTGTCGCCTCTCACAACACCCACGGGATGATATGGGGTAGTGTATATTCTTACTGCGCCACTACACAGAATGGATATAACCGCGCTCGCATAGAATTTATTCATTCATTATTCATATATATACAAATAAATAAAATTGAAGTGTCTGTTTGTAATGTCAAAATAACAGCTTTTAACTTAATGAATATGAAAGTATACACGATAATTATAACGAACAAATAATTTATAAAGTTTTTGTGTGTCTGTGTGTCTGTCTCTCTGTTTATTTGTTCCGACTAATCTCCGAAACGGCTGGATCGATTTTGACGCAATTTGCATTGACAGATAGCTGATGTTATAAGCAGTAACTTAGGCTAGAAAACGCTTAAAATGGAATTAGGGTTCCTACCTAAAAGAACATAAAATGTGAACAAATTCCTATTCAAATACGAAAGTATAGTAATAAATTACTAAAAATTATTCTGTGCTAACGAAGTCACGAGCACAGCTAGTTACTGCTGGACAGAACTTACTTATAGGCTCCCTCATAGTACGCATACTTGCCATTGTTGTCGATATTTAAAGTTATTTACTCTATACGAAAATTCTCCATACGAAACATCAGCTTTGAGCTGCTATTTTACACTTACGGCAGAACCGATCCATTTGTGCTACAACCATAACATAGCTTTGCGTGCCTCTACCAAATGTTCGCATGGTTAGTGACGAAAATTGGAGATCTTTTTAGACATTATTATGGGGCGTTTTCTCGTATTCCTCAATGGACAACGTACATTTATTTTGATTCTCAATCTAGAAAAGGCCACAGCGTCCGCTTACGTAAACATACACAGACAATTATTTTTAATTTTTCAGGAAAAAAAATGTCAAGCGAGGGAGGCGGAGGAAGTCAGAAAACTAGACATAAAACTATTGCACCAGCGCGCCATCGAGGCGGAGGAGGAACAGAAGAGGGAGGTAGGTTTTTAACTGTCTATTCGTTCTATGTTCTTTATAAACAGTCTATCTGTTCCAGTTCTTTATGAACTGTCTATCCGTTCTATGTCCTTTATAATTTATTATAGTAATTTATCTATAGTATATTTGTTTACGTGATAGAGTCATGTAGCAGCTTATGGACTGTGTGCTTGTTTGTCACATATATTCCGTTACAGCCTATTAAAGTTCACAGCCGAATTGTCTCATAGGGAGGATATTTGGACATAGTCTTCCTAATAATGACTAAAAATAAAAAAACTGCGGTTGCCAACTTGCTTGCTAAGTGTGGCAAATATAGCAAATATTCCCCGTTTGAGGCATTTTATAGGGGAGGTTTATGTTCACTACTCACTTCACTTTCATAGGCTGTAACGGTAACGTTATTGTTAGGTTCGTTCGATTTGCTGTCGAGAAGTTTTCATTAGTCTTCCACGTGCTCCAGAAAGTTCGTAGAACTACGTCTGATCTCCGGTCGTGTCGGATTACCGTAGCATCGGACTATGAAAATAAGGGAATAGATAGTGCGCCTGTGTTTGCGCACACACACGTGCACTATAATCCTGCGCAGATACTTTTCCGTTCTGATCCCGTAGAGACTGGCAGCCGTGACTGAAATTCGTTCCGGTGGACTATAGTCTATTATTATGTAATATGGTGGAATAAATATATTATTATTACAATGCAGCGTGCCTCTACCACGTAAATATAAATTAATGTAATGATATATTAATATTTGTTGATAAATAATTGTATTAAAAAAAGTGTGGGTATATCTACGCACGTAGGAAGTTATACTTCTTTAGCGTAACAAAAATAACTAAAAACCACTACCTTAAATATAGTTATCAGTTCCCACGAAAACTTGAAAGACAGTTAGCCACTGAAGTTATCGCTTTGAGGTGTCAGTGTGCGAGCGCATCGCATCAACTTCATGGTGTCGTTTGTTAGATATCGGTGTGCGCGCGCATCGTAATAATTCACTCTCATCATTTTTCCCAAACGCCCCAAAAGAAGTATAACTTTAAAAAAAATATCTTAAACACAAATAAAATGTCATTGCGTGTATTGTTCTCAGATAGCATGTGCGGTGGAAGAGCTGCGTGGCATGAACACCTCCTGGTCGCACCACAGGCTTTGCGACTTGCAACGTCAGGCCGCTAGATGGCGTCACAGTCGGCCTTCAATACCCGACACGTCTAAACATTACAATTACAGGGTATGGGACACTAGATTTTTCACTTGACCTGTGAAAAATCTACAACGAGTAGTAGCACCGTCATGATGTGATAAACAGTAGCTCTGAATCTAAGCGATAGAAATAGGAACAGAAATAAATAATAATTATACTTTGGCTCAGGATCGTGCTTTGTGGCATTCCTTGGGGAAGGCCTATGTTCAGCAGTGGACTTGTGAAGGGTTGTAATGATGATGATGATGATGATCACTGAAATTTATTCTTATATATCACTAGTTCAGAAAAGTCTTAGGAATAACCAGCAAAAGCCGAGCAGGAGATGTTTTTTAAGAAAACTTTATCATATATTATCTATATTACACAATTTTTATGTACTATACAAAACAATAAAAACGTGTTATGCTTAAGTCATATTAATTTTTCTTTACTTTTACTCATTCAAATGGCCAGGAGACCACGTTTATCGTTCGTATCCTCTCACACACTCAGGGACAAAAATTAGTACTCCTATTTTTAATCCTAGCAATGATATTAACAATGCCGACTAATATTCCCTTTAGCCACTTCTGCTAAGCTGAAAATGCTGGTGTTAGGTGGTACACGAAAGCAGCCGAATGGCGGATTCGAACCCGTGACCTTTTGAGTTCGTGGTCCATTGGGCTACTGTCGCTCCCACACACACAATTTGACAGTAGGTTAGTGTTAGTACAGAATGCAAACTATAAAAGGTTGTGGGTTCCAAACAGCTGTTTTGAAATACATAGGTACTCCTATCACAAGCATTTTAATTTAAGCCTATTTATGTCAACGGAACAAATATTTTTAAAACAACTGTGGATTTTTCTTCGTTTAATTTACAAATGTTTCATTCTTTGTATTCCTTATAGTTTTGAGTGTTTTGCGGTACACAAGGTTACAGGGAGAGCTGGAAGAGCAAGGAAGACTCTAATCGACAGAATTATTAAATTATAATTATAATTATTAAATAAATCAGCGGTGCCAAGTTGACTGTCGGTATATCAAAGTGCTGAAGTGTTAGTACAGTAGAGCTACGATGGATATTCGAGTACAGAATCAGAGTACGAAACATATCCAACTGCAGAGAGGTGTAAGACAGGGTGACGTTATATCCCCGAAACTCTACACCGCTGCATTGGAAGACGTTTTCAAGCTATTGGGCTGGAAAGGATGCAGTATTAACATCAATGGCGAGTACATCACTCACCTTCGATTTGCCGACGATATAGTCCTTATGGCAGAATCGCTGGAGGACCTAAGCACTATGCTCAATGACTTCAATAGTGTCTCCCAACGTATAGGTCTTAAGATGAACATGGACAAAACAAAAATCATGTTTAACGTCCATGTCACACCTATGCCGGTAGTTATTGGGAGCAATAAGCTCGAATTTGTTGACGAGTATGTTTACCTGGGACAAATAGTCCGACTAGGTAAGTCCAACTTCGACCGAGAGGTCAATCGACGGATTCAACTCGGCTGGGCAGCGTTCGGGAGATTACGACACATCTTCTTGTTAGACATACCTCAAAACCTTAAAACGAAATTGTACAACCAGTGCGTGTTGCCAGTGATGACTTACGGATCTGAGACGTGGTCCTTCACTGCTGGCCGTATGAGGAAGCTCAAGGTCACTCAGCGAGCTATGAAGAGGGCTATGCTCGGGGTGTCTCTGCGTGATAGACTTAGAAATGAGGATATCCGCAGTAGAACCAGAGTGACCGACATAGCCCAACGGATTAGTAAGCTGAAGTGGCAGTGGGCCGGCCATATAGCTTGAAGAAGCGACAACCGATGGGGAGGAAAGGTTCTTGAGTGGCAGCCTCGTAACGGTAGGCAAAGTGTAGGGCGACCCCCCACTAGATGGAGTGACGACCTGGTAAGACATGCAGGAAGTCGATGGATGCAGGTGGCTCAGGACCGTGCTTTGTAGCATTCCTTGGGAGAGGCCTATGTTCAGCAGTGGACTTGTGAAGGGCTGTAATGATGATGATGAAATAAATCAGCCTATCAAAAGTTCTTTGCTGAAAACAGGCCTCTTCACTGATATATGTAGATTGAGGGTACTCATGTGTCATAGCTGCCACGCTCTCCAAGCAGTTTGAGAACCGCTTTTGTTTCATTATTTTAAAATGTTATCTGCTGCCCATTTACAAGTAACCTACGTAATAACAATTAACCAAGTGGAATTTAATAATATGTTGATATCTCGGTTGTAGATTATTTATTTATTACCTTAAAAGTGTTTTTGTATTTGATTATTTGAGTGTCCAGAATAGAATAATTTTTATTCAATATAGGTTATTACATAATACTTATTGATAGTCATTTTTTGTTTACCACTAGTTCGGAAAATACCTCTGTCCTGGGAAGAACGACCAAGAAACTCAGTGAGACTATTTTTAAACATATTTCACTTCACAATAGTTTTGTTTTTTGATTGTACAAATTTTAAATTCTAGGTTAGTATCCCAACATCCCGGAGTGGACACCAGACAATTTTAAGGAGCATCCTGCTATGAATAATTAGATCTTCTTCTTTAAAAAGAGTGCTTGAAGTGATTTTGTGTTAAATTATTTAAGTGTTCAGAATTTTACGCGCGTAGCTCGGAGTGGCCACCAAAATTTCTGGATCAGGTACGGCAAGAAAAAGTATAGAAACACTATTTGAGCTGTCTTGTGAAACATGTCAGTAATGGTGAAATTTCTCATAAATTATAACTTAATAATTAGTTAAATGACAGAAGACGAGCCCAATACTTGCCTTTCGTAGTTGGCTTTTTATGATAATGTGTAAAATTACTCACATTATAATACATAATAAAGTAAAATTGATATAACATTTTAATATATTCCACTTGTGAAAGTGAAAGTGAAGTGAAAGAATCATTACATATCTTTCTTTACAGAGTGTACTTAAAAAGGCTTGCAGTGCACAGCTGACGAAGCCGCAGTCAAGTCACAGCATCGGCGACAACGACGGCATTTTCATGAACCTGTCGCATTTGGGCAGCAGTACTACCCGCAGAGGTGATATAAAATATATGCGGAAACTATATTAATTCCTAGTTAACTAACATTAACTTTTTGTATTCACCTGGTTGTAGTAGTTAGTGTTCTCTTAAAATTGTGACAACATTGAGTTGAATTTGAGTGTTTAAGTTTATTTTGAGGAGTGCAGAAAGTTAAAATTTAAACATAATAGTTGTTGCAAATACATAAAATAAAATAAAACATATGTACATTGTTTACGCTCATAAGGCCTATGTCTCAGAGTAAGTACAAGCGTATTATTTATGTTACTACTCTAAGGCCAATGTCAAATTATGGTCAATTCTGGTTAATTTTCACCACTCGGCGAAATATAAAATAAAAAAATAATTGGTACAATGGGTGTAATCTACCAATTTTTACTACTTTTCTACAGACACTCTAAGGTTACCCAACGATCCAGCGGTCACCAAACCATCTTCTTAACGTGGTCACTAAAGCAAATTATTCTGTCTATGAGAACAGCTCAAGTCCAGCCAAACCAGTGGTCCGTGGGTCATGGGTGGTCTCTGAAGTCACCCAAAGTAGTCCCTGAAGGCATCATACAATTCTCTCAAATATTAAAAAAAGGTTTTTTTATAGGATAGGGTGACAAACGAGTACACAGTCCACCTGATGGTAAGTGGTTGCTGTGGTCCATAGACATCTACATCTGTCCTCGTTTGCGAATCAAAATGCAGATGCGTTGTCACCCGTGAGGACTTAGATAGAATGCCTCTTTTCCAGTAAAAAGGGATTTTTGAATATGATGGTCGGTTTGCGATTATTAGTGATAAATTGTACAAAGTATTGAATAGTCATTATAATAAGGTACGCACAATGATGTCACATATTCATTTTGGTGTGTTTTATTCATAGAACAAACTTAAAACTTAGGTAAACCATGAAATTGCCGTTTTTTAAGAAATAAGCTAATGTATTTTTTTTGGAATATCTTTTGTTTCTTTTAATCAAAGTAATCACCTTTGCAATCGATGCATCTTTGCCAATGCAGTATCACTTTATTGATTATACTTGAATAAATCAGCTGGACGGGAGGCAACAAATTCTTCAAAGGCATTTAGTACTGCCTCTCGGTATTGATTTTTTTTCCCACCAGAAAGTTATCCGAATTCTGCAAAAGTAGAAGTTTGAAGGCGAAGGTCTGGTGAGTACGACGGATGGCGGAGAGCTTCCAACCACAGCTCTTGTTACTTGGAGACCGTCTGTTATACAGTATGAAGTCGCGCGTTGTTTTGCAGGAGCAGCGGAGACGAGCGATTGACCAAAACCATCATGTCGTTCACTTCTTCGCAGTACACATCTGCAGTAATGCTCATCCCGTTTGGTAAGTAGCTGTGATGATTGAAACCGGCTCTGGACCACCGAACAGTGACCATCATTTTTCTAGGGGTAAGTATTCGTTTAGGGCATTGTTAAGGTGCTGAACCAGGATCCAATCAACTTGCTGAGCGTCTGCGATTGTAAAACAGATTCCATTTTTCATCGCAAGTAACAATGTGGTTCAAAATTCCTTCGTTTTTGTGCCTGTTGAGCAGTGCAAGGCATGTCTCGTCGTACTTCGCGCCTACGATTATTGAGTTCGTGGGGCACCCATTTGTCAAGCATTTTTACCTTGCAAATTGACGCAAATAGACCAATATTGTTTTGATGCTAACGTTGAAAGCTGCTGCTAATTCAGCAGTAGATTGAGTATCACCAGCTTCCACAATCGCCTTTAATTCTTCATTGTCGTCCAATGTTATCGGACGACCACGGGGTTTAATTTTCAGGTCGAAATTTCCAGAACGGAAGCGGGTAAACAAATAATAGGTGGTGCGTCCATTTGTAGTATTCGCCCCGTAAACGTCGTTGATGTTGAGGGCTGCTTGTGCCGCGTTGCTGCTACGACGGTACCCATATTCCATAATTACTTAACGTATTCATGATAACGAAAAAGATTCAAACGCGATGAAAACAAAACTGTTTAACATAGTTATTTTGATTTGAAATGGCCAGTACCTACTGCAGAACGGCAATTTCATAGGTCATCATCACCGTCATTAAAGCCCTTCACAAGTCCACTGCTGAACATAGGCATTCCCCAAGGAATGTCACAAAGCACGGTCCTGAGCCACCTGCATCCATCGACTTCCTGCATGTCTGAAAAGATCATCACTCCATCTAGTCCGTGGTCGCCTTACACTTCACCTACCGCTACGAGGCTGCCACTCGAGAACCTCTTTTCCCCATCGGTTGTCGGTTCGACTTTTATTAAGATTAACTTTATACATAAGTTTAAAGTTCATCTGATTGTAAGTATTGACTGCACATAGACGATTACAGCTAACTTAAAAACATGATGCTGCAGATGAGATGCCCACGCTTGAGGACTGAGAGGCAAACCTGACACTCATATCCTGTAATTATATATATATATATATATATATATATATATATATATAGCAGTGTAGTGGCGGTTAAGAATATCCACTACCCCATATCTTCCCGTGGGTGTCGTAAAAGGCGACAAAGGGAAACAGACAGGAGATGGGCAGCAGCATCTTCCTGATAACAGCAAAAATACAATAAAAAAACTGCGGTCGCCAACCCGCTCGCCAAGCGTGGCAACTAAGGCAAATAACCCCAAATAGATAAAGTTACTAAGAGACGGCCCCCAGTCCCCGGCGGCCCCGCTATTCCTGGCAACGGTGGCGACCATGGTAATGGCGGGGCAGGGGGTTCTAAGAATCTCCGGTGGAGGTTCGGTTGCCACCTACGACGACCCGAACTCGCAACATGCAACACACGCACCCTGAGGACTGACGAGAAGATTGTGGAGCTGGAAAAAGAGATAGACAAGTTGCGCTGGCATATTATAGGGTTATCCAAAGTCCGAAGAGAGGGGGAGGAAACGGTACTCCTCGAATCCGGCAACTTGCTCTATTACCGGGAGGGCGACCATCTGTCCCAAGAAGGTGTCGGATTTATCGTCCACAAGTCTCTCTTTAACAACGTTGTAAAGATTGAGAGTGTGACGACGAGGGTTGCGTACCTTATACTCAGAATCACCAAACGGTATTCGCTGAAGGTCATACAGGTTTACGCACCAACCTCAGCACACCCCGATGAGGAGGTGGAGGAAATGTATGAGGATATCTCTAAAACCATGCATTCCTCAAACACTCAATATACGGTGTTAATGGGAGACTTCAATGCAAAACTAGGCACAAGAGAGAACGGTGAGCTGAAAGTAGGGAAATTTGGAATAGGGCAACGGAACCCAAGGGGCCAGCAGCTGGCCGACTTCATGGAGAAAGAGGGACTCTTTATGATGAACTCTTTCTTCAAGAAGCGGCCTCACAGGAAGTGGACCTGGTCGAGCCCCGACGGTTCGACAAAAAATGAGATTGACTTCATTATGACGACCAGACGACAACTGTTCAGTGATGTCTCCGTGATCGCGAGGGTGAAAACTGGTAGCGATCACCGAATGGTTAGAGGCACACTGAACCTAAACGTTAAGTTGGAGAGGTCTCGTCTAATGAAGTCAACGCTCCGTCCCCCTCGTGCTCTGTTCCAAAGTCCCGAAACCTTTCAGCTCGAGTTACAAAACCGTTTTCAGTGCCTAAAAGACTGCAATGAAGTGGACGATATGAATGACAAGCTCGTGGAAACTGTCCATGCGGTCGGAGCTAAGTTCTGCAAACCCGCCGCAGAAGAACACAAAAACTCTCAGATCGCACTTTTAATCTCATGGCTGTTAGACGGGAGATGAACCTACATTCTTCAACAGATTTGACAGCATACAGGAAACTGAACAGACAGATCTCCAAATGCATGCGGTGGGACTTACGCAACTTCAATACAGCTCGTATTGAAGAAGCGATCGAGCGGAACCAAGGCTCCAAAGTCTTTGCCAGAGATCTGTCTGCCAGAAAGAGCCAACTGTCAAAGCTGAAGACAGAATGTGACAGCATCGTTTCCGGTGCACCTGAGATTTTGAGTGAGATTGAGAGGTTCTATGGGCAGCTGTACACGTCATCGTTGGAGCCACACGCAAGTGTGAGTAACGATCCAAGAGCGAGTCTTATCCGACATTATTCCGATGATATCCCGAACGTCAGTCTGAGCGAGATTAGAATGGCTCTCCAGCACCTTAAAAACGGCAAGGCCCCAGGCAAGGATGGCATTACAGCGGAGCTTCTCAAAGCAGGTGGAAAACCGGTACTTGAAATCCTTCAGAAGCTCTTTAATTCCGTTCTCCATGGTGGCATTACACCGGAGGCGTGGAGCAGATGTTCGGTGGTCTTGTTATTCAAGAAAAGCAACAACGCTCTCTTGAAGAACTACAGACCGATTTCCCTTCTGAGCCGCGTCTACGTGCTGTTTTCGAGAGTCATTACGAATCGTCTCGCACGCAGACTTGACGACTTCCAGCTTCCCGAACAAGCCGGTTTTCGAAAAGGCTTTAGCACCATAGACCACATACATACCCTTCGGCAAATTGTATAGAAGTCAGAGGAGTACAATTTGTCACTATGTCTGGCATATGTGGACTATGAGAAAGCCTTTGATTCCGTCGAAATTTGGGCGGTGCTGCAGTCCCTTCAGCGGTGCTAAGTTGACTGTCGGTATATCGAAGTGCTGAAGTGCTTGTACAGTAGGGTTACGATGGCTATCCGAGTACAGAACCAGTGTACGAAACCTATCCAACTGCAGAGAGGTGTAAGACAGGGTGACGTCATACCCTCGAAATTCTTCACCGCTGCATTGGAAGACGTTTTCAAGCTTCTGGACTGAAAAGGATACGGTATCAACATCAATAGCGAGTACATCACTCACCTTCGATTTGCCGACGATATAGTCCTTATGGCAGAATCGCTATAGGACCTAAGCACTATGCTCAATGACCTCAATAGTGCTTCCCATCGGATAGGTCTTAAGATGAACATGGACAAAACAAAGATCATATTTTATGTCCATGTCACACCTATGCCGGTAGTTGTTGGGAACACTAAGCTCGAAGTTGTTGACGAGTATGTTTACCTGGGACAAATAGTCCGACTAGGTAAGTCCAACTTCGACCGAGAGGTCAATCGACGGATTTAACTCGGTTGGGCAGCGTTCGGGAAATTACGGCACATCTTCTCGTCAGGTATACCTCAAAACTTGAATACGAGACTGTACACCCAGTGCGTGTTGCCAGTGATGACATACGGAACTGAGACGTGGTCCTTCACTGCTGGCCGGATGATGAAGCTCAAGGTCGCTCAACGAGCTATGGAGAGGGCTATGCTCAGAGTTTCTCTGCGTGATAAACTCAGAAATGAGGATATCCGCAGTAGAACCAGAGTGACCGACATAGCCCAACGGATTAGTAAGCTGAAGTGGCAATGGGCCGGCCATATAGCTCGAAGAACCGACAACCGATGGGGAAGAATGGTTCTCGAGTGGCAGCCTCGTACCGGCAGGCGAAGTGTAGGGCGTCCCCCCACTAGATGAAGTGACGACCTGGTAAGATATGCAGAAAGTCGATGGATGCAGGTGGCTCAGGACCGTGCTTTGTGGCATTCTTTGGGGGAGGCCTATGTTCAGCAGTGGACTTGTGAAGGGCTGTAATGATGTAGGACCACTTCTTGCCTAGCTAACGTCTAGCAACAGTACGAGTGTTGTGTTTCTGAACTGCGGTACTATTAGTCGGTATGATGATGATGATATATATATATATATATATATATATATATACTAACCCGAAACGTTGTTCTGCCCTCCCGACAACCCCGTGTCCTATAAAAATTCTAATATTCGTAATAAAAAATATTGAGGGTCATTTATAGGGATAAAACTATCCTATCTCTCAAGTTGGACCCAACTGTACACAGTGTGCAAAATTTCATTGCAATCAGTTTAGTAGTTTAGGAGTTCATCGCGTACAAACAATGTGATACGTATTTCTATAAAAATCTTTAAATTCGCATAAAAATTTTTTTAGGGTCATTTATCAGGATAAAAACAATCCTATCTCTCAAGTTGGACCAAACTGAACACAGTGTGCAAAATTTCATTGAAATCAGTTCAGTAGTTCATCGCGGACAAACAATGTGACACGTACTTTCTATATATAAAGATATAGACTATGACAATCCCACAATTGAGGCGAATCTAACGACACCTCATATGTTTAAATGCATCAATCCGTTTCGGCTACATACATACTCTCGAAAAACATTACATTTCCTTTAAGGAAATTGGGTAAAAGAGGGAAGGGAAGTGGTGTAATTAATTTCACAATCAAACCTAATCCTTCGTACCAGACTCAGTAGTAGTTACATGCCTGCAGTAATAGATAAAAATGTGTTATCAACCAAATTTTAGACTTGCTTCCTGCTAAGTGACCCCAAGGGGTTTAAAAAAGCCTTCTTCAAAAAAAAGAAGGTTTACAATTCGACTGAGTTTTTGTAAGTATGTTACACAATGTTTAGATTTTGATGATTCTTTTTTTATTAAATTTTTTACTCCAGGGGTGTTCCCCTAGAGTAACTACTTAGATGACGTTTTATTTAGTTAGTTTGACCTTGAAGTCGTGATATTCTTTAGACCATACAATCCGTTACCGTTACAGCCTATTAAAGTCCACTGCTGAACACATGCTTCCCCATGGATTGTCTCATAGGGAGGATATTGGCCATCGTTGCCACGCTTGGCATGCGGAAAGGCTTTAAATTTTAGTCTTCGAAGACGCAGCTGCCCATCTCCTGGTTTCTTTCCTTTCATTTATTATATTCTTTTTAATTATTTGGAGACCCTTTATGTAGTTTTATTAAAAGTTAATGTTTGAAATATCTAGACGAATCGATGGACAGTGACGTCTGCGAAACACAGTGCATGAGCGACGAGGCTAGAGCCTGGAGAGCTTCCGCCAGCGACGTCAGCCCGCGGATCACTGTCGACCTGGTCCGAGCACCGTCATGTCCTGGGTGAGCAATTGTTCTAAATAGAGATGGACGTTTTAACAACAATCAAATAATATAACAGCACTTTTCAATGTAAGCGATTTAACAGATTAAATTTAAAAAGCAATTTAACGTTGATTGCTTATTCCTAAATTAAACAGGCTCTTCTGAATTTTGATGAATTTTTGAAATAGCACCATCGAGGATGATTGTTGATAATAATACAGCTTTTTTATAGGATAGGGTGACAAACGAACACACAGTCCACCTGATGGTAAGTGGTTGTTGTGACCCATAGACACCTACATCTAACCTCAATAAAGAATGAAAATGCAGATGCGTTGTCACCCGTGAGGACTATGATGAAATACCTCTTTTAAGTAAAAAGGGTTTCCGGTTCTCTACACTCACCATACGAAACACAGCAGCATTGAGCTCCTATTTTACGCTGGTATTCTGTGAGAGCGCGGTCCTTCCCCGATCGAGCCGACCCATTCGTGCTACAACTATAGAACTACTACTACTAATATAGCTGCAGCATGGCTCTACCATGTACAGATGTAATAATTCAGATTTTATTCAGAGAGTCCGAAGTCGGTCTTAAGTGCGGAGGAAAGTTCGTTGAATTTATAATATAATAACAATTAAATATCATAAGGTCCTCAAGACCGATTTTCGGTAACAGCGGCCAGTCTAAATAAAGACATTTTAATTACGAACACTGAAATTGTTTAGTTGATTTCGAATCTAGAAACAGTAGTAATATTTCGTTTGTTTCTCTGATTTTAGAACTGATTTTTTTATAAAGTACGAATTTGAAATTATTGTTGAGATTGATTACTTAACTAAGCAATTCTTTATTACCTAGGGCTAAACACAAGATCTCGATCTATACATAACAAATAAGTCTCAAAGCCATTGTAACCTAACAATTAAAATTTTATTTTTTGTTCTAAGCGTTTTTCCTCCGACTTCCAAAAAGAGACGGTACTCAATTCGACTGTATGTTTTTTATGTGTTTAACCTCATAACTTCTTACTGGGTGAACCGATTTCAATGATTCTTTTTTTATTTGAAAGCTGGTAGGTACTTCTGGTGTGTTCCCGTATGTTTTGTGTGTGTAATTTGATCAAGATCAGACCAATAGTTTTTGAGTTATTTTAATAACTTATATTGAAGGCGGCTGTACAAAATTTTTAATTTTTAATTATATTTGTCAGAAGACAAGATTAAGTCATTAATACATAATGATTCTTATTTTTATAATTACTTACTAAACTGTCGTAGAAAGTATTGTAATCTTTGTATAATTATATTAGGTTAATGGCTTAACTAAAGATCTCATCGAATAATATTTTAGTTGTAACAATATTGTGAACACAATAAAATATGTTCTCAACAGCGAGTAATTTTTTATATATGAAGTGTCGATTTTGACAAAATTTTATATAAAAAAGTATTTCTTAATGTTAAATTTTTACTTTAAAATAATTATTATGTATATTGTTACATGAGTACTACAATCACAGTTTTTCATTATCATAAATTACCTATCTGTTTACGTGTAAAAAATATACCAAATTTCAGTATACAATAAAATACTCGTACTAACATGTCTAAATAAGTTTCGGTTTCAGTTTCGGTTTCGGCCTAAATTAAATATAATATGAAATACAAGTAAAGTATGAAATTTCTTTTATGGTGTTTTACCAACACCGTGGTAGGGAATAGGGATCACTTCATTGCCTGGGTTTATTATCAATTATGTACTCTTAAGTACAGTACTTATAAAAAGTACATACATACATAGTACACAATTTTTGTTTCGTAAAAATTTTATACTTTTTGGTAGATAGTTCCTGCACAGGGTCCTACTTTCGCGGACTTTGTTCTAAAAGCGTATTTTTTTTTTAGTTGCCCCATAAAGGAATTACTTACTCTTTGGAGTCTAGTAACTGGTATAACTAACTTGTACTTGTTCCTAGTATTTACACAATGTACATCATTAATTTTATAAAACTATTTTTTGTGTACTTGAGTTAAAATTTGTGTAATAAGAAATAGTGGCGGCGTAAGAATATCCACTTCCGCATAAGGTCCCGAGGGCACATATTAACTAATTTTTTTTTATAGAATGAGGGTGACAAACGAGCACACAGTCCACCTGATGGTAAGCGGTTGCCGCGGCCCATAGACATCTACATCTATCCTCGTTTGCGAATCAAAATGCAAATGCGTTGTCACCCGTGAGGACTAAGATGGAATGCCTCATTTCCAGTAAAAAGGGCCTCCGGCCACCTGCACTCACCAAGCGAAACGCAGGGGTAAACCTCTACTTCACGCTGGCATTCTGTGAGGTCGTGGTACCACCCCGGTTCGAGCCGGCCCATCCGTGCGACAGCAAAAGCTGCTGCGTGGCTCTACCACTGTTAAAATATACTATATACTATATAATACTTCTACATAACAGAGGGTGTCATATTAGGCGACCGAGGCAATCAAACTGGGATACGGGCAGCAGCGATTTCCTAATAACAATCGGAAAATAAAAGATAACAACTGAAAGTAATAAAAAACTGCGTTTGCTATCCCGTTAAGATAAAATATTACATAAAAAATAAACGTGTTTAATGTTAACCTTGAAGTTGCGTTGTAAAAATATCCACTACCCCAAATCCTCACGTGGATGTCGTAAGCAGCGACAGAAAGAAACTGAACCAGGAGAATGGCAGAAGCATCTTCCCTGGTAACAGCAGAACAAAAGCAAAAAAACTGCGTATGAACCCGTTCGCCAATCGTGACGGCTATGGAAAATATCCTCCCTACGAAGCAATCTATCGGGAGGTCTTTGTTCAGCAGTGGATTTTGATAGGCTGTAATGATGATGATGGCGATGATGAAGAAATATATCCTAGGTATAAGGATTGTATGTTAATTAAACAACAGACATAGAATTTGAATAAGCTACAGACATAGATGTAAAGTCAAGAGTAAAGTTTTTTTTTATAGGAGAGGGGCAAACGAGCATGCGGCTCACCTGATGGTAAGTGACTACCGCCGCCCATGAACAACTGCAACACCAGGGGAATCGCAGATGCGTTGCCGGCCTTTTAAAAAGGAGTAGGCTCTTTTCTTGAGGGTCCCTAAGTCGTGTCGGTCCGGAAAAATCGCTGGTGGTAATCGATTCCACAAGTTGCAATCTATATCTCGTACGTCTCACAGCTAGGCACAGAATGTCCTCTCATTTCTAAGAGCGCTATAGAACAATGGTTCCGCTGCAGTTCTCTACTGCGTGTAATTCGTAGTATGTTACTAATTTTATTTTTCAGGCATGCAGCTATCCTCACGATGTTTTCCTTCACCACCGAGTGCATGGTTCAAATTTCAATTAACAATTTCATCGGTGCTGGCAGGTTCGAATCCCAGTTGCTCGGGTACTGTGGAATTTACAGCGAGCGGTTAAATCTACTACGGCTCCTTACATTTCTTTTAGAATATAAGGGACAAAAGAGCACATAGTTGACCTGATGGTAAGTGGATGCTGTGACCCATAGAAATTTATGTTTATCCTCAATTAAGAAGCAGAATGCAAACACTTTATTACCGCGTGGACTAAGACGGAATGACGTGTTTTCAGTAAAACCGTCTCCGGTTCTCTATACTCACCATACAAAACAAAGCAGCATAAAGCTGCTGTTTTACGCTGGTACGCTGTGAGAGCGTGGTCTTCCCGGTCAAGCCGACTCATTGGTGCTACAACCATAATATAGCCACAGTACATCTACCTCGTATTAAAATATCTATAATATTTTATTCTTACAGATACCAATAAAGAGAATAGATATATCCGTAATATGTACGTGTAGAGCTACATAACGGAGGGAAAGGGCAAGGGGCGCTCATATCGCCCTCGGCATGATACAGGGAGTCGGGAGGCGAAGTTAAAAATATGTAAAATCTCTGTGATAATATCGACTAGTGCATGCGCGCTAAAATATTCTAGAATCTAGCCTAGAGCGCATGTACAGTACAGGTATATTTGAGCTGAATCGATCGGTACGGGGATGCTTGCAGCTAGTTGTAGTTGTGTAGGTGGTTTTGCAAAATGGTGAAGTGAATGCGCTATGAGGGTTGCCAACCGCACTGTTAAAGCAGCATCATTTATTATTTTGATCTAATACTGTTTTATTATAAAAAGTATACAAAATGCTGTTTCTATGATCGTTTTATCCGGAGCCATAAAATCAATTTGTATATTATAAAAAATTAGCGCCTCATTAATTTTAAATTCGGATAAGGCTTACGAATTATATAAAAAAGATAATATATTATTAAACTGTGTAGGAAGCTCTAAAAATTATTTTTTAAGAATTCATAAATATAAAATTCAACAGTGGTAGAGCCACGCGGCAGTTTCTGCAGTCGCACGGATGGGCCGACTCGAACCGGGGTGGTATCACGACCTCACAGAAAACCAGCGGGAAGTAGAGGTTTACCTCTGTGTTTCGCTCGGTGAGTGCAAGTGGCCGGAGGCCCTTTTTACTGGAAATGAGGCATTCCATCTTAGTCCTCACGGGTGACGGCGCATCTACATTTTGATTTGTAATAGAGGATGGATGTAGATGTCTATAGGCCGCAGCAACCACTTGCCATCGGATGGACTGTGTGCTCGTTTGTCACCCTTATCTTATAAAAAAAAGTTATGTGTTTTCCAAAATACTGTCCATTTTTTAAAATACTCTTAACTTCTCTAAAAACTGTTTGTTTTTCTAAATACTGTTTATTTTTCTAAATACTGTTTACTTTTGCTCTCCGAACCTAATATACTTTATTTCTTGTGTAAAAATTAGGCAGCCCTATGCCTTATATGCAGCTTTGATGTTTAAAGTACATGGTGAGGTTAAACCTGGATATTACAAAATAATTGCTACATCGATTGATTATACATGGTAGAGGCATGCTGCAGCTAAATTATTTATTTATTTAAACTTTTGTGAAAAAATAAAATCGTACACGTCATCGTTTATTATGGATGTAGTAAGGGTCGGCTAATAGGGTGGACCACGCTCTCACAGAATACCAGCGTAAAATAGCAGATTAATGCTGCTGCGATTCGTATGATGATTGCAAAGAACCGAAGTTCCTTTTTACTGGAAATGAAGCATTCCATCTTAGTTCTTAAGTCTTACATTGATTCTTAATCGAGGATAAATGTAGATGTCTATCGGCCATATCATTCACTTACCATCAGGTGGACTGTGAAAGTAGATTGGTTGGTACGTCACGATAACCACAAATCATTGCTCGTCCAACGCAAACGTAGAAAGAAATAAGCTGTAGGTTTAGTACTGCTTTTCTTTTTAAATATAATGTACTGCTTGGGGAATGTACCAATCAATACAATACTCATTTACTTAAAAAATGCAATTTTAGCAATATCATTGGTGCTGGCCGATTCGAACCCAGGTTGCTAGCGTACAGAGAAGTCTACAAGCACTTAGCTTAACTTAAGACGGTTCTCATCACCACGTGCTTGGCGGTGAAGGAAAACATCGCGATGAAACTTGCATATTCAAGAAATTAAAAGAATTCCAACACATGTGAAGTTCACCAACACACATTGGGGCACCCCAGCGGTCATTTCTTTGCAGTAAAACCCTCTCATATATTAGAGGCGTGATACTCAGGGGCTACTTGCTCGCTGTAAATTTCACAGTACGCGAGCAACTCGGGTTCAATCCTCAACCGGTAAATTGTTAATTGAAATTTTGCATGCTGATTTCCCACGTGCTCGGCGGTAAAAAAATCGTTGTGAGGAAACCTGCATATTTACAATGCAGACTGTGTTTCGTATGGTGAGTGAAGAGAGCCAGTACTTCAAACCGGGACATAAAAGTCAGTACACTACTGTCTAGTAACAGATATGGGTAAGATCCAGACTTAACTCCTGGCAGGCAATTAAATAGACGTCTAACTGCTTGGAAGATTGATTCTAATAGCCGATAGATACCATCTTATAATCTCGATCCCGAAACAGAGTGATAGACAGAGGGAGAGAGAGAGAGAGAGAGAGAGAGGGGGAGAGATTTTAGAAATTAATTCACTCTAACAGAGATGGTGGCAGATAGGATAGATTTTCTCTTCTATAGTAGAGATCTAAGTTGACGAGTACAGAGGCTGTGTAAAAAAGATTGAGGAGGGGTATTTTTACGTTGTCGTCGTAGACATTAGTGTCGCACGCCGAGGGTCGACCGAAGGCTTAAAAATCCTTAGAAATTCAGGTCAAGATGGCTAGTATTAATAATGTAAATAATTTCAAAACGTTTACATTAAAGGTTTATATTGACTGTATAATTTAAAAGAGTATTTTATATTATTAAATTTTATAATATTTAAGATGGCAGAACCACAAGACGAGGCCGACACTAGTTGTCACATATTTAATACTATTTATGCATGGCGTGGCATCGATCAACTTAACCTTGATGATGCATTAGACGCCCGCCAAGTGCAAGTAGTTTCGACCTAACGATCCTCTTGGTCAGTGGTTCTTAACCGGTACTCCCCGTAATACTATAAATTATAGTATTCTATGGTACAACCTGAAGCCGCGGTCATAAACGCGAAGACATAAAATTTTCTTTTTTTAATATAAAAGTGTACATTGTGAGATGAATGAAAATTAGGAGGCGCACAATGACGTCACACATTAATATTTGAGAGTACGACGTCTCTCAGGGTGTAAGAGCTGGTTGTAAATTTCATACACGAGCAACCTAGGTTCGATACTCGCTGACACTTATGAATTATGAATAGTTAATTGCAATTTTAAGTGCTAATTCATCACGAGTTTGGCGGTGAAGAAAAACATCGTAAGGATACCTGTATGTCTTAGAAATTAAAAAAAATATTTCTAAGACATCGAACAACATGTCTAATCTCACACTCCGCGCGTGCAATATGCTTAAAAATAAGTACAAAGTCTTTTCTTTACGGATCAAGTCATTAATCAGGGCAATATTATAAATACAATATAAAACATGACAAGTCAATAACAATATTGCTATGTGATATAACCTAACCTAACCATGTCATTTACGAACACAAATGAACCAAATCCGAAATTAACAACTGTAAAAAAAATGTGAAGAAAGGGAAAAACCACTTTGCAGTATCAAATAGCAACAAAGGGGTTAAGGAGACCGGGGAATGTTGATCAAAACCGCTTGTATTTTCATTGTTTTAGTGAACCTATATTATCGTAAAAATCAATAAAACTGATAGTTATTAGGCTTTGGAAATAAGAACAAAAGGCTCACAATCAATTATGTTAGAGTGCACAAGCTTTATTTTGTAGAAGGCGAAATATGTGTCAACCTACCCCGTGCCCAGGGTTGGCTCACTAGGGGTAAGTTGAGCTATGGAATAATTAAAACACATTATAGGAATAAATAAGATAAAAATGAAATAGGTATTTGTTATTGTAATTTTCTTACTAAAACGAAATTTTTATTACTGATAAAATTTAAATAAACATAATAAACGTAAATATGAATTAAAATCATACCTTTAAACATTTTTCAACTAAATACTTAAAACATATTACTTAGAAAACTTCTTATTAACTTAATTATTTTGTAACAAACAGTCTTAACTAATTTAATGTAATATTAATGTAATAGCTGGCTATGAAATCAGTGTTCTAAATCTGAGGTGCAATGTTTGCATTCATAGAACAAAATATTGCCATTTGCGCATTTTGCACGGGCCCATTTCTCTCCAAGTAAACTCAATCATATTCAGTGCACTTTAAGCAAAATATATCATACTCGCTCTTCAGATCTTCAATTCTGTTCTCCATTGTGTCACTACTTCGGAGACGTGGAGCAGACGTGGTCTTGTTTTTCAAGAAAGGCGACAACGCTCTCTTGAAGAACTACAAACCGATTTCCATTCCGAACCGCGTCTACGTGCTATTTTCGAGAGTTATTACGAATCATCTCGCAAGCAGACTCGACGACTTCCAGCCTCACGAACAAGCCGGTTCCCGAAAAGGGTTTAACTCCATAGATCACATATATACCCTTCGGCAAATTGTACAGAAGACCAAAGAGTACAATATGCCACTTCGTTTTGTGTGTGTGGACTGTGAGAAAGCCTTTGATTCCATCCAAATTTTGGCCGTTCCTTCAGTGACTTCAGCGGTGCCAAGTTAACTGTCGGTATATATATATCGAAGTGCTGAAGTATTTGTACTGTAGGGCTACGATCAGTGAAGTAGCGTGCCTTAGAAGAGCCCTGTATCAAAATTTGTCGGGAGGCCCAAATGAAGGGTAAAAATTTTCACAAAAGGAACAAAAACTCTCGCATTGAATTAAAATAATTATATATTGATTATAAGTTATTACTTGCAATGAATATTCCTAGGAAGGAAGCTAGCCAAACAGTTCGAACCTGTCCTGTCCCATAGAAGTCCTTAGAATGTTTGCTTACATACACCTGTCCTGTCCCATAGAAGTCCTTAGAATGTTTGCTTACATACGTTCGGGGCCTCTGTAGCCCGGGGGGCCCGTATCATTGATACGGCGGTAGCTACGCCCCTGGCTACGATGGCTATCCGTGTACAGAACCAGAGTACGAAACCTAATCCAACTGCAGAAAGGTGTAAGACAGGGTGACGTAATATCCCCGAAACTCGTCACCGCTGCATTGGAAGACGTTCTTAAGCTACTAGACTGGAAAGGATACGGTATTAACATCAATTTCGATTATATCACTCACCTTCGATTTGCCGACGATGTAGTTCTTATCGCTCATATTAGTTTACCCAATAGTAAATCTGTTTATTATGAATAAAACCCTATTAATCTCCTGGTCCACAACATATTATATGTAGATAAGCCAGAAGTAGAACATTGCTAAACGCATTAAAATTCATTCTTATAATTTGCAGCATTCTTTTATTAAAAAAACAAGTTAAAACGTCTGATTCTAGGATTTTCTTTTGTGTCGTAGAGGCAGTGTACATACATAAATTGAACAAGAACAAAAACATCCTGACACGAAACAATTTTTTGTAGGTCATACAAATACTTGTTCCATGTGGGATTGAACATTGAACCCGCGGTCCTCAGCGCGGCAACTCATTGCTAAGCCACTGCACCATGGAGCCGTCAAGATTGTTTAGAATGTCATGTTTTTATACCTGATTGGGCAGACAACCATACAACCATACCAACGATGGCTAATATCTATTTACCCTTGCTTAGAATAATAATAATAATAATAATGCAATAAAATACCGACCGAGCAAATGAATGGGCCGCTTTAGTGCATTTCTCGCGTATGAGACACAAGTAAAAGGCCAGTTACGTGGGCTAAGCCCACTCAGGACATGTTATCTTTAAAATCACTGGTCAAAAACCTTTAGATTGATATAAAATAATAAGCAAAAAGTCCAAAGTCCAAAAGTCGCATCTCAGCTACTCAGCTGTCATTGTCAATTATGTTTAGATAAGTAATTAATCTGTGATAAAAATTGAAATTAAGTACTAAATATTTACACTTACTGACATAAGATCACGCTGAGATCTTGCGGTATAAGCAAAAAGGCCTTTGTACCCGTCAAATACTCATACCCGTCATGCAATTGCAACATTGACAGGCTTTGAGCCTAACAAAGGGAACACTTAACAAAATGGTACGCGCAACAAGTTGTCGCGATCGCGTGCTCCATTCCCGTGTGACGTCACAATAGACCCCCCATCTATCACCGCCAGTTGTTACGGTCCATAAATTGTCGTAGTTTTAGTGTTAGACAAGTAGTAGATCCGACCCGAAGAACAATTCGGTGGTACGCGACCGAGCTATATAATAAATACAACGATTGACAGTACTCCCGATGTTTTACCGACCGCAGTTGCATGTTCACTGCGTTTTACCTAGGCTTTAAGGCGAACCATTAAAGAGCAATCTCTCTGTTACTGCGTATTTTTCTGTATGAAATAATCGTAGGCATATACAGAAAATGTTAACAAAAAATGTTAAAACGATACCCCTATTTATTTATAGCTTATTTGAGGTCTTAGGAAGTACGTAATTAATATTCGACCATTGCTATTTTTTTTAAAGAAAGAGGGCAAACTAACATGCGGGTCGCCTGATGGTAAGTGTTGCCCGTTAATAAACAACTGCAATGCCAGCTAATGAAAATAAACCATATATTTAAAAGGAATATAAACAAAACAAGCTAATTAGCAATCAGCGATTTTTTATTCGCATTACGACCTACGTATTGCCCTTAAGCTGGGACCGGTAGCTTTAGGTCCCGGGCGCAGCATCCCACTGCATTATTGATTTTCGCGAGATGCGCTTTGTGGTGTAGGTGGTAAAACGCGCCGTCGCTGTGCGTTGCAGAGATTGGATTAATCAATGCTGGCGGTAGCTCCGAGCAATGACTCGGGGAACCGGGGCTAGAGATAGAAATAGGTCGGGTTGTGAGCTCAGCGCGTCTGCGCGGCGTTCGGAGCGGCGCGCGCATTCTTTTGTTCTCGAGCCAAGAAGCTGCCGGACCGCGAGAGCCTCCTCGCAGTCAGGGTCCGCCAGTGCACCGCTCCGCACCAATGTTGAGTACGTAGACGCCCGCCTAGACCTCGGTGAGTGTACCGCCGCGCAATTAGCCGTCCGTATCCACTTGATCTTCTCGCGTTAGAATTCAGTGCTTAGATGTATTACTTATGGTGTGACAGAGTCCTAGCGGACTAGACAGCCTTAGGGATGCATGCTTATCTATGTTTACCTACTTTCCTTGAGTGTTTTGAACTGAGCCTGCTATGTCCTTTTCCATGGGGTTCGCGCCGCCGTGCGGAGACGTGTGATCGTTTCGTTGCAGATAGGATGATCGTGTGGAGATAACGCTGTTGCGTATAGCGGGATGAGGCGCCACGAGATGCACAGGGACGGTGGCAGGGAGGTTGGCGTGCAGATGTCCCGCAGCGAGTCCTCGGTGGGCCGTTGCACGCCACAGACACCTCTCGGCCTGCCCGACAGCGTTAGCGTGGACTCCAACCCAATGCCCACCATATATCGGTAACTGGACTTTAAGGACCGTAATCTAGGGAGAAGATGTAAGAACGATCGGGAAGTACCGCACGATCCAGGCACGTTTCAGCTTCAGTATGCTGTGCCATCGATTATGCGGTATGTCTCGAGGCTAGACTGGTACGAAGTAGTTGAGAGCTAAGGCCCTTATCCCTACATCTTCTCCCGGAGACACGTACAGCTGAGCACTTGGCTGCATCGCACCGCGACCGCCGCATGCGAGTAGCAACCACGGCCCCGTATCTCTGCATATTGTTAAGTTCCAACGACGTATGTACCCTTGATACTTTACAACAGCCTGAGATACGAGCGTAGTTCCGCTTGGCTTGCCTCATGCAGCTCGGCGGCGACACCGTTAGCTAAGGTACGGTATCCATCGAGTACCCCATGTTTCACACTATCGCTTCACCACCGTCTCATACCTGTTTCCCTCACGCTTGTTCTTCTTGCAAGCTTATCATTGTCTCTGCTTAGAAATTAGGACACAGAATTTCTTCTTCTGACGTTTTCTTCATATATCGGTTAATTAACTTCGTAGACTTCATTTATGGAGGCATGTACGGTTTATTTTACGCTCGGCGCATACTGTATTGATTTCCATGGCGCTGCGCCGCTGACCGTGCAGCTTCTTTAGGATCGATATCCTAAGCACTGCTTGCATCTGCGCATTCGAATGCAGTTTCTTCTAATCAATTGGTACATCGAGCGATGCAACTAAAAATGAGCGTCCGAACATGCCTTATACATTATGATATGACAAGTTAAAAATAAACTTTTTATCATCGGTACATTAGTTAAATACGCAATCCTTATCCAAATACATTTAGTTTAGTTAATTAATAATTAGACATCATTAGAAACATTACACACCTGACATTGCATAATATATTAGATACATTTAGATTATTACAGCTTAGATAGAAGTTTCACAATTTAGTTTTAGTTACTACATATAATAAACACTAGATACAAAAATAATAATTATATAGTTTTGATTGTATCTTCATTTAGTTTTGTATTTAGGTTTTACTCAAGTAAAAATTAAAATTTTGATACAAATTTTATTTTGCAATTTTTTAAATAATAGAATTTACTATAATTAATTAATTATTTATTTATTGTTTTAACAATTTTGATAGAACACTAGCTACTAAAAACTATGCGCTAGCAACGGGGTGATCTAAATCTTATCATACTTAATAATATAACATTTTATTTGGTAAATAAATGTTTAAAATAAAGTCTCGCTGAGTTTCTTGCTGGTTCTTCCCGAACAGGACAGAGCATTTTTTCCGAACCAGTGGTAAAGCTTAAATTACTTTTAGTAAGTATTCCTGTAATATCTCTATTGAATAAAAATTATTCTATTCTATTCCACTAATTAAATACATAACAAGGCAATATCTGATAATTTCCCACATATAAATCTAATTATATACTTTGAATGAATCATTGTGTTGCTTAATTATGGCGTTATATCATCTTTTATAGTAAATATCGATAGAAAATTTGCACTTATTGCGTATTTCGGGGGCTCTCAAAATTTCCACAAGCTGTAGTGCGCATATTAGCAGAAATAGGCTTGTGTGGGCGGAAGATCGATGTTGAAGTCTTGCGCAGTCGTAGGGGTGGGGGTGGGGGTGGGGTGTTGGGTGTGGTGGGTGGGGTTGGGGTTGGAGGATGTGAGGGTGGGTTTAGGGTGGGTGTGTGAGGGATGGGGCGTCGGGGTGTAAGGGGTGGGTGTGGCGATGAGGTGTTAGGGGGGTCTATTCGAGAGGACTTGCAATATAGATTTTATGAAGCGCGCTTGCGTAGTTACCATTTTCAAAATATTATGTACTACCAGCATCCTGCTAGATATATACTTTAAAATATGGAGACTTCTAGAACGATATTTTAACAAGAGAACTACAGAGATATAGAAATAGTACCTAATCATTGTAACGGTGTTGGGTTTATTAATATAAAAAAGAGAAAGAGATATGGAAGCGTAATTTTTAGCAGCCAATAAATTATATAATCTCCTGGAGTTTCAGAAGGTATTCAGATTGATAGAACGTCCTTTGATAATTGAATTTATTAAAATCTGATTACTTGATAAGCTGAACCCTAGAGTTTAAAAAATTACAGAGTTTTCCTATGGAACGTTACTAGTTACAAGACCCTTGACAACATGTTTAGTGCCTAGCTCCTTTACTATACTTTGTGCTTAGCTCTGAAAGAATGTGAAAGAGTATTTGAAAGTGCTCAAGCTCAAGGTATCAAGGAGGGAGTCAAGTTGACAAGCGCGAAAATTGCGTCACTTAGACCAGTGTTATTTAGAACGTCACAATATGTCTATGGAATTGCGGATCCGGAACTTTATTTTTATAAATTAATTTAAGAATTAAAACACCGCGCTTGAACAAAAAGTAACAATATCTGTAATGGTTGTTTTTAAGTAAACCTTTATAATTCA